>OZ022310.1:6426130-8826130 GCA_963989215.1 Hedychridium roseum | reverse complement strand
GACTACACGTCCACGAAATGTACTACGTAAATTGGAATTTTCTTCCCTGAAGTAATTGGTGCGGCAGTTGTCGCTGAGGATATTTAAGTCTAAATCTTTGCCAACGAATACAACGATAAATTAGGTATCTCCTCCTCTTCTTCTTCTTCTTCTTCTATTTTATGTGTCCAAAGTGTTAAAGCCTGCCTATGCAAATACATGTAAATGTAAATTCGTAGGACGAAATTGCGCGGTTCTGCGAGTCGTTGAGTCAGCTGCTGTTATTCGATTAAACGGTCGTTCAACGTAGGGATTAACGTTACGTTATTATGATTGGCGGTGCAACGTTACCGGATACGCATAGCGCGCGGAGTGCGTGCCAGGAGTAGCGGAGTATATCGCTTTCGTGTGCCGCCTTGGCCGTTTCCGCCCTACCAGGAATTCCTCTTCGCCGACAATCGAATGGCCGTACTCGGAAGCGGGGCCGTCGTGCCGTCTTCCCCGGCGACTTATATAATTCCGTCGGACGCTAATGAAATGAGTGTCAGGGCCACTCAGCGCGCGATAGAGCCTCGTCGCTCACGAGGAAGCAGACGGGAGATTGGCATTTTCATTAAAACGCATCGACAAGACGCACTTTTTCAACGACTCCTTGGCCTTTCACAGGAACGTCAAATCACAAGTATTATTACGCTTGTTTGGTATAAGAGAAATTTTCCATATTAATCGAAGGGAATTTCGAATTATAATTATTAAACCGTGGCACCTGCGATCAGCCATTTTAGCTGAGCAAATTTGCTTGATAACGCCTGAAATTTCTCGTGGCGCGATTTTGCTTGTAGGTCGAAGATCGACTTGTAAAGGGAGTAGTCGATAATTTGCTTTCGATTCCGTGGTCTTTAATCGCGTATCCGATCATTACAGTCCGCCTCGAACGCCCCGCGCTCGTATAAATTAGCAGTTACGAGGTGCACGATATTTTACATTATCGGCCTGCTCGGTTATGCCTTCGAAATGGACGTACATTTGAAATTCAACGGGTGGATCCGCGGACCGACGGGTCCTTCGCGTGCTCGCCGGCCGTACTAAAGAGAAAGTCGGCAAATTACTGTCATAATTCACCGGGAATAATGAGAGCTTAATTAGCCGGCTGATGTAACGCCGACGCGTCGTAAAAGACAAGGATAACGATCTCGTTCCTTCCCACCGGGATAGGAATACTCGAAATCTTACGTGGACGTGAAATATCGAGAAAAAAGATTGTCTCGACTGCCGACACGTCATTAATTTGCAAATCCGGGAGATGTTCTGTTATTTTTGGGAGGAAAGGGGGGGGGGATCAGTGGATGTCTAATTCGATGGCAATAACGTGTTAACGCGTCGGGAAGGACCGTCTAGCGGATGCGAGGCGGGCCGTGCTTGGCGCGTAAAAATAACAGGGTCTCCAGTGAAATAAATTGAGTTATTAACGTGACAGTATCACTATAAATTATGATGAAGCGGCCGGGCAAAAAGGAACGGTCAGAGATGTGGTTGCGAAAGGTCGGACGGGGCTAACAGCGGTTGATTGCCGGTCGCTCGTTTGTCTCCATGTAGCCTGACAGGAACTGTCCTGCCGGAGTAACGTCAGCTATGCCCGTGGAAACCGCCCCGTCGAGCGGCAGGAGAGAGCGCGACCCGGATGCACCGCAGCTCCGAGGGAGCGTTACTCGATGCCGTCCGTAATTAGTCCTGTCCATAGATTGAAACAAATGGCGCCACGGCGAAACACCGAGCCCTCTGCCTCGCCTATACCGTTGCGAATATCGCGCCATGTGCGCCGAACAGGACCTCAAACTAGCGAGGACCTTTCCCTTGCGCTCGAATCCTCACCAGGAACAGCATCGACTCGATCAAACTTCGTCAACTTAAGAGCAGAAAAAGTTCGGGACAAGTTTCTGTTTTATTACATCGAGCACAAGTTAGGATAATAAAGTGCATTGATACTTGTTGTTAAATTGCTGGTCCTTTGCTCAGGTCTATTCTGTAAAAGAAGATTTATTATTATTATTATATTCCGTGTAATGAAAGATCGTTAAGAATCACTGTAGGCGCTGATCAGTGGGGCACTGAAAATTCCTTTGACCGTTAGCGAAGGAATAATTGAGGCAAAGTAAATATGACGAGTGTAAAATTGCGTTTGGCTTGGCGCCCGTCGGCCGACCGGGTCCAGCTGGACATGGTTGTTAAGATTGTCGGACAGTCGCGAACACGTGCATCGAGTTTCCCGAAGGATGAAGAAGAAAGGAGGGGTGGGGAGGGTTGATATTGGCCCGACGAGCGAGGTTGGCCGTGTCATGGTTCTGTTTCTTTGGTCGAGAGGCATGAATGATTCAGGAAGCTGGCATATGGCGGGCCTCGTTTCCATCGAGATACACCGAGACGGCCGACGTACGTGACGAATTAAGCTTTCAGCCGGCTAATTGCTCCGGGCGACGGTCGGCCCTCGTTTCCGCCTTAATTTCAATTTAATGAACAGGACCGCGTGCACCAATTTCTCGCCGTCTTCCCAAAGCACCGGGAGTCCTTGTCCCCTGCTCCGCTCTGTTCTCGCCCGCCCGGTGAGTCCGCACGAAAACCACCGACGATCCTACAAAAAGACAAAGAAGGAAAGATAGAGGGGTGGGGGGGAGGTTGATTGAGAAGCCCGCGGGCGACGTTGTCAACGATTGAACGTTGTAACGAGCCGAACGTGGTCGGTCTTGTCACTGTTGTACATTCGATAGAAGCGTAGAGAGGATCGAAAAGATCGACAGTGGATCATGGTGATCCGTTAGATCGAGAACGACAGGACTCATGTTCTTTTCCATCATTTTCCTTCACTATCGATTTCCCCTGGATTCTTTTATCTTCCTCCTTCCTCTCATCCACTGTTCCTGTCTTCGGTCTCAATCTCTGCCAGCTTTTGCCCCCCTCTTGTCCTCTTCTATTTCTTTCTTCGAATTCCATGGACCTCCTCCCGTTGCTTTCTCCGTCTGCCCGGCGAACGACGCGTCCCTGCCGTGGCCCATTAATTACCTTTATTGAGCTTCCGTGGCGGTTTCGAGCGGCCTCGTCGATCGTCCGTATCACTGCCAATCAATCTCAGGGCCGAGCAGACGGGGCGGCTTCGTCAAACGTCCCGACGAAATCGGCCAATCTTCCGCGGGACAATGGGCCGAGCATGACTCGATCGTGTCTCGTCAGCTCCGCATCGACGGTTCCTCCTCCCCCTCTTCCCCCGGCCCCTCACTCTTTTTCAGTCGGACGACGTGCAGAGGACGTTCAGGGAACGACTACCGATCCTCTCAGGTGCATCATCCTTCCCCCCTGCCCTCAACTCCGTCTCAATATGTACAGCAACGACCAGTCGAAATAATTGAACAGCAAAGAAATACAATATTTTCGAACCCTTCGCGCAACCGAACGGCATTCACGTTGCGCACAATTTTTCGCTCATCTCTTTTGGCACATTAATTTCCAAGCTTGGCGGTTATCAGAAGGTCGAGCGGACCGGAAAATCAAAAACCGGAGCGACGAGGGTATTGGCTTTTTCTGCTGTTAATCGCCGTAAAATTTGCCCAGCTTCGGAGTGTTTCGACAGATCTGCCATCGAATCCCCGGGGTGGAAAGCACAGAGCGAAATTCCGAACGTCAGTCCTCGCGGCGACTAGTAGACGCCTGTCGAATGTGCGACGGGAATTAAGTTATTTAGCGAGACTTCGATAATGGAGAGCCGAATGACGAGACGTTGATTCCCCGGTACGGAGAGATTCTGCCGATAATTGCCAGCGGCACTGACGTCGGCCATTCATCGATACGACTTCTTATTCGACGTTTATCAGCGATGTTTATTGAAAAAGACGTGCCGATGTTTTCGCCATTGACGATAAAAAAAACACGGCCGACCGTGGAATTTTACGATAATCGCGTAAACAGACGCGGAACGATGGATTTACGAACTTTTACATACCATTCCGTTCCTCAGGGGACAAAGTTTTCTTAGCTTTCCCTCACTCGCAATAATACGTTAATTTCGTCGTTGATTTAATCGTACTTCGATCGATCTTCTCCCCGGAATCGACGTTTCACGGCGAATGAATAATTGTCCAAGTAATTGCCTGCTCCTGGGAGGGGGGCAAGGGGCCTATTTTTACTTATTACTTCCTGACTGCCGCGTGAGGAAGGGGGAAAGAGGGGGAAGAAGGTTGGACGTATGACGTCTGAATAGTTTGCGTCGCGTTTTCAATTTTCTACTCGCCGGCCCGGAGAGAGCTGTCCTTACTCGTTAAGTGCGATGACAGCATCACTGCAGGAGCGCTCCCCCTTAGATAAATTAAAATATCGATCGGGCTACGCCAATTATAAGTTCGATGCTGCACCGATATCCCGAGGATAAAAAGGACAGGGGGTTCGTACATGATGGATGAACATTTATAACGGACGAATGGGCCAATAAAATGGCCGAGGCTCATTCGAGAAGGACTTCGCTCGGGCCCGGGGAAAAATCTTTAGCCACTACTACTCCCACCGTTCCCTCGGAACATCGTGTCACGATTTTTCGCTATTCCCGCCGATACTCGATTCAAACCACCGCTCTCTGTATTCACAAAAACGTCGATATCGCGGCGGTCACGACATTCCTCGCCCCTCCCCCCTCTCCCTCCCGTTATTTATTCTACTCCCGGTGTATTTTTTTTTGTGGCCCCCCTCGACGAGGGAATTCTGACGCGCGGACAACAACATCGCGGTGCACTTTCAGCGCCGTTGGACGAGGGTGGTGGTTGTTGCGGCGGAGTGGGGGAGGGGGGAGGGCAGGTGGGATGGCATGCGAAGTGCAGACCGGAGGGGTAGGGGCATTGCCGGGGGTGCAAGAGGGGGGGGGGGGAGGTTGTGCATTTAGCGAGCTGTCGCCCCCAACCAGTCTGCCGTGTCAGGCACTGACAGTTTTCATTCCGCGCATACTTGACGTGCAGTCGGCTCTTCGGCTGTTCTCTCTTCGGCCCGACGCCGTCCTCCGTTCCTTCGGAAGTCAAGGCGAGCGGGGAGGAGGGGGAGAAAGAAGGAGAAACGGGGGGAGGGGATCGTAGGATCCGTCGGGATTAATTATTTCGTCGGCCGCGGCATCTGACAAACTCCGACGTCCCCCCGTTACCCCTCGTCCAGGCCTCGACCACTGATATCGTTTCTAATCGGGGTACCGCGTTTAATGAGCCGACCTTTTTATCTCCGTCTAGTCGCTGGAAAAAGGGGGAACGAGGTCGAGGTCGGCCCTGCCGGCAATAGCCGACAGACAAACCTGTCATTCTTCCCATTGAGTTCAATTGATTCGATGTACCTACCCATTAAACCGCGATCTCCGTTGTACGGCTTTTAAATAGCCAACGTCTTATTCCCGTGGCGGTTTTATCTTCGATACGATTTCTCGTGATTTCCGAGCGATCGTAAATTACGTTGGCCCGGTCGACGAGTGAAAAGACTCTCTCTCCGCTGGTCGTCAAGATTAATTATTCTCATCGTCGATCACCCAATTCCACGGTTCGTTCCATTACTCCCGGGCGCAGAATAACCTCGTACTAATGAAGAGAAGTTGAGATCCCTTAATTATACATCACGTAAGAGCCACGTAAATATCGTAACGCCGCGTTACGTACTTTTTACGGGAAGTCCTACTTGGCGCATTTCTGTGTGGCGCAAGATAACGATAAATCACGGCGATAATGGAAATAACGGAAAGGAAAACATAATAAAACGAGCCCAGTGATTTATTAGGTATTTCACGCGTCGGGGGAATTAACGTTATTTAAAGTGGAAGGCGAGTGCTGTGACGCGTTGTGTTATCGCAATCAGATTCGAACGGCAATTGTAAGTAAAATCTCCACTGACCCGAATATGACAATGTAAATTTCTGTGCAATCAGTCGAGCGGCGCGAGGGAGATAAATCGATGTACCGACTCGACGACTGATTATTCGCGTTATTTACATACAAATTTCATTACGACCGACGATTATCCCGCGGGCTTTGCATTTTTCATAAAAATTCCGCGGTATTTCGGGCCGCTGGACTGTGCGCAAATTGATTAAAAAATCCGGTTAGCGAAATTCTGATGCTTCTTCGCCGGAATAATTCTGCGTCCTCCAAATAATCTCATTAAAATTGCAAAAGTTTAATTATGTTAATGGCTTATATTTGTACGTCGTATATTTGGTATAACGTTCGCGGGGACGGTTCGTTCCCTTCCGGGGTGTAATAATAATAAATTGTTATTGATTGTGGCCATTATTTAAATAAGAATTTAATTAAGCCCGGTGAATGCACTCGATCGTCGTGTGTTTTATTTTATTTTCGCGGCCGGAGGGCATATCGTCCCGGCCAAGCGTGGGGGAATTTATTAAAAAATCCGTTTGCCGGGCTCTCCGTTCGAAAAGGCAGAAATGTTTTGCCGATGATTGGCAGTGCGCGAAGACGATGCCAATAGCAGAAACACCGACGTCACCGTCCCCTCCCCCTCGCCGACATATTTTCGCGTATTTAATCCGAACAGCGCAGAAACAAAGAGCACGAGAGGATCGTTGGGCCGCTTTGGCGAGCGTTGATTAATTTTACTCCCATTGAATTACACGTGTTCCTTCGTATCTGACAAATCATATTTTTCTACGATTAACGATGCTTCGCGCAGCACCATCGGCTCTCATTCGTTATCGCAATATCGGCAATCGGCTTTTGCATCGCCGCGAGATTCGATCGGTTTCCGTTGCGTAAGAGTTAAGCCGATCCGCCGGCTGAGCGGCAATTAATTATGAAACCGTTACGGCCGTGATTTATACATCGCCGTCGAAATGCGCGTGCCGATAAGCCACGTCGAAAGCGGGACAACCGCGTTGTTCGCACTTGTGGCCTGTCGAAAGAACTTAACGGACTAGAACGGACATGACATCGACGGTACACCGGTAAAATCACTCCTAATTATTACGCTCTTTCCCTCCGCCAAATCGCCCAGCACGTCCGACCGTGTTCGGCAAATTTGTCCCGTTTTTACCGAGTCCCGGGGCGCACGGAACAACCATTTCCTTATTTACGAAAGTCTTAAATAAGACCGATATCACTCGGCATGTCCGCGCGGCACGTGTCGTAAAATGAATCAAAGGATTTTCCAGATTAAGTCGTAATAAAGTCTCTCTGTAAATTTTGTAAATTCACTCGGCGTTGACAAGTGCATGAAATATGAATTGCCTTACTTGCGAAAGCCTTGAATAAAACTGATACGTGTCTGAAATATTATTATAGGTCGCTTATATCTCGTTAAATAAATCAAAGAATATTTTTACTTTAAATGGCAATGCAGTCGCCCTGTAAATTCCAGTGATTAGGTAACACCGTTCGCCTTTATCTTTACGAGGAAACGTCGATATCCGTCGTCGTCGTGGTCGTCGTTGAAAATCATTTCGAGTGAAACGTTGCGCCTGCTGACGATGAGTTTCTTTGATAATTCGCCGCGGGCTCCGGGTTGCTTGGCTTTTAGACGAGGTCCGCTAACGGTTTCGATGGGATTTTAACCGAGCATTGAGGAGATAGTCGATGCGCTCGCCGGCGACAAATCGAGCGACCGAACGAGGCTGATAACGCTCGCCGTTTACTCCGCCACGCAAACGACCGTCGTATTTCCCCACTAGAGAAAGCAGGGGGGGGGGCTGTGGACGACGTAATTAGAGGAGGGACGGCCGAAGTAACGCACTCGTTACATTTTATCTGTCTTATTTATCGCGCTAGAGCGTAGTCCGTTGGTTTCTTCATATCCCGCCGGTTCCTACGGCTTCGAACGTCGACGTGCAACTTTATTAGACGAAACGCTGATTACCGTGGACATTAGTCACGCTGCTACGACGCTCCGATACGTCAACGTTGAAAGGGACTCTTTACAGAGCTATTTAGACCAACAGGAGGGGAAACGGGCAAGGGCGGAGGGGGATTTGAATTTCCCGTTGGGGATGATTTGCTTGTTTTGACGTCGTCCGCACTGACTGATGGGCCTGCGGAGGCGACGAAACAGCGGAGAACGTTGCTGAACGCTGGAGAACGACGACGTCGGTTCCGCCGAGCACCGAGTGCACGGCGGTTAAAGGGCGGACGAGGGGCCAGGGGGGGAGGTACGCACGCAGGATAGGTGGAAGTTCGATTCGGGGCGAAAGGGAAGGATTAATGGCGCAGGCGGGACACACCGCGGCCATAAATCGCCGCACGGCCAGGAATTACCGGCTCGCAACTTGCGAAATATGACGGTCTCATAAATCCGAGTCCGCTAGCTCGCGCGCCTCCATCGACTACGTCGGGACTAGTCTCGCACCCTCCCCTCTTCCCCCTTCACCCTTCTCCCCCGTCCATGCTACCCTGTCTTTCTCCGTTTCCCCCGCTCGCTCTTCCGCTTTCCCTCCTTCTCCCTCCCAGTGGCCCGTTTTACTCGTGTACGCGTTTCCTTCCCCCCCGCCCCTTTTTCACCGACTCCTGGTTTCAAAAGTGCCTGATACATCTTTCCGCGATGAGATTTATTGCCAGCATTCGTTTCCAATGTTCCAAGGAAATATGTACACCTTACCGGAGGGGAGGAGAGGAACGGTTTATGGCGGTTTAAAGGACGCTTTCTTCCCTGAAGGAAAGATTGGGGAAATTGGGTTGACGCGGGGATCGTTATTAAAACGGACAAGTTTTCTCTCGGCGCCCTAAAGCCGGGCCAACCGAATCTTCCGGATTCGAAGCAACGCACGGCTAATGCACGTGACGTATTTAAGTGTACGTTCGCCGTGCAAACGTCGAGCGACGTCGGCAATGTCTTTTGGCAGTGCTCGGAGCATAAGTAAACTCAACGACATTCGACTCACCAGCCGGAAAGAAGGTTGAGATAATTGCCCGGCAGAGAATTACGATTGAAGAAACGACAGGATGATTTTAGCTTCGTCAATAGCATAGACTTTCGATTTACCTTATCGTCGGACCTGTCAATTTACTTGTCGGAAAACATTGTTACGAAGCTTGCTTTACACCGGGTAATTGAAAGCTACATTTCGGAGGGAAGTCTGTTTATTTTGGAGCAACGGAGATTCGGATGATTGGATTAGAACGCTCGGCCAAGTTTTCCCGATGAAATGGTCCTTTGATTTATGCAGAGGAACCTTCCGAGAATATCTGCGGCTGACAATTTCGTTTCCTCCTTTCATCCGTCCTATCATCCCGCCTGAGATTTACGTACGATTAACATGTAACGATCTAAAGCGACTATTAAGCTTGTCGCAATGCATACTTTATGGCGAGGGAAGTTGGATGGAGAGAGATTTGTGGCCGATAGTATCATAGTAGCCATATAACCCGACTTTATTACTTCCAAGCTGAATAGATACTTCGCACGAGGAGCGCCGTTCTATTCTCGAGACAATATGATATCTCAAATTGCACGTCCCACGTATAGGCATTATGCCGTAAACTTCCTCCCACGCTCGTGAGTTTATCACAAAACCCTATTATCGCACGCCAACGCGCCATTTTGCAATATTACAGGATTCCCCGGGCAAAAACCCGTCGTTTCGCGTGTACGCGGAAACGCGGCTTTGCGAAACACGTGTAATATATTTCCGCGTGAATTTCGCACGATCCTAAATGCCAGCGAGAAATCGTCCGGCACTCTGCGCGACAGATTCCTCATGAAAGCGCGAGTCGACGTAGAAATGAACGAATTTCCATAGATCCTGGTCCGAGAAATCGTGGAAGCACGTTGTCCCGAGGAATTCTTCCTTTTTTTCGTCAGTTCCGCGTGTCTTTGCTTTCTCTCTATTAAATGGGCAATGCTCGACGACGGTAACCCGATCCCCGCGAGAATCGCGGGAAGGTGGAAGGAACGAGGGGGGAGTCGGTATTTAAAGCGTTGCAATGAATTTCTTGAGTGCGAGATATGGCCGTAGGAAGGATGTTATGCATATGAAAGGCCGGCTTAAACGGCTCACAATAGTCCAGACACTTTCCGGCCGGCGATAATGTCCGGGCCTGAGTTATTCGGCAATTTTCGCGAGATTGTCTCCCCG
The DNA here is from genome assembly GCA_963989215.1 of Hedychridium roseum. Taxonomy (NCBI): domain Eukaryota; kingdom Metazoa; phylum Arthropoda; class Insecta; order Hymenoptera; family Chrysididae; genus Hedychridium; species Hedychridium roseum. The sequence goes on along the minus strand of OZ022310.1, from coordinate 8,816,061 downwards.
CGTGATCTGTGGGTTATTATTAAGATTTAGGGAGATTAGGCCGCTACACGCGCCCGAAATATCCCGCAAGCCGGCCGCCATTAAAGTAGGCTTTCCTCCTAAGTCTACCGCGGCTCGCCTTCGTTCCGTATTCATTGCTATTCATTATTCGCCCGTTAGCCGGCAAAAATTATCTCCGTGAATTAGCGCGACATTCGCACTGCTGCGCTCGCACCATTTCTTTCATCCTTTCGCGAAATAACGAAGAGTCGAAGAAACACAATAATCGAACGACCGTTTCCTTTACCCGTTTATCATTTTCCACGGACTTGTCTCCGCGGCTGAGTTACCGTTCTTAAATGATCTGGCATTTTTCATCAAACCCCGCGATAGCGTGGAATCAAGCAAAGCGCTCGTTTCTGCGTGGCGTTTCGCGTGCTACCGTCGGATAAATTACACGTAACGCGGCTCGGTACTTTTCATTGCATGCCGCGAGACGCGGATATTTAGGGCCATTAAAATAGCGTCGATTACGTTCCCGGTAATTACGATAGCCCGTAATTGAGCGGTGTCGCGCGGGTGAGCTCTCCGCAGTATCGACTGCTCGACACGCGAAAATATTCAACCAGCGCGGGAGTGTTCGTCCATTAAAAAGGGGGAGGGGGCGGAAGAGGGGGGTGGGAGTGCCGTGCAGAAGGGGCGAGAGGGAAATTTATGGACGGATCACGGGCCATTGAGTAACAATAATTTGGCCGGAGAAACATTCGGTCATTGATTTCGCGCGATACGTCATTGCTCGACGGCGGTTCAGCGTTTTATGATGTTTTGTAATTCGTGTATTACGGGCCAGCAGCAGGACAGTGATCGTTAAAATCGACTAAACGTGCCGTTAAACACGTCCGAATGAACAGTCGATCGTTTCACTCGAAATGCCATTGAAGGATGTCAATAATTACGTGTCTCGATAACGGCCTATTATCCTTTTATTACTTTAATTAGCGATATATTAAGTTTGCCGATATTATAATCGTTCGTTGAAACACGCTGACCTATAGTCCGTATTATCCCGAGCCGATGAAAGTAAATGACTTTACATAAAACGTGTAATTACAAGATCTCATCTTATCTGATTGGTCGTTGTCCAATGACATGTGCTTAATATGCACTAAAATATAAATTTCAGGGTGGCTATTAGCGCGGTGGATCCTCCGGTAATATCGGGGCCGGTAAAATGCCGCGAGGAAGATGCTAAAGGAAGGAATAACGGACGGGCCCGGGGAAATAAAGAAATACCGAAGCTTGTACGCGATGGTTTTATCAGTAAAACCGGTGTCATTAAAGTGTAAGTGCCAGGAGGAACGGCGGGAGTTGCATAATGAATCGTTAATAGCGTAAGACGGCCAGGGTGATCCATAAAGACGCTCGGGGCTTGGGATCGGTTGGCCAAGGAAGCTTCGAATAAACAAGGCGGCGTTGTTCAGCCGGCAATCTCTTCGATAGATACACTTGTAGCTCCGTGACATCGTGTAGTTCATTAATTTCCTTCCCTCCTCTCAGCTCCCTCAGGGCAGCTGGTAAACAGAGTCGAGAGGGGGGAGGGGGGATGAGGCTCCTTACCATTCATAACGTTATCTGACGTTATAAAGTATTTCCCGAGCGTTCGATATCTTGGCCGGTCGACCCGGTATCTCCTTAACGGGCCCCACGACAGACCTAATCGCTCGTTAATCGCGCACTAGCAACGCGCCGCATAGACGGCCAATCCCCGTCTGACAGGTATATACGTGGCCGGTAATTCTTCATGATAATGGCGAAAAAACTGGCCTTAAGGGCACTGACAGTGCCACTAATTGACGGCAGTAATTGAAGCAGTGCCGCCCAGGCGCAATGTAGTAGCCTTCGTGAAATGGTCCACGGATATTCTGACCCTTGGTCGTAATTAATGCGCGGATAAATCATCCTAGCAATAATCCTCATCTCGCGGAATCGTAAGCCAATCTTGTCTTCAGGATATTTCGTCCCGATTTTCCGTACCGCGCAGGGTAGGTAACGGAAACTTGTTAAACCGGGACTGAATCCTTGCGCCAATGATGACATTGCTAAATCCGTATTTCAACTCCGTGCAGTAATTAATTCGCGTGTAAACGTGGTAGCCCCGATACTGTGGAGAACAGATGATTGGAGTTTGTTAAAGCAGGACAATTGAAGGAACAACCGTCTTTCGGTAGCGAAGGCAAGGCATTACTGAATCCGGGTAGAGTGTTGGCTGATTCGTCGAGGTGTGTATGTATATATAGCTCGGATGTTATTTGAAACGTGGACGGCGGGGCCGGTTGGACATTAGTTATTCCTACAAAGACAAATGTACGGTAGATTATCTCTGGAATTGGTATAATCAGTCTGTCCAGCGGGAGACCCAAAGCCAGCCGGCTCTGGAGATTGGCTAATCAGCGGCTTTTAAGTGATCATCTCTTATGGAAATTGACGTCCATTACCTGTAGAACAGCGCGACAACATCGAGTCCGGGGCCCGAAGCGAGGATGTCCAATGGATCGCCGTAAATAACGGCCGATATTACGGTAGCCGAATAAACGTCCCGGCGTTCGTCGGACTCTCGATGCTCGTGTATACATTAGAATACGAATGATCCGTTTTAGTGGGGAAATATTATTACTTATAGCGCTGAAAGCATCGGATTACCGTGCTGCTCGTCGTCGGCTGTTTATCGAGTCGCACTTCGCCTTCCATTGGCCGTCTTATTTTCTACCCATAAAAAGTCACGTCCCGTCATTCCGCCTGGCCGTAAACCGAATCGACGAGAATTTACAGATAATCGCCGGTACACGACGTCCGTTAACGTGTCTCTCCAACGGCGATGGTTATTTCATTAGCATCGGAATTAGACGCTTCGACAGGGGAAGAAGTGGGGGCCGAGGGGGGGAATGTCGGCCCTGCGCTCGAAATATGGCAATATCGTGCAACGTACGCGCTTTCGAGGCACGAGAGAACTCGTCTCGTCTTGCTTGTCTAATGTACGATGCGCACGCGGATATAAAGTTTAACGGAGGTTTCCGTGGAAATCGAGTCGTGCCGATTAACCGCTACATTGTAGAGGCTTGCGGTTCGTTGGGCATCAGCGGGATACCCGCAGGAGGATGAAATAAAAGGACTAAACCTCAACTTCCCGCCGGTAAATAGGCGTTCGAAAGTATGTCGAAAGTTGAGGAACGTGCAGAGGGTCCGTTAGCTCGAGATTCTATGTTTTTTCGCCTGTTTCCGGGACAGGGGACAGGGGAGAGGGGGGAGGATAGTGCGAGGAGGCATACGTCGTGCGTTTGCCACATACCGATCTCTATTTTCGTCGGCCTCGCGGGCAACCGGATCGCCGTTGCTTTGAACGAGATATCGCGCTCTCGGCGGTCGCATAAATCGGCCGACGGCGGACACCGCCAGTTGTCCGGCATTCCCTGTATGCGTGTACGTGTGCATGACATACGTATGCGCCGGTCTCTACGCGAGTCCAACATGGCCTCAAGTCCTGCCCGCACGTACGCGCGCCTATATATTGAATGTAATCTACCGTCGGATTACTTTGACGGCGCGCACCCAGCCTAAGCGGATCAAAGACTTGCTTCTCCCCCCTCCCCGAGTTCTATACTTTTCACCCCTTTCCTGCTCTCTCATCCTTCGCCTTTCCCCTTTCAGCCACTTCCATGATGCTCTCTATTTTCTCGTCCCTACTCGTGTCTCCCCCCGCTGGTCTTAAAAATCCTCAGTCTACATCAATTACGGGCTTCCGAGTGAAAGGAAATTTCGTGTAAATCTTTAAAACAGCCCCCGGACGTGCTTGGTCGGTGAGACAAAAGTTCCCTTTTCGTTCGACCTCCTGGCTCGTCCCTCCTCTTTTCATCCACGCAGACGTAGCTAATGCGTCGCTCACGGGTTACACGGGCTTTCGTCTCACGCTGCTGATTTAACCGTGCCGTAAAAAGAATTTATTGGATCGTATATACCCGAGTTGGCGGCTGAAAAAACGAGGGAGGAGGGAGGGATGGAGGGGAGGATAGGGATGACAGAGGGAGAGAGATAGACGTTCTGTGCATGGATGCTGATAAAAATAGACGCTGAAAGGTTCGCCACGGCGACGCGGTTGGTTGGCTCTTCTCGTGGCGGTTCGAACGGTAACGACACGACACGACACGACACGACACGACACGACACATCGATAGTTTGTCGAGTGAGTCACGCGTCTTGGGACGATCCTCTCTCGACGACGGCCGGACGATGTCTCGACACGTTTCTTTCGCGGTACTTACGACTGGTCCTCCCCCTCGACCCCTCCTACCGCCCTCGTTTTTCCCTCGACCATCCTCCCCGGATCTCGATTGACCCGGTTCTGTAGGTCACGGGTACTTCTACCTATACTTCTACCCCGATCGAGCGAAATTGCACTTACATATCGCCGGAAAAATCCCTCTTCCGTCTGGCTCGTCGAAAGGAAATCATTTCCCCGTACGATTAGCCGGACGGAAGTGCGCAATAAAAAAGGGGCTCGTCGATAAGGATCGTTGTTCTCCCTAATTAAAATTACCACTCGCTGGCGAGTATTTATGTAACGTTAATGCCACGATTACTCACGTAATCGCGCGGTTGTCTGACATTTTCATTACTACCGTAGCAAACCGTGCGTAGGGTCGGTAATGAAGCTCGTAGATTACGCGTAATTATACTTTGCGGTATCCACGTCCTCTCGCGAGACGTCGCGATACGACAGGTGTTTGTCAGGAAAACACTGACGCGTCCTTGACGCTTAACCGTCGCAAAAAGACCGAGTGCCTACGGGGAGGAAAGTGTCGTCATTCGTTGTCGAGCTGTTGAACCTCGTGACAAGATGAACTTCGTGACGATTATCTCGCGGCAAGGTGGACGTGATTTTTGGACGAGAGGGTGGCTCGATTTACGAGCCTCTGAAGATGGCAAAGTACGTGAAGGGTGGCTGGGGGGGGGGAGAAGGGGGTGTTATCGGTTGCAAGTTAGGCGCGGTCGACGGGGTTAAACGCGATGCCAGGCCGGGGCATAATTGCGCCGGAGCTATGAAACGCGCGGTCTGCCGTGGAAGCGGAGGTGGTAGAGGCAGAGGAGAAGGTTGGGTCTGGGGCAGAGGGGGAGGGGGGGGGGCGGGTGAGATGCAACATATTGCCCCGTAGCCGACTCTTATCGACTGGGGGCAGACAGGCGGGCTGGTAGGAAGGTTGGCTGGCTGGCTGGATGGCGGGCAGATTTACGAGGACCGCTCGGATAGCGAATGATAAACGCCAGTCGAGATAGCTTTATTTATTCGCGCCGTGCCTACTTCCCCTCGCTCGGCTTCCTTCTCCCCCCTCCCCCCCCACCGTACCCTTTGTCGCCCGTTCTGCCCGAGTTCTCCCCCCCCCCTCTAGTTCCGTGTCCATTTCTCTCTCTCATCCACCGCGGTTTCCCCCATCTCTCCCCCTTTCCCGCTCTACATCTTTTTTCCGGGCGTTCGCTCTATTCGCATCTCTGTGCCTCTCCACCTACCGCTCCTCTCTCGTCCTTTTTTCATCTCTTCATCTGTCCACCCTGGCTCCCCCTTCTCTCTCTCTCGCCCTCCGCCATCGTCATCCGTCTCTGCATGGCGTGAGCAACATCCGCACGACAGGTTTCTGCTAGCGCGACAGCTTTCTGCCGACACGACAGCTTTTTGACGTTGCACCGTTCCCCCGTCGGCGATGCGATCTCTCGCTCCGCTGGGCGATACAGTTGGCGCGTTTCGTCGGCGGTAGGGGCGTCGCTCGATCAGCCTCGTAATTCAGCCTGACAGCGGGCCCAGATTTTGCGTATATTAATACGATATTAACGCGTAGTCGGCATCGACGGGGATCCCCTCCTGACAGCCACCTACAGTTCCATGTTTTACGTACCGGCCCGACGCCTGTATTTCCACGCTCGAGTTCATAAAAACGCTACAGAGTCATCGATCGTTCAATTACAGTTAGATGATTGAAATACGTCTTCCACGATCTTATCCAGTCGCTTAATTACGGTTAGCTAATTGACAAATTTCGTGTGTCAACAAGTCGCTGAAGAATCGCCGAGGAAATCCTTTTCCTTTTCCCTAACTTTTATTACCGGGGGAATGTCGGTGACTCGAAGCCCTCTCCTCGGCTTCTAAACAAGCCGGACTTTATAACGGCACTAAGTAATTGCGGTGGGCGTGCATTAACGGCGCAACGTTGCATCGTCGACCGTTGCGGCGAAACACGGCAATTCGTCGGCGCCGTTGGTCCCTCTTCCACCCCCACCCCCCTCCCCTTTTCCTCGGTCATCCAGACCCTCCCCGCGAGGGGCCCCTTATGCGCGTATAATTGGACGTAGCGACGCAAAGTGGCGTGCGCGAGCGGAGACAATCAAGATTATTATTGCTGGGCGCACACATGTGCCGCGCTATCACGTGAGTAATAACGCCCGGTAATGCTAATGATAGCGATAATAAAGCGCGGAATATAATTCCTCGGAAAGTGCGTGTGTCGCTGGCAATGGCTGCTCGTTAGAAATGATTAACATCAGACGAAATCTTCTTCAACCCCGCCGTCCCTGTCCCCCTTGCCCCACGTTTATCTGTGTTTTCTATTTTTCTTTGCAATTTTTACGTCGATGCCCCTCCGTTGTCCCTTTTTCTACGATCGTCACGTTACTGTCCGGTGGTAATCGATTACTTTGACCGGCCGATTAATCGCTCGATCACCGATCAATCGCAACCTCGTACGATCGACGCCCGTGCATGATTGATCAGCCGTACGATTAATCGCGCCGTAGTTTTCTCGTTAATCGTTTATCGGACGATGAGGTCGATCGCTCGTCATCGAGTTTTTCACTTGCATAGAAAACCGGTCGGCTATAATTGCGGCAAACGCAGCGTGAAATCGTCGAGGAGAGATGAAATAAGGAAACGGGTAATATTTCCTTGCTATCGAGCGCTTGGCAATTTTTCTTTTACATCCAGAACCTCGCCTAATCATTCTGATCGTTCTATAAACTTCTTTTCCTCCTCTTTACATTCTTACATAATCTAAGAAAACATTGTGTATCTTACTTATATTGTACTTATATTGTAAAAAATTGGACCCGAAAATACCCCTTATTTGACTGATCGTTTTTTCGCCACCCAAGGTGTTGGATATTCCGGGCAAATGCGCGGGAAATTTCGTTGTAAAACAATGTCGAGGACGGTTAGGAGCGCGCTTACGCTCGGCGACATTCTTCGGCGTGTTCGGCTGTCGGCGGAGGATTTATTCGCGCGGTTGCTTTGAGTTACGAGTAGAAAGCTCCGATAAGGCGAATCGCGCGAGCCGTCGGCGTCGCAGCAACGAACGGCGCGATATTTATGACACTCGCTTCCATTCTATCTAATCGCCGGCCGGGCTATTAATTATTAGGAAAACCGCGGACAATTACGCATCGTTTGCGCCGCATGCGGGCCCAACTTTCTACGGTTTCTCAGGTCCCACAGTCCGGCGGTCCGGCGAGCGTTGCAACAGCTTATTTAACTAATCCGCCTGTTCGCCACGTTACGGTGCGTACCTCCGGCCGATTAATCACTTCCAGATCATCAAACACGCGCTGCACGCGTCTGATCCCGTGCTTTCCGTGTACACACCTTCGAAAACACGAGTGCCTGTCCGTCGGACCCGTTAATTCCCGCTGAACAAACACTGCCGGCCTTGGATCATGATTTTTCCCCGGCAAGACCTTCTTCAACTATTTTTTCCCTCGCTCCAAACGTGAATTTTCGAGGTACTTAGGGAAAGCTCGAGGGCTAAGAATTACCGAGCTGATCTATATTCATCCGGCCGGGGGGGGGGCAGATGTTCCTGAGGTTTTTGGATTCCTCAAAACGGTCAGGAGATGTGCCGCACATGCTTCCGGAAAGAAACTCTTATACCGACAAACCGTGCGGTCGGGGTTTCACCGAATTCTCGGCCGACGGGCTAACTTATAGAGGACGTGTAGCCATTACAACTATTTGCTTAGGACGGGCCGATTTAACGAGAGGACGACGTTGACAGATTCATTCTGTTTAGTGGTGTTTTTCTAAAGATTTACGGAGATTAGGGCCAAGTCCTCCTGACACGTGCTTCTAAGGCTCGAAAGTCCCTCGCTAAACCGATGGAAAAACGAGCCTGAGTTAATTTTGAAAAATGTCAGCCGATCCAGGGGATCTCCGACGTAAAGATCGATTCTGCAGGACCGTAAACATTGTAACAAGGAATTTACGCGAATGGACCAACACTCGTCGGATTATGCCGTTGAATGTTGAACGTTGATGTTTGGGTTTAGGGTGAAATTCACGTGTTTCCGGAGCGTTACATGTCCTGGCGTTTTATGTGAGGTAACGAAGAATGCTGGCCGAGGAACCCCGTCTGCGCGAATACATTTTCCCATCCATTAACCGCCGTGCCGGGAAGTGGCTGACAATGAGAAAGAAGGTGACGGTCCCGAGGACGATGTCGTTGTTATGTGTAGCAGAGCGAGCATAGATACCGACTTGGCTTCCGGCAGGTCCCCTAACGATCTCCTCCTAAGCTCCGCGTAAAATAACTCCATTTTCCCGTTGTCGCGGGGACTCCGATGCACCTGGAGTGGAAGTCACGAGCGGCCCGATGCTCCGCGTTTATGGAAACGTGCCATCTTATCTTCCTATACTTACGGGGGACGAAGAGAGACGCTTCGACGTGACTCGATACGAGAACGAACGAACCCGAAGACGAGGGGTTCCCGTTCACCCGTAATTTCCACTCCTGGCCGTCGCGTCTACCGTAAGAAAAATAGCGAGAAAAATAAGGAAAAAATGGGCGTTCTCAAGGACGACGAAACTGAAGGACCGTGGACCGAAGGACCAACGTTCAAGGCCGTTGGATTCGTTTAATTGGGGGAGCAAGGGGTCGCGGAATTTCCGAGGATCGACGTGTGCAAAGTGTAGAAACTCGGTTGGCCGGGGAGTTTCCGCTTCATTGACGGAGAAGCAGCTGCTTGGTCGTTGAGCCGCGGTATCGGCGAATCCCGTTGGACAGGTAGAGATAACGGCTCGCTCTTGGACATCTTTTCGCGGCAGTACGGCCGCTAATTTAAGCGGAATACATCGCCGCTGACGTTATCGTCCCGGGAGATCGGCATAACGCATTAATTACGCGGAAAAGCGCATGATCGTCGGCCTCCCGCCAAACCCCCGGGTCCCGGTACCCGCGTCATTTTCGGCGTATAAATAACGAACCGAGTGAAAACGCAATTAGCCGGCCACCTAACCGTATGTGGAAACCAACCGACCTGCTGTTTATGGAAACGCGTTGGCTTATCGCGTAAGCACTGGCGGGCTTTCTATCTCCACACATTCGGACAGGTGGATCGAAAAGCCGTTTTCCAGAGAAACAAGTGGTTCATGAAAATTCCACTTTTCCGTTCCTAATTAAGTGTTTATTTTAGTACGGATTTGTCATTGGTTCTTTCACCGTTTGGAGTTCATGGATTGTTAGATATTTTCTTGAGTTTAGTCTCGGTTGCTCGGTGAATGAGAGCCGCTGAGCTCTCGCAAGTTTTTTCGTAGCGGCCAAATGAAAAGTTAAGAAGGCGCGCGCGAAGTCTTGTCGTACCGCTTGGCTTGGCATAATGATTAGCAGGGGACACGACGTGGGTACACACGTACGCTTCGCGAGACTGGCACAATCAAGAACCGCGAGGAACGGACAAAGAAAGGAGAAAAGGTGCGATCGAGCCGCAGGGGAGAAAGGTTTTCAATTATCCGAAGCACAGTTCGATCTGGATTATTCGATCTAGAGTTCGATCTCGATTATACGAACTAAAAATTATTTTAAACAATATTAAACCCTCTCCCCTCGCCCAGGAATTTTATGTAACACACTAGGACCGCAGGGGAAACTGGAAGCAAACAGCAACGCTCGTATCTCTCTCTGACACACACATACACACGAGGGCCACCGTCGTCCGATACCATACGTCAGTGAAATAACAGACCCATTTATTCGAGCAGACAGGCGAATTAATGTTAATCGAACAATATTTAGCGACATTAATCGGAGCCGACGTCTTCATATCGAAGCGAGCAAAGAACGACAATGACATCGAGTCGTTACGTCACGCGAATTTACAATATCTCTCGCGCGCAGTTGTGTTTCGTCGAACCACATATATATGTGTGTCTCTGTGTCCTGTGTGTGTAACTGTTGCACGTAGATTTATTAACGACAAGTACACCGTGAGGAAAGTCCAGGGAGTGTGAGAGAGAACACACGAAAGGTACAGAGCAGGACGCGTACATGGGATGGAAAAAGACAGGAAGATCGACGAAGTGCAGACGAGGACGAGGCAAGGAAGGGGGGGGGGTGAAGGAAGGGGAGGGTTTTGCCGAGGCCTGTCCCGCCGTTTGTCCCGTCTGTCCGCTGCGCTGTCGGCGGCATGCTTCATGTCTGCCTGACAGCTCGTATCTACATTCTGCTCGCGAGAATCTTTATAAGCGTTCGTGGGCGACTGACGAGCTCGATGACTAGCGGCCGTGACGCCGTTGCCTGGCTGACTGCCTTCCTTCGTGCCTCGTTACGACGTGCCGGGGCTGCTCGAGGGGCCAAACCAACCGGGACCGACGTCCCCTGGACGGCAGAGAAGAGAGAAGGAAGGGGAGGGGGGGTACATCGAGGGGGTGGCCAAACGGAGAAGACGGGAGGACTTGGATTGGCGCTCATGAATTTCCGTCCGTTTCCATGGTCCTTCGCGTCGGTTTCCTGTCGGGAATTTCCTCGCGCACGCGTGCCCCGCATACGTCCGCACCCCCCCTCAAGTCTCCCCTGTTAATCGTCGCATCGGCAATCGCCGGGAGTCGCGGTCCCACTTTTTCGCCTTGCCGTCTTCGGCCGCGAGTGCTTCGCTCGTTTTTCGCCGGGTCCGAGATTCCTTCGGCGACAAACGGAATCCGTTCGCGCCCGGGGCCCAAAGGACAAGTAACAGCGGATCGGCTGTTATTGTAATTGCCTCTACCGTTTAATTCCTTTTTTCCAGGTGAAAGGCTCGTCCTGTTCCTGGCGGGGAAAGAAGCGTGATACGTTCGCTGGCAGGACGGGACAGTGGTTTATAGCGTGGCTTTTGGCCGGGCATCTTAAGACGCGTCGTGTCAGCCCGGTAAGACGGGTCCCTCGACGTTACAGGAGGACGAGCTATTGCGCGAGACAGGACTTCGATCCGCGGTCATGAATTTCCGTCGGCTCGCATAGTCCTGCCTGTCCGTTTCCTGTCAGGAACGGCGACTCCTGTCGTTCGTTCGCCAGACTCTTCCGTTCCTTTCATGCCTGCACTCACGATAAGCCTACGTAACAGGTCCCCCAACCCTTAATCACGCGTTATTATATCCCAGGAATAACACAAAACTGAGAAAGGTTCAAAATTCAAGGACGTTAATCGATCTTGTATTTTCTTAAGATATTTCCTCACTGATCATTGATACGTCTAGTGTTGAATTTTCTTTACCGATTTCTTGAGTCTGCATCCTCGTTTCTTTGAACCGTTAACGAAAGCCAAAAAGCATTTCCCGCGTCTCTGACGTTATTACGTTAAGTGGCTGTCACGAATCTGACCTTAATTGCGAGAGTGATAAATGGCGCGACTGGTCTAGCTGTGTATTTTGCATCCCCGTGTCTGTCAGTAGCGTAATAACGGGCCTTGAGCTTCCCCGCTGGCGATTATTCGGAATATTTCAAGCTCGAAAGTCCGTTGTAACGCGAAAGAAGGTGATCCTATCTGGCCTTTAATTTTCACGTACATTAAATCAGGGCCCCGTACTGTTCGTTTTGGCAAAAGCGCAGATCGTTAGACGAAACGTCATTAGCGGTAGATAAATGATCCTCGCCATAAATCACCGCTTGTAAGAGTCAAGCGGGAATTTACGGTTAGGAGCGTCAAACTCTCGAGGCAAATTAATGCCGAATGATTGAACGTAATTAACGTTCCCCGCTCTGTCCAGGGAAAAGTCGAGGGAACGTGTATTCGGGTTTTTCCGGAAACACGTTGGTCGTCGTTTAAAAAGGTCCGTTCGTTTCTTGTGGATTCACAAAGCCTCGTTCGCTTTGACGTTCGCTTGGACGGAAACAAATTGCGGCCGAGGGTGGAGATCCCGGCGGTACGTGCTCCTCGAGCCAGTTGAAATTAAGTTGAGAAAACGAGCTTAAGTGCACGGCAGAGGCGAGCGAGATCAAAGGGACCGCATGCGTGACAGAAACCAGCTGGCCGACGATGTTCCCCATGCCGGCCAGATTTATCCACCAATTTTCTTCGTTTCCGACGCTAACGAGAGACGTTTAACCCCCCTCCCCCCTCCCCCCTCCCTCCCTCTGCCCTCGATGTTCTTTACGACGGCGCGGCGACTTGCGAATAACGAGACGGAAAAACACGTAAAGGAATTTAAATGCCCCGCCAAAGCGTCGCTCCACTGAGAAATTATTCATTTCACGAATGTCAAAGCTATGACTTCCCGGGGCCGTAGAATTGCCCGCAATTTGTAAAGCCCTCCCCCTCCCTCCCTGCTCCGCCCTTCGTACTTCGACTTCCCGGATAGAATGAGAATCCGCAGCCTCGTGGTACTGACAAATTACTTTCGATTTCGGGTCCGCTTCTGTAAAGACTCCCGGGGGGATGGTTTTGGGGTGTTGTTTACGGTAGCAGGCAGTTCGGTCCGTCGCGAAACATTATTGCACTTTAGCGAAATTTCAAAGATGGGCCAAGGAAGTGTCGCCGGGGGACGGACCAACCGAAGAATTGAGAAACTGACGAGAGGAGGGGGGGTGGGGGGTTGATCGGACCGTTGTAAAATCGTCGATTCCCCCGGGCCCAATATTTCGCGACGTTCTTCCGTCGCTGGGCCGTACGGTTAAACCGGGAACATGGCGTTGCTTTAAAGAACCGAGAAACAGCCGTGAGCCAAGGGGAAGGACTTTAAGTACAAGTCGTTTCGTTGTCGGGGCGTGTCGAGATGAAAGGGTCGTTATTCCCCAAATACCCTTTCGGCTGGTACTCGAAAAGCACCAGTCAAGACCGGCAATAAATTTACGACGGCCCACAATATCCACAATGCCCTAACGGGGGGGACCAATGAAATTAGATTGAAAATAACATAATTCCTAGCATTTTCAATAACATTACGAACCCGTGAACGAGTGAAAGCCCATGACTGACGGGAATACTTTCCACAAATAATCTCTGGCTTCTAGGAAACCGAAAGAAGAAAGTTTCCTGGGTGATCTTACCTGCCGTTTACCCTTGAAACATGCTACACCATATACAATCATGTTCAATAAAATATATCCCGACGTTAATGTACATTTGTCGGCAGTGGATGGTGGGGATTTCGATAGGAGAGTCGAGATAAATTCCGTGGGTTAATTCGTGACGGTAGGAAATGGTTCGATCGGTCCCGAAATTGCTGAAGTGGGGCCCCATGATGGGCGTTACGTCGCTGGGCCTACGAAACGCGGCTGTAGATGGCTGCTTAGGATTACAACACGCCGAGAGATAACCACCAGCATGCGATACATAATGCAGCAGGCATTGTGAGCCACACCGCGCCCTGCTGCATACAATATACGCTTCTACCGATGCATTCTATTGTTGTCTTTGGAAATAAACTCAGCCAGCCACCACCTCGCCGGCCCTCTATATTATCTCCTTGGGCCGGCGCGTATAGCATTCACGTGGCCCGTTCGCCCTGGCACTTTACTTGCCCGTCTTTGACGGAGGAGTTCTTTAAGACGGCTATGTTAATCTCGAATGCACGTTTTACGCCTCCCCCTGCCCCCTAAATAAGCGAGCCACCGCTGGCCTGTGTTACGTTCCCCGACTTAGCGATAGGACTTCCTCGAAGAGCAGATAAAACGGGATTTATGTCCCTCGTATGTAGATCAACACAAACGCCGGATGCGTAACGGAAAGAGATTATGTAAACCACTGAAATGGAGAGTTATAGTTACGGTCGAAAGGTTCCTGTGCGTCAATTCAACGAGGTCTTCCACATGTCGGCCATCGAAGAGGAGTGATCGCAAACGCGACTAAATTTGATGAACTTCATCGTTGAACAAGGATTCAACGAGATACACGAGTATCTTGAATTACTCTTGAATAGGATAGGAAACTGCGGCAGGTCTTGTGGCAAAACTTTTCTCAGGGGATATTAAGGGAAGTCTTTACATGCAAATATTTGGCCTGGCAAGTGCCATTGAAAGTTCGGTGCTTGGAAACTTCCGAGCGGAGATAATGTCGGACGGTGAAAAGCGAAAAGAGTGGGAGCCTGAAAACCGGATGATAATCGTCGGCCGAATAACGAGACTTTCGGCTCTCGTTTGGACACAAGGCACCGTGACAAACGGCGGAATTGAATCCGTCGGTTTACAGGCACGCTGAATCATCCCGGCAGATATTCTCTAAGCGGTCAACGCGAATAGGATAAGGATCTGCGCAGGAGAGGAGAAACTCTAAGCGCCTTTTGCCTACCCGTCGGCTTACAATGTCGATTATCTCTTCCCCGGAACAAGCCCCCGCACGGGACAGAGAGAAAGCACGTAAGAGCGAAAGAGACGGATCGTTTCCTTTGTGCCAGAAAGAACTAGCACGCTGGTCCCGCGGTTGCCACATATCCAGGAACTCTTAAATTACCAAGCTTCATGCTCAGGTCTTCAACACGCAGAACGACCCAAGTAAAATCATTCGTTTACTCAAACACAAGGATACTCAAAACTTAACTCTTACCGAGGATACGTCCCTAATAATTTCCTTTGCGATCGTACGACATTTCTTACTTTAAAGAATTGAGAATGAATTGAGAATAAGGGATTTCTTGCGAGGTATTGTTGCGAAGGTAAGTAACAGATGGGTCAGCAGGGTTGGTCTCTGCTTTTTCTTCTCCGGTGTCCTGGGAAATTGGCCAATCCGGCAACGTCGGTTTTCGTGGGACGTGGTTGGTCGGGGCGGGGGGTGCCGAACGGATGATGACTGGTGCCGCACGTTTCCTTACCTGACAGGTTAAAGGACGGCCGCGCCGGGGTGGCGTAAGCCCTGACAGCGGGAAGTGACAGCCGGTGTATAATGTTCGTCGCAGAAGAAGAGGACACAACGTAGTCCTGTAGACGGGCGGGGTAAGTGCCCCGTGGGGAGATGTAATCCGGGATAAGCCGCGATTTGTTTGCCTGTCGTTAGCATCGCCGGCTTTCGCTAATCACCGGACATTGTTCGGTAATGGATCCACGATGATCCCGGGCACCGTTGATTGACGTACCGATTTCTCGCGGTTCACGGACCAATGGTGCTCTCCCCCTCCCCCTGAGAAACCCTTCCGGACCGGCGCGTTGACACAGCAAACCAAAAGAGTCACGGAGTCGTTAAGGGAATGACGGAGAACACGGATTTCTCGGACTTATTCCGTGAATGTACGAAACCCGGTTCATCGGCTGTCAGGGACCTACCGAAGTTCCCATTGTCCACGAGTCCCCCTCTCACCCTTCCCCGTACCTACATAGTCGAAATTTTGGTGAAATTCAGCAATCCTTGTGACATTCTCAAGTCCTTCCGGGTATTACGAATGGCCCTAAGGTTCGGATAATCTATGAGCAAAGGTCCTACCGCGTTCGTGTTCGTAGAATCTCATCGACAAAGGCCTTCCCGGGGACGAGGAGTGCGGTTTATCCGGAAGGAAACCGTGTCAACGAGCATCGTTTTCGCACGATCGGCGCGACATGGAAAGGAACGGCAGAGGCTAATAAACTCGTTGCTTTGAGCCGCGCTGCGTGGGAGTTGAAGGCGACAGGCTCGATATCTCGTGTCCGGTGTGTCATCGGACTGCACGTATGGCTCGGTTGTCAGGCAACATCGTATTATGTCGGCCGCGCGTTACGCCAGCCGTACGGAAAGCCCAGCGCGAAAGCTCGCAGGCATTCAGGATGTCTCCATTCGGACAACAATGCTCCACGATACCAGCTTGCCCAGGCACTCGTAAAACTCGTAAATGTCAAGCGGTATCCGTTCATGGGACACTGGAAAAAAAGGGGGACTAGCCTTTTACTATCAAATTAGGACCTTATCGAGACACGAAGAAAATTCAAACAACTACCGAAGAGTTGTAGAAAAAGACTGGACCATTTTTCGTCAGCTAGAACTGTTACTAAGTTTTCGTAGAATGAATCAGGTTCATTGGTTCTCTTATCGGGTGTGGGTGAAGAAACGATGATTCCCCCGTTGATGTTTTGCGGATTACTTTTGTCTGGCTGTTGGCAAAATGTCGGCTTCTCGATTATAATGGCGGACAGTGTGACAGCGGAGCCGCGGACGTCGACATCGATATCCCGTGCTGATGGCCAACGAATCGCGCGCACGTCGACGCCCAGGCGACGTCATATTAACGTCGTCGCTCGGTCATCCACGTCGCTATTTTCCAGGCCGTCGCCATGGTTATGCGAATCCCGACAACGCCAAGCTTCGAAAGGAACTCGGTGCAAATGGATCTTCCCAACTCCGCGGAACTTTGACACTTTTACCGAACGCGACGGATAGTTCCCAACAGCGAACGATCGTCTCCCACCGAGTCCTACGAGTGACTTAGGAAAATTGAAGAACTTTAGCAGATAGTACAGGGGAACGCGGTCCACGTGAACCGTTAAGTCAATGTCACTGATCCAAATTCTCGGGTAGACATGAAATTTTCGCAATACGGGCAGATTCGTTTTGGTAAACTGACAGCATTGGGATGATATAGGTATTGTGGGGTTCGAAGGGGTTGAAGGGGGACAGGTGGAATTTTTGAAACTTGGGTTCCTTTTTTTCTAGCTTTGCTTCCGAGAAAAACGGGAGTAGGATGAGACAGGCATTGTGGGAGGACTGTGGGCTTTGCCGAGGAGGGTTAGAGGGGTTTTGAGGGGCAGGGGGAGAAGACCGTGCGTTCCTCGGACGTTTCCCGAGCGCGCGTAGGATTATTTATCGGTCGCGCGGTCGCCGCAGGCAGGCGGCAACTTTGTGTTCGCAGGGAGAATCTGCGATACAGCCGGAAAGATATCATTTTATTATACCTGTGCAGAGGGAGAGAGGGAGGGTAGTTTATCAGCCGGTCCGGGCCGATCGGAACTGCCCCGTATTTCCCCTGGCCGTGATTTTGACATGTTGAGTTAGTGCCTCAAGTTCCCGGGAGGTTCCGTGGAATTGGCAACAAGTTCTGTCACTCGTATACGTCCCCCCTTTGTTCGTAGGATTCTCCGTTGTGTTCTCCAGCGTTCAACTTACTTTTACCTTTCTTCCCCGGCAAACCTCGAAAGCCGGCTCGTTTCTTTTTCTAGCTTTACAGCAAAATTCCCCCTCGACGAGTCTCCGTGTATTTTTCTCACTCTGCCGTTCGAGCGTGGCTCTCTCCTTTCGTTACTCGTTTGTTCGTCTCTCCTGCGGCTCCGGCAGGACCCGTTCGCTCCGGCGCTTCCCCCGGCCGGGAATAATATACTGCCGGCGGGCTCTAACGGCGGTAATGTATGGCCGACACTCCGGGCAAAAGGGGTACCACAGGACGGCAAGGGTGAACAGGCCGAGCCACTCTGTCACGCAGTTTTCACTGAACGCTTCTTCTTCTTCTTCCTTCGCCCCTGTCGCTGGCGGAAGCTCGCACCGACCGACGGGAGGGGAGGAGAGAGGAGAGAGAGATTACAGGCTCCGATAATTACGACGTTTGCACCCACCGGAGTCGATTTGTCTTCTATGCACGCGGAGGGCCGCACAAATCGACGAGTCGAGCGGCACTTTACTCCGTCGTCCGTCTTTCCCCGCGAAAGCAGGACAGCCCCTTGACCCCTTCCCCCTCTCTCCTAAGCCTAGGCGAGTAACCGTCATGCGTTGGTTGAAATTTTTCATCCGTGGGAAAGCGCGATTTAACGTTCAACGATAAATGACAGTAAATTGCCGAGCTCAGGGAGAACGGTTTGAATTTACAACGCAAACTCGTACTCGCTTAATCTCCGCCCGTATCCGGGGTTAATGTGCATAAATCAGAGGTAAATCTGGCCGATGATAAGGCGTAGCATGTACGTTTTAAAGGCTGACTCGGGTAAGGGGGGAGGGTTACACACAACTCGCATTCCGTCTTTGCCTTCAATCTCACGATATAATTTCATAATACACCGTGGCGCTGGTTCGCTTAATTGCTCACAATTAGTTGGAGAAGAGCGGTCGGGATGGTCGGACGAGACCAAGGGCGGAAACTCCGGGAAATGAGGAGAGGGGGGGTGGGGGGTGAAAGGGAAATAGAGGGTGGTGCGTAGGCAGAGAGCAGTTAGCAGCCTCTCTCGGATTCCCCCTAAGTGTTCGGCGGTAGAACTAATTACCGTGCCGAGTTTCTAGGAATGCGCCGAGCGTAAAATGGACGCGATTGATAATAACTCGGTGTATACGCGCGGAACGCACGCTGCGCATACCGTCGGCCGCGGTTAAATGAAGTTCCAGCTCCCCTAAAGCACGAGGCTCAAGCCGGCAGACAGTTTAATAGACCGTCCGAAGGGGAAGGGCAAAAACGATCTTCTCGCGCGCGAGGAATTAGCTGGAAATTTCGCAGGAAATTTTGGCACGGGCAAATTTCGTCACAGGCACGTAGGACTAATTTTACTGACAAACAGATCGGTCTTAGGCATTATGTCCGTTGGATTTTATTCGCTTGATTCTTCCCTCAGTGTCGCGTGTAGCCCAATTGAATGTCAAATTTACGAGACATCAGCGCGGGGACATTTGAGCAACGAGACACGCCGGTGTATCGTATATCGACAATCGAACGAGGGTATAATCGTCGCCACGGAATTCTCGTCGGGGCGTTATTTCCCCGGGGCGAGGGGATAAAAAAAAAAAGAAAGATGGCGGGAAGGGGAGTGCTGGAACCGAAGGCGAGGAATCACGACGCTCGCACGGCGCGTAGGTAATTAAACTGACGCGAATGGGTCTAATAAATTAGTGCGGGAGAGGGCATAAAACGAGTCTTGTAACTCTATCGAGGTAATTGCACCGACCACGCCTCGTAGCCGTGGGCTGCGGCCTGGCCTCTTACACCTTTTCGCATACCGCCGGCAAGAGTCGATACCCCCCCTGCGCCACCGCCGTGTAATATCCTCCGTGTTGCTTGTCAAACTGTCCCCCCTCCCCCTCCACCCCTCCTCCTCCCTTATGGCAAGACCGCCTTCCGACCGCGACGCCGGCAGTCGGCCGGCCAACAATTAACGAGCAACCCGCTAACCCATAACGTGTCTATTCAATGCAAACTACCTACTAATGAAAGATAAATCACCTGCTCCCAAGGGGGATATAGCGTGCTGTATTGACCGTTCTTTTCCCGCCGCCCCCGGGAGAAGGCTGTCTGCGGTTCGCCATTGTCCTCCAGTCTTAATAATCAATTATCCTTGCTCCGTGGGAGTGCCGAGATGATCAGTCAGTCCTAGCAACCACTGTCATTCAACTATCGTGTCCCGTCAAACAACGGTTAAGCCTTCGCTTAGGACTTTCTCTCCAACTGCACGCAGCGTTTCCACGGAGGTTTCCACGTCTCTTGGCGACTGGGTGTAAGGTCGAGTTTGAAATCGTCGAAATCGATGCTTTGGAGGCTAAATAAATGTCGCTATCTGTGTTGTTAATAATTAGTGGGCGAGGAAATCCATGTTGCTGCGTGGTTGTGTTGGTTCGAGCGGTTACGGTGTTAGATCTCGGTTGGGTATGTGCCGAGTACGGTGAGGTTCGCACGAAGGAGATGGGTCGATCCGCGTCGTTGGCTACAGCCAAGGAGCAACCGGTTCCCCGAGTCAAGATGGCCGTTGTGAAAGTAGAAGGGCCAAGAAGAAGAAGAAGAAGAAGAAGAAGAGGAAGAGGAGGAAGAGGGCAGCGAGGCGAGCAAGGAGAAGGCAGCCAAGCTAGCAGGCAGGGTGGGCAGAGGGCGATCATAACTCAGGTGGCCGCGGACAAGCAGCGCTTGTTCCGTGCATTCGGAACACGGAACACACACGAGTTGGAGAACCGACGGTTCTGCACGACGTGCCTTCCATTGGACGCCAAGGAACACACGCTCGCACACTGTCTCTCTCCTCGTTTATTCTCTTTCCCTGCCTCCTGCCTTGCCCTCTCACTACTATCCCCCTCCCCCTTGTCGCTCTTCTCCTTCCACGTTTTCCCTCTTTCCTCGTCTTTCTCTCTTGGCCCTCGACCTTCCTCTTCCTCTCCGTTGCGGCTTGCCCCTCGGAGAAGCTGGACGCTCGCGGCGCGGACGGTGGCAGCCGCGCTTCACGCCACACAATCCGAAGATCTTTCTCCGAGCTCGTACACTCCACGGCAAAAGCCCCCCCGGCTCACCTCCGTGTCGACATTCATTACGAAAAAGGAAGGAAAAGTCTCCCCTTCACCCTGCATGTATCTCTCAACGTGCCGAGCCGCACCATCGACGAAGTCACGGGAATTTCTTTTCCACACAGTACGGACCTAAGATTTTTTCGCCGAAGGAAATAACGCTGGACCTTAGGACGATAGATTCTTCCGTTCTTCGTCTCGAGCAAATTTTACAGTCTCAATGGAGACACTTGAGAATGAACGAACATGGCGAAGGAATTCTTTGCTGACTCGACGGTCAACCACACTTGTCGAGCTGTTGGTACCCATGTTGGCCGACACCCGTTCGTCTTTTGTCCTCGAGTGTACGTATCGAGGAGGTATACCTGGCGGTGAGAGAGAGACTGTTTAACGCAGGGAGGAGGGGGGAGAGATCCCGAAGAGGAGTGTGCTGAGATGGAGCGAAAGGGGGAAGGGTAGATCGCGACAGATGGGAAGATGGGGAGAGGAAAAGAGAGGACGAGTCGGTGGAGAGAGAGAACCGGCTAGGCGGTCGCCAGCTCGTGTCCGTCCACCCGCTACGCTACAAATGAAGACTTTAAATAATTTAGTCGCCGGCTGTAAATCCCGTCGGGAAGCGACGTTAATCGATACACGCCGGCGTGTACCGCGCCGTTATACCGCACGGCGAACATTTATGAATGCGCGCTATGAATCACGAGATAATAATATCGTACGTGTGTACGGGCCGTCTCGGTCTCTCTCCGCTAGGAGCACAGTGCGACGGGCCGCGTCGTTAAATATACTCGCGCCTTAATGCGGCCATTGTTCACGGGAAGCCCATTATTACGATTATACGTTTAAAGGATATACGCGCGGGCGATAAATAATTGATCGAGTCCAATGAATACGCCGTTAGTTGCGAGCCAAAGATGCTTGCGGTGCTTCATCACCGTTTCACGATAGACCGCTTAAACGTATCTCCAAATAATTATCGCTCCACGTGGAATATTCGCCCGGTACTCGTGTCCAATCGTTTACACAGCGACATTTTTTTTTCACTCGTAAACGAGGCCTTTTAGTTGTACCTTTACGACCTTTTTAAACGCGCCACAAAACATCAAACGATACCCGTGGCCTCTGAAACGCCTGACTGACAGAAAAATGTTCCACGTGCCGTAAAATATGCCACGCAGTCACCGTGAAATATCGTCTAATACCGCTTCATTTATTTCCCAGAATACCAGGACAAACGTTTACGTAGCTTTAAATTATCACGATTATTCATGACTTGGATGTTTCGTTACGTCGCGTGTAAAACTACGATTCCGTGGTATTTTATTTGCCGATAATCCGTCGTGAATTGTGTCGATTAGCTCGGCTTGCCGGGACGTTGCGATACTCCTCGGTGGCTGAAAAAAGGGGGTTGGAGAACACGATTTTCCTTGGTTAAGTCACGGCGTGACCGGGGGCCTGTGAGTGTTCGTGCATCGGCATCGCACAAGCAGGGCTTTCACAATCGTCGCTGGATATTGCCACGGTGTTTTTCGGTCGCACGGCGCGGAACGGCGTCGGATCGATTTATCGGCCACGAAGCCGCTAATAAATTACGGGTAATAGCATTAAGATAGATCGACGGATAGCCGCGTAGGCGTGGAGTCGCCGGCGGACGATATTTTAGCGCGCAGTAGCTTTATGAGCGGAGGTTACGAGCCAGGAAGACCCATAACGTCTCGTATCTCCTCCGGTTCGTCCTTACCCCTCCCCTTCCCCTTCTCCCTCTCCATGCATTCCCCGCGTCTTCTCATTCGTGAGCTTTCTCTCTCCTCGCCACGGGCCTGTTCACCGTGCTCTGATTTCTGTCCCCCTTTCTGTCCGCCCTTCAGGACTCTTGCCACCCCTTTTCTCCTATCCTTTCCCCTTCCTTGCTCCTGCTCCTCTTTGCATTTACGGGAAAGCACGGCGCGGGTGCCAATTCCTGCGGGCGTATCGGACCATAAACTCGGTACGTGATGCATGCTTCCCCACAGCATCCCCCGCCCTTCCCTCCAGCGGAGACTCGCTCGCCAGCCATTCTTCCGTTCGACACGTTCTTCCCGATGCTCCATCGATACGTGGTGCCGCGAAATTCCCCGTATCCGCCGTACCTCGCTGACTTGTCGCCACTACGTGTCCTCGGGGAATGGAAAAAGCTGCGTGAAAAACCGGTAGAAACTGTCCACCGGTGGGCCAAGACTTTTGCAGCGAGCCATGTTAACCTTCGTTCCTTCAGCTTCGGTTAATTCGAGCTTCCGACGACAGGTTTTTACCCGCAGCTCGATTTCGCGGATTATAACGTGTCCTAGACGCATCATTTACTGGCACTCGCACGGCACCCTCGACTACTTTGTCCTCCGACGAGGGGAAGTGGGCCACGTCGCGTAAATTAAACTATTGGCCGAATTTACGGTGCCGTCCCACGCGGCCGCTCGTAATACCTGAAGACGCGGTAATGAGAGTAAATCAGAGATTTATCGCCAGCAGGTCGTACAAGACGCGTACACGACGTAACAGTTTATCGAGGGCAGGCCGAGCACTCGTCGCCCGTCCGTTTATGCATGCGTCAGAGACGAACGCTTCTTGACAGCTCGTATTTCTCCGCGGAGGAACGTCCATGGGAGAAATTTCAACGCGGATATAATATTACTGTCCTGTTCGAACGGCAGTCGACCTCTTCCCTCCGTCGCAGCGATACTCAAACGCGAATGCACACCCACTCATCGCGTATTTTCTTATACAGGGTGTCAGAGAGTACAGAGGATCGGAAGATAAGTCAATCACTCGCTACGAATCCAAGAGAATGATAAAAATTTGAAGATTCACCGAACATGATAGAATGAATGAACCAGTGTTTAGAATATTTCATGGCTCTTGACTTTAACGAAATCCATAGAGAATAATCAAGATTCTAAGAATTATTGAACACTGTTTCGCTGTGTAATCGGTGAACTGTTGGTGGATTCTTGTAAAATTTCTTGTAAGATTCTTCTGAAATTTTCCAGTCCTCTTGCACGATGGAATGTACCGTTGAATTTTTGAGCATGACACCCTGTATGTGAGACGTATGGTGTTACGCAGGGGCAGAATGGAGATCCTTCGCTCCTGGCTCGACGGTACGTCTGTGCTCTTGGATGCGGCTATAAATTAAGTTTTATGAGGGAGATAAAATGCGCGTTATTATCTAAACGGCGACGCCTTTACAGAGATCGTGGCCCACGCTATTCTTCGGTCGTATACGCGCTGTTTATGTGTTCGTTTTATACGTGTGCCAGCCTCGTAACGGCGCGGGGTTGTCTATAAAGACGGGGAGCAGAGACGCGTGTGTGTGTGTGTGTGTGTGTGCGTGCATGTACATTTAAACACAGCGATGTTTAACGCTCTTCCAGAGGGGCATTCACCCTTGAATACGTCGTGGACGACGTTCCCCCGGCCACGTAATACGCATAGATTGACTGTCAAGTTCAGGGAATGAATAGGAAATTGGATGGGAAGGTCGATAGCCCTGCCGTGAGCGCGATCATTTTTCGCGCGCTAGTGTTTTCCGCGCTTTACTCCCCGGCAAAGGGTGAATCGCGAAATCGATCGCCCTTTCCCTTCTCCCCCCTTTGGGAGGAACAGGGAAGTCGGTGCCAAAGGATCGAAGGCCATCCTTGATCGACCGATGAGAATTATTTTATGTCCCGTCGGCCGATCGAGGAGGACGTATGTTAAGGGTGAAATTCGCCGATATCGTTGCCAACTCCGAGCACGTTCTATTGCTACACGTCGGTGAAACGGGCCAGTGGCCATTAATAATTTTATATGTACCGTTGGCCGGCGCAACGTTTCATTAATTCCCCCTACGAACCGGTTAACGTTTGTCACGAATATTGTGCATTTTCTTGAACAAGTACTTTGTCGTCTAAAAACAGAGCCCCTATTAACACGGTTTTACGACGTCGCTGGCAAGGAGAATTTTCGCAAAACGTCCCTGATGCTCAACCATTCGTTAACGGTATTTGTGTTGTCCGCTCTTAAACGAAATTGACTGACGTCGTCAGATCGTAGATACACAAATTTCAGTCCCAACGACTGATTTTACTGTCCGTACGGACGGTACCGTTAATTTATGCCTCTTGGATGCGCAGTGAATCGTCGAAACGTTTAAAAACAGACCTTGGCACCGCGGTTTAATTCGAAGGAAACCGTGGAATCGTCTTTGGTGGGGATTTAGACGGTGCGAACAGGGTGGGTGGGGTAGTTTGATTAGGTTTGACTGGCCAAAGGTGTACGGGGTGGTTGAAATGATTTCTTTCGCGTATCATTTGGTGGCCCTTCTTGTCTGGGTGACGTCCAACGAAGCCGCCCACGCACTGAGCCGCGCGTCTATAACAGTCGCTGATATATCGCCTCGTTAATGTTTCGCTTCATCAGATGTTATGACTGAACATCCTTTACTCCGCCACTGGGTGGTCATTTCTGCTTGCTCTTATTGTGAAACGCGCCGTTATAAATTACGCCGCGGGCATCTCGCTCCTTCCCTTTGGTTCTTGCGTTCGCGCAGAAGCGCACGTCAATGGGTCTTCCCGTGTTTGGTGCCGCAATCGAGCCTTCACCATTTTACCCCCATGCCAGAACGAAATTGAGAAATACCACGCGACGAAGTTCGCTTAGTATTCGCACAAAAGTTCAATAAATTCTTTCTTACTGGGTATTTTAGGTGAACACGATAGGAGTTCTACGAATTTTTCCCAATCATCTTCATCCACGAGAAAATCTATTCTACTGTTTTACCTAGTTGTACTATTTACAGTGTTAGAGGGCGCAGTAGGGGTACTTGTGTCGCTATAGCTGAAGTCGATTTGCAGTTACTGCGAGATCTTTCGAATCGACGCATCATTTCCGTGCGGCTATTTCACTGCGAGTCGCGAGTTCTTCCGCGATCGCCGCTATCTCCGCTGCGGAATGGCATTATTTGTGGCCACGATTATAGCCGGCAATGCGGACAATCGCAGTCTCCCCCCCCCTCTTCGTCCGTAGCCCTCCTCCCCCTTCCTTGGAGGTGGGTACATTGCCGGGGGATTTATGCGTTTGGAATCCACCTACACGGCGGATGCCTCGCAGAAAGACGAAGATCGTCCATAAGAGCGTATTTCATGGACGTCGCATGGGTATTTATCAACGTCGAAGCGCGAGAAATCCACGTCCGTTATCCCGCGAGCGGTTGTACAGGTGCCACTATGGGGAGAATATCTCGTGGATATCGCGTGCTTTTATCCGCGAATACATCATCCATTCTTCCGACGGGGGACGTCCTTAAGTGTGTCGAACCTCCTACAAAACATACCGTTGGATAATTGATCGACAAACGTGACGGGGTCAGCCAAAAACCGGGAAAAAGGTACCTCCTTGCCTCGTAAAATGGGCGCTTTCTAAATTTCACCAACGGTTCCTCTTGAAGGGTTAAAAAACGGGCCCGGGGCGATTTCACGGCTCGACGAAATATTCAGCAGGACTGTCGAGCACGTTAATTGGCCGGTGGAATTTGGACGTTCGTTAGGGACCGACGGGTATGCCGATGAGTTTAACGGTAAGGAAATGGGCTTAGATGCGAATAAACGGAGCTGACACGTGAATGCGCGTAAGGAGATATCGGCTGACACGTACGTCTGTTGGTAACCCCACGTCTTCCTGGCGCGTCAGAATCGATCAGAAGCCAGGTTCGGCGAGCACGATCGATAGCGCAATCGTTCCTCTTCATCGATCAGCCTGACGTAGCTTAATCGGTAGCACGTTACCCGCTTCGACACGGCCATCAGAACGTCGCCGTGTTAACGGTTAATTTAATCGTCCTAGCCGCACTGTCGACTTTCCATGTGTTACTTCCCCTTCGCCTCGAATGTCATATTTTACGCGTTACACTTTATACACTCAAACGAGTCCTGTCGGTCTCGGAATTCACGACAGACAGCCAGCTGTACCCCGCATGAAAGCAGTCAATTAGCAGTCGGATCAGTGTATTATTATCTTCATCTTCTCGCGCAGGATTAAGACCGGACCGTACAAGGTCCGATAACTATTTCACTGTTGGATTTACATACGACACGATTTTTACGGGTCGTCAGAGCATTATAGGATCTTACAGTTGTCAGGGCTAATAAAAATAACGATTGCCCAAGAGGAGCCAGTTTTCCTCAAGCTGTACTCTTTAGCAAGGACCTTAGACCTGTTAGAAGTGAGTAAAATAAGGGTTCAATTTTCCTGAAGCGATGTTGAGGGAATGTTCATTCCTGTCGGCAGATCGATGAAGATGAAAGGCGGAAGCCGAAGAATGGAGGTTCGTAATATGGTCGGCGCGTCGTGAGATTCGAGCGGTCATGGAGAGGTGCGCGGTGCTTTAATCGGCAGCAGCACGTACAAGGATCGGTACACGCGTCTCTGTGGCCGCGACGACGTAGTTAACGGCTTCCAGGAATGGTCTGCCCCCGGCCTCTGTTTGAGCGGCGCGTTCCCCGTGTCGAGGAGGCGGTGGACGACGTCGCGCGACACGCACTTGCCGCTCCGTATCGAGGTTTCATCTGCTACCGTGTACCACGACAACGACAATGACAACTACGAGGACCAACACAGACGCGCCCACGTCCGTCGCCGGCAGAGATCGCCGATCTCAAGCGGATTATTATGCCCGTCCAGTGGGGCTATGATCATCGCGGACACGTTGGTATGCCGGCTCATTAGCTCTCTTTCTCCATCTCTCTTTCTCTCTCCCTCTCTCTCTCTGGCGTTGGCTCGTTCTTCCTTCGGCTCGAGGGCCGATGAATAATGGGTTCTCCGACGAGATGAACACCGCACCGCCAGCCATAAAGCTACTCGTATTCTTCAAGCTTTATTTATAATGCAAGAGGCTCACAAGGACCTCAGCCACGTAGAACCTTTACTACGTATTTACAGATTTCTTCCCCGTTGATCGAGTGTTCTTGGAAATTGATCCTGCTATTGATGCGATAAGGTAATTATTTATAATTCTTCTTTTCTACAATTCACAGATTTCCTCCGCCAGTGATTTGCCACTTGAGCTATCTCTGGGGTTACGTGTTTCTGTTTTACGATATTCCTTAGCCGTGGATGAGGGGAGGGTAGTGGTTGTGCAGAGGAGTCTTCGATCATCTCGATGTAATGGCACATTGAATTTTCGAGGGGAAAAGTTGGCACGGCCGGCGGAGCCAATGCTCTTAGACCGCGACAACGGGCTGACTGGAGTAGATGCGACGTACGCTATTTTACGGGCATATTTCACAGGCGTATATATCCTAAGTGAACGAAAGCTTACACCCCCGGTGTATCGGCTCTCTTCCTCTCGTCTTCCTTTTCTCCCGTCACTCCGGTTATCCGTCAGCCGGCGTTTCTACTTCCCTCCGCTCTACCCCCTCGTCGGAAATGAAACTACTCTTCGGTTGACACGATCGTCTTCACTCTCGATACAACGACGCGGACCTTGGCAGATGCGTCTTCTATTCCTCCTGACAGCGAGACTTCGGTTTCCATGCATAGTCTGACATCGTTACGGCTTTCTCCTGTATCCTGAAACTGAGGATAATGGGAGATCGGGTTTCCGTCTCCCCCCTCTCTCTCTTTCTCTCTCTTCGGTAATTTCTCGACGGGTTCGTAAAAATACGCGTCGCGGCCTTTGCTCGTTCCCAGCTTCGCTTGAAATCGGAAGCGACCTCGCCTTACACCCCTGATATTTCTGTCCTCCGATGGCTCGACTGCTGGACGTATTTTAATTACGAAAAATCAAGGCCAGTTTTTCCCCCGTCGATCTCTTCGCGTCCCTCGAACGTCCACTGACGAATCCAATAACTTAGCTCGCCCTGTTTCCTGTTGCAAGGATAATTTGTGATTTCCTTCTGGGAGTTAATTAGAGTCCTTAACCGGGAGAGAGCCGTGGAGCTCTTAAGGATCCCGCTGAAAAATACAGCTACGTAGGAGCGTCTGTTATCTCAGACTCGAATCGACGGAAACGCATGAATCAAGCCCAGAAGGTAAGGTAGAAAGGTGCGTGAGGGCCACATTTCCCTGCGGGGTAGGGAGTGCATTAAACTGTTGAAACGAGGATGGACAGGGAATGTCTGGCAAATGCTTGGACAGTTGCACGCTTCTCTCGTTTCCCTCTTCCCTTGTCTTGGGGGACACAAATGTGTCAACGTGTCCGGGATGAAAGACGAATGTCCTACGGAGGTTCTCATTAGCGGACCGCACCGGGGTGTCCTCGGGTCTTCACTTCTCCCCCTCCCCCTGCTCCTCCTCCCTCCCCAGTATCCTTTCCTTTGTCTCTCTCCTTCCCTCCTTCTCCCCCTATTTCTCGCCGCCCTCTTTGTTCCTTTGGCATCGGTGGTCCTTCCTCGGTTTCTACGTAATTCCTCCAGGTGCTCGTGGGTCTGTCGGTGGAGAGTTCAGCTGGCCGCCTACGTGAACGCCTACCGGCTAATCTTTGCATTCACTCGGACAAAGGTCATGACTAATGGCCGGGGGTATATACACGGCACAATGGGATTTGTCGGCGCCGGGCGGCCATCAAACGAGAGAACCATCGGCACGCACGGACCGCTGCTAACATCGCTAAACATCGACCCTCGGCGTTTTGTCGTCGGACGACTCCTTACGGCGCTCGATGATTACTGGGCGGGCTCGACGGCCGTCGTAAATTTCATCTCCTGGAAACTGTATAATGTATTCCGTCCTCGCGCCGCCGAGACGGGATCCCCGCCTCTCCGAGGCAGAATCTACACGCCAGGACTCACGGGCAACGAGCGGCCTCGTTAGATGGGTGGACACGCTCGATTTAATAACCGGCCATGATGGATCGCACCTACTCCACGGCAGACACGGACAACCTGTTCTTTTGTTCCAACCATATCAACTCGAATAAGATATCCAGGGAATCGAAGACCTTCAAGGAATTACAAAAAAATTCTTAGGACATGGACTCTAAACAGACTTTCTCAGCTACATGGTTAACTCGTTTCCTCTTATTCGAGACTTAAGGTTCACAGTTTTGGCGACTAAAAACCGTACATAATCATAAAAAATTAAATATGAAATTTCCGGTATTTATTATAAGAAGCTTCTTTTTATCGTAATTTTTGACCGTGATATTTGTGACTTGGCGGAATTGAAGTACCCTGTTATTCTTGGGTCGGCTGTATTCGCTGAGTCCGGATATTACTCTGAAAGGACGTCTAGTCCAGCGAGGAACGGTTGTAGCTGACGGCACTACGTCAAAGAATGTTCATCGTCGGTTAAGAACGGCTCGCGGCGTCTATGGGCGAAGTAATTGCTGCGTCGCAACAATAAGGGATGACTTACGGTAATGCCTTCCTCGGGTCGTTCGTCGGCTGGCTCCGGGAAAGATAGTGGAAGGAAAAGGCGCTGGGGCTAAGACGAGGATGGCGAGGGGAGGGGAGGGGGGCGAAGTAGTACAATCTGCGAGACTGCCACTTGGCCGTAACAGATACCGTCCGGATATAAATGTCTGTATAAAGGAGTTGGCAAGTTCCCCGGATGATATCAAGATGCCAGCCGGGGCTAATACAGCGCCCCGGGGGTAGTTTCCGTGGCGCAGGAACGAGAGAGAAGAAAGATTTCTTCTGGGAATATGCCCCCTTTGTCCTGCACTTTTAGCGGCCGTTTCCCCGGGTACGCGGCTTTATGTGTGTGTGTGTGTGTCTGTGTCTGTGTGTATACGATCCGCGCCCGTTATCAAAAGAATTTTGGCTTTATCTCCGCCCTCTTTATATCTGCCGACAGAAACGGGCTTCTGTATCCAATAAACAGAAATTATATCCGGCCGCGTAAGGAGCCCTCGAGAGCTCGGGGCTCGTAATAGCTTAGCCGTCTCATCGGTGCTGGGAACGAAGGCGAAATGTCTCGGGCACTGGAGGGGGGAATTTATCGTCGAGACCTTCGCCAGGATAATCACGCGAAGGCACGTAGCAAAGTTTGACGACTGACGCGAAATTCTATAAAATCCGTGCAAGCTGCCGCGACAATTGAGAAACCCTCGGAACCGTGTCTGCTTTTATTCCCATCGTTCGGCAATATTACAGCGAAATACAGGGTCCTGTACTGAGCCACTGGAATCTCCGGGATCTTATAAATTCACGGCCGTTCGACGAGCCGGGTGTAAACTTTCGAACCTCGGCAATTGTCGACTCTGCGATCGTCCCGGTCCATTTGAAAGCTCGCGTCAGGCCGATGCGAAAAATCGGGCGACAGTGGCGCGACTAAAAATTGCCGCTCGTTAAGATCCTAAAAGATGAGTTAGCCCGGGAGCTTTCGTTTTAACGACTCGGCAAGCGTCGTTCGAGCGGCAAGCGCACGTGTAATCTTAAGGGGAGGGGTGGGAAGGAGGGTCGAAGTAAAAGCAACGTGCAGTCCCAGTTTCTCGAGGCACTTGACTCGGCGAAACGGTCGAACGCGGCCCTCTGAATAATGCGTTCGCGTAAACGCCGTCCTGGGCGGTACGCTAGCTCACCGTTATCGCTCGTCTCTTTCTCTTTACGAGGATCCCCGGCGTAAGAGCACCCACGTATTCCCCTGTCCTCCTTCGTAATGCCTCGCGGAAGGTCTTTTGTTCCCGCCCGTTGCCGCAGTTTCGCCGTAACGTATAAAGTTTGTGTTTTCTTGCCGGGCGTATAGTTGGCTGCTTCACGCTGGCATAAAGCCGGAGGCGGACGGGACGTTTTAGAACAATGTACGCCGACACTGGCCGTTTCGGTCGGAGCCTGCAATTGGATTTTTAGGTCGGCCGAAAAAGAACGTCCCGCGAAACGTCCCTGCGGCACGAAACTCGCCAACGACCGAGCACGGACCAATGTCGTAATTATCCGCTAAAAGTCTTGTTTAAAATTCACGGAGTTCGATAAATCAAATAATTCTTTTAGAACCTTCGGTAGAAAGCAGCAACGGCATTTTCATCGACAGACTTCATATATCATTGCCAAGAAGAGCCATTAAATGTACACTTCTATCCCCGAGAACTAAGAATCTAGGCTTTAGCCAATCCCCGTGGACGTAACTATTGAATACCGCTTTTCTATTCCCTACATTCGGTTGATCGGTTTCTTCGTGGATAATCGTTTGTGTCGGTCGATGTTTTTCTCGAGATTCGTTGTCCGCCTTGACGTTTCTTTGATCGACGCTCAGGAGGGGTAGGAGGGTGCAAGAGGGTATTGTCGGCTAGGATTCCCCGGCACCTGACCTTTTCCGATGAACTTCCCTTTGCGGCGTGCGCCCTGCGGACAGCAGGTATTTGTTAATGCTCGCCCGGCGACATTGCGAGTCTCCACAAACACGTCAAGTTGTCATGGCGCTGTGACTTGATTGGCCGAGGGGCACGTCGACTCGGTCGGACAGCGAACGTTGCGTGTCAGCGGCGTTCTCGGCCATTTAGCCTTCCATCAAACGCGTCTTTTGTGCCGGCACGTTGACACGCGCGCTAATAGCGACCCGCGGAAATCCGATTTCCCGGCTTCTATCATATCGACGGCAAACCCGCCCCCCATTGCCCTTCCGGATCGTCGAATCCTACGCAAACAGGGGATTTCTAGGAGCCAGCACTTAACGTTCAGACCACGGCGTCAGCTGGCAAGTCAGTGGTCTCTCGGAACACTGAGCAAAGTGAAGTATCTTTCCTTAAGATACGTCGAAGAAACCCTTCCACCCCTAGGAATTGTGCCAAACATTTATGAAAAGGTATTAAATTATCTTGCCGTGGGAAGAAGGAATTTCTAGGAACGAGGATTTCAGTTTAAGATATCATTTGGAAAGTTGGTAAAGCTTTGAAACCGTGGAAGCTCTTTCACCCTTGCGACTCGTGTCAAACATTTATGAAAAAGCATTAAATTGTGCCGCTCAGTGGAGACCTTGGGACCTGTTGGTTTGTTGAATTATCGACCGGGGTAGCCCGGATAATTGTTTCGCCGTATAATTTACTACCCAGCTGCTTCTTTAAATCCCCGAGACGGCTGGTAGTGCATTGATATTCTGTTTCGGCCGAGCTGTCACGATTCACGGAACCCCTATTTCGTCGTTCAAAGGGCAGAAGGGGAGATGGAGCGAGAGGGGTATAGGTTGAGGGCCGTAAGTCGAACAGAGAGAGACGGAGGGGGCGGGGGGGTGACGGAGGGACACTGGTGGCATAAATAATGACATCTTCCCCGGTCTCTGTATTCAGCTGCCGCTCCCTAACCAACCGGCGCCGCCTCCTATCACCGAAACTGACTGACAAGCTCTCCATCAGCATCATGTTTCGTAAACATAACGAGATTAGGTCGCATTGTGACGCGGCTCCGGGCTAATTTACATTCTAATCCTTACGGCGTTACAGTCGCGTATCCTGTGCCCGCATTATAATACCTCACTGACGGCTCGTTTTTTCCCCGTTGCTTCGTTGGTTCCCTCCACCCACGCGGCACGGTGACATGTGGATCGACGAATAATCTATTTCCGGCCGGCGTAAAAGCCCCATGAATATTGCATGCCGCTCGTACAAATCGCTCCGGGCTTTCATAATATTCTAACGATTTCGGGGCAGCGTAGCTACAAGGTCGCTCTCTACGAGCGATCTAATCAATGGACTTTGTTAAAGCGTTTAGGTCCTCGGCGAAGATCGTCGAACGTGTGACTAATTTCCAGGTGACTGATGGATCTGGCCCACTGGTGGGTTCAAGCGGATCAAATGCCAAGACCCAGATCTTTCGACGTCGATCTCCTTCTTTGAAATAAATTCAACTGTTTCATTTCCCACTCATGGATGTCCCATTTTTACCTGTCATTTAGCTGTACATCCACGTAACTATATTCGCAGGGACCATGTGGTAATGTGGATGGTTTACGGAGGTAGCTGGAGACGTGTTTAACGCGACTTAGGTAGGGACTGGCAGCCATAGCGGAGGAGATACAAAGGAGAGTAGACAGGGAGAACAAGGTCGAGTGACTGAGCTCAGAAGAGACGAGATAGAGAAGAAAGACGCGAAGGGGGGGGGAGAAATAGGGTGGAACAGCGAGGCAGGCAGAAAGACGGTGAATATACGAGGCGGAGGGAAGAGGGGAGCAGGAGGAAGAGCAAGAGGTATGGACACTATAAAGGGGGTACATGAAAGAGCGCGTCAGATGGAATTAGACATGCCTCGGCAGATTAACGGGTTGGCTCTCTCGAGCCAGTTAGAAGAGCTGCCGAGAGCTGGATCAACGACAACGACGACAACGACGACTACGACGACTACGACGACTACGACTTACGCGACGGCGGCGGTAGCAGTTGCGGGACACCGTACCGTCATTGTCCCCGTTGCGGTAATCTCGGTGAGCATCTAGGTGCAGCCAGAGACATTATTCCGCTCGCTATAACGCCGAGCAAAGAGGAGTAAGGCTGCTAATCCTCCCCTCGTCCAGGCCTCGCGTCGTTGGAGAGCAACCTTGGACCCGGTTGGCAGGGGGGAAGGGCTCCGTGAGTCCCGTTCCACCATACCCCTCTCTCTTTCTCTCTCGCGTAGAGCCGAGGCAATCTCGACGGCGGATCGAGAGCAGAGGATGACAGGTATCGACCTGGATCAACATCACTTTCCTCTCAAGTGCCACCAGCCCTGTTCCCCCGGTACGTTCGACTGGTCCCGGGCTTTCGTGGCTTCCACGATGCTCGAATTCTATGCTGGCTCGCGCGTTACGACGTCAGGGACCAGGAGAATGGGGCGGGGAGGAGTAGGGGAGAACGCGACGGACCGAGTCGGAGAGTGGAAGCGAGCGAGAGAATTATTATCCGGCCACTCTACTCCGCTACCTACCGTGTTTCTTGATTACTATCGGCTCAGCTGCGCCCACAATTTGTGTTTCCCGTCAACCGTGCGTAAGAGAGCCGTCCGTCAACGTCCTGCCCATAACGATGTAACGACCGTTGCTAAGTCCTCGCTGATAGACACACTCGGAGCCGTATTCGTCATGGATCCAAAGCCTCACATCCCCCCTCATCCTCTCCCTCTCCCTCTTCCCCAGGGATTTCGTCTGTCACGCTTTTCGTAGAGATTGGAGCTCGGCCGACAGGTAAGCCCGCGACGTCGCCGGAATCGCAGGTGAAACGGATAAGAGCGCGGAGTTTGATAAATTGACGCACGAGGAAGTCGATCGTCAGAGCCCGGCTAATATCCAACGGGGGATGAGAAGGAGAATCGGCCGGAAATGTCAGACATTTCGGGCACAAAGAAAATTCGATCCCGGGGAGCGGTGCTTTCAATTTCGTCGGATTATTTATGGTCACGGAATCTTATCGAAAGTGCGCTCTCGAGGGGTCCGGGCCCGTATACCGCAGGACCGTGTCATTGCGCGATAATATTCGACAGGGCCGTTTTATATAAGTTAGTAGACATTTCGACCCTTGTTATCCGCCGTTATCCCTCGCCGGAGTATCATATCCGAAATCCGACGATAAAGCGACGACGTTATGGCGGTGCATAGCCCAAAGAAACCGCTTGACTGTCCATTATCGTAGGGGCCAGGGGGGGGGAGGAGGAGGGGGGAGGAAGATATTGAAGAACGATAGCGACACTCCGGTTTGGCCGACGGGCCGATATGCAGATTCTCGTGAGGTCGTAAACCCTTTCGTATATGACAGACCGTTATTGGAGCTGTAACCGTCCCGTCGGTCTCCTAACGACGGATCGACGGCAGCTTCAATTTTTTCCGCCAGAATTTCTCCGCTCAGAAAAACCGGTTGCCCGGGACACACCGAAAGGACGTTGACAGAGCGTTGCCGGCTTTTCGGAAACGAATATCTCCGTCGAGTGATTTGGTCAACGAGTTTCACCGGAGGCAAAAGGGGACAGGAAGGTCGATGCAATTTTTTTTTTTCCACAGGCTTGCAGATATATTCCGCAATAATCCGTCGCTGCTCGTTGACGCCTTTCGCAATGCCACGAGTACGTGCGTTACGTAAATCAAATCACCTGGCGTCGGGTTACGCGGTTTATCTATGTACGCATCGGCAGTCGAAGGCAGGCTTCTTTGCCGTGTAACGCCGTTTTAACAGTCAATGAACATGTCGTTCCCCGCGGCCGTGCGATTACATCTTTCGCGCGCCGCCTTCGGCGTTACGAATTATCTGGAGATTAAATCGACTGACTTTTTCGCCCGATATCCAGTCGCGTCATTGAAATTTCAATGAGCGTTTCAAATTGAAACGAAGATATTCGTCTCCACCTGTTCAACGCACATTACCGATCGTCGAAAAGAATGACAAATGGAATTCCATTAGGAAATACGTAATACTCAAAGTCCACGTGTACCTTTGGTTCTGGTCAAAAAGTGAATTTAAAATTGTCCTTTGTGAATATCACTTTCCGTTCGACTTTGAAAGTGGACCTTTCAGGTACTTTCTAAAAATCTCGTAAAATCACGGCGTCGACGGCCGATACTTTGTTCTCTTTTGAAAGTGCGAACAAACGACGACGGCGCAGGGCCGGTGCGTTAATTTGGAGGAGGGAAAGAAAGGTTGGAGCGCGGTTCGCCGGGGAGTTTCGTGCCGGCCTCCCTGTCAGCTGTTTTCCGAATTCTGTCAATTCTTGTCAGTTGCACCGGGCAGTTTAGCATAAAAATGCTGTTACGGTGGATGGCCCGGGCTTTCGAAGGCCCCGGCCGACGCGGTACAAACGTATCGTATATCAAAGCGGGCCGCGGCCGTGGCCCCACGAAAATAAGGTGGTTTTTGTTCTTTCCTTTTTTTTTTAACCGGCCACCAATCGCCGTGGGCGGTGTCTGATATACGATCGGAGTTCCGCATTTTGCCGAGGAAAAAAGCTACCGCGCTCTCGAGCCTCACGCACACACCGCGCGCTTGCCCGTAATTCCCGGTAAATTTAATATTCCGCAATTTCCACGTGCACGCCGGGATAAGAATCGCGGCAAACATTCCCGTCGACGGCCCATCGGCGATCGAACTTTCTCAGTGTCGACGATTATCGGCAGACCCGGAGAAAGCGCTGATAATCGTCTCGTCGTATTATCTCGCTCTTGGTCAGATCTTATCAGCGAGTAAAACCGAGCCAAAAAAGAACCGATATTCCCACTTACACCTCGTGTTTTCCCGTCGTTAAAATCCATGCTCGGGAAAATTCACGGGGCAACTTTTAGGATTCGGGATCCTGAGAATCGTGTAATCATTTTACGAGGAGGGACAGGCGGCAAGGGTGGATAAGGATCTACAAAGTTTAGGCACGACAAGGGGTCGAGTAAAAAATGTCGCGGCCGGAGTAGTGAATTATTTTTACGTTAAGTCGATGTAATGGATGGTCCGTGGGTGAATGCAGACATTCGAAGCACGTGGAACTGATGGAAGGCAGACGGTAGAACAGCTCTGTGGATGAAGTTCCGATAAACGTCGGCGTCGAACGTTGGAATGATTGGCCCGTTCGAGTCATCCAAGTTGGTCGTTGTAACGGAGCGTGTAAAGTCCACGAAGGCCATTAAATCCTCCTGAAATCGATACACCCCGTGCACACAGAGGCACGTAGAGACAGAAACATGGACCGGCGGCACATGGATTCCTGGCTACGTTGGTTCGGGCCTATTCCCCGGATGCCTATTTAACTACCGTAGTTAACGTAATATGACATCCGCCGCGGCAGGCGATTATGGGGGAACACGCGATGCAAATTTACGGTATTATCGTAATAAACAGGTTATAAAGGCTGATAGCTTCCTCGTGTATTGAAATTACACCGGGCCACGGATCTCTGCATCCTACGTCCCCGCGGATCCTGCGCTAACGCACGTATGTACCTGTGTTTCTGTGTGTGTGTGTGTGTGTTGTACGTGTTCGAGGGCCGTGGACACATACGCGCTTGGCGTTATTAAGAATGTTAACGTATGCTCGTGACGGGCTGTCAAGAACCCCCTTATCCGGGCGAGCTTGCCTCGGCTGGCAGATATAAATATGCAATAGCGCTTGTCATGCGCAGCGCCTAATAATTGAATGTATAATAAAGAAGGCGTCGTTCGGTGTCACGCTGACAGACAGACTACGAGACTCCGGCGGAGAGAATGTCGGCAGGGAGGAAACGAGATGCCAGGAAAGACCCGAGCAAAAGGGGGGGAGGAGGGGAAGTGAGAGGTGAGCATGGTGTACCGCGGACAGACGTCGCTTGTCAATTTCATTCGCTTCTTCTGCCGCTTCCCGAAGATCCCTTCCGTCCGCCACGCAGGAGGGAAAGATCTACCGCGACGATCCTCGATCCTGGAGTTGACGTTCTTAACGAGGATCGCTATTTGCCACTGCCTCTGTGACCTTAAATCCTTCAAATACTACTGGGAAAAAATTGAAACTCATCCTAGAAAATAGTAATACATCTGCTAACCAGTGAACAGAGTTCGATGGTTCCAATGAAATGTTTAAAAAATGGCAGAATTACGAAGTTAAGAGAATTAAGATTTTTGTTAATGTCCTTTTTCTATTGAATCTTTTTCTTGAGTATGGATTTCGACGATCCCATCGACGCTTACGCCAATGTGACGATCGTGCATAAGGAGCCAGATCCATCTCCTAGTTAATCCCCTAGCAATCTCCGGTTACAGCGTGAACCAATGGCGTAATCGATTCCCAGGGAAACGTATGCATTGGCATTTTACGATCTCCGAAAATTTATGCCCCACTAAATGAAGTTTCCGCTTGGTTTCACGGGGCCCGGCAATCTTTCCCCGCAGATTCCCAGGCTCAATGCGAAAGTCTTAAAGCGAGACGCAAGCTGATTTCAACGGCTCGTTAATCAGTGACATTGTCGCCTGTTAATCCGTTACTCGGGCAAATAAGATAATGAGCGAGTCGTTAGTCGGTCAACGACTCAACAGAAATTGGTCGATGCGCGTGCCGCTGGAATGTTATTCGTGAAGAACGGGGGAAAAAGATGGACGTGAAGGATGGAATTCCGTGCGGTCGAGGCTTGTGCGGGGCTGACAAAAATATCATTTAAATGGCACGGGGGTTCTCTGCGGCGCAGGTTCCTGCGAGGGCTGTAAACGGCTGATTCGATATCCATTCGAGAGTGAGAGTGCCCTCCACTTGCCTGACAGCTAGGCAAACAGCGGCCTGACGTTCGGAATGGCTTTTATTTATTCTAGCCTGTTTATTTAGGCTGCCGGGATCGCGTTACCTGAGAGCTTTTGAGTGGCAGCCAGGGAAGGCTACCGTGTCAGCACCGAACCCATTGTCACGCATCAACCCATCACCCTCGGACATAAGCACCGCCCGTGCGTCCTTTCTCTCCCGGCTGCCGACGTTTTTTCAGCCTCAAATCAAAACCAATATCGTCATACGAATTCCCCCGTGTTCTCCCCGAAACCACGGTTTGCCCTTTCACCGCCGATGGAATATCAATTTCATCACACTAGACCTCAGGACAAATTTGACCTGTCGTACAATTTTTTTCGATTAGGATCTTGGAAAATTGCACGTACGAGCTTTAATCGTTGCGGAGGCTCGGCTTTATCGGAGACTCGTTCTCGAGGTGGTTACAGTTTCTCGAGCACCCGGTGTACCGCGCGGGTACCGAAGGCGTAATGTATTATAGCAGGCAGGCAGGTATATTACAGAGACCCGCAGTTATGCGCGACGGGGCTATGATTGATGACAAGTCGTTGGCTGTTATGAATATAATATCGATCAATCACGCTATTTACCGGACGAATGCATAGGCCCACTCTATCATCCTCCCATAGTTCTCCTTCAACCTTCTCCCCCCCCCCCTGCCACCCTCTCCACTGGGCTATCTATATCTCCGCCGACTCGACCTGCTTTCATCTAAGCTCCAACCCATTTTTCATCGCTCATGGCAACAAATGCAGTACCGCGCATGATTCCTCCACTATTCTCGGCGATACGCAAATGACAGGCCCGCAATTCCGAAGTTTCCGAGTCACCGTCTACGAGCCGGGGATTCTCAATGACGTCAAAGTGCATAGAGCGATCTACGAGGAACGTTTAGAATCTCCCCGAAGCACAACGGTTCTCGTAATTTTCCTAAAGATCGCGGGTGGAATTGCACAACTCCTTGTCGATGAATCGTGTCTATCCGGCGCACGTATTACGGTGGATAAATTCTTTCGGCCGGATCGGTAATCGTCGAGCGAGAGGGTCGCTATGAATTACGTGGCGAAGGCCTCGCGAGATACATCGCGTCAATGAGTGTACCGATACTAATTACGCGTACTAATGCGCCAACTAATTGGGGCCGATCAAAGCCCCGAGCTCGTTAGGGCCGAGGGGAGAGAGAGAGGTGCCGGGGAGGACGATGATGGTTTCCCGGCAAAGGCAGAAAGCCTTCGAGGAGAAACCGCGCGGTTTCCGGCACTGCAAATATGGCGAATAACCGGGCAATTTACCGGCGTGTTCTTTGCATCACTTAATTACAATGCCACGGGGAGCGCCGGCAAGAGGAGGAGGGGGGGGAAGAGGGGAGGGGACTAACGACGTAATGGGCATTAAGTGACGTGAAACATTAATTGAGGGAATCGAGCCGCGCCGTTAAAGGAGCGAGAGCGAAGAATTCCCCGGATGATGGAGAGAACTGGGAAGGGGGGGGGGATAGGTGGAAGGACGAGACTCGCTCGTACTTGTTTCTTTTCTTTCTTCACGCCGGCTTGCGGAGGATCGAGGACCGGCCACGGAGACGAGATAAACGACACTCAATAATAAGCGGAGCCTCGTTAAACTCCCGATAATAGGGTGATTATTTCCCGCTCGGTGCCCGAGCGCCTTTCGGCTCGTCGTTCGCACGGGAAAAGGACCAACTTTTCAACGACGATGGCGATGAGGATGACGATGACTACGACGACGACGACGTCCTCGTCCTCGGGGGCGTGGCTCTGAACCATCCTAACAACTCTCGTGACGTGCCCGCCCGCCTTCTTGACTTCTCGCCTTCCCCCAAAACCCATTCCCCCCGGCCCCTCTTTTTCTCACTCCTTTTTCGTTGCTACGAACGAGATGAAAAAAATGAAACAACCGATCGTGCGTTTCCCTTGGCCGGAAGGAGCGT
This sequence comes from Hedychridium roseum, assembly GCA_963989215.1. Lineage (NCBI taxonomy): Eukaryota > Metazoa > Arthropoda > Insecta > Hymenoptera > Chrysididae > Hedychridium > Hedychridium roseum. The sequence goes on along the minus strand of OZ022310.1, from coordinate 8,775,586 downwards.
TAGAATCACTCGAAAGAAAGATGACCGTATTCTCGTTGATTCTGTGTTAAAATTGCAGCGCGTAAGGCGACTAGGAGGAGGTTGGCGAAACGAGGGGAGGGGGGTGAAAGACGGGCGGAGAAACTTCGAAGTGTGCCGTAACGAGGAGTTAGTACGGCATCGGGACCATTCATCACGTCGGCATATTTCAGCTACGTAGTTTGCCGGCGGCAATTGATTTTCAGGATTCTACTGTTACGGAAGCACGTAAAACCAAGGATAGGGGGGGAAGGAAGGGGTACTTCCCTCTGGCCGAGCAAAGTCTCAGGCACGTCGAGATAAGTCGGTGCGCTGCTTGCCGTTTTGCCCCTTTTTTCTACCGATTCATTCCCTCTCGCGTGAATTACTCGAGTTCCACGCATTTGCATGTGCGCAACCACGGCGCGTATTTCTTCATTAACTCCGGCTTCTCCCCCCCCCTTCCCCCGTGAAATACAGCCGACCACAGGTAGTCAATTAACGCGTTTGCCCGATCGTTCCTCTCGCTAATTTGCAGATTTCATTTCGAAAGATCTACGACTTTCGATAAACCGATGAAATACACACTTACGTACGAGGAAATGAATTTCTCGCGGCCCAAATTTTTCGAGTACACTTATTGTTACACCGACTGTCTGCCCTCTCTTTGTCAACGGACTACAGTCTGAAAAACCGAACAAAAAAAGGGTAGGAATCGAGCGTCGATGGGCGGCTCCTTATCCGCGGCGGGACATAATTTTGCGGTCGGCGGGTAAGATCGGCTTCGATAAAAGACAGCGAGTACGGGTCCTGCTTGGGAACAAATCGAAATTTAATCCCCGGCGAATCCATTTAAACCGAATAAAGTATCCCGTGTATCTCCTTTAGTGATGTCTTTCGCGCGATATAAACCAGTTACCGCGTGCGTCTTCGCCGCGTATTTTCAGCGGGGTAACGGCCAGGGCGGCTGGTTAGTCGCGATAAGCTATAGGTACATTAACCGCCCAGTTGGAACGGAAAGGGAGTGCGAGATCAAGAGAGAGAGGGCTTCAGGAAGGGAGGTGGAGGAGGCATATCTGATCGGTATTTTGGCGAACACAGGCGCGTCTCCGCGTTTCCTAAAGGGCCGATGCTGACCATCGGAAGCCCGTTTGAGCGTGCGCGCGTCTCGGGCCAACAAAAGGTCGTTAAAAATCCGTTAGATAGGGGCGTCAGATAGGCGCGGCTCTAGTGCGGTTACCGGCGCGGAGGAGCTCTCAAGTTGAGCTCTTTGTGCGTGATTTGAATGCGATCGGAGGGATGGAGGCCCGCCAACAGTGCCCTACGGCCACGGGGTAAAGAGCCAAACCCCGGAGGAGGGGGGGGGGTCGTGCCACGATGGGAACGGGGAAGGGTCGACGCCGCTAATCTCCGATCAGTGTCGAGAGCGTAACGCGATCCGACGCGACGTGACGTGATCCAGACTCGATATAGCCGACGAGCAGGACCCGGACGATCCGGGGAGAAGGCTAAGATCCCAGCAGGGTTTACAAATCATTCTGCCCCACAGCTCCACGGACTTTCGTTGCATTATTTAAGGGGTATCGCGACATCGGATATGGATCGTACGTAATAGATATCGAAGGATTTTCCAACGGGGACGAGCGAGGAATCGGCTAAATTCGTACTTAAGATTCAATGGATACTGTAGGTGAATCTAACGAAAGAACCATTTGTTTGATGACGATACTTGATGAAGTCTAACCCTTTCGTTTTATTCTACTTGCGGAACAGTCGTGTTCTCTCGATGAACAAAGTATACCTTCCAAGTGGGGGCACTTGATATTTGAATAGCCCCATTCCCCCGTAGTATTTCTCGACATTATCATTTTAATCGGGCAACTCCGAGGGATTAGCAGGTCCTTTGTCGCGGTTCAGGAGTTCCGACGTGTTTCGTAACCGTAACTGCGGGAAACGCTTTGGAAATACGCGAACCGTGTACGTCCTGTCCGGGGTGTGAATGCGCGTGCATGTGGACATGGAAGGTTGAGGGAGGGGTGGGGGGGTTGTGTTGAGAGAGGGATAGACATGGAGTGAGAGAGAAAGCTCGCGTCAAGAGTCGCGCCACCCTTGCGTGCAGGCAAGCGCTTGTAATACAAACTCCGATGTAGTACGTAGTACCCACACGATGCTGTCACAAGTGCTCGCACGTCATTGTGACATTGTGAGCGGGCACGGGAGTGTGAGGGGAAGCAGTTGTCGAGAGAGAGCAACAGCTGCTCGACCCGTAACCCACATACATCACCGCACGTCATTGTTCGCGCCGCGTGCATTATATTCGAAACAGGTATGGGGCCCTCGCGGGGAGACGCACCTTGGCCATTACGTCAGCGCTGACACTAGACACGACGAGGTGTAATGGCCATGCGACACCGTCTATAACTAAGAAACGCTCCACGGGCCATTGCTCAATCGGATGTTAAAGAAGCCCACAAACCCGGCGACACCCAGCCGCAACCTTTTCATCGGACACGTCAGACCCAACGCTCCCCGTTCCGTGCCGACGTGTAAATTATTACTCGCCCGGGGCACTTCCGAGCAGAGAAATGGAATTATTCTGCTCGCAGGCGGATTCAACGTCGTTCAACGTTTACCCCGAAATGCCATTTCAGAGGCGAAAATGACAAGGTTCGTAAAGATAAGGTAATGCGCACGGCTGAGAATATTTCTCCTGACATTTTGTTTAATATCGTTAGAAAATTCTGACAGCGAAGCATCGTTGACGATTAACGCACCGGGCGGAATGTCTACTTATGTAAAGTAAGTTGTACTTAAGCGACTATCGATTTATTCGCATCCATTGCTGTTAATCGATTGCCCAGCATTTTCGTGTCGCCTAAAGTCATTTTTTTCACGGAATCCTCGGCGACCATTCAAATGATTTATCTGAACGTATTTGACAGTTTAGTCGATTTGGAATTTTAATCAGCCGATATCGGGCATCCATATTTATAAGGCGTGTCGTACTTAAAATACTACAAACAACACTACTATTTATTGCAAAGTCTAAGTGGGCAGTTACATGCTCCGAGCGGCGCATATTTTATCTCCGTGTTACGCGAGCGACGATATACCAGGCACGTATCGAACTCGCCGCGTGGTATCAGGATTCCACGCTTTCTACGTCAGGCTTTCCACGGCTCTTGAGTTTGAAAATTCTGTCGTTGGTTTGTCCGTTTGCCAGCGATTCGTTTGGATTCACCATGAGCGGGCTTGTACGCCGGCTGAACTTTGGTCCGACGTACGAGATTCATTACGGCGGACCCCTATCCGCGCTCCTCGATCGTGACTGGCAAGGTAGTAGACGGTAATTTGTAGGTAGAAACAGGGCCGTACGTCACGTTCCCCGGCGGCTTGCCGAGGGGCCTCTCTTTTGACGTGTGTCGTTGAAGAAAACCGACGAGCAGCCGGGGGAAAGGTCAACCATCGAAGAACAAGAAGAAGAGTTGGGTGGAAGCGGAAGGAGTGTCACCCGGGAGAAGCAGATTTTCAAGCAACGATCACGCCTGGGAAAGTCCTACGTTGGAAGAAAGGAAAAGGAGTGGGGGGGGCTAGGACGTAGGGTGAGAGGTAAAATGTCTTTCCATTTCCTCGTGCGCGCGGCCAACGGTGCTTCGTGCAATTTCAATATGGAGCCGTGAATAATGCATGCCGTGGGATCTCGCGGCGACATCGTCACGCTGCTCACATCCTCCGCGATGTAAAACTGAGATAGATGGTACGCGGTAAGTTTGAATAATGAGCGGGCCGGTAACGATGATACGTCGACGACGGGGCCCTGGCCGCCGGGTTCTTACGAATACTCCATGTCGTCGACGACGACAACGTTGTCGGTCAGGAGACGAGGGTGAAGTGAAGGGGGGGGGGAGGGGGGAGGGAGAGTAGACGGTAGCGCGAAGTGAGGTCGCTGGAAAATCCGACGCGGTCGCACTGTATAAGTCGAGCCGGCTCATTAACCGGTCCACCGAGGGCCATTTATCATTCGGAACCCACCGCCCTGTCATTGTGCCGGCACCGCTGACGTGCACGCGGCAAAAGCCACGACGCCAAATGTCCAGACAATTGACCATTCCCGACACGCGAGGATTGCTCGCGGAAAAATGCAACTTTCACCGGAGAACCCAACGAAAGCCGGCCGAGCATGTAACGCAGCGTGCCGGTTAAGTTCCTATTATAGTCGACCCGTTTCTTTTTTACGCCCTCTCTTACGCAGCAACGCAGCAGGAATATCCTTTTGAGGAAAAAACGAAATCACGTACCTTCTGTAAGTGTTGTTGTTCTTTTTTTTTTATTGTCGGAGGATATCGCGGTATAGGTTTACTCGGGGCTCGGCAAACTCGAGTGATTACGCTGAAAATAACCAACAGAGTGGCGGTAGAGTTGGTGTCTAGGCAACTCATTAACTAGTCCGCCGTTGGTCATTTATCATTGAAAACCCAGCGCCGTAACATCCCACGACTGTAGATTGTAGCCGCACTTAACGCACGGAGCAACAGCTGGCCATTTAATATTTATGTGCAGATGCGCCGAGAAGAGTTCCTCCATCGATTGATTCGCACTTCAGCAAGATATACGCTCGACGGATCTTCACTCGTGTATACGTGTAAACGTACTCTTTTATTGCGAAACCTGTTCCCAGCTGAAAAAGATCTACTCGTTTTCACGGCAATTCGTAGGATCGAGGCTGAGGAATACATCAACCGAATGATGCAATGAATTTTTCTACCTTAGCGGAGTTGTCAAGACCTTTCAGGATTACCAACAAACGAAACTACGGCAGAATGAATTCTCCATGATACCGAATATTCTTGCTCAGCAAAATTACCAGGGACCGAGTTTAGAACTCGGGGGCTGGCGAAAGTGAATCCACGTAGAAGGGAAGATCTTTCGCTAAGGTTGGATATTAACACGAGTGGAGACGTATCCTGAGAAAGGCGCTAAGGGCTTGTGTGTGGTGGTGGGGGGGTTATGGCAGAATGGTCGTCGCGGTTTCCTAATCCGACGGAATCTCCGGGCCATATGTAAGGATTACGGTTCGGCGAGACTCGACATGGCCGCGTTGTCGCGCGGAGGGGACCATTAGCTTTTGCGCTCAGGGGCTGCCCGGTCACGAAGCTTAGAGACGCTATCAGCAGCGGCTTAGTCGGCCTTCTTTTTATCTCCGCCCGTGATCCGGCCAGGTCCCTACCCCCCCCCCCCCCCTCCCCTCCCTGCCCCCCTTCGGCCGCTATGCGCGCGCGAAACCGCCGAGAGAAAGTCCTCCTAACGAGCCGATGATTATCTTCATCGCCGGCCAACCGATAGGCTTCGACGTGACACGTTCGACCAAATGCCGCGTCCGCTCCTTTAAGACACAATTCCCTAAGTCCAGGATAACGCGGAAACGTCGGCCCGGCGTACCGGGGACTCCGAGGATCTCGGCAATCGCCGCTTCCGGAAATAACAGGTCATTCGGCCGATGGTATTAAACGACCGACATCGAGTTTCCAGCCGTTCTCAGCTTAATCCTGTCGACAATTTCCCGATGAAAGTGCATTTGCGGAGCACCAAGAGCTTTGCCAGACGAAAGAATCTTCCACCAAGGGAATTCTAAGGACGGCAATCGTGGTTTCAACTTTTTTTTCGTTATTTCGATGAGCCGCGCGTCGCTCAGAACCGGAACCGGAAGACGTCCTGGAAAAAGCGTGTCGGTAAATGGCGTTAAGAGTTTTGACGATGGTTTCGTTTTTGCGGTTCTCCTGGAGGCTACCGGTAAGGTAGGTTGCGAGGTTTAAACTCCTTCGCGGGGCTTGGCAAGAAACCTCAACGTGGCAAGTAAGTACGCCATCTGTGCCTTGGTAAAACATCAGGTCGATACCGGGCACCGTTGCACCTGCTTCTCCCCGTAATTACGTTTCCCGAGGAATCGTCGATAATGGATTTATAATAGACCGACGATACGAGTGATAACGATCCGGCCGAACGTGGGGCAAGTTAGCTGAGAAGTTTGAGCGTTTGACGAAACGTGTTGCTAATTCGCCGGGGCGAAATGACGGTCCTTCGGCCGCGTGAACAGGGAGGGGGTTGCAGGACGACGGTCGTTGCAGAGGGGCGTGAGGAGGGGGGGGGGTCTTGTCGAAAAGCGATCGCTGCCCGGGCAACGCGTTAATTTGATTTTCTTCGGCGCATTTCGGGGCCCGGAGGTCGCGACGGCGGGCGCGTTACGTGTCTGCGGAAGACGGGATCGAGCAATTTATCAATCCACGCTCGAGAGAGCGGTTCCTATGTACGCTCGAGGGAGCGGGGAGGTGGGAAAGCACGAGGGAGAAGGAACGAGACTCCTGACCGGTCGGGTAATTTAACAAGATTGATGCGAAGCCGACATGCCACAGTTTCGCAGCTCGCCGAGAAAGGGTCGAGGGAGAGAGCGGCGCCGGGGGATGAGGAAGGGGGGGGGAGCTTCAGCCGGTGGAACGAACAGAGAACGAGAGAGGGGGGAGGAGGGAGCGGGGAGTGGACAGCAGCGAGGATATCGGGAGCCACGGGGTGGTCGGTAGACGTGTGAGCGACTGGTTATTAGGAGGCCTCATCACGCAGACCGACGTAGAATCAGCCGGCACATTAAAACAACGACACGGAGCCACGGTACATAAAGCCCGCTAATTTCCTCCTCGAAAATACTCTTTTCCCGGGCGAATAGCAGCGCAGAAATATTGTTTACCCGGCGCGGGGCAAAAAAATGTTATTTGTCAGATTACGAAGATGCCCTGTCAATTTCTGTGAGCCAGGGATAATTATTGTCCAGACAATACGGACAGGGGAGGATTTTTATTCTTGTCCATTTTTTCCGAAGTAATATTGACGTGCAGGAGAATTTTCGCCAGCGCTGACGCGTTCTGTGCCTGGGCTTTGATTGACGTTGTAAATTCTCGGCAAATAATGAATCCGCGGGACACTTGAAATAAAGCTTCGCCGCTGGTTGTCCGGCCTTTTGATGAATTCTTCATAGACGTCCGTCCCTTCGATGAAACGAAACGTATGCACGTTGGAGCAACGTCAATTCGACGGGGCCGAAACGTCGACGTTTCGGGGCAACATTTATCAAGCCGACTGACGTGTCTGTCCAACTAATTCTTTTGACTTCCCGCACCTTTTCGCGCCATTTGTTACTGCACGGTGAACGGGATTTTTGGGCAACTTACACGGCAGGTTCGTAAGTTGAGGTAACGCACGAAGGCGCGCTCGTATATTACAGCGGGGAGTCGGTAAATATCGAGGGTGGGAACAAACAACGTGAAAATGAAGGGAGCTCGACGTCGACTCGTTAATCATTCCCTCCGTTGCTTTCGGCCCGGCCATTTTCCGAGAGTCATGAAAGCAGCGAGATCCTTTGTACTCGCTCATCGTTTATGCGTGCTTAAATCTAGCTTTCGGAGCTTTCCAGCCATCGTCACGGAAGGATATAAAAGGGATGAGTAATGTTCGAACGATGCTTCGAAGAATCAAATCTATGCCTAACAACCGTGACGTTCCGAGGCTATTTCCCACCACGAAGGAGGCTAAAAATTCTCTTGAACGTTGCTTCGGGAGGTAATTAATATTGCGCACGAGGAATACCGTTCGGCCGGATGTGATTTCCAATTTGATTTGCCGTCGCGCCATGAATTCCGCGGGACTTATTAGCAGTCGCTTTGAAGTTCCTTTGAGACAGTAATAGCGGGTAACCGCGTTTCCTTGGCCCGTCCTTCCCCCGGTAATTATTCACCGTTACACGGGGATGATCCCGGCGAGGCGTCAAGGCCAGTAACGAGTGCACGAGGGAAGCAATATTAATTGGCTCGTTTATTGCGACGTGGGCGGTCGTGCGCGCCGGTTTCTCCGTCAACTTTCCGCCCGGTGGAAGGAGAAGGGTCGGGAGGGGGTGGAGGGGGTAGTAGTCGGCTCGTGTTGTAAGGTTTGCGGGGGTAATCTGCCGCGCGACGTGCCTCACTAAATCACCGCTAGCCTTCTGCTCCCCGCCGACCCACCCCATCCCCCCCTTTTCCTCGTCTTCATGACCCCCCACGCCCCCCTCCGACAACCCCTCGTCTACGCGTTCGCCAACGCCTGCCTCCCGCAGAGTTACACTTCACCACCCGGCTTCGGTACTTTGGAAGTTGAATTTTTCCATTAGTTACCGTATACAGACTGCTAACTATATTTCAGGCGTTTCCCGCCGTCGTCTTACGCTCCTTCCAGAAATCTTCTGCGCCGCGAGCTGATTGATGGGAGCAATTTATGAAACTCTGACGGCTTTACTGAGCGATCACGATGAAGACTGGCTACCCCGTGAACTGCGCTAATTATCAGGGAAAATTAGACCTCCGGAGTTTCGCTGTAATCGTTAATACTTCCTGTCGACCAATATTTCGATTTTACTTGTGACTATGTACGATTCAACGGATCGTTGAAAGCGCCGATATTATCGTGTATCAGTGCGTTTCAGGCCCGTTCGAGTGCATCTTAAACGCATTCCGGGAAATTGGCAGCGATATCGGCGCCAATTTATCGTCGTTATTCCGGGAAATCGATGACTGGGGAGGGGGGGGACAGTGGAGTAGAGGGGCGAGAACGAGAGAGGGAATTTGAGTCCGCGGAGGTTCTCGAACGGGTCCGTTCCTCGTCGTCCGAGGTAACCCCCAGCGGGCAAACCACTTGCAGGCGCGCGCGATTTGAATAATTTCGTCGTTTGCAGGCGGACTTACAGCGATGGCGTGCACATACAAACCCGGGGGGCTTGATGGTCGCTACTTACCGCGGGATACAGTGATCTCCGGGCAGTTTCCGTCCACGCAGCCGTCCGTCCGTCCGTCCTCAATGCCCGTCGTCGACGTGTTTTTCGGCCCGGTTCCACGTGTTCCCCTCACATCTTCCGTGCACGTACTCGCACGTACACGCTCGCAGGAAGGCCCGTCGGGCCCTCAAAACTTCCCTGAGCTGTTTATGATGATCGTGCGACGTGCACGTTACGGCAAATGGCGCAGAAACGCGATCGGCGATACGTTTGGTCGTCATGTAGCAGAGCCTGTCAACCCGTTGAAATATGATCGAGTGCGCGGCATAATGAAAACCTCCGGTTACCCCGTCACGTTATTCCGCGCGTTCTCTCTCGTCATGCCAAGTTTTCAGCCAACGAGGATCACCGTAAAAAGAATTCTTTCCACGACGGTGGACCGATCGTTCTCGGCGAAGACGTATTTATTAAAGCGGCTGAAAGATTCTTCATTTCCGACCGATAGAAGTGTGCGAAATTCTCGGAAACGGTGGTCGTTTAAATCACGACACCACTGACCCACCTAGTTTCCTTGTACCATTAATTTTCGTGCCTCCGGAGCAAGCGATTCGTCTAAACGTATTCAACAGTATATTTGTATCTGTCTCGATCAATTACCTTGGACCTCGTGAAAGGAAACACGGGGGGGAGAGGGGAAAAAGAGGAGATAATCTGATGATTAAATTATTTATCATTTTTCTTAATCGTCGGTAATTTATCAGTCGGTCCCGAACGAGGAATCAGTTTCTTTTTTTCCTCTACGCCAGCCAAGTAATTGGATACGTCTCGTTTTGAGGCTAATTAGGTCTTCAGGCGATGGAACGCGAGAGATGGTATCCCCGGGGCGAATAAGTCGCTGGCCCCCGACGAATTTATTTGGCCGACGGATGATGCATGCCCGTCGACGGTTTAAACGCTCGTCTTACGTAGAGAATACGAGCTTTAAATTATCGACGAGCCGGCGCGAGCGAAGGTCTCCCATTGAATTATGGACGGCGCATTTTAATAATTAGCGCGCTGTCGGGATCGAATGTCAAGTGTCAAGAGCACAAAGAGACCCTCTCCGCCGAGCGCGAGAATGAAATTAGGCCGCGGGCTGTGCAAGGTGGATGACGGCAGAGGTAGGGGGGGGGGGGAAGAGGGGGAGAAAAAAAGGAAGAGAGACCCGCTCGCTCCGAAGGTATTTATCTTATGTAAATCGCGCAACGGCGTAGACAAGGCAAAATCCGTCGACCAAATTTCTACGGTTGGCAGCTCGCTTCTCGGAAACGTCGGCCAATCAATCCGAAAAGGCTGTGACGGGTTACTCCGATCGGCCATGAACGTCTCGTAAATTTTTTTGCAAAATTCCTTTCGCCCGTAGGTACCGTATTTCACCGTGGATTCCCCGAGTTTGGAGAAACGCGCGGGGGGTAGCGGGTCGTAAATATATGTTTACCGGTTTGCACGGTTTTAAGGGGCGATATGTTTTATCCATTAACGTTGAGCGACTTAACGGACGGCTCGACAAATTATTTAGCAGGTTCGCCTATTTCCGTACGTATGACGTCGGTCCCCGCTCTAACAAGACGGGGGGGGGGGCTTTTGTCGGCGACTGTAGCTGACACAGTTTCCCCTCAGCGGATTTACAATTCAGACGGCGCTATCTAATCCGCGTGTAAGGCAAAAAATTTACGACTTTCGGTAAATCACGGGGCCGCGGCTGCTTACCTCTGCGCCGGGGGAGTAGCGAATAGTTCCCTGCGTCTGAATTGTTTATGGGTCTGCCATAAAGCAATGATATGGGAGATTATAATTCACCGAGCAGCCGAGTTCCTTGGACTGCCGAGAGACGTTGCCGTACGGTTTCACCTGCGCCGAGTTATGACACGTCTATTTGTCAGCGGGATTTCCACGGGCAATGCTCATGGAAAACTCTAATTATCTCGGCCACCGTCTGCGTCGATGAGTTATTCAGCCGACCATGTTGGAATATAAACGGCCTTGTACGAATTAACGCACGCATCGACACTCGGTATTTTACTGTGAGACGAGCGATCATCAATCGCACGCAGAAGTCAATGGGAAGGAATTTCAAAACTGTGTATGCTGCCCACATAAATATGCATAGTTGCACATTTTACTTGCCAGCGAGGAAACGAATACAGTGCTGACCGTTTTTCTCCTCATTTGCTTAATGGTTGCGCATATTCTTACACGTGTATGTAAAACAAAGACTTTTTCGTGCCGACTTGAACATTGTAAAACGGTAGATAGCTTTGCCATTTTTATCGGACTGAATTTTCACGCTGCTAGATCCTTGAAGTTCCTGATTTCTCAGAAAATACTGATAAATGTCTGAGACATGTTGGCGGCCATCATTGGAATTGGCAGCTCGGGTTTTCCGGTAGTTCCGCACTTACGCGAACGGAAACGTAAACCAATGGGCTCGGTGATAAAAGGCCCTGACGGTTCGCGGAACGTGCGGTGATGTCATAAAGATGGAAACGTAAAAATTAGAGAAACCCGTGGCAGTGGTATCGTTGTTCTTCAGTCGACGGCATTCTTTTCCCCCGACGTTCTTACGCCACTGAGTCGTAATTTACTCGGGGCGTTTATGGCATTGTTGTGAAGCAGTGCTTGGCGTCGTCTTATAAAACCAATTTCGCGGGTATTATGCAAGCTGTCAGTCCCGCGGCTGAGTTATGGCAAACGTAGCCTGCAGCGCAAACACGTATTACTCCCCCGCCCCCGCCCCTCTTGTGTTCCCGGTATTTCCATCACAACGTTCCCCCGTTATAACTTGAAATCACTGCACGCCGCGAGTTCGCCTTATCAACTTCCCTCCCCCCCGAATTCCACGAGCGATTACGCACCGGATGTGCGCTGGGACCGGCTATTTACGTTTCCGGCGAACCGACAAACGAGTGAAAAATTTCAACGACCGTTCGAGCCCGTACATTGAAAAACGCTCGAGGCGAAACTACGTTCCTACGAATTATTACGACTGGTTTCTTCCGAGAACTATTCCAACGAGAAATCATTCCTGGACAAGCGTCTTCGCGTCGGCCGTGACTTTCTCGTTTTCGACATGAATATATTCCGGGGGGGGGGGGGGGGGACACCTATGTCCGTAAAATGTTTACCCGTGTAGCACTTTATATCCGCGCGTTTGCATATTAAGCGACGGGCAAATATATTCTTAATTGCCCGTAAGCACGTGCTGCCGGATTTCACCAAGAATGATGATGACATTCCCCGGTAAAATAGGATGGCCAAATTCACTTTACCATTGAGAGTTCTCTCGCGAAGAAGACCAAAGTCTCTCGCTGTATTACAGAACCGTTCTTCCGGCGAAACGAGACTCCTGAGACAGTTCCTCGGCATCATCAGTTTCCAAAGATTTCCACGACTGTAACTTCTGAGAAACGGTCGATGAAAATCGTGTTATTTGAACGTTGAAAGAAATACGAGCGGACAGGCCTGACGGTCTTCTTGTATAAATTCCTCTTACTTGATCTAAAAAAAGCGTCAGTAGGGATTACGTCTGTCGGTTATTTACGCTCGGAGTATCGAGTAGCTTCTTAAGCGTCGGTCGGGACATAAAGGCCAAGTGTAAAGCTAAAGCGGTCGATTTACCGCGTTGTTCCGGAACACACGGGCCGGCGGGTTATGACGTTTTACGGTCGGATTCATAAACGCCTAAAGCTTATATATAGATATAGATAAAGGCCTATCGGAGGTCGCGTGTCCCATTCGTCAGGTCTATTGGTCAATAAAGCGGCGTGTAGACACTGTTGTCGCGCGCACGGCAGGGCCGACTATCCGAACGTCGTGTTTAACTCCATTGGAATATACGACGGCTATATCCGGAATTTCGTTCCAGACCGTTAAGACACTAGATTCCACTTTATCGGCGCTGTAATGGTTATATAGCCGTTAAAGTTGCCCCTCATACAACTTTTCCAATCTTATCTGCGCGTATGGGTTCTTCGGTAGAAGCGGAAAGGATTTAGTTAAATTGGACTGCGCGCGAGGAGTTGCCGCTGAGATTTGTACGACGTCGGAGAGCGCTGACCGTTGTAAAATGGCGCGTAGGGCCAAGGCGAAGAAGGGTAGGAAGAGAAGCTCCGGAAACGTCTTCTCCTCCTTTCTTTCTATTTGGGCTTCTCGTTGAAAGCGCGTCTCGCTGACCAGCTTGTCGATACGTGCCCAGCATCTCTACTGGTCCGCCCCAGAGCACCGTACTATTCTGCTATAGAGGATCTCCGAGAGATTCTACCCTATTCCCCCGACGGAACGTGGAAATCTGCCTAACTCGATTCGCTCTCTCAGCAACGGCCAAGGTAAGATGGGACGGCACTCGAGACTGGCCTTACGGTTATCGATATTGGTCAAGGAGCGTCCGGCGAAATTGAGCGCGAACCGTCCGAACGGCATAATTACGAAAGGACTTCAACTCCCAGAAAATTCCGTAGAATCGCAGGGACGGTATTTATTCGCTACTAAAACTTTAGGAACGTAGCTTCGGCTATCGACCATCCAGGAAATCGCTACGTAACGTGTACCACAAGTAACTCGATGAGAAGTCATAATGCTGGCGGTTAGAAAGGAATTTCCAAAGCGATCTGTAATCGAACGTCCATAAAGCGGTTTACATTAACGGACCAAGTCATCCTGTATTTCCTCTTCTCTTGGCCAACGTAACGAGGTTTTGCAACTGCCGGGGTTTGAGTAATTACCGAGTCTTTAGCGGCTCGTTAGGGTATAATGTAAACGGGTGATCGAGGGTGTCGACAGGTAGGGGGGTTACGGGGCAGACCTTAGGGGTGGTCTCTCAGGGACGTTAAGACGTGTACCATCGTGCGAGATGGAGAGCGAGAGAGAGAATGAGGGAAGGGGGTGAAGGAAGCGGATACCCCTTGGAGGGGGGAAGGGGCGTGCGCTAATGGGTCGAAAATCACTTAACCCCTCTCGTCAGTGGGGCCGAATCGCGTTATTCAATTGGCGCTTAAGCCACGATAATAACATCAGAGGCTGGCGGAGCAGGCGGCTCAGCAGAGCCGAGGGCTGACGTAGCGGCAAGATTTACGGGCACGGCCGGGGCATGCATCCTGTATGAATGCCGGGCAGCTTGTAATAATTCAACTCCGCGGCCACACCTCGGCCACTTCCCGTCTGCAGTCTGGCAAAGCCGACCACCGAACGGCACTGCCGAGCCAGCCGCCGAGGGGTTTCCGCTAACTGCGCGCTCGACGTCCCTCCAACCCCTCATTTTATCCTCGGATCTCGCTAACCCCCGTCGTCCTTTGCCCCTCGTGTCCATTCTCGACGTCTCTTTCTGCATCCGCTTCTCGTTTGCACGTTCTCGCGATACCGAGGGCTCTTCCGTCAGCTCTTAATTCCTGCGCATAAATATTTTCCCTCGTTCCTCCCGATCCTCCTCCCCCCCCCTCTCCTCTCGCTGCTGCGATCTTTCTTTCCTCGTGCCGGCATTTTTCTTCATTTCCATTGGATCTACGGTGCTACTTGGGCTATACGCCTCTCTGGTTTTTCGGGCTTTTTTCCGTGTCCTTCGTCGTCGCACGCGACCCTTTTGCTTTGCTCCCCCGTTGGCCTCTATTTTTCTAAGCTTGCCGATTCCGTCGTGTCCTTTTTTCCACTTTACTTCCGTCGTCCTCTCGCTCGTTCCTCCGCGTCGGTCCTCGTCCACGCCCCCCTCCCCCTCCTGTCGTCCGCCCCTCGCGCCGCCCCTTATCCGGGCCGAGCGAAGAGCTCTGATATATCGGCCGCACACATTGCACTGGATGGAACGCAATATGTCCGCCGAGAAAGGCAATAACCATTAGGTCCCGAGAAAACTGCCCCATTTCAAACGACACGAACGGTCGAATATCAGGAAATTTATATCTGCTAGAGCGCGCACCCCATCCCTCCCCCGCCCCCGCCCCCCCCCGGCAACCCCCGCGCAGTATCCACGACGCCGTGGACCCCGAGACATATCGTGCCGAGTGGAAGAGGATATAAACGCGAAGGCAACTCGCCGGTTCGAGTCGAAGGAGGACGCACGGTCCAAACCCTCCGCTCTGCCCCTTGCCCCTCTCCCCCGCCCCCCCTCCCTCCTATCTCGGACCGTCTTGGCTTTATACGACGGGGATATGAAGTGCCGGTCACGTGCCTGCGGTCACCCGACAACGTTACCCGACTCACCCCCCGTTACAACCCCCGACTCGCCGAGATACGAACATCCCCCTCCACCCCTTGCCCTCGTGACGGTCCGTTCTCCGGTTCGACGTTTACTTTCCGCTCATGTGTATTTACGGCGGTACCCTGGGAGCGCTTGCAAATATTTATTAATACCAACAACCGGGAAAGACCTTAACGTCGATGGAGTTAACATTCCAGCCGAGCGATATTTCTCGGACGGTCGTGGCAGGGAAAATGTTGTGTACCTTGTATGAGGATAAACGGGCAAACCCGTTGGCTAGGAAGAAATGTGTCAACGTCGGAATAATCAGGGAAAGATGTAAGAAGTGAGGAAAATGTCCTTGGGAGCGATGAGAAATGGACAGCGAGAAATGTTAAAAGGCGCTGGATAGTCGGCTCCGTTAGTTTATCGTTTATCGGTCGCGTGCGGTAATATTAATAATTGATTCGTAACGACTGATAAATTTTGTTTGGCCGGGCCGCGTCACAGTTTGTCATGTCTACGATACAAATGGATGGCTGTTTTTATCGCATCGCTCGTTTAAAACGGCCCGATAGAATGCAAGGACTTGCCATTCGTTATTCGTAACGCTATGACGTTAGTGACGCAATCGTCGTTGGCGAACGGCGAATATTTATACCGTCGATAAAAGATAAATACATTATCCGGGCGTTATAAGCGGCTGGATTTATGGCCCGCGCGGAGGTGTAAGCGTCGTAACGTCGACTGCCGGAGAAATATTGCACATTGCTCTTTCCACGCGACGAGATGGCTGCAGCCGTAGCTGTCACGTAACAAACACCACGCTCGACACCCGTAAACTTCGAGCCACGCTAAGAGGAAAACTGACAGACGGAATAATTTGAATGTCGGTTTAAATATACGCGCGGCAAAGTATTTCGTCGAATTAACGACACGTCAGGACCGAACAACTTTACACGCACGCGTCGGGGAATAATCTTGATCCAAACGGACTTTAACAGGGAAATCTCCAATTAAGATCCTGCGAAAATCCATTCGGGTAACGGATTTTAGATAAGAATAGCGAACAAGTGTGACGGTTCATTCGTCATTCGCGTCGTCCGAGTCTTTGTCGTTTGTAAGACGTTGAGGAATTTTTACAAGCAGAAGCTTGTGCGTCCGCTGGTGTAAAAGGAACGTCGCCGTGATATTAGACGATGGGCGGCAGCTCGGAGAGGGGGCGAGAATCGCTGCGGAGAAAGGGGGAGTACATCTACGGCGTTACGCGTCGTAACCGACGGACACGCGAACAAGAAAGAAATGCAGAAAAACGCCCGAGCACGGGGAAAAACGGAGAAGTACACGTTAAGGGGGATGGGGGGGGGGTGTGAGGGAGGAAGAGTCGGTACGAAAGCCAAGGCGAAGCAACATTACCGGCTGCGGCCAGAAATTGCTTTTCCCCTATAAGGCGCCATTATCACGCACCATCTTGTTCGAATGGCTCCGTAAAATGCCAAACCGGGAACTCGGTATTGCTGTGTCCAGCGCTGCGGTCAGCTTCGAACGGGCAAAAACGATCCTCCCCCCCCCCCCCCCCCCCTCCTACCGCCCCTACTGCCCTCGTACTTCTGACGACGCGGGAGGACGATTGTGCGGCGAAATTGTGGTTGCTCCTTCCTCCCGTGTCCTCTTTAGATCGTCCCCGGCTGTGCCACCCAACTCGCCCTCCCCCCCTTCCCTCGCCGGCGACCCCTCTGTCGATCCTTTACCCGCGAAACAGCGCAGAAGCACTTTTCTCCGGGTGGGTGACACGGGCTGTGCGGGAAATCGTCTACCGTACGAGCTAAAGAGGGCGGTGGTTAGATACAAACGCACACAGATAAATGGACAGACAGACATAGGACACATAGACAGAGGGAGATACACGTAGAAACGAAGGACGTAATATCGCGGAGAGGACGGTACATTGGCCAGCGTTAACGGGACAACTTTGCCAAATGATGCCATTCGTTTAATTTCCTTGGAAGCTCCCGCACGGCCGGAATTTTTCCCAACGAAATATTAATAACGCGCCACGCCCGCGAGTCTGCGGCTCTTAGCAGACTTCCGGTTCCCCGCAGAATGGTCGAGGACCGACCGCGCGGGGCAATTTCGTTTGCGAACCGACGTGTTCATTCCTCTCCGCAAGCCAGCCGCGCGTTACTTCCACATCCTCTTATGGAAATTACAACGACGAGAAACGTAGCGGAAGAGAGGGTACAGCGGCGAAGTAAAAGATTCACGTGTTTCTCGGAAGTGTGTTATCGCGGACGTTTCGACACGGGGGAAAAAATGACGCTAGACTTTGGAGAATTCCTTTGAGTTAGATGTCTACGGAGAGGGGGTGGGGGTAGGAGTTATAGGACGTCCCTGGAGTAGATGATTTATCGACTGGCAGGACATCTGCGAAAATCCTTTTTGTCAGTGGTTTCTGGCATGACGCTGCAGGACGGAGTCCTGAGTCGATCCTTTTCCCGTTCTCCCTCGTGTCTCTCGTGCGCTCTTTTTCCGGCGGGCACTCACGGAGTCGTTTGTCCCTCGACCGCCATGCCTCCCGGCTGAGTAATGAAGAGCTGACAGAGATGAAACGGCCTTATTTGTGCCACGGCTAGGACTATATGCAGCCGAATACAGACGTCGAGGACTCACACGGACGTTCCGGGCAGCTGTGTGCTGGGTATATACGATAAATTCATCGTCTCTCCCGCGGCGTGGATTCCAGTGGCATCGTCGGTGCAGGAGATGCAGTCAATATCTATCGCCTTTCACCCTGCGCCGCGAGCTGTCCAACTAAAATTAATTACCCGTCCCGTAGGTCCGCCGGCCGTTATACCAACCCGACAGCCCATTGCTATTTATAACGCGCTCGACGTGCATCGCGACTTCTGCGGTCCCGCCGTGAACACCACTTTATGGAATAACGCGCCCGTTATATCCCATGAAATGACGATCCAACCGAGCCGATCCGATCGCCCCGATGCCAGATAACGTCTTCCTAACGTTTATTCCGAATCCACGTTCGTTCGTTCGTTCGTTCGTTATAATCCACGACGCGCCACGTAATTCCGGAGCCAGCTATTCCGTTAAATCGGTAGAAACGTCGATGACGCCGAGTATTAATATCCCATGACAAAGGAGAAATATGTCCATTCGATTCAATGGAAATTCCTGAGAGAGGGGGATACAATACGACGAAGCACGAAGCTCTGATTTGCGATTTTTCACCGAAGGTACATACGTGTCTGTCAACCTCTTCCCACTTGAAAATGTCACTTGTACCCTCCCTCCTTGTGATTCCTCAAGATGGCCTCGACACGCGGAGTTGTGGAGTCGAAGTAATAAAACGTCAAAGTGCTTTGTCGTCGTCATCGTTCTGTGTGCATCTCGGGGGGTGTGGTTTTGCCCTGACGCGACGTGTCAGCCGCATACGTTGGCCGTTTATTGGCCGCTCGGTGGCGTTATTTTTTTTTTTTTCATCGACGCCAGATAGCTCCTAGGAGGATAGAAAGTTTTTCGATCTCGAGCGGTGCGCGATTGTCGAGGATATTGCTTTCGAACGGCCACGGGAAATACCATTGGCGTCTTTGGAAAATGCTCGGGCAGCACGACGTGGGGAACTTTAAAATCCCGATTTCTGATGGGGTCGCAAAAAATAGGGCTCTCACAGAAAAGTCCCCTGCGGGGACGTGGGTAGACGGAACATTGTTCAACGTGGTCCAGCTACACCCGAAACTTCCGCACGAGAGACTACCGTTTAATTGCCCGTCCGCGAATTAATTAGCGAGGAGAACAGCTTGCCCTCCTCTGCTAGCTAATTTTAAATCGATCCCCGTTAATTCGCCCTTAGCTCGAAAACCGCAGTGCATATCGATCCCGTCCCCGTGGCCAATTTCCTGCGATTCAAGATCCTTATCCCTGCGGGAAACGCGGATCGCGCCTGAATTTCAGGCGGATCCTTCGTCGCTTATAACAAGATCCGTCGCGTGAGTTACGAGCACGGGCAACCGGGTTCCTGGGAATCGGCGCGGAAAGTTCCGCGCGTGAATAAAGGACGGCCGTTGTTAGTACGTAGTGCGTAGGTAAGTGGATGCACTTAGGGATCGGTCGGAGCACGTGTTCGCGTATAGAGTAGCCGAACGCGTAACAGGATCGACGGACACGGCTCGGAAAGATGGAAGCGCTCAGCGTGAATATTGAGACGTTCATTAGCGGCGGGTACGCTCACAGCGTGAGCCTATGGCTTGTATAGTTCTCGTACGTGTGGTCGGCCTTTATGGGACTAAGGGAGGGGGGCAGGGAAGCATTGACGGGTGATGAAGGGTCCTCCCCCGGGGCGGCTTTTGCCACAACCGTCACGGCTTGGCCCTGCATCATCCACGCGCACCACGTGATACCGAAGCTCCTCACAGGATCTCTTGATCGCACGGAACTAACGATAATTCAAGAAATATCAAAAGACATCGTTCGAGAACCTACTGCACTTAGCTATGCGTCCTGATAAGTGCAACTCCGGAGACATTTCTGGCATTGTTAAATCGCGTTTTGGCAGCTCGCTGTGCTTTCAAGGACATTTTACTTTGTCGGCGAATAGCGGATTGGTTGACCCACGAGTGTCTTTCTCTGAGCTGTCAGGAAGCCTGTATTACCAGCTCATTTGTTTCACTCCCACGTGTTTAGCCGGTCCTTCTTTCTCCTGTACCTCCTCCTGGCCAAGTTCTCGTGCTCTCTTTCTTTCTCTGCCGCTGTTACCCCTTTCTCCCTTGTGCTTTTTGGCTTTGGTTCCCTCTCGTAGCACCTTGGAGGCATCATTAGCCGGTATTGTGGCTGCAACACGCATACCCACTCGTGGTAAGAGTTACCGCGACACCCGCTGCGCCGCGAGATCTGCGATAGAGTTAATGATGCTGGGACCGCGGCGATTTAACAATAAGCCGCATTATTTACAGTTGCCTCTCGGCTCCATTACCACCGGTTGTCCGGCTCAGCTGGTTGGCTCTCTCTGGCCCTTTCCGCTTCCATTTCTCCTCCTTCGCGCTATCTCCGTTTTCTTCCTGTCGTCCATTCTCCCCTTCTTCCCCTTCGCCTCACCTCCGCCCCTCTTTGCCGCGCTTCCTGACCGCTCCTTCCTGCTTCCACTATCCCTTCTGTCCCCCTTCCTCCGTGCCGACTCGTGCGGTTACCCCGGAACGAGTTCCATTACCTCGCCGCGAATGCCCGGGGAACGATATTAAACCTTTATAATCAGTCGGTATCTCCGCGGCGAGGTGAATTTATGCCCCCGCCTATTGCCTCACATCAGCACGTGAGCCTCCAAACGAGACAAAGTGAGAGCGGCACGAAAGAAGAAACCCAGCCACGAGATTACCTCGTACTTCTTGGAAAATTAACAAGCAAAAATGAAGACAGTCACGCGGCGATAAGTATTTATAATACAGCCAACGGTCCCTATAATTGCTCGATTATTAATTCTTCCAATGGCTGCAGGCCAGTGATATAGATACTGGACTAACATCTTGCTAAGGGTTAGGGTTGGGACATCGTTGACCGATTCGTTAAAGTTTCTGACGATCAGAGAGTCGTGATTGAATGCATCCGCCCATTTTTGCCGCTACGCAATTAAGAAACGACCGTTGTAATTGTGGGCGTGTAGGCGCCGGCAAGTGGGCCCTTTTAAGGAGGCAGACACACTTGTCGCGAGGGGCAAGAGGGGGCGTGAAAGTAATTAAAGTCCTTCCTCGTTAATTCTGCCACGAATTCGTTGAATTTCCACTCGCGAAAAATTAATCACTGCTTCGATCAAGGGATCATGAATATTACATTCCGATGGTTTCTACGGTCTCGATGAACATTCTGGCGGGTGTAAAAATTAGGTACGGCCAGGAATTCATTGCTGAACAAACGCCGAGCAAGAGACGGCAGTGCGAGCCGGGAAAATGGTTACCGGAGAATAACTTTGGGCCGTTGGCAATCGGGAAGTTTAATTTCGGTTTATACGGAAATGGTTCCCCGGGGACACATGCGCGATATATTTTACAAACGATGACAACACGCCCGGGGAATAGCCGTGTTCGCGTTAATCGGGTAAACGCGAGTGGACGATCGTTTTCTTCCTCGACGGCACGTAATTCCAAAGGACAATGACGAAGCGGGCCAATTTGCGTATTTATCTGCTACATGAGTCATCCGGGCCGTAAGGTTTCTTGCAACGTGACAAACCGAATGACTTTTTTTCCGGCCAGACCCGTGGAAGGAGCGGCGCGGAACACGTGGAATTTCGAGGACTTCTTCGGGGAAGATACGGTCGTTGGTTCGAGTAAATCGTGCAGATTTTTTCTCACCCCGGAGGAGGACGGGGCAGAGAGGGGAAGGGGGGTGAGAGCGAGAAGGGGAGAGGTCTGGCAGCTGTCCCTGATAAAAAGCTTTTGCGGTATTATTGTAGCAGCAGCGACGACGAGGACGACGAGGACGACGGTCCTAACCGGACCTAAACTCGTCTTGCCCGGGCATCGGTATTTAAGATGAATCCATTTGAAACGGCGCGCAGAAGTATGCCATAAATCCCAATTAATTGCCGACGGGCTCTCGTAAACACGTCAACGGCGATCAAAAAGTCCCGGGTTACAGCGCGCTCGCACCGGCTCCCGGGGCCGTACGGACAAAGGAAGAACGTTCCGCGACGAGATATCCCCGGGGCAAAAATAAATGTATTCTCTAGCGAAATCTCCCCGCAACCCTCCCCCCTGCCCTCCTTCCTGCGGTCTTATTATGCGAGCTTCGCCGAATACGGCCGGCAGGTCCGAACTTTTTCGCCCCTGTCTCGCGAGATATAATTTCGTTAAAATCTTACAGGCTCGAATAACATTAGAAAGTCGTGTATACCGGGAGGAGGACGGTGGTTTTTTTTTTTTTTGGCCTCCTACCCATGCTTTTTACTGACGGACGCTAAATCAGGATAGTCAGATAAATTTTTCTGCGGCAAAGGAATAGATTATTCTTTGCGAAATCTCCCGATGGCCACGGCTAGGTTCGGCGCTGAAATTTATCGTCACGGGAGACGGGATTTGAGAGGCTAAACGGCCGCGAAATACGACCGCTTATGGCCGTCGAATTCGATTTAATAAATACGTCGCTTTCCCCCCCTGTCCCCCTGGGCTGCAACCCCTTGGCACCTTTAATGAATTTCTGATTTATCATCCATTAAGGTGTCAGGAGGCGCGCTCGGGTTTCGTTGCGCTCGCGCGCTCTCTCGGACTGTCGGAAATTTATGTGGATAGGTGTGATTAATGCGATGTTCGCGGAAACGCACGGACATCTGTGTTAATGGTGACGGATGGGCGCGCTAATGGTGTCAGCTAGAGACAGTCCTCCACGTCGTCCTCGTCGTCGTCGTCGTCGTTGACTATCCTAGCCAGTTCCTCGCCGCATCTTTCCGTAGATATCGAAACGTGACTATCCAGATCCCAATCGCCGCGGGAGCGCTTCAATTTCGTGCGGACAGGCCGTGAGATTAAGTGGCAATCCAGCAGACGACAAGACGGCAAATTTATGGCAACGTTCGATGGAAATTAAAATTTAACGCGTCGGATGGAAGCTTTGGAAAGCCGGTTTCTTCGGTTCCTTTCTCTCTTATTCAATAACCTTCTTCGATTCCACGTACGTTCAATCTTCGGCTCGTCTTCTTGCCCCCCTTTCGCGAATATTGTCTACGCGAGCTGCCATATTGCCGACCGGGAAAAAGTCATGCGTGTGTCGTCGGAGGGGCAAATTCCTAAAGGACGAAGAGGGCGGGAGGTGTAGTCTGAGGGGTCGTGGCGATAAGTTTGCCTCCTGTAAAAAGCGTGATAACCCTTTGTACGGGGGGAGAGGGGTAAACTACCCTGGGATTCGCGGATGGGTCTTCTCTTTCTGAGGGGGGTGGGGGGATGGGTAGGGAAGAAAAGCAACGTCGGCTAGCGCGGTCGGTCTGGCTGGTAGGCAGAGAGGCAGGTAGGCAACGAGGCGAGCAGGCAGGCGGGCAGGCAGATATTGAGCTCTATATTTCCATAAGCTGATATTTACGCGGCAATATACGCGGCCGTGCCCGCTACTTTATGGGCCTCGTAAATATAGCGGGCCGCCGGGAATTGGCTGGCAAGGCGGCCGCGTTCTCGTCCCACTCTTCCCTCTCTCTTTCTCCCTCTGTCCCTTTCTCGTTAGCTCGCATGTTCTCCTTCCATTTTATCCTTCCCCTATGCTCATCTCGACTCCTTTCTCTGGCCCTTCCCTGTGTTCCGTCCTTCCTCAGAGTCGTTTCTCCTTTTCCCTGATATCCTTTTCTCTCGTCTATTCATTTTCCTCTCCTATCGTCTGTCGTGTAGTCCTTTCATTATTTTCTGCTTCCTCTTCATTTCAGTTGTGGTTGCCCTGTCTTTCGTCGTGTCAGCAAGGACTCATGTACCGTCGTTTCGTCCCCCTCTGTCCTCTCGCGTTCGTCCTCTGTTTCCTTTAGCATCGTTCGGCCTGAGCATCCCCTCGGAAGTCCTCCCCTTGCCTCTCTCTATTCATCTTCCTCTCTCGTATCTCGTGTGCTACGCTGCGCCCGGACTGCTTGGCTGGCCTCATCCGGCCGAGAGACATAAATCGCCGGCAATTGTAAATAATACGCGACGTATGCTGATCTCCGTCCGTGGAGAGGTCGGTTCTGCCTGTGCACCGCCGTCGACATGCACGACCGGCACGTACGTACCCGTCGACCCGAGTGCTATGAGATCGCGCTTGCGCGTTTCCGTCGAGTTGACCGGGAAAAGCACGTTTGCGCGAAACCCGTAGAGACGTACGAGCGTCCTCCCGTACGCTCTCGCACCAGTTTTATGTCTAGTGCCCTGCGCCGCCCGTAAAGCCTCGACGTTGCGGTGACGTCAGCCGTGAAATTTTTCTACCTCTTACACACCCCTCCCCCAGGCCTCACTTGCCCGCGCACGCCTAGCCACGTTGAATTATGGCCGCGAGTTGCCGCCGAGTTGAAAGCACTTGGATTTCGCATACACTTCAACGGGATACAGTCGACTCCAGCCCTCCCCCTCCCCTCCCGTTTGTCTGTCTTCCTCCCCTACGGTCGTGGCTGCTGTCCTCCTCGAGCCCTTTGTCACAGGAAAGTACGAGTACGTTCCTTCCGCCGGGTGATGGATGAACGCTCGTCCGTCGTCCTTTGAGGAACGATCCTTCGGGCTTCCTTCGAGTCCTGCCTTGTCTCAATGACTTCACCGATACGGATATACATATGTCCTGCTTAGATTGCACAAACTGGTTAGCAGCTCCGATGTACCGTCCTTTTTACACGGCGTAGATCCGTGCGAGGAACCGGTACTCACGTGGACCTAATCGAGGTCGTATCACTCGGTGAGATCTTACTTGTAATTCGACTTTGCCTGCCAGCTGATGATTATCGTCCGACGAACGGGGAGAAGCCAGGCAGGGGGGGGGAGGGGGGGTAAGAGAGAACGGGAGTACACAGAAGGTTCCTGATAGATGGGGGTGCGTCCCGTCAATATTTCTTCGCCACACGCCACTACTTTATCATCCCTCGGCACCGATCGTCCATCATTCACAATCACTTCGTCGGGCATTTACTCCCCCCCCCCCGCCTCCCCAACAGCACCAACACCCGCGCGGAGGATCCTCGATCAATCCCAATCTTGTTCCGCTCGAAGATCCGAGGGCTCGTGCTTATTTTCAATCTCTTAAGGCTGTCTTCCGTAACGGATCTCGAGATTCGCCTCTCTCGGCGACTGGGAGAAAGTCTAACACGTGTTTGCCAGGGACACCGGTCGTCATCGGATTCACTTTTCCATCGGCTAGAAATTCCGTCGGAACGACGAAATAAGGCCGAGTCTGTTACACGTCGTACGTTACTCTGCCACTGAGAACTGAGAAGGAGGAGTGAGTTAGGGGAGATTAAGGTCCGGAAGATTACCGTGCGGATTCTCGGCAGTGAGAACCGCGGAGTAAGATTATTTCAAGATCAGGCAGGAATAGTTGAGACGTAAATGAAAACGCTCATTACCATCCTATCCGCCGTCCTCCCCCCCCCCCCCCCTCCCTTATCCCACGGAAATGACAGGGGGATTAATGCACTGGCGGCATGCTGAAACCTCATTTTCCATCTCCATAAAGTCGAGCGTTAATTCCTATCGGATTCGCGAGCGACACTTTCCGTGTTTAATACCGTCGAACCGTTTACGACGACGACGGCTCGGCCCGTTACTTTATCTGCAATTAAATGCATACGCAAATATCATTGCCGAGTTTATTTATGCATGCCGTAGGCTCATGCGCGTGATCGTTAAAACGGGCCCGATTGCCGTTATTGAACTTACGTTACGTAGACGCAGCTTCGTTATTCAAAACTAATGCCTATTAAGGACTATCCAACGTTTTATCCCCGGACCTAAAGTTATCTGCGTAATTACGCTGCTTTCAGGCCGGTGCATTAGAAATGTTGCTCAGCAAAGTTTACCGTCTTCTCAGGGACATAAATACACCTAAAGCGTTTGATAGTAACTGCTGTTTATCTTGTAAAATGTTAGCTTGCGACACGTTGCACCGGGGGGTAAAGGATAACTAATAATATCACGGTAAAACGTCTTATACTGTATAGGGGCTTTTATTTCGAACGTTATGAAAGACCCCGATCCAATTACAAAGTTTTACATTCACCATAAAAGGCCGAAGAGTCTGCCATAATTTATCCGAGAATTCTGCTGGTTCGTGCGATAAAATCACAACGGCGTTAAGTCGGGCATTAGGAAAACCGACTTTCGAGGACTGTTTTACCGCGAGCGTTAAGCGTAGAACCCAGTGACTTCACGAGTCGTGCGGAAGTTTTAAATGAAAAATTCCGAGTTGCCGGGCAATACGGTTTCCCGCGGAAAGATGCTTCCCCGAGTGCGGCAAACTCGTCGCCATTAATCTCGCAGTTTCTTGTCTTCTTTCCACTCCATTTACCGTTACGTCCAGGACATTAATTTCCCCTTATAGCCAGGAGGAGTCGTGTTTATCATTAGTTCCTCGCCACTTAGCTCGCTGTTGCCTGTTACACACGTGTGTGTGTGTGTGTGTGTGTGTGTGTGTGTAATGCGTGTCCGTCGGTTTGTCCGTCCCCGTGGTTCTTCTTCACCGGAAGACCGTGTGCCTACGTCGTCCCCTATAAAGCGCGGCTGAACATAATAATTTTCACGGGGCCGCTCTGGCTAAATGATCGAAAAAACACACAGCTGCTGGCAATAACTTGCCGGTATAAGTATCTTCAAACGTTGCAATAACTGTCAGAGGGGAGCCGCTGGAAAGCCTGATATAGGGCGCACGCCTGTCTGGATTTGTTCTGGAAATCTCTCGCTCCTACAAATACCGCTATAAACGGCCGCCGATTATGCGGATCCTCTTTGCGAGTTTATAACGCCCGCCCTGCGCCACCTTTTCGGAATTCGCCACGCTGCGCCTTACGGCGCAATATACGCGCCAGTAATTCAGCCTAAACTCGCCAACCGGAATTTCCTGTAATTGCCACTCGCAAAGATTCTATGGGAAAAAATGAGAAATTCTCCGACATGTACCGACTCGAATAAGTCCCCACACAAATAACTAGAATTTCTCAATGAACTTCTTACTGCTCGATACTGTGCTTATAACTATTCTTAAATAAAACACAGCTTAATGAGAGCAGTGTATGGTCAATTTTTTGGGCGAGTGCATTGTTGTAATTCCCGTAATAAAGATGAATTTTAACGTGGCTTCCTCGGCGATTAATCGCGGCAGTTAGCCGTTTCCCCCTTGCTTTCTGACTTAATCGCTTAATTGATTGATGAACGCTGTACAATGTTCTAAGTGTAATTTATAGTGATCAAAGGAGTATCCCCGCCGTCTGGAAAGGAAGACTAATGAGCCTCATCAATTCTTGCCGAAGTTTTTATTATTCCTTTGTGCGCCGATGTATCGCCGTTAATTTACTTAGAGCGCCGGTCAACAAAGCCATTACGTGGCTAAAGTTTCTCCACGGTTATACGTGCACACGAATTTGAATGATTAACAAGGAATCGGTTACGAAATTGTTTTCCCCGTCTTTGATAACTTCGTCGTTGTGGTTCTTCCAGTCCCTGTCGACCGGGAGTTGTTAATTCGAGTAAAAGGGAGACGTGCAAGCGCAGTATTTGCGTATGAAACGTCGCGCTAACGCGTCACCGACAGATCCTGCTCGCTTGATCGCCAAGTATAAGCCGCACACGGGATGCATAGAGATGAAGCCGATTATACTGTGTCTCGGACTATCGCGGGGGTCTTCCACGATCATTTGCCACTGACGTCCGTGGGCCATTTCCTTGCAAATTCTTCGACTGTACGCGCAACGCCGCGGCTTTCATTGGCAACCCTTCCTCCTAATGGTCCGCTGAGGGTCGTGTTATTTTGTACTCCCGGAATCCTCGACGGGAACTCCGGCAGTCCTGGCGATGCTCAGTCGGACGTGTACGGAGTTTAACCGCGCTTCGCTGACATCGAACGTGTTATTTGTTCGTGCGGCAAATACTCGAGGGTCGTTTCTCCATGGCAAAATTTTACCAAGCGTTTTTCGTGACGCAATTCATAGGTGCCCTTTATCTTGGACTTTACGGTCGATCTCCCGGCCAATGGGCGATTATGTCCGTGTAAATTCGCGAGTAAGGGTATAAAGTCCATCGTTGCGGGGAAATCGGGTACCCCTAATTGGCCGTACGTCTGGTCGTTTTAAGAGCTCTTGATCGACGTCGCAGCTAAACGTTTCTTCCTCGGCCCTAATCGTCCTCGAGAGGGAGCGTTTTATGTAAACTCGTCGACGAGTTCCTCGGCTTTTACAACGCGACAGGAGAAAGCTGGGACATTGAGTAGTTTCTTGGAATAACCGCGCCGTATAGTGCCGCAGCACTTTGACCACCCCTTGCTCCTCCCGCCGGCATTAAGGTAAGAAAACAGAGAAGGAGAGAAAGAGTACCGGGAGGGGAGCGTAAGACACACCGACGGGGAGGAAGCGCGAGCGAGAGGGATACGGACCGAAGGAGAGGGAAGAAGTAGGTATTTCGGTGGCTCTAACGACGTGTCATGAGATCTACGAGACTGTTTGTTGGCCGTGCACAAAAATAGGCCTCACTCGGCACTCACTTCATCACTGACGAGGAAGCCGAGAGATAGCCCGCCGCCTCTCGACGGATGCTCGACGACTGGCTGGCTGAAAATGCTGGCACGAGAGCCGTCACGGAAGAAGAGAGAGAGAGAGAGAGAGAGAGAGAGGAGAAGAGGGCCATTAGCCAGGCGTCGCGACGTTCTAGAGTCGGATTAACCCCGAGCACAAGGGTTACACGGCCAGGCTGTTTCGTTTCCTCCGCTCACAGAAGACGATCTTCCCCGATTCCTCTTCTTCTTCCTCGGCTTCCCTGAAGCTTCGTCGCGGTGAATTCCTGGACGCAGGTAAACTCCTCCTCGCTGTGATCTATGCCCGGCCGACGTATCCACGTGCCCCGTCGCTCCGTCGAGTGTTTAACAAATACACTGTGCACGCCCGTAAACGATTAACGAGGAATATGTTTTTCAGCGAGGGACCTTCGGTTTCCGGAGGGCAAGGCGGATCGTGATTAATGGTAGCCGTCGGTACGGGACAAAGCGCGGTTTCATGTTTATGGCAATGACAAACCGAGCGTAATGGGAATATGATAAATATTATCGGAATTATTAATGGATTTTTCATAGCCGTCTCGACAGATCAGTTCTACAACGTCGGCGGAACTGGCTTTTTGCTTGGAAGTCAAAGCGGCCGCGGTAATGTTGTCCGATGACTCGGGCAGTTTTAACGCTCCACCACGGAACGTGTTGGTACACCTACGGGCGGGGCTTGTGACTTTAACGAATCGTAGGCAGGAATGATGATTAATCGGTGGCATTCGGCGGAACGTAATCGCCGACAGCTGGCATGATGGTCTTGCCCGATATTTTGAGATGACGGTGTAAAGGGCCGGGCAATTAAAGCGTCCACGGAGCGAGGCATAATAGAGAAGCCCAGTCGGCAGGTTTTCTATGAAAATACGTTAATCTTGGCGGTCGTGGCGACGGGCCGATGACAAATTGAAGGAACAATAGGAGAGTGCCAGCGGCATTGGGGATCTACGAGCGACTATATTCGTCGCGTCAAGCCGTCCGAGCTTAGTAGACGACGCGGACGAGTAATGCCCAAGATTTCACAGCGACTTGGCTTACGACAGAGGCGGCTGTTTATCACGCTGTCGGGATGACAGCCGGGCGTTAAGAACGATAAAACGAATGAGCTATGCCAGAGCGAACGGCTCTCTGAGAAATGGCCCCCTCTTAGAGGACCCCTTCTGTCGAGACACTGATTTTAAATGAAAATTTATACGCCGACCGACGGCCTCTGGAAATGCAATTACTTCCGACCTACATACCGCCTACATCCATTTTTTCGCCCCTCCCCCCCTTCGAACGAGCGCCAACGATTTTACCATTCGGCAGAAGCGAAAACACCGAGACTCACGAACCGCGTATATTTCGTGCGTCAATTTCCGAGGCGGTGTTCCACGAGGACTCTCGTTTCTCTCGGTTTCTCATCGGGAGTGCGGGAGATTCTTAACGAGCCGAAAGACGTTTATGCGCAACCGTGTCTCTCGTCATCGACGTTTCGGCATCGGAGCCCTGTCGAGCCGATTGCCAGGGAATGGTCGCGCGAAAATTTTCCTCGGCATTCGCATCGCTCGCGTAAGTCCTTTGAGCGGTGCATCAATCTAGTTACCCCGGGCGTAACGCCTTGCGATGAAAAGACGAATGCTTACGCGGATAGGTGCTCTGGCTGCTCGCCAGCGAATGGCCGGTGCGCGTTTATTCCGGCCAACTGGGCTTCGTTTCACGCCTCGCCCGGCGAATCTCCGATGCATTCCAGCTGCCGAGTTCGCCGCTCAGATTTCCGCCTAAGGCCGGCTAAAAGTTAGCGACAAAAGCAAATTCACCGGCTACACTTTTGCCAGAAACTTCTTCATCTAACTGTGTTTTATGTCCCTTCGCGTAATTGCATTTACATCTGGAATCGCCCCACTGACAAAATTCCTCGAGTTCGTATCGCGGTATATTATTTACAAGAGCCTTATTTACGAGAGCCCTAGGCTTTGGTCGAACAAACTTTTAATTCTCGCCGTTTTTTTATTGTTCAATTGGCCCGTTGCGTTAAGTTGCCATGCAATATGCAGTTCTTCATCTGGCTCGAAGGGCCAGGCTCAAATACGATTTAGGGAAGCGGAGTTATTAGCCACTTAGCGTCTACCGGTCGTGTCAATTATTTACGGCGGTCCAAAGTCATAGGCAGGGGTAGCCGAGGGGGTGAGAATACAAATGAGGGAGAGTCGAGGGTCGCTCGCACGGGAGAAGACGCGAGAATGTCAGGATTCTCAGCAGCGACGCCATTACCCTTGGGAATTAATCAGCCGGCCTGATGACGTTACCGCCACTTCGCGAGATTAAGCGAGCATGATGAAGCGGAGTGTATTTCTTGCCATCTTGCCCGGGGACTGTGGTTCTTAGCGAGAACCTTTCCTCAACTGTCTCGAAATGCTCCGCAGAAATGGCCCCATACGTCTTAGCCCTTTGGCGATTTCCTCGCGGTACGTCGATAAATCATTGCTCTGTAATCCAGGTGGTTGCCGGTTGACCGGCTTGTAAGTCCTGTTCGAATGGCGAGTACTCGTGCTGCACGGCGTTGCTAGTTATCCAGATAAGTATCGCATTAAGCTCGGGAGCGAAGGGTGAGCTTCTTGCTCCGGGAGTTCTTGTATCGGCACTGACGTCGCGCATGGACGAGTAACAAATTGAGTACACGGCTTTGGAGGAAGGCAAGAAGCGGCGGAAGGGACAGCCGCGGAAAACGACGACAGCCCGGCCGAGGAACGAGAAAGGAAAGCAAACGACCCCGCTCGTCTCTCGCTCGGCGGAAAAGGAAGAAGAAGAAGAGGAAAGCCGAGGAACGCTGCGAGTGATACCGTCCTGTTGGGAATTAACCGGCGGACTTGATGACCTTACAGCTGCTTCCCGAGGATTTACCGAGCAAGATGAAGTACGGTCGACTTCTCGACTTCGCAGCCAGGGACCGACGGATCGCCAGAATTTCCCCTCTTAACTGCTCGTTTATCTTGCCGCCGCTTTGTCGAAATGTACTTGTTACGCCGGCGAGTAATTTACACGAAAAGGAAAGAACTCGGCCGATACGATCTACGCATCATTTCATCTCTACGCTCGGAATTAATGGCGCTATCCTCCTAGCCAGCGAGATTTATCGGACATTCTGGCCGTTGGAAAAGCTCGTTACATGAATCCTGCATATTTATGAGCTATTTTTAAATGAATACTTCATCGGTCCTGTAAAAAGTTTCTCTTCAAGTTTCCGGCTAAATCTGTCCTCGCCTCATCGAAATACGTTTAACGACGTATCCCTGGGAATCGGGATGAAGTGCGTCGTAAAAAGGAACGGCGAGTCCGTGGAAATAGCGTAGGGACGGAGGTTTATCGTGGGTTTTCGACGTTTCGAAAGGTCGATCGTGTCGTCGTGGACGTTGCACCTGTCGGCGAAAGGATGACGTCTCGAATGTGCCTGCTCGAGCGCACAACTGTCGCCTCGAGGGCGACATTAATGCCTTCTCTTTGCTTCGTTTATCGACTCGACCGACTCTCAGCTGTGCCTCAGCACCGACACACACTCACTTACTCACTCACTCACACCGAGCGGAGCCGGTTTAAAGGCCGCGCTGGAAACCGTCGCAGCAGCAGGCATTTATTCTTACGTTTACACGTGAATGCATTAACACACGTCTGTGCCGGTCCTTACTCGGTTTCTTGATTAACAAATTGCATGCACGTTGCGAGTTGTAGGCTTGCACGAAAATACAGTATCGCTGGTACGATAAATTTTTCGCAGGCATCGTTGCCCCCTCGTGTCGAGACGCAGTAGCGTGTCTCCTTTCAGAAAATCCGACAACTGCTCGTAAAGATAACTACTTGATTGCCAGTTCGCCGGGGAAACGTTTTTCTTCCCCGAACCGCCAGGTCCGCCCTCTCTAAATCGACTGTACAATTTATCGAGACACGCTGGTGATTGTTAAGCGCGCAGACAATACTTTGCTACGTACATTACGTCCCTACGGTTTTCACGGTCCGTTAAGAAATGGCTTAAAAAAATGGTACACACTTCTAAGGAATACCGATAATTCTAATCGTGCATTAAAATCGATAAGTCGTCGGTTTACCGACGCTTTTGTATTCTCGTCCACTGTGCGCAGTAAGGAAACTATGTTTACGGTAAGTTCGTACGGAAATAGAGAGGATCAGGAGACAGGACATGTCCCTTATCGTGTGTCATCCTTGGCGATGGGTTTTCAAGTCCAATTAAAATTCCGATAGTTTTCCGCGAAATTCCCGAGGATTTCCGTGCAACAGTGTGTGACAGTGGAGTGCTCGTGTCGGCCTATAAACTACCGGTTCAAACGGCCCCGGGACTCGGCGTTAACGATCCTCGCCGAGTGAAACGAGTTCCTCCGGCGTATTAACGGTCGCCGGTAGACGCACGCGTGTGCCATCCGCTGTTAGATTTTCCTCGCGGGGATGTACACGTCAGTCTATGCACACTTAACGAGTGGCGCGATAGCAGGCGGTTTCTTAATGCCCCTCGATTGGCGCCATTAATTACGGCCGACACGTAGAAATAAAGCATTGACGGTGGGGCTCATTTGCATGGGTTATACCGCGGCTTTAACTGCTCGTCCTGCCGGCAGGGTTGATTTAATAATATCCATCTTGCGCTTAATTATTGTCTTACGGTTCCCGCGGGGAAAAATCCTTTCGCACCGCTGGGCGCGCGTGCTCGACGCGCCTTTGAATTACGATTATCTCGATATCCCGCTAACTCGGCATCGTAATTATCACATTACGCTCGCACGGCGATATAGCGGCTCGCGCCAATGTATTTCTAGCCGTCTGCGGTTACCCGCTCGCCGCGTTCAATAATTGGAAGAACGATGCAGCCATCGTGGGTAATTATATATGCCTACTGGGATAGGCAGAACCGAGGCTCTAATGGCTAGATAGATTGCCCGGGATGCGAATAGTCTCGTTTCCTGTCGCTTCAAGGAATCGTGGACCTCGGTTCTCCCACGACCCCCAAGGGTTTGAAAGTGAAACTCTCCCCCCACTCTCACCTCCATTGTAATGACCGCAAGACGAGCGTCGTAATGCGGTTGCCATAATCGAATTTCGAGGCTCGCCAAAATGAACCTTTGAATATCAATTCCCCGGAACGTCGACGGTGGTCTCTCACTCGATCGGGGCTCGAGTTCCAGTTAATACCAGGTGAACGTTAATTCACGATCCCGCCGACCCGCTGTCGGACGTGTATTGTAATTTTAATTAAATTCTCCGCGTCGTTTAAATCTACCCATGACGGTGTACAGTTTCGCCGAACGGGGGAGCTCGTCGCAGTCACGCGTTCCGGCTAAATATATTGCCCACACTCGTATCGTGTTTATTTGCTTTGATCTTTGTTTTTTTTTTGTAAGTACCTGTTGTCCTTTTCGTTCGAATCCAGTCTGACCTTGAGCGAGAAATAAGAGTCTAGGAAACTGGCGCAGGGCCGCCATTTTGTTCGCTGAATGACGCTACAAAATGGCCACGATTGTGAAGGCAATGGTATTCGAAGGCGTGCTTGGGGGCAGTCGATCGGCAGTTCATGTGGAAGCAGAAGTACCTGTATCGCGATCATTAATAAATAACGGCATTATGCAAATGGGCAATTTGTCTCGGGCGGTGCGGCCTCGAGGCCGGTGTTCGTGGTGGGTCATTTTAAAATATAAAATGAAAGTACGAACGTAATGCTCGGTCATTTATTTCGGTCTACTGTCACGGCGCGGTAAAGCGGCGGCGGCTCGCGCATTTATAATGAGAAGATTAATGACGCGTTACGATGTGTGTCGGTACAGTCACACGCGAGCTTTATACCAGTGCAATCACGGGACCGGGCCATTAATTTATTGGCCGACGTGACACGACGGAACTAGGCCTCCACGTCAACCGACGTTTCACGTACGACGCCCGACAGCCATCGCTTTTTTTTTCCAGCTGCCCATGTGTATACGCATACGCATATAATTCATGTCGACCGCTCGTCGCGCGGCTTTTATCGAATGTGTAAACGGATATACGATGTTACTGGCCGTTGTAGATTGCCACGGGACATTCGTGAACGTAAAATCCCGTGAATTATGACATTAACAACCCACTCAGCACGGTCACTGGTTTGCCTTATTGAAGAGTCAATGATTTTGAGTCTCGAGACGGCAGGTCCATTGTAAAAATACTTATGAGCAATTGCATTGACTTCCTCCTTTCGTCTTATCAATCTCTGTTCCTGCGGATACGATACAAGTGAAGTTTCACGCGTCGCAATAGTCGTAACTAAGGCTGCCAGATGCCCCGTGAAAGACGTACGTGGCGATAATGCACGAAACGATCGGTTCTCGTGCCATCAATCCTTGTGTTTGGAAAGTTTAGAGGCCGAGCTGCCGGGTTTCTCGGGGGTCTATCTCCCGGGCAGCCGTGGAAGATGTAGGTGGAAGCCAAGGAGGAAGACGTAGGTGGAAGCGAAGGTGTCGGCCGAGTAAATCGCCGGGGGATCGCGACGTATCATCGTCTCGGCAACAGGCCGTGAAAGGGGCTTTACCGAATCTCTGGCAAAATTCCCGGAAAACTCGACGGGAAGGTCCTACCTTCTTCTCCTCTTCCCTCGTGCGTTCCTTTTGGAGCTTTGTCTCTTTTGGCCGTCTATTTCCCAAGGTTCTCCATCTCTCTCTCGTTTCCCCCCGCTCGTCCCTGTCCCTGGGTGTCGGTGCCGAGGGCGAGTCGGTCGGGGGAAGGAAGATGACTGCTCGCTTGAGTAATGGATCAATTTATTTGCTGGCTGTACGTACCTACGGGGGTAGTAGATACGTATATAGGCGGCGTATAACAGCTCGGAGAAATGGCTCGTGGATCCCTCGGGTGTCGGGTAGAAAGATGTGCTGCGGGATGCGGGCAGCCATCAGACGATTTCCTCTGTCCCCCTTTAACTTCACGCTTTACCCTCTTTCTCCCGTTTCCACGTTTCTTCCGCGTTCCTTCGTCTACCTCTTCCACCTCTCCCGGCTCTTCTTCCCTACGTAACTCTTTGAACCTTTCCTCTTATCTGCAGCCCTTTCCTTCGCCTTTTTGCTCGAGCAAACTTTTTTCCATCCTGCAATCTCTTCCATTTCCCCTTCCTTCCCCTTTTCCCTTTGACTTCCATCTGTCTTCTCGTTCCTCTTGTTTGTCTTCCCCCGTTATTCTTGACTTCCTCTCCCCCCCTCTCTGGTTTCCCCTTTTTCCACGGATTTCTTTGCCCATCTTCCGTCCTTGCCAGTTCCACATCGGTGAAAATGGTTTTACGTCTCCCGGCAGTTCCTCCCCCTTCGTGTCTTCCTCCAGCCACTCTCCTTTCTTCTCCGTGGCGCGCGCGCGCGCTCGCCACGAAGGAGGAGGGATCGTATTTATTTCCACGGTGGTGAGAATGGATAGCGTCCGGGTGATCTATGTCCCAGCGCAGACACATCTCATTTACTCTCCGAAGCATAATTCCTTAACACTTTTTCGGGGAAAAGTGCTCGTATATCTTGGTTACGCCGGCGAAGATCGCACGTAGGGACAAGGGTAGGGGAATGGGAGGTAGGTAGGGGGTGGGGGGAGGTTAGGAGGAGATATTTCCCCTCTTTCTTCGTTGCCCGAGCGCCTCGGGTGCTCGCGCGTATGAGCAATTTCCCCTCTTGCCACTCGACTGCCAGCGAGCCCTCTCTTCCCTCCCACCCCCCCCCCACCCCGACGTGCTTTAACGCAACCGACCTGACAGGTGTGTTATCCGATACGCTCCAGGAGCGTTAAGTAAAGTCAGATTTCCTCCACTTCCTGCTCGCGCGCTTCCTTCTCCGTCGTTATCGTGCCTCTCCACTTGTTATCACCTGCCAACCTTCGAAACCTTTGACTTGCGCCAGCCTTAATTCAAAACGAAACGGGTATAACCTCACGACTGTCGTTTTCAGTACGTCTTCATTCAATCCTTCGAATAGTGAAACTTGATACTCCGTGTCCTCGGTTTGATTTTTTTTTTCACATGTCGAAGCAATGGCGAAACTGTCCACGATGATATGGGGGAAGTATTGCGAGAAATGGCAGTTAATATCGTGACGTCGGGCTGTCGTGCCGGTTGTCGATTGAATCCGGAGCGGCTGAGTAATGGAAAAGAATGCCGCGCGATTCTCCCCACGCGAAAGTGCTGGAAATCCTGACTGCAGTCACCGGGTTTCGCCATCTCCGCGACCCCCGTTGGCTCAGACGGCAGCAGCGCCGGCGGTGGGCATAAATCACGTGGATTTACGATCCCGGTTAAAAAGGGTAACGCAATATTTATAGTCATCTCGCGCAGTTACATATAACAAATTGAACTTTTTATATAAACGCGCGCGGCGAGCGTTAGGACGAGGGGGGAACTGGGACGGAGGGGGGGGGGGGGGTGGTAGTTGACCGTGCGCAGATTTTAATTATCGATATCGATTTATTGGCAATGTATATTAATGCCGCCGCGACGCGGCTACCTCACGTACCGGTGTTTATTCATATTGATGGAACTAGATTGAAACATAAACCGGATATGCAAACAACCGCGGGTTTAATCGCTCGCCGTTGCGGCCCTGATGAAAAAGAAAAAGGAACAAAGATATTTACAAGCGTGCCCCACGCTCATGCGGATTTCCTTTAGTTAACGCACCGTTTAGCGGCCGGCTAACCGTCCAATCGTCACGCGTGCCTAAGCATTTTCTTTGTTACCGAAAAACCCAACCCAGGAGCGTTGCCCCGAGTGCCCTCTTATTCGCCGACGTAGCCAACGGAAGACTCGGTGGACTTTGCTCCGTTTTTCTGTCCTCGCCGGAAAGTCTTCATTTCCACGGCGAGAGTATTTCTGTGGGATTTCCCCTTTTAGCCAGCGACGGCTCGTGGAAGGTCTAATAAAGATGCATTTCCGCCGACGAAGCTTCTCCCGAATTTGTTTAGCCAAGATGACAGGAATCTCGTTGATCCTTAAATCGTCTTTAACAGATGGCAAAAAAAGTGACACTCTTTGGCCGATCTTTGACCCATTACTCCTCGAAGACGGACGGAAACGCGGTTCGGTTCTTTCGGAGAAATAATGGCTGCGGTATAAATATACACATTGTAATCGACCTCGTTCGTCTACCGCGAAAATATCAGCGAGACGATTATCAGAGACCCGTTTTTATACGGCCAAGTGGCCGTTTTCCTTTCCGCCGGGATTAATAACGACGTTGGCGAAAACACTCGGCTGTATTATGCGTCAGACGTTCCACTTGGCACTGGCGATTATTTTCGATTGTACATTGCGAAAAGGTCAAACGATGCGGAGAATTTCCTCACTCGGCGCACGGAAAATGACGATTCTTCAAGTTACGTCAAGTTACTTCATTACTGACGTGAATAATTGCATCGCGCTGTTCAAGTAATCACGGAAACGTGGAAACTGTGTATTTCGACGTATGCCTAAGGGCGCGCGCTCATTTGACCTTATCAATTATTGCGTCTGGGGCCTCGGTGCTCGGGGAAGCGTGAAAATTGAAAAACCGACTCTGGTCCGTTGGCCGGGCGAAACTCTCGTTCGTACGGTGGGCTAGCAGGCAAAATATTTTGCCGGGTTAACACACCGTCGCGCACACGCCGACCGGATCAACAGGGCGCGGGGCAAGAGGGCAGAGAGAGAGAGAGAGAGAGAGAGATAGAGAGAGAGAGGACGAGGGGCAGAGGGGCAGAGGGAGGTTTGGAAAAAAGGTGAGCCCGAAAAAAGAGGAGCGACGGGACGAGGGCGAATGAGTGGGTTGAGCGACTGAATGACAGGCAGACAGCAACCAGACAGGAGACTGACAGCGCGGCGGCGGGCTGACAGCTTGCCACTCTTGCCCCTGGCTTCGTAACATCGAGTATTACCGGCTACCGTACGTGTTGATCCTCGTCTCATTCATCCGCAAAAAGCCGGCCTCTCTCTGTACGGTTTTGTGCTTTCGCGAAGCGAAGCGCCGCCACGCTCGTTGAAACATTCCCGATGATCATCGATGATCTCTCCCACCGCCGACGTCTACCTGTAATTTGCCCTTTCGCAACGAGATATTTCCGATAATCAAGCCTCGGATCGCTCGCGGATCAAGGCTAACGGAACATCAATTCTCCCTGTCCAACCGTGTCATTTCTGTCCACGTACTAACGCCTATTTATCCTCTTTTTTTTCCAGCTCAGATGATCCAAGGAATATCGGAGATAATGTTATGCAAATGCGACGGTAATGGTTTAAATCAAAGCTCAGCTACTACGGACGATTATTCACGTACGAGGACTGCTTTATTAACGTTTTCCTCGAGCCAGTGGGATTATCGTGAGGAATTTTTACTTGTTACTCAAGACCATGTTTTTGTCTTTTTTATTGCTTCAACGAATGCACGCTAAGTTACCTACGGAAGTGCATTATAAATCAGATATTTACGCAACGAGCGGCCAGCTGCAGGTAAAACTGTCGATATAAAGATAACTTTTGTACACGTGTTTAAGCGGTCCTACGGCAAACAAGTTTCGCGCGATTTACGACGGATAAGGCTTCAGCAGGGAGTTATGATTTTCAGAACAGCCGTACCAGGGGGGCTCTGATTTTTGTCAGTCGTCGGGGCGCAGCGTGATCGATGCAATGAACGTCCTGTGCAGGTAAAACTCGGGAAATAAGTGGACGAGGGGGCGGTGGGGAGCTGCGGGGGGCAAAGTGTCAGCCCCTGCCCCCGTCTGTCAGGCAGCTGAGCCCGGAGCGAGTGCGAGAGAGGCGCGGGTTACCATTATGTCTACAGCCTTGAATTAAAATGCCATATAATGACACAGCTAGGCGGCCTGTGTAATTTATGTCCATAAAAATAAAATCATAATTACAGAGGCGCGGACTGCGAAAAGACGGTAATAATACGGCTGCCCCGGTGCGCTCGTTGCGTGTCCGGCGCGTACACCGTCAGACAGAGAAAGAGAGAGGGCAATGATGGAATGACGGCGAAATGACGGCGAAATGACGGCGATAGCGTACACGCCGAGCGGACCCGCTTCACGTCAAATAAAAAGGCAGCCGTGTAAGCGCACTTTTGCGAAACAGCCCGTTTCCTCGTATCCGCCATCTTCCGTATGTTTATACTGATAATACACGTACCAGCGGACCACTGTCTTCTCGTCTCTCACTTTGTGTGTGTTTATGTGTATTTGTAGCGCGGTGTTAATGGCCGGCTACCTTGGCGGGAGGATTCCATTTCCGACGATCGGGAAGATGACGAATGGCAAATACGGGGCCTGCTAACCGGCCATTACGGTTTAAAGAAATCCTTCGAGGTAGCCAGTTGTCGCTCTTAAGGGATCCCCGTCTTACGGTACAATGAAGAAGCGAAACGCCAGTTATTGTATTCGGGCTCTTACGAAATTCCACGCTTGAAAATCGTTCACCGATCAACGGGTACCGTAAATGCCCCGTTCGCAGAAGTCTGACGATTTTCTGCGACCTCGTTAAATTCCGGTTAAATGGCTCGGCCGGGCGATCGTTTTTTCCCGGGAGCCACGGTCGATGATGAATGATGATGATCGGTTACGTCCTCGTTGCTCGGTTTTATATTTACAGGCGCCGGTTTTAAGCGAACGCACGGATTTCCTACTTTGTACGGCTGTTAAAACGTCGACGATCGGACGATCGTCTCTGGTCCCGCGAAATTTGCATTTCTGCGAGAACGAAAGAACGAAAGGCTTGGCGTGTTCTTTCCACCGCGATGAAGTTGCTCGCTTTACGTCGCGAGTAATCAAGAGTTTTTTGCGTCCGGCGTTGCATTCCAAAGCCGCTATCGATTCATCCCGGGGCTCGTGGTTACGTGCCAACTAGATCCGCGGGGTAATTATTCAAGGCGGCAAAAGATCGAGCACCGGTTACTTCACGAGACAAAGTGTTGATTAAGCGTCGGAAAAGCAGCGTGGGAAAGTCTCTGGTCGGGCTGGGTTAGAAGTGTTGCTCCTATCCATGGAAAATCTCTTTTCTCTCGGCGTTCCTTGGCAAATTAAATTCTAATTAATGGCGCTGAAAAGTCCGTCCCTGTGCCATTAATCACCGGGGGGGCTCGAGTGGCTTTTCCGCGGCGCGTGCAGAAAGAACTCGCCCCGTGTAGACGTGTACGAGCGTTGCACGTTACGTCCTACGTAGCGCAAATCGTCATGAGACTCTGAAACGCGAACGGGAAGCCGATGTGAGATCGGCTTGATGAATGCCCCCATTACACGAACACCGCTAGTTACTCCTCGGAGATAAACCGCCTTCATTACTCACTTTCTGGCGTGACCTTATTCCCCCGACGCTCTCTTTCCCTCCGTCCTTGCCCTCACCCCCTTCCCCTTGGCCCTCCCCGTCGCGCTACCCTCCTGCCTATTAAACTAATGCGAATTAATAACGCCAGCTTTTTCTACTCAGCGGCCTCTTTCCCGACGTTTTAATATAACAAATTCCGCGGCAAGGGCGTGACAATATAATCCCCGCGAACACGTAAACCGAGTGACACGGCCGGGCTGACTTAAAGAAGATTACGCGTAAATAATGAAGAGTTAAGAGTTAATGCCGTAATCAGCCGACGACAAGGTCCCTCAAGTTCCTTCGAAGCCCGTACCGTTGTAATTCTTACGGCACATCGGAGAGTCATCAGTTAACATCAAACTGGATCACGATCTTGACTTACGACTCGGGTAAATCGCTGGCAATTAAATTTAATGAGCGTCGTTAGATGCTTAATGAAACTTGAAGGCCCACAAAGTGGACAGGAAATTAACAAGCACTAAAGGTCTGAATGAAATGCAACACACTTAACCTTACGTACGATTCTTTGCCATTTTATCGTCACGAAAATGAATTCACGTAATTCGTCTTGAAATTTCGTTGTTCGGCCGAGCCACCTCGGTTTACGCCACTGCTGGCCCTACATCCGTTATTTCGAGCACGCCCGTGAAAAACAAAACGCAGGGGAATACGCCGTGCACAGATGCGTCCCGCGTGTGCATACTCGTTGGATTCATTTTGGCTGGGTCGTAGCGCGGTCAGCGCGGTGTTATCGCGCATCGCTGAGCATTAAAACGTTTCGACCGTATGCCGATAAACCATGAATCCGCAATTTACAGGAAACGTGAGTGATTCGTTTGTACGGCCCCTCTGTCGCACCGGAAGGGACACGTATGTGTACTATGTGTGTATGTACATACGTGCACCAATTGGCCAATGTCACCCGAAAAGTGCATCGGTTGAAAAGACTAAAATGCAATTTCAGGTCGACACAACTAGCTTGTAATTATAAAATCCTTTTCCTACGATTCATATTAATCGTGTGACTACTTTGCGATCGATTTTACCTACTCACGTTTAGAAAATATAGAAACTTCTTTTTCTCAGGAATGCAAATTTGAATAATGAAAAATTCTCGTATTTCAGAATTATCTCTACTTCAGGATTATTATCAACCGTACGACTGTTTTATGATCAGTTCTATCTTGACCCGCTAGAAGACGCATAAATTTCTTTTTCTATCTGAAATTCGTAGTTGAATTTTTCCTCGAGTTGTGTCGCGCGTGCGGACTGGCACGGCAAAGTGCACAACACAACGGCTATGCGTCTGCCGAAGGTTCTATCTCCGTCGGATCTGCTCGAGGTCCGTGTTCACGGCGCCCGATGCGCCGGAGATAATGCCGGCCGAATGCGCCTGTGCGTGAATCATCGTGCTCTTCCGGTGCATTATGCACGGCGCGGTAATAACCGGCCGAAGCACCGCCGAGGCACTTCGACAATGGCTACTTGAAACTCGTGTTTGCAGAATCGCGTTCCTCCGCATCGAGTTGCAGCGCGTTGCATTCGCCATTGACACGTGTACGCCTGCGGATAATAGGCAAGTGCATGCGTTCACGTAATGGGTTGGTGGGGGGGGGGGACTCGTGGGAGCCGAGGGTGGCAAAATGGGGAGAAGAGGGGGAGGGGAAGAGCGTCGAGGGAGAAGCCGCATGTAAGAGAAATGACGAGGAGAAGGACGATGATCGCGTGGAGGGGGTTGGGGAAGAATGGTTTTGAGCCACGAGGGGTGGGACTGCGAGAACCAGGTGATAGAGGGAGAAGGGTAGAAAGTGTCAGGGGGGAGGCCAGGGAGGCCAGGGAAAGGGGAGAAACGGGGAGAAGAGCGCGCGAGGAGAGTAATGTTCCATTGTGAATCGGTTACAATGACGTATCGTCCTGTCGTCAGGAAGCCGACGGTTAGTTTATTTCATTTTGGACGTGCCTTTCTCCCCCCACACCCCGCCGACCCTTCCTCGTCCATTTCTCTTACGCGAGCTGTCCGCGTGCGGTGACTCCGAAAGTCGCCACGAGAGAGACAGAATGGAGATTAACGTTGATGGGCCGGCCAGGACAAATTGCTATCGGCCTTCCACGACGTACGACAAGGATCTTTCTTGCCTCGAAGCCTAGACAAATACTCGGCATTGTAGGATTATTAATACATCGAGCCCGCAAATTAAACCATCAAGAGAGAGAGCCCTCGTTACCGTGAATTTATTCTCCGCACGATGAAAAGTAGACAGGGAAATTCTTATGTACGTCGCATGCATCGTTACACCTGAATTTTGTCGTAATATAAATTTTACACTGTCCCCTCCCCCTTCCTCGCTGGTTGCTTTTTTTATTACGTTCAACGGAGACAGCGGGCAGGGGGGAGTGGGGGCGGTTGTTTAATGATTTTCTGGGGTCTTTTGAAAATACTTCCTTTCCGCTTTATGGCTCGTATATTTACATATGTATACGTGGCGGCGGCCGCGTCAGTCCCCATAAAAGACAGGGACAATGTCGGTTGCAGGGAGCGCGGGAAACGCGTTATCACGGTGCCGACACTCGGAGTGAATATTCATTGGACGTCATGAGAAACGTTCGGGCGAACATCCGGCCTCGAGGCGCTCGTAATGGACGCCCTTTAATGACGAGTCGTTAGAAGAACATTGCACGGCACTTGCTTTCGCGGAGTTTCCCCGCTACGCACACGCCACGCAGCGGTAATTAATTGTCCGGCTTTCTACCTCGGCCCGATTATATGCCGCGATTACGCTGACACTGCTCCAACTAATTATCCCGGCGGGCTGACGGCGATGCACGCGATAAGCACCGGCGCACGGAGGAACAATGACAGCCGTATATAAATCCCTGGGCATTCTTCTTTCCGCGCATCGCGCGTCAAGCGCGATGACTGGCCGATGACGTGGCGTTGCGTTGCGTTGGCCAGATGAGGATCCGCCGATGATTTAATGAACCGCCTTGGAAATTAGCTCTTCACCGCGCGCCGCGCTCCTACCGGAAGAGTCAAACCGTAATCACGGCACGCATTCACCCGGACCGCGCTGAATCGTTTCTAATTGAAGCGTAAGAGGCTCTCGAGTTCGCCGACGTCCTTTCGGTACCTTTTTAACACGTGGAGGAAGGGACACGTCGGTGGGGAGAGGGGGAAGTATAGGAGTAATGACAGCGCGGGGTATTAACTGAGTTTTATTGCGTTTGATTGTCCGATTCATCGCGGGCATACGTTGCAGTTGGATCGAGTTAGCCGCCTCGTACATTAATCCCCGACGCGCTTATACATCGGGGCAAATTTATAAGGCATAGGTTCCCGTGCCCGGCATTCACTTTTCCGCAAGGGTTGCCCCGTTTCTGCCGCGCGACAGGCCCGTGGGCGGGGGAGTAAATCAAACTAGAATTACCGACTGCTTAGCATACGGCTCGAAGTCTGCGGGAACAAGTGTAGAGAACCCGAGGGGGAGGGAAGACTGGAGAGACGGGGGACAGGGGGGGGAGCCGTGGAAAGCAACCAGAAATAATATCGCCAT
The DNA here is from genome assembly GCA_963989215.1 of Hedychridium roseum. Lineage (NCBI taxonomy): Eukaryota > Metazoa > Arthropoda > Insecta > Hymenoptera > Chrysididae > Hedychridium > Hedychridium roseum. The sequence goes on along the minus strand of OZ022310.1, from coordinate 8,731,493 downwards.
GAATACAAGAGTGAGCGCCATTACACGTAATTGTGATCTATAGGTGTCATATATTACGGCGTCGACGACGTATAAAGGGCGTTCGGGCTCGCACGCGTAAATCCCTGTCCCCTCGATTCCTCGTCCTTCCGCCCCTCGAGTCCCTCCCCTTCGTCCCCTCTAACCGCCTCGTTCTTGCCACCCAGTCGATTCTCCCCGGTCTTCGGCGCCGACACCGCTCCGCCCTTCCCTCCCTGCCTCTCGAGATCCTGCACCATCAACCCACCCCGTCGGGAATGAAATATTTACGTGCATAATCAGCCCATATAGAATAAAGTAACCCTGTAGCTCTGTGCTTCCCGTCTCGCATGGCGGCCCGCGAAGGGCCGCGTTTTCACGCTATGGAAATGCCTGGCAAGTGGAAAAATCGATCGTCAGGGTAGAATTTTAACCCGGCGCTTCTTAAATCTCTACATTTTTTGTCTTATTGTGAAATTTAGCCACGGTCAATCCGTCAATTTTTATAGAATTTTTTTTTGCGCAATCATACGTGAGAAACGGTTGGTAAATTTGTTGGCGAAGTACTTTTTTCAAAGCTCAGGGTCGACCTTTGTCTCAGTGCTTCCCTCGTTTCCGTCTCCCCCCCCTCTCCTTCCCTTTCCCCGTTGGCTTTCCGCTCTATCGGGCGATCTCGTTTTCCCTTTGCCAGACGAGAGCAATATTACATATCGCGGTGATGTATCGTCCCTGGCGTGCGGGGAGCGTCACGGTACGTTACGCTCGGACCGCTCGCCGCGAATAAAATCATTGTTGGTAAGTGATTAATGATTGTATCATAAGAGGGCGACGGACTACGCATTTCCCCTCTGTTCCCCCCTGCCCGCCCCCCGCCGTGGACGAGCTGGTAAACTTCGCGACACTTTCCTCCGGTTTACGCATGATCGATAAGCCGGACGGGGACGTGCGTATGGTAATTCGAAATTCCCTCGTGAAGATACCGTCAACGAAAGTGTCGTTCCTCGGTCGCACTTAATTACGACTGAGGAAGGAAATATAATATTTGTCTCCCTTTGGCGTTTGTTTGTCGCCGTGAGGCGGATCCTCGATATCCGCTCGTCGTATTTCCGGCAGTAGAAGCTCCTCCTGGAGGGCCTGAAAAATTTGACAAACGCACGGGAGTTATTGCGCCGGCGGGGGTGAGGGCATTAATGATTGAATCGTAGAAGGCGCGCCGATGGTATCTCGGCTATGCTCCAATCTACACAATTTATCAACGGCAGCTCCGCTCACGGACTCACCCCGTGCTTCTTTCAGATTGATGTTACTATAACAACACGTCAGTTATTCATTGTGCGCCCGGCAGTGCATTAATCAAGCCCTCGCTCTGACATCAAATACAAATGATATTTTATAGCGTCATAAATCTTCGCCGACTGTCACCGTTCGTGGGCGTTTGCTACGAACACGTCTCGCGGGACCGACCCCCGTATCCCCTTTGCCCACCTCACCCCTTTACCTTCTCCCTTCGCCACCTAGAGTCCTGTCGACCTTACCCTCCTTAGTCCACCGATTCGTTTCTCCTATTTGCCCGGCAATCAGAACACTCAACTATTCGCCAGGAATCCTTTCGTGTCAACAATTTATCCTTTTCATGGCCTATCGTATCATACACTATTCTTGGAAAAAACAATCTTCACCATAAATATCGAGTCCTGTGCATTTCTGTAGTTTAATATTTTTATACGAGAAGGGTTCTATATACTTTTTAGTTGATTTCTTTTCCAAAATTGTACCGAATTTTAGATATTTTCGTACTATTTTAAGCGACATTTCGCACTTAATAATATTAAGTAAGATCAGTGTACATTTTAGAATGGATTTTCCAAAATATTTTATCCCCTTCATCCGCTGAAATATCTGTGCTGCCATCTTGGAGAACATAGCGGAAACTGAAGGTTTATCGACGGTTTCCAAGTCGTCAGATTTGACTTCCTTTCTATTGACCTCGGAACACACATACCTTTTCAGGATAACGCAAAAATATACGAACATCATCAACGACAGAAGACGATGAAAAACACGTCGATTAATTGTCCCGTTCATCCGTGGGAATTGAAAAAACTTTGACAGCAAAAAGATTCCCACGAGTTAGCGGGAACAGAAAAGCGGTGCAAAAATGTTTGTCGATCCTTCGGGAATTCTATTATTCCCGAAAGTGCGCGACAAAGGATGATTAACCGGTGGAGAATAAGTTTTTCCTCGGCCGAGAGACGTCTGGCGAACAAAGGAGCGTCAATGGCACGTGAAAGTGAGTGCGCCTTGGGCGACGAGGCGAGGAAATGGCCGGTGCGCGCACCGGCGAATAATTCGATGAGTGCAATTATTCGCGAGGTAAGTCCGAGGGGTTGGGCGGAATAGTCGGATGGACACCTGGCACGGACATCAAACGAGAATAGCGCTGTTGGCCCGGGGTCATATCCGTCATGTCAGGGCCGGTAATAAGTTTGAAATACACATGAAGCGATTAATAATGCTCGGGCGATCCGCAAAAAGGCGGTTCGCCGCTAAGAGAGAAGTTGTTAAGCTCGCCGGAGGCCGTCGTGCCGGTGGAGGCCGTGTTTGCTGTCAGTAACAACTCCCGCTTTGGCGGCAGCTCGCTCTCGGACCTTTTGCAAATAATAATTCAACCGTAGCCCTCCCCTTCCCCGCCACTCCGCGGCACCGCCGGTTTCCAAGTTCCCCCCGTCCGGCCGCCCACGGCCGACAGACGTCCGCGGATTGCAAACCGGTCAATTAATTTATCGATAAACGCTCCGGAGAATTTATTTCATTGCGTGTGCACGCGCGGCCACGGCTCGGCACGCTGCTGTTGTTGTTGTTGTTAGCGGCGTTTATAAATCGTACGAGTTACGAATGTCAGTTAGCCGCTTATATATGTAGACCGCGTGTTCTCGATACCGCCCGCCGGAAATAAAGTCTACGGCAGCCACGCCAACTGGTCGACTTTTAAGGACCAACCGCGATGCTGGCCAATGGAACGAAATAGAAAACCACGAGGAGGATTAAAGTATCACTCAAATGAGTCTTCAATGAGTAGTTTCTCATTGACGAATCGACGCATGACGTGATTCCTTTGTAGGCGGGGAACGCGCGGAAGAGTCATCGGTTCGTGGGGATATCCGCATAAATCGCCGGGCCATGAAGTGCACGAAGGAAATCACGTGGCAGCGTTCATGTAAAACGCTGGCGTTAATGGCGAGGATACACGGCAGGCGAGATTTATCGCGAGGGCTCGGAGGAACGGGGCGACCGTGAGGGCTCGTTAGTTAGGGCTGCCAGTTAGGTAGTCGATACGGACGTCGGGCATAATTCGTTCCGTTGCCTAATTATAAGAGTCGAGCTGGCGAAAGCCGCGGCGTCGTTTCCTCGCGTTTCAACAGTACCAACGACACATCGAACCCCTTTTGCTGCGCGCGTTTCTGCGAGCAGGAATTATTCAAGCGTCGGAGAAGGGATTCGACGCGGACGAGTTCCTGTCGTTCACCGGGTTATTGTTATTAACGCGGTCCATTAATTAGCCCCTGAGCCGGTGGAAAAAGTTGCCACGGAGATACGGGAATAGCCGTCCGACATCGTTTTATGACCTTGCATTTTTCTCCCGAAGAGCGACCATTAATAATCGCACGGGACGATAAGGCACGGCCGACGGGGATTACGTGCACGACGGTAATGACGAAACGCCTAGCGAGATTATCGGGGAATCGGGGAAGCATTAACAAGATCATTTCCGCTGTCGCGATATTAACCGATCACTCGGCAAGATTTCCCGGGGCTAATTCATCCGGTGGTCGATTGCCACGGAGATGCAATAAGATACGCTAAATGGTTAATGGATTTTCTCCAGGCTTAAGCCAACCAGTCTTCTCCCCTGCCCTCTCTGTCCCATCCCCCCAAGAATACGTGTATTAACGCGGTAATACCGCGCAATCAAATAAATCAGATTTATGGGAACCCTAGCGTGGTTTCCTCGCCGTTTAAAATCTCCTCCGGGTGGGTTATCGTTTATTCCTAGGACTTTACGTTCACTGCGGTGCTAAGTCGCGTCGAGTGGATTTTGGCAATCGGTTTACAGAGACACGGACGATCGACGGCTGACGGCTGTGTGATTGGTGAAGGCTCATTAAGATCGACGATCGTTTTTATTCGCAGGAATTGCAGGGGAAGTCGTGGAGATGGGCGAAGAAATGGTGGACGCAGAGGCGACGGCCGAGAGGACGATAAATATTCAGCGAGGCAGGGATAAATATGGATCCTCGCGCGACAAAGGTTGCTCCCGGGGTTTAACGGGAAAGCCGTAGCAGTAGCAGTGGGACGAGCGGCCGACGATAGCGATCGTAATTTATATCGAGCCGGCGTGTTCGGCGTTTCCAATCTAAACGAACCGACGAACCAACGACTGGAGATAAGGCGGAGCTAATAGATGACGGAAACATCGACGGCCCCGCACGAGCTTCCCTTTCCCGCTTGCCCCGCATGTTGATTTCCACGGGAACCCAGGCTACCGTCCCACTCGACGTGTGCGGTGCTTAATGGAAGATCCGAACGAACCTCCCATCGGGCCCCATTATTCGGTATTACTTGACAAATGCTCCGATCGAACCGGTCGAGATTCTACGTGTCCAACAGTTAATACTTTCCTTCCTCATCGAAACGACGTGCTGAGTATCGCATTCCGAGCGATAACCCTGGACGTTGAAACTATCGCGCGTGAAGTTCCGGCATTAAAAATGGAATAATAAGTATCGTCTTGCGGTAATGCGCCTTTCGACGCTGCTCCGCGGCCGGAATGGTTGATTGAAAAAAATGTTATATAGTCGTTAATATCGCAAAAATCAGCGGCACCATTAAGCGAGACACTGGAGAAGGGGGAGGGGGAATGACGGGAGGTCGTAAAAACGAAAGGATCGCGTGACGCACGCGACGTGCCAAATTCGCCGAGAGCGCCGTTGGCTTTTTCCCCGGCGTTGATCCTAATTAATAGTAATCGTCACGATTAATTCACGTCGGGGCGAAAGCTCCGGCCAGTGGCCGCCGGCCATTATAACCGGCGTCGGACCGATACGATGAGTTATGAAGTCGTAACTCGCGTCAGCTTCTGCTTCCTGACCGGCGCAGACCGTCCCCCCGATCCTCCGACGGCTCTATGATAATCCGACGATTTGATTCATCAAGGAACCGCTTTGTAAGTGGCACGGATGTCCTACGTCGTTCGTCAATCTCCAGCGAGCGCAGACAGCGTCGCAGGAAGTCGCCACGAATGGAATCCTACGTGCTGGGAATTCTTTTGTCCAAGAATATCGTCAGGAGAACAGTCAAATTTTAGTGATACGAAAATTGAGAATGAAACAATCAGGCTGAGGACACGTAAGAAATTATACAAAATTTAGTCAAAATCGGTCAAAACATTCAAGAGTAAATAGGGAACATACAGATAGACATTCTCTTCTATTTGTCAACCGTTTACTTGAAAAATGGAGTAAATTTAATCTCAAGAAAATCAATAACATGATTGCTATAGTTACAAGTCTTTTTAAACATTTGAATATCTCGGAACAGGAGAAAGTGGATTTACAATAGTTTGAAAATAATCGACTGATATATAGAGACGATAGTGGAACATTGAGCAAGATTTCTTCGTTTCTTTGAGGTGAAATTTGCAGCGTGTCTTTTCGCACGGCGGTACCCCGTGGTCGGTGAAACATGTTACCCGTTACATTATAGTTATTGGTGGTTTGGCGTCGTTGATCGAGCGAGAATGAGAGATAACCGGCTATCGGCGAAGGGGGAGCTTTGCTGCGCTGGCCTCGATGCACTGTCATTAAATTCAATGCATGCGCGAGCCTCGGCGTTATGTACGGTCCTCCTGTCGCACATATATTATTTCGCGGGGCCGAGGGTGAAACTGCGAGCCGGCGTCCTACACGAACGGCAGAAGAGCGCCGGATAATTAGCGGGGAACGATCTGCGTGCAGCAGATTATTTCTTCATGGCGGAACGATGATTGCCGGGCGCAGCCGAGGGGGCCATCCACCTCGATCCAAGCTTTGCAGAAAGGAGATATGATTTGACTTTAATTGCGCTCATTTGCCGATTCCAATCTCGGCGAGCTTAATCGACGCACCATCTCTGTGTTTGCACGTGAATCATGGTACCACGGAACCGACTTAATTCGCGCGTACGCCACTCCGCAAGAATGCCAATCGTCCGATAGAGCTGCGTTATTAAAGCGCGCCGATCGTTAAGGCAAATCGCTCGGTTAATGCATTAACGTTGCCCGAGCGATCTTCGCCAAACGATTATTGCTCAACCGTTCCTTCCAAGACACGTCGGATGGATGGACCAGGGAAATTCCATAAGCGCGATTCATCATTTTCCACTGGACGAGAAGCATCGATTTTTCTTTCCCCCGAGATTACTTTTTTTCCAGTAACGCCAAGCCGGATCTCACGAACGAACCGGGAAAAAGTGTATCGATGATTAAACGGCCAATGCGCTCGTATAATCGTACAAACACCATTGCTGAAATCCCGCTGCGAAGGCGCATTTACCGCGTCAGCGACGAATGCATTATGAATGTAAACTCGCCATTAGTCATGTTAATAAAGCTATTATTTTTATTGATAGCCGGTAATAACATAAATTAACCCCGTGCACGAGATAATTGGAGCCTTATAAATATGTAAAAAGTCAAGGGGTCTGCTGGCATTAATATTAACGTTATGTTAATCAGTATGGTAATCCAGACAAACGGTCCCGCCGGGTTCATGATACATCGCCATACCCAGCGGTCTTTTGCCAAATTCTTCGTTTTACACGTGTTGTACAGGTGTTGGTATAATCGTGTTATTTCCTCCGGTATTCCAGACACGCAGAAATAACAGCTCCTCGCGTCATTTGTGAATTATAAATGCACCTTTTCCCAACTTGATGGAATTCTGTATTTCATTAGTCATGAAATACATTCCTAGAGAGAAATGAAAATGACTGATTTACGTGAATCGTCCTGTAAGGGCTAGGAAGTGTACCGGAAGTTGCTCGGCGGAAACTACCCTATCCTTGGATGTAACGTTACCGACTGAGGAGAAACTGCAGATGATGATTTCAATTTTTCTTTATAGTTGTCCTTCTTGAATAATCATCGACTGCTAAATAGAATTCGCATCAACAGGATAACTGGTGTATTAATTTTTTTTATAACAAAGAGAAAGGAGTAGATTGTGTAATGTAACGTCAAATGGTACAACCGTATTCTGGTGAATCAGTTGCTGGCACTGAGTCTTCAGCGGATGGTAAACTCTATTTTCCAGCTTCGATTACGTTGATATAAAATAACAGACTAAAAAATTTGCCGATCAGACTGACAAGCGATATGTACAGAGTACCAGTCCGGTATATCCTCTTTATGTTTTTCATGAATAATTCAAATTATGGTCGTGACACTTGCGGTAGGGTGTAGAATTAAAGTCAGTAACACGTTTGCCCGACACGTACGGTAGATTTCACTTTTCGCCGGGCATTGCGAGAAACTGGCCATTGGAGAAAACGTGGATTAGTCCCTTACGTGGGTCGACTACCGAAAACGGGTCATCGCGATCGTTATCGGTAAACTATTATGACTATTTTATGGGCCGGTGTTCGCCGTTAAACCGCCTCGTGGAAGGGGTTTATCATCGGCGGGGGATCAAGTCAGTCGAAAGTGGAGACACTACAGCCAACGAGCGAATGATCAAGCGGAATTCAATAATCGCAGTTAGTCAAATGAAACTGCATTAAACACAAGTTCCGAGTCTATTCGGTCGGAATATTAACAGCACATATTAATCCCACGCCACTCAATGTTGGAATGTCATTGTAAAGTATTACAAATATTAATACAAAATTATTGAATTATTAATCCATGATTCATCGATGCTGTCACTCATTTTTTAATGAAGTAACATTGAAATGTAATATGTCAATTATGGAGCTAGTCCTTTTATTTTGAGAATTTTTACTTTATGTAATAACTGCGAACGATCTATTTACTTCTTTTCATTTATGTGAACAATTGAACTATCATTTTTTCACTGGTTCATACTATTTTAATGGCCACCTTACCGTCAAATAAATATACAAATGCGGAGAGACAAAGCGAACTGACGCGTATAATACTATCTTGGCAGTTTTCGTGTATTTCAATTTGTCGCGGAGTGTAAAGCGAATTATGGCTGTTTTACATTGAAATAAATGCGGTTCCCTCGCGGCGATTCAATCGCGTCCCATATGTACAAACGTTAGCGCTGCAGTAAATTACGTTTTATCGAGTTTCAGCGCGGATTTAGAACGTGCAAAAAGTGCCATTAGTCAGGGTAGACGGTGTATCGCGTTCGAGCGTTTATTTCTGCCATACATTGTTGCGGCTCCCGTTGTATTTTTCTACCCAACGAAAATATTTGCGACTCCGCTTGATGGATGATTCACGGAACCAGTGACAGATGGTCAATCAGCCCGAAACGACAAAAACTCTCCAACTGTCTTTACAAAGGCAAAATCATAGCCGAGTTACGAAGATAAAACTGATAGCGAGGAATTCCATTAAATTATTTGTAAAATTTCTCAGCATCGCACGTGCATGACGTTACGTCAGAACGACCGTCGGTCAACTTTATTCTTCCCCTCGGCATTTTTTTTCTCCCCCTGAGGGATGGACGATCGGTGGGAAATTTGCGAAACGATGTAAATAAATGGGCCAGATGAGAACTCGAAGCGGCCGTGGTCACGCTCGATTTCGCATTATCACTTTGCATGCGGGGAATCGCCGTGGAAAGGCGGAAGCATTTCTCCGACGTCTTACGGCCGTAGAAGCCTTCCCCCATCTATATTTGTCCCGTCATAAATCGTCGGCGTTTGTGCCCGGCACACGGCGCTCGCTTTGACTAATGCCCGACGCATCTTCGATGCAGGGAAAAAAGAATCGTCCGCGAACCGTACGTCCTCGTGTTTATCGAGAGGCAAATGGTTCCCCGACGAGCACGTAAAACCTCCGTCCCACCCTGCCCCACCAGCGCGTCCTGTGAAATCTGTCACTGGAAAATGGAGCTCGTGTCCCGCGGAAAACGAAACGGTCCCATGGTTTTTTCCACGCTGAAAATTATAACCCGACGCGAGCCGGAACTTCTCCCCTGGACCGAAACTTTGCCGTTTAAGTAGAAATTAATTTCTCAACGTTACAGTACTTGTACGTTATATCTGTGCACGGGGGAACCGGGGGGACCCAGGAGTTGCACGGAGGTACATATCTGAGCGTGCACATCGGAGACGCAATGACTGTCGCGTGACGCGGAAGTTTGAGGAAGGGAAAATTGTAATGCAGCCGGTGCACGGTGCACGCGTCTTATCCTCGAACCCGCTGACACGGTTCCCATTTGCCGATAAGATCGAGAGAAGCCCGTCGGACGAAGCCGGTGTATTCCCATCTCAACTACTCCGGCTAAGCGAGTCCACGGGGTAGCATCCTCCCCTTGCCCCATTCCTCTTGCATCTCTGCGTCTATCTGTTGAGATTTCCTGAGCTACGTGATCAGCGTGTCGATGCTTTGCCATCCCTCAGAAACGCCGGGACATATTTCGCCGTGGGCAAAATCACTCATTGACTCGTACGAATGTTCCGTTAAACGTGCAAACGGTTTTCGTTGTTACCGGTGACGTTTTATTGGCGGTTCATGTAAGCCGTGCGTCCGGTCGGCCACTGCCGGTATAATTTTATCGTTCAATTTCGGCCGATCGGAAGGACGGAATATTTGTTTGGACGTATGCACCGCCACGTTGATCTCATTATTTTCCGCCACGTAATACGTTTCATTTAAATGCATGGCGGTGCGGCGTTAAGGCAGCGATCGGACGGCGCTAAATTCATGCACCGTGCACGACGAAACAAGATAGAGAGACTTGGCGAAAAATTAGCAAAATTATTAGCACGGAAACATCTTAGGAAGATTCCTGAAATTTCGAAAACATTGTCGGTCGTCGTTTCCGCCGAGCCGAGGAAATCCATATTTTGTCTCGAACAATATTTCCTTTCCACTCTTTACTGCCGGCATCGTGAATAACTTTTTCATTACCGTATTTTACGATCTATCCCTGTGTCGTGAAGCCGTCCAAGGAAATCCCGCATGAACATTCCTGCGCAGAAACTCGTAGGACTTGGTCGAGAGGCTAACTATCGCTACGAACAGTGAGATATGAAATTTATCGGCAATGGGCCCTCACCACTCAAACGTTACAATGAAAGCCGTTGGCTTTTTACGAGAAACTCATCACGTCTTGTTCCTCCTGACCTTTGGGAAGAAATGGGGAATATCAGGAAATATACAGATGGCGGGGGGGAAGTTGTAATTTGTCTGATTGCATCGGCATCTGTTGCATTGATGAAAAGATCATGCGACCCCTCTCCCCCCGCCTCTTTTACTTGTCGTAAAAAAGTCTGTGGTACGAAACAGTGTTTCTATGAAGAAAGCTTGACCACGATAGAAGGTAGAAAATTGATACGAATTAAGGCCGACGTTCTGCCAGATGATGGTCGACTGAGAGGAAGCTTTTTCTTCGACGTATCTTCAGCTCGGACCTTGAGTTTCCCCCATTAACAGAGACAAAAGCAAACCGGCAAAAAGTATCTTCCCCGGCGGGCAAATACAACGGCCAAAGAGTGCGTTGCGTGTTGGCAAACATTCGCGTTAAATTAATCGTATTGATCAAACCGTGCGATCGAAAGCAATGTTTCTCTGGCATTTTTTAGCCGAAACTAACACTCGTCAATGCCCAACGGCCAAGTCCACTCTAAACTATCAGCGAACGTGCCTCACCGCCTCCCGGGAGAGGAGAGGAAAAAAATATTTATCGGTGCACTCGCGAGTGGCAGTTAGTCGGGGATGTTTTTTCTGAGTTTAACCGGAAACGATGTTTTTTAAAATAACTTCGTAACGGGAATGGCAAGCATGTCTAATGTAATTGCGCCCGCGCAGCCTCTGAACGGCCGCAGGATCAGAGGCGAGTCCGTAATTAATTTGAGATTCGCGTGGTCGCAGGGAACCATCTCGCCGAAGGTCTGGGAACTCCTACCCCTCCACCCCCTCCCCGTTCCTTCGTTCAGCCCTTCGTTGCTCGCAGCGGAGGCTGGCCTCTGTGGCCGCGCATTCTAGCAGAAGTATTGCGGCTCTCGCTTTATAATTTTCGTGAACGCTCATCGGCCGCTTTAGTTTCCACCGCGGGAGGAATGTTTATCGTGTTTACGGATATTTGTATCGTCGGTAAAACCCGTTAACTACGATTCCGGGTATCCGTGGACTCGGGAAGGGTAGGGGGTGGGGTGGGGGAAAGTGGAGAAGCTGCTGTCCGGCGGAATGCGCTAAATATTTATCGCAATCCCGGCGCCGTGGGACATTCATCTGGAAATTCCTATCGAAAATTCATGAACTCCAGCGCGCCGAGTTCATTTGCCTTTGCAAATCCAACGGCGGAACGTTGATACGCGAGAATGCTTTTTTCGCCAACGCAAACGCCGATGTTATTCGATATTCGGCACTTTTTTTCCCCGTGAACAACGCCCGGCGAAATGACAGGAAAAAAGCTGCCGTATTGTGCGAGACTTAGGTGCTCGTCATTCGCGAAATAATTGAAAAAAATTCAACGAATCCCTTGAATTATAGAATTCCGGTGATTATCCACCGTTCTATCCCTTGTTTCAACGAAACCCGGAATACGAATGGTTCGCTTTCATCGTGACGAGTTTTTCTCACGCGCCCTTTGGGCCCCCTTACAAGGAAGAAGGATCTGTGCATTGCGTATTCATTAGTACCGTAATCAATCGAACCTACCGGAAGTAGCGTGGATGGAGAGTTATGGAGAGGCTCTTTACCCGGGGGGTCAAAGGCCAGCAATCTTTAGCTACCTGTGGTGCCGTGCCGGTAAACCAACAGAAACGCGAGGGTTCCTGGGCCGGCGGTGAGATCAAAGGCAAAGCCTCCCGCGTCCAGGATAAAACGATAATTTCCAGCTAGTTACGAGGAAAACCGGGAGAAAAGCCCCGAAGAAGAATACTTAGGAAAATTCCCCTCGTGAATTTTCCTACGCGTCAGTGCAGTCGGGTTTTGTGCAACGTATAATGTTTCTTTCGTGTAGTGGAAAGCGAGCTGGGGTGGGCAAAGGACGAGGGTAAGGGCATCAGGTGTGGGAGACGCTCGGGGGAATAGACGTTCGGCTGGGCCGATCTTAGCGCAGGGGGGAGGGGAGGGTGTAGGGATTGGGACAGGGTTACGGATACGGGGTTACGGCATTACTATCCTGATAATGGAGTGGCGGTCAATGGGCCGATAGATCGCGCCATGGAGACGGTGCTGTAACGCACGGGAGCCGAGCAAGCTCCCGAGGGAATAGCTCCCCTTCTCAGCTTTTACCCTCTCTCTTTCACTTCCTTCCCCCTCCCCCCTTCTCACCACTATCACCCTGTCTCCTTCTACCCGTCGGAGGATTCCCCTATCGCCGTCCTTCTCTCCCGGGGCGTCACTTTTCCTTCTTGCTTCCCGCTGACCCTACGGCGGATTCTTACAACCCTCGCCCTTTCGGAAGTCCCGGACGCTCGGCCCTTCCGGAAAAGTCGGCCGATCTCCTGTAACCGATCCTTATCGCGCGGGACATCCTCGCGTTCCGCTGATAATGTAAAGCCACGCTGGTCTCCCCGAGGTGCGAACCGAAGGCTAACAACGGCGCTCAACGACCAACAAATCTTACGATCCGTTTCTACGTATTCCTCTCTTCGTCCCTTCCTTTTTTTCTTCTTCGTCGATCGAATCCACCGAGAACGGCGATCGTCGGGGCTTTAACGTTTCGGTTCTCACTTTTCCGTCGGAAAAAGTCTCGGAAAAAGTACTCTCAGAAAACGTTTCTCTGCCAGCACTACATCTTTTTCTAGCTTTAGGGACGTGTGGTTTTTAATGCACCGTACTTGGAAGGTGAACCGTTCGTTATTGGCAATAGAGTTATAGGTATATTGGTGGCAATGAAAATTGAGTCGACCATGTTCTTGCCATAATTGCTTTCGTAATGGCCTGTAATTACGTTCGACAGTCCCCCGGTGAGGTGTCAAGCCCATTGATGTCACGCGTTAACATACCAATGGGAGCGACTGCGGTCTGGTCTTTTGAGGGGAACCGTGGAACGACATTGGTTACGATCGAAATAAATGGTCTCCCCCATGGAAGATGGAGTAGGAACGTTAACGTGATGGAGGTAGAGAGCTCGTCGTAGTTTTATTCTGATGTTGGGCTCGCGTTCAATCGTGGGGGCGGTGGCCTTAGAGTCGGTTCTCCGTCTCTCGATTGCCCAAAGAACCAAATAGAACACGAGGACAAACCCTTCACCCCCTTCCCCGTCCCACCACCGACATCTTTTCGCCCGGAATTCGAATTCACACTGTCTGTATTCCGGAAAATGTCCTCGATCATACGCACCCAACCGCGGCAATCGACCGTACGTTCATTTTTTTTTACCACCTTCATACCAGACAATCTTTTTACAGAAAAACATAAACCGGTACGATTTGAGCATCTTAATTATTTTTCGAATATTAAATTACACTTACACGCGATTAAATTACATATTAAATTACACTTTATTTAGTTGATACTGGGAGGGACCTTGTCAGTAGATATAGTTATACCGGTTAATCTGCCATGTTCGTAACGCGCGCCTGCAGAGTATTTTTCCCGTGAGCGTTGCTGTATGAGCCGAGCGAGAAGTTTTATCGGGGAATCCAGGCGATTCACCGACACGAGGGGAACATTCCGTTTTAATGCGTTACGTACACTAGGAAATCCGTAACATCGGGCAAATGCGTTCAATCGTCCCGTTCGTACTCGCAATACATCGTGTAATGCGAATATAAAGTTCGCTCGGATCGATCGAACATGGCCCGTTGTTGTGTAAAATCCGCGCGAAATTAACAAACGTCCCGTGCTTACCCCGTTTACCACTTTTTCCGAATAATCGCTGACACGGTTTAACGGTACACGCGATATTCGCCGATAAGGAATATCGGTCGTTACGAAATAAGAGAAGCCGAGTAACCAACGGTCACGTGATAAGGAAATCCCGCGTGGTTCTTCCCCGCGTATTTGTTTGTTTTACTCACAGATGAATCCCCGAGTTTATTGCTGCTCTGCCAAGCGGAGATATATAAATGAAAGTCACTGACAGTTGCAGCACAGAATTACTTCTGATCTGCAGAAAACAGGTAAGGAATTGAAAGTTTTCGCTAAGAAATTTCGTCAAGGAATTTCTTCACGTTTTTCCCAATATTTAGAATCTTAATATAAGACATTTATGTACATAGGACACCTTTTGAAATTCTAACATTTTGTGGCAATAATCTAGTTCCCGATTTTTAGCATCTTTCGATTAGAAATTTCTTGAAGGTCGTGCTTAGAATTTGTATTAATATTTAACATTTTTAATAAGAATATTTCAGTATGTAGGACATTTTTTGAAATTCTAACATCTTATTTGAATAATCGTGTTCCCTGTTTTTAGGATTACTTTGAAGATGAAGTTCGTATTGTTGCTCGTAACGCTATTGGTAGCCATGCTGGCTGTTTCTGCCTATCGTCCCGTTATTCAACGACCACGACCGGGAACGCCAGGATTCCCCACGTTTCCCGGGCACGGACCGTTCAACCCGAAACCACCGCAGGGTCCGTGGGGAAGTCCCGTAAGAATTTATTTTAACTAGGATTCTATCACCCTTCGACCCTCCGAGCCGTTCTCCACCGCGAAATTGGGATCCCGCAAGTAAATAGTTTTCTCTGAATTTCTTTTCAGCGATTCCGTCGTGAAGTGGACTTCGTAGACGCGGAACAGCAGGAATTCTACGAGCCTCATGAATACGTTCCTCAGGAATGATTTCTCGCGTCATATGTACTTAATGAACAATCATAACTGATTTTGTTAAGATAAGAAATAAAGTGAAATTATTTATGGCACCCTTTTGAAAGGACAATCTTTGTTTGTATTTTTTATCGCCCGATGGTACATGAGGTTGGGGAAAAAAATACTTGACTCGATTTTTGCCCTCACGCATAGACGTTGCGTCTTGAACGAAGTTTCCGCGACTTGGGCCTTTGCCTCGAGGTCCCGGGACTCTATAAACGAGTGGACTCTTCTTTGTCCGCGAATCAGATAACGTTAATTACGTCTGTACGGCGCACGAGTGGGGACTCTAAAATAACGAGTGCTGGCAAAGAGAACGCGCCGCTGAGTTTGCCCGTAGCTGTGTCTATCGCGAGTGTAGCTGGAACTGTGGGAGGGGAGAAGGTGGGGTAGTGGGGCAGCTTGAGAAGGAGAGAGAAATGGAGAACAACGTGGCTTATAAGGAAGGGAGAGGATGCGAGTGAAAGAGAAAATGAGAGAGACGAGGTGTCCTAATTACCAAGCGCACCGCAAGACGCCTTCTTGGCCGCATGTAAACACCTTCATTACCAGCCAACTGCCCCATAAAATATCCACGGCGGATAGGTAAACCCCCGTAAAGGCAATAACCCAATCGGCAACGTCTACCCCCGACGCCTCTGCCTTTTAAAGCGTATCGGAGGAATGCTGATCGTTGTCGATAATCCCACCACTTCGCTCCGGCTGGGTAAACCATGTAAGAACAAGTCAATTCCGATTATCCTTCTTACGGGCGGAGCAGACTTCGCCTGTCTCGCCAAACATGGAAAAGTTGAGCAAGGAAGATACCGATAGAGGTTTCATCGAAGTAATGGTACGGTTAAAAAGTCCGATATTCTCAGTCGGGAAAAGTAAACCGTTCATAAACAGTCAAAGTCATTTTCCATTAGCGAAGCTTCTGTCTTGAATTTAATTGGAACACGGCATTGGGTCGTGACGGGATTCATTTCCGATCATACGTAATTTCGGTGGCTTAGCTTTTGATTGCTTTACGTGATTGACGATCCCGCGCAGCCATTAAGATTGTATACTCGGCGTGGAAAGAGTCAAAAGGACAGGGAAAAAGGAGTGAGACTGTAGCCCCTTTTTCGCTACTCTAAGTGCTCTGCATTCTTCGTACAAATGTGCAAGGCAGTTGACGTAATTTTACACTTTCCCTCGCTGCACGACTCGCAAAGTGTCAAGATTTCTAAGGAATCTAATTAAGGAGGGCTTTCTACATAGCTCGAGCGTAATTATCAGTTTCCGCTTTCCCGATCCCTGGAAACGCTGTTACTGTCAATCTTTGTTCGGTAATGTGGAAACTTGGAAGGTACTAATTAAGACGAATCGACGCTGGAAACGGGCCCGGTCAAAGGTTGCCAGGACAAGTGGGCCGATTAGCGACGGGGAGTGAGTTTCGGTGGAACTTGGTTTCACGTTTTTTCCTGCTTCCACTATCCCTCGCGATGCCCCAATAACGACGACCCCTCGACGTCAAGTAGACCATTGACGTAATCAACGAAAATCCAACAACTAAATCCCTAGCCCCAAAGAAAGGGTCCAAGGTCCCAGATATAAATGATCAATTATGCGGTCGTACAGAGATTTCGGAGATTGGCCCGCTGAATTTCAATCGCTTTATGGCCCGCTTTACGAATGGCCGACTTTTTGAAAGCTACTTGCGAGAATGAGGTTGCTGGGGGAAATCAGTGGAGCGTGTCCCATGGTGGACCAAGTCGTCGCTTACGCGTGTCAAGAGGGACGGTCAGAAGTCGCCGATCTACTCGAAATGAGTAGCAGGCTCGAGTATCATTACGGCCATTTTTGCTCCCTCGACTCCTCGAGATGCAATTAGAGGCCGAGTTCTTCTTTCTCCGTCGTCCGCGGAACCTTACGACTTTTCCACGCAGAGTTTGTCCCCGTGTCGTCCGTCTCTGTTCCTCGCATTCACCGGTTTTCCACCTACTCCTTTGCCTCGTCTCTCTCGCTCTCGTTCTTTGCCTACTTCTCCGTACACCCCCACCCCCTCCTTGTCCCTCTCTTGCTCTCTGCCTACTTCACCTTGCAACCCGCTCTTTGCATTATTCATGCGAGCCACTTGTAGGTACGTAAACCAAGTTCAGCCTACCTTCTTTTGCCCGGCGGTCTCTAAAGTGCTTATCGCATCGCGGTGCATTAATACTGCATTTCCTCGGGGTTACTCGAAAATACTCCGAGTACGCGTCTTCCCGGAGCGAGGGAATCTTCGGGGTCTCTTAACAATCGTTAACGCTTTAACGAGCCGCCCGACGAACGTCTTCCCCAGGAATAACGTTTCAGCCGGGACCGCGGCTCATGAAACGATTGAGCCTGGCTTTTCATCGTCAAAATTGTTTCCCTTCACCTCGTTGTATTCCATTCTCGTCGCAGTTTTCGTTCGTTTTTCGTCAAGCCCGTGTTCCGTGCGCCTGCGTGCTCGTCCTTTTTTATCCTTATGGCCGGTGAAAATGAGAGGGAAAAAAAATGCCCGTGTCCTCGCGATATCGCAGTTTTCAGGGCATAAAGGGGATCCAGGATCGATAGGAGAGCAATATATTCAGCCGGCCTCGTCGGCGTTTTTTCCTCCTCTCCCCCTGCCCTTCCCGCGATGGCTGCGGTGAGGAGGGGGAGGGGGACGGAATGAAAGGGACGAACGCCCCCACTGTGCGTCGGTTGACGGCCCGATCTGGAAACTCCACGAGGTGGACGTTTTTCCGCGGCGCACGAGCTTTTGATCGACCCTTTTGTTTATCATTCGTTGAATGCCAGTTTGGACGGATGGATTACTCCGGCACCTACCCTCTCGCCTGGCCATATAACGGACCGTACGGGCAACTATTCAATTATGACACACGGAGCCGTGAATTCCACTTTTCTCCCATTCCGCGGAACGTATTGATTGAGAGCTAGCGGCTCCCCTTCCCCGCCGTTGCGTTGCTGCAGTTGGCCGATCGTTTCCGGCGACCGTCGAAATCCACGCCGTGTCTCACTCGAAGGAATGAACCGCCGGGAAATCGGCGCACGATACATCGTTAACGCCGGAAGTGCCCCGTGATCGAACTCTCCCGGAGAATTTTTTTCCCCACAAGCATTGGTTCTGGGATAGAGGGGGCGGGGAGACGAAGGGGAAGATAAACGGTCGGTCTTCCTCGTAATTACGGGTCGATGTTTAACAGCAGCATTCCTCCGGCGTGAAATATCGTTTACTTACGGCCGGGGACTTCGATTCCGGCGATGGCCTTTTATATATCGATATTACTCGCCTACAAACGACGCCGTCCATTTATTTTTCCTCCCCCCCACCCCCAGGCGGAGCCAATGCCCCGCCGGTAATCGCGCCGATAAATCTTAATCCCGTAACGTCTCTATCGTTCGTTACACGGCCGACGATAATTCTATTTCTCGCTCGCGGCCCCTCGTACGTCATTCGCGGATTTACATACGGGGATTAACGTCCGTTTGTCGTCCCGTACATGCGCGTATATGATATTCGGCCAACGAGAGAGCAGTGCATCGCGTGGTAGGGTTGACGGAGAACAGGCGCAAAAGTGATGAACAGGAGGGGGGGGGGGGGGATTGAGCGAGAGAGAATACGAAAATATCATTGCTCGGTGTAATCGTGCCTCTATACTTGGGGGGTATCGTTCGCTCGTTCGACGACGATAATCGATATTAACGATGATATCGAGTCCCGAAATTGTCCAACGATCGTTCCACGGCAAACAAAATAAAATGAACGGTAGAGGGAGAAGAGTGTAGTAGGGTTGGGGAGGGGGGGGGGGGGTGAGCAGACGTACGTCCGTTTGCGGACGTGCCTGGGCGTGTCGTGTTATTTTATGTGTTTGCGATCGACCCTGCCCGTAAACACAACGGAAGATCGTGGCCGTACATATCCGCTTTTCGATACTCGTAAGAGGCCGGAAGAAATCATGACCCGCGCGAGCTATATATTCAAAACAACGAGAGCGCAATGTTTTCCCCCTTGAGTTGGAAACTCTCTGCTCAACTGTGACGCTCGACTGTCCGAGAAGGAAACTTGTCGAGTCCTATTCATCGCTCTTAACAATTCCCCAACGTCGAGCGTTTCGGAGGACTCGAAATTATTCCAGCATTCCGGGGACTTCTTAAACCGCTGTGTAAATCACCGAACTAAGAATCCAATATCGCTGCGGGGCTTCTATTCCCTGCAACTTTAGACTTCTTGTTTTGGAAGTTCGCGAGGCCTAGATAAACTGACAGCCAAAGTTATTTACGTAAGACTTGACCCGTTCGAGAGGACGAAGAATGGTCGCGATTCTCCGCCGAGAAATCGACGTATTCGGAAAGCTAACAGTCGTGGAATTTCTCGAGGTTTAGCCTCGGCAAACGATCTCCGCGAAACTCGGTAATTCCGGTGTAGGGTAGGGGAGGGGTGCTAGGAAGGGGATAGTTGGCAAGGGGGATCGTTAAACAGTGTGTAAGTGGTCGGCCGACGAAACGAGTTCAAAGGGCCACAGAGGTACGCAGGGACGTGTAGCGATTTGTTGGAGAGTTTCACACGGCGGAAAGGTCCATCGGAAAAGGATAGAATGAGGAGAAGGGGGAGGGCAACAAGGAGAGTACGACGGGAGAGAATGGTGCATTTGACTTTCCTATCAGCGCGGAGTGTTCATAAGCGTTTAAATGACTCCTCGTTTGCGAAATACCGCTGACAGCCATTCAGCCGTATTTCTGAAATGAACTTGGCATGCAGAAAAGCTCGCTCGACAGCGTTTCCACTCGGCGTTGCCGCTTTTAAAAGGTACAACACCGAGGCTCCTGTTTCCCTACCCCCTTCCCTTGGCTATCTTAATAAACCTACCGTTTACGACAGCCAGCGACTGGTTTACGACGGACCGACGGTAGTAGATAAACCCTCTGACCGATAAAAAATGAACTACCATTGTACGGAGGTATTCGCCGGGAAAAAAGTGACAAACTTTTCCACGGTCGTGGCTAGCTTGAATTTAGTCGAGTTTCTCTGGTTGCTGGTAAGTAATTATTGTCTTTGTTAAAGTCCCAGCGTTGACATGGCTGTCTCTAAAACCCTGGGTTCCCTCCGCGGGACGTATTTTCCGGGCAGACCTGATGAGCGACAGAGCCAACAAAAATATAAACGCATTCCCGTCGTTCCGCACGTCTGCCGCTGAGAGTGGCGGACGGCTTTAATACGCACAATGCCGTTAGAGCGCGACCCGAACACGACGGTACACGCTGAAATCTCCGCCGACGTGCCGCGAGCAGAGTGAGAGAGAGGGAGGTAGGGTAGTGAGGGAAGGAGAGTTAGGATGGCGGGTGTTAGGAGAGATGCAGTTGCCGTGGAGCGACGGGAAAGTCAAGCGTAGAGCGTGGCGTTTATGGATAGGGGGATGCTTGGAGGATAGTCGGGGGTAGGAGCGGGGGGTCGCAGGCAGGCGGAACACGTGCACGTACGTGGGGGATATGCAGGGGCGAGGGAGGATAGTGTCGTAGGTCGGGTCATCGCACTACAAAGGCAGGAGCTTGCCGAGGCTAAAACGGCCTCGGCATGGCTGCAAATAGAAGAGCTGCTGATGGGGGGTGAAGGCGGATAGGCGCAGAGGAGATCGTCGATACGACGGGTGCCTTCGTCAGAGGCAGAGTCTCCGCTGAAAGCCCGGCCTTGCATTCCTCCGTAACCTCGTTATGTCAGCCACTCAACTTAACGGCGGATAGCGTGTCTACCGCCAGCCGCGTTTCCGGAAACACGACAACCCACGGTCAGCCGAAGACGCCACCGACGAACCTATCAAGTGGTAACGCGCCTGCATCGGTCAGACACCACGCGGAACGGCGCCGTGCGGTCTGCCGCGAATCCCGGCCTACCGGACATTCGATTAGTCCCTCTGCCATTCCGCTAAGTGATCACCACTGCGATAGCATAGGTACACGGTGGAATTTAGCTAGATCTAAAAGCAACCACGGCTACCTGCAACAACGGAGAAAACCCGGTGCGTTGATCTTACTTTTCCGTGATCGCCGAGAACGGATTAGGAATGCAGGACGAGGAGGAAAGTACTACTATTCGAGGAAAAGTAGCTCAACGAACGGTGACCTGATTTTCGTAATCAAGAACGTAATTTAAGTCTCTGAGTTTATACCCAGGATAGGTAATCCCCCGTGAGGGGGAGAAAAGGATCGGATAAATTCCGGAACGTGGAATTTCAACGGTTTTCCCGAGTTTCATCCTGTTTCCCGGGAGTCGCGTTTTCAGGAAAGAACCTACAGGGGGAGGGGGTTAGTGGGGTGATAGGGTCCGCCTTTTGCGAACGTATAAACGGCAAATAATTTGATTCCCGAGGGTTCCATCGCTCCAATCATGAGTCGCTTCATAGTTGAGGAACATTCCCGCCAGCAATTAGCCGTTGTTGACAAACGCAATTTGCGAGATGTAACTTCGCCTCTCTGCCGACGCAGAGGGGGGGGGGGGGGGCAGAGGCAAGTAGACGTCGGTGACGGTAGCTTGTGACGTTGTCAAGGTAGCTGGCCCAGCATCGCCGTTGAAACATTGGTTGTAGGCATCGAAGTGCCCCTACATCTTCCTCTAACAGCCTTCCTCGCTGTTTACCAACACGCGGAAACCACTCTGCGGTACACGACTGTCGTCCAAAGGAAAGTGGATGCGAAATTATAACCCTTTGTCCCGCTTCCGAGGCAGATTCATGCACGATAACCACGTAAAGCTCTGCCCTGCGCAGGGAAATTGACTGTCGCGATATCGCGAGTACAAGGCTCGGCGAATTCCTCGCTCCTCGACCATCTCCTCGGAACAACGGTTTCGGTCTTAGCGATGCTTGGCCCATTCTCCGCGAGAAGTCACGCAAGAATCCCCGACCGTCGTTTTCCTCTCGATCTTACAAGCTTCGGGGAACTGGTCGAGCCCGAACCCCGAGATTACGAGACGCATACAAAGGAACGTTGCAACATCCCGAAGACCGGCAGGCCGATTGGGAAGCAGCAACGGCCAGAATGGACACGGATGGAAGGCCAAGTCGGAATCGGGAGGAACTTCGCCGAGGAAGAAGTGGGGGGGGTAGGGAGTCGTTGGAGTTGAAGACGAGAGACTGGGAGGAAGGGGAGGGAGGGGGGGGTGGGGGCGACGCACGAGAAGGAGTTTCGGGGGCGAAGCACGGGCGATTGCCTTCGTAATCGATGGACGGACGATCTCGCGTAGTACGCGGCCTCGAGAGGACCAGGCGATGCAATCTGGCAGACGACACTTGGCCCAGGAGAGCCCGCGACAGATACCAGCAGTCGAAGAGTACACGGCTGAGGAGGAGAGGAGAGAAAGAGAGGATCCAGATGCCGTGGATTCGCGAGGAGGGCCGCGGGGGGAGCTGAAGGACGGGGCAGGGTAGTCCTGAGGAGTTGGAAGCTACAATGGCAGTGCGTCTTCTGGCGCCTCGGAGTCTCAGACACGCCTTCCACCGCTGGGAACTCGGCAAGAACCTATCCTTCGTCCTCCCTCGCTCCTCCATATGCCACGATATTGTAATCCACACCTCGTAGGGTCATTATTCACCCCGGCGGGTTTCCTTTAATCGGGTCCGGAGGGCGAGAAAGCAGCGTATCTCTCCCCTCTCCCCCTTCCCCCCCTCAACACGACCGTAACGACATGTTTGTTGTCTTCCCTATCGTCTCGTCATTCCTCTCCCTTTGCCATTTTTCCACGCGCCGTTTTACAGTCCGACCGACACGCACTACCGATCAATTCACTCAATTGCCGCAGAATCGATTCTTAAAACCTTCGCCGATGTCCCTCAATTATTTCTCCGCTTGAGCGGACGATTACTGTGGCATCGGGTAATGGCATAAACTAATTATGTGCTTATGAGCAGGGAATTTGTTGTCAATTAATGGTCGATCAATTATCATTACGCCGCACGTGAACGTTGTGTACGATAACGTTCAATCGTTCTGCCGCAATCACGATTAATTATCGAGAATCGGTGTGATTAAGTGTGCCATAGATGTGTTGGCTGAATTGTCATCGTTCAATGACGTTTTGTCCGAGGGTTCGAGAGTTCTCCGCTGTCAATGCCAATAAAAAGGGACGTTACTTTCAAATGGCATGTACTACTTTTCTCAACGCTAACTACGGAATTTCTTAACGGAATACGGTTGCCCCGTATTCCGCCAAGTCGCAGTTTCCAACTGAACTAAGTTTCTGCACGTGCACAAGGAAGGTATCGTCCCTGAGCGGGGAATATTTACGAGATAATCCGCGCAGAAAATTCGCGCCGGAAGCGAAAGTTGCGAGGCTTGCTCGGTTGCCTGGAAGAGCAGACATAGTAAGAATTACGAAGCAAAATGCATAGTGAATTCTATCCCCGCTGACTCCCCATAAATTACGCCGACGATCACCATGAGACTGCGTGCTATTGATTAATCGTGTTCTCCGGCTAGGCATTAACAGGTGAAGCACGGGGAGGGAGGGGGGAGGAAAAACCCAGGAGCATCGTCAGGCAAATCCGTCGCCCCGTACATCAGGGACTTTCCCTTTCGAAGATCCACAGGTGCTCCCCTCTAGACGGATAATTATCCGTCGCTCGTTAATAAACGGCGACGTCGCAGGGAGACGACCGGAAGTCCCCTTCCCCCTCCTCCCTTCTCCCCAGGGGGGGCCGAAGGAAGGAAGCACGAGGGTTCCTCGAGCTTTGCCCTCATTGTCTCGTAAGATCCAGTCGCCGTTCTTCGGCGAGATTCGCGGGGGCTAATAACCCTCGGGACCTACACCTACGGGGAGAGGGGGCATAGAAGGGCGTTCCACAGGTGCCCGCGCGGCCCTCCAAGGGAGCAAGGGGGGGGGGAGGACAATTTCAGCGCCCCACCGAGAATACGAAGGGTAGTTAGTGAAAGGCGGGCGACGGGGGGAGGGAGAAGGAGAGTTTCCCCTCTCGTCTTGGAGACAGCCGACCCGCGCGGAAGAACCGACGACAATTAATCGTCGCCTATCGATAAGAGATAAGCGAGAGAGATGGAGGGGGGGAGAGATTATGCGCCGGGGGTCGGTGAGGGAAATCACCGACGAGGAAAGACGGGGGGGGTATCGTCGTCGTCGAGGACTACGACTGCGCGCGGCGGGATACGCCGTGGTGGGGCCGCGATTTCCCCACGAACTCATGGGCAGAGGGGAGGGAGGGGGGAGGGCCGAAGTGCCCCTCGGGTACGAGGAAACCGAGTCCGTCGGTGGTGAGCAGAGCGCGATCCCTCAGTCGGGATGCCGGACGCGCAGTCTATCGTCCGTCACCGCGATGATCAGTGAACGGAAACAACGTGCCACGGTGACGTCGCGCTGCGCACGTCTTCATCCCCCAACGGCGACGGCACTGCTACTGCTGCTCGTCCTCCTCGTCGGAACCGCCAGGACTGACAACCCGACCCCCTTCGTCGGTGAGTGAAGATAACGAACCGTGAAACGAATCTTCGTACATCGCAAATTCTACACGGTTCCTTTCTTTTTTTTTATCGAAACTTATGAAATTTATGACGGCAATTACCGTCTTTCATTGCGATAAATACGGTAGCGAGAAGAATGAAATTGACGAGGGACATTTTGTTCTTGAACAGAATTTGTCTTGTCCTTGCATTTGTCAGGGGATTTCCTCGTAGGGATCTAGGGATAGATATCTGACGATTTCCCAGGCTGCAGAGTGCACGTCGTGTGTCGCGAACTCGTTGGAAAACAGCTGGTTATAACGTAGGACCTGTGCGTGTGTGTGTGTGTGTGTGTGTATATGTGTACGACTGGATTTACGTGTACCAATACGCATATGCCCTTTGAAAGCGGAAGGACATGAAACGGTGGCTGGTACGATCGGGCCCGCGGGGTGTAAAATTTTTGTGGTGCCACATCGAATATTCGCAGACGACGCTTCGTCGCCCACGAGTTTTTTTGTGTACATGTGTACGCGCGCGTCAGAGCCTGTGACTGTGTGCATGCACTGTAAACCTTGCGAGACCGTAAAAGCGCCGTTCCCTGCCTGGCATTTGCCGGTATAAAATTTCCATAGGGCGTACTAATTGAATCTCGCGAAAACCGCACCTCGTGTTGTTTCTCCCCCCTCGCCCCTCTCTCGTCCTTCGGCTTTCTTCGGGCAGCCCGGTACTTGGTTGGGCCTCACCCCCTTGGTCCTTGTCGAGTATATTGCTCGTCTACGTTCACTTTCTCCCTCTTTCCCGGCGCACTCAAGTCCACTAGAACCGAGCCAACGGAACACACGGGCCGCTGTGGAGGAGTTTAACGAGTTTCGCTGTCATTATATCGCGCTCGTTGTCAGGAACCTTCGTCCCCCCTTCCCCGAGGCCGGGCGTACCCTTGGAAAACACGTCTTCCTCGGCACTGCTAACCGCAGATTTTCCTCTCGTTCGCGCTAACGGCCTGCACTGTCGACGGGTTTGATCACACGGCATTGAGGAGAGGATCGTTATCGAGGGACGAATGGAGATCTCGATTTTCTGTGTCAACGCCCCATTCATCAGGCTAAAACGGTGATACTGGCCGACCTATCGGCCTCAAACGGACCTACCTCAAAGCACCACCTACTCGTTTCATCAGCTCCCAAACAAATTGCAAAGGGTTCGAAATACGAGCCACAGAGCTGCCCACATCGTTTGCCTTGAGCCTCTCTCAAATACCAAGAGGAAAAAAACGTATTTCAAGGACCCTCGTGGCAGTCACGAAGCAGCATTGTTTAATATTAATCTCCCCGAAGTATCTGGATTGTTGGTATTGCCGTTGGACGGCGTTCGACGGGCAATCGAAGCGATGGTTTTACTAACTATTACGCAGGGTTCCCATGCAATTTGCTCGTCGAACGAGAGCACGGGAAATTCGGCGGACGCATTGTACAGGCCGCTGGGTCGCGAGCTTTTCATTTAGCTGCGTTAGTTTGCCGGACGATCAACAATCGACTACCGTCGCGTTCGCTAGTAATTTACTCGGGCGCCTCGACGACGGGTCATTATATTTCCGAGAGCGGCTTGATTGCGGTTAAACGTTGCATTTCGTGAATGGAATCCTGATACAGCCGTCCGCCTCGGCCGACCTTTTTCCCGGGCCAATCGAATTAATTAGCGTAATAACGCTCGAGACTCCTATTTTAAATTCACGTTCGCCGCATACCATTACCACCGCAATTCTCTCGGCGCTCAAGAGGGTTGTTTAAAATGCCCAGAAAATCCATGGGATTATGTCGTTTATACAGCTGTCGGCGTTTAACGTCGCGAAATACATTCACGGGGGTAGAATATGCATACTCCGTAGCTACACCGATACATAAATTATCGTGAGATAACGACACGGTGACAGTGAATTAAGGACAAAGGTCGTCATTTTTTCCACTGACTCATATTCCAGGGAAATTCAAAGTGTTAGAGCTTTCTCGGGTAGAAGATTGTTTCTGGCGTTGGTTATAGCTGGTTCGCGCGCGAGCCAGACAAACGACGAATCCCAGGAACGGGAACTACTGAAAGTAAATGGAAATAAGCTCGGCGGGATCGGTTGATCTTGCGGCTCCGACGATAATCCTGTCGGCCAGCAGATTCTCCAGCGACGACTCGACTTAAGAAAACAGTCGGCTTCTCATGCATAACACTGACTTCCTACGCTCGAAATTATACCACTCTTTATAGGCCAGCAGTTTCCGCAAGGAGCTCAGCGGATTGAAACGTTATATAAACATTTTTATATTTCTTTAATGGAACCGAAGTATTAGTAAAATACTTCTCCGGGCATCCCTCGAAAATCGAGCATTTGCCATCCAGTGGGAACCTTGGCCCATCTATAAATACATTATTTCCCTATAAAAGTTAGCCTGGCGAAAGTTAAATTAACTGTAAATCTTGTGTCTTTCTCACGGATTTAACTTGGGACCACATTTTCGAGACTTCGCCGAGCTTCTTTTCTCCTGCGGCCGGGCTAATGCATGTTTTAACATGTTTCAGTCTACAGTAGAATCGAAATAGGTTTGCTTAGAGGATGTAAAAATTAGAGAGGAGCCAGTTTTTAGGGATGTTGATGTTTTTTGCACGGTTCAAGTGTGAAAAATGGTTGATAACGCTTAGATAAAATTGATGAAGATTGCTAATAGTTGGCGAGCGAGTGGAGCTGGACGGTAGACCACCTTATAACGCTTGCATGTCTCTGCTAGTATGCACCGTTGCTTACTCGCAAATGGCTTTGCGCCACGCGAGGGACAAACCGCCGGCTAAATAATTTCGCTGTCATCGGTTTAATAGTGTTGTAGTAGACGTCGCTACTATGTGATGCATTGTCCGAGAATAGGGAAATATAGATTGGTCCCGTTCCATTTTGCATCGTCCCACCCGCAAATCCCACATGGTATTTTTCGTTTGACCCGGACGATCAATAGAGAAACGGTTAATCGAATTCTGAGTCCCGTTGTTGAATCGCATGCCTTAAGCGGGCCTTTTATCTCGTTTCGCGATCGCCGGTAAACAGCTGAATTTCCTGTCCTTTGAGGAACTTTGCAGCTTGTAGGAGGACGGTACTCCGCTTGCACAATTACCCGGCTTATCTGACGCCGATAAAAATCTCGCTCCTAGTACGAAACAGTTCTTGGCGCGTAGTTAGACCGCCTCAGTCCCAGGGAGACCGTTCAAAAGTCTATCGCTGAGCGCAAAAACTTACTGGAAGATCGTTCAACGTATTACCCTGACTCCGCGGTGACTCTGAAATTCGTTTTCCTCGTTCCCTCAGCCATTCGGTTAGCTCCCGAGGACTGTACACAAATGGCTACGCTACCGGGAAATGCATGCGTAAACGGCCCCTTTTATTTCCGCTGACACGCGAACTTTTGCGGGCGATAGAACGTTATCCGAAAAAAAAGGAGAAAAATCGGCTAACCAGCTGCAAGATAGGCCGTCGGGGAGTTCTCCGTAGAGGGCGAATATTCCCAATTGATTAATAACTCGGGGAAGCGGCGAATATAAAGTTTATAAATATAACGGTAAATCCAGGTTGTACTCGGTGGTCAGAGGGCCGGGAGGTGGTGTTCGCCTGGGGTCACATTAACCCACGCATGTATGGTCAGATGGGCTGCAGTTGAGCCTGTGGTCCGATATACAGGCATGACTTTTCCAACAATTTTCTCCCCAATATTTTGACCTCCTGCTCTATTTTAACGGTTTTATACGGCTCTGTTCGCCTCTAACTGGCTACAAGCCCTGTACAGCATCAAAGGCATTCGCCGTGACAAACGAAAACCGCACAGTCGGTCCGTGAGGGCCCTCCAACGATAGGTTTCTGTTGAGGCAAAATTTCAGAACATTGGTCAATGTAAGAGTGCACGAACGTGAATGGACGATTTTCGGCATGGGTTAATGTAGTGATTAACGAACGAGTTATATGTGAGTTTTTTGCAACTTCGAGTGAGATTCTCCGTGTATTTTCAGGGGTATTTAGGTATTCCGTATTTTGAGCGAACGTTACATAGGAAAAGTCAATTTCCTTGTGTAGTTGTGTCGGTATCTGGGACAACGTGGACCGCAGCAGCGATCGAAACATTTCCGTGATAATCCTCTTAGTCGGACCTAGATTAAGTCCAAACACACCTAGCGCGGCTCTTCAGCTTGCTGTCAAATGCAAATACCGCGTGTTCCGGTACGCTCGTAGGAAATTGCCGGCGCTGCCAAGGAACAATCCCCGATAGTCGTGAGGATTTAAGAAACGTGCTAGAAACAGAGACGAGGAAGCCCGGTACCGTCCATTTCCGTGGACAATAATAACATTCATGAAAGCCACTGGCTTTTTTCCATGGCAGATTTCGCGCTATACTGGAGGTTCCGTTTGATCTGTTAAGCAGATTGCGGGGCCCCCGTGCGACAGGGTTTGCATTTTTCAAGGTACACTGTAGCGCAAGGCTACGGTTATTAAAGATACACAGAGGGGTAGGAAATTAAGCTGGCTCGCGCGCTTGTGCGATTCTCGAAAGTTTGATCGTCCGAGGAAATCCCGGCGTTCGATAATTAAACGCTGCATACCTCGAGGAAAAGGGGGACATCGAGATCGTGAAATTCGATAAGCCACTGACGGAATTATGCTTGTGGCGGCTCTCTTAATTACCGCTCGAGAAGGGCTAGGAGAGCGGCGGGGGAGGGACGGGGGAGGGATTTAAAGTTTTTTGCGGGACTACGACGGTGCACTTGAACGCGGGAAAAAGAATGGAAAAGACAGGGGCCACGACGGGTTCTTGTTGTCGGGCTGACGTAAAAAACGGGCAAGGAAGAGCGACGCGGTTAAGAGCCGTAGAAATAGCCGGCATGGAGAAACAAGGCTGACACGGAGCGCGCTTAATAACGCTAATTGCGGATCTTTTCTCCGCCGGGCCGGGCTAACTTTTATAATTCGCTTTAGCCGGCTTTCCCGACAATCGCGAGCGCGCCGGTTTACACGCGAGTTTACCGAGGAACATTGCTCCGCCGCGTCACAATGACCCTCCAAGAAACGTTAATGCGTGAATTACTTTCCGCTCCTCAAGGAAACTTGCGAAGTTTCAACGCCGCCAGGACAACCTGTCCTTTAGCTGCAACGCAAAGTCCTGGATTTTCTAAAGACTCTTAGAAAACAGGAATTTTTCCCCAAGATTTATAAGCCGTAAGACCGTTAAAATTAATCTTCCGAAATTTTTTACTTTTCGCACTTGGGTATTAGTATTTGGTCTGAGGCTGTACCTACGGTTGTCCGTCCTGGATTTTTCCCAAGATTTACAAGCCGTGAGACCATTAAAATTGATTTTCGTTGAAGAAAGAAGGCGGCCAAAGTTTTTTATAGTCAGCAGTTGGGTATTAACGCTTGTTCTGAGATTATACTTACGACTCCCGGAGGCCAGAGTCACGTCGGACAGCGTAATTTTCGTGAACAATGGCTATCCAGGGCGCTTAATAACATTAATTGGAGATCCTTCGGTGCGCCACGCGAGCAACTTTTATAATTCAGTTTGGGGGGCGTTGTGGCGGGTGTCGGAGCTTCAAGAAGCGGGATGACCGAGTTATCTTCCACCGGCGAGTTATCGCACGGCTCATCGAGCCGTAGACAACTTAATTACATTTGCATCCTCTCCAGAATACCCGTCTCACCGCCTACATAAAGCCGTATCGGACAGGGCCCTGCCATTAAACAGACTCTACGCAGGACCGGGATTCTACGTGGAAAAATAAGCTTCCCCCTTTTCTGAAAACAATTTCCGTTCAACGAGAAGAGCATTAAATAGCAAACTAGGAACCCAGGGGTAAAAGGATATCGTCATCAATCGCACTCGCGGGAATATCGTTTCTAATGAACGTTAATCGCGTCGTCGTTGACGTCATTACGCGGTTCGAGCGTCGAATTACAAATCTGTCGGAAATGTGCTTTCGAAAGATCAATGGGGGGGTCCTGGTGGCCGCAGAAAACGGTTGTGCGGGCAACGGGCGATCGATCGGTACGCGACAGCTCAGCCCGCACCATTGGAATTTAATTCGAAACACGCATTAAGCAGGCTATCGGCAAAGTCAGTGCAGCGAAGGCCGGCTACGAACTCGCAACAGGTATAACGCGACATGAACCGTATGCCGCCGACCGTTGACGGCCGTCGTTGCATCGCGAAATGCAGTTACGCGTCGAGTATGTGCCCGCTATTCATTAGTAATACACCCCTGCTGGTAAAATCGATTTAATTAGCATGATACCGGAGCAACTACCAAAATCCCATCTCCCCCTATTTTCCTCTGGTATTAATCTGTATACACTGACTCGAAAATGTCTCCATATGCTTGACTAGAATTTTTAAATATACGTATTATTTTTTCGTAATTGTACATAAAATGCTTATGCTGTATAAAATATTTTGAGCGTAAACTGTGATATTATTACGCTGAATTAATGTGCTCGTTACGCGTGGAAGCATCGTCGTCGTTTGAGTGTAATGTTCTTGGTCGTCATTAGCAACGATTCCCCGTGATTAATGGGAAATCTTATTACGTGAGGATCGGCAGGGAGATGCCTTTGACACATAAGACTGTCACTCGCGTATGTTGACTTTCAGACGTCAGTTACGTCACGCAAATCTCCCGTGGGAATATTACTAATGAGACATCAGACATTATCATACCGTAAGCCCTTTACCGTCGACAATTTTGCGAATGATTATCGCTACGAACTATCCTCCGACCTTTTTTCATTCCCAACGAAATTGTGATCGCTTCAATATCCGTATTTTATTCCACCTGCGGAGCCTTTTTGTCGTTTCACAGCGGTATTTGATTTCAGGGAATTTATTAATTGAAAGCCACATTGGCCGGGGGTCGTATTGTTAGGTCGGAAGTTTTAATTGCAATTTGTATAACGCTGTAAGGCAATTGGCGCATATTACAAAATTGCCAAGGGACCCGGCGGTGGAGAAAAAAAAAATGGGGGCGGCCGCGTAGGATTTTACTGAGCGGCGATTGGATCGTTAGGAACGGAAGAATGCGCACGGCGGTGTAATGCGAAATGCTCTCGCGAGCCGTTAATTAACTATACCCGCGTACTTAGGCGGGCGAAAGAGTGATCACCGCTCGGCTGACAATGGAAATAATTGGACCGTTGCCATTGGATTCGGGACGGACGTGCAGGGACGAGCTTTTATTATCGCCGAGTTCCCGAGGACCAGAAAGAGAGGAAAATACGGTAGGACGGGCCGGAAAAAAGTGGGAGGGGGGGAGGTTATCGAGACGGGGGATCGGCAATCGAGGTGCAAGGCGGGTATTTGTGTCACACCGTCGACCCGTTTCTAGCCCGGTTTTAACGACCTTGTTGTTCGAAATCAGTCGGCTTATTGCCGAACACCGCTGATCAATAAATAACACGTATGCACCGATGCACACGTGTGCACTTGTCGTACGAATGCACTCCCACGTCGATCAGCCATGCAGCCCGAGTTGATTCCCGTGTTTCGCCGGTGCACTCGGCAAAATAATACCGCGGCCGCTGCTATTAGCGAAACACGTTTCCCTGGAAATTAAAGCCGTCGATATATGCGTTCCGAGCGGCGCCCGGCGAAAAAAAAGTGGCTTCCGTCAAAATGGCGCCCGGGCTGGCGGGACAAATTTCCGCGGTATAAAGATAACGGCGAAAAATGTCGGCGATCAAAAAAAATGTTACGGCAAAAGCGGCCGTATCGCCGCACCAGAGGGGCGGTAGGGGGGGGGGGGGGCGAAGGTTGGACCGAGGGCAAAGTTCATCCGTCAACTCGGCAAATTAAAATCGCGAGAAAAATGGATCACGCCCGTAGGGATTTTTCTTTCTAACGCGCGGAAAAGCCGTTACGCAGGCCAGATTGGAAAGTGCCGGTTTCTGTGGGACAGGGGAAATCCTGGCAGGGGGGGAGTGTAGAGAAATTGAAAGGACACGCGTGTCGTGAAGGCGCGTAACGCTTGGCCACTCGTCGTTCAAGAGGCTGGGCAAGGGGGGGATGAATGAGGAAAGGCAAATCGTAACGCATCGATGCCACCCCCGCGCACGAGTCCCTCGGGAAATGAGTAAATTACGACCTTTCCCTGCCGGCCGGCCATTTGAATTTTCCCGGGCGTGTTGACACGCGTTACCCCGAAAGGAAGGCGAAGGGGGGAAGTCGGGGGGCAGGGTCACGTGGACTCAGAGACGTAAGAAACGTCGTAACCGTTATGGCCGCGAGTTGATCCTGAAAGGGACGGACGATCCTCGGCAAAGCGGGCGCAACTTTCCTGCGAGGAAACGTATAAAGAAGTTTCAAAAGGGGAGAAACTCAGATGGATCGTATCGGCGCGAGCGGAGCATCCTCGGGATTTAACGCAAGTAGTCGAAAACGCCAAGGAAAAAGACGATCTCTGTCGCCGGGAAACGAACGTCTCGCAGATTGGCGCAATTTTTTCGTCCCCCCGTCTTTTTTTTTTAATAATCCGTAGGAAAAATGGTGCGCGACAAAATGGAGTAGGATCGTTGAGCAGGTATCTGATTGTACCTTCCGGTGCAAATTGATGGATGCTCGAAACGCACGCACCGTGAAAATATGAGGGGAACGTCTTATCTCATTGAAATGAATTATCCGTGATTTATGTAGAGATTCCGTTTGACCGACGCCCGGGGAAAAACCTTCTTCGCCAAACGGAATTTCTTATCAGCGGAAAATTATTTTTCTTCGACGGGCCTTCTCGGACGGCCCGTGCAACATTCAGAGGGTCTAACCGGATTGTCAAGCAACTTTTACGCAAATTCGGGCGAACCTTTGAAAGGGACCCTTCTGAAAATGTGCGCAAAAGCATCGTTTCCCGAGCGGCTCTCGGGGAATACATTATTTCACGGGAAACTCCGTTTGTCCTCGAATTCATATTCGAATGTTGATTCAAGAGATTCGCCGTCTTAACTTCTTCCCCGTCGTCTGCCCCTCCCCGTGACAATCGTCTCGTCACGGGGAGGTTTTTCCGGTCGATGGTTTTTCCTCGGCTGGAACATTTGTCGGGCTGCTCGCGAGGGCTTTTCTTACGAGCGATTAAAGTCGAACCCGGGACGTCGGGGTAAAGTCTGTCTGGTCGTGGAACCGAAAACCAAGGACGTCAGTGTCGTCCTGGACTTCGATGTTTTCCGTTTCTTGTCGGTTCTGGCCCGTCTGCCGACGTGTCCGGAAGTTCTCGACGTTTTCACGTGTACACGTAGGATCTTGGACGGTCTCCGCGGAAATCCCCGCTGACGCGCGTCTTCCCCTTCGGTTCCCCCTCGGCCCCGACGTCTCTCGGATTCATTGTCGACGTACACGTTTTTCCGAGCACTGCTATTGCCGCGTCATTGAGCGCGGAACGTCCGCGGATTTTCGGCCTGTCGAACACCGGCAAAAAGCCTGTCCCTTGGTCCTTGCTTTCCGGCGGATAAGCAAGCCGATGATAACCGTTGACGGGTAGAAAAAGCTCGGTATCGACGCTCCCCGTGACGTTGGTCAGTAAATCCCCCGATTACCGGCAACGCCCGATGCAAGGGCTAATGGCCTAATTAAGCGTGAATTGCCGAATTCTCCGGATGCCCGGAGGACACGGTGAGAGTCGGTCGAATAAATTCTCCTCGTACGCTTTCTTCCTCGTAAAACTGACTTTGCCCGACGCAGATTTGTCCGGACTTCTTTTCGCCTGGATTACCGAAGTCTTATGCTCTTATCTCAACGAATGGCAGGGCCAGAGATGAAAGAGATATTCTCCCTGGTTAATCTAAAAGCACCGCCCGAACTGACTTATCGCCGGCTCCGTTTTTTGTTTCCTTCGCGCGGATTACACACGAAGAAGCGGAAACGAGAGACCAGGAGTTTTCCCATTGCCCTGGAATCCCAAGGAAAATCCTTGAACCCGACTTCCAGCTGAATTTCGACAAAGGATGTTCCTCTTATGAAATCCTTATTACGCTTTCCATTAAGCACGTTTAACCGAATCTCCGAGGACCGTTATTTTGCGAGGAAACGGTAAGTCCCTGGCGAAACTACGGAATACAACTCGAAATCGTACTAACGTTTATCCAAGGCAAATGCAAGCGCGCGGATTCCAGGTTAGCGGTTATCTCGACAAAAAGCAGATTTCTTTTCTCAAGGTACTTGGCCCAGGTTTCCTCGAATCCTGCTTGTTACGTCGCACTGATGGATTCACAGCGAGACGGGTCAAAGTAAAAGCTGCACCGAGCGAACACCGAGAGGGAAGGAAAGGGGGGGAAGAAGGTAACGAGCACGAGAAGATCCGCGTGGTTACAAGATATCCTACCAACGGCGGTATCCTTAGGTGAAGCCTTAGCTAAGTTCGAGAACGAGTCCACGACCGACTTCAATGTCGTCCTTTATATACGTGCCAGCTCTAAAATACACTCCACCCTCACTGCGGCACGTCTTACACTCTATTACCGTGATAGACAACTAAAGGTTCCTAAATTAACGAAAACGTATTCGTCGCACAAAAGAAACGTCTCGAAAACACGACACTCAATGAAATTAGTGAATATAAATATTGATGCGATAGTAGTTAATTTTTGCCTTTAAGGGTATTGGAATTGCGATGAAATTGCCATAGAATTTCACGCTCGGCGAAGTTTACTGTAGCCGTGAAAGAATTGTCAGCTTTGGGTGATTCGACGTTAGAGTCTCTCTCGGTTGTTTTTCGCCGACAGCATGGCTCAAGTGAAACTCGGCCAAAGGAAACACGCCGGGCGAATCAGTTGGCCATTTGGAAAATACGTAAAACGGTATACCCGCGTGTACGCGGGATCGGGATTCATCGTAACGGAAGAATTAGAGTGTCCGACTACTCTGTTGGTTATTCCGAAACTCATCGGGCCTTCCGCACAGCTCGTGTTTGATTTATTCGTCGTTTTTCCGGCGTTCCGCGCCGTTGGCTAAGGGAATATTTCGACGTTACCAGTTGGCCTGTAAAACAGAAATAAATGGAGATGGGGGAGTCGCGCGAAAGAGCCGCTATCGGCTGGAACGTCTCTGATATGTTTCGTTTGCGAGGGAAACGGGACTCGCAATGACTACCCTCGTTCGGTTAATTAAAAGATATGTAAAATACCGCCCGCGGGATTCACTCAGCGACCGTGATGCATTACCCGGCTATTCGTCATTCGTCATTGACGCGTATTTGCAGGGCTGGTCGACGCGATAAAATCCATTTGAAATTCCCTCACGTGGCCCGATTACGCGGCAAATCGTGTATTCCCCGTGAAAAGGATTTTCAAATGGAGAATCATGTAACGAGGCGAGAAAAATGTTTTTCGCTTCAATCAAAAATATTCTTCGGAATGGCAGTTACGCCGCGCAATTACGCTAATTTAGTAATTATTTGAATAATACAAATGGAAACGATCGCAAGGACCACTGGACAAAGGCTCGCCGGGCGAAACATTTTTTGCCGGCAATCAACGCGACTTTGATTCCCCCAGTTTTACAGCATTGATTAACTATACGGTTTCATGTTGAAAAATACAACGGGCGATCGATCGACCGGTGTTGGATTCCCCGTCGGGACAGTCGTGAGGTATAAAACCGCTGAAATTTGAGAATGGCCGTGGCTGTTTACCAGATCCACTGACCCCGTGTTGAGTTATACACGTGTGCATGCATGCACGTCGGCCGCAATTTCTGTCCCGAGCATTCAATCAAGCTGCTCGTTGAGGTCAAACCGGAGTTTTAGATAATTGGACGTCGTAAATTCCGGAGCATACATTGCGCAGCACCTGCTACATCCTGATCCTAAAGCAATTAGTTCAATAACATGGCTGCCGCACACACCAATGGATACACTGCGACACACATACACACATACGCCTAGGCGCCAAGGCAGGTGCACACGGATACAAATGTTCGCACCGTGGTTGGTCCCGTGCTGCCGTGGGCAAATCGAATTTCTCGAAGAGTTAATGCAGTCGATAACATTATCCGGGCTCCTCTCCTATACGTTCTAATTGTAAGTAACAGTATAACCGAAGGAATACTTCCCCCCTAAGCCCTTTACTCCGGGGTAAGCGATAGGCGGCAGTGTATCGCTCGGCCACGGTTAATCAGCGGCTTCATTAATTCTACGACCAGAACACTCCGTGTTCTCAGGATGAATATAAATCGTTCGGTCGACCTTCACCTCCAACCACATGCACCGACATCGAGTCATGGAGAAAGGAGGAAGGGGTTTTACAAGTTTCTGCTTTGCACGATTAGATATGCAATCTTCCTCAGGGCGTAAAGAGCTTAGGAATTTGCATAGTTTTTGCTCATCGATGCGGGCCATTGGACTTTTCCAATTCCCGCTTGTTCGGTCGCGGGTAATGTAATTTTCGAGAAATGGCCAGCGGGATTGTTTTGCGAATCTCTGGAAAAATTTTCCACGATCCCCGGCGGCGGGGGTAGACGAACGATTGAACGTGAAACCCGCTGCAGTTGCAGCTGCAACGGTCCAATTGTGAAACGCAGTAACAGTCGGTGTCGAGCCGTGTAAACGACGATTGCTCCCATCGGCGTGGATCATACCTGAATGATTCACGCGTGGGCCTCCCTCGGGCCCACTTTTCACTCTCCCGTCGTTGTAAATTGGACAGTCCGATCGACCAATCGGCGCACGGATCGTCGCTCACACAACGGACATGTTGCTTCGCGTCAATACGTTTCCTTCTACCTCGACCACTTACGATCGTTAAACTTCGTTCCACGAAAATCCCCCCCAAAATGGGTAATTCGAAATTCTTTTTGTACGCGAATAAGAGTGCAGTTAATAGATGTCGAACAGAAACGAATAACATTCCTATTCTCGTTCCAGTCGGTTTCCCGCCAAGTTTTTAACAGGATGAATTTCACAGCTGGAAAACAAGACGGCAAGTTGTAAGATGTAACAGCGAAATTCAGGGAGTTCTGCGGACCGATAACTTTGACGATTAAACGTACCAATAATTCTGACGGGTCAATAAACTAACAGCTTTCGCGCGAAATTCGTCGAATTCGCAAAGTGCAGTAAAGTAGTCGCTTTAGTGATCGGGGAAAAGTTATAACTTAGGAGGTTTAATGCGGTAATAGCTTTCCCGGGGAAGCAAATCTGCCAACACGGTTAACTAACTGTTTTACCGACAACGGATTTGCGTCGGCGAACAGCGAAATTCCGTTTAAAGGGGGACAATTAATAAGACGAGATTTCGGCTTGAACTTGCCGCTTGAATTTTAATTACGATCGTCGAACGCTGATTGAAGAGAATTCATTCGAGTTTGCGCGATTATTGGGACGAAGATTTTGAGAAATCTTTGTCCCAGAAACGTTGGCCTGTTCCGACTTTACGAGGAGAAAGGCATAAACATCGGCAGAACGAAGTTTCCTCGGCGGTTCGTGCAACTGCGTCGGCGTATTAAAGCCCGCGGTCGTGGAGGAAAAGTTTTATCCACGCCCAGAAATATTTCATTTAACTCGGTAAGAGCGCGCATTGTTCGTCCTCCGCGGCGCGGTTCGACCCAATTTTTCAAGTGGATTTCCAAACTGCCGCGGCCCGGAGAATTCCCTTTGGTCGGTCGGCTTCGATGCACACCGCATACGGGACCACTTTTCCCCGGGAGAGTTATCGATAGTTTGTACAGTGGAATTCTTAGGCATTGGCCCGTTTATGAAACCACCTCTCACACGTATAAAAAGCATCGTTACAAACGAAACAGAGTAATTACGTTTTCCGGCCACCCGTTGCCGACCTCAAATTAGTCTTCAAACGTTATGAAATCACGGCACTGTGTTGTTGGGAATATTTTATGGATAGCCAGCTACGTATATAATTTCCGTGGTAAATACATCGTTGTAATTCATTTTAGCGTTGTGATTGCGTTGTTTACGAATTATTGGACGCCGGATGGATCACGTCTGTCGGATTAAAGAGGAAGCTGACTTGGAACATGGATTCGCGCGAGGATCGGCCAAACTCCATTTTACCCTCGTCGACGTCAATTCACTAAAGATCAGCGTGGGCTTTTATGTCACGGAATTGGTTGCTACGTTTCCGCCGATTCTTGTAAAATAAGTCAGAAAATGAAGGACGGGGTGAGCCCACCGGAGAATCCTGCCAGTGCAAACACCATTTCTCCGTCGAGAAATTCGATCAGCGGCATTTCATTATTCTTCCTCATTCCCGTGCGATCCTTCTCAAAAGACAGAGAGAACTCCATTCTCCGGCAAATGATTTGACCGCAAGATACATCTTTTTAATTATGTGTCGAGTGGCCACTATCTCGCGCAATATCCCGCTGCGGAAAATGTAGGCTGTGGATTTTACTTTGACGGGATAATTGAATCGTGGCTCTGTGAAATACTTAACATCCTCTGATGTTATAGAAAAAAGTGGGCTTTTCCCGGTCGCCCGCTGGCTGTTGCAGCATTCAGAGCTTCCCGCAGCTCACCTTGCCTTCACAGCACATGCATTCTCGTTGGCCTTGGCTCAGCGAGAATTCATTTACTCCGCCGCGCGTTACTGCTCCCGGATTTCCTTGCTTACCATTTAATGAAACGATGGTACTTAACGCCTTCTGTCGGTGCTCGTAATACAATGACTACTCTGAGAAATTAGTCGCGAGAGCTTTCACCCGAAGAAAAAATTCACGCGAGTCCCCCCGAGTACGTATTACGGGGAATAGACACAGTGATACGCGGGAGAGAGTCAATATTGCCCTTTTCGCCGAAGGCTCGACGGAAGTCGGGGGGAAACGGAAGGTGGAAGACTAGCCGTTGGGAAGAAGACGTAAAGTTAGCATCGTCGTTGTCGTCGGTGCCGGAAGCCACGAGACTGGAGTGAGGGGAGGGGGGTTGGATCGATGGGGAAAGTGTCGGGGGTCGTTAAAAGCCGAACCCGATGGTCGACGGTCCTCTCCTCACGGCGTAACGGCTTTAAACGCGGCAAGAGGAAAGGGAGGGGTGGCTAACAGTAAAACAACGGCGCGTGAAAATGGCTCGTAAACACGGAACACAATTTGAATCGGTAATGCCGGCGCTATTGAAAGGTCGCTATAAAACTCAGCGGCGTGGAACCGTAAAGCCGCGGCTGGCCGCGCAGCGATAGCCGCTACGTGTCCCGACGGAATGGACCCTGATAATGCCCCACCCTGCCCTCCCCCCCTACGGCATTGTTTACGAGACCGCGCGAATAAGGAGGCACATCCCTCAGGAAATCCGCGAAAGTAACCGTGCCGCTGAGCAACTGTGTCGGCCACGAGAACTTCCTATGAGACCAACGAACCGAAATTTTCGACCACACGTCAAAACCACGTTTTATCTAAATTCCGCACTTCCTGCTACCTACGACCACGTGTCCCACCTAAACTAAAGGACGTTTTTCACTTACCCGGGAATTGAGACGAGATTTCTTTTTTCAGTAATAACGCCACGAGGACGTTTCGGTTGTTAATTTAACTCGAGGATTATTGTGGTAAATTCTTCGCTGAACCACCATTACGGGTGATTATTACTTCTGGTTCTCTAAGGCCCTGGCGATATACGTATTCGCGTTGTGTCGTCGGCTTTAGACTAATGAATTAGGGTAAATTACAATCGGCACTCTGGATTTGTATGCTCGTTGAAATGTATTTGAACGTAGCAAACAGAGAGAACGGTAAACCGACTTCATCACTTTAATATCATTAGAGAAGTGAATTAAAGCAACGCACTGGATTGCGATTACACTGCGCATAAATTTAAATATAGAAAAAACACGGGGGGTTGAATGCACGCTCGGCAAAAGCAAAGTACCACAGTCCCGTTGGAGTTGGCGAATTTCCATTCGTTTCATTTCTGGTTTTCTTGAACCGCGGAAAATGGAGAAAATTCGGCGAGGAGCGAAAATGTAAAGCTAGCGAGGATTCGTATTCTCTTTGGGATTCACGTGGCTGTACGGCCATGATTAAATATGTCCGGCT
Organism: Hedychridium roseum; assembly: GCA_963989215.1. Classification (NCBI taxonomy): domain Eukaryota; kingdom Metazoa; phylum Arthropoda; class Insecta; order Hymenoptera; family Chrysididae; genus Hedychridium; species Hedychridium roseum. Next base: position 8,691,031 of record OZ022310.1, on the reverse strand, counting down.
GATATTAGTTCGGGCCGAGCTCGGCCACATGGGCAAACGCGATCAAGTTCCTGTCACGTTCCCGACTGCGTAACGGAAATGGCCGACTCCGAAACAAGTTCGAAACAATTTTCGTGATCTGACGCTCGGGGCGCTTGCTTAGCCGGAGGTCCTTCCCGTTTGCCAATTCTAGCCGTGCCGGGATTTCTACGGAGCCTTGCAACGGGAAACATTTCCCTTTCTTCGTCAGTAGGGACGGGGGTCACCGACTAATGGACCGATCGATCGATGGGCGGAAGGGCAAAATGATTTCGCGAAATTAAAGGAAGATTCGGTAAAACTGTCTGGAATTTCTGGCGACGGTGATGAAATTTCTTCGATCTCCGGCTTGCTGGCAATTTTCTTCGCACTTTCGTCGAAAGAGACGCGATAAGAGGTTCGTGCGTCGCCGGTTCTCGGCGAGCGGAGGAGAATGATTCAATTAGTGAGCCCCGGGGGAGAGCCGGAAGGGCGTTGATCGATGAATTAAACTGCAGCTAGCACCGGCATCGACTTTAATCGCCGATATAATTCATTGACTCGGGAAAACTAGTTGGTAAACTTCGACGGGAATTAGCGAGGTGGGACGCCGAGAATGCTCCATCGGAGAGACGGATATCGTCTATACATAGACATTCTTCGTTTCTTCCTTTTTGCTGCATTAAAAATCATGCAAAAATTCCAACAGAGAAAACGTACCTGTCGTCAACCAACGATGGAACTCAATGTAATTAACTCAGCCGTTGACCTTTAATCGGGGTAAAGCTGATATCGTAAAAATGTAACCCGCCCGAGGGAGGATATTCTTAATTAAACAGAAGCTTTAACGAATGGGAAATTATCGATCCATTACGTAACTTACAATTCATTTACAGCCGATTACCTCAGCACCGCTCGGTTCATTTCACAAAATAAGCTTTACACGCTGACCATTGATTATCGATAAAGTCGATCTTTCGATTCCCACCTCATTATCGTGAAATTTTTCCACAACAGGAAACGACTCCCTTGCCCTTCTCCCCTCACCCCTCTGCCCTCGCCCCTGCTGCACCGCGGAGTTGTAATTCATATTTTACTAATTCATTTCGTGTTACCCATTAGTGCAGTTTCCCTGTTTACCGACTCATTTTTTCGCGGTTATTCGATTCCTGCGCGGCGAAATGCGCCGCAATTATCAAGTTACTTCATTAATAAACGTTTTAATGGAATCCGCGTTTCTGTGGGAAAAGCGGACATTCGGACGATTCTCCGACGGTAAAAGGATATTCTCAAAATAATCGCGAAACCCGGCGAAACAGGCAGATGAAATTGCGACGATAACGTCGCTTCAACGAGCCAATAAAAACGTCGGGTTTTCTTTTTTATTTTTAAAGAAGGGCAAAATGAGCTGATAAAATCCACCTCCGGCGAGGCGCGTTTTATTTCGTTTCACAGCCTTTACCGAAGTAGAGGCGGAGGGGATGGCGGGGAGGCGAACTCGTTCCACTTTGACTCGCAGGAACTCGCGAACGGCACTTTTCCCCGTTTCTCCCGGTTCGTCGACGATAGAATCCGCCGGGAGTCGTTTGTAAATCCGACGAAAAGTGCGGGAGCTCGTGAAAATCCGGAATACATACCGCGTTCATTTCGGCCAAACGACATTATAGATTTCGCGAAACGGCCCGGTGCCGTAAAACTTAATGGGTTCGGCCGGGGCGAAGCAGCGCGGAACCGAAGCTTCGACTGTATCGAGCACGATGGCAATTAATTCCCCAAGTTTCCTGGAGAGCCTCTCCAGTATCCACGTCTTACCTTATTATATTGTTCGAAGTTTTTCGCCAAGAGAAGCGAACCGCCGTTCCGCGGAGGGAGTTCGGGGCAAAGAGGGGTGGAAAATAGAACAACTTGTTCGCCTCTCGCCGTTGATTCGAACCACTTTCCGTAACCTGCGCGGAATGCAAATAAAACAGAGATACCCCGTAGAGATTTTTCCGCGCGTTCCGAGTTTCCCAAACGAGCCCACTTACGTCGTAAATCGATCATTGACGGAAACCCAGGAAGACAAGATCTTTTCCCCTGTTTCGCCTTGTCTTCGTGAACAAGTTTCGGCGACTAAGTGTCGAAGATTAATTAGAATTAGGGCTTCCTCGGTCGTAACGCTATTCAGAATTGATCGAGTGCCTTCGGAGCGGGCCGTTGACCGTAAATAACGATGCACATTTGGAAATGAGGAGAGCGACATTTGCTCGGGAGGGAAATTAAGCTCACCGACGACGTGGACCTTGCCGGTCGGTGCCGGTCGGTGCCGGCCGGTGCCGGGCCGACATGAAAGACATTCATCATCGAGGTCGGCCCCGTCGCGTCTTATGCAAAACGATCCGACTCTCACGTGCATCCGAGCGTAAATCTCACGGCAATTAATTAGGCATCTACCTTGCATCGGCCCTTGTAATTAGATGCAGTTAATAGTTGTCAGCTTCCGGCCGTCAGAGGCGAAAAGGGGCAAAGGGTGAGGGAGAGATGGGCAGGCACCGACCGACCATCTCGGTTGAAACTGAAACTCGGGAATCCTTGGGAATGGCTGACGATATATAGCCGGTACCGTGCGAGGGGCTGTATATCTAAACGCGGTTGTTCACGAATCTGCGCTTTGGGGAAGAAGGGACAGGGATTACACATATATACGCACGTACGGTAAATAAGCAGATACACCTTATATACCTCTGGCATATATACAAATTACTTATGTGCATGTTCGTGTACATAAATACGGAGATTGTTCGAGCTCAACTGGAGTTACCTGTCTTTGGGGGCCCTGATTTGCTTTGCAGACTACGCGTCCGTATAATTAAGCTGCTATTTACAAAGGCGCCATGGCGTTCCGCTGTTCTCGGACGACTTTCGACCCTGCTCGTCGTCGTCGCCGGCCCTGCGCGGGGATAAAGCGAAGGGGATTCGGCGGAACTCTAATTTATACGAGGGCTCTGCTCGGATGGTCCTCGCAAAACGCCCAATGCCCCTGTGTGTGTGTATATATATATAAACGAGGCAAGGGCTGGGGAGGGGGACTGTACGCGTTCACATCGACGTCGGGGATTGGCGCATACGCTTCCAAACGTTCGGATAAATTCGGCCGGACGTTCATTAGAATTAATCGACGGCAAACACGGATTCGGCGCGTGTCGTCGCCCGTAGAAACGTTCTTCGCGGTCGGCAAATAACGAATTACCCGGGGGAGTGATCGATTCCCGCGGGCATACCGAGTCGCGCGGAATGACCAACCGGTCACCGATAATGCCTAAATCCGGCGGATATGCCAAGCGACAACCCCCCTCGCCGAGCCTTTCATAACGCCATAACCGAATATCACGCGTCGGCTTATGTAAACGCGATTAATTCGATCGCGACGTGTTTGACCGATCGACTTTGCCCCACATTGTCCACGACCCACTGTCCGAAGAATGTGATTCGCGACAACGAAATTTCCCGCTCGCTTATCGATCCTAACGAGCTAATTTATTTCCCCCCCTCCTGCCCCTCGGCGTAATTGTTGTGCTCGTTACGGGGCCCGGTTCTTCGATTAGCATTCGATGAACGTGGCGACGGTACAAACGTCCTGCAGAATCAAAGGAATCAATCTATCGAGGCAACGACGAAATTACGCTCAACGGTCCCTCCATTAGAATTCCAGGGAGCGTGTTGTAGCCTCTTGCGAATTTCCACTGGCTTTCAGCAGCGTAAAAGCTGTGTTTTAATGTTACGTTAATCCGACGTATACTTCTTGGACTTTGTTGTCACTTCCATCAGAGTTATGTCTGGTCCCGTCGTAAGGGAGTAAACCCATAAACTAGCCTTACACGGAATATCTCCTTCCACCGTCTGTCCTTCTCGTGTCGCCGAGACGAAGCGTTCGGAGCATTTTAAACGACGCGACCCGCCACCCTCGCCGGCCCGCTGTCACCCCTTTTACCCCGTCGTTCTTTTAAAGAACTGCCTGGGAGTCGACAGAAGCAGCTTTTTATTGCTGACTTGGTCGTTACGAGCGTTGCCCATTCAGTCAGGGTGCTTACGATTATTACGCGGCATCTAACAGTTTCCCTTCCACCCCCTCCACGTTCCATCGTCATTTGGCGGAAGGGGAGGGGGGGGGGAAACGGTGCGGAAAGTACGCCGTCACCGCACGCGTCCGGATCTCCATTATAAATGCTTCAGAATTCATTCCCGTCCCGCGGCTGAGTTCGCATTAGAGGAGGACCTGGCATTGTTTCAATGGAAAGTCGTTGTCCCGCGGGGAAAAATGGGCTCCTCCCACCCCGTTACTCCTCGTTACATAATTCACGAGATAAGGCGTTGCCGTGTTCCGCGAATCGGCCAACGATGCACGTTTGCATATTACCCGCCGTTAACCTTCCACCCCTCTCCCCCCACGATCTCTTGGCGAATTTGTCAGCTCAAGTACATAAATAGCGGAGCACGTGCACAGTGAAACAATTTCCGCCCTTCTGACACCATCATTTCTGATTACGTCAACTGGTTTTAGAGCGAGCGTTTGAAAATGCCGTCTGACAAGATCTTAAAATCGTGTACTACGGCCTGAGCTTTATAAGACCCCATCGGACGGATTGGCTTTTTCGTCGTCGACACAATTGGGAGTTTCCTTGAAAGCTTTGGCCTCGGCCGCTTGTGTGGGTATTTCGTTAGCGCGATAATACCTCGGCTCTCTGTGAATCTCGGTACACGCAGGGGCGAGCACGTAACTTCGTATAAATTGGGTTAGGAGAGGGGCTAAAATGACTACGACGAGACAAAAGCGGCCTGAGCATTCCACGTGTTGCTGGCCCGTCGTGCCGTATGTTCCCTACATTCGGCGCCCTTAATGAAGACGAACGATCGTTTCAACCAACCCTTACGATTCATCATTGCCGTAATAACTAATTTTCCCAGCCGCGAGCTGCAATGAGTTATATCTCCCGAACAATCTCTACGAAATAATCCCCCGCGTTTCAAAGGTCTCGCCCGACGAGACAGAGAATGGCCAAAAATTCTCCTCTCATTTCTATGGGTTGTGCGAATCTTTCCAACGTGTGGGTACAAAGGCATCAAAGGAATTAAGGGACGTTCGTTTCCTCGGTAAGCACTCGGGTAATCTGTATTAATTTATAAGACTCCCCATCCTCCCCCCCTGTGAAGACACGACAGAGAGGGGGGATGGGGTTTTAGTCCGCGAGGAGAGACGATTCGGTGACGCGAGAACTTTATCGTCGGTGCGCATTCATCCTTGTATCCTGCGAAGGAGGCTCGTGGATGGGGGTGAATTGGATGTCGGAGCGCGAGAGCGGGAGGGAGGGGAATATCCTGCGGGTAAAGGCTGGAGAATCGCGAGGAAATCGTGGGGCTGCCGCTTACGGGGGTTGGTGGGAAGGGGAAGAACTGCAGGCCATTTCGCGCGGTTCTCACAATGGGGAATGCATTTATTCCGTCGTCGCGTTTTTATTGTTTCACCGCGCAGCGATTCGTGGGACGAAAACCCTGCGAGGTGGGATGAGGGGGGGCCAGGCAGGCGAAAGGAGGGGGTAGGGGGAGGCGGTTAGCACGCCGGAGAAACTTTGATAATATTCAGCGGCGAGTTCGCCGACTTGCACGACGAAAGGAACCGATTCCCCCGAGGCTCTACCAGCGCTGTCTTAATTGAGTGCGTCGGTAAGTGAATATGAAATACGTACCACCCCTCGCATACCCCCTCCAACGCCCCTTCTACCACGTGACGCGCGGGTTAGTTATGCCCTTACCTTATGAACACCATATTTCGCGGGCGAACTGTTTACCGTGTCTGTCTGATATATTACAATCGTATTCACCGCCCGACTCCCCGCATTTCAACCCCCTCACTTTCCTCCCCGTCCACAGAGGGAAACTAATATTATTCCGATAAATTCGCGAGTACGGGTAATCGGGGGGCAAACGGTGAAACATTGGCCCGACGTAAGACATTGTCGGTTAATTTTGGTTTGCCAACGATAGGGGTAGGTTAATGAGCGTAGAGAAGGATGGTGGGAACAACGGCTAAATTTCCGGCGTAGGCTCGTCCGGGTGGGATGTTGACGCGCGACGTGAAGGATAATAAGCCATTACAGGCAGGACAATCGTGGCGTGTATGCGCTCTCCGGGCCGGTTCGTAGCGACAAACGTGTAATCTATACGAACGGTAAACCCGCGACCAGGCATCCCCGTATAATTATCGGAAAGTACGAAACAATGGAGGACGTGTGAGGCCGTGCGAAAATTTCGCAGATCGGCCATCCATTAGACGGGCCTTGTAGCACCTCCCCCCCTGTTTTCCCGGGACTCTTGTCAAAGCATCGGACGCAATTAAACGCAACGCTCGAATTATCGTTGGAACAGCGCTGGCAAAATTCTCTAGCAAAGGGTTTTCCCCGGCAGATTTCACTGTGCTTACCGCCTCGTCCTCTTCGCCGCAGTAGTGCAACCCATATTCCGCCGATTCGTTCCGGAATTACATTTCAGTCGAGTTATCGGACACTACGTTTCGTTGCTGATCCATCCGACTGTGACGTCGAGGGCCATCATTATCCGCGTTTGCCGGATCTGTATCGTCATTGCGCCTTCGTGTTCGGTCAGTCGCAATTTGCCGCCAGTCCTTAGTTCGACAATATCGAATGCCATGATTAAGCGGAATAATTGATAAAGCATGATACACATAATAAAGCCGATAGGACTTACTTGAGACATAAAAGTCTTTAATTCAGGTATTGCAGTGGAGGGTAAACTGGAATCTTGCAGTCAGTAGTGCCCCGATTCCACTGGCTGTAATTCATCGACGTTTGCCGTAAAACGACTGCCTACTCGATCGAGCGGGGGATTCACGTAAACGTCGTTCGTCTCTGGGTTTAACGACGCATGTATCCTGGAAATATTAATATTAAGAGTGGCGTTTCGAGCACGTGTCTAACGGCAAGCACCTTCGAGGGTTGCGATACTCTTATCATTCCGCGCTTGTTATTCCATGGGCGCTGGTTTTACGGTTATTGCTCAGCCTGAATACGGAAAACTCTGTTCGTCTGAAGTACGTACCGAGTGCCTTTGGTATATCGACGGGCATAAACGGCTTTAATCGGGTCCGCCTTTCACGCCTGAGTTTTGCTCGGATAAGCTGAGAGGCTTAAACCGCGTCTCCGGCCACATTGTTTTCCCCACCGACACCGACAGGATGGACACTGTCACGCGATTCTCCGAATTTACATCCCACCGAGGTTGTAGATTGCGGCTTTACGCCCTGCCGATACGCTAACGGCAGATTACCTTTTATCGCGCCGCCCATACGCACCGGAATCTCTTATTACCGGTACACGCCCCGCGCAGAATTGCCCGTTATTTTCTCGTTTCATGTAACTGCCACCATGGACGAGATATAGGATACACCTAACATCTTATGGGATGTCGTCGCCACAAAACTGAATTATCGAATCGGATCGTAATTCTGCAAATTATGACGATATTGTAACACACTGTACATTTCAACAGCGGCCAGTTTACGAATTAACCTAAACAGAGATAGAAGATGGCGGTGTTGCATTCGTAATATACATATATATATACTATATTATTCTATTCTGATTGCAGTAATTCTGATTTCCGCCGCTAATAGCGCTACTATACATTTTTAAACTGCATTTCAAATATGGCGGGAATTATGGGGGATTACATAACACCCCGGAAGTGTCCAAAAATTGTATTGTTAGATCTGTCCTATACTCCATTTGTGAAAAAAAATAAGTAGTGCAGTGAGAATAATTTCTTCGTGTTGGATTTTTATTCTCCGTTATTTCAAACGATCGGCTTTCTGCTCGGATTGGAACCTGATGTACCCTCAAATCCGCGGTCCAACGAAACAACCAGCACGGTAAGAAAATTTCCTTAAATGGTTCTTAATGAACTTTTATTCTCGGTTATTTGAAACGATCAAGCTATGCTGAGTTACATGGCGTTTTGCCGAGCGGCCACTTAAAGCCGAGTATTTCGTTAGCCGGACCTTTCCGTGAGTGCGCGATAACACGAACGACGAATTGTCGGGGCCCAGTCACTCGGCGAAGGTGCTGCGGGGGCTGTAAATCGTAACAACGCGTACTTATCTGAGAGAGCCGTTAATGGCGTTGATGCATTATAGTGGCGCTTATCCGGGTGCACTTAACCCGGTCAAAGCGGGCGGCCGGTCAATTCGCTGGGTGAAAATTGCCACGAAACATGGAGGATTTTCAGCGTCGATCGCGTTAGCCCCTTTAACCCTCGGCGCGGAGGAGTTCCCCACTAACGAAGAGTAATGTCGTCTATCCGCGATCCTCTGTGCCTCATAATCCTCGGTAAATTAGGCGGCGTCGTATCGAATTAACAATCGCTACGCCCTTCCCCCTCCTCCGTCCCCACGCGCTGAGGTAGACCGCTTATTATAACGTTCGCGAGAATATACGTATCACACGTACACACGTGGCAAGACATTTATATGCACATTTACGTGTACATCTGTACGCACCGCGGCGGTTAAGCTCTACCCCGTTATATCCGCGGCGATTGCATAATCCGCCGAAGGGCGGAAGTTTCCAAGTGCACAATTATTATCATTCCTAACAGTCGAGCGGGTCGTTGCCGAGTGGAGAGAGGAGATTAGCCATCTCCTAGCCCGATGGCCGATTGGAAAAGTTCTCCCGGTGGTTACGAACCGGTCGCCCGATCATCCTATCGACGGGAATTAATATCGTAAAGTGTAATAAAAAGCGATAGCACGCGGTGGCAACTGCCTTTCCTCTCGCCTCTTTTCGAGCCTGCTTCAGCGGAATTTGTGGTGGCTTTTCTCAAGACTGTTGGCTGAAATTTCCCGGCAACGGCTGACAACGACAGCCCAGATACAGCTACTGGCCAACGTAGTTGATCGAAAAACGCGTATTTTCGGATCTCAAGGACGATTCCAATAGGTTTCATCCATACGCTTCAACGAGGAAGCCACAAAAGCTATATATATTTTCTAACAGACTTAATTTTATGTCTACAGTTATTGGGTATTGAAGTATGGTCCTTTCGTCCTTTAAAATACCCGTCAGCGTGGTTTCCCTTTCCGGTGCATCGGCTTTAAGTAAATCCTACGGTGACAAACGTGATTTTCTTCGGTGGAAAGTTGCCGGAGAGGACCAGAGGAAAGGTCCTGTGTACTCGTGCCCAAGAGATATTCTCTTTCTCGTGCAGGGACATTGCAGAGGTTTCGTCGAACGCTCGGAAACAGGATTCGCCATCTCCGGGTCAGAAGTGCTGGGCCATGGTTAATACAGAACTGAGTTTGACCGAGCGCATGCAGTTACAGGATGGGCGCAAGGAAGCCATAGGGATTCACTGGACTTGCCGTTGTTGACCGCACGCGTATAAACAGCGCACAACTGACCCTAAAAAGAGCCACAGGGATACCTCAGCGAGGACCGGGGCACTCTTGGCCTCTCGTTTTCGAACAGCCTTTATTTCCAGAGTGCCCCTTTCGACGGATCTGTTTCGCTCAGGACTCTGGTCTCCCTTCTTTCCGGGCCGCGGTTTCTCTCCCTCTGGCCAGTGAGTCTACGCCGCAGGTATCACGGAGTTCCCGTTGGCATTGTTCGGCGAAACCGCAATAGAAGCCCTGCGCACCGACCAAAACCGATATAGCGGGGAATACTTCTCTCTTTCGCATAGCCTTCTGCCTTTTGTAAGCTTAACGAGCGTGCAGCCCGCGCTCAACCGTGCTCGACGCGTGGATTTAATGCACACCTGTGCGCGCCACACACGTGTCGTTTGCATCAGCTTAATTTACAGTTCATAGAACCCAGCGTAGAATGGCCGTTTCGACGCTGATATGCATTCTTTTCGTCTTCTTCCCGCTTGGCCAGTTATCTCGATCGATATGTTTTCACCCACGGTCCAATGGCCTCCTCGCAAATCCAATTAGATGTTTAAATACCACCACTACCCGCCGTTCATGAATTACGTTATGAAATCATTACTCCGAATGCCGAATATTACGAAATGACACGCGAGCTCGAATTTGCACAGTTTCGATATCCAATTACTGTTTTCCAACGAGCAAGAAGATTCCATTTCAGTTATAATCAACCCATTACGATGATGCGATAAAAGTGTAGTCGCGGTAACATCTGCACGATCATCGAATCGTATTCGTAATGATGATGTTTGAACAGAAAGTAATAACGTATTGATGACTATCGTTGACTTTGATCGATAAATTTCAACGTAAATTGACAAATTAAGATACAGATTTTCGAAAGCTTAATTCTTCGTTGGATCTATAAAATTTGCAAACTGTTGAGTATGTACATACGTACAGTACGTATGTACATACGTTTATACGTTTCAACGCATTCAGCAGAGATGTGTAACATGACGAGCTCATAAGCTTAAGCTCATAAATCTATAATTACCGCCGTGGGGGACGATGCATTGATCAACTGTCAGAGGCTACACAGAGAACGGCATGTTTAATCTTGCCGCTGAACATCGGATTACAGTCCGTCCGCCTTGCACCGGGAAACAAAGCCATCGGTGTTAATAAATCTACCTACAGATATACAAACGCGAACGTTTTGTTAGTCACAACGCCACTCAAGCTGTCACGGTTAACGCAATTTTATACCAACGGTTATTCACTTGGGTATAACAACTATTTTAAGAGCGGGCAATTCGTCATTTCCGGGCACTGCTGTCCGTTGGGAAAGAATCCAAAGAACTTCTGCCAGGAAAATCAACACGCGTCAGGATATTTGAGCATCGGGGAGAATGACTTTTTAAAAAGCCTGCGAGGCAGACGTCTTCGTTATAAAAATTCGCATAATAGCCGTCCCGTCGACTGTCAGCTCGATCTCGATTCCTCGCGCTGATTAATCCGCCGCGGCAAATAGGAAAAGTGTCAAAATCTCTCTCGCTTTCGGAATAACGGAAGGGATGGAATGAAGAGGGGGGAGGGGTGGGGGGGAGAGCACGTTTTCCTGTGAACCTGACGTCAAGGTAAACTGAGGCTGCTGCTGGTGCTGAAGGTTAGGCGGCAAAAGCATCTTCGTTAGCTTTGCCAGGCAACGAAAGCACCGTCCAAAGAGATCTCGCTATGTTTGTAATCAGTCTTGTAGTTTGACGGTTAAAGTACACAGGCCTGAGCCGCTTGAAAAGCTCCTCAGAGCGCGCGGACCAACTCTTAAGCTCCTCTTCACGTACGTTTGCCCCGCGTTCAAAGATTCCGTCGAATAAAAAAACGGCAATTATCATTGCGACCGTCGAAGCTCGCAGAAAACGTGGTCACCGATGTTCGTCGCGTTACCACATGCGATTCACACGGGCGGCGTTGAATTATTCAATTAAAATGGTAATTGTCTTTCTAATTAAATGCGCGGTTGTGACGTCCTAATTGGTCGGCGAATCGCAGAAAAAGCCGCAGTTAATGGGTCCTTAATTACACGTCATGAACTATGGGCGTGGCGACAAAGATTTGACGGGATATCCCAGAATTTACCTGAACGGAGCGCACGTTGGGAAATAATGAACGATACAAAGGCAGGGACGGTTAAAATGTTGCTCGGCAAATATTTTATGTGTTTCCGAACGTTTGATAAAACGGCTACAAAATTGCACGGCCGTTGGGGTGTCGCTGATAATCGGCCGATAGCATCGTTTCAACGAAATTTCCTCTCCGCCGACTGGAGCGGTTTAATCGGCCGTACTTAACGGTATATTTCGTCGATTTGCGCATTTGCTCTGGCCGGTGCGCTTAATTGTGACGAAGAATTAATTACGATTCTAGAACAGACCGGCGGTTTGTCGGGGCCGGTTCGCACGATCGTCTATTTTCCTTTCATCTCCATGAAAATCAATATCGTGTTTATTCATAGGAGTGCTCGCCTCGGCGCCGGCTGAATTCGTAATCCGCTCTCTGTTGACGCTCTGCTCCCGATCTCAACTTTCTAAATTCGCGTAAATCCGTGGAAGTTAAATGAGACTCTTTGAGACTCTTGTTTCTCGTTTCATGCCGGTAAATTGTGAGGGTGACGGTGCACAAGTGGAGAAGCGAGGGAGGGAGGGATCGACGGCCAGTCTCGCCCGGGCAAAGGGGGAAGGAGTGAATTAATCAGCCGGCAAAACTTTTGCTCCTTGAGAATGCCGCGGAACTACAAATTAAATGACGGCGCTTTTTCAGGCACGTTAAGTGGCTTTGCGCGATATATCGGTCAATTACCCTCCCTCCTCCTGGCCAGATGAACTTTCGAGGTGTTTCTCCGGCGGCACATGCAATCGACGACCGCCACAGCGTGACAGCAAACGTTTCGGACGATTAAAGGGAAACGTGGATGGCATCAGTAAAATTCCGGACACGCTGCACCGCTGTTGGCCATGCCGAGAATAGCCGACGATTTTCCGCTTACAGCGAAATCCTGGAAACCCCCTCGGGTCATTCGTCCTCTTGCTTTACGTAACGAATTTTACTCCACACGGAAATAGTCCGGACGGAGAGACTTTGATGTTCTTAAAACTGACTAGGACGATTAATCCGAACGAATATAGGTATAGTTATATAAAGACAGGGGATATCAGGAAAGACAGAAATGGGGCGCAGCGGAGCAAAAGTCTCAGAAGCTCGAAGGGATAATGAAATTATTATCCGCCATCCGGAAGATTAAAGTGCATTATTCTAGTAATTACTTATCAGTCCACGGCTATTACCGGAATGTTTCGTAGTAATGTACGTATCGGATTACGTTGAAATGCACTTCCCGGAAGTCCTGTTGAGGAAATTCGCGTCGTTGGGGAACGTGATTCGAAGTAAATTTGGAAAATTGCCTCGGGCGAACGGTCGATAAACTGATTCGGATCGCATATATGGCGGGTTATAATCGAAACAATAAGCCGCAGAGGAGATCCAGCGGGATATTAAAGAAGGACCGGCTTATCCAGTGGCCGGAAATTACGCGTCGTTCGCAGAGAAGGAGATTTAAAAGGGCGGTCTAAGCTCACATGGATCCCATTTCTGTTCTTCCTCGTAGGAACGAAGAAATAAAATGTCCCGACGCACGGTCCCCCGCTGCAGATAAGAATTACAATTTATGAATCGGATATAGCTAGAGTATCACGGATAATTCCGTGTCCCGGATGTTATACCTCGCTTTCCACGGCTACCTACGCCGATGTGTAAGTACAATTCATATTTCAGCTCTGTCATTGCTACTTTGCACTACGGAACTAGTCGTCATATTCGTGGGAAAATAAATTCCCTCCTCAGGAATTCATTCGTTAAGGAAATGTATGGCAAAAGAAGGATCGGCCCGAATAGATCATGAGGAAAATTGCAATTCGCAAATCCGGCACGTGATTCCAATTCTCTATGTGAGAACCTCAACATCGCCGGCGGTGGAACTTCTCCGCGATGAGGTTAGCCGGGTTTTAGTAGGGGAGTAATTTTTGTTGAAACCATAGTTGTTCGCCGATGTGTTAGAAGTCTATTGTCCTTGAGTGCGACGGAGGGCTGGGGAAAGACATTTGGGATCGTTTAACGGGGCAATTCGGTCCGTGGAATACCGTCGCGACGCGCTATCGTTCGTCGAGGACGGAAGTAGGGGGGGAATGGTCCTTCGATTGGCCCGTTGGCCGTGTAAAAAACGGGCCGTTCGCGAGTCGTAAAGCAAGCGTCGTCGAGGCGTACTCGACTGATGAATTTCAATATTCTTTATGGACCCTCGACAGAGACGTTCCTGGTCCATCGTCGCGCAATATCGAAGGGTTCTCGTTTCCCCAAACGATCGTCCGTCCATCCTGTAAAATTGAACAACGCCACGATCCCACGTGTCCTTTTGTATTTCCTTCTCGTTCCTCCGTTTCCCATCGCCATGGAAACTCGGGGAACGTTTTCTCGCGGTTCCGATGCATTTCCAGCGCGGCAAGAGGGCGGAAGCATTTACGAGCCTCGCACCATATCGCTGCCGATATCGCCCGCAATACCCGGCATTCTACTACAGCACTACCAATAATTTATACAATCCAGGAAACGTGCTGTTAAATACGCCGCAAGAAGTGTTCAGCCGGTTCAGTTAACATTTCATCAAAGAATGCAATTCACCGGCCGTTTAATTCGACTCATCGGACCGTTGCTCCGCTATAGCGCGATTACTCGCGCGTGAGGAATATTTAAATATCGTTTCATGATTCCGCTAATACGGGGAAAACGTACCTCCATATAAATTTCCCAATTTACCGCAAGTAATTACCGTCCTGATAAATCGCAAAACGCTCGGTGCTTGACCAGTTTTCAACGACGCGGTTTTCCTAGCGTTAATACTTTTCTTGGAGCAGGAAAAATGCTGAAGAGGTGAATGGAGGAAGAGGGGGGGGCGGTCGTTCTGCTGATGTTCCGTGTTTGTCCAATGGTCCGGACGAGACGAATCCTTGGTCGTTGCTTACGATCCTTCCATTGAAATATGCGCTCGACCATCAACCAGAGGTTTTCCCAGTTGCATCTGAAACCTTTCCGGGCGATTTTCCGCGCTGTGTCGAGGGCAATCGACTTGCCGTATTTGTAAAAGAGGAAGAACGCTTTCTCGGGCGATCTTTGGCGGTGGGGAAAGCGCCAGGCCGGAAGTAACGGATTCACGAGTGGATGGGATTTATCGGCCGTATTTACATGAACAGGAAACAGGACAGAAATGCGTCGAGTGAGAATGCACGGTTTACGCTTGACGAACGGCGTTGGCGCGTTTAAACTGGCAATTCCGAGGGGAGGGAAAAAACGCACGGGGGCCGAGAGACTGGGGGACTGGCCAAGCTGAAAAGTTTCTCCAGACGGCCATTGTTTCCTCGACGCATCCTACCCTTCCTGTTTGCCGGTAGATCGCAATTGTACGTGAGCAAAAATCCTACGTCTCCCCCTGTCACTGTATATCTCGCGGACGTAGCGTTCCTTTTTTCCGTGCGTTCCTTCGGCCAGAAAGTTGGTCCGCAAGCACCGAGCACCGCCCCGTCGTTTCCAAGAAAACAAAGGGCCCCGAGGTTGCTTTATTTCGCGAATAATAATTCCCTTTAGCCGGCTACCAACGTGAAAAAGCTCTTACTTTCTTTTCGGGCTGTCCGGTTTTTCTTCTCTCAGGCACACGTTCCCGATGATGGAACACGCGTGAGGATTTCATTAGACGGCCACGCTTGTCTTGGACTTTCTAATAAAGTATAATAAATTGCAATTGCCCGGGAGGTTATTAAATTTCGAAAGGGGCTTAATAAAGTGCGCTCTTAATATACCGAGTAACAGATGTCCGCCAGGGCGTACAAGTTGCTCTCGTCCGGCCGGTGATTTACGACCGACGACCCCCGTACGTGCGTCATTTTTCTGCGCGACGATAAACCACCAACTGCCAACGAACTTCTTCAACCGGCGTAAGCGAGGATTATGGAAATCCCAGAGAGGAACGGTCACTGCGCTTCGTCCACTTGTTTGAATAAATCCCGTATCCGGAGGATATCCAATACCGTCCATCCTGATTTCCATGTCCGAGCTAACAAGCTCGAATCTTCGCCGAACGGCCGAAAATAAAAGATGCCATAATCTTAGAGATTAATAAAAACCGTCGAGGCGGCCCGGGAATTCCCGGGAAATTACGTACCTCCGGCACGTATATTTTTCGTAATATTTTTATTGGACTTTTTCGTGCTATCGAGATATCAAATTTCGATAGTAATTGAAAATTCTTCCTACACCGACGGGTAGATGGATGACATGATTTATTAGGGCCGGGAAACGTCAGTCTCACGACTTTCCCGGCTCTTTGTAGGACCGACTTTCCAACGAAGTTCGATGAAAAAGTCCCCTTGGGAGGGCCACACTGGGGAGGATATCTGCTTGTTGAGTAAAACCACGGCAGATTGTACCCTTCTCCCCCCTGCAAATCTTAGCTATGATTCGGACGACATATGTAAAGCGTATGGCCGTCGTTGGTTGCAGTCGCTGCCGTCGGTTGGTCATATTTAA
Source organism: Hedychridium roseum (assembly GCA_963989215.1). Classification (NCBI taxonomy): domain Eukaryota; kingdom Metazoa; phylum Arthropoda; class Insecta; order Hymenoptera; family Chrysididae; genus Hedychridium; species Hedychridium roseum. Next base: position 8,674,986 of record OZ022310.1, on the reverse strand, counting down.
AAATCCAAAGAATAGTAGAACCGCGCGGATTTTTCAAACCGGACCCACGCGCCGAGAGAACACAGGGATATGGGGAACGTGAAAAATTGCCCGCCAATATTCCCGGCCGGAGCAAATAAAAGGACAGGGCAATAGAATAATAAAGGAGTATGGAAAACTGGCGAGAGGACGATTCTCCAAAATGTTCCATGCGAGTTTGAAAAATTCTGGCCAAGAGGACCAAGTCTCTCTCTCTCTCTCTCTCTCTACTATGTCACTGGAATATTCGGACATTTTCTTATCCCAAGAAAGTACCGAGGTGCAGTGCAAGAAAGGAATGTAAAGAAGAAACCGCGAACCGTGACGTCAGATTCGCGTAAAACCTTGTCTTGATCAAGCACTCTCCGCGGGGAAGCCGAGAATATTTTCTGATCTGACTTGGCGCTCGTTTCATTAATTAAATAGATGCGCACACGCTGGGCGGGAAAATCCCACGGGTAAACGCGGAGGGAGATGTGCGGTTGGTGCCGCGTTTAAAAATCACGGCACCGAAATAACGCGGCGAGCCATTAATTTTAATGCTGGACTTACAGAAGAACGCGTTTCATATACGTAGACGCACAAAGCAAGCACCCCTCCCCCCCTCCCCTGCCTGTCACCCCTTTCCCCGGTATTTTCCGCGCCCGGGGTTTCCGTAAACAGACTTCCCAGCGCTGAACTTATGGGCGAGAATTTTGAGTTTTTATTTAGTGAGAAAGTTTCACGGCAGACCCTTGGCTTCCGGTTTCACCCTCCCCCGCGACTTCCGGGCCAGAGAAATATTTGTCTGCCGGTGACTGCCGTGTCCCGCGTTTCCCCGGAGGATATGCAAATGCAAATCGCCCGGCCGTTCGATCGGCCTTTCCGGTGAACGTCGATCGTCAACGGCCAAAGTCGGCAAACAATTAACGAATAAAATTCATTTGACAACGGTCCTCGCGGGCGGACACTTACAATCAACGTCCAGTTAAACGCACGGCAGAAAACATTCGCCCGGAGGAACAAATGCCCGTTTAAACGGATTTCCATATTCATATCGGGACGCTTCAATAACGTGCAAAATATTCTGCTTATGGTATTTATATATTCCGCGATATTCTTTTATTAAAATCCTCCTGTTGTTAACGCGATTCAGCGCTATTCATGAGAAGCACCGTTAAATGACGAGTATGAGTGTTTTATGTTAATTTCGTCCCAACAGCGGCTCGCATAAATAAACAAATTGTAAATTGCCATTTAGCTGCGTGCGTAAATGCAACCTCGGTTCAAAAATTTCTCCTCGTCTTGTAAATAGCGCTCTAACGATGTGTGAATTACGCGCACTCCGCTGATCCGTCAAAATTGTGTGTACAAATGCTTATTCTCACGATGATATTCTTCTGATGCCGGGCGTGGAAAAAAGTAGTAGCCAGGGCGGGGGGTCGGAGAGTAAGGGGAAAGTGGCTGACGTAAGCCAGCCGAGAAATTCCGGGCGACCTATTTTTCGAAAATCCCTCACTTAAATTACGCCCGGCGGTCGTTTAACAATTGGACTTTTGGCCAATCTAGCGCGGAAATTAAAATCACAATCTGCCGAACGGTCGGAAAGACGCGTGGCGATAGGAAGTATGGTGTTTCCCGCGCTGTGACGTCACGTCAATAAAACTCACTGACGTGCAGTGATAACAAGACAGCGCCTTGGCGAATCAAATAAACATTATGCCTCCGTGCCCGCCGAGAATATCGTCGAGTGAGAAAACTCTCGGTTCAGCGAGTAGGAGAGCGCGAGTCCACGGAAGGAAGGCGTACCAAGTGGAAAGTGAAGGAGTTGGAGGCAAGTGTTTCGCCTGCCTCCTCGAAACTTCCCTCGCTGCCGCGGAATATTTCAGTTTGTTTCGCCCGTCCTTCTTGAATACATTTTGATATTATTCCCTAGGATAGCTAGTCGGCCCGACTCTGTCGCCCCAAGACAACGAGGGTGGGTAGTGCCTCAACGACCGGGTAGGGGGAGGGTTAAAGAGCAGTTTTACAGTTACTGGTTGGAACGATGAGAGGTCAGAAGGTGGGCGGGGAAAAGCCGAAGCCGTTTTATTTGATAAATGCATGAGAGTGTCTGACAGCTGTTGCGAAAAGTCTTTTCTCAGGACCAATCCAGGACCCTCCCCCTTCCTTTCTTCTCTACCTCCGTTTTATTCTTAATCCTCTCTTTCTCTGACGGCTCTTCTTATTACGATTTTATTCTGTAAGGTCGGAAGACGAGGCGAAGTAAAGACCCCTTTCTCTCTCGAGAGTGAACAACAAACTTCGGGCCCGAAACTCTGGTCCCACGTCTGTACCCGACGCTATTATCTCCCCGCTGTCGGTACTTTTTAATGAGAAACCCGTCGGGGAGCTTCGTAACTCGCTGTTTTTTTCATCGGGCGCTTCGTTATCGAATTTATACCCCCGTGAAATCAACACTCGTTTAACGCACGCCTTCGGACGGAAGGTACAACTCATGAAATGATGACCTTAAAAGTGATTCTTTCATTTTGGCAGGGAAGGACGCGATAACATTTTCATTAAATCCTTACGTTTCTTTCTGTCCTGCGGGAAAAGGAAAACTTGTTGAACAAGATAGACCTTTACGGGCGTTAGGGAAGTCCGTAGAAATTAAACTTGCACGAAACTTTCTTAATTCTACGAAAATTCTTTGAAATGCAGGCTTTAAGCGAGAGATAATAAACCCTTACACTCGATTTCAGACGTGTAATTGCCTGCGCTTCGGGATCTGACGGTTCTACTTCCCCGCTCCAAGGGCCGAGCTAATTCTCTCGTACCGAAAGAGTCAAAAAAATCTGATGCTTCAGTTATCTCATTTATCACGGTTGGCTAATGACCCCCGTGAGTGACGAACTTGGTCCGAATTTTCCTGGGTAATGTATCAGCGTAATAAACCCGTTTGCTCTGCGCGCGATTTAATTGGCCTGGTCACTAACTTTCGGGAGTCCGGCGTTGAAGTTTCACAAGTATGATTTATTCGGCGCGTTTAACTGCATTGCACGAAGCGGCTGGACGATCAACGAAACGGCTAGCAGTCGATGTTCCGTGGCTCGGTTATGTCGAGTCGATGAGATTCTCCTTCCGTCGGGAGAGATGTGCAGAGCGGAGAAGAGGGAAGATTTAGAGGAAAAACGATGGAAGGGAAGGCTCAAGCCAGCAGCGAAACCTGCAGAGAGTGGGAGAGAGAGAGAAGTGTGGGAAGGGGAAAGGGAACCACTGAAATTGAGATGCCTTATCTCGGGGATGAGAAGAGGTCTTCGGGGGGGCGAATGCAGTTCTCGGAGAGGGGGAAACGGTTCCCCGACGGTGGAGGGAGGAGGGTAGGAGAGGCCTGCAAAAATCTCTCGGGGAATAAAAGGGATACGGACTAGGACTGGGGGGAGGGGTACTGAAGGTTCTCTTCGGCCAAACTGCGCCGTTGTACCGCGTACCCGAGATTCCACGGTTCTACTCCCCTTGCCCAGTCCCCCGCGGTCTAAACCCCTCCCCTTCCCGTTGGCCCCGATGTACACACCTACAAGTGGTACATACAGGAGCAACGTAAAATTGTTTCCGGCCGTCCCATGGGTACGTCGTCTCGTAGCCGGTATGTTTTGGCCAACTCACTTGGCTCTCCTCTCCGTGTTCCGCAAATCCCTCTTCTTTATTTCTCCGTCTCTGCTGCCGATCCGCGCCCTTCGCTTCACCCACTCGTTCCTCCCCTCGTCTTCTCCTTCTCTCCCCCCACAGCCGGGTAAACTATTTCCCACTGGCCGGGGGATTTTTACAATCCCTTTGCCTCTCTTTCCTTCGATCTTCTTTCTCCGTTTCACCACGGATTCTGTACATCTGTTTCTTCTGTATCTAACTTCCCCCGTTGTATCGTGTTTTCTATCGCCCGTCTGTCTGTGTCTACCTTTGCAATCCGTTTCTCTGGTCGATCGCCTTGGAACGTCCGCCGGTTTTTTTGCCAAACGATCAACGAGCTCGTTAACCACCACACGAGGCTGACCCCCCCATCTCCGACGACCCAATTCCCGCTCGACCTCTCTCGCCCTGGCCTTTCAATCTCCGCCCCTCTCTACCTCTTCCTCTCTCCACATGCAAACAGTATCGTCGGCCACACCTGGACTCGCTCCTCGGGACTTTGTGACTTTTTCGTATCCCTGCCTACCCCATTTTAAATCCTTTGTCAGCCACCCACGGTTCACCATAATCTCTCTACACGTCCTTCAACCGTTGACTCCTTTGCAAAAACCATGAAACTGTTGTGCAACTTCACAAGGACAATACTTTTGGAGAAAATAGGAAATTATTGAATCCGGGGTGGTGGGGGTTTTGTGGTTCGCTTGCGGATGCATATTTTTTAGCGATTCATATTCTTCCTTCTCTTCTTGCTGATGATCACTGGCCTCGTTAACCATCGCGCTCTGCTGACCTCTCCACCTTCGGCTAACCTATCTCCTCTATCTGGCCACCCGGAAATTCCGCTTCTCGTATAGATATTCCAGGGTAATGCCGTGCGAGCTCTCCCCCCCCCCATCCCCCACTCTGCCGCTTGCCCCGATTCCCTATAAAAACAAATTGCCCCGAGCCGGCGTATTTCTCCGTTTTCGCCAAGATTTACGAAGCTCCGAGCTGCTCTTAACCGGTCGGCAAGCGCCGTCAGTAAAGACGACCACAGAGGATAAGGCTCACTAGCACAAGCCCAGCCCCGGGGCACTCGCTTTCATTTATAGAGATCTATGTATGTGTTGGGATCGTTATTCCTCGTAAGACAGTGGTCTTGCGTAAGGCTTTTTTCTTCAATCATTTAGGGGGCGGCCTAAGATGCTGTCGACGGTCCAAAGTCCCAGGGGAAGTACTGCCCTCGAGGGCCCGTTGCTCCCTTAAGGTGACCTCAAGAACCTCAGGGCCTACGTGTTACTCGGCCGGATAATGTTCTGATCATCGTAAAGAGTGGATCATTGGCGGAGAGCTTGGCTGGTCATTGAAGAGTTATGTAATATCGAGAGGCACGTTTACGTGACGTGGAAACGATCTCGTTGTCCTCCTCGTTAAAATTGGTCGAGTCGTCGTTTTCCCCCCGGATGGACGGTGCGAAGGAAGAGAGGAGCAAGAGGAGAAGGAAAGAGAGCCGACACCCTCGATTCAGCCAGAAATGATTCATACCCGCGGGACCACTGAACCGCCGGCGATTTCGGCCGATTCCGCCGGATTCCCCGGACGCATCGGTACATTCGTTTTCTTTAATAAGACGTCCGCAATGGGAACCCATCGGCCGCCGTTAATATCTCACGTTGGACAGGGAGGCGTTATTACGTCTAACAAGAGCCCAAGGAAATACTTGCCGATAATCCCTGCCATTCGAGACTCATGCTCTTCTTCGATGCCGGCAGCAAGAATTCCACTAAAATCCCCATTCGACGTCGTTATATTTTTACGCGTGGCTGAACACGTTTCAAGGGATCGCTAGACGTTTTATCGCGAAATCGGTATTAAGACACGACATCTAAAATTACAGCCGCTGACACGAGGGAATCACGTGACCCAACGTATCCAATTCACGTTTGGAGAAATTTAGGCCGCGTATAGATGTACGCATTGACGCGATTCAGTGATCCGACAGTATCGAAGTCTGAAACTAGTAAGAACTGCGAATCTTGGTCGCGCAGGGCAGGCAATATTTCGCGCTTTCAGCGGAATCCTCCTGGCAAATACCGATGGATTGGTTCGCCGCAATGGCAACCAAAGCCGGATACTTCCGCGTGAGTCTCATTCCTTCCGGGCTCCCGCCCTTCCTCCGCGGCGAGACGCAATATCAAAGGGGTGGAAAGGGGTGAAAGAGGCAGGGACGTATAAAGGCTGCCGCCGTCTGATCTGTCTCCCGGGACCAGCCGGCCATGGAGACAGACGTTAGCTCTTCTCCGCTTCGAAAGACGAGGAAGCGCACGCGTTCAACCATGGATAATACGCCGGCCCGTTTCCGTAATAGCATCGACGTGCCACGTGTTTTCGCCTGTGCTGCCGAAGGAGTATCACCCTCAGTCCTTATCTTTCTTGCTCCACTCGCGCGTCGATCTTACCTCCCTTGTTTCTACCCCTTTTTGTACCGCAAGTGCAGACACGATGCACAGAATGCAATTTTCGAACCAGACGAAGACATAATTAAGATTTAACAGTCGCGAGAATTTTAATCAATCGTGTAGAGTCGTTACAATTCAACGAAGGGCTTGGAAATTTGTGATAATTCTTTCTATAAAAAATGTCGAATTCTTATAATTTGAAATTGGACAGGTGGAAAGGTGGAAATTGGAGTTGTAGGTCTGTAAAAATTCTTTAGATCGAAGGAGTTGGATTGTAATTTGTACGGGCGGATAGTTGAGATAGGAATATCCGAACTGAGAGAAACGTCTGGGACGTAGAGAATTCGTCGTTCCGCACTTTTCCCATGGTATTGCCGAGCGCGCACCTGTTTCCCCGCGAAATCCATGGGGAAGATCGCGACGTTCTCGATCGCGTCTCCCTAATTTCGCGGAATGTAATATCAGCCGTAATATCGGGCTTAATGCTAGTTTCAGACTTGGGGAGTTCGAAGATTACCACGAATCATTTCGCTCGGAGTTCTCCCTCTCCCCCTCGTGTGGCCCCGTCTTCTCGCATTTCATATTACCAGCTACTTGGCAGAGAAGAGGTGAGGCGGGAGCGGGGAACAGGGGGGAAGGGGTTGTCGGTCCTTGGCGTACTTCCGCATCGATGCTCGCCCGCTTCCGCTTCCGTTGCGACTCGGCCGCAATGTAACTCGTCATGTAACGCGGATGAATGCGGATGCGACGCGGTCGATACGCCAGACACACTCGTCCCCCACTGACTCAACGATATATACCTCAATTCTAGCTATTCCCAGTCCCCGAGAGTATTGTCGATGAATAGCCAAAGCGTACTCCGCCGCGCGGAATTATAGATCCAATGCGATCCCGTGGAAGGTCCAGACGAGCGTCGTAAAGTAAGTCGGTAATTACGAAACCTTCAATCGGCCGGTCCAATTGCCGAGTATTTAGAATCAATCCGACTAATTCCGGAGACAGACAGTAATACCAGTTAAGGATGACTTTCTCCATGGGGAAGATAGTGTATATTTTTGTGTTAGGTCCACTCGTTGTCGAGATTGTTCCTGTCTACGATGATATCTATTCGACGCGGAAATAGATGAGCCGGATAAGACCTTCGGTCCGCAATATCGTAGCTCGCAGGGTGGCTGAACGTGGCTGAACGTGGCTGAACGTGGCTTCCGTGCGGACTGATCCGACATATCGAGGAACACGTAGAGGGTAAGAGGGTAGGTGGGTGTCTGCGAAACGTAAGGTCGTCACGTCTCGGTTTTGACCCGGCCACTTTCACGCCCGGACACACGTTCTCGCTTTATGACACCTGTTTGCTGGCGCTGCATTCTCCCTCCCCGGGTGTACCTCGTGCGTCCTCGTCGTTCCCCTGTCACCGGTGGCGAGCTCGCACGTTCAATACATTCGCCGGAGTCGATATACAGAGCCGTTGCTTTTGACACGTCCAAAGTTCCGGGGAGAAATATTGATACCGGTTGCCGGGGTCAACGGGGAACCTACCTTCCTTCCTTCCTCGACTCTTCCCTTCGGTGCTCTCACTTTTTTGCTCTCTCTTCCCTCTTTCCCCTCTTGCACAGGCCGATTGCACGGCGGGGAAAACCGGGGGGAGGCGTCGAGCCTCTGCACTCTCGTAGATTGAAAAGTACCGTGAGGAATTTTCAGCGCTTAGGAGGATTCCCCGAGCCGCTTCGTCCTTGATCCAGCGGTGTCAGTTGCTTTTTTATCCCATCCCCGTACATCCTTTTTCGGGGGATAAACGGGTCCATCTATCTCGGCCCCCGCGAACGTCGATCTCTCGGAGAAACGATGATCCGGCCGGAGTCATTGTAATTTTCAAAAGATCGGCTAGGATGTGCTTGTATCTTCCGCCTGTCAAAACCTACCTCCGACGGTATACTGCGGAAGACGTAGATCGCCTGGATCCTCCTCCACGGTGAATTACGTTTCTCCTTTAGCCGAGTTTACCGAGTGATGCGGAATTCGCTTATCGACGGAGACGTTTCCAGCCAGTGCCCAGGGGATGTTGAACTTGTCCTTGGAAATGATATTACAATCAAGTGTTTGCCTTTCCAGAACGGAAAATGAGACGAGCCGGTTAAACGAAGCCGGGAGCCTAATTCTCCGGCGGAGAAGCTTTCGAGAAAGCCCTTCTTTACTTACGAGCGGCTCAAATTAACCACTCGACTTTGCCGAAGGGGGTGCAAAAAGCTCGGAGTTGGCGAGAACAAAAATGGTGACTCGCCGGGGCTTTGGATGATTCGTCAGGCGTTTTCTCCTCGAGACGACAAACCGACGTATGACGGGCCGGCTATTAGGCGACGTTCCTGCGGAATGGCTTATGCCCCGCTATTGAATACGGCGAATACATTTCTCGGGGAAAGGCCAGATGGTGTCGCGGCGATCCAATGCCGGAGATTTACAGTCTGAAACATCGGGAATCGAAGGATGTCGCCGGAGGAATAGTGCCTCAGCACTGCGACCTGACAAGCGACAAATCGTCGGGCGTTTCGACAGAAATCTAAAGGCAGATTTATTGGCCGCCGGTGTAAAGGCAAGTCGTTGCAGCCGAACGCTCAGATATTTCGCCGTTCCCCACGCCCCACGTTCCATCTTTGTACGTCCGCGATTGCTTAACCGCCGCCTCGTAAATCCCGCCTACAAACGACCGCGAAAAAAGTATCCCCAGCACTTATTGACATTGCTCCCCATATCGGCGGACATAAAACGCGCCCCGTGAAATATCGCCAAACAGCGCGAACTTGAGCCGATACCCGGGGAATAAATATCCTCACGTTAATCGCTTATTTCACCAACGAATTCCACGTAGACATCTTTTTACGGCTGGTCCTCGCGCACAGCTACGAAATATTATATTTCCATAACCTCGGTATCGCGGCGCAAAGTCCGCCGTTAAATCGTCGACGTAATGGCGAACGGTCGTGGCGTAAGAAAGGATACGTTACGCGTAATTGCGGGAAAGGATTGTAGGACGGTCGGGAAATGCCGCGGGCGCCGGACAGAGACGGGAGAGTAAAGCGACCCTTTGCCCACGCTGCTGGAAAAGAGAAGCGAGGGGGGAAGGGGGAAGGGAAAGGGGTGGACGTAACGTCGAGCCGGAGGGTCGGGAGGCGCTTAAGGGCGGCTTTAGTGGGCCGTTGGCTCGGGTCTGATATTCCGCGTTTGTGGATTACGAGCGGCAATAACATTCCTAGGACGATCCTCGAGGATATAGAAGACGCGGGATCTGATGCAAGATCAGCGGCCGCAACGCAGCCCAATACCCGGAATGCCGCGAATCCGCAAGGATCGCTTTTCAACGGCACAGCCAGACCTTTTCCCGCTCGACGACTTCTGCCCGCCGGCGATAACCTGTTACCCGGCCGTCCGAGAAATTCTCACTAAATTTTCCCCCCAACGCTCCCCCCCACACCCCTTCTTCGGGCAAAGTTCCGCAATGGCCGGCCCAAGTCCACTACGGCCAACTTCCACTTCTAACGAACAGCGAAGGGCTATCTTACGACTCGTCGATAAAAAACGACAGGGTCTCGCGACGTTCGATCGCGTCTGCTTTATCTGCGCTCTCTACTTGCGTCGACAGTTTTAAGACGGCCTGCGTCCCGCTCCTATCGGTACTCTTAACGGTACCGTACTTATCTTACGTAGGGTTCTTCAAAGAGAGTTTTTCGAAAAGTCTCGAAACAGGATCCTTTCTCCCGTAGGTACGTGGAGCTGTACTTTCCCGGCATGGAAGTAGCTTCGGTGGTGTTCGATTTGCGGATTGCTTCTAAGGGGTTTACCCATGAAAGAGTCACATTTAAGGGCGGTAATGCTTTGTTACGTAAACTATATAGTCCCCGGGTGGGGCTTAACATGGCCGGGAAGATAGATCACCGTGTGTCTCCGCCTATTCGCCGGCTGGGCTGTTTATTTTTCCTCTCGACGGAGCCGCGAGAAGTAAAGTGGTCGTTGAAAGACACGTCGCGCGAATGTCGGGCCACTCGATGAATGCCACTTTCCCGCTGGATGGCAAGGAAAACTGTGCTTTCCGAGCAGACAGAACGTCCTTTGATACGTCTACGTCGACTTGGAGGCCTTTCATCCACCGTCGCTCCCTTACTCTTCGTGTCAATCGGCTTTCCGCTCGACTCCCGGAATGTTCCCCGTGTATGCTTTTAATGCATTCTTCCGCGACGAGAAAATCGCTCTTCCCCTCAGCCGTGCCAGCCTTAACCAAACACTAGACTTGGGTAGCAACTCCCGCAGGAATTCTACACTAACGATCCCACGTTTGCTCGATAAAGAAACGGGCGTTCCTCTCTTCGGGAAATTCATCTCCCACGGACTTTGATAAAAAGACAATAGGAATTAAAATTCGACAACAGTGGTCCACAGAAATCGGTCCTTCAGACTGTACTTCAATTCCTCGGGGATTTTCTTCTGTTGCTCTTCTTCAAGCGAGGACGGATTTAACTTGATACGTGTAGTTTGCGGCCGTATGCGGTTTCACGCCAATTGTAATTCCTGCGCCACTGGATTAGGGTGACTAGGCTTTGAAGGGGGGTAGGGGACGGACGAGGGGCTGGTCCCGCAAGAATAGAAACGCTGGAGCGACGAAGGACGGTCAGAGCAAGTAATTGATATCGGCGTTGGTCCGTGCAATATAGATACGTGTATACACAAACTCCACGAGTTTCGTGAACGAGTATGGGGATGAGGGGACAAGGGGTGGAGAACGGCAATATCCCATTTTCTTCTGTGGTGGTCTGGGCCCTAAAGCCGCACGGCTTGACCGTATGCGAAATCTCTCAGCGCGCCAGATCGGAGATCTATGGAACTTAATATCACGGATTCCCCGGGGTTATCTGCCCTCGTAAAACGCGCCATTAAAAACGCCGCGTCGGTGTAATCAACCGTGGCGATGCGGAGAACTGGCAGTCGTCCTGTTACGCCGAGATATAAAGCCAACGCGATACCGGAGAGAACCACACTGCTATCAAAACTCCCCGGTAAAAACATGAAAATTATTCAGGCGAACACAGCTGTTAGAAGTTTATGTTAACAACTTCTCGGAATTTTAATTTATATCCCCGAGGACTTCTGATGCTTCGGGCTGTGCCACTGCTCCTATCTTAATTCGCTAATTAGGTCCTTCAAAATCCTAACCATGGCTAAGTTGAATGTTAATGCCGACGAGAATTCCTGGAGAATCTTTGGACCATTATGTCTTTGTCCTTGAATACACAGAGCTCATAAGCCGGTATTCCGCTTATATGAGAGCGATAAATTATTGCCCACTTTGACGGACTTTTATTAAACTAATAAAATGTAAACTATAAAAATTCCTCGTAAAAATGGAGTGATAGTATGAAATATTGGGCATTTATGGCTGCATTGCCATGGACTTATTGGCCATTTACCTGTCACCGTGTGCAGAGTAGCTCGTTTGCAAATTTTAAGTCCCTCTTTTTGCTGCTTGGACATCCTTCTGGAATAACAGCTTCACAGAGTCGGTCAAGCAGATTCATATAAAATTATGTAGAAGTAAATTTTCAAAGTTTAAAATATCGAAAATTCCTTCAGCGTAGAACTTTAACACAGGTTAATACAGGGATCTTCGTATCGAGGTATTCCGAGAACGTGTTGTCTCGGCGTAGATTGATTCCTTGGCAGCAGAATCTCAAAGCCGATCGTGCCGTGCGGCCGGGCGATTTATTAATACCTTACGGCGCGATATTGAATATTTGACGCTCTGCCGGCCAGTTTATGGGGATATTAAATGTTTAATACACTCGCGCCAAAGTTATGCGCGCAAAAAACCAAAGGGGGGTGGGGCGTATCGTGAGGGAACCGGACATTGACGAAGAAATGTTGGTCGCTGAGGGCGGCTATCGATTCCCCCGAAGGCTGCTAAGTCCGGACGTTAATGGCGCGTGTAGGCCGACAAAATTCCCGTCGCGCGGCTTGACATGCAAATCAGCCATTGTCATTGTTATTACCGGCATAACTCCCCTCTTGAGCGGCGACGCGCGATGCCGACGTTGTCGAGGGGCTTAAAACCGGCTCGTAAATTCGATGCCCCGGCTGAATGGCCGCCATTTAAATGATAACGACAAGTCGCCCCGTTCCTTGCCTCCCGGGGTGGGGCACAGACGAGGGAGAGGAGGAAGGGGGGACTGGGCTCCTCCTCGGAGATTCCGTAATGCCCGATATTCAGCTGCGAATTGCCTCACTTTGACTTTCTTTGGAAGACGTTGACACAATGCGCGGACTTAGCCAGACTAAAATCCCACCCAGCGTCTCCTCTTTCCTTCGACTTTCCGCCGAGAAAACCCCATTCTACCGGCTCTACCCGATCGGACTTCTGTTCGTACGAAAAGGAAATTTCTCTCGGACAAATGTAACCTTAGATAACGTGGCCTAAGAAATTTTTATCCTATCATTCGGATTGTCAGAATTAGAGGGGGCGGGGGGGATGCAAAGGGGTTGAAACCTCGAACATAGACGAAGGGGTGGTGCCGATGGGAGTCGAGTGAAATAATTGCGTATGATTAATCAGGGAATTGCAGAGGTATTTCGACGGGCCGAAGTTATCAGTTTCGCTGCAGGCACGTCGGAAAAGCTTCGCAGCAAATATTTCACTGACCACGCGCCATTAACAATTTATGTGTCCACAAACATCGACGGCATTAACGCCCATGTAAATGAGCGTAGCCCCCGGCTATTTCAGTAGCCGTAATCCGCTAATTCGGTAATTGATTTATCAAGTATTACCGCCCCGTAAAACTAACACGAACGTCGATTAGTCGCGGTTTTGAAAACGAACGCTTGGCCGACTATTCCGTAAAATTCCGAAGAAATTAGCCTAAAATTCTCGTTTATCCGTCTAATTTTGCGGCGAAATTTGGCGTTGACGAAAATGTCCCCCGGTGTCCCTTTATCGACTGGTAAGGTCGAGCGATCGATTTTATGGCATCGAGGAAAGGGGATTCGTAGGCATACCATGTCGAGACACGGCCGGGATCAGAAGCGGATTACATTTGGAAGTCAATCGAATTTCTCCGCGGCAGTCTTCTCGATGACACTTAATGTTATCAAGCCCCTACTTGACTTTCCGAAGGAGATCCCCCGCGGGGGTGGAGATAAAGGCGAGATTCGCGGAAACGTAAGACGTATCTTCGTGACGGTGTCGCGAAGGAATTTTTCATCAAGTCTTCCTCCTCCGTCCGCCATTAAAAGCCATTGCATAAAATCAGCAGTGTCGGGATTCCAATTACTTTAACAGCCGACAGTGAAAAGATTGTTTAACCGTTTCCTTCCGGATCGGAGTTGTTCTTCAATGAAAACTCCTTTTCTCGGCTCGTCGCCCGTTTGACACTCGTCATTCGTCACGGAAACATCCACCTATTCGGCAATTAACGGCCACAGATTTATTCAACGTCCCAACTAGCCGAGCGTCGATGGAAACTTTATGAATGGACGTCGGGCGTTTTTTATTCGACTCCACTAATGCACCGTTCGTTGAAGCGTGCTTTGAGAACTTTGCTTTCTGTCATTTTAGTCAAAGGCTAAGCGGTTTTAAATGTTTACGAATGGCTCTCGTTATAAAATACGAATACTATAAGTACTTCATTTTACACCGGGTAACGTTTTCATAAATCGCATCGTCAAAGTTTACCAACTTATGAAACAGACGTAATTAGTCATTGCTGAGTAATTTTTGGTTTAAATATTCTGACAGATTTATGTGTAAATCACTGTTGATATTCTTCGATGCTTGCTCTACAAGGGATGGTCGAGATATTGAAATTACTATATTATTTTTAATTAAGCCGTTAAATTACTGTATTACTTACCGAACTCGTAGCATGGCTTAGCGCGGAGTTGGCGGGCAAATCTGTCGATTAAGCTGGTTACCTGACGCTAAACAGAATGATGTATGCCTGGCATGCGCTCAACCAATCTCAAGTCTCCGGAAACCCCGTTCCTTTGTTCCTCGATTATGCATGGATCGCTAAAGACTATTGTTTCCTCGAAGGATTCTCTCCTCGTGTAACGAGATATTGTCAGTTCGACATAGTAGACTGAACCGATGTAAAAGGAAAATGAAAAAAAAATCTCCATAGAAGAACGTTGCGTTGAAAATGAACTCCCTTGCGGGGGATGAAACGTGAATGTGAATTATCCGGCCGAACTTGATCCCCATTTTTCTCGTGCACGTGAAGCTTAAACCTGGCGAGACGTTTGAACCGCGAATAGGAGTGAATTACAGGAAGTATCGCAGTTTAACGAGCGATTTGTACCTGATAACTTGCTCCTCGGCAGAACGTTTGTTCTTTATCGCCTGTACCGGCGTATGGTGTTTTAATTGAAGCGCATATCCGCGTGCATAATCCGTGGTCGCGGAGTGACTCGTTTAATTACACTCGGCAAATTGCAGGGGCCCTACAGATCTTGAATGGCAATTCTGTGCCGTCCCTTTTGGAATTTTCCGGCTTTCCTCGTCGCTCAAGTGGTTCATTAGCAGGCGGCCTCGGCTAATGGAGAAAAGCGAGGGATTTGACGGTTGCCCGAGCCCCTCGCCGACTTGCGCGCTTATATATTGAAGATTCCTTTCTTCGCCGAGCCGTTTCTTTGCTGCCTGCCTTAGAAAAAGCGGTGGTCGCGCGGCTGGAATTTTCACGGGGCGTAATCATAGGAAACCGTGGTAAAAGGTCAATTCTTAAAAGGTATTACCTGTGTACCGTGCGGCCGGGTTTAATTTTCAGCTGCTTTCCTGCGAGCCTGCCCGTGAATTTCAAGAACCGAGTGCGCACAAAGCGCGAGACGCCCGAGAAACACGCGGAACGTCCAACTTGGCACCAACAAAGAGAATAGTTAAGTTCGCAGGGCAAACTAGCAAGATAAAAGACACCTGCCCCGGGGTTGTAGTATTTAACTGAATTCATTTTAGACTCCCACTAGGCGCCACTAGTTTTCCTCCTTGTCCACTGTTTTACCGGTCTCCCATTAAATTTACCCATCCCGCCGTGCACTATTTTTGTCATCTTTAAGTCTGCTTTAAATCGTATCGTTAAAAACACGTACGTACGTCAGCAAATGACGTTAGAGGATTGTTTGGCATTTACATGCGGTATCGCGCCCGCTGTGTACTTACAAATTAGCGTTTCTCATTATCCCGCGCGCCCCGATAATAACCTGCGGCTGTATTTACATTTCGTTACCGTGTCATTACCGGCCCTTTTATTTGCCATATCTTACGCCTTCATGTGTTTGAAGGTAAATATTTTGACGGCCCGGCTCGGATACAAAGCACATATTTACGCCTTCTCAGACGCATCATCTAAGTCCGGATAATTGCAACGTCTGTGTTTCAATATAATTTTGAAAGTAAAAGGGACATTTCGCGATTTTGTATGAGAGATTTTGCACGGGGGAGTGTACTTTATCGTGATAAGGATCTCGCCTTTCCGCTTAGTTGTATGTTAGGCGAAAACTTTGTGTGCTTTTCGCATGAAGAAAGCACGTCACGTACTACCGCCCGTAATCCGGCACGGGACGTTAAATTTTAAGCGACGTAGATGCATACGCTGGCCAGGAAAGATAACAATAAAATACCGAGAAGCTTCGTTTGCGCACCGCGAAAATCGCGCGCCTCTGCGTTACCGTAAGTCCTTGCCCAAGTGGAAAGCAGATGTGCACCTTGTAAATTTGTAATTATGTGAATCGCTGAGCCGCGAACGTGAAGCTGTAAATCACGGACAATTTTTTTTCCCTCTGTCTCGCGACATACGAGCAGCGAACAATTGAGTCGTTAAATTTCGTTCTGCGCAGACGTCAGGACGCTTCTAAAAGTTGAGACACACAGAACAGCGTTTTGAATAAAATGATTTTTAAATGGCCAGAATAAGTGGACTCGATTGGCTGCTTTCTATTTTCGCAAAATTTCTAGAAGCCTAGGGACGTTTAAATAAGCTTCTAAACAATTCTTACAGGCTGGTCCGTCCTTTGTGCAGAGAACTACCTCGCCATTGTTGGCCGAGGATGGCGAGGAAGAACGTTTGTCTTAGTTTCTGTTTGCTTTTACCATTAGGCAATCAAATTATCGCGCTCTTCTCGAGATTGCCGACCGCCCCTAGACCGCTCGCTAACCCCGGTCGGGCCTTCTCTTTCTCCGTCCTCTTTGCTTTTAACGCTCGGCCGAGGAAGGTGACGAGAGGGAGAGAGAGGGACGCGAAAGGTCGACTAAGTGGGCGAAGCCAGTAGACACGTTTAAATGGCAGAAAGCGAGCGCAGGGCCGGCTGTTCATTCATTGCTCGGCAGTTCTTTCGACGGTATAGCTAATTAGAAGTTCTCTTTACCGTCGTCGACAATCTCCGCTCTCTGCCAGCCGCACAGATGTATCGAGCAAGGTATTAATTCGAGCTACAAACCGACCGAGTCTCGACTAACCTTGCCTGTAAATTTGCTCCGACCAAAAGAAAAGTCGTCTCATTCCCTTAATTTCAATGGACTAGACTAATGGCCGGGACAATCGAAGGCAATTGACCGGTTTAAAGCGCATCATAGTATCACCGCGGTCCAACGTGTTTATTTATCCTGATGATATTCGAACGAGCTACTAACTTTCTAACTTGCTAAGAACATCTAATACCTCTTGCATAAAATATTCATGCCCCCCGTGTGAGCTCGCTATGACGTCGTTTACTCTTATATAATATAACTGCATTAAATTATACTGATGATAATGCAAAAGTTAACGACTGCGGCAAACGAGGGCCCATTTGCTCGACGGCGAAACGATCTCTCGCGCGGTTTAACAAGGCTCACGCGATATAATATTTTGACGGAAGGCTGAAAATGATTTTTTTCACGCCCACGTTATATATCACGGTACACAGTCTGTCGCGCGGCGAATTGGGGAGCAGGAGGGTCGGAATTTTTCGTCGGCGGGACACAATCGTCGCCGGACGATAGTCGACTTTTGTTCTTCGCTCGGGCTGTCTGTCGCGAGATGAAACAATGTACGGCCGGCATATCGTCGATGACAAGCGGCCATCCGTCCGTCATTTATTGTTTCGCGGGGCCGAGGATAATCCGATTTCCTGCGCGGCCGCCGATTAATCATCCGAGCCTCGGCGCGATCAGTCGCGTCGTTTCGAATCCATTCCCGACGATGGGGCCGTCACGGCACGCGCATACAACTTCCGGCCGAATCCCGCTGCAGGCCGATTAATCAGCGATTCTTCGGGCCTTCGTCCCAAGGTCGGGTTATCGCCGCTCCAAATCCCCTCGTCGAAAATCCATTTTGTCGGCCCTGCCATATTTCAGCAGCCGTCTCCTCGAACCTCGCGGCTCTTCATACTTTTACCCGAATTTATACTCCTTTTCCAATAGCAGACAGACACGATCGAACGATTTCCAGTAAATTATCTTGGCGACGTGACGTTAAAGATTCGAGCTAAACATCGACACGTTGAGACTATGATCCTGTGGCTATTTCCCTCTGGTTAATTATTAGAGTTCTTCGGAGTTAAAGCACGTAGATCGAGATCAACGGAAGGACGCGGCGAACGGTACATTTGCAGAGTACTAGTGTGCTGTTTACAGGAGTGTAATTACCGACTCGTCCGGCTAAGAGGAGAATACGGAGTGTAGCCAATTCCCCTCACGAACTGCCCTGTGTACCCGCGGACATTGGATCGTCCGTTCGCTTTCCTTGCAGGATTCAATTTGCCTAAATCCACATGGACGGACAGCCGGTTACGTCGATCGCCTTTATCAGATCCTCGCCGATTAGCGCACCTTCAAATCAATCCTTCACTCTCCCCCACCCCCTCCTCCACTTTAGTTCCCCTTTCTTCTCTCATTTCAACCCTTGCACGAACCCTACGGGATCGTTATGGCTTTTACTTGGCATTTCTATGCACGTTCTTTATTTCCCCGGAGATATTCCCTAATTGCGGGACGCAGGACCGGCCGCGCCGCTCGTTAATTTTGTGCAGACTCTCCGGGAGATTCTCAGACTGGCGGAAAAATTCTGAAAAATCGTACGGCCAGTGAGGAGCATAAAGGATCCAAGGGTGTATCGATCTGGCCTCTGTATTGTCTGCCGGTTGCCGGGTAATCGCGGGAGGTTGGAGTCAATAATCCGTGATCCGCTCAGCACGAGAAGCGCTTTGCTCCACGTGTAATTGGGATCAGTGCTTATCTGTCGGCGCACACCGAATCCCCCCTCTGACCATCATCTCACCACCCTCCGCCACTGGCCAGCGTCCCTTGTATATGCGATATGCCTGCACTTATGCTTACCAGGGTCATCGTCTTTAATTGTACAGCAGATTCTTTTCGGCGAAGGGAGACCTAAAGTCCATCTAAAACACCCTTTACCCAGGCTAAGTAAATTTCAATCTTCCTATATCCTCACTTCTTTCTATCCCATTGTGCCATTTCGTGAATCCTTTCGCATGGTCACGCAGGAATGGCAATTCAGTCGAAGAAACGACTGACGCGAGGGATGAGAAATAGATATTCTTAGACGGGCAAAAGCTGCGGAGACCAGAAAATATGTGCATTCGCGTGTCCAATATCGCCGTGACGCAGGGCAAATCTCATAGTTTCGTGTCGGTATCTGACCTTATCGTCGTCAATCCGTCGGTGCGGCACAATGCTCAGAATGCAGCATTACTTAGAAAGTGTGTGAGCTGATATACTCCTACTGCACGTTGTCCAACCTGTGCGATACTTAGAACAATAATTTTTACTTCAATTCGAGAGTTAAGTGCGACTTGCCAGGACAGACAAACTTTCTTTACGAAATTCATTTCTAATGCCTGGCTAATTGTTTAAGGAGACAGAATATTCAATGTGACGTTAACGTAGTCGAGTTATTTGACTTACTTTTATTTACTTGTTCGGCCGGCTTTCCCCTCGGCGCGAGTGTGTTAACGTTTGATGTTCGTGTCCAGAGGAATGCAAAGTTTCCGGGTAGAGTCGACGAGGGGCAAAGTTGGTCGAACGAGAGAGCCGTTGCTTGTGGGACGAGTGGAGACGCATTTTGCGCGGCTTGTCGATAGTTTGTCGAGGCCGTGCACAATACAATGAATGGGTTACTTAGGAGGCGTGCTACGTCGTGTGTTTCAGAGGGACCGACCTTCACCGAGCCGATATCAAACTTGACGGTCCCGGTGGGGAGGGAAGCTGTGCTCGTCTGTGTCGTCGCGGACCTCCTTAGCTACAAGGTAAACTGTCAAACAGAGACATGTGTAATCTTCCGTTGTTCGCCTTCCTCCCAGATTCCCGTCTTCCCCCTCCTCCCGTTCCCTCCTCTCTGGCCCACTTGCATGCGCTCCATTCGGCAACGCAATTTCTGAGCCCCGCCTCGCCCAGCCCGATGCCCTGACAAAAGACCGGACGATCCCCGGAACGTCACGTCTCGGGGATCGGGTAATTCGTTCGCCTGGAATCTACGATGCATGTCGCGCAGCTCAACGACGTCCCCAAAAGCGCATGGATAATCGAATTGCAATTTAAGTGGAACAGCACCACCGCCACACTCGAGTACCGGATTAATCCCAAACGTACGCTCCTAATGAAATACGATCGTTTAAAACTCGTGCTCGTTTCGTCATTCCCCGTGCTCTTAATAAGATTGATCGGCGCGGCCGAGTTGGCGGTGAAGTTGGAACGAGCGGATCCCTTTAAAAATTCCGCGAGAGAGACCGAGTGAATAAGGAAAAATATACGGAGAATCTTCGGCGAGTCGCGCCTAAAGATAAATGGACGGGGGAAAAACGCTGTGTAACGCGGAGCCCGGCGTCTCGAGTTCGTCGAGGTGGCAGGAAACCCCGCCGAGCGGAAGCGAGGAAGTATGCAGGGAGAGTTTTCGAAGGAGGACGAGAAGCCGTGCTCCCGGAGGAAGAGATGAGTCAGGGGGGGGGGGGGGGGAACAAGAGGGGAAGGGGAGGGGGTGTCTGCTGGGTGCCGGGCCGGAGAGGGTGGAAAATGGGCAGGGTAGGTTCGGGGATGAGTTCAGCCGACGGACTTAGCTTAAGTGCGTCAGTTTAAGCCCGGTGTATCGTACAGTCAGGACCGACGAAGGGTGTCCTGTCGCACCCCCTCAACCCCCTCCTCCTCCCCTTGTAGCACATTCGGCCAGCACCTATAAACCGGAGTATATCTCCCGGCGGAAGAGAAGCTCAGCGAAATTGGAGTGCGCCGATTGTTTGCCGAGGAACCGACGGCCTCAGACGTGTCATTGATAAGTTGCAGCCCCCCCCCCACCCCTCCCTCGTTCACGCTGCAGCGAATGCACCGCACAGAAACGGACCGACGCTCGTAAAAGTTTAGCCCGCTTCCCGTTTTCTCGTGGTTGGTAAATAAATTTATTCGATTTCTAACGGTGAGCAAAATTAAAAGTTGGAGCATTGTCGCGGGTTGATTAATCGCGGATCGATCGGATCATTGAGCGTGGTTTGCAAAATGGCGGCTGATAGTACGTCTGGACGACTTCATTAAAGTGGTCGAGTGTTAATACGTCGTCGAGTTCGTGCGGATTATCAGGCGGAATTAAAGGCGATTAATCGGCGCGACTCGACGGCCCTGTAATAAAAGTGGCTCCGACGATAATCAGGGCTGTTCCTCAGCCGCGGAAATAAATTAGTGGGGAATTACGGGCCGTTGGCACCTCGCGTGCCAGGTGTTAGAGTGAATCGATATATATCAGGGCTCTTGCGTCGGGGTTTAACGTGGTCGCTAAGTCGTCTTTACGGAACGCTACGCATGATCAGTCAACGGCACTTGCCGTTGACATAAGTGCGCCCATGCACCTCCGACTGCATCTGCATATATGGCCCGTCGAGGACTAAAGCGATCGCGGATAACACTCACCTCCGCAGTTTCGCCGTTTTAATGCCACGGGCTTTCACTACGGGCGTCGTAAAAAGCTGCGTTAAAACGTACACTCCGTAATAAGCTTCGCAGGAATTATAACCGTTCGGGGGCAAAATCGCCAGGATCGCAAGATTCGGGCAATCACACGGCTGTTAACCGTGGGAAAATGAAAATTGAATGAACGAAACTCAGGAATTATTTCCTCGAGCGAAACGAGTCTCCTTTCCACGTAGTCAGGGTTCTTAATCTACCGTTTGGAGGTTAAAGTTTGAATTCGTCGCGTGAATAAGCCGTCCCCGGTGTCTATCTTGCTGGAACTGTTATTTACGCTTTACGAGGGCGTTCTTCTTAATGCGACGACACGGAAAAAATGAAAAGGTATTTCCGCCAAGTGGCCAGAGTAGTCCGGCACATGCGGCGAAACTTTACGGGACGTGGGTAGCACGTTCTGAAACTGAAGGTGGTCTCTTCATAAAGGTGCCGCGCAAGTGACGCGCTGCAGTTCCTTCCTGGAGAGCGGAAGGGGTGGTAAACGTGGAGCAAAGATAGGTCAAGAGAAGGGAAGGGCGTAACGTAGCGAGATAAGGAGAAAGCGGTCGAAGGGAGAGTGGGAGAAGGATAGAAGGAATGACCGAGAGAGATCGGGGAAGAAAGATAAAGGGAAAGGTAGTCTTACGGGCAGCTTGGTAGAGATTTGCGACGTTTCAAATGACAGCTCGTTGCGAAGGTTTACTGCCTACAAGGCGCAAAAGTATCCGCTGCTCCGCCCCCCAACCCCCCCTTGCGCCTTATGCCGGCAGTCCCCGCTAACTGAGGCCGAACAGTCCGTTCTCCGGGACCACCGTCTGGAATAGCCCGCGTATTTCTCCCGGGACAAACGAAATTCATTTAGAAAAATATGAGCAACATTCTAGGGACGATGGGAGCGTCGTGTCGGAATGCGACATTCCACGCGTCATCGTTCCTCTTAGCCACCTTCTTCGACCTTCCACGTACCTCCGTGAAAACGTACGACCGTCTCTGTCGGTCGTAACAAGTCCCCGCAAAGACATCAGTGAGGTTCATTCTCAGCTACGTGAGACATTAAGTAGCGAGTCTACGTTCGTTAGAAAATACGGCAAGACAATTTCAATGCTTTGACGCGTGTTAATTAACGTACCATTGCTTCCCTGTTTATGGTAGAAATGCAGTGAGAGTCGACATGTGTAGACGAAGCGAATTGAAAGGAACGAAACGTCAATGTGGAGTGGTGCATAGGCTTCCATGCTGCGGACCCTTTTCGAGATCAACACCGTGGGTAGTTCATCGTGGGCAAACTTAGGCGCGGAAGCTCCATTCGGATGAGGGAGCAGCTAAGGGACGGCTGGTGCCCGGTTGATGTCGGCCTGCGTGTTGGTACACGTGGATGTTAATCAGGATGGGATTTACATACGCGCCCCGCATTACCCGGTAGTCAGGCAGATGCACCGTGAGGAGAAGATAACGGCCTCCGGAGAGAATTCCGAGGGCAATATGGCGCTTCCAAGAGTCACAGCCGATGTGTAATAACGTGCCAGCCAAGACCGTAATTACGCCACGGTCTGCTGATCAACTTCCCTATCGTCGGCCTTATCTACGTCCCCCCCCCCCCTTCTGCTAAGTGGACGATTCATCCGCGCAGACATTTCGCACCGATCCCGCACAAAGGGACCTTCTCTTCGTCGAAATTACAGCTTGAATCCTAGGCGAAAAGTCGATCGGTCATAACGTACGATGCGCCGGGGAATGGATGAACGTCCTTGAAGAAATTGCCGAGGATTTACGGGAATGGCCTGTCCCTTTCTCCGAGAGATAATACACCCGTAAAATCCGGACACAGGCCTGCCGCAGGACCGCGCGCTAGAAACTTTCATGATCTCATGTAAATTGCGCCGGTAAAGGAGATTTTTGTGATGTACAACGCAGGTACAGCACGGAAGATAAGACGCTCGGGATACAACGCCAGCAAAAGTTTCCAAGGATGCGATAAATCCCAGCAAAGCTAACTGGTAAACGCGTGTATTGCAGTATCTCCTCTTTACGACGGATGGAAAGGCTTTTCTTGTTAGCTGCCAGGATTTTCCTTAGCCCAGCCTGATTTCTGAATAATTTATCTACAAGCTCATAAAAACCCGGCCAAGTTGTAACGGTACGTGTACGTGGTGGGAGAAGAATTTCGCGGACAGTTGAATTGTTTGTTTCGCGTTGAAAAACTTGACAAGTAATCCGTAGGACTTTTGGGGCAAGTTCTCGTGGCGCTCTTGAAAGCAGGAAAATTGTATAATATTACGCTTCGGCGAAGAAAAAACTTACGGCGGGACATGGCTGTCGTACGTCTCCGTTGCCGGAATTTCCAAGCGGACCGAGAGATTAGCGTGGGCCAAGAAAATTACACGGGGAAAGGGAATTCCTGCAGTATTCACGGCTCGTAATGGAGCAGTCGGACTAATTCGAGCGGCGAATTGTTCCGCGGGTACCGACTGTAATATAACCCTCGTATTAACTATTCACACTTCGCGCCGATCCTCGTGCCCAAACTTTATCGGGCTCGGGCCTAACACGACTGACCCGGTTCCACGTGACAGGATTTTCGTGCCAATATGTCCGCCAGAACTTAAGCGATCTTCCAAAAAGTCTGCATTAAGATTTACCAACAATGATATTCACTTGAGTCCGGTGGTAACAGAAAAACTTGTTACTTAGCTAATTGTTTATCGATACAAAACAGAATGATTAATGTACAAGTTACTGAATGTATATACGTTGGCTGATGTCGAGGGAAACGTAGCTTCCATAACCAAGAGATGCAGATTCATGATGCAAGGTGCCAAGTAGGTCGATCAACGCATTATTCTTAATCTATCATCGGACGTACAATGTGATATAAGCGCGCGATCTCTATGTATAAATGACTCAACGAGGACATTCATCTTCATTCTTTTCGTCTCACGCAAATAAGGTGATCCGACCCCGTCGGATTCTAACGTTTCTTTCCTCGCGACGAAAGTCAGTCGTTATTTGTAAGACTCTCGCGGTGAGAATTTCTCATGAAATCGTTGTCATTGGATCGTCGACGAGCGTAGATAAAAGTTGTTTGCCTTTCCTTAAACGTGTACGCTATGGTTTTTCAGTGTTTTTTTTTGCCCGATCGAACGGCTCATCGTGCTCGATTGGGTAAAAGCGTTTTACATTGGTGCGGGGACTTTTCATTAGCCGGCTGGCTGGCGCGTTGGTCCGTGGAAATGAAAGCCGGGCAGGTGAGTAATCTCACGTACCGATCGAACACGTCCGCTTGCGATTTCATGCCGATGCACGCACAGCTGGGCTTAAGAGATATTAGCTTCCTTGCACGTTCCCGTTGTTGGCGGGCTCGTCATTCTTGAGTAATTTCATCCCCGCTGCCTGGTCTTTCTGTCTGCCTGGCAACAGGAAACGGAACGGCGGGGCGATGAGATGTCGATCGAGGGTCGCTGGGTCGTTGGATCCGGTCAAGAAGCTCACGATTGTGCCGATGACAATGACGGTCAATGATCCCAGCAAGGTGTAATAAACGAAGGAGAAGCGGAAGAGGATGAAAGGCTCGTTCAGCTGCCTGGCAGTGCTGAAAAAGACGATTTGCCAAACGGCAAATGGCTTTAAGTTTGAATCAATGATAGCGCCATGGAATAAGGGACGTCTGAGAATGAACCGTTGCTCGAGTTTCCTGCTTACTGGTTACGCCGGAGTGTTTTACTTATCGATTAACAGCACGGCAGTTCCTGCCGTATTATTCGTACCTCTCGATCGTCGTGTTCGCCGGCGTAATGCTCGAATTGCACCCTCGAGTAGTTGTATTTAATCCAACTGCTACGGGGCTGCTCGCGAACTTGGAATAATGCGCGCCGCCGCTGATGCACATCAACAACACGAGGCTCGATATCACGCCGCTAACGACTCCCTGCAAGTAATTACAATGCGGACGTCATTTAACTGCCTACGGGGTCCTTCCACTGGCTGCTATTTTCCGTCCGGCTTGTTCGAACGAAGCTTTGCACTTTACCACGATCCTGTTCACTTCTTTACCTTCGTCGATGCCCAAGGGCTTATCATTCCCAACGTGTAGAGACCCAGCAAGGCTCCTGACGTCACCCCGTTCACGCTCAAAGTTATCTGAGAAAAAGGATCGCAAGTATACCAAAATGAATGAAATTTCAGGACGTCAGTAACTCTGGCTCGAAGAGTGTTTTATTGGTAATCGCGCGATGAAAAATGAGTGGTTTGAGGAGGACAGAGCTGGCGGACTGATTGGCCGAGCGTTGCTTGTTCACCGCAATTATCCGCAGTACGTTAGTTTGTTTGTCATTGGTTTAAGCTCGGAGTTGCTCGTGGCCGTCACGTCCGCGGACGGTCGGTGCGCAATTTAAGCCGAGCTTAAACTTTAAGAACAGAACAACGAGACGGGGGCCGAGCTTCGTAAGAGCTTTATGCAGCCGGCGACTGTTAAGCTGTCATTAAAGTGCTATAACCGGCTTAAGATGATCGCCGGGCTACGTAAGCGTTTCCCCAGTCGGCGCTATTCCGATCGATATAATTGACCGCGCAATCACACCCGCTTTGTCCCCGGCAAAGCCACCTATTAATTTGAACTCGCGTATGAAAAGCCCATTACCGGCCTGATTTATACGTACGCTCAAAGACCAGATCCTCCGCCAACGCCCCTTCATGTATCTCGTCGTCTTACCTCCCAGTTTAATCATTCCCCCAGGCGGAATTCTATTAATTGCAATATTATCTTCGACCAACTTAAACGTCCCACTTATCCCCCTGGGACGGGACATTCCGTCCACGTGCTGTACGTTGGGAAAAAAATTCACGCGTGAAGGAAGTCGATGTTTTTAATTATCTGCTTTTTCAGAGACGGACGGGAATTTTTCCGGCTCGGTATTATGGCACTCGTTCGTCGCTGCATAACGATGTGACGGTACGTGGGCAAAAACGAGGCCGTCGTTCTGCCGGGAGCATTTAAGAATACGAGCCGGTGCTTTGTAACACTTGCAGGATAATTACAGGCTAAGACTCCGGGAAACTCATCCGGCCGGGCAATTAAGTTACACTTTCGCGAGGATAAATGCCGATGAATCGCTCACCTCCACTATTTGACCGAGCCTCTCGATGACGAAGGTCATCAGCACGGAGAACATACCGATGACGATCACCTCGACTTTCATGTACACGTGGGGATCGTACTTGGCTGACGAGCTAATGATCCTCGTGACAAATTCCTCGTAGATGACGTTCGACAGGGTATTCATCGCGCCGGACAAAGAACTGAAAACAAAGTTCCTGCCTGCAATTACCTGTCGAATTTAACCTGTGAGGAACGGAGCGCAGCTAAGTGATGATATAAATTTGAAATTGCGTTAGAAGGAGTTTCCTATAAAAGAACAGGTGAAGCGTAATGAGCAGGTGTTGCGGCTCGTAGCTCAGAAAAACGGGCTAGTAGAGTGTCAAAATGCGTGATGCATGGCTCCGCATGTTAAATAACAACCGACGCCGGCCGCACGCCGGTATATTACTCTGGTAAATATTGCACGTGTTCTGCTAACATAAGAAATATATGGCACATCGCGCGCGGAAGTACATAAACCGTCTACGACATTCTAACGCTATGCGTCCTCGCTGAGTTTCATAAATTATCCCGGGAAATCAGTCCACTTGTCCCCGGATTTTCCTTCACTCCCGTAATGAACTTTTCGGGAAATCTTGACCTCGTTAGAGGAATCTACCTTATCGACAATCGCGTTTCAACTGCGTGCGTCATATTTCTGCATCAATTTAAATTTAAATTTGAGGCAAGCAGTTTTGAAATGAGTCGTCGATTCGATTGCACGGGGAACTGGTTTAGCCAGAACTCCGCTACGAATATCCTCGGTTATCTTCTGCTTGAACTGTAACGAGAGCGCACTGTAGTGGGGGAGAGAACAATTCGCAACTTTAAGACGCGTTCACGGAAGGTCTCGCTACACGAGAGTTGGAGAGTGCGGGAAAGATACGAAGAGCGGGAGAAGGATGAAGTAGGGGGAAGGGGGAAAGGGTAAGCGATTAAGAAAAGAAGAGGAGGAAGGGCCTCGGAGTTGCGGAAAGCGAAAGGCGATGGGGAGGGAGAAACAGGAGGAATCCAAACAGAGAGTCGAAGAGGGAACTTTAAGTCCAGGATCAGACGTTTAACATGGGCCATCGTCTTTACGTTCCCTACCCTTCCCAACGGTTCTCAAAGGTTCCCAACGGCAGCGATTCCATCGTATTTACCTGAGGGAGGCGCTGAAGATAGCGGCGATGAAGAGTCCTGGTAATCCCGGTACGTGGCCCATGGTATCCATGACGAAGTAAGGCATCAGCTGGTCGTGTTTACCGATTGCCTGGAATTCCAGAGAAAAGTAAAGGAAATCTTGGCTGAATCTCCTCGCCTCGCGAACCATGTCCACGCCTTTAAATATTCCTCTCGTTGCACGTAGCGCTTGGAATTTAATTATCCGCTTGTCCGTCCCTTTCTACCGTTACGACTTTGCGTTTCAATCGGTTCTCGAAACGACCTCCTTGTATCATCTTGAAAAGCATTCCTAGCCTTTCCGTAGCATTGGTTTGGCGGAACGGATTCCTGACCGTCTTCCTGTCGGAACGAGACTCCCGCATACCAGTACGAACGTGAAAACGCAAGTCTCCCATTAAAAGGAATATAGGAGAAAAATTCAACAGATTCTTAATGAACCCTTCCCAATTATTTGCCCCGAATTTCCCCAGCTCACGGTAATCCACCTATTCTCTGTATTAGAGGAATTACTTGCCTTGCTTAAAACTGGGTCACAATCGCCGTAGAGGGTGTAAATAATTAGTCCCGTGTAGCAACTCATACTGACTACGAGTATCATACCGAGGCAGTACAGTGCGACTGACCTAAAAAAATAACACTTGTCAATAGATCACAGGACTGTCAAGCTAATGAAATTTTTTATCCCGATATTTTCGGTTTCACTGTTACGTAATCCTTCCGTCTGTTGGACTTTCGAAAGGCACGCTTGGATGAATTTTTATTTCGCGCGTATCCCTGGGCTGACGTAAAATATAAATATCGAGCGCTTGGCAGGAAAACCGATGCAGGAGGACATTTTGCGCGCGCAAAATGCGCAGAGCCAGCAAGGACCGTCCGTCGCACCGTGTATATCGAAAAATGGCGGGGATTGCCAAATCGATGTACTAAACGGGTTTAACGGGGCAGGAATAATTAGGGTGCTGGCAGGGCGCCGAGCTAGCTTCGCAGAACAGATTCGAACTGGAGAAGCGGGTCGAGGGATGGCTCCGTGATGTGCCTATTACACGCGTTACCACCCACGAATCTCTCTCTCTCTCTCTCTCTCTCTCTCTCTCTCTCTCTCTCTTTTCTCCCCCTCCCCCTTGCCCTAGACCGATCCCGACAATAATCATAAAAACCGTTCGAGGTAATAGCGATAATGGTAATCGTAATAACGGTAATGCAGTTAAAGATAGTATTAATACCGATAACGTTAACCAGCGATAAAGTGTTGTATTATTAAAGGAGAAGGGGTCAAGGGAATGGGGATAAGAGATAGCTCGTAATTTCTATCTCCAGATTTTTTACTTATCCATTTTCCTAACCCCCCCGTTGCCCCTCAATCAGTGACTTAGACCGGCGAGATTTTTGCAGGCCTAAGTAAGAGCTTTCTTAGCCCGTAATCGTTGGGATGAAAACAAGAGGTTCTTATAGTATCGTGGACGACCCAGCCGCCAGCGGTTTTACTCACTTCTTACATTTTGTGAGAGAGGAAACCGCCACGAATCGTTGCACCATTAGGGGATTGGTAGCGCTGTTACACGTCCATAGAGCGATGCTGCCCAACGTCATAGTCCAAAAAGTACGAGCCTCGAACGGATTCGGATCCAATCTGCGAAATGCAATCAACGCGCTGCGTTATTACTCCTTTTCCCCGAGAAACCGGAGCAAGTGTAAAAGATTTCCCCGAACAATACGGTCGTCAAACGGTTCTTGCAGGAATCGTCCGTGTTTCGTCGGATACACGTCAGATTTCTAAGTTGGACGATAAAATAATTTTCATGTGCCTCAAACTTGCCACGTACTTGCGCGAAAATACACGAAAGTTATGGCATAAAATGTCGGAAATTAGGGCAAAATTTTCCACTTAGACGTACTTCCGGAAAATGTCGACGTCGCATGGCCCTGCGATGAAAAGTTTCGCTCAAGCAACGATTTCCTGTGCTTTTCGCACGTGGACGAGGAATAAAGTTCTGTACCGTCATGACGATATTAAGGCCCTACCGACACTATCTTAAAGCGATACGGAAACAGAATAAACCGTCGCCACGAACCGAACGTAATGCACTCGCTGGCATTTGTTCAAGAAAGCAATGACGATGTAGTTGATTCGCGACTGCACGATATATCGACGATGATGTTGCATTTTCATGCCTAATTTCCCGAGCCCGAAATTTTTGGCTCGCGGCTAAGCAAAATTTCCGACTCATTTTTCCAAGGAATTTCATTTTCCTCTCTCGGCAGTTTTAAGATCAGTTTTAAGACGGGAGCAAAATTTCCTTCTCGTGTGCATTGAGCTTGCGACTTGCTTGATATTTCGTACGACTTGGAGGGACTTTCCGGATTCTTTAGACTGACTTTAATGAGCGCGGGACCGGCGAACGGGCGTTTTCTCGCGAGATGCTCCAAAGTATCGGCCACAAAATCTCCAAGATGGTATCTCCGGCGGAATCAAGATGTCGACCGGTTTGAAGTGAAATGTTACGTTATTATTTTCCTGGAGTCGGGCCAGCCGAACACGAGACTCGCGTGGAAGTAATGAAAATTTATTCCCCAAAGTTCCATTTTAAGGTCAACGATTCCTCCGCGTCCGCTCGCTTAATTCCTGTTTACTATCGGTGCTTACGGCATTACATTGATAAGAGTTTCTCCGTTAACCCCGTTCTCCCCGGGAAGGTCCGTGTAATTATTTCACGGGGAACGGTAATCCTGCGTAATTTAAAATTCAGAGTGGGCAAATAGCGCGTAAATAAATTTCAAGCGCGTCCTTCTGCCGGTCGAAGCTCTAACGCTCGCTTAGAAAATTTGCCCAACTTTTGAGGGAAATCTTCGGATTCGCAAAATTGTTGGGATAATTGACCCGGCGGAGCGAGTAAAACTTCATCCGACGATGAATACGTAATAACTCCAAGTATGCCCACGGTATAGGCGACCAATTAACTAATAACATCCGAGGAGGAAATGTTTAATGGAACGAACAAGGAGCGGTAAAATGATTGGCTGCTTTTATTTTCATTTGGTGAATCGCCCGTCGACGAAGAAGACGGTCGATTTAATTGCCTGGCTCATTGACCCCCACCTTTCTCCTAGGGTCTCATAAATGACGATCAAACGTTAAGACCGGGTTTAACGCCGTCGCAAATTCATCCCGCGAAAAATGTCCCCTCGTAAATACGTGTCTCATATTCGGACGTTCAAG
This sequence comes from Hedychridium roseum, assembly GCA_963989215.1. Taxonomy (NCBI): domain Eukaryota; kingdom Metazoa; phylum Arthropoda; class Insecta; order Hymenoptera; family Chrysididae; genus Hedychridium; species Hedychridium roseum. The sequence goes on along the minus strand of OZ022310.1, from coordinate 8,644,411 downwards.
TCGCGTGCCAGAATTAAATGCCGGATTCGTAAGATTTTTCGAGAAATGTTCATGGCTGTATATTAATCGTTAAGAGAGGTCGAAACGTAATTTCCCCTTTCTGTGTCGATTTCTCACTGAGAGCCTCGAGCTTCCTGAAATATGGCGCTTTTCATCTCCAGGCGATTCTTTTTTCTTTTCGTTGCCAAGGCGAAAACAACGATGCGCTTTTACGTCGCGGCAATTCGTTCTTACTTTCCACCTCAACATGGCACTGTACTCCCCTTACGTATAAACAGAAAATCGTCTGCACTCCCGGAGACGAGAGATGAATTTTCTTCTGCATATTCGCACTTAAAAAGAGTAGGTCAAACGGTAAAATAAAGAAATTTTACGGACGAGTTCAAAGTAAAAGTAACGTCCTCGGCTATGAGTAATGTGAAAAAAAAATCGAGGTTGCTGAGGCAAGGGAAAAAAGCATAGCATCGTTGTTAAAACTGTCAAAAACTGATGTACGCGGCGAATAATTCTGGCGCGACTAACGTTTTTGAGTATTTCCGACGGCGTTAATGAGACACTCGGCCGTGCAGTATGACGAATTTTTCTCGGTTCTAAAAAGGGGATGGTAATGCGTGCATTTCCATGGGAACAGGAAAGTGCGATAGCGGTACGGTTTTGGCCGGCCGGCGTGAACTCAGAACGAATGTCTTTTAATTAGACGAAAAGGAGAATTAGCGAGAGCTAACGAACCGCCGGCCGGGACTCTTAACTGTTCAATGTGAAGCGTCGTAGCCGCGCAAGCGTGAAATATCCAAATGTGTCGTATACGTACTCGAAAATCCTCAGTCTGCCGCCTTCCTTTGCTCGTCTCCAAACATTGCCGACGCCTCCTGCGTTCCACGTGCCCATCGTAATCCATGTAAAACAGGAGCCGACCATAATAAAAGCCTGCAGCCCGTCCGTCCAGACGATCCCCTTCAAGCCACCCTATCGCCAGGCAGATTCTTGTCTGTACTCCGCATCTCCGCCATACTCAACGTCCGCCCAATTTCTCACGCGTGCATGATACTAAGGTTTACTGCCGCGGCACTAACTCTGAGTTACGATCGAAGGTAAATAAAAAAAAAAGAACAACGGGCTGTGTGGGTGCAGTTGTCGCGTTTAACCGGTACTTGGAGTTCTTATCGGTTCATTGAATTTTCCTTCTACCACTTCTATATCACCGGGTGATTATGGTGAGGAAAATTTATTCATGCAACCTGTCTTTATGACTCTCTCAGGTGGAGCGATTAATTTCCGGCTTAACGATGACGATCGTTTTCGTTGTCATTATCGAAGTGAACCCGCACGACGCTGCTTCGTTCGCGGCTCCTTCGGGCTTGTCTTTTTCTTCCTTCTTTGCTTTTCGCGCTCTGCCCCTATTTGCCGCGAAACGCGCCTAATTGGACTTATCGATTGCGCCTAAGTGCGGGAGGTAGGCCGCCTCGTAAACACGATCGACGGGACGTTGATGGAAAGAAATGATCTTACCAGCATCGTGTAGAGTGTGCAAACCACTCCGACCGTCGTGCAGATCACGTGTACGTTAATCCCGGACACTGCAAGATGCAAATATCCTGTCATTAATGCGAATAAAGAAGACACGAAAGACCCGATTTCCCGGGCCAACGTGTCAACCAAAGAAATCATAAAAGTCCCATTTCCCGTGAGATTCTTCCCTTTTTTCCCACCGTCAGTCCGTTTAAAAGCAATGACAAAGGATTTCCCCTGGCCGGTAAATAAAGCGAAATTTCTCCGGCTAACGAATTTTCAGTTTACCCCGCGAGAAATCCCCTCAGACGCGCCGCTAAATTCCCGTCGGGTGGTTCGGCGCGATTTTTATTATAAAATTCCGTCGTCGCGAGGAGCGGTGGGCTCGGCTCTTTCGCGCTATTTTTTCCCCGAGAAATTGATTGCTTCTGTTATCGTCAGAGGGAGGTCGGCGTAGCGGGGACGCGGAATCAGGAGAGGCAAAGCGAGAGCGCGCCAAAGAAGAGATGGGGTCGACGAGAGGGGGAAGGGAGGGAGAGGGGGATTGAAACGAACCCGGCGGAAGGCCCGAATGCACGCCTTGTGCCGGGCGATTTCGATTTTACGCCCGCACAGGGACCAGTGTGGGGAGGGAGGGCTGGGGAGGGGAATTGCCGCGCGAACGCAACAGCGGTACAATGAATTCGAGACGCTCCGTTGACGCGAGAACTCCGGGAACGGCGGTTTCACGACGCCTGATTAAATGCGACGCTCGCATTACTGTCGCCGCCATTCGGACGCAACGACGAACGGTCATCGTCCGGACACCCCCCCCCGCCTTCCCCCTCGCCCACCTATCCTTCGACGAGAAACGAGCTCGTACCGAACGTTAAAACCGATGCGATTCTCCCGCGTTTTTCTATCCCCAGCTATCAAACTTCGATAATCATCCCTCCAGACGCGAAAACTCCCCGCCGAATTGCACGTCAGTCGGCCGATTTCGGAGAAACGTACGTACGCGTAATGAGAGTCGACGGGAAAAGGGGAAGTGGAAATTAAGCCTTGGCGGAGAAGAAAATTTCGGCGGTTTCGTTGCAGTATTAGGACGATTACCTTGGCTAAATGCTAAAGATGGCCCGTAAATGAGGATCGGCAGGAATAGCGTGGCGTTGACGAGGTACAGGACGGTGCCCAACAGACGAACTCGTTTGTCGAATCTCAGTTCCAAGTACTGCAATGAAAGAAAAAGAGGAAGACTTTTTTGAATGAGCCGAAATATTTTGCAAAGGTGTGAGCCTCGTTCGAATGGGGGGGAATTGTAAATGCGAAAAAGCGAGGATAGTGGGAGCCTGACGGCAAATTTCATTTGCAAGGAACGGATATGGGGCCGAAAGTCAAACGCCTGACTCCGCGTCCTTAGGTGAGATTCCCTGGGCGGAACTTACGGAGACTTTGGCACTTTCGCAGGAAAGGTCTGACTTGAAATTTGTCTTTTGCCAAACGTAAGGGGTGATTGGAGGTGAACTGTTCGACCACTCGAACGTGAAACGAGCCTTTATACCGCGCCTTACGACACTCGAAGAACCGTTACCGGAAATAAGCCTCCGGCAAAAGTTTGCGCGTAATTGTTAACGGCTAATAAGGGAAACTCCGGCGGAGGGTGAAAGTTGGGAGACAAGACGAAGGGAAGCCGCTACGCAACCGTGGCGGAGTCGAGTAAACGATTCTTTGCGAAAAGATTGAAATTCTCAGCGGCGGTTTGAGTAAATTAGCTTGATGAAAGCCGGCTGAGTTCTTACCTGCTGTACGATCGTCGTCTTCAAGGACCAGTAAACCGGAATGAAGACGCGGATCGTAACGAACGCCACGATGATCATCGACGGACAGAGGAGCCAGTAAAGGGTGCCATGAAGGTAGACTTCCGCCGGGACTCCTATCAGCGTCACGGCTGAGATGTGGCTGGAATAAAAGACTCGGCTAAACTACGAATCTATATCTTCCGCGGCTGGGCAATGCTTCTCCGCGGGAAAATACCTCGCAACGAAAGATACAGCTATCAGGAGGAAATTTATCGTTCTACCGCCGAGCATGTATTCCTCCGCGGTCTTCTGCTTTTTCCCGAAACATCCGACGCAAATGCCGATCAGCGAGAACGCCGTTAGCGTTAAGCAGAAAATCGTGTAATTCAGCCATCCAAATTCTCCGGAACTCCGGAACACCTTCGAGCCCATTCTGAAATCACGGCAAGGATTATTGACGAAGGAATTTCGTTGTAAAATATTGTAGAATTTGGTGGTGCAATAAAAAGAATTTGATGAAAAATGATGAAAGATGAAGATCGTGGGTATCGGAATGATTCGTCTTCGAGTCTGTTGTTCATTCTTTCGATTGGTCCCTCAAGTTGGCAATTCGGTCGGCACAGCACGGCGTTTATAGCCTTTTCCGCGGTAAACAATAATCCCGCCCTGCCGGAACTCGTTTGAACGGCAACAATATGCGCGAGAGTTGGCCGGTGCAGGAAGTATACACCGCGGGGGTTGAGGGGAAGGAGGAAGAGATTTTCCCGGACAATGCCAGCACCGGCCGTGACGCTGCGACAAGAGCATTTTGTTTCCCCGTTGATGTGTCGCCGTAATCGACTTGTCACTGGTCGTTAGAACACCGGGAATTTGAACGTACGGTCAATGACGGTCCAACGAAAATCACGCGCAAAGATTATCCGGCGAAATTTCGTTCACTCGGGCCGCAGTAATTTTCTCCCAAGGCCCTGTCATTTTTCTAAGGCTATTTCGAAAAACGATAAACAGTGTACGAATATAACGTTCGCCGGTGTATTTACTTGTTGAAACGATATTAAATTTCTTTAAAGCGGAACTCATTCGACCGACTGCGTCGGAGGAAAGTACGCAAACTCTCCGGCCGATGATCAAAGGATCGTTCGTTCCAACGACTCGACAGACATATCGACAAAGTTTTCTGCCCATGATTTTCACTTGGCCCCGGAAAATTACATGTTTGCCGTTTGTTACGCGTAGAATAGTGAACCCGGCGTAGGCAAGACGACTGCCCATATCAGAAAAAACTATTGCAACTCTGATAACGGCGTATATTTTTAAACAAAAAATTAACATCGACGGGGAGAAAAGTTTGTCGATGGGAAGTTGAAATGTCGACAATTGCGCTGATGTTTGCCGTGCGTCGGGGTTTTAATGCAAAGTGCCGTGTCCGCCGAGTAAATGCATCTTTTTTCGCATGTGAACATCTGCAGCTGGTGTGTTTCCAGGTCGCATGGCTACGAGTGGACACGCAGACCATCCTGACGATCGCTAACCACGTGATAACGAAGAACCACAGAATAGGGATCACGCACAGCGAGCACAAAACGTGGTCACTGCATATACGCGAAGTTCAAGAATCCGACCGGGGGGAATACATGTGCCAGATAAACACGGATCCTATGAAGAGTCAGATCGGTTATCTCGAGGTTGTAGGTTCGTACACGATTCTCACTTCTCACGGTTTTATACTTCCTGCACGTAAACTATTCCTGCACCTATATTGCCCGGTAAACGTGGAGAACGTCCGGATGGAATCGACTTGCGAGCAGTCCTTTTTTATCCTCCGCCAAGTGTCACATCTCTGAGGACATTTGCGAGATCGGCGGAAGGGGAATGTTTATGATTTAAGACCGAGCTATTGGACTGTCGAGTGATTGATCGTTGTGTACGCTACAGTGCTTTACCGAGGCCTTCAGTTATCCACACCGTTGGCTCTTATCGGTGCTATAATTACATTTAATGCAACGGAACTCGTAAAAAATAGCCAACCGACAAGGTCGGAATTTCGTAGTTAGCGAGGCAAGGTTGCCGCTTACGTCGTGCCTATCAGATTTCACGGGAATCTCGTTATTTCCGTGGTTTTTAGTGCCCCCGGACATTTTGGATCTGCACACGAGCACGGACATGGTCGTGAGGGAAGGCAGCAATGTAACGTTGCGCTGCGCCGCCACTGGCTCACCAACTCCAAATATTACGTGGAGACGAGAGGACGGGAAAGTGATAGCCCTCGGGAACGAGCAGGAAGGTATGGATTCCCTTATTTCAGGCTCCAGCAAAATGGAACCGTGTTCTCTCTGACAATCCCTTGACGCTACGATACAACGTCTAATAACGGTATATCTCATTAACGAATAAATACACCGGAGAGTCCGGTACCTCGTGGAGAAAGTAGTAAACTTCGTTTGCGCAATTAGCGCGACGATTAAACGAAAAGTACGTTGTTTTCACATTCGAACAACGATACCGATAACGAATTGTTAAATGATCGTAAAATTGGCCAACGTGCAAAAACTTAACGAACGTAACGAGCAGCCGTCTTAATGCTTGACGTATTTTCTCGGGGAATATAATTATCCGTCGAGCGTGTGTTCATGTGGAGGAATCGGACCGATTAAAGCTAATTCATGCAATTGTCCATTAATTATTCCAACTAGTCGAACCGCTATCATTAACCGGTGTAAATAACGCGTTATTTACAGAACGTTGTTGGCCGTTCTATCGCCTAAACGATTTTTCCATTGTGGCCGCGGATATTTCCCAACTGTCGGAAGCGGACATTCGCGCAGAGTCGTTTTTGCCGACGTTAAACTGATTCGAAGCAAATTGCGGCTTCGACCAGCAATCTCCCCTCTGTTTTTCCCGCCCCTCGGCATTTCTCTGTGATTTCCGCGGCCTCTCTCTTTCCGTTCCGACTGTTCCTCTCAACTTCGTCCCTCTCTTTCTGTCTTTCTCGTTTGAAGCTGGCCGCTCTGCCATCGGCAGTCCGGTACTCCCACTCTTACTTGCACGTGCGTGCATGCATGCGTGTGTCCCTGTGCGTGTGTGTGTGTGTGTGTGCGCGCGCGCGAATAAAATTCCGGGCAAACCGCCGAACCTATTTGCTGGAAATTGTCGGCAAATACAGGCGGGAAATAAAGTTTCGTAACGTCGCGCCTGACCCGTCGCTTTCCAAGCGGGCTTCATGCGCGAATTGTTTAACGGTAATGTCCCTCTTCATTTGCACGGAATTTCGTCATTTTAATGGGGTTTTAGATTGCTTTTGTTACCTAAATACGCCGCGCCAAACCACCGGCCATTCCGGGGGTCCCGCGGACACTCGGTTTCACACGGCCGATTATCCACGCGGCCCGCCAAAGTTTTGCACCTCGTTGAGAAAGATGATGCGAGCCGGCGAATATTTTTCATCCATTATTTCGTTTCCCACTTGTGTTAGCCCCTTTGCTTTGTCATTCATAATGACGCGATCGCGCTAATTATCACTTGGATATTTTTCACGGTGGATTGTGACATTCGTTCATTCATTCGCGCACGATTTTTAATGAATTACGTAGTTGAAACCGGACGAATTTCACGGAAACGAAAGAGTTCACGCAGTTCGCGGAACGCTGTAATCAATTAATGGAAATGCGGATGAAAAAATCCTCAAAACGGCACATGTTTTTCTCGCCGATGAAGATCGTACGAAGCGGCATGTGCAATTAATTAGCTAAGAGCCTGCTCGGGACGCGTGAAATGCCTTGACCGAGCAGTACTCGTTCTTTTAAAATGCTGTAAAAAAAAGAATCGCACCGTTGGAAAACGAAACGTTGCCGAGAACTGAAGAACTTTGTCAATTAATGTTTCTTTTGTTTAGAAATAAACCATTCGACGATACGTCTAATGCCCCGGAAAAGGAATTCTTGGAACTCATTCTTTGTTTTCCACTCGTCGTTTCGTATTTCACGAGTCACAGCGGACCGTTGCATGGTTACTCGCTTTTCCGGGATAATTCAGATAGCGTTGCCGTGCAATTGCCCGAAAGTTTAAGGCCTTTGGGGCTGTACGACGACGAGATACGAAGATACGGCCGACAGCGATTGGCCGGCGGTGATGTTCTGCCGGCAACACCTGTCCTGCCCCGTTATTCCGAATTATGTCGATCAAGCAGGAGTTTATTGTCCGGGCAGGCGCGACAAATGAAACCGTCCGGATCGTATGGGAATTCGCCGCGGAGATAGGAACGTTAATTCCCTGCAGAACTTTACAGCGTTAACGCGTTAATTTTCGCCGCTTGATAAACACCAGCGAGAAGCCCGTTCATTATTTCCCCGGCAATTTTTCCAATTACGGCCCTCCCAAATTATCCATTGGCAATTTCGATTCGGACACGAGGTAAATCGATTTCAAGAGTTTTTCGTTACGCCAACGACCTCCCCTTTGAAATTCCTATTCATGAATTCTGCCAACGAAACGAATTATAATTGAAATTTTCCTGTAACGGCTAACATTTCTACCTTTCCGGCCAATCGTTTGCCTTTTTGACCACGTGCGCCGAAAAAAGCTTATGGTTTTTGATTTTTCGACAGCCATAAATATTTTCAAAAGACGAGTTAAAGCCGCTTTATTTGCAGGTGCTCGCGGTTGATGTTCATTAGTACACCGTGCAGAAGTTTAATTAACGGAAAAGGTGTATAGTAAAAAATAGCTGGTTTTAAACACGATGACCGCTAGTTGCGGCCGGCGAATTGAATATTTCCAACGTGGGAAGTGTGCACGCGTTAGCCGTTATCTATAGGCATTGCGGACCTGTTAAAAACATTTTTACCTCTGCGCACCGCGTAACCTTTAATTAAATGCCTTCCATCCCCGTAGCGACTTTATTAACTCTCAGCCCTATTTTTCCGTCTGACCGACGGTACTTGGCCAATCGGCAATCCTACGCCATGTTCCTCAATATCGAATCTCGTTACTCGGAATTTACGAGACCCTTATTCATCTCGATTATAAATTCGACGTAGATTCTTACTAACGTCTCTGCGGAATATATTTCTTTGCGGCGCTTTGCATCATACGCTGCGCAAATTACATTCTCGGCCTTGCTCCGCTCTAACTCACGTGCTCGCTGTTTAGAGAAATTTATTTGTTCATTCCCTCGCGTGCAGTTTCTCTTGATTGGCGAGTTATTTGCCCATTCCTGTGGCGAACGTCTACCCAATCTCCAGCTATTCGATCTTATCCTGTCTGCCAAACGCGAAACGTCGAATTCAACAATTATGCAAATGAGGAAGGGTCGAGAGAGTGAGGAGGGGGGGGGGGGGCAGGTGCGAACGATATTGCGAGAAGTCGTGTTAATCGAGTGGACGGCGATACGTCTAATTCGATTAGCGCTAATTAGATAAGCCTGCGTAATTACACGGCCGGTAATTAATTGCCGGGTCTCCATGGAGGCTTTAACAACATACAATCGAGTATATTGAATCGCGCAATGTTCTCCCATTGGCTACAATCAGATATTCCCGGCAATGCGTCCACACATAAAGAGCAATATTCAAATGAAAATCTCTTACCCTTTGTCCGGCATTTTTCATATGAACCACCTTGCTGCAGTGGTAGGAAATGTTAAATACGGAAATCGTTGGCATACAGAACGGCTAGCAGAATTCAAACTTTTAATTGAACCGAGAAAATAGGGAACAACGGTAGAAACTGCGTCATGGTTGAACGTAATATCGTTGTAATGATTCTCGGTAATTCCCGTTAACATTGATCCACCGGTAGAAATAGCTTCTCCTAAGGCTTCTGTATAGCGTGGTAAGATCCTGCGGATAATAGACTCTGGACGATTAATACAGCATTATCGGAGGATTTGCCGGAAGCCGATTGCCGGACAAGAAAATAGCCGGTATTTCGTCGTTCCGCCGGTATCTGGCGATACTGTCTGACGATTGCACAGATTAGAACGCACCGGCAAGAAAGCAACGGCCGTAGCCGGCGGTGATTAGTATCGGTGTTGCGGGAGCGCAAACCGACCTGGCCCGGATTCCTATTAATTCCGCTCCCCCGGCCTGCTCTTTTTTGTCGCGGCCAACGAACGAGCTTTCTTGTCGAACGGACAGACCGACAATATCGCCAAACGGCCATGAATGCAGACCGTCTGACGCGTGCACCGCGTATCTACTTAACGAACGCCGAACGCCTTTGCCTAGCCAAGTCCTATCTACGGATTATACAAATTACCTTTTTGTCATTTCCCTAAGTGCACCGATTGACTCGCGCTTAACGGTAAAAATGGTTAATACAACATTTTTAGCATGATTTATACGTGAAAATAAATAGCGGAGAAATATGAACTTCCCTGGACAGGTGTGTATGTGCTCACTGTAATTTTTACAGCGGCCAGTATCGACGGATCGATGTTCAATATCACGAAGGTCAATCGACTACACATGGGAGCGTATCTTTGTATCGCTTTTAACGGAGTTCCGCCAACAGTCAGTAAGCGGATCATGCTGATCGTGCATTGTAAGTAAGACGATCCTAGGAACAAGGGTTTCTGAATACTGAAAACTGCCTTCTCTCGTGTACAGTCCCGCCGATGATTTCGATCCAGAATCAGCTGGTGGGTGCGATGGAAGGCCAGAACATCACTCTCGAATGTGACTCGGAAGCCTATCCCAAGTCCATCAACTACTGGACCAGGGGGAACGACGAAATAATGGCCAAAGGTAATCCCAAGGATAAGAAGAAAATTGTTTGACCTAAGCAAACCTTGTCGTAGAGTGTGCAAACTAATTTTCCCGGAACTTAGGAATTTTCGTGTTGGTTTAGCAAGGTTTCTGCTTGACCTGTTAAGCCATACGTAGGTATTGGGCAATTACGCGAAGGCGCACGGTATTGACCAGTCGCGCACGTACGCACTCGGTAATTATTTCGGATAATTAGACACGATTGCAGGGCTCGCAACGGTCGTTGAGTGACTGATGCATCCTGAGGTCCATTAATGCGGCTGACTGGTTTAGTTGACGGTGCAGTGGTAGTAAGAAGAGGAGACTGCGGGCTAGACTGTGTGGCTGCTAATCGTGTAGCTAATTAGGTTAATTTCAGATGGTTTCTATAGGCGCACCTGCGGTCGCGGAATGCATTTTGCCGCGGCGGAGAAGGACGCGAAGCTGCCGTGCGTGATCGATGGCTCTGACGAAAACCCCCGTGATTTCCATACGCGACTGGGAAAGATTAATGCGGCCCGTTTTTCACCGTCGGACGTTTATCCGGCGTTGGTCCGAACGCGGAGCTGCGACGACACCGCTAATTTTCTTCTTCATTTGCGGCTGCATTAACGTAACGTTTTTCCAACGTCAACGGGCCAGGCCGCTCGGATCTGTCGTTAGCCCATTTGCATCGGCATGATCGTCCGATTTTTACCCCGGCAACGGGGCAAATCGGCCTCGATTTATCCCGCGGCAAATGAGCCTCGTTTCTGCCTACCTATATTGTTTACGGGCCGACCATAAATCCGTCGAGATAACAGCCAGCGCTGCAGCGACCGTTACAATTCCGTGAGCCGGCCTACCGTTCGCTTTGGGACCTTTTCAAAAGCCCTTTTATCAGCTAATTTTTCGCCCTCAGCCAAGTCCCACTTACCGTATCCCCGAATTACCTGTCTACGGGCTTGAAGTGTGAATTCACGGACATTTATTCCCGACGTCAAAGCACCGAGCGAACTCGGGGAACGGGCATAATCAACGCTCGACGCTCCGGCTCATTTGGACTTACTAAGAATTTCATTGGAGTAAGGCTTGGTCGGTGTGCGGTAGGACGGTGAATTGAGCCGTTGCCACGGACTCTCGTCAATCATTTACGTGTGTCTGGCTAGGCAGAGTGCTTCGATTTAACCTGGCCATGGTCAGGCTGGAAATTACAAACGGCTTAACCGTCGAGTTATCTCGCATTATTCCCGAAATCCGAGCAGCAACGAGAGCGAATACAGCGCGTCGATCTCGCAGTTGCCCGGCAGTATTGCAATATTCCGGCTATGATACAGCCTTGCACCGGACATATTGTACATGTGTATGCGTGCCCTATAATGCGAATTCGACACGCTCGACGGCCGCTATCAGATCTCGAAAATGCAGCTGTAAATGCGTCATCGTGACATCCACGGTCTCTGCGGTTCTCGGTTATCGTCTACCCAACAGAGGGATAGATAGAGAGAGAGAGAGAACTGGTATATGAACATCCCACTAAATATATAACAGCACGGGAACCGCTGAGACTACTGAAACTAGCATAAGGTACGTAATAAGTAATGTCACGTTTACGTAGGGAATTACCCCGGTGAAAATAAGTGAAGTGAAGGAAGACGAAACGTTTCTCCTCGTGAAAATATGGCTGGTACCTCGGACATTTTTCTTCTGAATTTACCTCGCTTTCGTAAAGAATTTTATACACCTACGTGTGACCCCCGTGAACAACGATGCTTTTCTACGCGAAAAATTATCCACTCTTTTTTTACACCGGTTAGTCTCCGTAAATATCCGCTGTTTTATCGAAATGGGATTCCATTAGTTTCCGGGAATGAAGCGAACCTACATTTTTGCCTGGAGTCGTAAGGATAAATTGCTGATAAGCCTCATTCCCTGTGTCTTTGCGCTCGCGTGACGAAAATAGTTCCGTCAATAGTCGTGAACCCTCGCGAAAAAAAGGAGAAACGAGATTATTAATATTCTATCCTCGGATATTCTCATTTGTCGTTCAATTATGAAAATCGCTCGATGCACGCGATATCCCGTGAATCCGTGGGTCTCTCCCTTCTCGACCGGCCTTCGGCAGAAAAATCGGCAACCGTCGAAACGAACGGGGAATGGGCTCTCTGCGCTTTCCTTCCATTTGTATCGACAACCTGTGGCCATAACGCGTGTGCCGATCGTCTTGATATTTACGCGATGCAATTTCCGCAGATTTCCTCGGAACACGGTGCATTCCGGAAACCCACGGGGTCGATGGTTTTCCGGCGAAAAGGGAATTTGGCGCAGCCAGCGGGGACGGGGGAGAGGGGGGGGGGGAGAGGACGAAATAGAATCGCAGTTACCTGTCTACGTCGCGAGACGATCGACCGTGAGTCGACGCCTCCGTCGTATATAAAGACGGTGGCGTGCCTGGGACTACTTACCGATCCCATTACTGTCGTTTCTGCCCCGTTGCTTACGTCCCCCCCCCCCCTCTCATCCCCGGCTTGGGGTAACCCGGCTCGCTGGTTGCACCCTTCCGGCTTTGCCGGTCGGCCAACGATCGGTCCGGCCGCATGTAAAAATTTAATGACTGCCGATTCTCATGACTCGCGCCCTTTGACTACACCGCCAAAGCCCTTTTACGATTGCCAGGCACACACGAAGCACGAACCTACTATTCCCTGAGTCGCTGTGATGAATTATTGACCTTGAGACAGGAAAATCGGTACACATACCAGAGGGAGGATAATTTTTGTTGCCAAGCTTTTTCCACCTTTTCTTTGTAAACTCATCGCGAGGTTCGGGGAAAAAGGCTGTGTGAATGACACGGATGGTTCGGTAGAACGGTGGGAAGACCGCTCGAATTTCAAAGACGTCGTGATTCATGCAGGTACAACAGTGGTCGGTGGATCCCGACAAGGCGGACGGAGGATAGACGAGCAACAGAATCCCAAGGACTTTCGACTGGAGACCGCGGCCTTATCCGCGGAAATCCATTCGACGTCTAGCGGGGTAATGCCCGAGCCCGTAGTTCAACGTCGTTAAACTTTTTCATCTGCTTTTCAAACTCAAAGCCGACGAAAGTTTTTCTTCCGCTTGTGGCTCGTCCGGAGCGCTACATAAATGCATTCTTTCCGCCCCCCCCCTCTCTTCTTTTCCTTTCGCCCCGACCGATCGACCTGGCCCGTCCTCTCCTCCCGTTTGTCCCCGTTCTTTCTGAACCACCCACCCTCCTCCCTCCCTTTTCTTCCTTTGATTCGTTCCACAACGAAAGACCCTGCGCCGGCTGCAACAATATTTCTCCCCGTTTTACCGCGGATCATTGCACCTATGGGTTTCGCTATTTGCCGATTCACGGCGTTGTTTGCGTTAATCGAAACTTTCCTACCAGTCATCGCGATAATCTACCCGTCTCAAGGTGCCAGCCAGCCTCCTAGTCGAACAGTATTCTAAGAATATTTCCAACGGGTCATGCTTTTTTTCGACACTCAGAAGAATACCATTTTTATCGGATCTGATAAAAAAAATTATGCTCCTCAACTATTAAATTTGTTTCGAAAACCACCAAGGACAACAAATATCGAGGATTAGTTATACATAATCACGTTGAAATATGATCTTTCTGAAACGATTTAGCGAGATTTGGATTCCACGTTGCCTCCTGGTAATCGTTAGTAGTTTTCGTCAAAGTTACAAGGTTCGAAATTAAGCGGAAACGAATGCGAGTGTGATTAAGTTGCTGGCCGTGGACGATTCCGATTTCGCGTGGCAATAATGCAGAAATGGCGTGAGAAACTTCCATGAGGACCCAGGGGGACGGTTTCTTGCTTGTCTTTCGCGACTGGCAAGCATAAATTACGCGTTCCTTCGTGCCGTTCCTGAATGCCGCGCGGTTGATGATCGCCGAAGGAAAAACGGTAGATCGAAGCCCAGGTAAGAGCCGAGAAAGGGCGGAAAACAACATATTTACTGACATCAATCGAACGAGTCGACCGTATACGTCACATCTTGCGCTCGGTCGATCAGAAAAACAGGCATTAGGATTTCGCGCATCAATGCATATCCCACATGTATATTCGCCCATTTTCCATCTACATCCGTACCGGATAATCCTGCCTCCGTCGAAATACACAGGAAAATTCCGGAATTTCTAGCACATGCCACTGTGAAAACTAAATGTATCGCACAGTTGCTTATTTCTTCATGCGTCAAATATTTTCCTACCCAGAAATGTCACATGTGTCGTTCTGTAAAATTCACCTGCAAACTTGTTTTCAGAATGGAAAATTGTATCCATTTTTAATGTGAATGTAAGGATGAATCATTAAAGTGTTTTTTAATTAAAATGGGCCTCGTTTTTACAGGGGAAAAATACGAAGTAGCCCTCTCGGAATATGCGTACAAAGTACACATGAAGCTGACGATTCAGTCGATAACAATGGCGGATTACGGAATTTACAAGTGCATATCGAAGAATTCTCTCGGCGTAACGGACGGTACCATCAAACTTTATCGTAAGTACAATTTTACGTCACATCTATCACCTTTTATCTTTCCACGAATGCCAGAAATAGATTGTGCAAACATAGTACCGTGCATATAACGGTAATTAATATAAAACTACGGAGTGGATTTTCACTGGAAATGCGGGAAGCGAATTTCGATGGTGTCATTAATAAGCGTCTGGCTTGGCGAGGGAAGCAGCTGGAGTTTAGCAGCGAAGCGCGACGGATTGCAGCTGCATTTCCAGCTTCCGACAGCGGAACGGCCGAGGACCGTGGATTTCTGTTCTTCCCGGGCCTTGACGCGTTAACGCTTCGCGTACGCGCCTCGTATTTCACTTAGTGACGTTATCGCAGATCGCCAGATAAATTCCCACCGCGGCGCACTTCCTCCGGTTCTCTCTTTCCCCCTGTTAGTCTCTGTTGGCCAGTAGACGCGCGAAAAACGAGTGATAAATATTCGCAGGCCCTCCGGCCGCGGAGTCGAGAGAATATCAATACGCGAAATTGAACGGACCCCGGCCGGCCAATGGAAACGCGTCGGTCCAAAATGAAACATGGACTTTCCGAAAGTGCTTGGAGTTTCGATCGTTGCATTGAAAATTCGAGCCCGCCGGAAAACAGCCTAACCATCCATTGACTCATACTACTGAAAAATACGATACATTCTTAACCTACTCTAATATATTTTGGTAGATTTTTTAGCCAAATCAGAAAATTTCAAAAAATGTTGCATATCTGACCATACTGTACTTCTTAAAAAGGACTGTCCCTACATTGAGCTCACCTTACATGGACCTATATTACTTAAAAGATGTCTGACCTTATACCGACTTATACTACTGAAAATGACACCCCATGTTAATCAATCATATTTTCACGCATTTTAACGCGTAATAACGCATTCTGAATGTATTTTAACGCACTACAGCACATTCTTGATGTATACAGAGCCGTTTTCTTTCCCCGCAAAAGAAACCAATGTTTTCTACCTGCATGAAGGAAATCTTATCGGAAATGATATTCGACTTATCGCGAGTCTCCTGATTTCTTGCCTGGCCTGAATCGTTAAGTCATATAACTGCGAGAAGAGAAATTAAGCATCCGATCGGTTCGCGCCGAGATAAACGGCGCACTCGATTCTTTCCAGGACAGAGAATAAGATATATCGTTCTACCGTCGGCCGAAGAAATGCATTCGGGAAAAATATAGGTCATCCTAGCAATCGTCGATAAGAAGTTTTAACGAAAGAATGTCAAGCGTGATTTGGAGGAAACTTTGGTATAAATTGGAAATTCCAAAAGATGCATGGTTTCAATAATCGTCCTTTAGTAGGCATTAGCGATTACACGTAGGGGAAGATGAACCTTGGAGATTTTTGTGAAAGTTTTGCCGGGCGAACGGAAGAAAGTTCATTCGGCGATTGGTCATCGATAAAAGGAACCTGCGAGTCCATTACCCGATCTTTCTCTCTCTCTTTGGACGGGCCAGTGCATTTTGTGGGAAACGTCGGCGTTAGAAGCCGTGAATCACCGATAACCGTGACTGTCACTCTCCTCTCTCTCTTTCTCTACCACTGTCGAAGCCCCGCTATCTATTGATCAGTAATTGTGGGCTTTCGCGCGACTCTTTCTCCTTCTCTCTTTCCTCCCGGAATTAACTTCTTAACTTTGCCGCCCCCACACCTGGAGTTTCAGTGCAGAGAGAAAGCCGCTTAAATAACTGTGCGATCGGGCAATTTCATGCAGACCGGCGTTCAGTTTTTCACCAAAATGGCAAGCAAATCAGGAGAGCAAAGATTTATGTAGGGATAATATTCTGTGATTAAGGTCATCATTAAGAAATAATCTGCGAGGACTTATATAACTTTATTATGTAAAGAATTTTGTACAATGAGTGTTGTATTTGATGTTTATTTTTGTAGATATTCCACGTCCAACGACGATGGCGACGACAACCACGACGACCACTACTACTCAGCTTCCGCTCGTGGAAAGGGGTAAGAAGTTACTGAAAGATCGGCAAAGACATACCTTCGCGCCACCTGCTAGTTAATTAAACAAATACATCTGTGATTTTCAGTGGAGAAGCATCAGCAGAGATCGCGACAGAAACCGCTTCCCAGTCGGGAGGCGAACTCCAACGAAATTACGGACGCCTCGTTATCGACGGCAGGCAGAAGCGAAGGTACACAAACCCCGCGTTTTCAATTCCCGCCAATTCCGTGAAATCCGCCAACGGCAACCTACTTTCTCGTCCCTTAATCGTCGTCGGAGTTTACGCGTTTAATTATTTACACGGCGGCCCGATCGATATTGCACCTAGATCAACTCCTTCCACATTTAAAAGTCACGTTGGACGTTGTCCGGAAATAAGGTCGACTTTAAAACGTGGAGACTTGGTGAAAACAGCGAGGCAGACTGTTTTACAAACCTCTGGGGGATTCCGTCAAAGACCCGCCGAGGATTCTGGGTTTTGCCACGAAACTTCCCGTGTAAACTTCGCGCCGTCCTCGCAAAGTTTCCACCAAGTTCCCTCCCACGGCGCGAGTTCTCGCGTTACGTCATACCGCAGTGATTTAAGACGACGTGCCACCGTATCTCGAGGATCCACAGCACCTTTATGCTCGACGATCGCTCGTTGACCTTTCGCCCCTTCCGTCTTTGGCAATGAGTGACGCTCCAATCAAAAATTCGCCCAAGATTTTCAAAGTTTTCAGGCATAACCGTCTGCTAGGAAGAGTAGGGAAAATGGTCCTAGAGTAGGGCTGTTTCCACAGAAATTTCACCCAATGTTCACTGTTGAATCTTAACACGAGTCCTTGATGATTCCTGATTGGTGATTTTACCTTTCCAGGGGCACGAATGGATGGTCGACCGAGCAACACAGAACCTGCTGACAGCAAGCAGAAAATTGGAGCGAAAGAACGGAAGAGCGACGTTAAAGACGACGTCGTTCCTCGTCGAATTGATAACACGCCGCAATCGATGTCGTCCCGAGGCAGTCAAACGAATTATCACCTTCTACGATCTGCAACGACGATTTGCGCAATTTTAATATTCATCCTTACGTAGTGCAATCGACGGCAATGGAACGGACTAATTCTGCTCATTTTTCTAGTATCCGCATTCGAGGAGGGGAACAAGTATTCTCGGACTTGCGAAATTTCTGTCGAAAAATTCTATTCGTAAAGTCGACGAACCACAGACACTTTGTAATATCAGCTCATATTTTTACGAGAAGGATTCTTGTAAAGCGACCGAAAATTGCTCTGGAGAACTAATGCACTTCGATATTCCTTCGTGGGGAATCCTTTTTGTCGGTCTATTGACGGGATTGAATTTACGTAGGTTTGAATTATATCTAAGGAGTATTAATATATTTGTTAGAGTTATTCGATATCCTGCGAGAGGAAACGGTCGGTGTATATAATCGCTTTGTATATCCAATGCTGGTCCTACGCCGTACGACTGTAAATAATGTTAAACTCGTACGAATCGTAGCACCGACTGGTTTTCGTGTGTTTCGCCAACTGTGGCAGAATCTGTACATACTTGACGGAAGACCGGGATAGCGTACGGTAAAAGATTATCTGTCTGTAACGTTCAACTGTAAATATTCACCAGCGTAAAATAGCACGGTAATTTTCGACTGCTAGATGCGACGGTGTGCTGTACAATGCATTTCAAAGCTGTAAATAAAAACGACGTAGAATAGTCTCCTTTATATACGCCTAATACAGTTTTAAACATGCGTTAGCATCGATAATCCAATCGACGAATGTCTTTGAATATTGTCACACCATACCCTGACTTTCAGGATGACGTCACGTAGGTTTACAAGCCAAGATTTTCATTGAGATTCGTCCGATCGGTAATCCTGCTCGAGAATGACCTCAGTGAGCTTATTATCGCTTCATAGATGGTACACCCTTTCCCGTCAGCCGTATGTAAGATTTTTCGTAGAAAAATAATTAACGGAAAAAGACTCGACAAAAATATTTGTGTAAAGGGATAAATAATTTGACGTTTCGTAAGCACATAATGCCACGTATTCCCTTAAGTTGCCATGAAATCACGAGATTACCGGTTTTCCTACGATTTAGCGACCTTGTAAAAGTTATTGTGATACGTAAACGTCTTACTTTGTACATATCGACATGATGTAGAGAAGGTCATTTTCGATTGTTAATTCAGTTACATTTGGAAGATATTTAATTGTCGTAACGACGAATAAAATTAGATACGTATGCAGCGAATTGTTTGGAAACCCAGAAGATCTCGATTTGTGTAATTTAACAACCTGGTATCGACCTGACCGTACAAAAATACACGATTCAAAGAAAAGCAAACCATCTAACTTTATTTGACCCTAAAAACTGTAGTATCCTAATGGGAAATGTGACTCATTATCAACGTCTAGTTCATTATCACAACCTCACATTTACTCATCACAATTTATTACATAAATCATTCGACATTGCTACAATGTTATCTACAATGCTGATGATATAAAAGTAGGTCGCATACTCTGGGTACAATTTTGACATATCGTTTAATTATCGCAGACGCTAAATTACAGGGATAACCGACGAGCCTCGACAAAAATGCAGTTGAGTAAGATCCTTTGACGAGCGGAAATAACGAGACTGAAGCGTGGGGAAATAGGAGTATCTTGATTGATTAATAAATACACTGGAAAATAAATACGATTTGAAGAGGTGGGTGTGTACTGGAAATATACAAAAATTCGATGGTAGCCACCGTTTATATAAAAATAACGTTTGTAACTCATAATCGCTTTGTATATTTCGCGAACACGAGAAGGAACACGAACAGTTGATATGCGTTATTTTGCTCTTCGTTTCCCAAACAGGAAACCCGATATAGTTTACCCAGTTAACATTACTATGATGTTTTCCATGGTTGGAATGACGTATGGATATGTTTTCTGATAACAGATACAATTTTCCTGACAGTGAAAAACAAAAATTAGCTGTACGAGTCGAGTGCATTGAAATGGCTTCATGCTCCGAAAACGGCCAATTCAGAACGATGAGAATTAAACGAAATTTGATTACAAGCGGTCGATATATTTTAACTACATTTTTTTAAAAGCTAGTTTAATGTAATCGTAATTTTCAATCTATTATTCAAGGCTTCTGATACTGCTTTTTATGTCGTTCTCAATCGTACTTTTTCGGGAATTCAACACACCCGGCAAAAATAATATACGCTACTTGTAATCCCTGTTAATGCGTATGTATACGTATTTCCTAGCAGCGATGAAAAATCAAAACTTCTTGTGTCCACGCGACTACAATGGACATGAGAAGTTTTATATTCAGGCTCTTAACTGTATGCATATTTGTCTCTTTTTACACGCACAGGTATATATTTATATGTGTAGTTATGTTCACTATTATTTACAATTTCTCGCAAATTCATTACAGTTTACCATCGCTTCGTTAAGACGAGAAATTTTCACGAATTTCCTCTGTCAATTTCACTGTTTTGCAAGTGTTCCGAGGTTTTATTGATTTTCGCCAAGCTTAGCATCTATTTTTCCTCTAATTTTTTGAATTCCCATACTCTTCATTCATTCATTGTACACGTTCTGGCTCGTCGACCGACAAACAGGAAATTCCGTTGCGTTAAAACTATCCTTTGTAGCAGTACGCAAATTTCTGGGTAACACAACCATCGAGCAATTCTGCAGATACTCGCGTATATTGCATATGTATAGTGCGCATGTACACACGTATGTACACAAGGGAACAGTGAAAATAATTAATGAAAATTTGTAGTCAGAAAGAGAATTATTGTGTTTGGTGGAAACCGTTTGAGCTCTGGTTTCTACTGGCTGAAATTTTCGTATGCAAAATTAATGCAAAATGTATTTAAAGAACCATCGTCGAGAAACCAGTTGCCTCTTATCACGTTTACGGCATTTTATACAATTGACAGTGAAGATTAAACATAGATCTTATTCGCAGTATTTGACTTTAGGAAATTTATTCCCAACATTATTTGTCCCTACATTATTTGTCACTATTTACATGCGCGAATGTGGTAACCGTTGCAACTTTGAACAAAAATCTGTCGTATTGGCAAGAACGTCTTTGAAAAAATTGAAACGTTCGTCTTACTTATAAATATGTATCGGTGTGTTTACGTTCGTGGGCCTCGATGCTTTTGCTAAGTGCGCGTTGTCCAAAGCGAATAGTGAAAATGCCACGGGCCTAATAGGACGCAGACGTAATCGTAAAATATCTTATCTGCAATGACACTGCCGCACTTTACAGCTACATTTACTTGTCTTCTCGTTAACAGTAACCGTCGTCTATGAATTTCGACCTGAGCTCCCACGAACGGCAAAATCTCCCGTTGATGAGAGGTTTCAAGTGCAAGTTTAAGCGCTCTCTATTATTCCGTGTAGTACGTACATTAACGCTAAGTGTCTAGTCTCTATACACGCATCGCACCTCACACTTTACTCAACATTCAACCGAACACAGAGAATCTGATAGTGAGTCGATCAGGGAACTGGGGTAGTCTCCTTTTCCATTGCTACTATCCAATAACTTTCGGTTCATTCGAATTTCTCTATTCTCGTGTAGAGAAGAGGACAGAGGAAAATAAGGGTCGGTTTTCTTTTTTATTCGACGAATCATCTTGTACAATTGGCAAAACTGTTAGAAGGCATACCCCTTTCCGTGAAACCCTGCGACTTCTCTGAACACGAAGAAGAAACGGTGGTAAAGCCCGTTCCGTTGCTCTCTGTGCTCGGGCAACGTCGTTATTCGCGTCTGTCGCGTCTACGAAGCGATGCGAATTACCCTTATTACACATCCCGTCGGCGGGGGCATTATTATCGTTAACTCTATTCCTATGATACACTACGAATGGTCAGCGCGATTCTCGAGGACGGTCCGTCCTCGACCGGAGTCCCTGAGCGATGGATTTACAAATGAATATCGACGTTATCGATGGGTGCGCGATGCGGTGGGATGGGACGATGAACCGACTGGGGGCAGAAGTTCCTCAAGCCGGATGCAACGTCGGTATTTCCGGACGATGATGGAGGCAAAGGACCAGCGTGACTACGGCTACGATCCAGACGGACGACTCGAGCGACGAAACACCAGAATCGTCGTAGTCGTCCTCCTCGTTTTCGTCGTGTTTCTTCCGACTTCTCAGCTTCAGGTCTGCGTGGGGGGGAAAAAAAGTTTTCCTTCTTAATTCACAAGTCAACAGGAGTTATTGAGTCGATTCCTACCCCGGAGTCGTGCCTACCTTGTTCCTTCAGCTGATCCTGATTGCCCTCCAGAATATTATTCCCCGAATTGTGTCTGAGCTTCCCTGTAAACAGAATAGCATATTTCACACAGACGTGCTTTCGCGGGGATTCTCGGCGGTTTTTATGCGCGATTATTCTCCTTCGTCACGGAAGAAAGATGATCGCGGGAGTCGGTCGGTCGGGCAAATGCCTCATAATGCCGAGGGTTACGGCTTCGAACGGGCGTCACGAATCTACTAATGACACGGCCTGTTAAATCGATTGCCATGGAAGCAGGGATGACAGAAGACGCGAAGGTTTGCCAAACCCGGAGGGTCAAATCGTATTCCCCCGCCATATACATATATTGCGTGACTGACGAAACCATCTCTTTTTTTCCAATCGGATACAGCGCCACGTTTTTCACGAATGACGCGATAAAGTTATTACAGTTACCACGAATACGCGCTAGATCATTATAACGCGTAATATGGGAAAGATCGAAGAAACGTTTGGATCGCCGATCACAAACTTCGGCCAAAAATGGTCACTTTCGCGTCAAGTACTTTTCCGGGGGGAATTCATTAGCGCGGCTGTTTAGCCGTAGAAATATCTCCTTGGCCCCTGTCACTTCCGGTGCAATGCGGGAAAGTGCAAAGCTGCGCTGCAACGTTCCGTAATGCGCGTCGGCGTGGCGCGATTTAGGGCGTCGCAATTAGAAAATTTCCACTGTCGCGCGGAAGTTTATTATTCACGGTCCGCCGGCGGTTTTTCCGCCCGACCGCCCGAAATTGCCCGAAATCCCGGACGGCAACGTGGGTATCCGGGGGTGTGCGGGCGGGCGAGGGGGCTTAACGACGAGCAAGCGTAGTTTAAGTAGCGAGTAAGTTTTTTCGCGCCATTGGTCGAGCGACGCTCGTATTTTCGCTGGGCTCGAAAGGCGCGTTCGTTTGTCTCCGTGAAAAATGACACTTAAAACTGCAGCGCGCGCGAGCGCACCGGCTGTTTTTCCAAGTAATGAGAGGAACCGACGAGAACACGCCGGCTGGTGGTCGATAGGAGGGGGAGGGGAAGGAAGGAACGGGGTTTGAAGCTCTGCAGGATTGTCGAGGGGCTTAAACCGACGACGACTTTCCCCGCTTGTTTGTACCTTGTTAAGCAACGTCATGGACTTCCGTGTTCGTGTTATTGTTAATTTCGTCGATTGCGCGCGACGTGAAAATATGTCTGACACCTGGGAAACTCCTGCGCAAAACCATGTAACACGGGGGAAGCTGCGTAAAAGTCGGCAATTCGAATTAATGGGCCGGGATACTCGATGGTGATCGACTACAATGACCTCGTTAATTAAACGCTTAAATCGCTGTATACGGAAATAATTCGTACTTAGCGGGAGTCGCATGTACCAGAGTTTACGCTCGCAACGTTCGCTGTTGGCGGTCGGCATTACTGCACTTGCCAGGAAGCTCGAAGTGTGTACTTCGGCGTGGCGAGGTAGAAAGGGGCCAATAAAACTGACCCATCGCTGGGAAACCGGTCAATAAATCTTCCATCGAACGCAACGTCGCTTCCCAATCTGTTAGCATCAAAATATTTTGCATATATCGATTTCCGGAATGTTCCGCTATACGGGAGCAGCTATATCGCGCCTGGTAATGTCATAAATCTTCGTCCACTTTTCTTTTTACTAAAAGTTCCTGTGAAAATACTCTCCACCGGAGAAATTGATCCGCCAATAACGAATACGTTTTTTAAGCAAGTCGCACAGTAACGTACGAAAAAGCCTTCCACGGTAATTAATTTCATTACTTGGCTGTCTTTCATTGATTACCGTTGGATTTCTCCAGTACGATCCGTTCCGTTTCGAAGACTGGCACGGCCGAACTTTATTAGCTCCGGCGAATATCTTTACGACTGAACAAAAAATAGCGCTGTCGTAGAGCCTTTCCCAAATTGCCCGGTGCTTTCGCTCGACCTGCCAGAAAATTCTGCACGGTCATAAAAAACATCGATTAGCCATAAAACTAGAGGAGAGGGCGTTATGTTTAAAGTTTCCTGGTTGCGAAATGAACCATTAAAGCAGCGAGCGGAGACCGAAACGGCCAAGAACGTATATTGGAAACCTGACGAGTAAAGTAAAGTATCTGTCTTATTATATTATTCGTTCTCCATTTACTCGCGTAGGACCGTTAAACGCGAGAAACGAGTAATTTTACATTGTGCTAACAATCATGAAGAACGCATCCGTGTAATTTTAGCCGAATATTGTATCCGCGATTCCAACTGTAACGTTCGCTCCTGAAATGGAATTTGGGGTTATTTGATTATCTCGTGAGAGGCGAGACCGTCTTTCATTTCTCGCCCCGGTCTATTCGTGGATGATAAAAATCATTCAAGACCGTCTATAAAATTACACCACGGGGTTAACTATTTTTGTGGCTTTACTATTTACGGGTCATAACGACGATGAATTCGCTCCGGCGCGAGATAACGTTGATTTCCGGCTGTATTTTTTCATCCGTGCTTGGGCAAACCGGAGAAAGGAGAGATTACAACGGGTTCCTCCCGCGACAATCTCGTACATTAATGCATACATGCTGCACCGTGAACGTAAATGTAAGGTTTATCATCCGCGATGGAACGTCGACCGCTCGGATTAACTTTTATTTCCGTAATCTAATAAAGATAATGCCCCTACGAAAGCTTTGTGTCCCGCCTCAAAATAAATCCCGGCCAACGAAACGAATTTAACGTGTATTAGAGCAAAAAGTTCTTCCGCGAAATACGGCCTACCTAAATATTTCGAGGAGCGTATTTTCGCGAGGCTGTAAGAAGGCCTTAGCGGACGTGCTTCGCGCAATACGTACACGCGAAACTCACGAAAGAGTGGAATCGCGTAAGCAGAAATCGATCCGATGGCAAGGGGGGAGGGGGACTGGGAGGATGAATTTAAAGAACGATCGAGCGAAACCGGTTCCCGTCTGAGCCGAGCTTTAAAGGAAAACCGATGGTGAGCGCTGAGTTTACGAGATTCCCGGGGCCCCATTCAGACGGACTCTTTTTAAAGAGTTTTCCCTGTAAAACCGTCTATTTGGCGGCCGATGCATCGACGCACTTCGGGACGTGCGTTGCGTTTTCGCGCGGCGAGACTGCCGAATGTGCGGACGAAGAGGATAGACGGGAGGGGGAGGGGGCGACCGCCGACTTTTCTCCGCATTGGCCAGATGCGAAGGCAAAAGGAAATGGTCGGCCCGCGAACCAGACGCGACTGGCCGCTATTCATCCCCTATTTCTACCCGAAAACGGCAGTTTCGTACGCCTCGAACGACCGATCGAACGGAAAGTCCAAACGACCAACAAGTTTAAAAATCCTCGACAAAAGATACAACCGTTATCAATTCCGCCAATTCTCAATACAGTCCTTTACTTATTCAAGATCTTTGTATTTGGTTGCTACTAACTGCAACAGTATTAATCTAAGATTATATTCAACGAGTTCCAATAAAGTTGTGACACGACTCTGTCATTTTTATTCGTGACACTTGACTTAGAAAATCGTTGATCGGTGACAAAGCGCATTGTTCTGCGAGGGAAAGGCTGAGAAAAAATAGTGATTGAAAGGTTGCTGGATGGAACGAGAGGTGAGGGGCGCACAAGACGTGACCAGTGGGCCACTCGATCTAATTAATCGGCGACCCGTTAATTTCTGGCGTGTAGGTAACGCTGCATCATTTGAAAAGTACCACTCGACACAAAGCGAGCAATAAGAGCGTACTTACACACGCGCATCTGTGTGCGTATCTATATGCACGTGTGTGTATGTGCGCCATCGATTAGCCGATTCTGTGTTTGGCCAAAACGAGCGTCGGTTCGCGGTTACATGTTTACAGCAATATGTGGAAAAATGCGAGAAAAGACGAGACTGGGTGGTTCAACGAAATTGTCCCATTATCGGCTATTAATATCGTCGGAGGCGAGGTTCCCATTGGGAATTTATTAGATTAGGCGAATAAAAGCTGCCAAAATGGACGCTGGTACCCGATAATTACCTTTATGTTTGCTGTCGCTGCTCGAACTCGAAGTGGAAGGTAATTCTGAAACACAGAGTTGTATGTTTAGATGTGATCGAGTCGATATCAATGATTTCCATTAATGCAACCAATTTTCACGGTTGTACCAACGAGCCGAGGAAGGCGATATTTTTTCGCACGGTTTGTGTATCATTGGGGAAAAATGAGACGCGGAGACAGTGGTCCCTTTAGTCACCATTTAATTGTCGGGCTTGTTTATGCCCGTCCTAACTTCTTGTTATCTTTCACTTTATGGCTGCAAACATTTTCAGCTAGCCTGTGCTCCGCACTCGGCAGTTTTCGAGACAGCAATTCCTACCGTGAGATACTGTCTCAACCTCATTTCCCAGAGAGAGAGCTAAGTACGCGCCAACTTCTTCTATCGTGATTCCAGAATAAAATTCACGGACTTGAACTTTCCGCAAAATACTGCGCGGGGCAGACAAGGTGTTTCAAACATG
Source organism: Hedychridium roseum (assembly GCA_963989215.1). Lineage (NCBI taxonomy): Eukaryota > Metazoa > Arthropoda > Insecta > Hymenoptera > Chrysididae > Hedychridium > Hedychridium roseum. The sequence continues at coordinate 8,618,067 of OZ022310.1, read as the reverse complement.
TTCCCCTTTTTCTTGAGCGGTACAAAGTTATTTAGGAAATCAGGAACCTCGTAGCTCCTTTTGTCTATTGACTAAGTGCACAGAAATAAGGTATACTTACGGTAAACTTTGATGCTGCCGTCAGTATCGCCCAAAGAATTTCTCGAGACGCATTTGTAGGATCCATAGTCGTCCGCAGTGACGGAATTAATAGTCAATTTCATGTGAACTTTGTACGCGTTGTCCAGGAGAACAGGCTCGTATTTCCCACCTGAAACGTTCAACATTTCGGGGATAAAAATTCAAGAAATCCGAACAATGAGGAATCAGAGAAATCGTGGCTGTTACGTGCGAAAGAAGATTCGGAATGCTCGAACGGCAAAGGTACATCGACACAAAGAAAGCACGGAATTCTAAGGTGACATTGACGTTAGGTGGGAGCAAACGGTCGACCAGCCTGACGAATGTCGTCGTGAAATTTTCGTAACTGTCGTGGGTACGTCACAATAGTTCAATCAGGTTTGAAGATTGGCCGGGCGATTGGCGATTCGCTTTGGTATTCGTCGCGCGATTCCCCGAACCTAAGTTAACGTGATTTCTGTTTAGATCAACACCATTCAGAGGCATTTCCTGGCTCGGCCCTGTGGCCTTCCAAATTCTACCTGCAGTCGTCGCTGAGCTCCGCGAATAGCGAAACGGCTAGAATGCAAAAATGAGAATCTCCTTTCTCGCCGACTTCCAACGGATTCTACCGGGCAAATGCATATTTAACGTGCCTACCGCGAGAATATCGACGATTCTGCGCGAACGATTCGTCCATAATTTCATGCGCAAAACGAGTCGACCGCTCTCTTACTTTTTCGTCTTTTCCCAAACGGCAGAAATTATTCCCGACTCGTGCACAGTCCGTCGAAACTTCGAAGCTTTTCCATGAGTCCATAAAGGACGCGAAGTCGCAGGATTAACAACGTTTTATTTGTAAGCGACTCTTCGGCGCTCTAAAACGCCGGGGGTTTCCGTTATGACCGGTGAAATTGGAAATCAACAGCCTCCCGTTGGCTTTGTCCCTGTCCTCCTCTGAAAACGTGCTATATGAAAACGACTGTCCAGCGAAGATGGCTTCATTCACCGCCGTCCATCCGAGGCACGTGGGAATTGATTGAAGAGATGGAAGAAGCGCGCAACAAACGACCAAATGGCACAAACGAAACAACCCCATTGCCGCGGGGACGGTTCTCCGTGCGTTTCGCTTCAAAGTGCACTATGCCATAACGAATTTCCATCTGGCGAAAAACGAAAGCACGTTCGTGCCGATCCCAAGATGGGAAACTGTCGACAGGAGGCAGAAAAAGAAAAATAATAATAACAATTTCGAAACTGGTATCGGAAGAGCTGAAGGGGGAGAATTATAACTTTTCCATTAGATTGTATGCAATGAACGTCGATAATTTGAGATAATTCTGTCATTATTTTGACGATTGGCCGAAGGAAGGATTCAACGGGCTTGGCGAAGACGTTTATTTCGACGAATAATGACGTAACCCTCTGACGATTGTCAGATCGGATCTCACGCAGGGCTGGTCCGTTATAGCTTTCGATACAGATGCAAATAACCGTCGACAACAGACAACGTCGTAATAATGCCGACAGAAGGGACACAGTTAACCCCCGTCATCTCTTCCCACCACTCCCTACCCTCCCCTCTTACTATCCTACGCTCAATCTAAGGCTTTAGTCATAAATGCCAAATAAAATTGTGTTCCACCTAACTCCCATGCATTATTCAGAGGCTAATTCTCTCCGGCCAACCGGTCCAAAAGATGAAGATTCACAAGGAAATACATCAAAGAATCTTCCTTCGATTTTCGTCAAAATTCATATCTTTCTTAAGGACAAAAATTATTAACAAAATGTCATTTTCCAATAGTTAACTCTTAATTCCGACGGTTGAAACCACCCGACAGAGTTCGTATCGATTTATATTGAATCGTTGGGCACAGACTACCCGAAAGTAATTGGAATTTCGTCGACGGTATGGTGTGAAAAAAAAATAATTGGATAATGGGACTGACCTTGGGGCACTATCTCATCCTTGTCGCGGGTCCAGTAGTTGATTGATTTGGGATAGGCTTCTGAGAGGCACTCGAGAGTCATTCTCTGACCTTCCCTCACGCCCACCAATTGATTCTGTACCGAAATCATAGGCGCGACTGTGGACAGTACAAGCAATAAAGCAGTTAGCCAATAACACCAGAAAACAAATAAAACTTGGGGACATTGCGTCCTTGCTGGAAATGAAAATATTAGATTGTACGTACAGTGAACGATTAGCATTATCCTTTTACTGACTGACGGGGGAACCCCGTTTGACGCGATGCAAAGATAGGAACCCATGTGCAGTCGGTTGACCTTGGTGATGTGGAAAATGGGTCCCTCGACGGTCTGTCTCCTGGTATCTTCGTCTGCGAAGGGAATCACGAAATATCACAAAACTCGTAATTACATTTCTTCCTTCATCGGCGATAATGCAACGTCATTTTCAATGTCTCTGTTCTATCACATTCTACCACAAACTGGTCATTAATAATACTTTCTTTCGATAGAAGTTTCACGCGTAAACGGAAAAACCTCGGCGAAGTATCGGCAGTTTGATGCATTCGACGCATCCGTGTCAAATAAAGTCGCCAAGTACGGGTGACGATATCGATCAACTTTCTTCCGGTGTGGTTAATTTAGCGCGTTCATCGAGGCTAAGATGCAAATTGTGCAGCAAAGTTGCGTCACTATCCCTGAGACACCGGCGACAAAAATACTACTTTTCTCGGTAATATTAATGGGAAGCCAGGATGTGGAATATTATGTCGATGAATCGAAGTTAGTTGAAACGGTTCAATATTTGATGGAGTTGCCGATTTGTTTGACTGGAGAGCTAATGTTTTGCCGTGAACTGATAAGGGAGGAAGTACGCGTAAGGGCCCGGGGGCTGGGTGGGGGGAGGCGGGTAGGTGTAAAATTTTGCATGCCTAATTCCGAAATTCAAACAGCAATTTGCGAGACTCGTTAACTCCGGTTTGCGTAGTTTTGATGCGGCTCTCCGACGGAGCGCAGTAAATTCAGTTTACTTATTCGGAAGTCGGAAGGGCTGTCTACGCTCTCTCCTGTGCGCGCGCTGACCACAATTAAATCCCATGGAATATTTGCACATCGCGTCGACGCGAAACTAAATGTTGCCAGATACAGAGAGCCGCTAAAAGACTCGCCAGTGATTATTCGGCCTGTGCTAAAAGGCAAAACAAGCAGAACGGCCGCGCGGCCTCCCGGAAATTCCGTTTCTAGCCGTTAATCACGCACGCGGTTGTCTAGGGAGATGACTGTTACGCGGAAAAAAGAAGGATTACAAATATTCCACCGTTAAATCCCGTCGGCACAAAGAGACTGGACCATGAGCAATCGAGTTCACTCGATTAACCTCGTCGATAAAATTAACCAAATCGATCCTCAATTATCTCCGATTCGACGTACTGGATTTTTAGACTCAACTGTTTCGCGTTTGATTAAACTGTCCAATGATGCAGTCGGTTACGTAACGTGTGATCACGTTAGTTCATTAAATTCTGCAAGCCGGACAGAGGCGCGCGCCGATATACGTCACGTCATTTATTTAGTTAAATCAACACATCTTTTTGTACAGGGAATGACAGTCTGGGTATGTCAATATTAGCCCAATGGAATGAAACGTGAAATATGAAAATACGCGAGCGAATTCCATTCAATATCTATATGCCCTGACCCGTTATTTTTCCGATTCTTTTTCCTATACCGTCAGCTTCGCTCGATTGCATAAATATAATTCGTATTACCAAACTCGGGCGGCAACGCGTTCAATTTCCAGCTCGATCTCAAGCGGATAATTTCATCGACTCTCTTTTCCCGCGAATGTGTCTGTCCCCTATCTTTCTCTAATAATCGCGCTTTATTCGGAAACGCCAGCGGGTCGATCGATATCCAAGCGGTACATTTGTACTTAAGTCTCTGCGATAAAGCGAGGAGAACATCGGGGCAAATGCAATGGCCGTTGTTTAAGGCTCTCGCTGTTATTCATTGTACTCGGCGGCGTCAAGTCCCGACAGGCAGAACGCGGCCCGGCCGGTGTTTGCCAATTTCAATGCAAATATGGAAGATCTTGTCGACCTCTACAAACGTATCACCTTCGCGGCAAACCCTTTGCCCCGTGGCCGAGACACTCGTCGATGTTTACCCTCCCCGCGGACGGCGTTTCGGTTACAGTTTATCGACTGAGCCGAGGCCTTCCTGCCGCGGAGAACCGTATGTTTAATACGCTCATCCGGAGGGCATACTTTATGCAGATGAGCGCAACGGGGAATAAGATTCCCGTGACCGGCGGCGGCGCGTTTCTCCAACGAACCGAGTCGAATTAAATGCCCCGAGCGAGTCTACCTATTATCAATCGCAAACTCCTACGTCCCGCGATGCTCGGCAACCGTCTTACATCGCCATGGGAAAAACCTTTCATCGAATTACTCGAGTTTCCATATTAAGAAATCCGCTCAAAGGGGCAATTGTTCCTTTGCACATTTTTCCTATCATCCACGAAAAGTCTTACCACCGGTTTCAATATTATCAACGTTATCGCGCTTAATAAAAAATGCCAAAGAAACTAGACCTCAATAAGAATTCGTCCGCGGGGAACTTTTACAGTGTTGCCACGTGGCTGTGTAAGTTTCTTTACGGTGGAAAGATAATCCGTGGAGATTCGTCGTTTTTTTTTGTTTGTCGGCAAGTCGATTCTGTGTACTGACCTTCCTTTCCGTTGCCGAGGAGAATGGACTGACCGTCCTCACGTCGCCAGGTGATATTGGGTGGCGGTGAACCAGTTGCCGTGCATCGCAGAGTCACGTTGCTTCCTTCTCGCACGACCATATCCGTGCTCGTCTGGTAATCCAGGATATTCGGGGGCACTGGAAGCAAAATAACCCGGGGTATTAAGCGGATGCCGGGAAATACGGCAAGCGGAAGATTGCCGGAATTTCGTGGACAGCTGTGAAACGTTTAATTACTTTCTGGGCAATCATAAAAATCAGCTCACTATTGAACATCCATTTGGAGTTTCGCTTCAGCGACGAAAGGAATATAAACGGCAATCTGTGCGTAATGAACGCGGCAGTGCCGTAGCATTGCATCTGGAAAGAGGATCTTCATTTCCGTCGGAAGATCCGCCTGGGCAGACAACATTGGAAGAAGCTTCACCGGTTTGTTCCTTTTGATGTAAACAGGATTGTCAGCCATGTGTATCATCCATTACCCTCCCAGTCATTCCCGATGGCCTTTGAAGTATGCGTAACGTAATTTCTACTTCAAAGGATTCATTCAGACTTCATTTCGGATCAATTTAAGCTTTCGAAGTTGCAGCAGAGGCCTTCTCCCGGACGACTGTCCCCTTTGCGCTTTCACGCAATCGACCTACACCTTTAAAGGGTCTTTTAATTTCATCCCTTGGTCGTCATGAAAACCGGTATTAATACCACCCCGTCCCGTCTTAATTCGTGAGGAAAGAGCGTCGCAAAGAGACAACGATTGTAGCATTGTCGACGTTATACGCGTTATAAATATTGCATGCACGTCGTTAAACTGACAGAAATGTCGGAAGGATTCATACGATGACATTGGGATATTGAATAATTAAAGCGGCCAACGTCAATCGTGACGTTCCGTCCAACGGTTCCCCTTTCGATCGGGATCATAATGAAGATTAATAATTCAACGTTCTGATTATCGGCGCGGTATCGTACATTTTTTCCTTGTTTTTCCTTTCACAAGGACCGTAGCGCGTGCGGGGGAAGATTTTTTTACGAAAATGTTGCCGTCGTTTATCGTGTGGGATATGCCGCGCGAGGGATTTGCCCGACGTACTCGGCGCGTACTTTATTCCGACGTGTTCATAAGAATATTCCCGTTTTAAAAGGAGTAGCTGGCTCGGCCGTTCGTCCTGCACTCCCGGCCATGTCTCCATTATTTCTATTTTCCCTGTGTCGACTAAAAGGCGGGATTCTTCTCGATATCGCCTATAGAAACGAAATTGTCTTCCCTTTGACATTACCGGGGCTAAGGGGCTCGTACATTCAGCCGAGCACAATAAGCCGAGGTTCCACCACGAAGATTCACCGTCGACTCAAACTTCAAAGTACATTCTCGTTTTCGGGTTACTTCATAGATAAGAGCCAGCGGGACGAGGCTGGATCCGCCTCGTTACGCCACGCTCTTCTTCCGCGCCAATTTGCCGGCAACCGTGCAAGAATTACACGGACAGAAGGAGCATTTCTGTTTCTCAAAGACGCTAGCCAGACAAGTAAGGCTCTTCGAGGGCCGGTCTAGCGAGTCAGACAGACCGGCTGGAAGTGACTAAAAACCAGACGGTCCCGTCAAAGCCTCAAATCCGGGAAACTCGATTGGTGGCTGAGGTTCGTTAGGGGCAAACTCCGAGCGCTCGGATTCATGAAATTAAATTCAAATGATACAGGAGCGAATTTCGCTCGAACGTCGCGCACGAGTTTAATCGATCCGAGGAAACGAGTTCCCTGGACAGTGAATTGGCAAGATCGGAGGGGGTTTGCCGTCATAAGAGCCCGAAGCAGTCGTGTTCGCGGGCCCGTGAATTCTCGCGTCCTTATAAACCACCAAGTTTGGCCAACGACTTTCCGAAGTCGCTGGCTCCCCAGAATAGAGCGGCAAGGACCTGGAAACTATGTTACACGCATATTGTTAGCGGCGAGTCGTAAAGTTCTACGACGCGTATACCGGCCGGAAAAAGGTCGTCTCTCGACGGATGCCCTTTATTATTCCCCGGGAAGTTGGGCCCCTCCTCGTCCCCTTTGGCCGACGTTCACCCTGTGGCCGTCGTCCTCGTGACTATTGTACTCCCATTGGCCGTGGCGAAAGCCACGGAAAACCGGAGAAGGCCTTGCACGATCTCATCGTAACGCTTAACGCAACAATAACGCCGTAGGATCCACCCAGCGGCCCCGGCCAACTACCAACTATCGTCCATAAATCAAGGCCCGCGGATGAGTGTGCACGCGGCGCTCGAGGAGTTTCCAGCCGCAGGACGCGTACATAATGCCGGCTCCAAAGAAAAGAACAGCCCTGCCCTTCGCGAATATAAATCAGACTTAGCCCGCTGGAAGAGCATCGCCGAAATGAGATAAATATTTATAGAAAGAGAAATTTACTACCGCCGACGACTCAACCATTCTGGGCCGGGTTTCTTTCTGAAGGTCGACGCGTGCCAGTGTTGACGTCATATCCGCAACGGAAGCTCATGGGAGACAACGAAGGAATCGGAACGGTGGACTCGGGTCTTTCCTATCCTAGCATAGTCCATTAACCCTGCTCCCACCCCCCTGTAGTCATCCCCGGTTTCGTTGGTCTTCCTCTCTTCTCTCCCATATATCCCGTCTCACTCTCGGCGCCGTCGGACAAACGCGTCCCTCGCGAGTAATGTCTTACCGGGCTCGCCTACACGCGAATCGTTGGCCGAAGGCTGCAGTCGCGGGGAGGGTGGCCCGAACAAGTCGATTTTATTCCGCCCTACGGCCGGAACTCGATTTGCGGTTGAGTGCCCGTATGGGCGATGCTGAATTGGCGGGTCAAAGCCACCCCCGATCTCCTAACACACCAGACTCTCCATCACCGTCCCCTCTCCTCTCTGAGTCAGTGCTCCCCTCCCTCGCGCGTATAACCCTTTGGCCATCTTTTATTTTGGCCTACCGGCTCGTTTATTCTCACTTTCCCCATTATTCCCACTTTTCCGTTTCCCCGGGCCTTCCGTAGTGTCTCGACTCTTTTTTTCATCGCTTGTTCGACCTTGTTCCTCCATTATCCCCCATTCCGCGGCTTCTCCTATGTTTGTACTCGCTCTTTTTCCCTCTGCAACGACGGAGCAGCAGACTCCGTCGGTTGTGGCCGTTAGTGCCTCTGGCTGATCCTGTCGAGCTTCCAAACGGCACACGCTTGTCCCGTTCTACGTTTCTCCTCTTCCTCGTGGGGGACGTATCACAGCCGATTCCATCCTGCAGGAGCAGCAGCCAGCACACACGCGGCCGACACACGTTCTGCCGGAGCCGCGTTACCCTCGCGTCTCCCATCAATCCAGCTCCCGCTTCTCGTCCGTCCTGTCTGCTAAACGAGCCTCTGCTATCCCAGATTTCAAGCTTCCTCCCCTCTCGATCCCCCCGCCGCTCCCCTCGTTGCCCTACACGCTTCCTGGCCCGTTTTGTTCCCGTCCACGTGACACCGTCGTCCTTCCTCCTAGCGGAGACGGAGAATAGGGATTAAGCTCCGAAAGAGACCGGATTAGCCGGCTAGACACATGGTTCAATTCCCCCGCGCAAATCGAATGCTACACCCGCTCACGGAAATGCTCGTTAGTCACTGAGACTTGCCCCCCTCCTCCTCCCCTTCTCTCTCCCCCACCCACTACCTAACCGTGTTCACGGCGATTTCCTGTAATTGGCGTTGATTGCACCGAGCTGCTGCGCTAATGCTAATTACCCGCGGAGATGGGTAATTACTTGTACGGCTCTGTAACTGCTGGAAAATACACTACCTCAGTAGCGCAGGATATATCCTCCAATCGTCACCGCATTCCTCATGGTGCGAACATTGAGAAATGAATATTTTTGAAGGCAACCGCAAATGTCAACCGTTCTCTGCCCTCTCATTTTTTCTCGCGGAGTATCGATCTCGAGCATCGGTGAAACGTGGATTTGTAAGGACGGCTAACGAGCAGTTTGGCATTCGATAACCCGATAAATACGGCCCGATAGCTCGGTAGTATCCCCCTTTTTATCGCCAATCGAATCAGTTCCCGACGACAGGTAACGTTTGCCGGCATTGTTTCTCTCCTCGGGGACAGAAGTCCTCGGCGATACCATCTCGCCGTGGAAGAAAGTGAGAACGAGGGGAGAGGGCTGAGAGAAGGGTGAAAAAAAGTGCTGCCGCCGTGGAAAGAATCGCCGTGAGCGCGGCTTAATTTCGATGCGCAAATGGAAGGACCACCGGGAGGGGGAGAGGGGAGGGGTTCCGACTGGTTGACCGGCACGTACGTGGTTGAAGAGGGGAAGGGGGAAAGGGGGAGGCACACCGTGGGTGTTACGAGCGGCCCCTCCGGCGTCTCACCCAACCTGACCTCGTGCAAACACTCTCGATGGGGAAATCGGGGACCCCCCAGAGGGGGCGGGGGAAAAGCCCCTTTAGGATCCGCTTTTGCAGTCCGCTCGACTGGCCGGGATCTTTGAGCCCGAGGAGAGGTTTTTATTTGCCAAGTAAGCCAGTTTCACGAGGCACTCGTGTAGATGTACAAGCATCGTGTAAAGGTAAACCGCCGGCGTAAACTTCGCCACGAGGCATCCTCAAAATGCCCAAAGAATTCATTCGTACCCACTCGAGTTTTCGAAGAATAATTGCCAAAGTGCCGATAGATCATTTTCTTAGTTCATTCCTGCGCGGTTAGTCCAGTGATTTTTTCTTACGTGGGGTAATAGTTTTTCTGTCGTGAGTCGGGGAATCTCTCGGGGAGTAGGAGAATTTCTGGAAGAGATTGGCTCGCGAGATTCCCCGAACGGTAACCCAATATTGAGCCTCGACAAACCGGAGAGTCTCGCGAATAACGTATTTAAACAAAACCGGACGTTGTACCGAACGTTGTTTCAACACTCGAGGATGGGAAACTGGTCCTCAAGGATATCCCCCTAACGAGGCAATACAAAACGGAATTTCACCAAGTAACGCCAGTGTCGCAGAATTCGCGGAAAATTATTCCGCACGGTATAATACCGATTCCAGGAAATTTTCTCGGCAGTTTTCACAGCCGCACCCGGGCACGAAAAAAATTCCAGGTGGAGGGCGGGCAAAGAAAAGATCGACAGACTAATTGCCACGAAACCCATTTGATCCCGGCAAAACGAAGAGACGGTGGCGTCGGACAAACACTCTTGTTTTCCTCGGATTTTCCTTCTGCCGTGACAGAAATCAATAAGACGACGTGCAACGAAACACAGAGTCGACGGCCAGTCGTGTGGATACCCCGGAACGTTAAACATTACTGTCCGACGGACGGCCGACGTTATTTTCTCAGCGAGCCGGACAAAACCGACGCGTCAGTATCCCACAAACATGTAGAGATTTCCCAGGTACCTTCATAGTGCGGGATCCAATCGCCGCTGGCCAAGTCCGTTTGAAAAATATCGAAACCATGGAACGGCGGAATGTTGCTTTCCCACGTGCCCGTTCGTACAAATTGGATTTATAAATAAATCGCGCCGGTTTATTTCTCCGCTCACAAAAGCCTCGCTCGAACGCACGGCGCTGTCCACGTGTCCAAGATACGGCCAATACATCCCGCGGAAACAGATGATTAAAACGTAACTGTCCCGCACGAGCCCCGTTGCCAGCAGAGTTTTCGTTATTGGTGGAAAAGAGATGGGGAGATGAGAACGACAGATCCGGCCGAAAAAGGGGGACGACGACGGGGGTGGGGCGTTAGGGAGATAACAGTGGTGAGAGAAAAGGGGGGATAATGCGAGGGGGTTGAGAAGAAGTGAAAAGAGCAAATACAAAGGGTGACGTAGCGGTGGGAAGACAGAAAAGACCATCGAGAAAGTGAGAGAGGAGGACAGAGGGGAAGGCAATAGGATAAAGAGATTTTCCCACGAGTTCTACGGCGATTATCATATTATACGTACTACATACTCCGCTCTATACATGTCCATGTATAGCGAATTGAAAATAAAGACTATCGTATTGCGCAAACAATCTGCTTCAGCGTATTTACAGCGACTGATGCAGTTTCACTCAATTTCGTTCACTCGTGTCCACAATTCATGCGTTTGTAGCCAACGGCAACCAATACACTGCCGCTACATCATCGTATCAGCGAAAATCATCCTATCGGGACAATAATCCATTAATTATCCTCGAGTCAGCTGTTTCTCTAAATAATCACATTACTACCTTGCTAAAGGAATTTACTTGCTCGATATATTAGCGCAAACACCTGTCAAATGAGCATTGCTGTCAGCAAATTTGTCATAGAGAGATTAATATTTAAATAGGAATCAGAATAATTAAATGGATCATCCGTTTCATCAATGGCTATTATTAGATAAACGAGTAATATTGTTCACCTAGGCCAACTCGATGGTGAGAATAACCCCAATAAGATTTTTCAATATTTCTGGTTGATCAACGTGTAAATATGAACAAAGGACGAATTCGCATGACTTTTTGTCGGTCCTCGGTCTAAGTGGGAATGTATTAAATGGATTAGAACGGCGAGGTCGGGATTACGCGTCAGTACGCTAACCTAACTAGTGTTTTTCCTCGGCACTGCATTCGTGGCTAATTACACGAGAATGTACGGCGCGGGCTAAAACCGAGACCAGCGTCCGAGCGCAAAAAGGAAGATGTTAATGAGCGCAATTAAAGCGTGACCTAAAATCCTTTTCCGTTTTGCCATTTCATACTTATATCTAAAGTGGCGCAGTAGTAGCAAGCACGGAGGTGGCAAAATTACGTTACGCGCAAGAAATCACGGTGTTACGAGGAGCAAAAGAAGGACGGTGTTAGGACAGTTAGAACGGATAAGAAATTAAGGATTTCGCGGCGAGTAGGTGCGAGTGGGATCCGTTCTGACGTTTAATCTTCCGCTTAAAGAGAACCCCCGCGGCGACAACAGGTCGTAGGTTAATTAGCACGCGCGAGAGCGCACGAGCGGGCTTCGTGAATAATTCAGGGCACCTTGGCTAGGCAAGGGGATGGGAGGGGGATCTGCTCGGTCAAGTTGCCGGTCCCACTCGTTTCGCACGTAAACACGTGTCGCCGTCGAATTCGACGTCATCGAGCCTGCGGATATCGAACTTTCCAACGGTTGGGAAATTTATGTGCGGCCGCACGATTCGCTCGCCGCTAAATGCCGGCACCACCTCGCCCCCGCCCCTCCGTGCGCGCTAATGAGCTCCCCGTTATAATGAGCACCTCGCGTCGATATGTACCGCCGAATCAGCCGCATTATCCCGTCGCAATCAAACAGAACCAAATCTCGTTTCCCGCCTGACCTTTCACCGCCGGAAGTTCAACGAGGTAAACTCAACTCGTTGGAAAAAATTAGCTGCTACAAACTTTCAGCGTGGCAACAAACGTTGAAAAACAGGACACAAATTGTTTTTAAAATTATTTTTACCGTGGGAACCATGGGATTTACCGTGCTGATGAAGTACGGCATTCTATGGGCTATTATGGTTTATCTGTGTTGTAATGAATTCTTATCTAAAGGTGAATCGTAGGGTGCTTAGACGTTCGATTTCTTATGCCGAATGGAAACGCCCGTAATCGGATGTGGGATACAAAATATGCAGGGTGTGTACTTCCGGTGAAGAGACAGGCGGGAACACTTAAAAGAATTGATTCCAAGCAAATCCTTCCACGTCCGATCTCGATCTCTGACTTGCATAAATGCACAGCTTTCCATGCACGAAACGCAAAAAAACAGTAACTCTAAATTAAGTCTAAGACTGGCATAAAATCATAGAGAAACGTCGCGATTGTTTCTGGGTATTCAGAAATAATCTGTAATTACGAAGGTTAGTAATAGTCGCGTAGAAATGTCGGAATCGGGAAATATTGCGGCAGAGAAGGTTGATCCTTCGATGGTAGTTAATAATCGTCGACAGAAGTATTTAAACCTCGTTAGTAAAGCCCGTGTCTGCTGATAATTGACTTAACGAATCGATTCAACGAGTTTCTAGCCCAAGTTAAACGGCAAATCCATTAATTATGAATCGGCTCGTGCATGGCAAATTACCTGTCCACCTTTTCTCCTTGGTTTCTCGTGAAAAGGGTCTTCGCGAATTTCCTCGATATAATCGACCCCCGGGGTCGAACTGCGGAGAGTTATGCTCTGATATCCAGTGGTCAGTGGCAATTTCATTGGACGCGAGGACAGACGATGAGGAAGGTCCATTCTTGTTCGCGTCAAGCGGGACGCACAATTTTCTCTCGGCAGATATGTCTCTCAGCGCGGTTCGTTGCTATCTTGTTATCCGTTATGATCCGCGGGAAGGGTTGGCGGGAGAATGAAATGGTCCAGGGAGGTCGAGAAATTCGGGCAAAACGTGAACCAAGAAGAAGGGACCACCGAGACGAGAAGCTCAAGGGAGGGGAAATGGTACGGTCGAACAGGAAGTTAAGGAAGTCCAACTGTCGGTCAATTTCGGTTATAACGGGTCACTTATGAATTGCGCTGACTGTAGAAAAATTCCGACGGACGATTGCCCCAAGATATGAGGGACTAAAATTCTCGCCAGTTAGATACGGACGAAGGAATCGATCAAGGAGGGAGATGGGTGAACCGGATACCTGATTGGCGGGGGTAGAAATAAAGGAAATGATAATACGCGAGAAGTTCGGCACTTAAATCGAAGACCGTTGGAGCCGGGGAGACAATAGATCACTTTAGCTGGACACTCGATCCACGCGACGCAATCTCGACTCTAATCGAAATTGTTCGGTTCCGGGTGAAATGGGCGGAGACAACGTGGCTTTGTTTACTCGGTACATAAAGTGTCCCGAGCACATGGGAAACCGTGTACATATCAGTATCGAATAGCCTGGCTCGAATGCCAATAATATTCCACAAAACGACAGCGCTTCTTCATCGTGCACCTAGCTTCTTCGCCGTCGTAAATGGGAAAATCATTCGAACCGAATATATAGAATCCCCGTGCCCGTTTCTACGACTAGCGCGAGGAACGGCGCAGAAATTACACGAATTCCGCCCTGCTGAGTGGTCGTTAATTGCGCAACTTTGCAAACTGTGCACCACGAACAAACAATTCTGTAACAAGAGAGCCGGTCTTCATGGGTAAAGGATGTAATCAGAAGCGGATGTGGGAAGAAGCGGTTTGAAATTAGTGCGTCTTTGAAAATTCTTTCCCGTCGTTCTTCGCCTTCGGGAAGAACGAGAAGAACGAGAGTGAAGTTCCACGGTTTGCTTGGGTATCATGATGTGTCGGACGAAGGCGTTCTAATTAGACGGGGCGAACCGTGAAAACACGGTTTATACGGTCTTCCCTCAGCTCCATCTGCTATCTTCTGCTCTTATTATTCATTAAGCGTCTAGGAGGGGTTAGCCCGCGCTAACCGCGACGTTCCTTTCCAGCCGTTCCTCCCGATTCTTCTCTTTACCCCGTCCTCTCTTTCTCCGTCTCCGTCGTTTTCCATTCGTCTGGGTACTTCCTTTTTCCAGCGGGTTTCCCCGCCGCCTCAGGACCATTATTTCTCTCTAATATTACGAAATGTGCGCAATCTGGGCCGCTATAGTAGACCAGGACGGAAACCTTGCCTCTGATTCGCCGGCGAGCATCTCTCGAGAAATCGAGGACGGGGGCCGAGAATTACCTGTCTTAGAGGCGTAAATATCACGCGAGAACGCGTGGCGAATCCCCAGCGTCAAGTGCCTCTCGTTTCTGAAGGCCTCCGCTATTTCAAAACCATCAGACGCACTCGAGGAATCCTGAAAATATCCACGATATTTCCCGCCACGGTCGATGCTCTGAAAATAATTTCATCCGAGTCAAGTGGACCTTTTGGACCTTAAAGATCCATTAACGGTGTAAAGAAATAATTGCCTAGCCAAAAATGTCGGCCTGTGTTGGGCAAAGTTGGGCAAAGAAGGAACGCGGCGAATTCAAGAAAATTTCTCCTAACGCCCAACGCGTATTGCGGAGTTTCTTTAACGACGGGACACGGCGAAGCCTGTTAGCGTTATAATCTACTTCCGGGTGCGTTCGAGCGGCAATATACGTCCGAAGCTTTGCAGTTCGCCAGAGTGGCCCGGCTCGATCTTGCCAACTGCGCCGCACAGAAGCCACTTTGTAAGTTCTGCCCCGGCAACTTGACGGCAGAGACCCAGCTAGAAAGAGAGGGGTAAGGGTAACCGAAGTAGAACGGGAGGAGGAGAGAAGGAGAGGGGGGATAAACTTACATGGCCGGATAGTTAGGCAGGAGTCACCCTTCCTCCCTTCCTTCTACATTCCTCCCTTTCTCCCTTTCCCCGGGCTTCATCCGACATCCCTGGAACGCCTACGTCACCCGGCGATTTACACGTGTTGCACATGGATCGTAGGAGAGATTTACCAAGCCGCAACATCGTCACCAACTAATCGAGGAACAGTTTGCTCGCACAGCTTTGTTTCGTCCTTCGCTCCCTCCCCCCCTGAAATTAAGATTCCCTCAGAACGTCCGTGCATTCGTTGTTTATAAATCGGACCAACATCTGGGGAACGGGAGGGGTAAGGGTCAATTTCCTGTGGAAGCACTTTCCCGTAGGACCGTCGTACTGACGGCATAAAACGCCGTTTGTTACGTACTTGACGATCCTGGCAGGGCTCTGCGTTTCCGGCGCTCCTAGCCGAAATCAAATTGCCGTTCTCGAGATACGGAGGCTCACGTGCATCCCATCTGTAGCAATTTAATCCCGTGAGTCTCGTCCCCCCTCTTCCCCGCTGAGCACGACTCGCGTCTGCCGACTCGGCGAAGGACGGTATCGCTGAAGGGACGAACGGGGCGAAAGGGACGAAAGGGACCAAGGGCCTGCACCTTCCAGCAGTTTCACCGCTTTGCCTGGCGTTCTGTGATCTGCCAGAGAGCCGCCGACTCTGCAACGTTTCCACGTATTTCCGGCCGGCTACTTACGGAACTTCATCTCCCTCGTGAAATCATTTCGCCCGCGTCTCGACCGGAACGCGAGACACTAAACATTCCTATACTCCCATAAGTTGGCCCGTCTAAAGGAATTTCGAGTGACGCCAAAGACAGAAATGGAGGGAGAGGAATTGAACTTCCTACGCAAAATTCTCCCGTTTTTTGTATCGAAGAAATACACGAAAATCGTGTGACTTTTAAGGTGCGTTTGCAAATGTGGACCAGTGACCTGCTTTCGGATTAATCGTACGTGTGCGAGAAATAATTCTACTGAAAGCCAGGGGCCGTGGAAGGCGCGAAAGGGCACACGAGTTTTCATTTCCGCGCAGGGCCGTAAAGATCGTTGGCGTGCAACGCAAAAGCGCCGTCCGTTCTCCGGCGCCATAATAATAAGGCTAAAACCTTGAAAATTAAGTAGACGCCGGGGACCTATTTCGCGGGCGCAATCTCGCGCGGGAAATCCGTAAAAGGCGTCCGCCAAGTGGTTGAAACTTTCACTTTAAAGGAATTCTGATCCTTGTCGAGAGCGCTTGAATTAACTCCGCTGGCTAAGCTGCCGCATTCATGTCGAATAAAGAAGTGTTTTTATATTTTTTTACGCCCTCAAAATCCTAGAAATTTTTTAACTCGTTCCAAACCGTCGGGATCAAGCTTGGAAATAAATTCCACCGCGACGTCACAGGAATATTTCGACTGACATGCTCGTATCGTGAATATTTTTCAGTGAATATTACTGGCTGGGAGAAGGTACTATGCACAAGATCCGATGATGCTTATTTTCGCACGTTCGTTGAAATATTTCGGCCGAGGGAAACGGTGCGTCGGATTTCGCGGAGGTTATTGAATGAACAGAAAAATCGAGGTGCAAACTCACCGACAACGTCGAGGTAACCAATCTGGCTTTTCATCGGGTCCGTGTTGATCTGACACATGTACCATCCCCTGTCGGATTCCTTCACCTCACGAATATGCAGGAACCACGTGTGGTGATCGCTGTGGGACACCTGGATCCTGTGATTCTTCGTGATCACGTGGTTGGCAATCGTCAGGATGGTTTGTGTATCCACTCGTAGCCAGGCGACCTACGACAAAGGAATTTCGGCTTTATTTCCCGGCGCAAATCGCACGTACTTGCATGTATACAAATGCACTGGGAAATGAAATGAAGCTGTAACTCCGGCAAAGGCGCGGTAACATTAGGGAAATTAAAATTCGAACAACGTAATGAACAGCCTTTGCGATGATCAAATATTAAAATAATCTCCGCGGCAGTGTGGGGCTGTTTCATCACGATTAAATCAAAATCTTTCATTAGGAGAATGAGGTTAAACCATCCGAATTGAGCGTTAAGTTGGCAGGAGTTTCGCCAAGTCGACACAATTTCCCGGAGGGCGGCGGGGCTTATCACGAGGGAGATATAATTAAAGAGCCGTTTAAATAGCCTCGACATTGGAAAACTCTTAGAGCCCACTCGTCCTGCGACGATTCCCCTAATGAAGACTGACAATTTCGCGTCTGTCGGTCCGCGGGGTCCGCCGATTTCTCAACGACCCTCGGCATTTCTTTTTCCGTGGGATAATTCCCCGGCCACGAAGGCCGTCCATATCAATTATAATTTTTCGCCGGGCCATTGAGGCGAAAGCCGTGAGATCTGGGCGGCTAGGGCGATTATCCGGTTATTCCATTATTTCAGTGCTTTTCGTATTCCTTTGTCCGCGACCCACATCTCCGTGGCCGTCTCCGTGGCGAAGCTCCCTATCCCTTTGTCGTCGGCTTCGTCGAAATACACTGCTGCTCAGTGGCTCGTCCACGCTCCGAATTAATACATGGCCGAACGTTACGACAACAGAACGAAAGCCGGTGCTTTCGGTCTCCCGTTTTCACGCTTCTCGAAAACTCGGCAAAGGGGGGATGATATCGATATTACCGACCCGGCTCGATGTTCGTTTTCGCGTTGGACTCTGCCCGAATCAGAGGGAGGGGATTCGTTCGGCGGTTGCCTTTTTTTCGACAGCTTGTCAAAGGGAAATATGAGTTTGACGAACCGGTAAACCCCGCTCGCCGGCGAAATGAACTTCGCCGTTACGTTCGACGGTCCAACGTTTCTCCGGCTCCCCGGCTGAGGGGGATGAAATTTCCGCGGCGAGAAATACGCGACGGCTCTGTTATTCCTCGGGCGAAAAGGCCGGCCGAGGCCGTCTGGAAAAGCACGGGGCCACAAAGCAATTCGTAGCCCCGGCAGGAGCTTTGCCAGCTAAACGCCGGCTAAAATAATTCACGGTAAGCCCCGCGAAAAAGCGCGAATGTTTCTTTCACAGCCGAGGGGTGCGTGATTGTGCGATGCACGTGCGCGCCACCAAACGGGAGGGAGAGAGAAACAAAAGAGAAGGTCGTTGAAAGAGACAGAAGGGGTCGATGAAAAGGGACGAAACCACGAAATTCGCCGAGAGTCTCGCATAAAAAGCATTTGCCCCGGAGGTTTGGAAAATCAAGCTGTTAGGGAAATGCAATCCACGGAAAGTTGGCGAGTACATACCGCGCGCAAGGCATTCACGCGAGCCACGGAATTCCGCTTCCTTTTTCCCCCCTGCCATCGAGTTTGCCGACCTCGCGCCGACATAATTCAACAGCCCTGTTTACCGTCTTCCTGGCGATTCGCTGGCCTCGGTAATAAATACCGTACGCGTTAAAAAATGTACCAAGTTACAGTGGGCTTCGCCGGGTCAAAGGAATTCAATATCAGCGATGCAGCGAAACGAGGCACAAAGCTCGCTCCATTCCACTGTATTCCACTGTATTCCTCTGAATCCGCGTTAAGCTCCGTTGAGTAAGCTTAGCGAAACACTGCGAACGCTTACTTTTCCATGAAGGGATCTTCAGCGGACTCAAGAAAACAGATTGGCAATTATACAGATAGCCAAGTCCGGGAAATGTTTGATTCAATACGTTTCAAACGATAAATAAACTCATAAATAAAGGAAGCTTGCAAATAAAAATTCGTTATTATTATTCGGTCAACTAGTGTACGACCTGTTTTTTTGCCAAGATTAATGACACGACTTGCGCAGGAAATTTGATTTATTACCTCTGTATGCGGATGCAGTTAATATTATTTAAAAGAGGATTCTTAGCTTTCCGGGATGTGCAGTTCTGTATTAATCTTCGTGTATGCGTTTACCATGAGACTTCACTACCGCATGAATTTTCTACGTGTATTCTCGTGTCTCTGTGTGTGTCTGTGTCTGTGTAGGTGAGCGTGGGGGTTTATTCGGGCCGCGATATTTGTGCCGGCAGCGCGTGTATCCGTCTTCAAAGGCCGAGGATAATGGGATTGCTATTTTGGCATACGCAAACATTTATCCCGGAATACCTTTCAGTTGTAATTCCGAAAGTGAAGCGACGTGCCTCTTGCATGGCGATTCATCATTTTCCAACGACAATCCTGCCTTTCACGAATATATTAGGTCAAAGCCGGGCTTTCCTACGCTACAAAAGGACTCATCCTTCCGTATAGCCCGTGAAATTATAACCGAAAATGATACTGGAAATTCCGTGGCCCAATAAAAATCACGTACCAGTTCCGACAATTTGTCAGTAGATTAATGGCTGTCGGGGGGAACGAATTTAACGCTCCAATCTTGTCCATTTCTCAACACTGTCGATTCCGTTCTGACGTTTCATCGACGTGACTATTGAGCCGTGTTCGCTAATTACTGGGATTACGGGGGACGACTCGATGGCAGTACGTAAATATCTCTTGCCGGCCTGGGAAGGGAGAAAAGCCAGTCGACCACGTGTTATCAAGCGCGGTCGAGTGTCCAGCGGAAACGGAAGATGATGGAAAGTGAACACTCGGATCCCTGTGCGCGGGATGCAGATATGAAGCCGCATCCCGCGACCGTCTGTAAATCTACCACTGGGGGGGTGAGGGGGGAGTCGGGATTAGGCGACGTAGCTCGAGGAGTGGTCGACCGCCCCCCGGTCGGAAGTACGCCGTGAACTATTGCGTTTGATACCCCCGGACCGATGAATGGAAACGACGAGGCCTACGCGAACGTCCCCGTAATGCCCTCCCCCCTCCGTGCCGCTTCCGCCGGGCCGCGATAACCGAGTATTTACGGGCCCCGGGACCGCGGCGAACTTCTGTAATTTACGGGAACGCCGAAAACCGGCGTTAGGACGTCCTCCCCTCGCCATGCATCATCCGTCCTCTCGACTGATTTCCTTCGCGGCTAAAAGCCACGCTCTTAACGTCTACTCCAGTTTCACTCGAGCCCCATCCACTTCCCATTACGGAATACCAATTTTCTAATACCTTTTACCTCGCTTCCTACGGTTGCGAATTATGGAAATGTGTAACCAATCTCCACGATAATCCGATAGGCGGAAACTGTAGAACGAATAATCATCGAGAATGTCGGAGCCAGTCTGGTGAACGATGGAAATGATGGCTTTCGGGTAATGAATATATCCTGTCAATTAGGTTTAGCAGAAATCAGGAGAATTAGGTTGCGTATCTCGCCAAGCTACGCGGTTACAATTACCAATATCGTGTATTAACATTACCGAATACGTTCTACATAACCGGGTTAAAATTTACCCACCACGAGGAAAGCCGTTAATTGTGGATGCGAATAAACGGAGAACAGTTAATGGTCGTTTTTTCCTGAAATTCGCGCGCGCGTTCCAAAGTTTCTCCCCGGGGACCAGCCCGAGTTGGCCGACTTTCCGGATCCCCCGTGCAGCGGAATCTCGCGATACGTCTCGAGATGGACAAGTTCATCTCAATTTCCGCCTGGCGAGCCTTTGACAGTGGAATTACTCGGGGAAACGCGAGCGGGGAGAGCACCGAGCGAGTCCCTCGTAGACAAACTTCGAATGGAAGCAAATGGCTCGGCAATGCAGCTCCCTGACGTCGACGACAGTAGAAGTTACATGCGTTTCTGACTGTGTGAGATCAAACTCCACTGACTAGCCGAATTACTGCTCCTTCTGCCTCGTAAATATTATCTCCGCGATGGTGCATAAACTTGCCCGCCAATCAAAAGCAACATGTCGAAATTCCTCGTGGAATTTTCCACGGCGCAAAGATCGCCAACATTTATGATTATGTGTCAGAATATATGTCGTATTGATCTTGATAAAACTTCGTGACATGTGCAGACTAAACTTCTGTAATCGAACAGACGTAAACGTATGCTAATCGGAGCACGAAATCGAATTAAACCTTTCTACATACAACCTCGCTTTTTCCTCCGTGGATTTATTCCATATCGATATAATCGTACAAGCTAAACGTTTCGCTTCACTCATCTGTATTTCTGCAAATAAAGAAACATGAAGCTCGCGTCTACTCGATATTTTACAACGAATTTAAAAAAACAGACAGTTTTCTAGAGAGGAAAATATTGCTCTACGCCGACTGAATTCTACGGCGAATAACTAACGACCCTAAGCTTGTGCACAGATTATACCTTAGCGAGAAGCGTGATTATGCAAGTAAAAAGCTTTGTTGGTTGACAAGTATCAAATTTCGGTTAAGAGTGACGACTGGTTAACAATTAGGCGAATGTAACGAAATACGGAACTCGATAACTCGTCATAATGACGGGACATTAGGGTAATTAAGGGCTTCAAAGTGTTCTACTAGTGGGGGGCCATTATACGTAGGATCCCGAGGGAAGTGAAATGTCAGTGTACGAAATGTCATAGGAGTGTGGAAGCCGCAATGGCCCGGTTATCTCTCAGACGAACCGCTATACGAGGACTTTTCCCTTTGTAGTTAGTCCCGTTCCGGGTGTTGGGAGGGGTTCGCTCTATAGCAGGATAAAGATCACATCGAATCAGCGCATTGGGAACGATCGAAGAGAACCGGCAGAAACCAATGATGATTCCCACTGCGGACTTGATTGTCCCTAACGTAAATCCACTCTAACCCACTCCAACCCACCACTAGAAAACAGGAAACGGTTCCTGTGAGTGTACGAATTTTGCATACTTTCCTTGGACAAAGATAAGAGCGAATCGATATGAACATCATGAAGAGCGTCACAAGTGTCAAGACCAGAGTGCTTTAAAGGTCTCCGTGCTATTCGTTAACCCACGTAAATTACGCTTTAATTTGATGAAAATGTTTACCAGCTCTTTCACGCGATCTCACCGCCCCGTCATAATTACGCTATTAATTTCTCGAAATCCCCGCGTTAAGCTCGACTGAAAAGCAATTTTCCGCGAGCTCTTTCATCCGCTTTTTATTTCATTTGGTGCTGCTGAATCGCGCCAAATTAATTGCTTAAATTTCGCTTTGACTCTATGCGCGACGCTATCGCAATTTGAGTTTTGAATTTGCCTTTTCTCAAGTAATCCTTCAGACAATGACACTCCGGCTGAAACGAACGAAAATGGTGGCTTATGCGAAGTGTCTCAGTTTTTTCCAAAAGTGCTTTAAACCGGCAACTTCTTATCTACCATTTTTTTCAGTTTTGTCGATCGTCTGAATTTCAAGTCGATCGTTCCGGGGCCCTAGATGAATCGAGCTTAGTTGCTCGAAACAGGATATTTCGTCGTTGAATAAGATCCTTACCGAGCAATTCCATTCGATTACGTGGAGCAGTGGGCGAAATGGAAGTCGATCCGCAAACATATCGTCCCAGTTCCTGGGCCACTCGACTCATCGGCTTTCGAGCCATGGGACAGGATTAATCATGGTTCCCTGTAAGCACCAGTGCATCTGCTAATCCGCGGACCCCCCGTAGACTGGGCCGACTGGAGGATCTATCGGGCCATTAGAAAATGATAACCAGCTTCGGCGGATTAGATCGACCAACTATTATCTCCGTCTATAATGGTAACGGAGTTTCCGCGTCTTCCGCCCGAGTTCGAACTCGTCCGCTTCATAAATTCTCCTAACCGGCTGATTTACCGTCGCATGTGCACGTCGCTCGCGCGTTCGTGTCGCGGTCACACGAGTTACCTGACGGAACATACTTACTTAAAATGTCCACAATAGTTGAAACAGCAAACGCCTGGACAACACAGGGAAAAGATTTTTTAACCTGCCATGGTCAAGTACTCATCTATCACAAGAAGTTTCTTTCATTTTCACAATGGTAAACTGTTGTCCTACACCAAAGTGTCCAAGCGGTCTGAAGATACGAAGACGTAATTCCTGTACCGAATTTGTTTTCATTGGCCACGATTCCCGTCCAAGTTGGACATTGTCCTCGCGTAAGTTCCATTGCGACAATGTTTGCGATGCATAGATGCATGCACTCGGGACGCAGGGAAGCGGCGGGAGGGGAGGGTTTGTGTGCGCCAGGACGAGTATGTATTTATAGATATAAAGCCGGGAGGCGGGCGAGAGGCGTCGTTATCACGGCATCGTGACGCTTCGAGCCTTCCGGCATAGTTGCAGCCGTTATCCGTCATCTTAATGCATAGCCGGAACACCGAGCGACGCACCGCAGGCTTATAAACGGCCCGATTATTCCGACCTCCCGAAAGCCCGCCGCCAACCATTCCCCCCTCCTTCCCGAGCCACCCCCCGCAGGCTTTCCTTCGACCCTCTTACCCCCGTCCCTTTCCTTCCGCCCCTTTCGCCGAGCTCAGCTGCTCGCGGCTTTCCGTCCCACCCTTCACACATCCACCTCGACCCCTCCCCCTTCCCCCGCGCGCACGTGTGTGTCGACATATCCGTGTAATATCGCTCGAACCAGCCACCCACTCCTCGCGGACCGACCAAGTCGGTTCTGGGTTAGCCAGGTACTGGCCCTCTGTAAATACATTGATTTGAATTTCATGCTCCCGCGGGCCAACGGAGATGAATACGTTTCAATATCTCCCTCCCCCTCGTCCTCCTCTAGCACCGTCGGTACCCTCGTTTAGCCCGGTAGATTCCTCGACCGGCGACGCGTCCTTCCTTTTTCGGATCGGCGGATTTGCGCAATCGTGAAATACGATTTCCGGCCGTTCGTGAAAATATCGTCATTTCCGGCCGTCTGAGAGAATGCGATGTTCCTCTTGTCGGACTAACAGCGAGAAACGTAGCTTTGTGGCATCTGATCGCCGTGAAACAGCTTGGCGGAAGGGTTGGAGGGTAAGGGAGGGGGTATTATCCGAGGAGTTTGTTTGCCGGGAGCTGCTCGTCTTTGTTGAAAGTTGTTTTCAGCGGGATTTCGTTAACATGGGGCGCGGGCGCGTCGCTGGAAGGATATACGGATTCATTACGGAACTTAAGAGGATCGCATAATGAACCTCCGCGGGATTATGGCCGGCGTAATAACCGTGTTATTTAAGGTCAAACGTAAACTGCAATTCTGTAAAGTATCGCCGTTACGAGCTTTCTACGTTTCCCGCGCGGCTGAGCGCGGCCGGAAGTCTCAGCAATGCCGTGCATGCAGTACGCATTTCCGGGCAAACGGAATTGCATATTGCGCGCGACCGATAACGTATAATGCACTTTTGCCGAGGATTAAACGACAGCGATGCATGTTCCCAGTGGGGAGGGTCGAATTACAAGCGCGCAGACGATGCTATCAATGTTCCGACCTGAAAAAGTAAGAGATATGGAATGTTCGTACGGTCGGTTAACTCGTCGCCAACGCTAAGTGGCGTTACTAAAATTGGACATCGGCCATTCCGAGGAAAAGGCAAATTGTGGTTAAAACAGGAGTAGGTATGACAGATCGAGATAAAAGACGGACAGCTTGACCCTATTACCCACGGGAATTTCTAGATGTGAGTGAAGAATAGAATTCCCGGCTCCACGTTTGAGATGATTATTACGATTAAGGGGGATTATTATGATTCCATAAAAATGGTTTTCTCGGATGAGAACGAGGGACACAGGGGACAGAGGGGGGTCCTCGAGTCGAGGCTGGCTTCGTCCTGCGTATATTTCGCGACGAATGGGATTTTAAGCCGCTGAGAAGCAACCACTCGACGAGAAAGGCTCCAAAGTACGAAGGAAGCGAGGAACGGCGATCTGGCTTCTTAAGAAACGGCACGGTCCGGACTTAAACAATAATCCCCAGATCGAAGAACCGTCAAGTTGCACTCGACGAGAGCCTTTTCTTCCTCTCCGAGGACACGGTACCACGAGAAATGGGAAACTGAATCACCAGCCTGGAAGACAACAACTGTCCGTGAGAAGGGCATAAACGGTACTACGGACATGATTATTAAAGATTATTAATTCTCTGCGGCAAGGTCAAAATTTACGAGAATTTACGGAATTGTGGCAAGTAAAGTCTAGGACAAGAAGTTACGGAGGAGCTCGAGTCGATCCAATCGTAAAATACAGCCGAGTGGCTCTCGGACAGATGAATATTCCGGTAAGTGATGAGCGGGGGGATGGGTTGGTCCCGGAAAGATGGACACGACGAGTCGATGGAGTTGCTTCAACCCGTTGACCTCGTTAAGCAACCGTGAGAAAAAAGGTAAAATCATTCATCGCTCGCCCCTTTTCCCGTGGACCGCCGGGCTCGGCGTTCACGGCCGAACGAGCCGAGCAATTAGTTAATTAATTAGCGAAATTACGCGACAGAGTAAAAATGAATGCTTATCTCAAATGAACGGACTACGACGGCGGACCCATTCAACCCTTATTCCGCGAGGCTCGGCCGATGAGTCAGCCCAAGTGGCTCTATAACGGTGAAACGCTTTAACCCCGAGAACGGATCTTATTCCGGCAGAAGCTCTCTAATTAGGAGATGAGATGTACGGATAAGTGTGCCGATTCGACGTTAGGTTCGACCGAGTATCCCGGCGTTCGCCGTCTTCAAAACCCTTCACGTCTAACTCGCAATCATGGAATACCCCCGACCGGTCGTATTTAAGCAGCGTGCTCAGGTGAAAAAAGATCCTTTGATAGCGAGATCATCTTCCGAAAGTGCAGGATAAATTCTTGTCGAAGGTGGTAAGCGATCGAGATCATTTTTACCCGGAAGATATTACTAAGATAAACGTCGGTACTGTTTTAAAGGATAATCCGCGAACCAGGGGAGAATTTTCTTTGGCGTCTAGGGTAAGCCCCGGGATAAGACCAATTTAAAGGGATCCTTTTAAATGACCATAAGAATAGCAGGCTCCGGCCGACGGGAAGACAACGACGTTCGTTATCGACGTTTACTCGCCGAGAAGTTCATTAATTAGCCTACAACGAGGAGAGAGGAATTTATCGGGAACTCGTTGGATTGGAAACGTGGAAATTGAAAAACGCAATTCACTCGACGTGTCTTCTAAGTGGACATAACGAGGCCGACGGAAGCAATCGCAGGTAATTCCTCGGCGGGAGGGAGTCAATTAATATCGTTGGGAAGCGGCGAATTACCTTATAAGCGCCGAGATCCTGGACGACGCAGGACAAGATGGCCTCTCTGCCGACCGGGGCGGTGACATTGGCGATGGGTTCCTTGAATTTCGGATCTGAAAAGGAGAAAACGTATCGATTAGACGTGGCGTCGGGGCAGATGGTCAGCGACGTCGACTCCGTGCTCGAGGAGAGTTCGTCTCAACTGGGGATTCCTCGAAAAGATCATAAAATAAGTCGAGGGCGGGACATAAGGGTGGGAGTGTGGAGGAAATATACCTCGCCATTACCCCGATGGACCTGTAATGGGAGCGTGGGGACCGCGGTGAACCGAATCAATAAAAAATCAAACGCACATTCCCCGCACGAAACGTCAAAACTGGATAGTAATAAATCGCCGAGGAACTCTCCTTTGGCTTTTCCACAGTCCCTGAACAATGAGAAACAATACGGGAAACGCGCGTCAAGGAAGAACCAATCGCACTGGACTCTCGGCGTAGGAAAATAAAGGGACGGTCGGCCTTACGGCGGTGCTTTACGACGGTCTTTTGTCATTTTTTCCGGCCATTTCCCGCAAGCACGCCGTAATGTCAAACACGCGGAACGGGCCGGCGTATTATCGAGTCGGCATTGGCCGGTCGAAAGGTCAGGGCGAACCACCGCCAGGAGAGCGGAACACGGGAATACACGGGGGATTGTTTGCGGAGGACATAAAACAGCACGGGAGGGTGTGCTAAGGGCGCGCGTGAGGATGGGAACAAGTGCTACGCGATCACGAAGTCGAGAAATGGGGGCATGGGGGAACCATAATTCCATCCTAGGGATCCACCAGACCTCGCGTTTATGTGTGTATACCTACATATGTCTGTACGCGCGTCACTGTGTGTGTGTGTGTGTGTGTGGAAAAACGCGTGAGGGTCGTGCCGCGCGGGAAATTCGAGTGTATTAAAGAGCAGCTTGATGGATCGACTGTCTCGGAATGGCCGGTGCAACGGGCAAAGTGTGTACCCACTCAGTCAAAGCATCAAACAGCGGGAATGACGGATCGGTCGAAAAGTTCGGGACCGAGAGTCTCCGTTCACCCGTCGTCCCAGAGACCCACAAGAGTGGGCCGGCTGGATTTTCCACGGCGAACACGCCGAGGCCCGCGGTTTTCCCCCGTAGCTAACTCATTAACATCTCCCGGGGCCGTGTGATTAATTAGACGGAATTACTCGGATTGAAAGGAAACCGCAGGCGACCTCGTCGACGAGGGGAAGGGAAGGGCAAGGGGCCGACGGGGGGAGGGGGAGGGGATGAGCCAACGAATGCAGTGGCGGCCCGGTGTAGGGAACTACAAACAACTTCCCCGGGTCCTGCCGACTCGATAACTCGCTGTTTAATCGGAAGGCTTTACTGCCAAGTAGAATCGTTAATGCTCGTGAAACGACGGTATCGTTGCTTATCAACCGGTACTGTTCAAGAGATGTAATAAAAACAAACGACGCCACTGCCGGGCCACTTTTGTACGCTTTTTCGATCGCTCTTTGGCCGTCCAATTTTTGTGACATTTTTTTTTTTGGCTCGCCGGCCCGTTAGAGGAAAAGAAATGTCGCTAAATCAAACGAACGGCCCGGAGGTTCATGTTTTTCATCCGACAAAAATGCTGCTTTTTTGCGTGAAAACAGATATTTATTTCGTAGCCCGTAAGCGCGTGTTCGTTCGTTTTAACTGCGCAGGGAGGTTTTTTTTTTACGCCCATAGCTTGGGAATATTTTTACGCGGAAGGGCGAAATTTGCGCGAACGTCAATTCGCGGGTTTCACCGGAATTCGATGAATCGCCGTTTCACGGGAAGCTTAATAATTCGAGCGATTGCTGTTCGCCAAGGCGAGGGGTAATTAAAACGCGCTATGTGCAAACGCGTTTGGATTTATCTAAATATTTGCATGGCCGTGAAGCGCGTTAACGGGCACGGCTTTCATCGGAATGAAGGATGCAATTTAAGATGAATGCGAGTAAAATCCCGTGTAGTCGAACGATTTCGCGGCAGTGATCCATCGTGAATTCAAATACTTGAGCGTCATGAATGTGAATACTAACAAACGCACGCTAAGCGCCGGCGACGACTTCCAGGAATATTCGCGACGCTTGCCGACGCCTTTAAACTGCGTCCATTTTCCATGTGAAATGCGCCATTCAGGCCCAAGATTATGCGATTCAAGACGGCATTTTAAATCAAACGTAATTCTTCCGGGAAGATCGTCGGCAAAGGTGGCGAGTGATCGGTGAATATTATTACAACGGGGCACATCGATGATTACAGAAGAAATACGTGTGCAACTGTTACGCGTCAAGAAATAGGAACTCGGAGTACCGTAAAACGTTTTCCACGAGAATCGTTGGTAAAATGGCGGCTAAGCAGATGATGATTCCCTTTTGGTAGCCCGAGCGACGATCTCTGGTTCCACTTGAGGACGATATCCATCCACTTTGGATAAGGAAAGTAGTCTCGAGATGGTGCGCTGGAGTTCGATCTCGACGCTTTTCGGTTCTGTCGGCGTTTCAAGTGCATTCTCGCGGCTGAGTGGCCGAGTTCGAAGGACGGGTAGAGCAGGGGGTCCGGGTAAACGAGTCGACTTCTCCTCGGGTTCGCGTGTTCCCCGAGATTATTTTCATCGGTGGGGGGGAATCAACGACCGGGAGTGCCGACGTCAGCCGTCGCTCGTGCCCCCCACCCCCCTGCCCACCCCCGTAACGTCGCAAAATAATAAGAATTTCATCGGCTTAGTACCGCGCTAGTTTACATCCCTATTTATGAGGACATTATCTACCCGGTTTTTACTGAGGGTTCTGAAAATGGAATACCGTGACTGACCACTTTGTTCCCCCGCAGAAGACAGTCGATCCGTTCAAACGTAAACGTCTCGCTGATAATTCCCTCGCCAGGGGGGGGGGGGGAAGGGTGGTATCGTTCGATGTGAGAAGTATTCCGCGACGGCTGGGAATGAACATTTCCAGTAGCGGCGCGGGTGTTTTTCAAGGAACGCTGAGGAGCATTCCTAGGAAGATATACGCGACGATAGGGACGTGTCGTCGCGTTGCTCGTTTATTGCCATCAGCATATATTAGCTCGGAAGAGGCGCCGTGTGATGTTCGTAACAGATTGCATTTCGTGCCGGGACACACTTTGTTATCTGGCTTTACACTTTCATGCATCGCAAGCACTCGTGGGGACGCGCTCCTTTTCCCGGGGGTTCCCCGTTCCTCCCCGGGCTGACGGTCTATTTGTTTTGGCCACTCGGACTCTCCCACGGCGTTTAACGCTTCTCGTTAAATCGTCACCCTCGCGACAAGAAAGAATTCCCCGGGAAATCCATCGAACATCCAACGTCAACATCCGACGACCACCAAACGGTCATCGTGAATTTCCCTCGCGCGGATAAATCGTAACGCCGAAAGGCCCGAAGATGCGCCAAAGGTTAATTAAATGTGCAAATATTTCGTTTCGCAACCCCCTAACGCCGCTGTTTGGTTAAGCAAATAACGTTCGTTTATTTTAATCATTGTTTCCATTCTGTGCGGGCGAATTTGTTGGCCACTGCGGCAGAAATGTTTCCCATTTGATATTTTATGAATGTATGAACGTTAAATCTGTGCCTCAGTAAAGATAATTTAAATACTCAGACTAACACGGTGCTCAACGTGTTCGGATACATTTAATTCGGCTGGAAATAATTTTGGTACATTAATACCGATAAACAAAGGAGTTTACAAACACTGCTGAAGTTGTTTCTAAAAAGTCACATTTTTAGTTATATTTCCCGAGTGGAAACGGCATTTTAGTTTTATCAAACGGTGAAAAAAACCAATAATTGTCTAACCGCAGCGAACGCTATTGTGCTACTCAATTTTCATTATTCACGTAACGTGCTTTCGAAACAAGTAGATTATTAGCGTTAGCAAAGTCACGAAATATTAAATCAATGTCCCTTCGCTGCATTCATAACAGTAGTTTATTCGAGAACGGTGAAATGCACAATGACTTTTGTCGCTTGCCAATAGGGATTACATTTATTGGCATTTTCACGTTTTCGCCTGCTGCGACTGATAAGCGGTTTATCTCGACGTGTCCCAATCGTACGAGCTCATCGTCGACGTGTTCCGTCGTACTATAATCTGCTGACAACGAATTTCGAGTATCTCCCTTGGTCAGATACAAATGCGACCTAAAAGCCAGTAACACTCTACGACGTGGAATGAAAATGAGACCAATTGATAAAACCGAAAATCGACACTGAAAATATTGTACAAGTACAAGTTAGTATGCCTCGATTAAAATCAAATCTGCCCCAAGGTTTTTCCCATTGGTCTTCGGAATGTGAGCTTTTTTCTGGCCGATGTACTTGAGGAAAAAGCAAAAGGTGCTCCAACCGGCTATCGTTCCGGGCGAAGAACGATAATGTCCGCGATACGTAAGTGGCGGAGCGCGAAGGAAAGAAAAGTGGAAGGGAGAAAGAGAGAGGGAGGGAGGGGGAGAGCGGAAATAAACGACGCGGGGTAACGTGGGCAGCGATCTGTGCTCTCTTGCGGCCAGCGAGAACGATCGTTCTGCTCGGACCTACGGTGCTTTAAATTTCCTTGCCTGGCGTATATAAGAGCCCCGGTGATATCTTGCGGAACGGAATTAAACGAATTTCTGCGTATTGAGTCGGACCTTCCCGTAAACCGCGATCGCCCCCTTCTCCGTGTGTGTATGTATATGTGTGTGTGTGTGTGTGTGTGTGTGTGAAGTCAGCCACTCAGATTTCTGCGGTTGGACTGCAGCGTGCATGCATCTATGTATGCTGGATATTACGTACGATAAGTTATCCCCCTTCCCCCCTCTGCACGGCTTCAGTACAATACGTTATATATATTCCGACCTTCCCGCGATCTTCGCCTCGCATGGCGCTCGGTCCAACGATTTTCATATCGAGGAAAAATCGTTCTCCACTGAGATTCCTCGGCCAGCACCGCATTTCTAACCTTAGAAAATCATCGACGTAGGCGGGCCGTTTAACTCCTACCCCCCCCCTTCCCCTCCTGCCGCACGCCCTCTGCGCCGACCGATTAGAGTAAGTCGAGCACGAGAAAGGAAAATTTGTTCGAGGGAATTGCGTCACAGTTTATTCGCGCGTGAACCTATTTTTATCGATTCTTTTATTCGATACGGTTGAAATTGTAAATCAGAAGGGGGGCATTTTGAGGTCTACTCTATTTCTGAGGCGCGTGTGGCGAGAAGAAGTGTAAGCCAACTTTCCGCGATCGGCTTCTTGTTCGGCTCTATAAAGAAGGGAAGATGATTGCCCGGGCGCTAATTACGAAATTAAATACATCAGCCAGCCGTGTCTTCGAATTCTCCAAAGTTTGCGTTATACCTGTTGTAGACGGCAACTTCTTCTCGCGCGTCATTAGCATGGCATTACTATGGCTAACTTTCTTCCCTTTTGGGAGAAGGGGCAATAAAGGAGAGAGGGGAGCGTGCTTCCCTAATGACGGTTTTTCCCAATAAAAACGAAGCGGTCTTTTGCTCCTACGTGAAAGCTGCCTCACTGGCATCGTTTGCCGCAAATAAAACATGTCAGGTGCATTGAAAAATTCAAAGTCTCGTGTCCCGAGATCCAGACATTTAATCCTGACCCGGTCGAACCACGAGGAGAAGAACGATAAATTTCTCCGACAAAAACGATCCACCCAGTCTCGGGACAGAGGGTTTTTCCTGAGGAGCAAAATATTTGCATTTCTTGATTGTCAGGGACTAATTAGCCAGCCGGTTGGCTGTTGGTTTATCAAGGCGAGTAGTGACGTGTCGACTTCTGCAAACAGTCCAAACGCGATATGGTCGGTACGGTGTAATACCCGATACGTAATCCGAGGTAACCTTATGAATACCGTCGGCCGGGCCATTATTCATCCGCGAGATCCTCCACGGTCAGTCACCTCGGCCACCGGCAACCTCCAACTACGGTAATGAGAGTCACGCAATTTTCCCCTCGCGGAGCAGGAGTTCTTTCGGCCATTCCGCTTGCCGGGCTCGCTTAACTGACTGCTACCAGCGAGATTATACTAATGCCCTGGCGCATTTAGAACTGCGCCTTTTCCTCCCGGGTATATATGTCTCTATGCTCAACTTCCTGGCAGACAACGCGTACGGCTAAGTTAATTGTGTGCCGCCTAAGCATTCAACTGTGAATCATTTAAAAGTTTCTTCTCGGCGACTTTGCGCCGCGTGTGAAGGCCACATTTCTGCCCCGCGGCTCAACCGCTCGAGTCCCCAAAGTACTGGAATTTCACGAGGGACTCAGACGTTACAGCTGAAAATTCGTTAAGAACACCATCCATGCACGGATTCTTGAGTGACTTAGTGAAGTACGAACAGATTTGCAACGTGTCCTGATACGATAAAGTCCGTCGTATGTAACGTCGTCGAAATTACCGACACGTCGTCCTCGGATTTGGCAAAACGAGGAGGATTGAGTTAGGCGAAAGTGGAGAAATCCGCTGTAGGCCGACTTTCCGCATCGATACGTCCTCGTCTGGGGAATCGTTTTAATTGCACTCCGTAATTATTGTTTACGCGGCAAATAACCGAGAGTCTGCTTGCAAGTTTTCTCAAAGTCACATCGACGGCAGTCCGACTCAGTGTAGCTCTGTCGAAGTGCAGAAGCGAATATGTCGGCGTACGTAAATACATCTGCATTAGAAATACACACGTGCCCATGCGCTGGCAATTATTATTAATTGTTGTTTGTCAGCGAAACGAAGATTCGTTTAATTAATTCGCTGCGACGCGTTTCTCGGGCCATGCGGTTCTCTTGCCATCTTTGTCCCGTTTTCCCCTCGCTCTCTCTTTCGCTTTGCTCGTTTAATTAACCCTTCCTGTGTCGTAAAGGCGTGCCAGGATTCACGTATCCCGGTCTAACTTTCCTCTCCTTCCGCGAGCAAGTTTTCCGACGGCCGACCGACGACGATGATGCAGGAATCCACTCGCCGGTTTCCACGAATTACTCCGTCGGCGTTGATTTAATCGCCATTGTATCCCTTAAAGCAGTTTACAATCTTCACGGGAGTTCCGTGTTCTTTTATCCGCGATCTTCGTGGCTCGGGCAATCTCTGTAGAAAGGTCAACTCCGCTGACCGAACGTCCGAGGAACTGCATCGCGGAAACAACGGAACCGTTCTTTCTGCCGGGAACAAAGGGGTTTCTCGATACTCGTCGCGATGAGAATTCCATCAGAGTTGCGAGGCGGGGAGTAAAGTAATTCGTTGTTTCGTCGATAGCGTTCCACAGCGAGGAATGAAATTACTTTGACGTCGACGAGACGGCTAGTCAACTCCTTTTTCATCTTATTCATTGCCGCTAATTGGAAACGTCAGTCGATTCTACCTTTGGGCCTGTCCCAAGAGCAATGATGCTCGCATCATTGTTTAAGCTTTCTCCGGAAGACAATTTTCTCAAAATTCATCGCCGGCCCGGGTAAGCTAATTTCCGACTGAATGGTGCGGGGCTGAACAATGCATGCTTATTATGAATAATATCCGAGGTGCAGGCAGCACGGGGTAAAAAGGAATAATATAAGTCACGAGGATTCCATCGTCCTCGCGTCTGCTGGCACTCATTGCCGCACGTAAGGTAATAAAACGTGAACATCGTCGCCTCGATGCCAGTCTCCGACGCCCCCCCCCCCCCCCTCTACGACCCCTTTTCTCAACATCCTGTCTTCCTCGGTAGCATCGCAGCTTCCTGGCGCTGTTGACGTTGTTGATGGCGCCGTCGGGGGATGGGACGAACGGTCCGCGTAGAACACGTAGGATGAAGAAAGACGAGAAGACGAGGAGGAAGGTGAAAAGCAACGGGAGCGACCGAGAGAGATGGATGAGCTCGGCCAGAGAAGACGACGTCGAAGGACGTACCAAGACTGAGAGCTTCCAAGAACCCGCGGCGAGGAGAAGTAGGACCGACGGGGCAGGGGGGGGGCGAGGGGGATGACGGAGAGAGCTGAGCTCTCGAGTAAAGAGGGAGGAAGTCGCTGGGTTCGCCGAAGAACTGGCTAAGGTAGCGGTACAGGCAACAGGGCCGATGAACGAGGTTATTACACGGTTATACGAGACTTTTATCCCCTTCCGTCGGCCAGACTACACCCGCCGGTACGAGCGAAGGGGTCCCCGGCCTCTACGGACAGTGATGATGCATTTCCGCGGCTATGTAACCGCAAATTCATGAAACTTGTCTACCCATTTTCTCCTCGTCCACCAAAGTAACGAACTAATTTTCATCGCACGGCACAGAGATCTCCGAGGAATCCTTGGAATTTCACTGGCCCATTCGACCGATTTAATCAACACCGTCAAAGTTAAACAAAGATCGCTCGGAAATAGTACAGTCCTTATTTATATACTTCAGCCACTCATTAGGAAGCATAAAGTACTGCAGAAAGCCGTTATTCTGAACCCGATTTCGCCGCATTATGATCACAATTTCCGGGCAGGGATTACGGTTTTATTTTATGCGCCGGCATTGAGTGCGTCACGGCATGCCTGGGAGTCGTAAGATGCGGCTAATTGCGTTGGCCGGGCCTTGGAAATCTGGAAACGCAGGGCCAAGGAACGTGTCGAAACGACAAGGCAGGCAGCTTCGCCGGTAGCGTTTATCGCAGGAATAGGCCGCGCATTACTGTTAGTGAGCAATAAGGTAACTCTCGGTGCACCTGCTGCGCCGAACGTTATACTTTGTAGCTTAATCCGCCGGCGGTTGAGTGGTTATTACACTTGTGTTGCATGCGCGTAAAATATTCCATAATTGTACGCCTTGTATTTCTTGCCGGCAGTGCTACGAGGGTTTATGGTTTCCTCATTATAAAACAAAATGTCATGTAGCCCAGCTCGTTCTACATTACCGTTCACGCAGCTACACACTTCAGCGAAATTATTATACATGGAAATAATAAAACCTGGAATCGTCAGTTTTGCGTTAAGAAGTAAAATCGGACCACTGCACGCACATTCGGCGATTTTTCGTATACCGGAGAAGGTAGGAAAAGGTAGGAAAATGTTGTCAAATTATTTCACGGTGGGAACTCGCTGCCAGTCGTTCTGGCAGCTAATCAAATCGGCTGTGTCTTGCATCCTGAGCCAAGAACAGCTACGGTAAACGCCTCGAGGGTCTGCACGGCGTCGTATCTTGTGCACGAAATTTTCCGCGCTCATACCTCCGTCGTTTGCACGTGCAGGCGTCTTTTTTACCAGTTCCTGCGCATAGCGTTGCTTACGTAAGCGCGTACATTGCGTACAAACGTGTCTACCATGTATATCACTCATGTACGAAGGCATCGTGTGTACTTTTAGTCACAGCGCTGCGAAACAGCCAACGAAGGCTACGTATGAACCGTTATCGGTGACTAAAGAATGGGGAAAAGAAAAGGGGGGGGGGGGGGGTGGAGGGAAGAAAAACGCTCACGTGGACGATCGTCCCGAAGTTCTTCTTAATAATGGACGCGTCTTCCGTATTCCCCGCACAAAAGAATGTACAACACAGCCGAGTACGTACGACCCCCTGCAGAATTCAACAATACCGTCAGGGATCCTAATTGAAAAGCGGAAACATCCCTAGCGCCGGTCCGACTGACTCGATATCGGTCCCTCGCCCTATTACATTCCCGTCGGAACATCATTCCCCGTAAATAAAAAATTCCTTTCCGTTTCTTTTGTGCGGGTTCCCAATGCCGGCGCCCGGTAATTTTCCTACGCGTTCACGTGCGTTCAAATCGATTCCGAGCTTCTGCCTCCGGCCGAAACACGTCAGAAAAGTAAACGCCCTTTAGACGGTCCTACAACAGGTACGACCTTATTGCACCGATTTACAAGGTGTACACTTTCCATCGTTCCTGGAGGAATGCCTTGCCACGATATCAGAATATTTTCATTGCCATGCGAAGACGTTCGTGATCGTCCTAAGTGTCGTTCCTTCACCCCTCCGACCGACAGACATAAATAAGTTTCCCTTGGGACGATGTTTTCTATTTCTCTTGAGAGGAAGACGAATCTCCCGTCGGTCAAGGTTTCCCGTTTGCGTAATCCGTTGCGATGTGGAAGTCGAGAAACGATGGCGATAGGAGAATCCACTCGGAAGTCGCGGCGAGATTGCGCGCGGGGATCATAAAAGGTATTACGCTATTACTTCCGCGCTCGTCCGAATCGCGAGTGGGGAGCAGAAGGGAAGAAATGGAGAAGATTATCTTGCGGTTGCGATTACTTTGGCTTCCTTCCGCGACGTATCGTGTTCTGCGCATCGCGGGGGCAAACACGAATGTATATCGACCACTGGGCTTGCACTGCTGTTTCCACTTCGGACGAAGCTCCCCGAAGCCCCACGCGTGGCCAAGTTCCGCTTAGGGCGCGAAATACCTCAGCCCTAATCGGTCTTCCACCGATCGCCCAACTGCGTCTCTGATTATTTATCCGCTTGGAAACACCGACAAACTTTCCCAGAAATCAGGGGAACCGACGAACCGATCATTGACTCGAATGTTATTGACCCGAGGCAAAAAAGGTAGTCCATCAAGGTACGCAATGTTCCAAATTAACGGAAAAATATTTCGTATACTTATGAAGAGCAGAGAGTTGTTATCGAGTCCGGCAAAGCCGGCCTTCCCGGTGGACTCGTCGAGCTGACGATGGGAACGTGACTCGGGAGAGTTGGGAAATTTAAAAATAATGAGGTATGTCCCAACGTGATTGTCGCCGGACGATTTGTGACGTTAATGTGACTTCCCAGCCCGAGGCTTGGATTTCCTGTCGGTGGGCTTGTCTCCGTCGAGCTCCGATAATTACGTGGGATTATCTGGCTGAAACGTAACGACAAGCGACGATTTCATCGGCGCCAGACGAGCCTCCTCGGCTCTTCGACATTTTTCTTATTATTATCGATTGGTCCTTCGTTAACCACACACTCGTCGCCCGAGTTCGACCCAGTTCTTTAATTCCCTCCTTTCGCTCATTTTCCTCGGCTGTTCGTCTCGCGGAAACTTCTCTCGCTCTCATCGACAAAATGGCCAACAAGCGGACATGAGTGTCAGCTGGGATGTCGTTGAAGCGGAAGCACTGAGGTCTCGATATAAAAATGATTCTTTCGCCAAGGAAAACAAAAAAGAAATTACGAATATTCGCTTCTTGGTTCATGATGAATTAAATATAGAGTACGAGAAATAATCCACCGGCTGTAAGAAAAGTACAATACGGTAGTAGCGGGGAAAGAAATGTAGAAGAAAGAAAGGACGGCAGAGACCGGGGAAAGTTGGTCAAAGGAAACACCGGGACGTACGTGAAAGACATACGTTTAATTAAACCGATGAATAAAGTGCACAGCGGGGCGTGTCTCGTAGTTTCCGGATTTCGCGCAATTGTTCCTCGCGCGTCCCAGATGAAATATGCGTATAATACATAAGGAAATAATGAGAAGGGACAACGGGGGAGGGGTAGGGAAAAGTGAAAATGATCCGCAGGGAAAGAGCGAAGAGAGACGGGCGGAACGGGGAAAATAAAGGCGGGAGGAAAGAAACACACTGGTGCGCATGGAAGTACGTGCATTTGAATTTCCGCCGATGCGTTGTCGTCGACGATCCGTGTGTTTCTCTTGAACGTTCACGTCGTCTAATTAATTCGTCTCTTTCGCGGAGTCGGCGGAGCGCGGAAACACGAGCGTCACAGGCTATAGACCTTCCATTATAATTAAGAGGTCGAGAGAGTGGCAACCGTACAAGTGCTCTCTCGCATTCCGCAGAAAAAGAACCTTATTAACGCACTTCCGCCGGGGAACGAATCATCTCGAATGTTTAACGATCGCTCGACTCTTCTCCGGTGGGGCCGCCTTACGCGGAGCAGCCTCAATAAATTTTACCAATCGGAAATCAGCCGGCTTCGATTACCACGATCGTCCGCGAGGAAACTTGTCATCGGGATGGGCAATGATTCGGAGGCGGGTGACGAACGTGCCAACGGGGGTGGAGTTTGTGGAAAAGTCAGCCGCGTGAACCGCGTCAAAGGGGTGGGGGCAAACGTCGAAAGGCAGAGGCAAGAGTGGGAGGAAAGAGCGAGAGAAGCAATCAGCGAACGAGGGACAAAGAGGTACAGGAGACCTAGGGAGGATGAGGGCTGACGGTAGGGTGGGGGGTAGGTAGTTGTTATCACGGTTCCACGGTAAGTGAGAGTCCTTGGACTGCACCGAGCTCTGCCAGAGAAGTGCAGTGCTGTGCAGCACACTCTTAATAATCAGCTCAACCTACGGCACCGCAGCGACAACACCCTCCCCCCCGACCCCACGTCATTATCCCCGATATCGTGCATTTTTGTCACCCCTTTTCGAGGGCAGGCGCAGTCTGCGAATTATTCGCTTGCGCCACACCGCTGGCACGCAGACGTTGCATTCCCCGAGCAAAACACACTCGATTCCACTGGCAGAGAGAAACCTGCGCCCCTCCGACAATTTATTTTACCCTCCTCTTACCGCTTTTATCATAACGCCGAGGTAACTGTATTAAGAAGTAAGTAACATGCAGCGTGAGAAGCTGAAAATAGAGGGAAAAAAGGTCAGAGAAGAAAATCGTCTCGTCGATGGACGTTTTAAAATGGATGTATTTCTGTCTTTTCAGTGTAATTAAATTACTCGTCAAGTTGCAGCTCTGCCGATGCCCATTCCGTCACTGCCGCGATGCTCTCGACGTAACAATATAGCCGGTTCACTTAAATCAACGGAACACGAGGAAATCGCATTGTTAAAATTTAATTAAAAGCAATTTCAGGGACCACTTAACGGCGAGTAGCCTTATATAAATTTCAGGCCGTCTTTGAGCAGCGTAGACGGGAGGAGCGAACGGCCGGAAAAGTCAGGAGTGTAGATCGAGTGGCCAATTAGCAGTCGGATACCTCCATCCGATCGAATAAGATATAAGCAGTAGAGAACTTTTCCCTCGCCGAAAACCCGCCAAAGACAAACGACGCCTTGCCTTTAATTTTTCATTACGTCTTGACGAAAATCATTCGTCTATGAACGACGGAAAATATTTCCGTCCGAAACGTTGCTAGATTTAAAATACGGCCAAAGATAAATGTTTGCTGCTATCTATTCTCGTCTGCTTTATCTTCGACTGCGTCACGCGTAGGTGCCGGATTAGCGAAATCTCGTGTATTTGACGTAGATTAATCCGAATGAATCGGCGCAATTATTGGGTTAACCTAGCGTGACCGATGCTCGATTCCTTTGTTGGACGGCCAACACTGACGGCGGGAGAGCGCAAACAAATTGAAATTATCATCGGCCGGTCATACGGAGTATGTGCCAGCGCAACGAAACGTTTGCCGTTAATACACGGCTATTTACGATCGGCCCAAACGAATGCGCGTAATCCCGCTTCATTCCATTCAAGCTCTATTCCCGTTTCCCTCTTCGTCTCTTTGTCACATTGTCTCCGTCTCTACCCCCCTAACGTTTCGCCCGTGGGTCAGTGGAAAAAGGAGATAAACGAATTACCCCATTCGACAAACAAAACCTCCATTATTTGTGCCCGCGTGGCTCAGTTCGTTACGCAAGACTGTGTCCGACTGATTCTCCCGCCAAGCTCGACACAACGTCGGGCTAACACGACGTTAAAGGAAGGAGCAAAGGGGACCCGTGCATATCACAAAATCCCACCGGTCCTGACACTGCTATAAACAGGGGTATTTACAGGTTGGACAGAAGGGATTGTAAATTTAGACAAGTGTCTCGTAAATGAGCTCGAGGATAATGTCAGGACGTATTAAGAGCTTTTCACACGGTCGGTTCAGTTATCATCAACCAAATGATCGTGTAAAAAGCACTTGAGAGTTGAGGAGACAATGCGAAGTGCTGGAAAATATTTGAAACGAAGAATCAGCGAGGAAATAAAGTTTAGCCGAACGAAAAGGGGTATTGAAAGTGAGGCGATGATAAACGCAGTGGTGAATATCGCGCTATCGATGGACGAATGATCAGACGAGCGTGACTACTGGCCGGTCGACGAGATGTGTATCTGCAGGTAGATCCTTCCGGTGCATGGCCGTTTGGCTTGTCGCAAAGCTCGACACTGCTGACCGGCGCTGATCTCCCGCTCGGCCGAATGCCCCTGTAAATTACGGTCCCGCGTAATTTACGGGACATCGCATCGCCGCGCGAAACGAATAGAAAAATGAATTGCCGGCACGGCCCGACGGCAATCTGTACCAATTGAGTGCGACCGTCCGATTGTAATTACGGCCCACTTGTAGGAATGCCAGATCTCCCCCCCTCGTTTTACCCCGCACGCTTTTCAATATCCCCTCTGCCCTCCGTGTCTGAGCTCCCTTCGTGCCGAACGGCAGGCTTGCGATAATTACCATTATCGAAACAACACCGTGGAACCTATTCGCGGAGAAAATTCTCTATCACTCTGGGCATTCGGTTCATTAATTTTTCCTCTAGCGTAAAATCGATCCTGCGGGCTCTATTGGCCCAGTTGTTTTTAGCGGACTAGTGTACGCTGTACAAATCCATTGGCAGCCGGAGCGCGTCGGTGAAAACCATAAATGAATAACGTGGAGAATAGGTCGGGGCATGGCGCGCAGATTGGACGGATTTGAGCGAAGACAGAGAGCACCAGGGTAGCAGCCCAGGGTGAAACGATCTCGCGAGACTTGACGCGAATATCCGCGAGCTATTTTGCGCATCGATACGAAGCCGCTGGCAATTCACGTGCACGTGCGGCCGATGGAAAAGTGAATTCGCGTCACGAGTGGACGGGATCATAGGGTGCGTGCACAATGGCGGTCGAGCGAATTCGCCGCGGAATGCAGGTTTGTGGTCGAGCAGGATTAGAGTCGTTCCCTTCTTTCGGCCGAATCCATTGGCCGCGTGCCATTTCTCTCTCTTTGCACTTAAAAAACGCAACGACCCACGCCGGGAAATCGATGATTAAAAACGCGCCGGAAGCGGAGATCGCCGGGAAACGCCGGAGGAAACAACGACCGGTTCCCATGGAAAACGACGCATTAATCCGCCGGAAAGGGTTCCTCCCACGTCCTGCCGATATTAACATATTCATCGATAGACTCGCGTGACCGCCGGGCGTTTGTTATCCGCAATAAATAATTAAATTTCACGGACGTACAAGTATGGTCCCTGCACCGCCGGAAAAAGTCTCCCCGCTCGGGTCTACCATTAAGCGTCCTTTTTCTTTCCCATCATTTTTTCCCGTACGAACAAGTCGACGAGCCGATCTCTACATGAGCGCCGCTGAAAATAATAGCGAAAATATGAATGATGAATCGCCAATCCCGCGATATACCGCACAGGGGTCAAAGTGCATCGACGCTCGCGTCTATGCCTCGTAATTTATTACCTCACCTACGAAACGGCCTTTAGTTTGTAATAATTGCACGTCACACGACGCATCGGGCTCGCCTCTATATAACGGATACACAACGTTGGCTCGTATGACGTTCATTAAAATCCGCCCTTGTCTCCGGCAAATCTATTTGTTGACGATTCCGCCGGCTACAGAAGGGGAAAGGGGAGGGGGCGGGGGATACCGATGCGACTCATTTGTGCGCCATTGTTCGGATACTGCTGAATTCGTGCGACAGAATGGAACGTATTGCGGGACTGCTCATAAAAAGAGCCAACCAATCCGCACCTCCCACCTCCTCACCTGCCACTCACGGCCCACTCCGAAGTTTACGAGAGGACTGTACCTGCATTAGAAATTGTTGATTTTAAACTCGACGGTAATTCGCTTGCACACCGCGAAAATACGTTGGAATATTTTCCCGGCGAATTACAAACGCGCGAGCGGCTACAAAGGGACGAACCGGACAAAGGGCCCGCGAGATTTCGTTTTACGCGCAGTGCGCTATTTAATTTTTCACCAGTTTGCAGTTCACCTGGCGCATCGATTCGCGCCGGCAATGGTAATACCGGATAATTCGACCATTCGGCAAAAACAACTGCATACGTAATTCTCGCTTACATTATTACCGGCAGTATTGCGCAAGTGGATTAGAGAGCGCTCAAAGGAAATAATTGATCTAAACGACATTCACCAACAGTATAATTGTTTACAGTATCTACAAATCTCCTCGACGAAAATATTGAAACTCAAAACGACGTGTGTTGGGGTAAAGTACTTTCTGGCTTTTTCCCTGGCGATTAAATTTCTTGGGCGCGGATTTATGTCCGTCGACACTCGCTCGGGCATTATCTGCGCGTTCCAAGTGAGAGCCAGTCACGGCCAGCAGGTCGATTCAACTCACCCCTCCCCCACCCCCCGTCCCCCCCTCCTTTAACCATCCCTCCATTCGAACGTCGACCGCGCTTCATCTGCATTTAAAGCGTTTACGCGACGCGCCCTGCGCGCATACGTGCACGCGAATGCACCGCGCCGTATTGCAGCGATGCCGTCAAGCCGGGCAAAAACCGAGCCGGAAGCACGGCTATTTCACTAAACCCCACTGGGACCAACGGGCTCGTACGTCCGCGCCAAGGAAACCCGCCGTCGTCAAGTCGCGAGAAAAGACAGCTCGTCTGTGCCAGTATGTTTCTTGAGAAAAAAATTTTTAACACTCCTAGAATCTGACACGAAGAAGAACCGAAATGTAGAAACGAACGCGACGAATGGAAGCTTTCGTGCATGTCTCTAGTGTTGCTGATTCTGTACCGTTTGGAGGAAGTATATTCGCCGAAAAAAAATGTTACTCGTCAAGGAGATGTAGGGAAAAAGGAGTAAGTAAGTTAAAAATGAACTGATTAAGTGGAAACGTTCTTTCATGTTCGCAGTGTTTTTGGTTATGAATTGTAGGAACGTTGAGGACGATGGGGCGAGCGGGCTTATAATGAAACTGTTGTGGAAAACATCGCGCCGGTATAAATCGCAATAACGAGTGGCGGACGGCCTGGCGGTCGACGCGAGCCGCTGTACACGCCGGCCGAGATTAGTTTAAGAGATACTGACGCGAAACGATGCTAGTTAATGGCTGCCAGCAATCTCAGGATTGATTCACAGTTACTGACCCGCTGCCCCACTGAGCGTCAAGGTACACGCGATCTCCCGAAGCGCAAGCCAAAGTTGAACCGCGGTTATTCGGCTCCCAGCCTCGACGACGATAAAAACGACGCGAACAATCGATCGTCCTTCACGTATGAAGTTCATTTTGGAAAAAGCAAGTCGGTACCAAGGAATGATTTCGAGTCCTTCGACGGACTGTACATTTTGTACGGGAGGAAAGTCGTCGATCGTGGCACGATATGTTTGAGCTGCGGTGAAATTGATCTTCGCGTTTCGCTATGGCGATGATCGATCGAAGCAGCCCGCGTACGAGTTAACGCGCACTGCTCGACATTCGCGGCAATGTCCAGAGCGTGGCGTGGATGAAGGCGTTTCTCATTTAATGAGACAGGATCTCGGGGAAACCGCGCCGATCCGCTGGGAGGTCGAGCTTAAATGATGGAGCACCGTCACACTCGGGGGTCAGTAAACACGGGGCAAGGCGAATAACCCAGTTTCAGTTTCCTTTTTACCGGGGATCTGTCATTATCCTCCCGATAGCGGCAATAAACCTCTACTCTCCGAGCAAAAAATTTCTCAAAGATGCTTCAACGACCAACGCCACTTATACATGCGGCTCTTTTATGCTTGGACATTTTCTTATCTCGCAG
Organism: Hedychridium roseum; assembly: GCA_963989215.1. Lineage (NCBI taxonomy): Eukaryota > Metazoa > Arthropoda > Insecta > Hymenoptera > Chrysididae > Hedychridium > Hedychridium roseum. Next base: position 8,574,281 of record OZ022310.1, on the reverse strand, counting down.
AAGGTCATCTTCGTGTGAAAATATTGTCACGGCCTTTCCTTCTGTATCATTTTACGCTAAACATCTGTAAGTCTCCGGGTAGCAGGATCCCGTGTCCAATTATGCTCGGTTTTCATAAGTAAAGGGTATCATTACTTTCACGCGGGCCAAGAAATTCTAAACGCGCCGTTCGTTTGCACGATATTTTTCTCCACGTTTTCCACGATGACCCATGGAGCTTTCCCCGCCGGAAACATGCGACCAAGTTTCCTATTTCAATCTATGCGAGTCATGAAGTAATGTAACAAGATCGTAATAAAACTCATGAACGTAGCTCCTTTGAAGACGGGTCAATGGCCGATATTGAGATTATTTGAAAAGGTCGACTATTTGCATATCGATTATCCGAACCGAATGAATAAGCTTCATTAGCGTTTCGTACATTAATTAGCCAATCGGAAATTTCGTAAAAGAGCTTCAGGTACCGATGGTTCTGGAGGGATAATCATCTATCCCCGAGCTTTTCGGCCGACGAACATTATCATTAAATCAAGTGAATATCCAGGAATATTACATATCGATTAGCCTTCTTGGAAAAGCCGCCTTTGCAGAGAGCATTGAATAATTGAAAAGCAAACCCAGCTGAATAATCCAACGGTGAAATTAAAGAGCGCTATATAAATACGGATAAGCCGAAGAAATAGGAAATGGCTCTAGAAAAAAAACGAAGGTGGATAGGAAGTTTTTTTATGGGTCCTAGGGCCGTTGGGCTTAGCCGCTTCGTATACGTCGGCTTTAACGTTCATTGCGCATTTATCGCGAAATTTGCTGTACAGCCAGCGGATTAATGATCCACCAACGCGAAGTCCTCAAAATTTCACGACGTCGACTCCGAGCTAACGGCAACGAACCCTGAGACGTAAACGAACGCTGCGGATCCGTTCCTCTTCAACTTCTATTTACAAGGCAGTGCACTAAACTGCAGCCAATCGCGGCTCACTAGAATTTAACGATCTTCCGCACAATATTCGCGCTACTAGGAGCCATCAATTATTCGCCAGGAAGGAAATTATCCGTGCATATGTAATAAAGATGAACTATTTTTGTGAAAAATTTAAGGACGATTTTTCCCGCTCGACGTCTACGTCAACGCTGCCACGTTGTTTCCGACTCACTGGAGTCTTAAAAAAGCATTCTTATTCCTGTCTATCGTTGCACGAGGCAAGAATGAAGTTGCCACGAATAAGCGGGAAACTCTTGGATTCGAGCAATCCCAATGAACCGGCCGAAATAGCCTTGCAATACACATCTTCATGCGGGCCGATGACTATAAAGTGTGTTGGAAGATTAACGAGCGGCCAACGGGGCGGCTTCGATAAATCACCGGCAAGCGTGTCGTCGGCCCACCGATCGCCCGAGGTTCAATTTTATTGTTAACCCGTGAATTCGAGCAACGTGAACCACGAGAAACGCAAAACCCCTTGTGATTTCCAATGCAATCCTCTCCACTGGTTGGCCCGTTTAAGCGACGAGTTTCTGGCTACATCGAAAACGTCCGGGAGGATAATAGTCAACGTTAAAATCCTGTTTTCGGAGGCGCCATTATTCCGCAATGCTCGGTGGAACACGGCACAAAAGCACCGATGTTGTATTAATACCTGTTTAGATATATTACATAAACATGTCGGCATTTATGTGGCGCAATAAAGTGCCTTTCAACAAATATACAATTGCCCAATTCGAGGCGGCCAACAAAAAGGTTAATAATTGCTTTATTAATGCCCACTGATTTAATTATTGAAACGTTCGTGCGTTAACAAAGCTTTGAATACACGGCTCCATGATTCTCGGATAGACTGTTAATACGCGCGGCCATATAGACTAGAAATTCGCTGGAAAGAATGAGCAAAACAACTGGATTTAGGCTAGAGTATGCTTAGACCGTTCTTGTAGTTATGTTCCTATGGCAACGTTTCGCCCGTGATTAGAGCGCCGATCAGCCCTAATTTCTGCATCGTCCGATCACGAAAGCTGACGATCGATAACGAACCACCAGCCTCTCGACCCTTGCCCCCCCCCTGATCAAACAATATCGCTGCACAGTTTGCCACAAAAACCTTCACGACATCCTTCCGCCCATAAAAATCGTTATTTACCAGCGCCCCAATTAAGTAGTCGACAGGGGGAGAGTGAGAAGAATCGTCGAGGAGAATCAACGTTCCCTGTTCTCGGCTTACTTAGGGCATGACGTATGCAAGGCTAGTGACGTTGCAGGGGGTCAAAATCGTCGGCACAAACTACAACGTTTCCTTTTCTTCGCGTAACAACGAGGAACTGGATTTACCTCGTTAAGTATCGAACAATGGCATTCGTTATTGACATCGGGGCCGCTCAGTACGACGCTGATTTCCGGCCGCACCCACCTATCATTCCAAGGGGAAATTTCTCGCGGCATGGGAGCAGGGGAAGGGGTTCCGTTTTCAAAGGCGTTTGGATCGTCGAGGCCGAGAAGGGGCGGAGGGGGGGGGTGACGTTATTCGACTGCAGAAACCTTGCCTAGCCGGCTTTTACGGGCCGCGGCGCGAAAGTAATACTTTTACGGTCGCTGGGAATGTTAATGCCCGCGCGAGAAACAATACCTCCGCGGGTTCTCGGCGGGGAACCACAGAAAGCGGTATTTGTTCGTGGCGTTTTCATGCACCAAGTTTCGCCAGCAAGTTCTAATGCGTCTACATGTACTCTTTCACTTTGCCGTAAAAAAAAAGGAACTCCTGGATGATCGTTTCCACAGCGTCCTTCCCGGGAGGCAAAAATATGACGGAAGAAGGATTATCGAGGGATCAAGTGCAGATCGAAAAATAATGGAGAACGATGCGATTCGTGGCGGAAAATTAACTGACAACCGGCGGTAAAACGGTATTTCTGGAAACGAGCATCGCGCATAAAAGCTGCCTGCTCTCCGCTGTTATCCAATCAAAAGAAAAATATTCTGTCGGCTTTAGCATCTACGAAGGAATCGTAACAGAGGGAAAGGTACATTCGCCGGCGTAAGCAGCTTACATATGAAAATCTCCTTGCGCGCTGCCGTTCGCCGTTCTTCCCTTGTCGGAACTTTGGAAACTACAGTTCCACGTAGGATTCTCTCGGCACGATTGTACCTGACGGACGAAATGCCTGGAAGAGAGGGAAATTTCGACTGGCCATTGCCGAGGATCGGACTGTACGATAAATTTAAAGTCAAGCTTCGCGCCTACATTCGCGGTAGCCCAGGAGTTTGACGAGGCAGAAGTGCACGGCCCGAGTTGAAGGTTTGTGCATGAAAAAGACACAAACGGAGATACAGCGATGGCGTACAGTCCTGTTCGGATTATCCTGGCAAACTGAATTTTCAACGGAGGAAACCACCTGTTAAAACTTGTTAGCGCGTGCGAACGCGGAAGACAAGTATTTCTCGTTTCAAATGGCCCGAAGCGTCGGGGAAATGTAAAATGACGTGCAGCCGAAACGCCGGCGTCTGGTTCTCCCTCGAAACTGCTCGGCTCGTTAGAAAAATAGTTAAACCCGTTTCCCGTGCCGAGCGTCTCCGTGCTAATGAGCCGGATTTACCAAGGCCGGAAGTAAGCCGCTATAATTTGATCGACGAGCCAACTTTCTACGCATCGACCAGTTGCGCAAATTTCACCGTTTTAACGGACTTTGTCGACACTTTTGTCCGCCGATTCGTCCCCGGCGCTACGACTATAGGCGTCTACGTGCTTTATGCTTATGGACAAATTACACTGTCAGCGAGTAGCTCAACACCGGACGAGTGCTTATGCCGTTACGTAAGATGAATGATTCAGTTGAGGATAACACCTGCACTCTTTATCGAGCGAAATAATAAAATTCACTCGATTGGCTATGCCGTTACGAGGCAAGCCATGAAAAAAACGAGGTAGAATCAATGGTGTTGCTCGTCGGCCAGTAATAACGGGGAACATAGGGGTACGTGGGCCGACGTTGTATCGTCAAAGGGCGATAAGGATCACCCCGATGTTCCTGTTCGACCGTAATCGTTTCCCCGAAACGGATAGAAACGGTGAAAATAACGGCCTTCAACGCAGAGGGTTGTAAAAGGGAGAAAAAGGGTGGCCAAGTCAAGAGTCGGCGAGGGTGGGGGGGAATAATCATTTCCCTGAAACAGAAAGGGACAGGGAATCTAAAAAAAAGCAGGGGGAAAGGGCGGGAAGGGGAAGTGGGAATAGGCGTGAGTGGAGGGTGGTTTTTGCAAGCAGACGTGAGGGGAGGGGGGGATATAGGGGTTGACTGGCCCGGCAGGCCGGCACCTACGATCATAATATATTGCAATATGATATTATGCGCCACTCTCGTGGTATGACAGGGTATTATCCTCACGCAGCGCAAGATTTCCATATTGCCGGCAACGTGGTATTACGCGAAATCAGCCGCATAATTGCGAGTTTACCATTAACATCGTGGCCACCCGGTATGAATATAAACGCGCCTTTGTATCTCAATCCGCAGGAATCGCGTCAAAGGAACAACTGCGTAAGACTGGGACTTGCTTAATTCCTAGGGATTTGACGTCGAGGTCGAAGGTCAACGATCGTAAATATTTTTAGAACCATCGGTGTTTCGCGGCTCATTTGTGCTTTTTCGGGGAGGTTCCTCGAAGGATTTTCGCGTTTTATTTGCCGACGTGGGGGACGGGGGCAGTCACAAGACCAGGACTTTCGATCCCAGGGAGAAATTACGGTTCGTGAGGGCGCAACGAGGGAGATGAAAGCCTCGAGTGTTTCTCCGAAGCGAGGAGAGGGGGGCCCAGGGGGTTTACGAGACTTAATATCAGTGTTTTCCCCGGGTAATTCGCGGTCGGGGGAAGGTGGCCTACCGGCTCCGCAGTATCTGGGGAATCGAAAGCGTCGATAAGGCAAATTCTGAGGAGCGTGCTGGTCGCGCGTGTCGTGACAAACCGCGATCCCCGCGAACCCTAAACACGAGCACAGCGAGCGCCAATTCCCGAATACATGGCGATTCCCCTCGGAAAAATAAACCAAGTGCTAATTTTCGGGGGTTGCGAGCCGGCCAGACGGAACGATAATGGCCCGGCGAACGAAAATCGATCGACTCGTTGCGCCGATAAACCATTATTGACGAAACGAGGGCTTCTCCTCGCGATATTAGACCTATCATCTCTCGTGCTACGCGAATCTGATATAGTCGATTGGTATTTCCCCGAAAAGGTTGCGCCGACTTCGATTTGTGTTCGCCCGGGAAGAAGAAAGCAATCCGATCGATCGGAACTCACGTGGAAAGGAAACTGCGTGGCGAGAATTGCAACGTTCGCTATGAATCATTCGCAACGAAACACTTCTAAATATCCGCGAAAACGCTTAGACTTTCAACAATAGCCCCTATTTATATTTAGTCTTCCTTCTTATCGATAGTTGACGAAACGGGTATTCCACCGCCATAAAGGAAGATTACGGTCATTTGCCGTATTTTGCAAGGCTTTTTTCATTGCCTGATTATGGGCTTGGAGAAAAAGTGCCACTGGAAGGCGGTAAAAGGCCGATGAAATATATTAGACGTTATTGCCGCTGCGTGAGACGCGTATAACGATAGGAAAAGTAACGAGGGTGAATGAGAGAGCGAGCGATGGGCTTCCGGTATGAGCATTTCCCTTTTTAACTTCACACCTATCGACGCCCTAACCGAAGTCGAATGCACGTACCGCCTCTATTCCCTGCCACTTGCTTTCGTTCTTCGACCTCCCTCTTCCTCCCGAGGGTGCGATATTCATATGAATGACCGGGCAGTCAAGGTGATAAGATATAAGTCGACGGCCGGTGGCCATCCACGGCTATTTGCATAATGTAGGCCCTCGTTATGTACGCCCATTAACCTCCGTGCCGTTCCTCCGGCACCCTCACCCCCCTCGACAACCCTTCCGCCCCTTCCGCACCTTCCACTCCAACCCCGTTCGCCTCTCCTTCCCGTCCGAGAATCCCGTTATGCCGGTCCTTCCGCCACTGGAACGAGTCGCGAGTTTACACCTCACTCGCGGACCCTAATACAATAATATTTTATTGGACGTCGCGACGAGGACTGCTTTCGACGGATCCGACACGTTGCGTGCACACACACACACACAGACACGCGTCCTTCTTTTACGACCGCTCGGCCCTTATCTCGGTTATCTCCGACATTCGATCAGATCGTAGGCGCCTAACGTAATTGTAATGCCCCGTCGATGTTACGATGTCCGTTAGCAATGAAACGTATACATATATTTCATGGCGAGGAAGTAATGGGCGGGCAGAAAAGGGCAACCGATCGACGATACGGATCGAAAGGAGTGCAGTTTAAAAATACGCTAAAAATATGCAACCTCCAGTAGTGCGTTAGATATCTGAAATTTGTGGAGAAACCTTCTCAAGGTATGCCAGAATTTACGTAGCCTGACAAATAGAGAAAGGTACAGCGACCATCGAGAAAATCGAGTGACCATGCAGGAAGAGATAATGTCAGGATGGACTTTAACGTCCTTGGGGATATAATCGCCCCGAGGAGAATCTAATTTGCCGGACGCGCCAAGAACTACCCTTTAATCCCGAAATTTCTACCTTCTGCAACGATATCGTACCCGAGTCGCAAATTACAGCTGGCCATATTTGCACGTGGACTGGGCAAGCCCCGGACCCTTTTGCGTTTGCCGATAGTACACGTGTCACAAAGGAAATAATGCGACATACGCGAAGAATTTTCCTTTGATATTGAATTTTCTTCTCGCGCGCGTTATAAATGAATATTGGTTTTCCAGGCGACCGAGCCCTTTTTATTCCCTTTGGTTTTAGTTTTCACGCATGATGAATATTTCCTGAGCAAAGACCTCGCATATCGCCTTGAAATGAAGCCGCGCGTAAAGTCCGAGCTTCCCGTCTAAATTAATTAACATTAAAACACACTTTGCACGAGAAACAGTCAAGAGAGTTGATTAAAGCGCCGGGCAAGAACGAGCGTGGTAAGACCGTTTCCCATGATAAATTCAACTGCATCGTCCTCAAATTCGAGACTCGACGAGACAGTGGATTTCTATAAATTTTCTATGACGATATTGCGGAGCAACACTCGATTCGCCGGCTCGTCTGGTCCTTACACTAACGCTCGACTTAATGCGCTTTTCTCCGGATTCGGCGAGTCGAGCGCCACTGCCAAGTCCCAGTGTATTCACAAGTCCCCTTTCCTCTTAAATGGCTCACGACCACTTTTTTGCCGCGGACAGGTAGTGACGGAACAAAGTACCGCTTGAGTGCTCCCGACAGTAAAGGTACTTTTCAAACAACCGACAACTTCCGACACGTGTCCTTACGGTCCCCAGCTAGGGAAACCAGCGGATCGACTGAACGTCATTAAAATCATCCGCAAAAGGTATACCCATCCAACTGCACAAGACTGCAATAACTGCGTGATTGCACACGAGGACGGGGAAACAATTGAGTTGCGATTCTTTCTGAGTAACTGTCTATAGGATTGTTCATTAGTTAGAGGGGAGGCTGGCTGAATAACTCGACTGCACTCTGAATGGTGAAACCTTTGACTGTCAATCGGCTGGGCCGTTTCAGCGAAGCTTTAGAGGAACGCGCGGGGCTCAACGCAAACCGTCGCAGAGATTCGTCGGCGTAATTGCTTTACACGCGAGTAACGGCCATGTAACTGGCAAAGGTTGCGTTAATTGGAAGAAAATAGCACGGCTGAATTATCCTCTTTGACCGGCGGCCGCAGTCCTCTGGGCACAATTAATCGGACGCGCTTGTCCTTCGTCTTCTCCCTTTCGTCGCCGCTGAATGACTTCAAAATCCCCGTTGTGCGCCCCCACGCACCACGGCCGAACGGGAGGAGAACGGCCCGAGCAGCCTGGGAAATGCGCCAGGAAGAAGGGGGAGGGGGAAACATGGAAACTGAGAGACAGGCGGGAGGGTAGGGGGCAAAAAATGAATCCACTGACGAAGTTTGCTCGCGTACATTATTCATCCTTGTTTCGTGTCTCTTCTGCCCCCGCCCCTCATTCTTTTCTCTGTAGACCTCCCCTCTCCGGCGAACCCTACCGCTTTCCGCCTCGCGAACAAATTCACCGGCCTCCCTTTTGATCTCTCTTCGACCCTCGCCGCGCGTTTTTCCTCCTTTGACCGCGTCGTACAGAAGTAGTTGGCAAAAACAATGCTTGGATGAGAAACGGACCGCTAATTAGAGAGCGGCGATATGATTCCCCCTACGCCCGTGGCACTGGATTCTCTGCGTATTACTACTTACGCTAAAGCAAGCCCTTTTAACCCCCCTGAAAAGGATACTCCGAACGTACAGAGGGAAAGGGACGGAAGGAAATTTGTCGGCGAAAGGTGTCGATAATCCCCGAGTTTGCTTTAGACGGGAAATAGGTTTGTTTATCGCACCTTGCGGCCAATACCCGCAGCTGGAAACCGAGCAAACAGTTCACCGAGTGGACGGGAATTCGTAACTTCCATAATATCCTTCATTTCCGCCCCCTCGTAACTTCCACTCATTGGGCAAATAAAGCAAGGTATTAATTACTTACGACCGTGAAAAGAGGGTAAACCAGTGCCGGCTGAACCGATAGGTACTCACCTGAAGCAAAGAATACAATAGCTATTAGTACGAGACAGTCGCTGCTTATCCCCATTAATAGATTAATACGTCTTTCTCTAGCGAAACTAATTTCAGCGGTTCGTTGGCAAGTAATGCCGGATAATAGAGTACGCCTAATCTTCTCGTGGATTGGCAAGGTCGAATCGATATGCAGCGCGAAGCAGGGGAATGCAATTTACATACACAACACACAGTTAACCCAGATGCATGGCCACTAAAATAATTTCCTCTAAGAGAACCTGCTTTCCGGAACAGTTCGTTTCTCGCTTTCTGCGACGCCTGTAAGGACTCGTCGTCTCCCAACTTTCCCGGGCGCTAGATAAATACGACGATAAACCACCGACAGGATATATCGACGTTTTATATCGCGGAAACGGTCGTTTAATGACGTGCCGGCCGCTCGAAGAAGCCGGACTATTTTAACTCACGATTCTACCGATAAAAACGCAGTTCGCCAGTACTCGATAATGACGTCCATGGGAATGAGTGCCGCTCAGGTCTGAGGATTCCGAGGATTCCGAGGATTAAAGGGGAACCGCTGACGTTTTCGCCGATATGGAAATGTCCGGGGAAAGTTGGCACACGTTGGAGACTGGCAAAGTTTCGCTGCAGTTCGGCAAGGACATCGGGGAAAACTACTTGTACGCCGGCAACTCGGGCTATTTTGTAAAATGATAAACCGGTACGAAGACCAAGTAAAGATGTTATCAACGATCCTCAGAGGTAGAACTAATTTTTCACGGCAGTCGTGAAGAAATCTGATGGAGTGGTTAATACAGAAAATATCACCAGAATGAAAACGTGCTTTCCTGATAACCCTCCGTTCGGCAAAGTTCGGCAATGTTCGGCAAACCTTCGATTGCCATTAAGTGTGTGAGCAGAAAGTTTTCGCAAGTAAAAAAGAAACCACCGTTTATCGCGGGATTTATCAACGGTCGACGAGCACATCCTTAATGAATACCGTGCAACGGAGAGTCGTGTGCAGGATCGATAATATACTTACTGCCGAGATGGGCGGGGGTTGACTTCAAAGAACGCGAGGAACCATCAATTATTTTGCCGTAGATGTGTGCGTGTGTGCGAGTATGCGAAGCTATGTCCATGCTCGGCAATCTAAGTGCGCGGAGGGTAGTGAGGGAAGGGGTGGTTGTATTGCGGATTTACAGACAGGGCGGCAGACTGCCGGGCGGCCGTAGACGCTAAATTATTTAGCCCACCGTCTATCCCTACGTTAGATACTAACCGACACGTGTTGCATATCTATAGATGTTTGTCTTTGCGACTCTGCCTTTCCCACCCTTACTGTCTTCTGTCTTTCTCCGTACCGCCCCCCCCCCTTCCCTAAGTCGAACTGCTTACGTGTTGACTCGTGGTCTTACGTGAAATTTATCGCCCCGGGTCACCGCGCAAGTCCAATACAAGGAACAACAGTGCGTAACGAGATTATCGTTTAACCGTAACATGCGTTGCTGCAGTCTCCCGTCAGAAATTTCCCTGCCGTCATTAGCCGGGTTATCATTGCCACTACTCGACGGCGGGCATTCCGTACGGAAACTGGAGCATTTCAATTTCCGTCGCATAAACGCCGAGAGTTTAATGGAGCACACTTGGTCCCAGCTGCGCTTGGCTTTACAAAGCGGAAATAGTTAAGCGTTTTCCGCTTTAAGGGCTCAGAAAGTTATTCAGAACGGCCGGTATTGACGGCGATTAAGCTCGTTAGCCGCGACTCAGCATCCTTACGGATTCGTCAGAATCCGACATAGGATCCCGCGAGGCTCCTAAAAAAGAGTTATATCCCGAGTAAAGAGCGCCACGTTATTTTCGCATTGTACTTTTGGCGATTCCGAAATTGCAGTTCGGAAGTGCAAGTTCGGCAACCGCGGCGGATAACATAAGTTGCATTAGTGTAACGTCCCGCCGAGAAGTTAGGACGGAGATCAAGAAGTTCCGAGCATCTGGAGGAGCAACTTTCGCTGAGCTTAATCCATTCCCGTCCGAGAGGCCAGGACGTTCCTGATTTACAATGCCGCAATTTATGGCGGCTGCTTTTCAACGACCGAATCGCCAACGAATTCCGAGCAACGCCAATTGTACAGCACGCGGAAACCTTCCGGATATCCATGAAACGTCCATTAATCAAATCCAACGTCGTCATCAGTCATCGCTGATACTGACGAAGAAAAAGATTGCATAGCATTAGCCGACTGTTTGTCACACGACTGACCCGCTTAAAAATAAATAACATTCGCCTCGATTTACCATGCCGAGCTTCTCCGGAATCCACTCGGTGTTTGTTTACATAATTATTCTCCTCGAACAACCTGTTCCAATTTGTCCTGAAGAGAATCGGCGAACCTCAATGCTCCCCTACCCAAAATGCTTCAGCAACAACAAACAAACGTACTAACAGAAGGGTATTCGTTAAATTCCAATGTCAATAAAACTCGTGAAAAACGTGCAAGCCTGCTTATCGAACAGACGTTTTCAGGTGTGTCCTGTTTAACGTACATGTTCATTATGCACGGGAAAAGCAAAAATTTCAGAGAATTCTGTCGGACAGTGGACTCGGTGGACGTTTGATTTTTCACTGAGACGGTATGCCACGGCCTATAGAGTCTTCCGCGAATCGGTTTATGTGGGTTAAACGACGACGCTAGCCATGTTAGTCGCGTGTGCGCAGCGACGAGTACAGATGCTGCACTATAAGACGGCTAGAAATACGCGAGGGGTTCGTAGAAACGATTGCCGGGACGGAAGGGGGGCGATCGTGGAAATTGTATCGGGGACTGTAAAGGGGGTCGCGACCGGCCCCTTCCGTGCCGTTTGTTTGGCCAAACCACGTGAGACGCTTCGAGAGACGTCGATCACTCCGAGAAAAGAATCCCAATCGATATAGCCGAGTTAATCCGATAATGGATTCCCCGAAAGCGGGTCGGAGTAACCGTAGAACGAAATCCTTAGCCTCGTTTGACCCAGCGACCTCACGGCAATATTCATTCCCCCGGAATTTTCGGATCATTTTTTGTCCCATGTTGTTGAACCCCGCCGGCGGCGACGACGTGTCGATCCACGATGCAAATTGCGCTAACGAATGTTGTCAATTAAGGTCGTTGGGAGCACGGTTTTCCCGGGGCTCCGAACGAGGGGCCAACTCCACTGCGAAAGCCGCAAGTATTGGTTCCGGTTATGCGCCCTTTTTTCCTCGACCCTTCCCCCTAGCCCTGTCGCATTAAACAAGGAGAAACCGGTTAATAAAGGCGTAAAAATTGCCAGGGAGTTTTGGCAAACAACGAGCCAAGCGGGCAACAACGCGTTCCACTACACGTTGCTCTCAACGTACGCGAACCTACGGTCCTCCGGCAGGGGCCTGTAATGACTGTAATGAAAATTGTTAGCGCACAAAGTAAATAGCGACGAGCCAGAGGTAAGGCGGAAGGGGCGAGAAATGAGTGTTAAAGGAGGAAAGAAGCCAGTTCCGCGACGAGGGGTGAGGAGACCGTGAAAAAGGAGAAGGAAGACAAGGACAAGCTGTGCCGTACAAACCTTCACACACAGAGATGTATAATACAGGGTATACAAGCGGTGCAAAGCCCCTTTACCTTAACCCACACCCGCGAAACGACCATCCATGTACTTGTAATTTCATTTCCGAGACTTTTACCTCGACTGGGCGCAACTTTTTGTCCCGTTGTCCGGGAAATTTGCTAGCTTGCAGCTTCGTCAAATGGGCCACCTGGGCTGCGCCAGTCGGGAGTTGCAAAGCATCTTGCTCAGGAGATGTAATGCACATACGTACGTCAACGACCGGCTGCACTCGGTGCATCTATAGGTACGCGTTCGACTTGGAGGAATGTAAAACTGCTCAGAGACGTAAAATAGGTCGTACGTGATGGATCAGAGGTATCCTCCTGTATCTTTGCCGCTGAGAATATTACGGCACTAAGAAGTATGACGGTTCTGCTCCAATTCCACGTAGAAATGGGGCGGAAGTGGTCTCGCCTTTCGGTTCGGCGATGTCCGCCGGCAAGTGCATGCATCGTCGAAAAATTGAATTTCAAAGGGAGTAAACTACGGCAGCAACCGAGTGAAAGTCAAGCGCTAGAATTTAGGATGACGCCCGGGAAAAAGGGTAGTAAGGTCAGCTGCGTATTAACCTACAGAGAGGATGGAATAAATGCGGCAGCTGGCTGGTACGTATATCTCCGCACGTGGGATGAAAACTACGTGCAGGCAGATGATACGTAGATGCATGGCACGCGGGTGACGTCGGTGTAGGTGCATGTCTGGTTCGTGCAGGTAGGCGTCGGCGTGTGAGACGGAACGTCTTCGTAGCTCACGTAGATCCCGTACAGACGTAGCACGGCCCGTAGTAAAGCCGGCTAGCAGCTGCTGCCAGTTTCAGGTTACATACCGTCTTTGTAGATTCCGCCAAATACGTATTCCCCCCCGTCTGGCCCGCTTGGCACGCCATGCGTTATGTTAAGAAGTGCAGTTAATTACGAAGATAATTTCGAGTCGTGTGTTTGCGTGCTGCACATAACGAGCTTCCGACTTCGGGAGTTTCTGCCATGCAAGCCAATCTGCTCTAAATCCACCCGCGCTACACCCACTCCCCCCTCCCGCCCCTCGAGCAACCCCACGGGTTTCTGCCGTCTTTCGAGCTCCCCGCTCGGTCAACGCTGCCCACCCACTCTGCCCGTCCACCGATCGTTATCCGTCCGACAGATTGAAATGGAATTACGCCGATCGTTCCCCCGCGGTATTACAAATCTACAGCCCCCCCCCCCCCCCCCACGGTTCCCTGCAGTTATGAAATTTTCGTATGCATAAGCGGAATGCAACAGCGTTCATAAAGGGTCCATGTGCAGCCCGAAGCCAGGCTTTGTATGTTCATTTAATGCACCGCCATAATTTGTCAAAGTAACCTATAATGCGGACAGATCCCCCCTCTCCCCCTTTGCCCCTCGCCGAGGGCTTAGAAGACAATTTTTTGGGATTTTCACACCTGCTCGATTTTGCAGCGCTGATAAAATCCTTCCATCCGTTCACCAAGGGGTGAAAGGAGGTGGAACTGTGGCTAGAATTCCTCGGCCTATGAGCTGCCTAGCTCGAATACATTTTTCAAGCTGTCTAATTATTCCTCTCCTGAAAAGATTCAACGCCAACGTCTATTCAACGCCAGTGAAATTTATTCGGCGGATAACGCGCCCCAGTAATTTTTAATAATACGAATGACGTTTCATCAACGGTCCCAAGTCGGTGTATCTGTGCGTGTGTGTGTGTGTGTGTGTGTGTACGTGCGTGCGTACGCGGGCAACTTGTTCGGAGAAAAACTAATGTCGTGCACGTGCACGGATTGTAATAGTCGGCAATATTCCGAGTTACGTCGTGGCAATGTTTTAAATTAAGCGAGACTTTCCGTCGACCGGTTCTCCGCGATTCACTGAAACGTATAAACCGTGTAGCAAAAAGGGCAAACAACTGCTAGTCTTCAGCGTAATCATTTTGCCGGTCGAGTCGAGCGTACGTTTTTCAAGGGGTAATTATAAAATTGACCGTGTCATACTCTTCCGCTCAAATGCCGGGGTTGGATTTTAATTAAATGCTATCTCATAGAAATGCTGCAAAATGAACAGTAAATTTTAATAAAACGCCGGCAATTAAACGAATTTTTCGCCAACACAAACAAACATGGAAACACTGTATTTCGTAAATGAATTTCTTCCGTAGTAATATGACCGTTTTGCAGTTTAATACCGTGAAATTCTCCGAGAGATATCGCTGACTGGGAAATAAATGAAAACTGCTGCATCGTTATGTTTCACTAACATAAAGCATTTCGCCAAGCTCGTCCTTTCCCACTGGCGATTTCGTGAAGACAAACAGCGCGGTAGATTAAAAACACACAAATTTGCGATTCTTCGATTAACAGACTATCGAGCAACTGGCACATCGGTTAACGTGTGTTTGGAAATCTTTGGCCGACGAGCGTAGAAACTCTAAGTTACACCTTCGTACCGTAGGCAACAGCTTTATAACCGCGGCATAACGGAAGTGTTAGCTTCCGCGCGACACGAGGTAAAATAGCACAGAGCGGCCAGTGAATTTTGCGCGGACGTACCGTGCAGTCTCGTCGGCTGGAATTCCTTCGACGGGAATAAACACTCCTGAAATGGAAGGTACACAAATCTAACGCGCGAGAAATGGACGGGTCCGCTGATTGCAACGAATTTCCCGGTCCTTTCGTTGCGCTTGCCGTTATTATGGGACGAGCGAGAAAACGAACGAGACCGGCTAATTTGCGACGCTATTAAATTTCGTCATGCGGAACGACAAGCCGTATCGATGAAATTCATGAAAACGACGGGAATTGAAGCTCGCCGGGGACAGGTCGAAAATGAAAGTCCTTAGGCGAATGTCGAGAAGACTCGAGATTCTTGTGCGCCTTATTTCCGATGCATAACACGTGAGATGACTGACGTCGACCCTCGAGCAACGAGCCTCAACGTGCGCCACAAGGGGCCACTTGCATAGTCCTTCTAAAGGAACTTACAAAGTCTGCCTCAACTGCCCTTGCCACCGCCATTAAAAAGTCTAAACTAACATCAATCCCTAACTTGACACCCTATCTTTTTCACAATTTTCAAACAGCCTTACACACGGCAGAAGGTACTGGCGATTGATAACGAAACATTACGAAAAAAAACTTTGGCGTTATCCAAAGATAAACACAGTGTTCGTAGCAAGTTTTGGAATTCAGGCAAATCTCTGGTAAAATCGGCAAGTTATCAGTAGTCGGAGTCATTAGCGACGATCGTCGGGGTAACGGTCGAGTGATTATATCCTGCGTTTGTCATCTCGGTGGGTCTAATGGCGCTTCTAAATTCGTTTCCGGCGCAGAGGTACGTGACTTTTCCCGAGTTTTCACGTGCGTTCGTGCAGCCGTCGGTGCATTTTACACGTACGAGCCGGAACCGTTCATATTTCATGGCGACTCGAGCAGCCGGCTGGCGATAGACAAATTAGCCGTTTAATTCGTGTCTAATTAAAGCACATTGGCCCACCAGCATGTATGTGCGAACCGTACTTCACCCTCCACGAGGGGGGGGGGGGGGGGGGAACGTCAGTTTAATAACGCCGGTGATCGAGCTTTTTTGTCGGCACCGAATTCCTTTCCCTGGACCCGCGACTCGATTTGTCCGCGGTATGATTAATTAAAAGCCAACCGCGCGGACAGATGACAAGTGGAACCTTCCGTCGGAAGAGGGATAAAATTCTTATCGTACCGACACAGGAAGGAACTCGATAGGTCAAATCTATCTCGATAGAAAAAAGGTTATTTATCATTCGCCGCGAGCTATTATTAATAACGTTCGTAATTAATGGCTGGTCGTTTGTTCGTTGAGTTGGTATTTCAATTCGCGAAGTTAGAAGGACAAGGCGTTTCCGTGTCATCGATGTATCATCGCAGGAATCGTGTGATCGACTGCCTGGACAAATTGGACGTTTAGTTTCTGTGTAATTAAAGTGCGTGGGCGAGTGGGGGTCCCGTTGGATCTGCTTGATCCGTCGGCGATGGCAGGCTTAATAATCATGCGCGTCGCGAGAAGGCCGATGCCTCGGACTTCCGGCGGTATTGATTACAGATTCAGATAACATAACGAGCTAACGAGCGATAATTATCGCGCTCTCCCAGGCCCGAATCTCAGCGAATGATTTAATCAACCGGCTGTTACGCAGACACGCGCACCCTCGGAACAGACGGACACACGGACAAAGATAGAAGTACGGAGACACACGCACACAGGAACCAGTGACACGTTCACCGGTGGAGCCTTTAACGCCGCGCTAACCCCGGTCGAAGGTTGATTACTAAACTCGCCGATCCGTCCTGCACTAATTATGCACGAATCGGCGGAACCGAGAATGCTGCAGTTGAACTCCGATGAACTCCTGAAAGCACGTAGAGCTCGATGAAAGCTCGACGCGCGCATCTCCGATCAGCGGCCCTTCGAATTTACGCCCTTCCGGCTTCTTCGGGATAAAATATCCAGGAGGAAGCCCGGGAAGAAAGACTTCTCCCCGAGTGCTTTCAATTCCGATGCGGCTATAAAACGCCAAACTCCCGGCTATCTTCCACCTCGATGAAATAAAAATTTCAATACTTTCCACCGCTTGAAACCGATATTTTTTTCGTCCGACACAAGCTGCATTTACGGCTGTTAAACATTTCAACGAAACCGCGGAAACTCCCGGGGCCATTAACCATCATTTCCTCGAAACTGCAACGGATAAACGTTTTCGTATAATACCCGTTAAAAATTCTTTCAGCCACTGTAATTATCAATCGGGCGAAACACGTGCAACGATAGAAAAAAAGATTAATACGCCTTTTAGAGCAGGTCGCAATTGACCTTTCCAAGTTACGGCCAATCCAATTAAAGCGAAAAACATGGTTTTTCACTGAAGCTTCTGCTTCTCACCCTATGAAAATATTTTGCTAAATCTCACCGACACAGCCGCTAAATAGAGAATATGGCAAATTAGTTTTTGGTTAATTCCACTCAGTAGCGAATTTCTACTGCTAATACACGTTTCCTTCGACTGTCACATTTCGTATAATTTGACTGCTCTTAATGAGTAAAGAGGAATAAGCGTGGGAAGCGTAAGACACCTGAAGCTTCATTTTCCTATTCGGTGATTGAAGCAGTGGTTCGCTTCATCTGCCGTTTCCCGTATGCCGCATGTGAAAGGGAACAGCGTTATTACCTCCGTCCGTGCAGAAAGCACGATTTTGTACGCGCCAATGACTGTAATATCGATGGTACAAACACTCCAAGTCCGTCTCGTTCAAGCGGCAGGGTGTTTTGGTAATTGGCATATATTCATAAATATGTATAGGCGTAGATGCAAATAAACGTTAACCGCCGTATTGGATTTTGAATGAGAAGTAGACGTCCGTTGGAATGGGCATTTCGAGCCGCGGTACAACTCGGTAAACCGGCTTTTAAACGTTCCGTTTGCCGGTTTGCCGGCTGATCGATGAGCGAAAAAGAGAAATAAAGCCCGGAATTCTTCATCGCAATACCATATTGCAACCCCGCCCCACGCGGGCTTTGCTTTTTTCTGCATGTCCTGTATATTCCGCCATTTGTCCCTTACATCGATATCCCGTTATTGCGAGCATCGCAATTATATCGGCCCGAAAACTAACGGACATCGAGCCACGAGGCGCGAATTCTGTCGGAGGGTAATTGAACGGATCGTGGAAATAATTGATCACGCTCCGATTGTCAAACCGGTGAAAATAAATTGTACCGTAAGTCGAAAGACGGGTAACACGAGAATTTCGACACACAATTCTTCCCCGGTCTGCTGTACAAAAGGGGACGGAGAATATTCGGGAGACTATTTTCCTCTATTTCTTCGTAGGTTGTTGATATAATATGCCATTGCATAAGACATTAGGTCGTC
This sequence comes from Hedychridium roseum, assembly GCA_963989215.1. Classification (NCBI taxonomy): domain Eukaryota; kingdom Metazoa; phylum Arthropoda; class Insecta; order Hymenoptera; family Chrysididae; genus Hedychridium; species Hedychridium roseum. The sequence goes on along the minus strand of OZ022310.1, from coordinate 8,556,161 downwards.
ACGTGGCTACGTGGTGGATAGGCGGCTCGCACGTTCGAGGGCCCAAAGTGTTCTAAAAATAAGGTCCACACGGTAGGCTCGGTTATAATGAGTCTTCGTGGCGACAACGGTAGTTTACAAAGAAATCGTGCCAGTCGGATCGTGCAGCGGCCCGTCGTCGTTCCGACACCTATGATTTGCCACGAAACAGCCGTGTACAACGGCCTACACGCCTTATGCCCGCAGCAATGCCGTTCACGCGAAAACCACGTCGATGCCATTGGCGTAGCTCGAGACATGCACGGGGGGAGAGGAAATTCAAAGACCCTCGTTAATGGCCAACTACAAATCCCCCGCTACACCGCAAAGGCCAGAGAAACACTTAATATCGAACCTAGCAGTATACCTATTAATCCCTAAAGAATTAGACGATTCGAGGAAGAACCTTGCCATTGCCTGTCGTAGCGTAATCATAATTCACCTATTGTGACGTTCGGAATCCTTCGCCTCGTTTGCTTAGGATTGCGACTTTTTGGCAAGTTTTACCGTCTTGTTCAGCGACGTGGACGTCGTTGCACGAGATTTTTGTAGTCGCGTGTCCGGTTGCATGAGGCCGGCATTACAACCACTCCCCGCGTCCCCCGACGTGCCTTTCCACCCTGCCAAACACACTAATGCCCCTGCGTCGATATTACCCGACCATTTCTGCCGGCTTCTAGGAAAGAAACGCCATTTCAGCCAGCCCGATGTCGAAGCTGATATATTTAATAATGCACCGGGCCGGTCTATCGCCACGAAACAGGGGGAAGGGCGAATCCCAGGCAACATTGTTAGACGAAACTTTCTTCGGCCGACGCTGCTTACGAATTCCTCCTAACCGTCCCGTTCGCAATGGCAGACCGATGCTATCGCCCTAACAATTACCTTAAATTATTGTCGTATTAACGTCAGCCCGCGAAAATATATAAACCCGCGGGATCATTAAAATAAAGCGTTTCAGCAGTTCGCTAAGAAGCTTAGCGGTTTAGTAATCAGGAGGAAAGAGATAGAAAAAACGGCAGATAGATTCCCATCGGTTCTTCCCCATTCTTCACTCTGTAAATAAATCCCTTCGCTTCCCCCAAATTACGTTTACCGAATAGGAATAAGTGCAAAGCAAATACGATCGTTAGCGTACAAACCGCGCATATTCAACTAATTTTAAAGGAAAATAAAGACGTATAGAATGATCGGATCGTTTCGAGGGTGCCAAGTCGAAACCCTAAGCAGCTTTCGCGTGTAATAAGTTAGGCGAGTTAGCAGGCTTGACTGGCAATGTAAACAAGAAAAGACACGTAGGGGAACGAGCTGGCTAAGTGGCAGGAATGGAGCTTAATTCACTCTCAAAGACATATTACTTTCATGCAGTGGCAGAGGGCATACGCGCCACAGAATGACCCTTAATGCGCTGTATGTGAGATTAAAGTAATCCACGAGACACTCGGCAAGTCGAGTTCGTGTGTCAGACGTCTACGTGCGCGACTCCACGTAGCTTAAAACTCACCTCCCCTTCACGAGCTAACATGACCAATGGAGGCACGTGATTAAAACTTTCCGCCGTAATTTCTCGCACGTAACTTCGGATTACAAATTAAGGGGGCGGCAAGGAAAAATTCGCCGAAGTGCATTGTCGCCTCAAGAATAGATAGGATTGGAACCTCGGGCTAATTATCGATCTTGGTCCAACGTTATCGCAATGTTTGTACGTTTCGAGCTGAAGTTTACGTCGTCCTCGTTAATTTTCATTATTGATTTGGATAGTAAAAATTAAGTGAAATGACAAGTACGGCTGTTGGCCTATCGTGATTCGACAGGACGATCGACGTTCCAAATCGTTCCGGTTAGTGACACAAAGGCAACGACTATCGAAATGTGAATCGTCCGATGATAAATACGAGAATCGCTTCGTTAGCGACTTTCCGGTTCGAATGAAAATAATTACCTTTCTACCGAACCGAGCGGCTCGTAAGCGAATTAACAGCGTTCGGGCACAGAGGAGCACGTTTCCGACGATTCACGTTTAACGAGGGGACCAGAGACATGAAGGGAGTAACGACGATCCAACGATAACAACTTTCCGTACACGATTTACTGCCGATGTATCCGATCGACTGGCCCACCTCACAGCATTGCCAACTTGCGTCAAATCAAAATAACATAAAACACTTTACCCTCCATGCAAATCCGATTCGTAGTTACGCATTCCGTCAGTCGACGTCGAGTTAAAAATTTGCGATCAACCACATTCTACGAACCACTTCTTGTCCTGTTTATTCGCAAAAAAAAATTGCAATTTTCGCCGGAATCGTTTGACGCTGATTCCGTGCGAAGATTCTTCTGGGATTGCCGCGAGATTAATAGTAAGCTAGGTAGCTTTTTAATGACTCCCTAATTGAGTCGGAGCCGGGACCCCGCGGCACTTGCGGTTACAATTAGTAAATGCGATTAGCTAAACGGTGCCTCGACTTTGCTCCGAGCCCCCAAGTACGCTCGCAATTATAGCTAGAATTCATTTTATACGAGTTATCGCTGTGATAATTGTAGACGGAGTTTACTTTGTCCAATCATGCGCACGGCGTTACTGCGAATTATTTCGAATTTCCTGTAACACCCCATTAAACATTCTCGCTGGGAACCGTTTGAAAAGTCCCTACGCCCGTTTAAATCTTTCATGTTCAACTGGTGCATCTATGAAGACATCGTTCGGCGTAAAATGGCTTTAAACTAGCCATAGACTGGCCTCAAGTAGTTGCTCGTTCATGAGTTTACTCCAGCGCACGTCATACGCGATAGCCCGACCGCGATTAACATGTCAAAGAAGGAATTACGACGCTACCAAAGGCAGACACACACGTACCGTCAAGCTCGCGATTTCCGAGTAAGAACTTAAGGAAAAGTTAAAGCTATAACCAGAACGACCTGAATGATCTTCTCGGAACGTAACCTAGTGTATTCGTTCTAATGGTCCCTAATAGCAGAGCTTACATTCCTAGTGTAAAGTCGGCAGGAGTCTATAAGCTCAAGTTCAGTAGCACCGGTAGTTTGCATTTAACGGATTACAAGTTTTGCCGAGCAAGGCTGAGACTCTTTCCATCTCTGTTCCATCAAACGGAAAGCCCCTTTTTTACCTCAAAACTTCATATTTCACGGAACCGTGTACTTCTGATTCGTTGAATTCATAAAACTTTCCGTATGCGGTTTGCCCGTAAATATACGTGGATCGAATGTTATTACATTACGATTATCATAATTATAAACGTAACGAAGCGGATGATTAAATCCAAATTAAATCGTTGGGTATACATGACCTACTACACGATCGTTACGCGCTATAATTATGATTGAGCAAATATTCCGCGTATAAAGTAAAGTCCGATATCTACGTATGCATGTGGATTCGTAGAGCGTTTATTACATTGTCTCTTTTACCCGCATTTTCTGCTTATCTGTCGAGCGATATGAATAACGTATAGCGGACACGCTTGGCCAAGTTTATAGAGCGTTTTATTGCCATTGTGCTTCTCGGATCGTATTTATCGTCTGTTGTAACTGCGACTCCGAGCTCATCCGTATTAGCTCCTAGACGGCTCGTTCATTGGGATGGAATTATGTAACGTCGATTTCATTATGCGCGGATCGCGAGTCACAGGCCGACATTCTTTTCAACTAGCTGGATTGGCCAATGTGGGGAAACGGTTGGCCAGAGGTATAATCCATTATACTGGACGGCGGTAGTCGTTTCACAATTTCATCGATCTAATACTGAAAAGGAAGTTCATTTTCATCGTACTTTTATGGCCGAGCAATGAAATTGTCGTGAACGGGATGCATCTGCGAGCGAAGCCGAGTTAATAATTCCATTATCGTTGGATAATCGCTAGATTCAACATCCCGATCACGACTCAAGTAGAATATTGAAGGAAGGGGAGGGGGGGGGAAGAATGGAAGGAAGTTGTTCAGAGGACAATCAGGAGGGTGTTGCCGTTCCATTGAGACGCTCCGACGATCATCATTGTCGCTGGAGGGTCGGGAAAAGTGACAAAAAAAAGTGGGAACGTAGCGGGACAATCGACGTCATTGAAATTCCTGATTCCCGTCGACGGGCAGACGCGTTGACTAGGAACGTGCGCACTTCTTATGACGCCCAAGTGCATTCCCGCCTCGTAAACACACGTTTCGTTTAATGAGACCCGGCTCGGTTTATAGGCGAACGCAGTTTTCACCGGCGAACCGGGTGTTCTCAAAAAGGGGGGGAACAAAAAGAAAGAGTAGGCACACACTCGAGGCAGAAGGGGCAGAATACGACGGCTCATGCGGATTTCATTGAATCTGCGCATCGCCCTGTGACAGTCGCGTCCTTGTCGAGAATCACCGCTGAACGAGCGTGTAGCATGTCTCGAGTGTCGCCGGGATACTTTTGCTCTCTGCCGGATTCGCTCGACGAAAAATCACCAACGATTTTACCAAACGATACTCGTGAGTCTCGATGGTACGCCATCGGGCTAATTTTAGAAACCCACATATGTAAAATACAGTATCTGTCAGTGTCTTAAACCCACCGATCGATACGAAGCAAATTTTACACTGTTCATCTTTGAGTTCCTGCATAAAAATTAGACAGCTCACAACCTCCACAGGCCAAAGGGGTGACGATGCAAGTTTCGAATCTGCCCGATAAAAAGTGCGAAGAAGTTCGTCGTTGACTCGCGAGCCGGTAAAACGAATAATTAGTTCGCCCGGAATATCGTGGTCTCCGTAACTACGGGAAATGCAGATTATACGAAGCTGACGACACTGATACACCGTGAAAACTTCCCGACGCTTCCTTTTTTGTCGGTACATACTTGACGAGCAATCGATTCGTGCCGTAATTTCATTGTTAGAGCGAACAATAATTATGGGATGAGCCGTTCTCCCCGGCCGGCCGGATGATCGATAGTGCCGAGTGGTGACTGCCTGCAAACTTTGTCCGCGCCGTGTAAATTGTATAAAATAACTTTTAACCAATCCCGAGTTTAATAAGCCCGGCCGCGATTACATCGCAGGTATACATCATAAATACGCTTCCCGGGTGGAAACTTGTGTGCACGAGAAAGTACGGCTCCGGGGTTAGATCCCTCGGTGGGAAAAAATGTGCATTTCCAAGGAGAAATGAATCCTTGGAACGTTTCAGGATTTACACGGTAAATTGGGATCGTTCCGCTGGAGGTTTTTAAAAAATGTCCTGGCAATTATCCGCATGCTTGTAGTCGTTGTTAAGTGCCCGGAGCATCGAGTTTCCCGGGATATAAGTTCCACGTAACGAGGAGGAAGGAAAGCCTAAAAGCGTTACACCGAGATAGGTCGTCCCGTTTAAAAAGACTTCATTACATTCCTTACTTTAGTGATGACTTAACTCGAGTCCTTCACTTTCATTAAAACTCTCGTCGTCTCATAGACGTCGGCACGGTCGAATACAGCGAGAAGCTCAGTTTCGAAGTTTTTAATTGGACCAACGACGCCCTGTGTGAATGTAATTAATATTTGCCTGCATTCGAATTATTCCGTAGGACGGTCTTTCGCCCGAGGCTTGCGTCGATCGAGAGGAAAATGTCGAAACCTAGAAACCCCGTATAACTACTGTGTTTCTACGGTCCAATAAATCCGACGTGTCGCTCGTTCGCATTAAACTGCGCGTTTGGCCAGAGTATTTCAGAAAACATCGCTCGGCCGGGCCGACGTACTTGGCGATGTCGCTCGCTGAATTTCTCGCGGCAATTTAAGCCCGTCCAATTGAAACGGTCCGCAACAAATGCCTGCTCCCCGTGAAATCCATCAGTGGTCGTACGACCTCGGAGAAGCTCCGCCTAGACGTCGTAAAATATTTTCCATACACACCGGGCGCTCGTTTCCCCGCCAATTGCCGGCGAGTATATGGCGTAATCGTGTTCCCTCGTGTAACATCCTTTTCGCAAACAATCCGGGAAGGTCGGTGATTCACGAGATTGACCGACGCCCCGCTAGATCCGACGACCGCGTCGCGGCTCAGGCTGTTTCACGGCTCCATAAATTTCAATGCATTATCGATCGACCGAGCATTATTCACACGTGCAACTTCCTCGCCGTGCGAGGCTGTCTGCGTGCGTGCGTGCTTGCATTACGCTGATTCACGTCGGATAATATCAAATTACGATCATAGGAGGGATTGCCGATGGTTAGCGATATGGGCCGCTGCGGTTGGCAAACGAGCCCGCGCTCCATATACCAGCAAACTCCTTAAAACGGTCAAATCTTCGGGTATTATCAAGAAAATATATGACAAAGCTTCCTTCGAAAACGGTACAACTAATTCCCATGAGAGGATGGAGGAACAACTTTTACAACTTCCGTTTCCGGGTATCCTTCGCTGAAAAAAATTCGAGGAGAAATTTGCGGCAGTTCTCGGTGTCAATATAGCCGCACGAAATTATCTGCCAACGAATCATAAGTCTAAGGAGAAACGGGGGTTTAGAAAGGAACCTATTGGGGCGTTGCGGACTGCGGCCAAGTGGGAACAGTCGTTCCTTGCGTCTTGCGCCGGTAATAGCAACAAAATTACAGTTCTGAAAATCCAATATCGCCTATAGGACACGCGCCAAACGACCGCGTGGGTCGAAGAGGGCATAAAAAATGTGCGGGACAGAGCGACGAGTAAATTCAAAGGATGAACGGAAAAGGATGGCAGAGAGGACGTGGAGCGAAGGGAATCGTGCGAATGGGGAAATCGCGAGAAAAGAAGGGCTATAGAGCGTGTGTATAACTCGTGGGTCTAGGTGCATCGCACGTGGGGTAGAAAGAGTCATTTGTACCACGAAGGGCTTGTCTCGCATGGGTTGCGTGCGCCTACCGCGGCGCAGATATCGTTCACACGGCTTGGAACCCCCCCTCCCCACCGCCCCCGGCCTTCGCCCATCGGCGAAAAGCTAAGTTTTATTCTTCTTTTAACGGCTCGCGATTGAATCGTCGGTTCCTTGAGCCGCCGTCGCCCGGGACGACGAACGGGTATTTGGATTTCCTACTCTTTCTATCAACGCGACGTCGATAACGTTTCCTATATAACCAGAAAGCGGGATTCATCGGAATCAATTCAATTTTTAAAACGAATATCAGCATTCAGGAGTATCAGCTACACGCTCTAATCCTGCCTGCGAGCTTATCGTTGATGCTATTCAATTAATGATGAATCTTCAGACCCCCGTTATAACTCCGATATTTCTTCGTAAATAACCGAGCGTACGTGGTTGTGGTGCTCTCCTCTTTTCCTATATCACCCCTGCGTTACAGTATAAACCGTTTCAATCGGCCGGATGGCTCGCTTTCATCTCGGCCGTTCGCTCGATTGTTGATTGAATACTCTTTCAGCTCGTTGTCCCGAACAACGGACTGTTTGATGAGTACCCCTTTGCCCCGGTCACGGTCCTTCTCCTACCGGGCTTTTCATTCTCTATGACGAAGATCAGGAATCGCCTACCATCACCCATGCTCTCAAATTAACTCCTATTGCAACGGACACACGCGGAACCGTATAAATAACCCTGCAACGTCGTTCGAAATATTTTCCACCGAAGACCACTTCATTTTTATCATTAATTTCATTCAACATACGATATAACGGCAATTCATTAAATTAACCCTACACTTCAAAACCGCCCGGAGCTTTCTGACAAACATGAAATATCGCCCACGAGCACCAGACTTTTTTAACACAAAATTGCATTGTTCATAGTTGCTGTATATCTCAAGAGTCTCGCGCACGAATGAGAGGTTGCCCTCGTTCGGCCAAAATACTTCTTTTTACGAGTAAACTGTCGACTACGAGTGGGTCGTTAGTACCTAATTAAATATAAAACTGAAATGATGCATTTTGAAGATAATTTAATTAACAGAGGCCGAGAGTGATGCCGCGGATGTAATATTTTCAAGCGAAAGTTGTATGTCTCTTTTCAAAGGAATTTCATATTTTCCATCGAAAAGGAGAAAAACGAAAAACACAGAACTCGACATGCAAGTTATATAGAGAATTTAAAGCGCGAGAATTTTTTTGTGCGCAGAATAAACTTTACAGCCAAAAGCAACGGGTAGTGCGACTTTCCCTCCGTCGGGTCAATATGTATAAATTTATATCACACACGGTCACCGGCTCCGACCCATCGTCGACCAGTCCCTTCTCGCCGTGAATGTATTAAAGTTGAAAATTTAACGACGGTAAAACAGGGTAGATGACTTTATTGCTCTCACCGGCGCTGCGTATCGTATATTCCAAAGTTAAAACCGATGCTTCCGGTGTTCGATGTTGCTTTTATTACGGATCTACTTCCGAAATGAAGCTCAATGGCAACTGATTTACTTCACGAGATTCTATCGCGTCATAAACCGTCGTACAACGAATACGTCTGCACGAAGCTCACCTTAAGGAGAATCCGCATTTTTCCTGGACGAACAAAGAAACGTAGGCGGGTCTTAGGACATATCGAAATCCAATTCCGAGCGATTTATAATTGTACGATCGTGGGATGTCAATAGGTCAAGATTCATACTCGAGTTATTTTCATTGCGACTCGTTAATAAATCGACCAATCAACTTACGTCAGGGAGACCATTCACGGACCGTGCCTTGCGTTTATGCCAAGCGCAAACTCGTCGAGCAATTAACCGGCAACTTTCTCGTCGACATAAAGAGACCGGCATTGCGTCAAACCACCGGAATCTTCGTTAGTGCCTGCCACTCGGAGAAAATGCTAATTAACTCGGCGCAAAGGTGCCGGCATATGACGTGCAACCAACTGCGATAAACTTTCCACCACATCGGACCGTTAATAAAATTGCCATTCAAGTTATTCGCGAGGCTTCGCCGCTGGAAAAACTTTCTTCTTGCTCCGAGTCGAACGACAGGAACAACGAAGGAAATACACGTAGTCCGTGCACTTTAAGAGAATTCGTACCACAGCCAACAGCGACGCTGCAGTTACGCACTTTCCTGGCGATAATAAGTTCTTCGTGCAAATACTGACCCAGGTAATGGGACTCATTGTCTTACACGAGCGCCATTCTTGACGCTTTTCCAAGCCAGTTCCTGTTCTCAGGGTAGCTCAAAGTAAACAGTTGAAAATAAACAAGTTCCAAGAATATTATTGAGATGCTAACAGCTGAGGGACAAAAACGTTACGGCTCGTTGGCCGGTCTATTCCAGCGCTCTTATCACTTCCCTATACTTTTATCGTTTTATCCGACGTCCTTTCGTTTTTACGATGGCACACATTACGATCCCATTTTGGATCTGCGAAATCCGAACGAACCTTCGGAATTCGAGATCACATGGAATCGAGGATATCAGAGATTTTTTACGTGATACGAATCCTAATGTCGTCGCAAGGCCAAGCTGTACGTGTCACATACTCCTAATGGGCCTTCCCAACTATCGCCTATTACAGCAAAAAAGGAACTAGAGACCTACCGAATACAATAGTACTCATACCTGCGGTGGGTCTTCTAATACCGAAGAGACATAAAATATCTTTTTATTCGGATAGACGCGATAATTCAATGAAATTTTGGTTTTTCGAGTTGACTCCAGGCTTTAAGTTACTGTAAAGCTTCTTTTTTCCTACTACGCCTGGAACGTCGCCGACAGTAAATCAATCTCGCGGCAATAGACGTTTGTTCGCGCGGCAGCCGTCAGGGTATGAAAATTAAAACGGTATATCACGCGGTTAGGGGCTAGAGGACGCGGGGACGCTTTAAAGAAGACATTACGAGGCCAGCCGGCATTTCCTTGCCAGTTTCGCGGCGACGCAACGTCGTAACACTGCAGACGAAACTAAACTTGGATTCATGGCGCTCAAGTCGAGTTTAGATTCATGTTTAGATTCACGAGGGACGTTCGAACGTCAAGTTTCTCAAAGTTCCGAAGTCTTCATAAAATCTGTAAGCGAAAAAACAGTTTCCTCTCATAAAAAATAGTTTCCCCTCATAAAATTTAGCCCATAGATCTCAGGAAAGTGTCTGAACGTATCTTATCTCGGTTGCTGCTGAAAACTGCGGCAGTGTTGCTTAAAACGTTCGTGAGCTTCGGCGTCATCCGGGATTCGAACACGGTTTTCACTCGATGCAGAAATGATTATCGACACGCGATCGGACCGATTTAATTACGATTTAAACTTAGCTGCTCGTGAACACGCCGATTTGCACAACGCTTACAACGGACCAGCAGGATAATCGAGGGCAATGGATATCGTTTGACTGGCTTAAAGCTACGGTAAAATATACTTGCTCACCCGATTAGTTAAACGATTCCTCCAACCCACTTGTTTTACCGTCACTCAAAGCTAACGCGATTGTAATTCCCTTTTCAGCAGGTTCGTATACCGAATTCACAAATTACGCTCACTCCATGAATCCATTCACTTGAATATTCAAATCCGATGAGAAGGAGAAATTGACACTCTTCCGCGTAAAAGGCGTTTCTAAACGGGCCAAAAGGGACAACAGTGTATTAGATTAACGTGTAAGCGAAGTATTCAAGATCCAGAAACTGACTGTCCTTCGTAACATTTTATCCGTAATGGAAATTCAAGTCGTGTACAAATATCTTAAAAGAACTCGGCGACGTTGATTAACCGCATAATTGCGGAACGTGACCGAAAGCGTTCTGTTGCTAATGAAAGTCAGGGGCAGAAAGAGTCGGAAAGCGCGAAAGAAAGGGAAACGGAAGAAGTTGACAGTGAAAAGAGGGAGGGAGAGAAAGAGGGAGAATACGGTGTTTAGCAATGAGGTATTAAGAGAAGGACGGAGAAGGAGAGAATTATGGGCGTGATGGTGTCGTGTCGAGGGGGGAGAATGGCTGAGACGATGGCGGGGGTGAGTAGTGGGGGGGTAGTTTGAATGGGGCCACTGCGAATGGCGATGTCACCAAGTGCCACGGGCGATGCCACGGACGTGTACATGAATTCGCGTAATGGGCGCCCACTTACAATACCATTCATCCGGCACGATCCTCTAGTCGGCGAATATAATTACACCGAGACGGACCTACGCAAGCCGGTCTTTTATTAACGACCCTGCCCCGTCGACTCAATTACATCGCTCCCAATGTCAAGTTTAATCAGAACTCGCGAAATACGCGAGAATATAAAATACGGCAGCGGCAAAATGGCCAATAAAATGGCTCCGGTTAAATTGCAGGAAAATCGAAGAAACCCTGCTGACAATAATTCATGCGGTGTGATCGTCCGGTGAAGAAACAAATATTTCACCAAGAGCCATGCGATTTTTTGTCGTCGGTCTTGTTACTCCTGGATTGTCAATAAAATCATCTCTGCTTTGTCGGAGGACGATGAGATCAAAATCGACGTAACTTACGACGGCGACTATGAAGAGTCGGGTTCTTTGTTACGCAGGGAGTTTATGCCGTGCATCTTTAGTGCGATGCTAATGTACTGCCATTGGCCGATGGCTGGGAGGGCTATGAGCTTACGTAAGAGCACCCGGTATATATATATAGCCGGTCGTAAAAACTACGCGATGAAAAGTACGAGTCATAACTTTTTCATCACGCAGCAACGTCGTTGCGCCCGCGAAATCGCGTTACTTCCCCTACGGGCAACGCATACTTCGGCGCTGCATTATTTTTCATTCGATTTTTTCCCCAAGCCCTCTACGTGGACCTGGGCAAAGTAATCGCGGCGTTCCTTGCCCGACGCCGACGACGAAACCGCGATGTATTTAATTTATCGACGCCGCGTCACGCCACTGCAAACGCTGTTTCCCTGCCCGGTCGAAGACGTAATTTATCAATAAAACGACGTATAAATTTAAAAGTGCCAATTCCTCGGGAAATAGATTTCACGTGAGCCCTTAGTAATGAGATTTATAATGTTAATTTCATTGCGAGATCCGAGTTAAGCGATATTTGTGCGTTCAAAGTCAAACTCGCGTCATTAACGTCCGGAGATTTCCCGACGGTCGTACGAAAATATCGCGATAATTACGAGTGTTATTTCCCAAAGACGAATGTACGTCCGCCGAACTCGCGGGCAATCATTTTCAATTACCCCATGGCTGTAATAATAAGCGGCCACGTAATTGCAGTCTCGCGGGCGTTCGATCGCGGTGAAAACAACGATACAGCTTGTTTCACCGAGAATTCAAACTATGTCGTAAAACAAAGTACACTGTCAAGGCTGTCCAACGTTTTTGATTAACGATATTACGCGATTAAACACACTCAAGCCCTTGTCGCAAATTCGACATCTTCTTATCACGGCATTGTTTTGTATGGTACTGCAGAGAAAAATGCATCCCATGTATATCTATTATTCCGCCTGACAATGGGCAAATTAGCTTTCTTTGTTGGACGGAAGATTAAACCCGCTGAGTCGCATGGTGAATCTGAAAGAACTGCGGCGAGCTCGCACATTACCGTACTTTGTGGGGAATTAAGGGGGGGAAGAGAAGGTTCAAGCAACCTCGCATCGGGGCTCTTGAAATCTCCCAGAGTCAAGATCCCCTCTCTCGGTTGTCGGACTTTCCGCGATGATAAAGCCCCGCGCGAAATTTCACGTGAAACGACGGACGGCGCCGTAGGATTTTTCGGCCACGCGGTTCACGTGTCATTTACAAATTACAACAAAGCTCGTTAATTCCATTCTGAAAAGTTAATTCAGAGCTTGGTTCCTGCGATTCCTCGTCGCTTTTGGATTTCCCAGTCGGATCATTTATAAAGGCGGCACTGTCCGAGCAACGCTATGAAAATGCAGTAATAATTCACTGAATGGAGGATTCTCGTGTTCTGAATTATGCACAGCCCAAGCCCTCAACTTTGTATCTGTCCCAGAAATAAAATGTCCACACCTAGCCGAGGACTCACCAAATGAAAACTTGAAGAATTGCACTGGCGGTATGCCGGGCAATTTCGCCACATTTCCACTAATTTGCGGCGATAGGGACTGCAACGGGGCGGTTGAACTTGCAGGCGCCTGTCAATGGCATAAATCACAACTGCGTGTACCAAGAGCTGTTGTGGCTGGCGGAAGGAGAACGTAAAGGGATAACGCGAGGCCGCCTTGGGCAGGGTAGGCCGAGCGAGAGGGAATAACCACTGCCTCGAGGCAGCTATTACATCCTTACACAAGGAGCTAGCTTGTACAGCTCGCCGAGAATGCTGTAATTGGGGAGAATTCGACCTCGACCGCGTGGAACGCCGCCTTCGACTTCCATTTTGGCCGCCCTTGCTTTCTTCCACAGCTAAAACCCTACCGGTAGAGCAATCCCAATATCTCCGGAAATTATTCTTCTCTTCGGAGATTCCTCAGCGATGCCCAGACTTCCCCGCGATAACTATGCCGGAGTACCTAACCTGTAAAGGAATCTATCTGTTACCTAACCCAACATATGAACAAGCAATCCCAATATAGCCGGAAATTATTCTTCTCATCGAAGACTCCTCAGCGATGCTCAGGACTTCCTCGCGATGACTATGCCGAGGTAGCTAACCTGTAAAGGAATCTATCTGTCACCTAACCCAACATATGAACAAGCAATTCCAATATCGCCGGAAATTATTCTTCTCTTCGAAGACTTCTCAACGATGTCCAGACTTCTTCGCTTCTCGATAACGTATAAACGTTCTTCGTGATACCAGCCCTCAGGTCCTCGGGTAATTGGCACAAGTCCACCAAGGCATCAGTCCCCACGTCCTCGGGTAGCCATCATAAGTCGACGATGTATTCCAAACCTACCGTCGTACCTGGTTGTACGGGTTCGATGGTACCCGTGCGTTCCTCCGGCAGTCAACGTCGGCTGATTTATTCCCGCGCGACCCCGTGACAATGAGATGCTATCTCTAACGGCGTGTGGCACAGTGCCTTCATCGGCCTCTTCCTCCCCTTGCGTTCTGGCCCTTCGTGTACGACGCCGACGAAACCGCCTCTTCCTATCCGACCCTTTCGCCCAGACCGTAATACGTTATAAGGGACGGGCAGGGGGCGATGAGGGTGAGGGTGGTGGTAGTGGTGATGGTGATGGTGGTGGTGGTAGAGGACCCACTGTACTCGGCGCGGGCTTGTTTATAGCTACCACCTTCGTCGGCACGCCATACACTCGGCTCGCCGGCTCGAGATTGCGGAAGCGGAATATGCATTACGCCGGGATAACTCCCCGCGCCCGACGCCTGCCCGCTTCCCAAGGAATTACCGATAAACAGCCGGGCTGCCCTGGCCTTTTTCCACCGCGTAATGCCTCGCCAGATTAATTTGTTCGCCGCGTGTGTTAAACAAATTGAATGGAAAATACCGTACGACCGGCGACAGCAACTTTCCCGACGGAAATAAATGTCGCCCGTGGCAAACCGTGCCAGCCGATTTATGCTATTAATTTATCCAGTTTCCGCTGTATTAATTAAGCAGGTTTCAACGGTTAAATGATACATCGGCCCACTCGATTTTCTCTTCACGGACGCACAGACCTCACTAATTTCACCCGCATAACGCATCTGTAATACAATTTCCGCGTCCAAGTTCCGATGACCCGAACATAAACCGGGAATCTGTCGCTTCAATTTCATTAACGTAATAAACCGAGTATTTCATTTTGTCCGCTGATATTCCACCACAGGGGTAATAGATTCGTTGCGATGGTGGTTGGTTTTGCTTTTGATTTTGCTATTTCAATGGCTTTAAAGGTCGCGTATACAATGTTATCTCGGCAGTAAGATCCCTCTTTGGATTTTAAGATGATGTTTGACACGCTGGAATCCAGTAGCCCGAGCTCTATGATACCGACTGGCCCACATCCACGTGCTTTAATAGCAGCAGCAATAAGCGAAGAGCGTGTATTCCTCTCTTCCGACTGGAAGAGGGAGGGAGGTGGCCCGAGCTTTTACAGCGAGAGTCAGAGAGCCTCGCACGTTCTATACTTTGCCCTTTGCCATCTGCCTACCGGCTAGAAACCCATTGCCAGGTGCGCGGTCATAAAGTAACGTTATCTCGCAGCGGCCGTATCCCAAATAGCGAGAGAGAGATTTTGAATTTCGACTTGGCCGGTGCGATTGCAAGGGCGGCGGCTTGCCTCTGTGTGTTCGGAGTGGATGAGAACGTCGCAAACCTCGGCAACGGTCCAGCAGCTCCAACCAAAGTGTCCGATCTCGGCCGGTGGCCCTCCGGCAGTCACGTTAGAACGAGACGTGTTTTCCGTCCACCTGCAATCCCCCTACGGCACCCACGAGTTCTTTAATGACCTCGCGACTACGTGGGCAATCGTTAGCTTTACGGGCCCGCGTTATACGACCCGCCAGCTTCAATGTCCACCACCTGTGCGTACCCTGTGTAAGCGGTCCACCGATCATCAGGCTTTATTATGTCAAGATTGCCAGGCTCTGGATCGAAGATAATGAGAACTGCCGCAAACGTTGTCCACGTCAGCAACGCACATTTAGGTTCAGCCGTCGAATCTACATTTATTCGATGTTAGGATCAAAGTCCTAAATTGCCTGCTAAACCTGTTGTGATTCATGCTGGTTCAATGTTGTCACGTAAAATATTTTTTACATGTTGATACAGTAAATACAAAAGTTGCCAAGAAGCACAGTTCGTTTTATGTCCCGACGTTCTTCAAAGTCGTTGAGGATCTGCAATGCGGTTAGAGATTAAAGGTCGAAAATGCATTCGACGATGGGAAGATGGAGGCATGGTGACAGCTGTGTCGAAGTGCACTGTCAGAACCCAAGTACCGGAAGAGTGCTGGTTTCCCGCAAGATGGTTAGTGCATCGTTCACCTGGCAAATTTTTACGCACACGACTAGCCGTTATACGACGGAAACCATGTGGAAATCCGCAGACGTCAGAGAAGAATCGATCTTAGTGAAAATTTCATCGATTTGGCCCACGATTAAATTGAGGAAATAGTAAAAGAATCGATTGGGCGAAAGGGCATAAATTTACTGTCATTCCGGCAATCCGGAGAATGGTTAGCGAGTGAATCCGACGAAATTAGCTACACCAATGATTTGGTCCTTATTGGGGACCGCCTTCGATACGTTCGGTCAGCCATTGTTCGGGCAAATTGAATTCGCCACTGGAATAATACGATATCTCGAGAAGATCCGCGGAGAACCGGATTGCCAGGAAATTGAGTGTCAGAATCGAATATACGTGGATCGATTAATTTAAAGTCCAGAATGATGGGGCTTACGAGAAGAAGTTCCGCCTTTGCGCCGAGCGTCGTTTTCCAAACCGGCCAGGTTTGCACTTGCGCCGCAAATAATGGAATATCGCCGGACGACCTCCAGGACAACCGCTATCGGAGAGTCGGAGTCGAATATCGGTGGGTCGGGTAATTCAAAGGTCTCCGGAGAGCTCGCCGGCCGGCAAACTACCGTGACAGTTAAGTAACTGGAACGAGCGGCGTTTACAAACATAACTCATTGGTGGATTAATCTCACAGGGCCTACCACGGTCGTCCCTTCGATAAGAGATAGTTCTGCTGGCTAATAATTTATTTGCAATTTTGAATCTCCCCGCTGTGTACCGGGGAAAGTAATCTACCGATGTACGAGGAATTCCCTCCATGTAGGCAAACTTATCCATACCGAGAAGTACTATCCTCATTGGAATTCGATGAATAAGCGTTCATGTTGAATCTCGTGAAATCCGTACGGATTAACCAGCAGTAGACAAACGTCGACCTCTGTAAGAAAACATTGTGCATTCGACACATTTTTCTGTAATGACGAAAGAAGTATACATTGGAAAATAGCGAGGTCATCGAAGAAGACGCTCTGGTGTTTATCTTAATCCGTTGGAATATCCGACATGAAACGTGACTATTTAAATTGTCTCACATCAATCAGCGACACTACTTGGCATTTCCATTGCTGTAGCGAACTGCCTCGAGTTTATCAAAACATAGGAAGATTGAGAAAATCCGAAATGAGTTTCTGGGCTTATAACTTTGACCCTCGCGGCGGAGAAGTTATTACCTCAAGCCTTGATGCGAAATAGAGAGAAAGACGGAGAGCAAGGTTTGAATCAACTGAAAATGCGGTAGAAAGAAAGAGTGGGAGAGAGAGAGAGAGAGCGAGATAACCGGAGGACTCTAGTTGCTGAGAGTCGGTGGAGTTTCACAAGCCCGAGTCCTTTAGTCGGTGATAAAACTCTTAAAAGCAGTTGTTTCGTCCTTTGCTGTCGTCGGTCGATACGTCAAGCAAGTTCCTGGGAAAACCCGCGGCGAGGAATTCCAGCGTGGTCGGCTTTCGTCCTGGCGGGCGAGATTAGTCGCGGCCAAAGGAGGGAAAAGCCGTTCGTTTGGCGAGGGAACAAAAAGCGACGAGGACGTAGGCAAGGCCGTCCGTTGAAAAGCATCTCCGTCGACTGCTCGTCGGTCCTCCGGCCCCGCTGTAACACTCGTCCCGTCAAAACTGCCGTGAACTTCATTAAGGCGCCATCCCCCTCCCCTCCTTCACCCCCTCCCCTTTTTTCCGGAGGTCCTCTTTGATCCAGCGGCCGAACAAAGGAACCTCGCCGACGTGACTCATCGTTAACGCCGCCGTATAACCACGACCGCGTTATCCCACTGCATTCGCGAAATATCTCTAAACGGTTCTACCGTGTCACACCTTCCTCCTCCGGGCCTGCAGAAATCCAAACTCGCTTCTAATCGGACCATTTCCCCGGGTACTGGGTCTTGGTATTCTTGCTCAAGTTTCCCCGCGGCTCGAAAATTATGTCCGGAAAATAAACCGTTGTCCATATTAATTGTAACCCGAAGCACGTACGGGCAATTAATTCTGAATAATTCGAAATTGTTTTCGGAATAAATGAGCAAGCAAGCAATTACGTCCACAGAGCAAAATATCACGTTTAATGAGCGCAATTAACTGGAAAGGTAATTCTTCGTCCATGTTCACTCGGCCCTTGGGTCGAGGAGATTTCTAGCGATCGTCCTTTCTAATTAACCCTAAGGCTTTTTTTAATTATAAAAATACTCGGGCTACGTGATCTCTCGTCCTGGCATTCCCCCGTAGTCCTCGTACGCGCGATTTTCAGCAAACTGCTTCTGGCCTGCCTTCAAACATATTTTTTTTTATCCTTCCACGGCGTTTTCAGGCCGGCACGTACCGTCGCACATTCTTCTTTGTCCTTTCACTCGAGACGTCGAGCTCTTACTCGGCGAATACCTCAGGAATTATGTCAAGAAATTTCGGAAGAATTCACAGGAGGAATTTTAGTTAAACGCATGCACGGAAAATCTCGCTGACAGATCGACCGAACAATCGAGACGTGCTGATTATCGTCGTCACTTTTTCATACGCTTCATTGCACAGGATCAAATATATATCAGCATAGAAAAAGCCTAGGAGCGGCGGAATTGGACTGCAGCTATCGTTTTTTCCGGCAGTCGAGAAAAAAGTAGATTTTTCAAATTTCTCACGGGACGCCATCCGCCGGACGATTCGAAATGAGGTTTCTCCAGCCAAGCCACGTACGCACTGCGTATCGTTATTTTCCTTTTTACATACAAAGCAGCAAATTAGAGCGTCGGATGATTGCCGAAAAAACATTGAGATTCATATGGGACAATGTACGGTATCACTTTTGGCTGTACGGAAAGTCTAGTTGGACTCCCGTAAAGTGGAAATCGACAATTTAGGAGGCAGGAAAACGAGTATCTCTGCTTTTGGAAAGTACAGTAAGAAGGAATGGTCGAGCTAACACACGGGGGACCCTTAAAACGAGCCACACTGCCGGCTGCGAAAGCATCGACGGCGAATTTCACGCTCGGCCGGCAGGTTTCACGGACCGGCGAATCCTCGGACGACCGGCTGTGCGCATCCGTACTCGTTAATAAAGTATTAAGTTTTACAGGGGCGCGTGCGTCCGTAGCACGTGCCGGCGGCACGGCAGAAAACGACGTCGAGGACTAATTGCGACCAGCACGTGCGATGCAGCAAGTAGATTTCTCGGGATTGACGTTAACGCAAAACGACCATGTAAGATAAACTCTAATTGCCGTGTACACATTTCGCCCAAATCCATCGGAGTCAAAAATGTTCCGCTACGAATAATCTTCACTTTACCAACTTCAAAGATACTCCCCTAACGATCCTTGAGTTTTGCAGTCGTGAAGAGCGTGAAAATTTCAATATTAAAACTTCGATACAAATTGTGTAGTCCTGTGTCGTGTTTTGTCGACAATGTTTGCACAATATTAACCGTGTTGAGAGAGGAAGAATTCCCCGACGATCGCAAGATGCGCGAGAAGTTGGCTAACGGTATATCTTCCCTTGAGTTCCGTGTACGTTGGCTCACAGTATAAATGCCGCGAAAGCTGGATACACACTTCCCGGAGTTGGCGTTGTTTGCGTCGCCTACAACGAGGATGAATGGCTGCAGAAGGATGCAAGGGAGTGCGTGAATTAGATGCAACAGGGATGAGCGGGACAAAGTAAATGCGAAAAGAATGCAACAAGGATACAAAGCAAAAATATCAGGTACGAACGGAAAGCAGATCTAACGAAGCACAGGAGACAACGAGAACACGATGAAAATTGTAGAACTTAGGCGTAAAGGACAAGAAGCGAGGGACGAAAGCTATTGCCAGCTTCCTGAATCTGACAATAAAGCGGGACAGGAGGGGGGAGGGGGAGGGGGGGGTAGAGTTGTTCCTGAGCGGTGTGCAGACGAGAAGTGGGACGCGCCAAGTACGCCGGTTTATCCACTGTAAGTCGCTGGGTCGACGTATTTCTGCGCGTGTATTCATTCGTCCGTGTATGCGGGGCGCGTGGCACATGTTACCTTTCCGAAGCCGACGTTACGGCTTTATGCCACGCGAGAATTCGGGAATGTAGACAACGCACGGCGGGAAAGCCCGCGAGAGGAGAAAAAGAGGTGAAGGCGGAAGCTGAAAAACGGAAGGAATGGGAAAAGCGAAAAAACGGCAGATAGAGATAGAGAGATAAATAGTCAATGGAGAGCGGAGAACGGAGAAAGGGAGTAATGGAGAAACGTGGCAAGAAATTTGGCTAGAGTGTGGAAGAGAGTCGAATAGTTCGATAAATCATGCAGAATCTCCCCCGGAAAATTACAGGCTCCATTCGAGTTGCATTTTCTGGCGAACGGTATCTACTGTCGAGTTGTTTCGAACCACTGCCTCGCGCGATGCACGTAGTAAATATTAGCAATTACGGGCCCCGAGGTAAATTTCTGTCCTGATTTCAGGGCGATACGACCGACACGCCAAACACGCGAAAACGCCGTATTGCTGATTAGACAACAATTTTTATGCGGAGCAATTTCCCAATCTTTTCAGCTAGCGATGAAAATGAGTCTAAACCATTCACGATGTTACGCGCGTACCACTCATAACAGAAAACAGTGACGTCCGTTTTTTAGCCATTTTCCATGAAAAATGTCGAGATTGAAAGGACGACGTCCGATGGAATTTTTATCGTCGTCGCACTCGACGTGCATGCCTTGTTTTTTTTTTGTTCGCGAAAGAGCCGGAATTTTGCGAACGCGGAGAAACATGTTTTTCCTCGTGGAGCTTGCGATAGCATAAAAGTGGCGAAAACGCAACAGCATGCCGTAGATGCCGCGAGCTACACGGACAGTTCGACGTTCAATGTTTTTTGCATAGGGATTCGATTTAAATAACGGGACCATTCCATTCGGTGACCGATTTCGCACTCGAAAACTTTTCCCGTCAGCGACCGTCCCGAAATTTCGACGGGCCGACGCCATTCCTTCGCTCTTCCACGTCAAAAACGTCGAGGGGAATCGATTGTTTCACGAAATTTTCGATATCAAAAACCACCTTGCGGTAACCATTTCACTAATTACACAGTTGCAATCAACATTTTCGACAATAAGGCGGCTCTGCGACGTCGATGGATATTAATTACTCCAGGTGCATCGATGGAAACGCGGTAGAAATAGAAATGTAAATGTTGCGCGACGTAAGAGCGCTGATATGCAAATGGGTATGTACATTGCGTAATTCTATACGCAAATATATTCAATTACGTCAGGATGCGAGTTTCTATTCGTTTTGGCTGCCTTCCATTCCTCTTCCGGCGCACAAAAGGCAGGGAGAATGGATTACCAGAATGGATGATTTCATTTAATAATAGAGACGATGTTAGACCTATGTTAGGTAAGCCAGCACTTATCGAAAACTCTCGAAAATGCCAATTTATCGTGAGGGTTCCAGTGAATTAGAATATAGTTCGGGAACGTTAAACTTTCAGGTACCTTCCATTAAAATTTACCATCTGATTCTGGAAAGCTTTATATCTAATGAGCGGTTCGATATGTCGTACATTAATAGAGCCGTCGAGTGAATCGAAAATTTTCGTTTGGCAAGAAAGAATTTCCGGAAATGACGAAAATCCAACCACGGCTACCTGTACTTGACAGGTGCTCAATAATTTCCAAAGCAGCGATGCCAACCGTCTTTTAAACCTCGAATTTACAGTTTTATTTTGTCAACTACGTCGCTGCGGTATTTCCAGCGCGGAAAGAAATTTGCCCCACTCGAGCGGCGACGTCGGAGTGAATCGTGGAAACTGAATAGCAATAGACGTAATATTTGCGGTCGAGCAGGTCGATGCATTGGGTCCTGCAAAAAACTGCCTGAACTTTTGAATAAAGAGTAGAGCTTCATATTTCCATATAATAAATCTAAAAACGTCACCGCTTCAAGAGCCAGCCACTTTTATCAAAGCACCCAGGAATAATAAAAAAAACTGTTTAAGAGGCTTAACTAATCATTCGAAATTTCCGGGACAATTAATACCTTGACCTAGCGATCCTAAGGGAACTTGGACAGACGCAGTCTCCTTCACTTTGAGACTTGCTGTGTTTTCAATCATAATGCACCGTCGGACGTAGCGAGAGACTAATTGCAGCCACGCAACATAAGATGTTATTACACACCATCCATCAACTCGAAATTAATTCCCCAAAGGCCGATCGTTATTGAATTACAGAGTTTATGATAAGAGAAGTAGACAAGCCTCCTTTGCTTTAACCAAGACGATTTTCCTGTGACGATCATTATTTTTCCAGTGGAAAAATTAGCAAACATTTCTTCTTCATAAGAAAACCGTTTTACTGGGCTTTTAGATTCTCTCGGTACCCGATTAGCTCTTAATTCCAATCGCCGTGTGAACGATTTCCAGCGTGACATTTTCATCTTATTAAAATATCCAAGGTGCATAACGGCGTGTGGATTTGGCCAATGGCGATGTCGGTCACAAAGTTGGCACGGTCGAGCGCGATGCACTCCGCGAGCATCGCTTTAATTTCGAGCATGCTACCACACAATCTCGTAAACGAATGCCCTGGCGATCGTAGATACACGGCGATCGATCGTGTTGGCCCAACGCATCGAGTGCCGGCCGGTTCGACTCGGCCCCCGAAGAAACCGATCTAATTAATTTTCATCAAGGACGCGGTCACACGGGTAACATTAATCCTTAAGTGATCAACACCCGCGCGGCCAAAGATTTATGTACGTCGCTGTGTATTCCGCGAAACACGGTGAGGAAACTGCGAAACGTTTTGCAGCGGGAGTTGATTGATTACGCGAGTTTCGAACCGTCCGGATTTTATCTAAAAATACGAGAAAAAGGAATCAACTCGCCGGGGTATCGAGATTAATGCATTCAACGCTTATCTGCCTGGCGATAGCAACGAGATGCAGTGGTCGCGTGTTCAACAAACTCCACGACCACCGTGTCTCGTATTTAAGTAATCGACGACCCCCCTGAAACCCAAGAATGCCGTTGCCCCGGCTTCATCGAGAGGCGTTGACATTTTCATAAAATTATAATGAAACAACCGCCGGAGCTATTATCTTGGCATACATAATCCACATACACTTTCCATAATTCATGACCGATAGAACCGTTCTCCGAGAATTATGTACGATTGAGGGGGGAGGTCGACGAAGTGACCAAGATTCTTTTACGTCATTTATTCTCGATCGTTGACCGATGGAATTTCGGTCATACAGGAAATGACCTATATGACTTCCTTTTAATTATGGGCTAAAGCTATTTTCGTGCATATTCCACCGGCCATCAATCAATTCGGGAGGAAATATTCCCTACGACTCGTATGGCCTTATCAGCTTAATCACAGATCCTGCAATGGCGTTATCGAAGTGACGAAAATCCATTGGGCGCGGGCTTCTCGATTGTTCAATTTCGCGATTGCTAGGGCGAGCTTCGAACGAGCGTTTTTATCGGCCAGCGAGGCTTACAGGGTTGTTTCGAAAGCCTTAAAAAACTGACGCGCGCTCAAACTTGATTCATATCTCGCTGGTACCATCGGTTTCGTTCGAGGAAGAAAAAAGATTTGAGCGAACCAATGGTTCTGACGTGTACACGTGGAAGCTCAATTAAATCCGCGAGAAATTGGAATGAAGGCCGGTTTTAATCCGTTCCGTCGTCATCAACGGTGCAACCAGAAACGGCGCTGCCCGGTAAAGAATTGAGATATTTTTAAATTTCCCTACCGTATTGTACGGGCCGTCGAGTGAAAATTGAATTAGCCAATTCTCGTGACTACGCTAATTCGTTTTTAATTATATAAGGACGAATAAATGTCGATCACCTCATTCTCGTTATTATCGTCGTAAATCGAGATGAAATAAATGACGCATGGGTTCGCCGCCTTTTTTCCCGTCATTTTCGGAAATTCGTTTCTCCCCGAGCAGAACGACCGTCCAATCACTTCCGCGCGTCCATCCGCCGAATCGAATCCGCGACTAAAAATTGCCATGCGCCCAGAGGCTTTAATCCCCCTACCCCCTCCCGCCCGTCGCCAATGAGCATTATCGAACGAGATTTGTCCTCTCGGCGTAACTACCTTCGGCCGACGCAATGCCGACCGACGCAATTAAAAATAAAGAGGAGTAATTTCACGGGACAACGGCCGCGTGTAATCGTTTTAATACCCTCCCCGTAAATATCGACAAAAATATTATCAACGAGAGAATGCCGCGTCTTAAAGCAGCAGAATTGTTGATATTTCAACGAACAATACTTTCTAGTCGAGGGAGAATAAATTTTACGCTATTTTATGTCGTCGCAGATTCGATCTGACGTAATTATCTTGTACATATTTTACGACGAATCTTTCGAGCTTTCGGAGGACAAAAAATTCGTCAGTCGACTTTATGCAAATGTGTTCCTGCAATTCTTTATCCGCAGAGTGGACTTTATTCAAAACTTGATTGGCTGAGTAACACATTTGCAAAAAGTCGTTCCAGTCGATGAATGTGACAGTTTTTGTAACGAACCAATGTATGACCACGGTACCAATTGGTCCCCAAGTACCTCGATATACTCGCGAGGAACGAGAAAGGAAAAACGAAAACAATAGTACGACAGTGATAAGATTGAATCGTATGGATCGGTTGGTCGGTGAAATCGGTTGTAGAATCGCGAGGGTACAGAGAGACGAGAATTGAGGGTATGGGAAAGGTTCTTTTTAGTGGGTCCGAGAAATAAGGTCCGGTTTAGCCTTGGCTCGCGACTTGACGCACCTCGGTGCGTCCTTTGACGATTCCCTACTCCTTCTCGATTCTCGTCGAACGTGGTTGCCAGCCTAGAACTGGCCTGCGGCCGTTCAGTTTATCGCCCGGGTGTTCGTAAAACTGATCCAATCATCGCTGTTGGCCGGTTCCTCGAGGCTCGAGAGGGTACCGAAGGATCAACTGCCTGCGAATGGTATTCCAACGGTTCCTTCGCTTCTCGCCGACGATCTTCGCAGACTTACGGCGATCGTCGAGCCCCGGGGAAAGGGCCTCTACGCGTCCTCGTAGGAACGGGGGAGATAACCCGCGAAATGACCGGACGGCTCGAGGGATACGGGGCCGCAAGTTTGCGCGCTATGCAAATTCGACGCGCCCCCAAAAGTCGGCCGACCGCGAGTGGACTCTCGTGTCACGTTTGCTGGCGGTCCACGGCCACGCTAAAGTGCCTGTTAAAGTCCGCTCACCGTCCTACTGCCCCCCACCTCGACCAATGATCGACGGTTCTTCGGGATGTGGAATACAGAAAAAAATCGAGTTGGCATTCGAGAAAAACGTTTAGGCCTTGCGGCTCCTTGATGGACCATAAACTGACCCACTATTTCCACCGACTCTTGCTAAATGGCTTCCGTCTTATCTTTTATCGCAAAAACCCACGCGTAAAATTCAACGGACCATGCCATTCTACTGCCATTTCTGTATTCCAATTTTCTAGTAACCATGTCGTAGGGCAAATAAATACGTATGATTAGTAATAAGACGATCGATACATTGGGCTAACGTCGATAGAGCTAATCCATTTCGATAGGATAATGTTTAAATAAAGCTTTCCAGAAGAGATACGAGTCCTCTATGTTAGAGGCTAAGGTTGAGCATGAAATTTAGCACGCTCGTGAGAACGTTAAATAGAAGATACGGCGATCTTTTTCGGCTTTAGAGTACATTATAGAAACACATATATTGTCTCGTAGGTATTCAACGTAATTGAACGAACTTGATAGGGTTTAAGTGCCTATGGACAATTTGAGACCAGAGAATGCTATATCAGGGCTTCAAAAAAGGAAACTGCGGCTTGGAAACTATTGAAATTGATGACCCAAGAATAGACAACTTAATTTACTTGGTTCGGTGGAGTGGCCGTTTGCTTTCTGGATCCGCGAGGAGAATTTACTTTAGACGTGTAGCTGTCGAGGCTGGTCGTTTATGGTGAAGCAGATCGATAAAGTATGGAAGAAGTTGGGCCGAGCGAGGAACCGTTTCATCAAGCAGCAATGAAACTAGGGCTATAAACTTCACTCTTTGGTGCGCACCTCATTCCGGGGCCAAAGCAAACGTAATCAAGTTGCCGTTTCCCCTCGAACTCCGCGAGCGACAATAAATGATACAAGGTCTTATTTACCGCAAGATATGAAGTAAGGATTTCGCGAGATGAGCTTCCTCGTGCTTCTTCGAACGCTTTCAAGTGCCTACCCCTCCCTACCTCCACATTTCTCCGTTTACCCCGCAAGCCTCACGCGGGGCGTTCGACCTCGTCGAAAGTCGAGTAAAGTATTTACGCGTCTGCTGCGTCCTCGTGGACCGCCTTCCAACGTTGCTTTTTTTATTAACCAGACGCGCCAAATGGCCCTTGAGAATTTCTTTAACGATCACGAGAGCAAAGACGTTGGGCCCGTTTAAATGCCTTTAATTCGGCTCGTGTGTCTTCGGGACCGCGTCGATACTTGATACGTCAGCAAACAGGAAGCTAAATTACCCACGTTAACCAGTTATTAACGGCCTCACGGTCCTGCCCTTTCCCTTTAACAAGACCCCCAAGTCTCGGGCCGATTAATCCGCGAAAATAATTAGAGGCAGGACTGACGCGTACGGGTCGCGATTATTTCACTTTCACCAACCTGAATGTGCCATGTAGATTAGCGGAATTACTCACTTCTCATTCTCCTCTGTCCCGACCACCCTTTGATGCATCAGACTTTTTTCGGTATTTACCATATATAGTCTCGTTAATTAGTATAACCAGAAAAAAGTGGCAACTTTTCGGTCGGTCGAAGTTTATCGTCCTACGATAGTTCGTTTATTAATACGCGCCCATAAATTAACAATTTGATCCGAATTATACCGCTATTTTAAAACACACTTTTCGCCTATTAGGTATTTAATGTCGCCGACTTTTTATTAGGATTAAATATTAATCTAGATTGAAATGTTATGTTTATCATCAATTCAGTTTCTTAAATTCTTAAAATCATTATGGCTCCAATAGGATGTGAATTTCTGATAAAGGAAGTGCAGTACTCGGGTTATCGATCGTGCTCGTCCGACAGATATTGATAAATAGGTAGTAAATATTGGCGAATTTTCCATCCTGGTTTAGACATTTAAGATTCATACTTTTGACGGTGTAAAACTTTATATTTCTCTTTGCTCGACCGCGCTTTAGTCTGATCAGAAGCGTCTGGCGGTGTTATACGAACTGCGTGGCCCGCATAAAACCCTATGGATGCCGAGGCATCAATATCAGAATATATCGCATATTTTACGCCGCATACATGTTTCCACTATACGTTTCATAGGAGCATGAATTATTCCGACGTTCAGCGAGCACCCGCCGAAATCACTCACCGGCGAACAGTGTTCCTTTAGAAAAATAAATTGCATGCCACCTATGCGCGCGGCTGCTCCATATTCCGAAGTCTCATCGCCCGTTTGCCCTCCCAAAGTACACAGGTTTATTAAAAATAAAGAACGTCAGATGTGTGGAAAAAAATAGAGAAAGAAAAGCCGCGGTTGGAGCGAGAATTTCGAGACAAATAATTAGACCGACGATGGGTTAGTCGATCGGCGGTTGTAATTGGCCTGGATATCGTGTAATTCGATGCCGAGAAGACGCGACTAGTGCTACAGCAATCACAGCGGACGTAATTAACCGCGATAACCGATCGCTCATTTGCACATCGTCAAAAATACCACAATGCGCGTTAACAGAGGCTAAAGCCGCATTAGCGCCTTCTGATTGCACGCATTGTTACGAATTAGCGGACGAGTCCAGCCGTTACGTTTCATTATGTAAATCGAGCGCTGTTTCGATGACGATAAATCCCGCGGAAACGGATAACCGCCGGCGCGAGTTCCGATGCAGGTAAATACTAGCCGATCGGCAATGAGAGATTAATTACGATCGCCGGGCCTTTGCGAAAGAGTGCAACGAAACGTATTTTCAAGTTTGCTCAGCCGGAAAAATTGTTTTGCGCAACGGTGCGTGTGCCAATCTAACCAAATTATTAATCGTTCCAACGGTTCTCTACCTGAAAGCTCTACTTCGCCTAACAGTTTTAGACGCACGCTCAACGTATGGCGCGCAGATGTACGCTCTTGCCTGCTTAATTTCGTCTGAAACTCGATCTCCGCATCAACATCAGGCTGCGAGGAACTCGTCCAGATGCCACTCGATACATCGTAAATCGAAATGAAATTACGACGTAAGGCCTAACTCCAGTGAGCCACTTAAAAACGTACTCAGGAAAATAAATATATACAGTGCTGCATATGTATCAATTTTGTCTGACCTACAACGAGTGTCGGAAAAAAGGGTGCCCTCGAGTGGAATAATAACCTACATACGTACGAGCGTACCAGTTGAATTCCATTCCCTTCATAACATTATCGTTATCGCTGTACGGTGCATTTGATTCCCATGCCGGCGAGCTCCTTAACGTTTTAAAACGCGTTTAAATCTAGGAGGAGGAAGTCGATTCAGGAGTGCTGAACTTCCTGCCTTGAATATGCATATTTGAACGAAAAGACTCCCCTATTTACAACTTCTCTTTAGAGACTGGCATGTACGCCACGGTAGCGTACATTTCTTCGTCTCATTTTCCTTGCACATGACCAGCCGGGCCAATTACCACTCGACGAGTATAATGCCAAGATCGCGACGATTCCGCAGAATTTTAATACGAGCAAGTTCATAGAAGACGGCGTTAATATCGATCCCTTCCTCCTCGTTCGAAGGGACCGCTGTTACACGCAATCGAATCCCACGTGTATCCAGCCTGTCAAACGCACTCACTCCACGTTCGTTTGTTTTCCCGCTGAATTTTCCGTAATTTCATTAAAGTCGCGTCGCGGTTGCGTTCCCCCAACGAATTCAGCCCGACGCTCGTTTGTAACACAGGAGATTTTCACGTTGCGCGAAATCGAGAATAATTAAGCAAACCGCAATGGGAAATAATATATTACCGGACTGCGCCACCGCGGATCAATCACTTAACCGACAGAAATAATCTCCCCAAAAAATTCATCACGAGTAATATCATTTAATGCAGATCTAACGTGATTCCTCGTTGCACCTTGATGCATTCGCGATAAATTACATTTTTTTAATCCTACGAAAAGGTTCCTCGAAACCGGATTTCCCGACATATTCGAACAAACAACGATGTAACTCGACTAATCCGTATATTCACGAAATTCTGCTTTAGTTAGCGAATTGAATTGGAGCGAACGATTTCCATCGCGAATTAGGTACACGTAGGTCGTTATTGGCTTTCGAATAAAACGTCTCAATCTGTACGCGAAGGGATCCGCGCAAACTAGATTGTCAGCGAACGCCAGGAATAATCGCGCCATTGGGAATTGCCAGTTCGAAACTTCGCGGCTAACAGAATCCTCGTAATAGTCGATGATACGGGAAGAGAGGTGGAGGGAATTGCGGCGAGGATGGAAAACGGAGCGCGGGGTATAATACTTCCGTCTCGACCGGAAACTGCTGCTAATGGCCACGGACTAGTCGTAACGCGATCAACGGGGCTTTCCAAAGAAGAAGTGAAATGAAACGAGGTCGTTTCTTACTCCGTTTCGATATACTTTCTTCAGTAGAAAACGCAACGTGAGAGACACTCAGGATCTCGGAAATAAATGAAAAATTGCCGCAAAAACCATTATTTAAATGACAGTGATATTCAATAAAGAAAATGTAACAAAAAAAAATGTGTGTAAGAAAATTCACACCAACTGCCCTGTTAGTCGATTTTCCTCATCCTTATTTTTCGCGCGTCTTTCTTACGGGAGATGTCTAATTTATCGGTACAATTGGAGCTCGACGAAATCCCGAGACTGTTGGACGTAAATCTAAATGAAGTATCGTCGATCCCGGCGGGACATTAGCTCGTTACCATCCAATACGGCGACTATTTACTCGGAATACAAGAATCTCGGTCGTCGTTAGCGCGGGCATCCGCCTCGCGGAGAAGACGAATGTCTCAGCATTTTCGCCGGTAATGAAAGCGGCTGCTCTCGCGCGGGTCGGTTTTGTTTTCTCCTGTGTTTTCCCGACCTACACAAAGACGGAGACAAGCCGCAGGAACGAAAGAGGGGAAGAGGGGGGAGTGGGGGCGAAGGACGAAGGGCGAGCGAACTGCAGAGTTGAATGGAGAGGGGTTTCGCTCGCATACCCTCGTCACCCCGAGAATTCAATCACACCGTGTTTACAGCTCGGTACACTTAATCCTGTTTATTGGATCCAAAGCGTTTCTGTCGTCGGCCAAGTCTGAGAATTTGATCAATTTTATCGCGAGCAAAGGAACCGAAGGGTTTTTATACCAACCAAAGTAACAGAACGTCGCTCTATCTCCGTGCATTTACTTATACCCAACATTATTTTATCGCAACCATTAAAAACTACTTACACGCGAGCGACATTTATGAAGAACATTACGAGCCACTTCCCTGCGCTTTAATTCGTCAGTAGATAAATTACCGGGGAAGGTTAACGGCTTTACCAAGATATTTCACAACATATGCAACATTTTGTATTTATTATTAAACGCAGTATTCGAACGCAGTTTTAACAGCCTTTACGGGTGAAATGTCCTCAATGAATTTCACGGCGTATCTAATCTTACGACCGTATAAAACCATAAATCCATTCGAGTGCAGCATCGTTTACATAATCGAATAACTCTTTCGACGTCGTAAACAAGATTCGCCGGTGACGCGCTGTCGGTGTTAAAAGAGCCATGAAAAAGCGTATAGTGCTTCTCGAATCACGGGCCGGTCAATAATAAATGTCGAATCGGCTCTTGGACGTCTTTCGTCTGGCTTTTCGCACTGTTAATGGCGAAAAGTCGTCGTCGCGATTTCACGAGGCTCTCGTCTTAGACGATTCGCTCGATCCATTCGTAAAACTCGCGCTGGCTCTCATATTCCGGTGTCAACGGCAATAACGGGAAAGGGGGTCGACGGAAGCAGACGCTTTTACGTTTTACAAAGATAAGAATACCTCTTTTCCGCGAGGAGAGGAACGCGACTACGGCCATTCTCGCGCAAGGCTCCAACGTTTACGGGGCCGTTTTGTCGGCGGAAATAAATACCGCGGTAATTTCAGCCCGGGCGAAATCAATAAACGAGCGATTAATGCACCGACTGGCCTCTGCCCCGTTTTACATATTTTTTTTTTATAAAGCCCCGTGCCCGCCTTAACTGTTTTGCTTGCACGCGACATTTATTTACAAACGAATCGCAGTTTCAATAGGTTCTCGGCAATGGCAGAGGTGATGGGCGATATATTAGCCGCGACTCCCGCGAACCCACCGACCATTTTTCTCAGCAAGATTCTCCCCCTACGATAAACTTCCCATCTTTTTAGCGGCAAATGAGACACCTACGATTTATCATTTCGCAGCCGGGGCTGTTTCACCCTGTGTGGATCTCGTTAACGTACTCCTCATTATACTGACTTATAAATGCCGTGAAATGTATCTGTCAGCCTTGTTACTGCCCGCTCAGGGCAAGTGGTCAACAATGTTTTGCATTTTGCAACGCGATACGTCGAGAAAGTTTATTTGCAATTCTGACAACGACCTCACGAAAGAGGGAAAACTATGAAAACTCGGGAAAGTTAGCTGATGATGTTAACGAACGAATTATGGAATCAACTCTGTGATATACGAATAGAAAAATTCTTGACACCTTGATTAAAAGCCATTTAAAGTTATTGACCCGTACCAAACAGAAACAACTGTTATTTTATTCACTAGAGATCTCGAAAAATAGACTTTCTTTGACGTACGCAGACGTCATTTTTCGTCCCTCACCTTACACGCGCGGTAACATTAGTCATAAATGAAAGCCCTTTACACGCGTCACACGACGTCGGAATTTCAGACAATAGCGCCACGATTCTTATGCAAATGTACCTTTTATCGAAATCGACACGCCACGGCGGAACGGAACGATCGTCGGAACCGAATCGGAAAATATCAGGGAGAATGAGACGGGCAGGTTTTCCGCGGGGCCAGCGGAATCTCGCACGGTCCGTTTTGCTTCGCACGCGAAACTCATGTAAGAAAAGAAGTAGCGGCGCAGAACGCGGGAATATAGAGAGGTCAATTTCGTTTTGTCAGGACCTAACGACCGGTCCCTGACGGTGCCGCGCAAATGAGCGCCGTCATTACCGCGACCAACGATATTAAAGACGAAATTGCACGAACATTTCTTTTACTATTGCACGCGTCCGGGTGACACACGACGAAATCACGTGCCGCGGCAATTTTACCCAAGACTAAAAAAAACTCCTCTCAAAGTTAACGGCCTGGTATTCATCGAAATTTGTACGTCAAGTTCACCCCCGTGACAAGAATACGTAACATTTCATAAGGCAAAACTTTTCCTTCGATATTATTCACATGACACTTTTCGAATACTTAAATTGGTGTTCCGTAATCGTTGTGTCCTTAATGATTACATAGTTTCATCACGTGACATCAGCTCATGCCGTGAACATTTATTAATCGTGTGATTTAACAGACTAGACAAATCATCGTTATCATCATTTATGTACGTAATTAACAGTAGAGAATAAAGCTCTGAATTTATATTTAGTTGTTGCAAACATCGTTAAAAAAGTAACAATTCTCATGTCAACTCCGGCGAATATCATTTGCAAACAATTTTGAATTCAAAACGAAATAATGGTATGTAAAATAAAGCAAGTAATTGTTACTTAACTAGCAGACACATCGCGGAAGTGACTTTCTATCATTTCGTGCGACTGCCATTTTTTTCACCAAGCATTTCAAAATGTTTGCAAGTTTCGCGAGGTTAGAAAACTGTGTCAGGTACTCACCGATCAGCTCTGCTCGGACTGCAATGATGAGGGTAGTCACTACGAGAAGTAGCACCGGTGGTCGTCGTGGTTCACAAGGAGCACGTTTGTCACCCATGCTTTCGCGTTATATTTGCGCGCGTAACCCTCCGAGGGTCGGGAGCAGGACCGAACAGGTTCAAACTTGCACGCTCGTCGCGTCGAGACTGGAGTCGGTAGGTCGTGCGTCGTAGAGTATATCCTACCGCTCGGCACACGGGGGTTGTCTCCCACCTCTTGAAACCTTCCCCACCTTGGGTCGGTGCGATACGGTTGGAGAGTCGCTGCCCGCCGAGGGGGGAAGCATCGTTCATCCCTTCTTCCGTCGCTTCCAATGGTCCATCCCAGCCCCCTCGACCCCACGATGACGGCCTTACCCCCCGATTTACACGCGTACCGATCCACCACTTTCTTACCTGTCGATCGACCCCCACAATTCACCTTCTCACTTGTGTCACTATTCGCTTGTAGTCTTGATCAAACTCCTATTAACATCGCGACAAAGAGACCGGCGCGACCGCGACTTAACAGTCAATGGAGGATTTACGAGCGACAATGGGTCTTCGGGGAAACCATGTTTCACGATATTACGTTCGTAAGGGAATATGGTAATTCATTACACGATCCGTGAGGACGGGGCACATTGTTCCTTTCATAATCAATTCGTATTTAAAGTCTATGTAATTAATTGTTTCAATGAACATAATGGAAAACCATTTTAAATTTCAATCATAAACAAGTCTGATCTGAAATTCGATAGTTGATAAAAATGAAATTAACCTACAAAGTGCTGTTTGTTACCGCTGCAAGCTGACTTCATTCGTATCAAACGTTGACCCGTCTTTGTAAAATTATAATCACAATTTCTTTGCCCGTGCATTTTCTCGGTATTAAGATACTCTTTCAGCGTGACGCAAGTGTAATGGAAAAACACTTTGGGTACAATATTTCCCGCCCGCTGTTGAAAAATATGTCCGATGGCTTATCCCCCTCAACATTAAACACCTGCAACGCCACCCACGAGCGTTCCGTCAATCAGCGCTCGTGGCCAACCACGCACAACGTACATAAGTCCACAACGGAGTCGTTTAATTTAGATTACACAAGATCACGGGCTGCTTACACTTAACGCTTAATTAACTCACATGCCGCGAGTGAAAAGTTGAGGCAACATCGTTAACGTCGCTCCCGTGTGATGTGCGCCGGCGATCTTCGTCAGGAATTTCCCTTTACACGAAGGTAAGATTAAATCATGGTTGAGATACTTTCAAACGCGCAACGAATATTTTTTAAAGATAATAACGAAATTTTCGGCATTCACGACATTGCGCCAGACTTCAAAGTTCGTGCAGTCTACAATTAGAGTTCAAAATCTTCCTTGCCCGAGTGTATAACAGTCTCAAAACGTAATGAAAATGAAATTTACCCCTTTTCAATTTAGAATCTCGACACTGACAACTACCCCCGCCATTTCCTTCCGACCGTCAGTCGCGGCAGAAGATTTATCGCGTAAAATTCAAGTGCCACGCCGTATAATCGCATGATCGACAGCGATCAAGGGATCTTGATAGTCAGGGCGCGAAAAGATCTGGCCGTGAGATACCCGACGTAGCGCCACTCTGAAACGTCCGGATTATTGCGTGCCACTGGACTCCCGCCATATTGTGCGATGTCGATACACACTCCATTCACTCAGTGACCATCAATCTGCATCGAATTGCTGACTTTCGACTTGTCTTGACTTCCTGCAGCCTCCTGTTCGTCGTCATTCGTCCATTAATGGTAAGTACACATTTGTTAGCAAACAAGAATTTATTGGTTATGCAAATTTTCTGAGTATGGTTTAAATTAATGTCATGCATAACGTATTTAAATTTTAAACCGGTCGTTGGGAAAACCTAACCAATCAGAGTCGCCGACACAACGGGCTTTGTCCGTGACGTCACTAGTAGTACAGACATACGAGTGAAATAATCACGTCCGTTAATATTGTTTATAAATATGTGCTGCTTGAGCCGTAAGAGAAAAAGCTTGATGTTGTATGGAAGATTGAGTCAGGAGAAGTGGCGGATGTCAACGTGCATTTCTATCGCGTCAATCTCGGTACACGGCAGCGGTTTATTCCCAGAAATTCCCGGCGGATGGAAAACCGCGTGGCGCATTCGACAGATATAATGTCTTCCTGAAAATCGAGGGGCGTTCGCCGTGGCAATCCCAATCCAATTCCGTCGGCTCTCGACTGCTCTCCGCCTATTGTCACGGGCTATTAAACTTTCGGTCTGGCGGATGGACGGGGCCACACAGTGTAGCTCGGAAGATCGACTTGACGATTTGGAATGGCCTCAGCTAATGACCGAACCCCTTACGGATCCCTCGACATTGTCGCCACGTGAGTCTCCGTCAATCTTTTTCGTGCGACACGCACGCGACGTACCGAAGTTCCATTATTACGGAGAACCTCGTCGATCCACCACCTTCGCCCCCTTTTCCTCCATTTATGAGCCCGACTTATTCGGTTCATGGAAACGAAACATTAGCGTTCCCCGGGTCTCGCAGCGATTGCCAATCTGGCCATTTCTACGCCTTACCTAGCACCGTCGCGGATTTATTGCCCGACGATTGCCCCGGCCGACTAGAACACCCCAGCTTCGCGGCAAACGCGGAAATAAAGGCACTTGGCGAACGCCAAGGCAACCGCATTATTGGCATCCACGATTCCGTAATTTCGCCGGAACGGAGTACTTTTGACCGCAAACGACTAAGGCTCGCGGTAATGCCATGCATTTAACATTTCCTCTACACAGACATATCTGTTCATGACTTCGTTTGTTAAACGATTCTTTTACAGAATTTATAGCTTAAATATCTATCCTATATTTTTTCTGATTCTATTCTGCAGTCATTCCAGAATCTATCCCATTGTGTGACCCACAGGGACATTACGTCAAATGGCATTAATTTACGTCAGTTATTTTTACTCCTGCCTCCAAGAGATGTATTTACGTCGGCCGAAATTGTTCGACTACCCGCCTTAACGATAGCGTGACGAGACAATTACTTTCGTA
Source organism: Hedychridium roseum (assembly GCA_963989215.1). Lineage (NCBI taxonomy): Eukaryota > Metazoa > Arthropoda > Insecta > Hymenoptera > Chrysididae > Hedychridium > Hedychridium roseum. Next base: position 8,520,386 of record OZ022310.1, on the reverse strand, counting down.
CTGTTAGGGTCGTATGGACTAGGAAAAGAAAGGGGTCGTGTAATCCGTAGAATCGGCCTGCTTGGTACAATATTTCCAGAAAAATTGCAAGTACGAAAATTCAGATATTACTATTTAGAGCTTCTGAGATCATTGTTGCTTTCCTCCAGGCTATCGATTACCTCAATCGATTTACGATGTTCTGATTTTGTAGAACATTCTGCAGGTACCAATTTAAAACAATTTTAAAGGTTACTACTTTCTCCGTATGGCTATAAATAGCCGCAGGCAAGCCAAACAAATGGGAGTTCCACCCCTTCGCGGAGGAAATGCGACATGTGAGTCTCGTAAGTAAGAATAAGTGAAGCCAGTCAAGTTGAGTACCGGCCGTATTCGCTCAAATCCTTTCAAACAATACGAGAGAAGGAGATGTCGTCTTACCTTCACAAGACGGAAATAAGTTGTCTTCGGGTTTCTCCTATCTGTCCACATGTACTTCATATATGCTTATTACTGACACTCATGTCGTTTAAATACCTTAACATCAAAGTCACATTTCTTTGCGGTAATCCTGCAGGAACGGTGTAGCGTAACAGGTGTGGATGTAGGTACATCGGTGAGGTATTTAAGGTACAGATCCTTCATGTAAAACCCCCTGGTCTACACAGGGGCACCCAGTCGAGTATGTACATACGTGTATATTTCAGAGAGTACAGGAACGACACGAGTACGTATAGAGATCCCTTTACGATACATCTGAAAATACTCTCTGCATTCTGGATACGAGTGACTTTGAATCTTTATTCCTCAAAGGCAGCGATCGTCCCATGGAAATTTGTAACTCCTACTCGAAGTTGGACGGAGCAGACATCCATGTGATTTGAGAGGAGGAATTTTATTGGATTCCGTGCCTGTCGATTTTTATTGACTCTTTATAAAACGATCGCGAGTGTATCCCTTTGAAGGAGCGCGACGAAGCTCCCGTATTTCCTTTCAGTTTCAAGTGCCGGTATGGCCCGCGGATTAAGCGCAGCCTTTTCGCCGCATAATTTCCCTTGAAGGGGAAATGGCTCGGATAGATGCCCTCGGAAACGCGTTCACTCCGTCCCGTTCGCGCAGTACTTACGAAGTACTTGCGTAGTTTTCTCCTTAACAAACGTATACAACTAATCCTTTTGAAGGGCGAAGTAAAAATTCCGCAATATCTAATTAGCCCAGCTATAAATGCTCGTTTGTCGTCTGTTTGTAGTCGAAGGAAGTATATTTATTAGGTACTGAAGTGGACCTGCGTTTGATGTTGGTTCAGAGAGAAGCCTTGTGTTCGAAAATAGAAAGAAAATCGTCAAAAGAAATCCGTTCGGATCGTATTGAACCCAACGATGGTTTGACCAGTCTGTCTCGCTGTAAATAAAATGCAAAGGATAAAAGAGGGAAATAGAAGTTACGACGGACGCTTGAGCTAATTCGTAAGAAGAGGGCTGTCTTATCGATTTCCACTCGTTACTCCGGCGAATTGGAGGATCTTAAAGGGCGGTTTCCTGTACAGAAGGGACGGACAGTTCCTTTAAACGAACCTCCGGACGACGCGAAGTGCAATATCGATTGAATATTAGGATCTTGACCACACCGAACTACCGGGCACACATTAGCCTCTTTGACTTGCTAAACAGGTTAATTTGAATGTTTAAATTCCAGAGCCGCGCAACTCAATTTGCGAGGACTCCCCGCCTGGTTAATTCCTTTCCTTCGTTCCACCAACCATTTGCCAGCTGCTCTACGTTTGTGCCCATTCGACTGCTCCGACTTCCATCGCTTTTCCAGCAATCGACACTCCTGAACGCGGACTTTTGTTCTGCCTATCCGCTCCATTAAAGTATTATTCCCTTCTTATGCTCTCTCAGTCTCGTTTTTCCTGATATCATTACGGCTAATGGAAACGCACCGCCGTATTTTTTATCGCACTTGGACCCATAACACCCCGATCCGGGTATTAGAATTTTCTTGTTCATTTTCTAATGCACCTTTTTAAAAGTCTAGTTTTACCGAAAATAATATACCAGGAACAACATTTTTACAAGCCGCTTTCATATACTTTTTTATATCTAATTGGCTTTTCAAGTTATAATAATTTTACCATTTGGACTTTAATTCAAAGGACATCTATGAATTTCGAAATAGTCGACATTCCGCAATCCAGCCGTAATGTGTCAGTGGAAACACGTGGAGTACTTGCCATTTCAATTGGTGCTACACGGACCATCCTTTAATTTATAATAATCTGGAAACGTAATTTTAAGCTTGATTTTCCCATAAAATTCTTCGATAGCATAGCAGGATATGATTACAATTGTCAATGCATTCCATGTACTCACTTGGTCGATAGATTCTGAGGACTTTTTTAGTAGCATTATCTGTTTCAACGACGGATAACTGAGAACGAGAACATCGATTAACGCAAAGCATGTGACAAACACTTGCAAAGCTTCGATCTTCTCCATCACGATCCCTCGCGCAAATCGTCCGATTACCATCTCCATCGGTGTCTTCTGCATACAAATCACTAAGAGTCGTGGTGGTCTCTTCTGTCTCGTCTAGGCCGATCACATTAGTTTCGTTGCAATCTTCGCAGTCACAGTCAGGCTCGTCAACATGTAATATCTCGCAAATGCAAATCGTGAGGACCATTACGGCCATACATACTGTAATACACATACAACGATTTATTCATCGTTACAAATAAATGTTGTCATTGTAGAGGACAATAACAATTAACATGAATCTTATTATGTACCTACAAAACAATATTGTATCACACCGGGAACGCATTTTCAACGCATAAAAAGTAGGACGTAAAATTCACTTAACGTATCTATAGACTGACTCATTGATACTAGTGGTTTATATAAATCTCGAGTCAAAATGGTTCGTAGTCTGATAACGTATTAAACGCGTTCAGTAAAGTATTAATATCCATACAATCGATTTTCATACATGAAGTCATCTAAATCAATACTCAGTGATTCATTTTTAATTGTAAAGGTTAACATCTTAAAGCAACAAATATAGTAGATCGTTATCGATGTATTAACATTTTCGTTTTGTCATATTAGACTCTGTAAATTTAATTGAAGACAGTGGTGTCTTAGTTAATGGGTACGTGGTTGGGTGCATATCAGGAATCTCAGCATACTAACCTCTGACCTCAGGGAAAGAAATACTCTGACTTTGTAATATAACCCAGATCGAGTATGACCATGGACCAAATGGGAAGAATGCCTTAAGAAAGACCAATGCGGTCAGCAGAATTGGAAATATCTACATTCAGAAAAAGACAAAGTGTGAATTTCGAATTTCGCTAAGTTGGTGAGCTGCAGAATATTTGCCTGCGTCTTTCGTAAAAGAAGAAATAGTACAACGTGGTGTCTATGATCATCCATCACGAAGCATTTAGGCTATCGTGTTTTATGTTAATTTCTCGTCGTATTGCAGGATGTGGGGGCACGAGGAAAGTGGCAAGGTGGCAGGAACGAGTTTACAATTCCCCTATCTCGTACGTGCGGGCCAGAAAGCACGTCCTTCGCGCTCGTTCTTTCGAAAATGAGTGGCGTAATTTCCTCGGGCACGACGCTCGTCATTTAGGCTGATCGACGAAGCGGCGTGTGCTTGCAGCGATCGCGTTCATTAGCTTGTCGCCGCGATCGCATGTTTTCCGCCGACCGTCGGCTTTTAATAACCGGATCGATGGCTGAAAATGACTTGGGACAAAACAGCAGATTATCCTCGGAAAAAAGGATTACGTTTCGGGGGCCAAATTTTTTGGAGATCTCGTTACGCCGCGCTTATCGGCCTCGTTTATCGGCGATAACCGAGCCGACGCGAGGCCTACGAAGTTCGCCTGACCGAGGCATGACCAGCGAAACGAGAGATCCTGAGATTGCAGCCACGTTTACAATTTTAGCTACCCCTCGCTAAATAATCTCCAAAGTAGACGTGTATTCCGTGGAGGGCACCTAACCCGTCGTGGCCTTCGTGCCCATCGCCATGACAATGGCTACGAACCGGCTACTCTTCTTGACATTTATGTAATGTTGCTACCTGTAAACTCATTTACATTTTCGCACAGTCGTCCATTGTTCGAAGGCATCGTTAGTCGAAGACCGGTATCACCCGTCCACCGTTTGGAACTTCGCAAAACGTGCTGGTTTCGTTGATTCCTAAAGCATTCACCACACTCCAATCCTATTATTCTCTTCTCAATGCCCATTGCTTCATGCTCAACGAAGATCCTATCAACTAATACCACTGTCTACAAAATATTTATAACAGATATTTTCATTCGTGAATGCGAACCGAAACGTGGAAAGAAGGATTTAAAAGATTTCATTGGACTGAAAAAAATGGATTGAAAACACGGTGTAATACTCTGACGCTTGATAAGCTGACGTATCGAAATTCATGACGTAGTCAGCGGTTTTAAAAAGAAGACGATAAGCTCGCTCAAACTGTGAAAACTCTTAATAAAACTCGTCGGTGGCGACGTGTAAAAACACGAGACCCGAGTGGAAGGCCGAAACGTAAATACACAGAGGATAAGAGTCGGAGATAAATGTGAGTGGGGCATGGTAATAACATTGGTCCTTCCGTTTTAGGAATACTCATTGCATATAGGATATATTTTCACCGGCCCGATCGTAGAACGAGCTGCACTGAAGATTCCCGTTCCTCGCGGGGGGTATTCCAATTTTCAAATGACACAGTCTCTCCTCTTCGTCCTCTGCGTCTCTTTCTATCCAAAACCCCCCCGCCAGTCACTTGGCTCGGTAATGCGCAACAGAACCGAAACGCGAATTTGACGAAGAGCGTCGGGGGTGGAACCAGAATGTCGGGCAAAGGGGTAGCTGGTATGAAACGGTGGAACCACGGAAGATTGTCAATCAGTGCGACCCATCTAGCCTTGATTACAGCGCGACCATCGCAGTTTGTTCGGACCTCAGGATAGGCTAACCGAATTTTTATCCGGACCTCGTAAAATCCGTTTTCTCTGCACCGGATACCGCTAGTTTTGCCATCATTCCACCGGCTTTGCTGGAGAGCCTTGGTTTACGCGTTACAGGCCAGGCGTTTATTATTTTCCTACGGGAAACTGGCAGCGTCAAGGGATGCGTTTAAATATGACGCCCGTCCAAACAATTTCACAACCACAATCGCTGCCCTACCGTCCGCAAAATGTATTGACATTTTTATCCAAACTCGTTTCATTGTCCCCATAGGTCTGTCCATCTGCCGTCGACATACAGTTCCGCCAGAATTCGGTACTGCGCAATGTATACGCGAGCACTCGCGTTGAGTCTCTCTACGATCGATCAAAACCAATATGTACATCGTTTTTCCATCGAGAGCCGCAATGGCATATCGCAACTACCGAGTCACTTTTTTCCACGAGAAAAATTATTCCCGTCCCGGCGATAACAGACGTTGTAAATTTAATTCGCCACGTTTTCAGTTTTTACGTCATGCAGTGCCTCGTTGTTCTGCAGTCGGATTTATTGCTTTTTAAAGGTAGACAATTGCGACGAAATTTCAGTTTACATCGTTACGACGAGAACCTCTCGTTGTTACTCCTCGCTACCTTATTCGTCCCGTAATGGATATTCATATCTTAATACTACGCTGTATAAAGCAATGCAATCACGTACTACAGTATTATCGTGGCGCTGCGAAATTCCGCGCCGTGTAAGTACAGATTTACTGTTTGCTAATCGGAGTAAGGCAGGGGTTCCAGTTTGCCCGGTGCAACAGGAGGGTCTTTGAGGATTCGTAGAGCGTTAAGCATTTATACATTCTGAGCACACGTACGAGCCCTTAGAACTGCGCGCGTGAATAATAGAATTTGCTTGAAACCGTTGAAGCGAAACTTCCTGCCAAAATCAGATTTGCACATTATCGAAACCCGACGACCCAGTTTCATTGGGAATATCCGTCGTTTCATATGACTTTTTCAAACTCATACTCCCGATATTGGATCCCGTCGAGCGATCTTCCACTTTCAGCATTTTCGCACTTACGCGAAAATTATACCGGAAGTAGGTGTCTTCGTTGAAACATATGGGCCATCGTAAATCAAAGTTCGAAAGACGGAGAAAAAGTAAGGACGGTAACTTTCGTCCGCTTTTGCTACGTTGCACGGTCAAGTGCACGGTAAATCGGCTGGCTATCACTTTTTCAGGTTCTACAAGAAACGTCTCTTGAGTATGCGGTGTAACTGTTTAACATTCACATCGTGCATCTCTGGGAACAGAATTTTCAACAACATCCTATCCCTTTAAGAGCATCTTTAAATACTTTGACGAAGAACGGTGACATAGGGTCGTTAAATGAAGCACGAGGATGTAGCCAGTTACAGTGTGACGATAGAATAGACGCGAAAGATCGCGTTAAATATAAATGATGGGCCAATGAATCGCCACGAACGGTTTATGCTAAATCAACAGACCCGACCTCGACCATTAGGCGCTTTCTAGCTGATCCTTCGCATGAGAGAGCGCACGCGGAAGTGAGTTATTATTAAGAACACATGGAGGAGGGTATTTCATTGCGATCGATAAGACGGACATGTGCTTTGGGCCTCGGCACGTGACTGCCCACGCGGCAGTCTGCTCTCCAGCGATTTACCTTTCAGTCTTCCCGTAACAATGACGACCCTCGTCCTACGCGACAGCCCGTTATCGTTACGCGCGTGTATCCGTCGAGGGGACGCTTGTCAATCGTTCCTCATTGTCCCGTACGCGGAAAAAAGTAACATGACTAATACGTTGCAATTCTCGTAATGAATGATCGACCCTCGCAAACGAGAAAGAGATTTCCTTGTAGCGGACAGCTAGAGGGTTCGGATATGTTCGGAAAACAATTCCGAGATGGCACGTTAATCCAATCCTTCTGTTGCAGCTGTTTTTATACAACTCTCTGCTCGTTGGCAGACACGACATGTTGACGCTTATCAGTTCGGCCCCGTAATTTACGGCTGGACGCGTTTCACTGGAGCGGCCCAAAATGGTCAGCTAATAACTGAGGGCGAGGATTACGAAGTTCTCAGGTCGAGAAGAAGGGGTTGGCTCTTGCCGTTTAATCGAAGCGCGCTGATTCCTCTGTTCCGTGTGCGGGGCACGTTACAATGAAACGCCTACGCGAGATGCATTTAGCGCATTCTGGGCGTTCGATCGCGCCCCAGGGCTCCCTCATGCTTGAATTCTCCTTTGAGCTCGGCTCAGCGAGGGCATCACGTGCGCTTGATTACGACGCCGTAAGAATTCACACGAGCGTGGATACATGAATGAACCCCCACGCGTGCCACGAGCTCTCCCTTCATTCAGACGACCGGCACCACGTGTTACGTCAGCCCTCGGCTCGAGAGAGACGGGCAATGTGGTCGACGTATTCACGTGTGTCACCGGCGCACACGTGGACACCCGCACATCGCAAACGTAAGGTCGGCCGATCCACACGTGCGCTCGCACGAGTTACTCGTGAACAACGCCAACCATGAATGGAAGATCCGAGTGCCCACTTAACAATGTAACCACCATCACGGAACCGATGTCTCTGCGTCAATGAACATCATGTACGTCGTTTTCGTACCCTTGAATCGCGCTAAAAACATTACGAGGCAGGGCAGAAAGGGGTAGAAAATGTCTAAACTGTGTTAGATGAATTTTTTTGCCAAATTAGAAGAACCCACTGTTTCAATTAGATCTATACAAATGCATGTTATGCATTAAAATGTCGCAGAGAATTTGTATTCTAGTTGAATTCCTTTGAATCCTGACAATTCATAAGTATTAGCTTCAACTACTGGGGGATATCAGAAAGGACAAAGTGGGCAAACGACAAAGGACGGGAGGCAAACTGCTTGGTAGAACATTTCCGTTTGAAAAGTCAGAGACGATGGAAGCGAAGATGTCTCCGAGTTGGCCTGCATTGATACCTGTCAACATATAGAAAGAGCAGCCCTTGGCGAATAATTTTGCTGAGTATTTTCCTTCGATATTCCTTATCTTTTGATTGCTATGTATGAATACGTGCAAGCTCGCACTCGCCAACACACACACGTCGTAACGATAAGTTGAGAAATTGAGTCTACGCGAATTCGTCTGGCGGAGTCCTCGACGCTATCTTTAAATTGAATTTTAACATCATTTCACTGAAGTCCACATGCACAGTAAAGCCGTGCCCCTTCGTCAAACGAAATTCACTTTCCTGCCAATAATGAAATTTACGTACTTCAGTATTACTTACTGCCATACTATATATGGTTCCGACATGAGATATCAGATAACGCATTATCATTTATTCATTCCACCTGAGTGTAAAATAGGCACCGTAAATTCGGACGAAGATGCTTCAATCGTGTAATGTATAATGCAATCATCTGAAGGTTTAAAAAATTCCTCGAACCACTCGCCCTGAGTGTAATCATGTTTTCCAAATAGAAATGTATGTCATCACAACACCGTCCTTCGCGACACATTATGCAAATTCGTTTTGATAGTTAACTCGTATAATCCAGGTATCGGAAAGCAGATATTAATGGGCCGCGATATTCGTGGCACGATAATACCGTTGCATGCTGATGAGTAACGTTCATTACGGGGGTATTAGTTGGGATAACGCGTGTGCAAGGATGCGAGCTAATCCCAGATTGATAAGTAGAATCCCACACACCTACAAACATCACCCCACGCTGAAACTCGCAAACTCGACGGTTCTCTATTGGCAGAACAAAGATGAGACTATATTCGTCGGCTGAACGTCTCAAACATAGAATATCTCGAGTTAAGAAATAGTATATTTGCCTTGGGGCTTAATGAGGGTGCAGAAAACAGTGTAGTCGAGCTCGGCAGGCACGAGGAACTACTATAAACAAAGCTCTCAGAAGTCGGCTGAAATACGACTAAATAATTTATTATTATATGACGTTTAATAAAGGGTAGATATCTTGCGAAAGTGCGATGATTACAAAATGCCTCTTGAGGGTCTTGTAAATGTGGTCATCCAAATACATTACGCAAGCGCAACAGGGTTGGCGTGAACGCTTCTTATCTCTGATTATTATGAGGGATTTGAAGCTCCCCGGAGAAATCTCTGTCGCGTTTGATAAAAGCCTAATGAAAGGAGAAAAAAATGTCAAGCCACGGCGTTTATAAACCTTCTACTTTTTTGTGCTAAAAATTTCCCAGTGCCGTGTACATATGCAAATGAACGTATTTTCTCTTGAATTTTCGGTGGTGCAAGTTTTTGCAGGTCCACGGTGTGTTTCGCGTTGGACGGAATTGACGAGAGATTCTTTTTCCCACTTCGTCGTGATAACATTGACGTAACGCTTCGAGGGAGATTTAATTTAGTCGCACGACGGGTTTAGTATGGAAATTAGCATTCACAGCTGCGATGATGTCCGGATAACGAGACTTTCATGTCAGGAAACTTGCAGGATATTGATTGTGCTAAGTCAGTCGTTCGGTAAACTACGCCGAGCACAGGGGGAATCTCGGCGGGTCAGTGAAAATTAGCATCCACGAAGTTTCCCATACACTTTGTGCATTCATATATTCGTAATACCATTTTACAGCAATGACCGACATGAACTATAATATTTATAAACATTTCTTGACATTAGAGTTTCTAATAGGACATCTCTAAAGATGCCAATTTAAGCAGTTCTTTGTTCACGATAGTAAACAAATTAAACGAGTCAGCCTGCTAGGTAAAGGTCCACGCATCTGCTATATGCGCGAGTGACAAGACGATCTAGATCGTTGCATGTTAATTAAGTAATGTCCGCGAGCTTTAAAAGCATTAGAGGATAAAACACCCCATCCAAGCGAAACCCAGTTCCAGGATTGTCGAGCGAGGGGTGAGCAAGTGGCGGAGGTGGTGAGAGAGCGAGAAAGGATTAAATGCACGGCAATGTTGTCGGAACTTTGCTTTCTGGCTCTCAGGAGCTGCACACGTCCACCAGGTGTTCATCAACCGAGACTGTGGCGAATGCGGGGTCACTTCTATCCTCTTCATCCCTTCGCTCACACGGACCTTCGTCGTCGCCCCTTCCCCCCTGATCCAAGCCGGCGAACCAAAACGAACGCGCCTTCTCCGCGGCACCGACCTTTACTCGTTTGACCAGAAACTCCCTATCCGCTTACGCGGGTACGAATTTGAGATTCCGCAAATCCACGGCACTTGGACCCACGTCGCCGGCTTTCCGCTTATCTAACAAACATACAGAGTCTATAAAGCCACGAGAAACAAACTGAGACGTTCAGAAGAGTTGTGAAAGCAAAAGAGTTTTTGCATGTCATTTACAGCAACGACTGTGTTCTTCAAGAACATTCCGTTTATTGTAAAGTTAGGTCAAGGTCTACAGTCCTTCGATTTATCCATCTCTTTTTTGTGCTGTGTATCTACCAGGTCTGTATTTAACCTGTCCAGGGAATTTCGGGTTAAAATCCATCAAGAAATTCCTTACTAATACACATTATGATGTTATCTGGAATGAAGACAGACAATACATGTAGTATTATGCATTTCAATTGTTTTTGTGAGTAATTACAAAAACACAATGCGTAAATTTTCATAGTTCCAAAAGTGAATTGAAAACAATAAATCAAATAAATCAAAACAAATCGATTAGTTTACTCTTGGTAGAATATTAGCTCACTCTACATCGTACGAATGCAATAAAAGTCGTGCTGTGTGAATAACGCTTTTAACGAAAAATTGAGGGAAAGTAAACCGATTGGCAGGCAGACATCGCATCGGCGATCTAATTGCCTACGAAAATAATAGAGGTAGAATAGCGGGATATAAAAGAAGAGAAAATGCATTATCCAGTCGCTTTTGTGAGAGATATAGGAGCCGGTGTACACTTGATTCGACAAAGCAAATCAGGCTTTGGCACGCAAAGTTGTTATGAAGCCTCACGCGAGGTCCTCTTTCGTCCCTAAGACCTCCTTACTAGCTTTTTCGCTTTGCCTCTGATTTCTTGCAAAATTGCTGTCAAATTAGCATCGAACGTTCGATTCATTTCTGCCTTAATCGAATTTCTATTGTATTTCGTAAACACCACAGTCACTAATTCTTTACAAAGCAGTTTTCAAATAATTGAGATCTGTAAATTAAATTTCCATATTGTGGTAAAAATAATTTTGTTTCTATATTTTGGCCTGGGTTACCGACCATTTTGCTGTTAGACTTAGACTGCCATCTCCAGATTACTATCGACATTTAACCCATGTTTATTCATCGTCGGCAAGTGATCTGCAATTTGCAGAGCTCGTTGGATAACCTCATTTTCAATGACTGAGTTGGCTATCTAGCGAATGTGAGTATGTCAAAGGTTGTGTGAAGTCATCAGTGCGGTAGAATTTACATATGTCCGTCGGCAGTAATCGGGTGTGCCGTACGTGCGTTAAAAGATGATGTAGAAAGTAGTGAACCAAATCGCTCGTTTTCATTCTCACTCGTCGAATAAATTGATGTCTGAGGTAAAGTTTTCAGTGATGGACTAATCGCCAAGCACTGCTCGCAGTGGATACGTCATTTGCTATCGTTGCTACGGCGCGTTTAGTGCTCGGTGTCCTACTGTATTATGAATACTAATTATTTGCATCCCGTTACATCCAAATAAAGTTTACAAAGCAATTAGTCCTCTCAATTATCAATGGGATATTTAACTTGTAATACTGTAGTCTTTGTTAAGATGTTAGAGTTCAAGTGAATCTGACGTCATAACGAAGAAATCAATAATTTCACCGAGTGTATTTAAAGCTTAATTCGTAGGACGATCGCCCCCATACAATCTGTTAATTTCCGTTACGAAATTCTATAAATATCGTTCATTCTACATGTTTCTTCATGAATATTTCTTTCAGATAATATTCGTTAACCTCACTCACTGATAACAAAGCACCAGTATGATGTCGGATCGAAAAGCCGAATTGGAGAGGAAGAAGGCGAAACTTCAAGCCATCAGGGAGGAAAAGGAAAGGCGTAGAAGGGAAAAAGAACAGAAAGATGTGAGCAAAAATTTAACAGCAAATATTTCATCATCTGTGATAATAAATTGGAACTGAACATGTAATTGTCACTATGAAGGTTGAGGAGGCGACAGTACGAGCAGCAGGAGCTGATAAAGACCACCGAAAGGAGGTTGATGCTATGCTATCAGCTTTAGGCGTAGCACCAGTCTCAGGTAATTAGTATTCTGTTCATCATATTGTGGACAGTAGTTGATTTTTATTGTTCTTGATATACATTAGGTAACCTTCCTATTTTCAGATGTATTGTCTAGTCTATCTAGCATGAACTCTTTGACCCCAGAGCAAAGTGCAAATGCTACACCTGATGCAAGTCTACAACCCTCGAGCTTAAACTCTGGACAAAGGTATTAAGTCTTATCTGTTTTCATAAATGGACAAATTTAGAAGCCATTTGAAAATGATTAATTGCACCTATCTTTATAGAAACTTTGTAGTGTTTTCCAGTTTTACACCTGTATTCTTACTGATTATATGCAATTGAAATTTAAATTTCCCTGTTACCATAAAGTAGTGCAGGGCAACGAAAGACTCGGGAGCTTACCATTGCTTCCATTGGTCACACTAACATTCCACCAAAGGAATCAATAGCTTACAGCAAACAGACACAGACCATTCAGACATCGCACACCTCTCATGACGGTGAGTACTATTTCCTTCCTTACAAATATTCTTTATGCATAATAAATTGTACAAGTATCAAAGGAGAACTGACAGAGTTTTCTACATAATGTTTAAATTTGGTAGAAAACTGTGTTTTTTGATTGCTGATAGTTGAAATTGGCATTTGTGTTCATATTAGTAAATGCGAAAAAACTATGTTGGATATACAACAGAAGAATTGTCTATTTTGTACATATTTACATACATGCTATGTCTATGGATTTCTGATATCAAAAAATTATACGAAAAAAGTAAAGTGGGTGGTCTTCAAAAATGATATTACAAGACACGTGTCAATAATGTTACAGTTATAACAAACTTATAATATTATTTTTAAGTTTTAATATTACTTCAGTGTACTCTAACCACTGATTAAGTAATGCACTTTAATGACTTAAGTCAGCACAATTTTATTTATGATTTTTTTTGTATTGTGCTAATATTAAAATTCTTTGTTACATTTTTTTCATATGTTTATTAAACTGGTGAGGAAACTTACATATTCTCTAATCATGTTTTTACAATAATACGCCGTTGACTTATTTTTAATATTTTCATAATATTTCTGAAATATTTATAACGAATATGCGTTTTTCAACTCTTTTTAAACACCACTACAAATATGAATTAATTACCGTAGCCACCACTAAGCACGTTAGAATATGACGTACATGTATTTTCTAACAATTTTTTAACACTACGGCATTTAAAAGATCTTGCCGTAAATAAACGAATTTGCACAAAAATGTGTTTAATCTTATGTTTAGTATCCGTTAAGTGAACATTACAATATAATACAATAACTTGGTAAATAATGTGGATAATACTAACTGTAAGTAGTTATCGATAGATGAAGGTATGGTTAATAATTCCGTTTCTCTGGTGACGGGTTTACACCTACACATATTTTCTTTCCTGTTTACTCTACCGCAAATTCAGTTGGCTTTCTTACGTGTCCTGCTTTTCGACATGGACTACACGACCGCCAATAATACAAATCAACAAACACTTCAGTTTCATACCACCTACTTTACTGCGACGATACTATATTCTACGTATCAGAATGTTGAACGATTAAGTTATAACATTTTGAACGAAAGTATAGATTGTCGTTCCGACGAATGATGAAAGAAATATTTGGAAACATGCAATGTGTTACCATCGTATCTACTCGCCTAACTGATCTTGCGGTGTTAATGAACGTTACGCGTCTTCCTTTATCTTGCGATACGAATCTGTCAAATCAACCGGTATCGGACACAAAGGACTGTCCGCATCTTCTTCCACATACACCATCTACTCCTCCTGTTCAACACCACCAACTCACTCTTGCTCCGCAGGCTACTTTGAGACTGACTGGTGGCGTCCCAGGAAAGGTGGGTCTGCACCAAACTACCTATGTATGTTCTGTCTACTTTTTTACTACCCTTCCGTAAATGTCGTACAACACTATACGATAGAGGTAGATACGTTGTCATTCGAGTGAGAAACGAAGGGGGTTTAGAATTGGGCGTGCTTTCCGCTTAATATACTGCTCTCTGCCAATGTCTTATAACTATAACAAGTTGCTGATATTACTTTACGTTCGATCAAAGTAACGTTGGAAATATGAAACATAGGTTTTTTAGGCGAAACCGAAACTGGCAGGTATTTCTAAGCTGGCTGATCTTCGTTAGCTTTCGAAAGTAACGCAACAAATAATCATGTCAGCTGAAAAATTTGCCAGTTTCAGCCTCGTGACTTGTAGAGGCTGTATGTGAGTTGCGTGGATTTTACGCCACTAATTACACTGCTGAGCCTGTAAATGGGAATGTTTGACGTAAAAAATTGACCAGATAATTATTCGTACTTGCAAAAAATATTCGTCTCTTAAGTCATGGTCAAATTCCCATGTACAGTTAAACACTTGCTTACATACAAGAGAAGCTTCCGCTTTAAAAAGCTTAGTTTTTAATGTTATATACTAACCAATGATTAGACGAACAATTAAGAGTAATATCGTGGTAAATGTTCCACATTGAGGCAGGGATCATGATTACCACAACAATAGAAAAATCTAATAAATATTAAACATTACACACGTCCTACTTTGTTGCACAATAATAACTTGAAAAGTGACATACAGTATTCTTTTCCGTGTTCCTCTTTGTGAAAGGAATCATCGATACAGTTGATATTAACTATTTAGATACTAATACATACCATGTAGTACTCATCGTAGCGTGTATACATCACCAGTCATTATGTTGTAAGAATGAGCTTTGAAAATGATGGTGAAATCATATACAGAGAATCTTAGGGGGTGGGCATAAGTGTGACAAGGGATGTTAGATATTGGACTTTGCTTATCAACAAATGCTTGTCAATGGTCATATTGGAATTACGGAAAGCAGAGTAGTCTGTAGTACGTTACTAATTGAAAATATTTTTATATTCCACGATCAATAGAATTTAAGAGAATGTGTTGAATTGAGAGGAAAAACGGACTATGGAAAAAGACACTCGAAAGAAGTACCCAAAAATACTGAATATGTACGTTTCCTCTCTTATGCATAGAAACTGCTACGATGCACGGTATTAAAATCTGTGAATTGTATACGCCTAACTACATTCAGCAACGATCTAAATCTTGCGAATTGTATCGTCAACAATCAGTGAGCCTTTTCAATTGTGATGAGCAACCGCAATAAACATGTTGCCGGAGAAAAGAATTTGTTCATTCAAACATACGTAATACGAAAGTGATTCGCATTACATTTAAGTGAAGTATACAGTAACGAAAATGCCAGTTTTGTTTTACTTTAATCATGTTGGACTCTTTTTATCTGGAACACGAATGGTCTGAGTGTAGAGAGGTATTATTAGTGTAATGAACTTTTATCGAATTGTAACTAAGTGCATTTTTTCCCTCCCCTTCTCAGCTCATGCATTCGACTATTACGGTAAGTTATGATTTCTCTTGGTTTTCATCAAGTCTTAGGTTGAGATTTAGGTTTACATTTTTGAACAATAATCAGTACGAAACAAGAACGCAGAATTAAAGTATACAAACCTCTTTGAAGAAAAATTTACGTTCGGCGCGGTTTACGAATAATATTTTAATTCACGTACAACGAAGGTTTGCTTGCAGTATCGAATACGGGCAAAAAAAGTTAATTCAGTACGGAGGAAAAATGTTAATAGAAAATGCACTCTCTAGCTCTCCTTCCCACTTCTGTGTCTCGTACCATTAATCGGGTAAAAAATAATACCGTCCGAATGAATGGGAAGTTTGGGGATAACTTGGAAAAATAGGATACCTCGTAGGCGGTTTAGTTACACAAGGAATGCAAGAAACTCTCCACCCAGTACCTGAAATCTCTCCTCTGTCTTATGGATTGCTTTTATACTTTTGGCTCCTGTCTGTCGTTATGTTGACCTACATTGATTGGGCACATTTGTTTTGGTTTACTGTATTTCTTACTTTGGAAATGTTTATCTGACATCCCGACTCTCAAACAGACTACCCGGTTCGTATGCCAGCGGTTTACACATGGTTTATTTCAATGTGGATTCGCATTACGATTTCTAAAATTCAACAGATACCACGAAAATTGCTGAACAGTGGCAAAACTATGACGACTTACCGAAACGTTTTACGTTTGAAATAGGGAATGTCAAAGGTTTTTATACTGTCTGTAAAGTGATATCCATTGGCAAGTCTTGTCACAACTTAACGCACCTTCCGGAGTTCTCGGCGCGATATCACAGTCATTTTTTTAGTCTCCTTTGGGATGCTGAGATATACTAACATGGGAATGGATATTACCGAGTTAAGGCGTAGTTGGTTTTTTCGAGAGAAAGATCTTCTCTTTCGGAGAGGGTGAAGTAACTGCTATTTTACTAATTTTCTACTCACGCATTTGAAAGGATAACTCGTACAAGTATTAAAAACACTACTCTGTCTATACGAAATCAAGTCGCTTATGCTTTTAATGGCGCTGAAATTTGACTGCTTGATGGGATAAGTTAAAGTGATAATTCTGAAGCACGGATTCAAGAAGATGATGTGCCAACGACTAGTACGTGAACTTTAAATGAAATACAGCTATGGTCAGCTGAATTCTGAAAATAATGCATATGCATCGCATACTTTGTTTATTTCACTGTTTGACATAATCTCATGTAATTGATCATCTAATAGAAATTCCAGGAGTTAATTAACTCTTTATTCATTTGCAAGACAATTTTTCCACTTCTATGCTGTTTAATGACTTGCTCTACAGTCGGTGATGTCAGTAATAGGCGTTAAAACATTAATTGTCAAAAATGAAGAAACCCTCGTTTAACATTTTTTTGTTGCGACAAAAGCTTCTTATAACCCTTTCCAAATTGCGTAAGTATTTAAGTATTGCATTCTTAGAAATTAGTCGGCACATATCGATCATGAATTTCGTATGCAACGAGGCATATGTCTATTTTCAGATAATTATTTACTAAATCGCGGAAAAACTAAAGCTTTAGTAGTAGTAATTACAAGTTTTCTGTTAATACGGCATAAAATAGCGTTTACATCCCTTTATATTAATAGAAATAAAAGCTACGAATACTAACAGTAGGGGACACACAAGTGCATGCAAATAGATATAGACTCATCGAAAAATTCATTAATTTGTCTCTTTCGGACCAATCATTGATGTATTTAGCCAAAGATATTTCGAGATCTTTGATTAACAAGTTGCGTAAATATAGAACATCAATGGTTTCCTACGAGAGAAATTAAATTGCAAAAAAAAAACTAACCAAGTAAGATACCAAATTGATTGACATTTTCTTTTCCCTCCTTCAAGACGAGTACAATCTAAATCCTGGTTTAGAATGGGAGGACGAATTCACAGGTAGGTGATCTTCTCTAAAGATGATTTATTCTGCCTAACTATGTCATGAATATATCAACTAATTTTGTTCTCACTTTCGCAAAATTGCATTCGACCAAGCTATTCACGTATTTCTTTTGTGATATTTCGTCTCCATTTCATGGCCAATAAGAGGAGGGAATATTTATTTGTAGACGATCAATAATCTCTTTACTTGCTTGTAATACGTTCTTTAACAGTAGAATACACAGTATGATATTATTTATTTGGATTCTCCATAGTTTTTAATTTCTGTAGTCGAAAATACAATGCACCATTAAAATTTTGCACCGAATCTGCTGAATCGAATACCCTACTACCGCTATGAATTTATTTATTACTGTATGTATTAGTATTATGTTATCAGATTGAACTGTATCTTGTAAGTGCATTTTGCCGTAGTCTTTACGTATCCGATTAATGATGCATGAGACTTAGGAAGTTGCGTTAATGTAGTATATTTATCTCGTTCCAATGTCCTTACATTTGACTTATTCCAAAAACGTTTCAGAATGATTGCAACGCACTATGCTTCACAAAGGTTCTAAAATTATGTAATTTTACTATTTTTAATGTTACACAACGCGTGTATTGTCTATATATTTTTCCATCTTCCATTATGAGTAAAAACGACTGTGATTCGGACACGATCAGCCTTAGATATAAAATTTATGAACAAGTCTTGGTGAAGGGTAACTTACACAAATCATCACACATTTATAACAAATCATCCAAACTATTCACGTGCGCTACATTTACTCTAATGCTTTCTTTCACTCTGACTTCATCGACACTGAATAACAATCGCGGGTGGAGAGATAGAATTCGAATATCTATGAACCCGAAGCCTGTTCATTGTGCTCGTATTGTTTTCCCATAAACGATCTACATTTTTTGGAACACATTTTTAATATCAACGCATGCTATCCTTCTTCACAGCCACATAATTTTGCACAACCTCCATTTTTCGCATGTTTGTTTAACGTGTGTCTAGTAGTCAGTGCTTTTAGACAAGCTTTTCAAAGAGAGTTGCATAATGTAGCCAAAAATCAAATGCTTGTGCAGTTTGCATAGTTATCAAACCCATCATGAAAAATGGTATATGAAAACCGTACCACGGTAGAATTTGTTTACAACTAGGGAATACGAAATTAAACGCCTTTACATCCGAAAATAAACGATGCATTTCTGGCGATATAAGTTTTGTTCTTTTAATGAAAAAGCGCGAAGATTTGAACGTAATACAAAGTTTGGTAATTTGGACAGTTTTTAGTTTTCTTCGTGTGAGATTAGTGAAATGTTTTGAGTTGGTGTACGAATCAGAGATAGGTAGATGTATGAGTATTAGGATATTCGCGGAGGGGTCAGCTTATTCACCACAGTTTTGACATTTGATGATGGCCAAGCTGAAGATGAAGAAAATAGTTTGCCGCACATGGATGGCTTCCAGAGTAAGCTACCACCAGGAATTCTACCCCATGGCTTGCCGCAGGTCAAAGAGGTTCAACCTGCCATTACGCAGGTGGAACAGGAGAAAGAAAAGGAGAAGCCGAAAGAAGGTACTAGTCTGTTTTTCGTAATTACCTGAGGCACGATGAAATTTGATCACAAACAGCATATTATAGGGAAAAGTGTGTCATTAACTGAACAGGAAGAAAACGTAGATAAAAAAAATACATGCAGGTGCCCTCATTCATCGTGCCTCGATAGTAATTATTGATTATAATAACGTTACTTTAAACCGTAGTGCGGGAGCTGAGCGAAGAGGAAAAGCAGATGATTATATTATCAGAAGACTTTCAACGATTCCTCGACCGTAGTAGTCGAATCGTTGAGAGAGCATTAGGCGAATCTGTTGATATTTATACGGATTATACTGGCACGATGGATGGCGAGGATGGAATGTAAGTATAAGAAAAGACTTGTAATTAAAGGCAAGATCTTTAACGAGGCTTCTTATAGGGACGAGAAAAGTCATCAACGACTTTGGCTCAATCGTTCATTCTACTGCGAACGATGGTCTCGCAATCGCTGTGTCACTTCGATGGACTGGTCGCCGCAGTTTCCAGAACTTCTGGCAGCATCGTACAACAACAATGATGACACACCCAATGATCCTGACGGCGTTTGCCTGATTTGGAACACGAAGTTCAAGAAGACGACCCCCGAATTCATTTTTCATTGTCAGTCGCCTGTGATGTCCACTACGTTCGCGAGATTCCATCCGAACTTGATCCTAGGGGGAACGTATTCCGGGCAGATCGTACTCTGGGACAACAGAGTGCAGAAAAGAACTCCCATACAACGAACACCATTGTCAGCGAGCGCACACACCGTAAGATCAAGAACCACCCAAAAATTCATTGCAACTGTTAACATTAATGAATAATTATTGAGATGTAATAACGTTTTCAGCATCCCGTGTACTGTTTGAGCGTCGTCGGAACACAGAACGCACATAACTTGATCAGTATTTCGACCGATGGGAAAATGTGTTC
The DNA here is from genome assembly GCA_963989215.1 of Hedychridium roseum. Taxonomy (NCBI): domain Eukaryota; kingdom Metazoa; phylum Arthropoda; class Insecta; order Hymenoptera; family Chrysididae; genus Hedychridium; species Hedychridium roseum. The sequence goes on along the minus strand of OZ022310.1, from coordinate 8,500,265 downwards.
GTGGAGCTTGGACATGCTTTCGCAACCTCAAGAAAGATTGGAACTCAACGTGAAGCAGTCGAAAGCGGTCGCTGCTACCTGTCTAGCCTTTCCACATGGCGATGTTAATAATTTCGTGGTTGGCAGTGAAGATGGAGCTGTGTATTCCGGTAAGAATTAGCTGAAAAGGTTGATTTTCCGGGAAGAACCGACGTTGTTTGTTGTTACGTTTACAATATTCACTTTTCTTAGCTTGTCGACATGGAACCCGTGCGGGTGTGACAGAAACTTATGAAGGACATCAGGGCCCAGTAACCGGAATAAGCGCCCACGCAGTGCAAGGGGGAATTGATTTCTCGCACATTTTCCTAACGTCGTCGATCGACTGGACAATCAAATTGTGGAGTCTTAAGGAAAACAAACCTCTCTATTCTTTCGAACATAATGGCGATTACGTTTATGACGTTGCTTGGTCACCAACCCATCCCGCGTTATTCGCTGCTGTCGACGACTCGGGAAGATTGGATCTGTGGAATTTGAATCAGGACACCGAAGTTCCAACTGCAAGTGTCATTGTCGATGGTGCTCCGGCGTTGAATAGAGTTTCATGGACTCCCAGTGGCTTACATGTTACTGTCGGCGATGATACTGGCAAGATATGGGTATACGATGTCGCAGAGGTAAGTTTTGTATACATATCCCGTAAATGATAGTTCATTAAAATAGGTAAATAATAAACATCGTTTGATCACAGCATTTAGCGCATACGAGGCACGATGAATGGAACAAGTTCTTGTACACACAACAGGAACTTAAGAATAACAAAGCTGACGAGGAATTAGACAAGCTAAATCTTAGCTCCGAACCTTCCTCCTTAACATCAATAACTTCTATGTCCTCTATACCTATCAGATAAAGACATAATGCGATCTAGCTTTGGCTACGCGGTTCAGCTTTACAGTTCGTTCTTGGAACTGAAGAAACATAGTTTCGCCATCTTAAAACAAGCATTAACAAAGGCAAATCCAAAAAAAGCATACTGCTGGCATATCGGCAGCCGTACTTCCTAGAGTTTAACAAGTTTCTTTTTCTGTATAAAATGTTACATAGAATAGTTAAAGCTAACGATGTTTTGACATTTCACTGGCATACACGATATCACATAGTTTACTGTCAGTAACGACAGTAAGTAGATTCATTTCTTAACAGATTAATAAATTATTACTTCGATCAATACAGTCGTTGGAGCATAAACGAATTGAAGAATGTTTTCCTTGTACATAATATAAATCATGTGCTTATCCGTGACTTTGAGAAAGTGGGAGGCATAATGAGTGAAATGATTTATGGATTCTGCAAGAGCTATCTATAAATGTATTGTAAAATATTATATATATTTTTCGGCACAGTTTCGAAGATTTATATGTCATCAAAAAGTTTTGTTTAATACTACTCATTATTTATTCTATCCTTGGAACAAGGTATATAAACGTCTTTCGTATGATGTGTCATTTGGTTTCAAAATTACTTTAGTTTTGTTACACACTTATTTAATATAATACTCTCTTCGTGTGATCCATGAAATCTTTTTACATGCACAGTATACAATGTCAACATATAGAATTACCTTATTACTACAGTAGAACGAATCGTTAAGCTTGTCAATGTTCTCGGATTAAAAACCTACGTTACAACGTGAGTTCTTTTGCTGAATTTGCTCAAATAAAATGGTTTTAACTTTTTATAATTATTTATAGCTGATCTTAACTACCTTCGTATGTTTATTGAGATCGCATATCAAGGGAATATCGAGCAAAAAGCGTTATAACCGGTACTTTTTTGTAACATGTATTTAAGCATACAAATAAACCATCGTCAAATGCTATAAGTCAAATAAACTAAACGGTTCAGCGATTCGTACATTTTTTTTATCAAAACCTTTTAAAATGAGTGTTTGTATTCCACCAATGGCGGACCTTCTACCGTTTTATTGATTTTTGAAAAAGAGGTCATTTGGGCCGGGTCCGCAACTGATGGTAATATATCTAAGATCACTGTACCGATTACTGACCAGAAATCATTCAAGCAGCCTGTAGATCTAATTGATCAACAGATAGTCGTTAATAGAATCAGGCGAGTAATTTGTATGTTGACCTTGCCGAGCGATCGTAAATACAGTGACCGTACACGATCAGGCAACTGAGAAAAGTGTGCTGTTGTACACTCATTAAATGGCAGCAGGTATCTTTTTTCGACAGTAGTTGCGTCATTAGATGACGTCATGATTAGGCCCGACTGACAAGCGTGTGACGCATCGCGAAACGGCCCATCCATTCATTAATGTATCGTGCACCGCGTATATGAGACGTCAGATTTAAATATAAGTATGGCGTTGGGCGGTGGCATGTGTCACGACCACGACTTCGATCGATAATTATTTATCCAATAAACGTGCTCGGCTGGACCATGGTAGTTAAATCATTGAAATCCCCATTCGCGGCATTCCCCTTCCGTATTTATTATCAAGCGTTGCCGTATCGGAAATTTTCTGCGCAGTTTAGTCGCGACACGCTACGCGAAACAAAGAGGTTATATCGATAGCTACTAGTAAGAAGGGAGCGCTGATCTGTGGGTAGGACTGCAAATAACGGCTGAAAAAGCTCTCAGTGACGGTCCGTCGGCCGACTAGACGGGTTGTGTATTTTATTTAACGTGTTGCTCTTTTCCTAGAGCGTGTCCCGTTTTCTCTCAGTTGCTTTCACGTTTCCGTAGAGACCGTCGCTGTGATCTGTCACCGACTTGTACGAGCAAAAGGACATAGCAAAAATGGGTAAATGATTGAAAAATATTGGAAATAGGATCACTCATGTTGGAAACATTGTTATTCATGTCTGGTCCTTGCATTATTATTCGCTTGATATTTTTTTTTTAAATGGTATGGATTTGAAATGATCTTATTTACAGCGGAACATATTGTAATGACACCAAAATGTAAAACTGCAAATTCCACAACATTGATCATTGAAAGGCTATCTTTAGAGACACCTGCTGAAAATGGCAATGAACAAAATGTTCATGTAGCTGGTGGTGACCATAAAGGGATTGTCATCAATAAACAAGCTGCTGCTGGTAATTTAATAATAATAATAATAATTTTGTAATTGAAAACAATAGGCAATAATTTATAATAATAATCATTTATGTTGTCCGTAGTAACAAATGGTGATAGTCATCCATCACATCTGTGTCTTCAATTCAGAGTCTTCCTAATAAGTGCACAAACTGGGAAGCACACACAGGAGTCAAGAACTCTCCTTTTTTGGTTTGTAGATTCTCTTGCAGAAACTGAACAACCAAGTGTTGCACAAGAATTTTTCCGAGAACTTGTCAGTCCAAAGGAATTTCCAAGAGGTAGGAGATCAAATAAACATCATATCTTTTTATTCTCTTATCCTTTCCAAGAGTGCACATTCTAAAAATATCCTACATTCATACTCAGAACTGCTGAGTCTGTTTTAATTTTAAACCTGCAAGAAAAAATCTGTGTTTCAGATTATGTTGGCTTCATTAAGAAAATAATGAAACTAATGCAACACAAGTATCCTAGTATTGCCAAACTTGAAGTGGAGTTGAAACAACTTGAAGAACCAATCACTCTACCTACTAGACCATGTAAGTTGGAAAATATGTATATTTTTTATTACGTAAAGAAAACTTTCTCTGACCTTCGAAATTGCGGGCGTTGCATACAGTTGCTTAAGAAACTAGTGATAATTTATAACGGAGAAAGGTCAGCCTTTATTTGATGAGTCTCATTGATGTAAGTGGTTCCTTATTGAAATACATTGAAGTAATGCTTGTCTCGAGTGCACATTAAATTCGAAACCAGAGGAAATGCACACTTTATGACCTCACCCTGTTAATTTCGCTGTCACAGCTAATTTCATAACACATGTTTCAAGATGTGTCGGGTGTAATATTTACTATCCGTTTTATTATTCGCAGCTCAAAGCGGCCGAATACTGGTCACGCTTCCTCGGTCTAAGAAAGTTGCGTGGAAATCAGGTTCGGGGTGAAAAAGAGTTTTAGCATTGTGTTGCAACATTTTGTTGAAGTTTATTTATTCTCACTTACTGATCGTAGGGCAATCACATATTAATATTTGCAATATAATATGCGCAATGTGTGTATTTATCTAAAGTAACACACATGTATTAACGAAACAAATATGCTTCCGGATTTAAAAGCACGATCGATTTTCTAAATAGATGGAGAAATTCCGGAGTTCGGAAGGTGCTCGGTAATTTACGGATCTGTATATAGGTCCAGTGTGCTAGAAACTGGTAACCATAACAACATTGGCTTAACAGAAACAACTACTTGTGATTTATTTCTTGCCATGTTTTTGGGAATTGATCAATAACTTGTGATCATGCCGAAAATAGATTAACTTTGGCTCGGAATCATTTGGTGAAAACAATCTACACAATCCCAGTAATACCTAATGAAGATATAGGAAGTTGTTAACACGTGTTTGTTTGTCTTTCTATGACTAGAATACTAACTTGAGTGCAGAAAAAGTTCCCATTTAACCACTTAACTTGACCCAGTTGTCACGTTCCGTAAAAGCATCGCGCCATGTAATGATTGTCCCACATTGAAGCAAGGCTGTAAAGCAATTAAATCCCCATACTAATTACACTCCTTGAAGAAAATAGATTTAATGAATGTACTGAAACAAATTACGTACATAAACCTTTGAATCCACTTTTGGAATCAACTGTTCATGTAGTTTTTTCTGCAGACTCTTATAAAAGTGCTTCGTCCGAACTTCCTGTTACTATTCACTGTATAAGGAAATGCATCCATATAAAGCACTCTCACAAATACTTGCAATACGTAACTGCAACTGATGCAATTGTAGAGTATAGTCAAAACTAATTCAAGAGCAATGAAAAGAGTTGATTATTAGAAACACTAAATTGCACGTAGAACATTACGTGCGATGGTAAAAAAATTGTTTCGCAGCATTCACCATTACAATAGTAGTCATGTAAATCCGTAATCAACTAAGAGCAGTGCCTCGGAATAGAGAAAGCACGGCTTGAATACTGAGCAAAGTTTTGAGAAAACGATGCACTCAATTGCTAGAAACGTCAGTAACGTGCCTAACGTCATACTTGATTATTTCTCCGTAGTGTCTGCTGATGAAACAGTTATGGGTCAAATTGTGGAGCTAACATTAGAAAAGGTCTTGGAACTCATTGAATCCGCTTATCCAAACCCAGTTACTGTGATCGACATGGCAAAGTAAGTGTTTAAACGATGACAATCTTTTATGTACTTCGATCTCTAAATCCCAATTATAACGATGACGACTTACAGGGAACATGGCTGGGAACCGTCAGCTGTTGAAGCCAAATTGAAAGAACTACAAGAAAAGGGAATTGTCAAAGCTATGGAACACGGTGCCTATACGAGAGTTGTTCATCAAGATACCCACGTCCAAGTATGTGATTCAGCGCGAACCTTCAAATCTCTTCCCCAGCGTACTCTACTTAGTACTACTTAGTATTAATCGCAATTATAATTTCCAGGTCGTCAAACAAATGCCAACGATGGCGAGTTCCAAACAACCGACCATAGCCATAATTACGGCTCAGTACTGTGAGAAACTCGCGGTGGACTCGATGATCGAAAACAAAGAAACATTTGTTCGATACACCACCGTCGGTAAGATCTTAATTTTTCTTTTGCTCGATGACTCCATGACCTTTCTTTAATCGATGTCTATTACCTCATCTGTTCAACGGATGCCCAACCAAGTATTTCTCAACCTTCCACCTTCCTTATTGCAAGAATAAAAGGAAGCAAATATCTTAATCAAACCCACTGCTTCCATCACACACCGTGTTATACCGTTACATAATACAATTAATAATGATCTAATTATCATTTTTATTTGAAAATTGATTTGACCGCTTTCACGACGGATTTAGCAGTAATAAAATTTACGATTAACTAGTTTGCCGTTATTAACGAGTTTACAACGAGGTATTTAAAAACGAATTCCGGTGAATAGGCATATGAATGAATTGATGTGAACGTACACTTTATCATGCATGAAACTTTAGGTTCAGCAAGCTCTCCAGATGCAGCAGATGGAGTACCGCGAGTATCTTGCCGTTTCGGTAAAGTAGTTTGTAACATAGTTTCTCTTTTTGTGTTGACATCACCTTTAACATCACTTCATAGCTTGACCATTGCTTGTGTCCAAGGAACGCTGAAGGGCCCACGGTGCTGAACATGAATTTTTCATACAGGGTCGTTAATGTATTATTTTTATTTTTACAAAACGGTCCTAAGTCATGTAAATCATACCATATATTGTTTACTAATGTTTATTTATTATGCGAGTTTCATCCTGTTACGTTTACACGACTTAGGAATATTTACAATGTGTTATGTTTTGTCGTTCTTCTGGGATTTAGCTGTTGATTTATATTCGTGCTTATTATCTTTGTTTATTTATGTTGGACGGTGATTACATGTTATAGAACATCAACATCACGTTTATGACAGATCAATGCACAAGTAGTATTAAAATTTATACTCTTCTTACATTAAATATTAGGTCTTGCTCTTTTATATTCACATTTACAAAGTGTGCTTACAAATCTCCGTAAGGTTGAGTACGTAATTAAGAGAATCACTAGGGTCTTGAGATTTTATATGAACTTGTTCTTCGCTCGGCTAATGAAATGAACTTATGGCTAATGATTTTATTCTTTACATATTTATGAAAGTACCAGACACGCATATATCAATTAAACAAACTACTATACACCACATGTATAACACAGGTTCAACTTGGATATGATAATAGCAGCACAGTGCACATGTATAATACACCGTCCGATAAATGCACCAAGTTTTCATCTACGCTTCGTTTAACATGTGCAAATTATTTGTTATAGGAGAATCGAACGTCTATACGTTAGGAAACATTGGAGCACACAGAATAGTTTGCACCAAACTACCTACGGTTGGTCACACCAGAGAAGCCATGACTGCAGCTGGAAATACGACCACAAGACTTCTCGGTAAGAATAAGAACTTGACATTGGTAACATTAATCATTACCATCGTAATACATAAATTTCAATGATATCGTTTCCCTCAGGCACCTTCCAGAAGGTGGATTATGTTTTCTTAGTTGGCATTGGCGGTGGTGTCCCGCATTATACCGACTACAATAAACACGTGAGACTCGGTGATGTTGTCATTTCACACCCAACACCGCAGAACAAAAAATATGTATACGTTTACTGCGAGAGCGCAAAGATGAACGAAAGTGGACATTATCATTTCGAGACTAAAGAATACTGTCCGCCGAATTTGGGGATCCAATATATAGCTGCTAATCTCAAACAACAGGTACTTCGAGCTCCTGCAATATGAATGAAACAACTGATCCGTATTTTTTTTTCTTCGCGATTAAATAGACCTTGTCTGAATCCGTTACATAGATGGAGAACGATTCACGTCCTCCATGGCAAATATATATGAAGGAGGGGCTATTGAATTTGGGCGACCAAGCGGAACACGATTTCAAAGCACCGCCGGCAGAGTCCGACAAACTGTACATGGCTATCGGAGAAAGGGACGTGATCGAAGTCGCACATCCTGTCGCACCTGACGATGCAGTAAACAAAAGGTAAATAATGAAATTTCAACCTTTTTCTAAACCTGGTGGAAAGTATGAAAAAAAGTGTTGTTTTCCTCGTTATAATTCGATAGAACGGACGGATGCCCTCGCATACATTTGGCACCAGTCGCATCAGGTCGTCAAATCGCTCGCGACGATCAGCTGCGGCAAAAATTCGCCGCACAATTCGAGGCACTGGCGTTCGACACCGAAATGGACGCAGTTGTCGAAAGCGTTTTGGGCAACTGCCGCGAGAACTTCGCCGTCATTCGAGGTATTGCCGATTATAAAGACGGTTCTAGGATGAAGGAATGGCAACCGTACGCATCTCTGGCGGCAGCCAGTGTCATGAAGGCCATAATCTGCGCTATGGACCCACCGACCAACGTCTAAAATCGTAACCGTCTCTTTTGAATATCTTTCCGACTAGCATTTAATACAAATTGGACCAATAATATTGTTTTCCTTAAAACGAAATTTATGGGCAACGCCCATCTACTCCCAATCAAACGATAGTCTAAAGCGACACGCCCAAGGTGCATAACAATAATTGAACTCACGGTTCAGTAGTTTAAACGCTCAGAGTAAAACAAACGCTCAAACAGTTTACAGCATCACCAGTGATTTTCCTTAACGCGTAGCGTGCCATTTTCGATGTCTTTTTAATGTCGTTAACTCTGATATTTCTATAGTTAACTACATAGGTACAGGAAAGTATTCTACGATGTTCCATAAACATGGTGCCATCATTTTTATTCTATTCTATACAGCCGGCTATGACTGTACTTTTAAATGTTAATTTCCTAGACAGTTTACAGAAGATAGGCTGACTCGTTTCGTGACATTTTCGTCGATTTTGATAATACTGTGTCGTTTGAACTTGAAGATATCAAATTTTTAGACAAAGTCTACGAACACACATATTACAAGAAACTGTAACTGTTTGACACTATGTTAAGCAGATGCATTATTTACCAAAAATGACTTCAAAGGAATATCGTCGGTACGGCGAAATGTATTATCATATTACGATAAGATGTTACGTAAAGCTGGAACATAACTGACTGATTCCTCATGGCGTTAACATTCTTTAAATATCGTGACTTTCGATGACTTTTCAAATTTTCGAAGAAAACCGAAGACACTAAAACATGTGCCAATGTGTTCATATTGTTCTAAACATTTTAGAACGGTTCCTTTTTACGAATTTTACGAGCCTCTAGTGAAGGTTTTTACTTAACTTTGAGCCTTTCCACTTCCTTGCATTTGAATTCGTGTTATATTATGAAGCACAGGGTAGCGCATAAGAACTGAGTAATATTACAGAGCAAATTCAAATACGTATCTAAATAGAGGCAATGGAAATCGAAAAAAATATATATATGTGTAGAAAAGAAGTAATATATAGAGAGATATATATCTACTGTTAAAGATGAACAAATCTTAAAATTCTAGCGATAACTGCAAGTGATTCATAAGTTGTAAGAATATCGTTAATAATGCTTAAGTTATGAGCAAAGTTTATTTATTTATTCTCTTAAGTGTGTACATGATCGCTTTTCTCCACATTAGGTGTCGATCTCATTGTCAGATTTGGCCGAACGGAGAAACTCGCTTTTATTTCTACTTGCAACAGGAAATTCACTTTTATTTTACGTTTGCCTTAAAGATAAGCGGTACCAAATGAAATGTTTGTCTGAATAAGATTTCCTTTCAAAAGTGCTTGATGAAGACACTTGTTGCGTAGGAGCACAATTTTAAAATTCTATGGAATATATAAAGATTAATTGATATACACATAAATCGATAAATGTATACGCTGACGCGTAAATATGTCCGATAGTTCACGCAAATTATATCATAGTATTATAACTTCGGTATACCTGACAACAGATTCCTATTTAGGGCCTATTATTAAGCGTATTATTCAAAGATTTATGTATTACGTTGAAGAGAAGCTTAAATCCTCGAAGCTTCCAAATCGCGCTTACGACGCTAGTCGCACTATTGTGTTTTCCGTCTCCGTTATAAATATCAAGTGTTGTAATGTTAAGCGTATAAATACAGCGTATTTAATTTGCTATACTGTATATTCATATTTATTAGCTAATATCTTGTTTCTTCTGCACTGCAGTATGACGCTTTTAGCTAGCACGACCACAAACAACTTTATCCGCATATTTCTTTTATCTGAAAAGAATAATATTTACATCACTAAAGGACATGACTAAACAATGTTTACGAAGTCTTCCGACCATCAAAATAATTTTAGCATCTTCCAACAGATACATGCAAAAACAGTCCTTAAATGGGAAAGTAAAAGAAGTATTAAGTAATAAAAATTAATCGGAATCTTTGATGAAATTCGCTACTTGATTAGTTATCATATTCCTTCAAGATTCAAAGTTCATTCAGAGTGATTGTAAAGCATCCAGAGGAAAGGAGAGAAATGCCTCGTGTGTAACTTATCGCTGCTGATTCACGGCAGAAGAGAGCTGTGATAACTTCCGGTTTCGTCTGCGTAAATCAAGGGAGAGTACAGTGTGGGCCATAATAGATCTGAGAGATTAATTATCGATTCACTTTACCGAAAGTTGTATTTAAGACTCCGTCACGGTGAGTAGTCTATAAAAAGGTAAAAGCCAGATAAAGCATGTTACTAAACCTGATTAAATATTTTATCAAAGATAAGTTCTAAGATAGGGATTACCGTGGTAGCATTCCGTCAATTAAATTCAGCGGCAGAATTATATAATACGATTATAGATTTGATAGTACATATTTGCATTCGCCACTACATATGTCACAGACATTAGCGTACATTCCACCGATTTCAGCACGAACCAGGCTATATCCCGTTGATAGTTTACGAAATGTTATCCTACAATTGCCGTAGAAAAAAAGTAATCCTGGTTATTCCGCTCGATTTATCATATCTGCATTATTATGTATTGGTGATTTGTCTTGTGTTTCCAAATAAAATGTTTTGTCAACATCTTTGCAGTTGTTTCTTGTATACGGGGATGTCGATAAATTAAAGTAACTCGGGTTAATTATTTTTTGTATTACACCTCTATTTTATTAAAATAAAAATATACAGAGTGTGAAATTAAATGATATATTGGACTTATAAAAAATATTGGAAGGATCATTCGCCAGTCTTATGTTTAGTCCTGCTTATAAGGTAAACATTCGTTAATCTTCTCCATTCTGCAGCATTTTTTGTTTCTCTTCCCTAGCTTTCCTGTTGAAACCTTCTTCGCACTTTGGTTGTAAAGTCACCATTTCTTGCGCCTTCTCGTCTTTTGTCTGGCCGTATTGGTTCCATGGTTGTTCATCCGACACACCCCATACCATATAAATGAGGCAAGGGATGATGGAATTTGCCGCGGCTATAATGTAAACCATACGCCATTGGTGCACGGTTTGCTGAAGAAACAAACAAGAAAATTAATAAACGGCTATCGGTTCATGAAGATTTATTATGCTCGTGAACTCACATTATTGTTTGTCAATAAACCGACGACCACCGGTGAGATGTAACCGACGTTTATAGTGACCAATCCACAAAATCCGAGCAATACGCTCGCGTAATTGGGGCTAAGGTCGACGAAGGTAGCGAGCGTGGAAGCGGAAATTGCTCCGTTCAAAGCCGTTCCCATTATCATGAAAACTGCGGCCAAAACCGGATGACAACCGCTGTAGCCCAACGCTAAGATAAAGAACCCTTGAACCCCGCAGCAGACAAACGTCGCTAATTTTCGTACGTTCGTTAGAGTCATCCTCTTCGTACGCAACAACCAATCGCTCCACATAGCGAAGAAATAGGAAAACATAGTTCTGAAGAGGTGAGGTGCCCCTGATAAAATACCAATCTGTAAAACGAATTAGCAATTGAGTTAAAATTGTCGGTGTTATAACTTCATCTTGTTTATTTATTTTTAATTTCTTGCCGCATTAATATCCCATCCGTGAATGAAATTAAAATACGATGGCGCTTGAGTCATGAGAGTAAGAAAACCCCAGGCACCACCCCAGTGGGCGATGATCGTGATCCACACGGGTTTGGAAGTCAACAGCTCTTTCCAAGGTATTCTGGTCTCCTGATTCTCGGACGATCCGGACATGTGATCTTCAATATACTTTCTTTCTTCTACACTAATGCGAGGATGCTGTTGTGGTGAATCGTAGACGAGGAACACCCAGAAAATATACCTAAACACAAATTACTTCTTATATTATCATTCTTAAACAGACCAGGACTATTTTATCTGTGGAAACATAAATATACCATATCACACCGAGAACGGAGGTAACGTAAAAAGCTGCTGCCCATCCCATCCAACTACTCACAGCCGCGCAGAGGGGGTAAGTAATTGCGGCTCCTACGGAACTTCCTAAAAAATTATTTTACATAAGTCATTGTAGGACACAGTGAATGATCTATTTCATATTTTCATAACACAAGCAACACAAGGAAGAAGCACGCGTTCTTACCCAGATAAGCGCTGACGAATCGACTTCTCTCGTGAGATGGTATCCATTTCGCAGTCATATCGTGCATAGAAGGCCAAATGACTCCCTTAAAAGATATTCCCACCGTTTTACATTAGTATTGACATTTTTTTCGATACTTGCGTGTTAGAAAAATTGTAAACAGTATGGAATTTTATAAACTGTAGCTGCAATGTTAGAAGGTTTGTTTGCATGCGAGGAATATCAAACGACAACGTACAGCGATTACACCTTGAAGAACTCGCAGGGCAACAAGCGCATACAGATGATACCTCGTCATAAGGGGTATTAGGAAGCCCAGTAGAGCTGTTAAAAAATTTGCCCATCCGTAAACCATCTTCGTGCCGTAGCGTCTCGCCAAAAGTCCACCCGGAAGTTGCGACAACCAATGTAACCAATAGTATGCACCAAGTGCCAATCCTTGTTCATTCTCGGTCCAAGCAAATCGATCCTCATACTGAACAAAATAAGATTTTCTGTCATTCGCATTTCTGCCTCGCAACACGTACTTACGATTTCTTGGCAATTAGCCGTTCATTGATAATTACCAGAATGTCTTGAGGCGTTGACGCTGTGCTAGATATTTCTGAAACGTTAAATCTTTCCATTGATGAATTCAAGCTCTGCGTCCCATTGATCCATGCGTGAACATCGCTATGTTCTGCACAGTGTACAATTGCAGCGGCTTTTGGACGTGGTACGATCATCGCTACTATCGTTAGATTCAGGTTGATTCTCAGCATGTAATTGATAGCAAACCCACAGAAGACAAGGTACCACAAGACATCTCGGCACGAAATCAATTCTTTCTCTTTGGAGTAAAATACATTCATAAAAAAACCATGAAAGTTCATTATAATGAAATTTAATAGAAAATTAATTATTATGATCCGATATGTTCTTGGTGTATTCTAAATATAAATTGTCATGATTTATGTCGGAAGAGATTGAATTGTGGGGCCTATGTAATAACATGTGTTAATGTCTACATATGTCACCAAACGCGCTTATGACGTATACCATTATACAAATGAGCTGACGGTATGAACATCATTATCTGTTTGACTCTGAGCGAGTCCCCTTATTTCTAACAAAATAACAAGAAGATAAACGTGTATCAGGTGTCATATATTTATCAACTACCGGTACAAGTGTTCCAGTACATATTTCTTATTTGACTAGTAATAATGAACACATAGAATTGTATTTAAAAATCATACGCGAAGTGTTGAGTCTATACATACGCTTTTTTATCGTACACGAAAGGTGAACGGTATCCTTAAATCCAACATTAGATTTCTTAGAGCTACCAGTGACAAAATGAAGGAAATTTCCAAATGATCACCGCTACTTTTCCGCGAGTATTAGTTATTCTATTTCTATCATTACGATTTGTCTAATGGCTTAACAGTCATTTATCTCTTGATTGTTTCCAGAACATGTGCATGTTTGTATGGACGTTAAAATGTAGTTTCAATGCGGGTCCCTTTCATCGTCAACGAGGACTGGATTCATGGGGATTGTGGAATACAATGGCTACCATTCTCCCTTAATCATAGTATTAAGAAATTTAGCGGCGGATCCATTTTCTGAAGAGAATAGTCTTTCCGTCGTGAACGACCGAGGTCACAGATATGCAATCATGGACGAATGTCAACGATTCCACTGACTGAACCCAACCATACATATATACATCTAATAACATAGTGACAGTGACTGATTGAACAATGTGCAGTAATCTGCATGAGTGCAACATACATGTTCGTACAGCAATGTGCATATGTATAGAATTATTATCTTTATTTCGTTGCCTTCGTTGTTTGTATTAATGTAGATCGTCGATGATCGATGTACAATAATCTATGCACATACGGTTATATTTCTTTTGGAAGTGATAGTGGAAAATTAATTTACATTAAGGCCATGTATTAATTCATAAGCTTGTACTCACTTTGTCCCATTGTCAACTTTGAGAATCACTTTGAGAAAGATAATAAAGAATCCCAAAATTATTCGAAATTGAATCACTTCCCCTTCAATTCCGCACAAGAAAATACATATAAATTATCACAATATAAATTTCTGATTCAACGAAATCGGACAGGGTGTATCCTGCGTTTCGCAATTATCTATTCTTCGGAGCGAGAACCGAATAACTGATGTCTTATGATATTTCACTGACTCCTACATTCCCCTTTTCCTTCAAGAAAGCTTCTGCGGCAACTACGAGGTTTCAGTAGAGCATCGCGACAAAGTCCCTCTGATCCTGCTAACTTGCTCTTATCTGCTATTGAGCTACTGTCACGGCGAGTAGTGTGTGACTGTCCCTCAAATACAATCGAAAAGAACCTGAGGAACTCTTCGCGGTCCTCCACCCACCTAGAAATCTTTCTGATAAGGTCGATCGGCAGTTACGTTTGTGTGCCGTTCGATAAAGCGAAATTTCCTTTGCTAAACAAACATTATCGAAAGATCGCAAAGATCACCGCCGTATTGTTCCTGAATGTATTCAATTAGATTTGCTGTAGAATACATGTTTTCGGTCACTGATAAAACAATGTCACAAATCAAGCGCCGGAGACCCAACGAACGTTGAATGCGAAGGATCACAGACAAAGTGACATGTATCTACTTAATTTCCATGAGGTGTTTAGTTATCGTACCTTATCTAACATAAGTAGATTATGATTCATTAATGAGCGTCTCCTTTCTCACGATAAGGTAATTAATTGTATTTGTTATCGTCTATTAATAATTGCATTTAAATACAATGATGATCACAAGCATTATTTGTGTTTCATGATACTCGATCTTGCTGGAAATGAAACTTGGTATATCACCACACCTGTAGGTGATGCACACCAGTCGCGTGATAAATAATAGTATTAAAGTATCACGGTCAATTTATTGGACCCGTCGTTCACTAATCCGGTACGTAGGTGTTATGATCAAGCACAAACATGTGATGTAGTTCATAATTACGCGGAGCTCATTCACATAAAATTTCGATGAGTTGAAATTAACTGCAATTTAAATATATCATGTATAGTTCCTTGTATTTTTCTTCTATAATATTAAAACTTATTATTTTTTTTCCAAATCCTTTTTTACTCTTTCCTAATATTCCACTTCCGAAGTTTTGCGTGTACCATCTTTGTCGGCAATGCCAATCCCTGTAAATACATCAATAGTTGACTTGTTTTTGTCGTTTGCCAAATCTCCCGGATTTTTTATCACTACGTGGTGCTGATTAACTATGCACACGGCAAGTACAACGTCTCTTCTTTCTACAATCATATCCCACAAGCATACCACCGTTTGCTTAATATTTATCTCTTTCTGACATTGTAACATAAGAAAACGTCAAATACGTGAATAAGGTTAGGTTACTGTTTCCAAATTCTTGAATTACCTTATTATGAATGTAAAAGTAGATTAAACAAATACCATTATACACTTTACGCTAATTTAACCTAACTCATCCTAAAACCAACCCCAACCCACCCTAACCCATTCCAATCATAATTCAAGCAGCCAATGGTACTTAATTGGACCACAGTGGTAACTGATTATAGTTTATTCAAGCGACTGGTAACAACGGAAAGCATACTTACCAACAATGGATGAAAGCTGCATGCTATTTTAAAAACACAAAATGTTATGCAAAACAAGGTAGAATGTCAATAAACTAATTATTCAATCAACTACTCAAATACTATATTTTCGGAAAATCGCAAAAATTGTTAACGACAGCTGACCACATATTGACTTATACTATTGAAACCGGTCTGACCCAATACCTATTTACTCATACTACTTAATTTTTACTGAATTTGTTATATTGACTTATACTACTGAAAATAACATCAGTCATATAACGTCCAATAACGCATTCTTATCGTATTTCCTCATATTATTAAGCATTCTCAACATCTTTATACGTATTTTAACGCTCAACAACGCGTTCCTTACCCATTTTCACACATTCTAACCTATTTTAACGCATTTCAATACATTTTTAATGTGTTTTAACCTATTTCAACACATTTTAATGCATTTCTAAATATTCTAACCTATTTTAACGCGTTTTCATAGTTTTTAAGGTTCTAATGCATATTCAACGTATTTTAACGTACTGAAAATTGTCTATTGAATCAAACATTTTTGTATTCTGTCGGTAATCAGTAGACTGATTATCACTGTTCTCAATTTACATCCATGTAGCACATCGGTAACCAATCTGTAATCGTTAGGCTGATTATCACCGTCATCAATGTCGATCAAGTCAACGAATCGGTAATGTATCGAGACAGACGCAATATGAGAGAGAATTCTCATCCAAATTACACACTTTTTTGTGTAAATTTGAGAATATCTGTCGCACATACTACTCATGAATCAATAATTCGTCAAATAATCCAACGTCTTCATATTTTCACACTGGAAATCATAAAAAAACCTAAAATTTTCAAAATTTAATGCCAACAATCGTTCAATATATTCGAATGAATTGAGACGCATTTTCGACGTATTTTAAAAGATTTTAACGCATTTTTAACGCACTTTAAAGCATTTTTTTTATTTATCAACGGGCTTTTGCCCAATTTTAACACATTTTAACTAATTTTCAACGCATTTCCACTCACTTCTGACGCTCTTTCAACGCACTTTGATACATTTGAAGGCATTTTCGACGCATTTCATCTCATTTTCGACAACCTTTCAACGCATTTTCAACGCACGCACACATTTAAACGCATTTTAACGTGTTCAAACGCACTTTAACTCACTATCATGCACTATTGACGTATTTTAACATATTTTCACACTTTATCACGCATTCTCAACCTACTTTTACGAACTTTCGTACACTCTAGCGCATATACAATATACGTACTATATGTCTATTATACACACTATATACGTACTATATATGTAACATATGTACTATATACTTATTACATGCACTATATACGTAATATCTATATAATATGCGAAATACGAAATATATTTTTTATCGTATTTTAATGCATTTTTAACGTATTTTATTGTATTTCACCACATTTTAATGCATTTTTCACGTACTTTATCGTATTTCAACGCATTGTAACACATTTTAATGCAGTTTTAACGTACTTTAACGTATTTTAATGCATTTTTAACGAATATTATCGTATCTTAATGCATTTTAACGTACTTTAATGCATTTTTAACATATATTACCGTATTTCACTGCTTTTTAACACATTTTAATGCTATTTTAACGAATTTTATTGTATTTTAACGTATTTTAATCCTTTCTTAACGTATATTATCGTATTTCAACGCATTTTAATGGATTTTAATGCATTTTTAATGCACTTTATCGTATTTCAACGCATTTTAATGGATTTTAATGCATTTTTAACGTATTTTATCGTATTTCAACGCATTTTAATGGATTTTAATGCTCTTGTAACGTATTTTATCGTACTTCAACGCATTTTAATTGATTTTAATGCTATTTTAACGAATTTTATTGTATTTTAACGTATTTTAATCCTTTCTTAACGTATATTATCGTATTTCAACGCATTTTAATGGATTTTAATGCATTTTTAACGAATTTTATCGTATCTTAATGCATTTTAACGTACTTTAATGCATTTTTAACATATATTACCGTATTTCACTGCTTTTTAACACATTTTAATGCAGTTTTAACGTACTTTAATGCATTTTTAACATATATTACCGTATTTCACTGCTTTTTAACACATTTTAATGCAGTTTTAACGTACTTTAACGTATTTTAATGCATTTTTAACGTATTTTATCGTATTTCAACGCATTTTAATGGATTTTAATGCTCTTTTACGTATTTTATCGTACTTCAACGCATTTTAATGGATTTTAATGCTATTTTAACGAATTTTATTGTATTTTAACGTATTTTAATGGATTTTAATGCATTTTTAACGCATTTTATCGTATTTTATCGTTTTTCAACGCATTTTAATGGATTTTAATGCTCTTTTAACGAATTTTATTGTATTTCAACGCATTTTAATGGATTTTAATGCATTTTTAACGCATTTTATCGTATTTCAACGCATTTTAATGGATTTTAATGCATTTTTAACGCATTTCATCGTATTTCAACGCATTTTAATGGATTTTAATGCATTTTTAACGTATTTTATCGTATTTCAATGCTTTTTAACGTATTTTAATGCATTTTTAACGCATTTTATCGTATTTCAATGCTTTTTAGCGTAATTTAATGCATTTTTAACGTATTTTAATGTATTTTAATGCATTTTTAACGTATTTTAATGTATTTTATCTTTTTTCAACGCATTTTAATGGATTTTAATGCTCTTTTAACGAATTTTATTGTATTTCAACGCATTTTAATGGATTTTAATGCATTTTTAACGTATTTTATCGTATTTCAACGCATTTTAATGGATTTTAATGCATTTTTAACGTATTTTATCGTATTTCAATGCTTTTTAACGTATTTTAACGCTTTTTAATGCATTTTAATGCTCTTTTAACGATTTTTATTGTATTTCAACGCATTTTAATGGATTTTAATGCATTTTTAACGTATTTTATCGTATTTCAACGCATTTTAATGGATTTTAATGCATTTTTAACGTATTTTATCGTATTTCAATGCTTTTTAACGTATTTTAACGCTTTTTAATGCATTTTAATGCTCTTTTAACGATTTTTATTGTATTTCAACGCATTTTAATGGATTTTAATGCATTTTTAACGTATTTTATCGTATTTCAACGCATTTTAATGGATTTTAATGCATTTTTAACGTATTTTAATGTATTTTAATGCATTTTTAACGTATTTTAATGTATTTTATCTTTTTTCAACGCATTTTAATGGATTTTAATGCTCTTTTAACGAATTTTATTGTATTTCAACGCATTTTAATGGATTTTAATGCATTTTTAACGTATTTTATCGTATTTCAACGCATTTTAATGGATTTTAATGCATTTTTAACGTATTTTATCGTATTTCAACGGATTTTAATGGATTTTAATGCATTTTTAACGTATTTTATCGTATTTAAATGCTTTTTAACGTATTTTAACGCTTTTTAATGCATTTTTAATGTATTTAAACGCATTTTAATGGATTTTAATGCTAATTTCAGTTTCTTTAATTTTTTTGGCTAGTATAGTAGTTTTTTTTGGCTAGTATAGTAGTTTTTTCTGCTAGTATAGTAGTTTTTTCGGCTAATATAGTAGTTTTTTCGGCTAGTATAGTAGTTATTTTCTGACAGTATAGTAGTTTTTTTCGGCTAGTATAGTAGTTTTTGTGCTAGTATAGTAGTTTTTTCGGCTAGTATAGTAGTTATTTTCTGACAGTATAGTAGTTTTTTTCGGCTAGTATAGTAGTTATTTTCTGACAGTATAGTAGTTTTTTCGGCTAGTATAGTAGTTATTTTCTGACAGTATAGTAGTTTTTTTCGGCTAGTATAGTAGTTTTTGTGCTAGTATAGTAGTTTTTTCGGCTAGTATAGTAGTATAGTAGTATGTAGTATAGTAGTTTTTTCTACTACTATACTAGCCAAAAAAAAACTACTATACTAGCACAAAAAACTACTATACTAGCAGAAAAAAACTACTATACTAGCCGAAAAACTACTATACTAGCACAAAAACTACTATACTAGCCGAAAAAAACTACTATACTGTCAGAAAATAACTACTATACTAGCCGAAAAAACTACTATATTAGCCGAAAAAACTACTATACTAGCAGAAAAAACTACTATACTAGCCAAAAAAAATTAAAGAAACTGAAATTAGCATTAAAATCCATTAAAATGCGTTTAAATACATTAAAATACATTAAAAATGCATTAAAAAGCGTTAAAATACGTTAAAAAGCATTGAAATACGATAAAATACGTTAAAAATGCATTGAAATCCATTAAAATGCGTTGAAAAACCATAAAATACGTTACAAATCCATTAAAATGCATTGAAATACGATAAAATGCGTTAAAAATGCATTAAAATACATTAAAAAGCATTGAAATACGATAAAATACGTTAAAAATGCATTAAAATCCATTAAAATGCGTTGAAATACGATAAAATGCGTTAAAAATGCATTAAAATCCATTAAAATGTGTTGAAATACGATAAAATGCGTTAAAAATGCATTAAAATACGTTAAAAAGCATTCAAATACGATAAAATACGTTAAAAATGCATTAAAATCCATTAAAATGCGTTGAAATACGATAATATACGTTAAAAATGCATTAAAATCCATTAAAATGCGTTGAAATACGATAAAATACGTTAAAAATGCATTAAAATCCATGAAAATGCGTTGAAAAACGATAAAATACATTAAAATACGTTAAAAATGCATTAAAATACGTTAAAAAGCATTGAAATACGATAAAATGCGTTAAAAATGCATTAAAATACGTTAAAAAGCATTGAAATACGATAAAATACGTTAAAAATGCATTAAAATCCATTAAAATGCGTTGAAATACGATAAAATGCGTTAAAAATGCATTAAAATCCATTAAAATGTGTTGAAATACGATAAAATGCGTTAAAAATGCATTAAAATACGTTAAAAAGCATTCAAATACGATAAAATACGTGAAAAATGCATTAAAATCCATTAAAATGCGTTGAAATACGATAATATACGTTAAAAATGCATTAAAATCCATTAAAATGCGTTGAAATACGATAAAATACGTTAAAAATGCATTAAAATCCATTAAAATGCGTTGAAAAACGATAAAATACATTAAAATACGTTAAAAATGCATTAAAATACGTTAAAAAGCATTGAAATACGATAAAATGCGTTAAAAATGCATTAAAATACGTTAAAAAGCATTGAAATACGATAAAATACGTTAAAAATGCATTAAAATCCATTAAAATGCGTTGAAATACGATAAAATGCGTTAAAAATGCATTAAAATCCATTAAAATGCGTTGAAATACGATAAAATGCGTTAAAAATGCATTAAAATACGTTAAAAAGCATTCAAATACGATAAAATACGTTAAAAATGCATTAAAATCCATTAAAATGCGTTGAAATACGATAATATACGTTAAGAAAGGATTAAAATACGTTAAAATACAATAAAATTCGTTAAAATAGCATTAAAATCCATTAAAATGCGTTGAAATATGATAAAATAGTATGTACAACGAGTATATAATACGTATATAATATATGTATTACGTATACAGCACACATAATAGGTATATAGTACGTATGTTACATATATAGTACGTATATATTATATATAATAGGTATATAGCACGTATGTCACATATATAGTACGTATATAGTATATATAATAGGTAGATAGTACGTATGTTACATATATAGTACGTATATAGTATATATAATAGGGATATAGTACGTATGTTATATAGATAGTACGTTTATAGTATATATAATAGGTAATAGTTCGTATGTTGTATATGCGCTATAGTGCACGAAAATACGTATTATGAATGCGTTATAAGGTGTGAAAATATGTTAATATACGTCAATAGTGCATGAAAGTGAGTTAAAGTGCGTTAAGAATGCGTTTAAATACGTTAAAATTCATTTATATATGTTAAAATGCGATGAAAATGCATTAAAATGCGTTTACATACATTAAAGTACGTCCAGAATGCGTTTAAATGTGTTAAAGTGCGTTGAAAGCGCGTTAAAAATGAGTTGACAATGATTTGAATGCATTAAAATCTATTAAATTGCGTCAGAAATTACAGATCGGTTACCGACGTCCTACACGGATGTACATTGACGACGGGGAGAATCAGTCTAGCAATTAAAGATTGGTTATCGACGTCTTACACCGATGCTAATTGAAAATGGTGATAATCAGTCTAGCGATTACAGATTGGTTACCGACGTCTTACACCGATGCAAATTGAGAATAGTGATAATCAGTCTAGCGATTGCAGATTCGTTACCGATATTCTACACAAATGTAAATTGAGAATTGTGATAATCAGTCTAGCGATTGCAGATTCGTTACCGATATTCTACACGACCGTAAATTGAGAACTGTGATAATCAGTCTAGCGATTACAGATTGGTTACCGACGTCCTACACGGATGTAAATTGAGAACGGCGATAATCAGTCTGGCGATTGCAGATTCTTTACCGATATTCTACACGAACGTAAATTGAGAACTGTGATAATCAGTCTAGCGATTACAGATTGGTTACCGACGTCTTACACCGATGCAAATTGAGAATTGTGATAATCAGTCTAGCGATTACAGATTGGTTACCGATATTCTACGCGAATGCAAATTGAGAACTGGGACAATCAGTCTAGCGATTACAGATTGGTTACCGACGTCCTACACGGATGTAAATTGAGAACGGCGATAATCAGTCTGGCGATTGCAGATTCTTTACCGATATTCTACACGAACGTAAATTGAGAACTGTGATAATCAGTCTAGCGATTGCAGATTCGTTACCGATATTCTACACGACCGTAAATTGAGAACGGCGATAATCAGTCTAGCGATTGCAGATTCATTACCGATATTCTACACGAACGTAAATTGAGAACTGTGATAATCAGTCTGGCGATTGCAGATTCTTTACCGATATTCTACACGAACGTAAATTGAGAACTGTGATAATCAGTCTAGCGATTACAGATTGGTTACCGACGTCCTACACGGATTTAAATTGAGAACGGTGATAATCAGTCTAGCGATTACAGATCGGTTACCGATGTTCTACACGAATGTAAATTGAGAACGGTGATAATCAATCTAGCGATTGCAGATTCGTTACCGATGTTCTACACGGATGTAAATTGAGAACGGTGATAATCAGTCTACTGATTACTGACAGAATACCAAAATATTTAATTGGACATACAATTTTTAATACGTTAAAATATATTGAAAATGCATTATAACATTAAAAATTTTATGAAAATGCTTTAAAATAGATTAGAACGTTTAGAAATGCATTTAAATGCGTTGAAATAGGATAAAATTCGTTAAAACAGCATTAAAATCCATTAAAATGCATTGAAATACATTGAAATGCGATAACATGTGTGAAAATGGGTTAAGAACGCGGTTTTGAGTGTTAAAATACGTATAAAGATGAAGAGAATGCTTAATAGAGCGTGGTAATACATTACGAATGCGTTATTGTTCGTGAAAATACAATTGATCGCTATAGAATTAGTCGTTTTTAGTAGTGAATATATATGTTAAAAAATTAAGTAGTATAAGTCAACACAGGCTTAGGCGTTTTTCAGTAGTATAAATCAATGTTTGGTCAGAAATTAATTATGTAGTGCAGGTCAGTATGTCGTCTAACATTAAGTAGTGTCGGTCAATATAGGATTAGTTTCATTAGTCCATGTATGGTCAGACATTTCTAATTTTTGTTCTATCTTGTTTAACTAAGAAATGCGTTGAAATATATTAACATACTTTCTGTAAGTCGCAAATCGTACGGTATCCGTATCAATAGCTTTCATGAACATAATGTGTTAAAACAGGATTATTTTGGGTCATTTAGCGATTTTTTGCATTAAAATACAATTATTTTAAGTTAAATACCGATTTTTCCTATTAAAATCTGGTAATTTGGAGTTGACGATTTTCTATATGAGATACGTTTATTTTTAGTTATTTAGCGATTTTCTATGTTGAAATATGACCAAATTGATGTATGTATGTATGATATCGGATGTTTATATTTGATATAATGCCCTTGCAATATACCACATATATCTGCGTATATATGGAACAGTATATAGTTTAATGGTAAAGATATGCACACTTTATACATAAGTAATAACATCCTACTATTAATATTGAACTAGTATATACTACATGTGCTACGTACGTTCGTTACGATAGATCTTTTTGAGGAATAATGGTTAATTTTCAGAGGACTCTTACAACTCTGCCGATATAATAGCAGAACTTAACTGTTCCTGAACTATATTTCCATCTACCGATGATTGACAGAAGCTGTTCATGTGAGCAGCTTGTATCGATAATGCCCAACGAAACAGTTGCGAATAGAAGTTAAAGTATGCGAAAAATAATTATCTTTTCCCATTATAGGATCCCCTCATATGTTTGCCACTGATAAAAAATTAAGTAAATATTCGTAGTTGGTAAAATCAGGTTGACACATGTTGTACAAGAAGAACTTTTCAAACGTGGGTCAAAGGCGCACAGCAGATTCTGATTGACTTACTTAAACGCAACGTAAAGCATTGCAGCACTGTCGGTGGATGCATTAATAAATCGAGCGTGATGAACTAGTCTCAACTGGAATTCATATTATCACTTCAGCTTCTAATTAGTTCACGTCAAAATGATAGATAACTGCAGATAATGTTTTTTGACTCGACACGCGCCAGTTTTAGTCTGTTGCGTTTGTCGGCTTTTACAATTTAGTGCCTTTGAAACATTCGACAGAGTTGCCTGCTATAGTAATAAAGTAGAATCACGTAACACTGATCATCAAAACATTAACAAAATCATTATTTTGAATTACTAAATGCCGAAATAAATCATTTAAGTCACAAATTGTGGAAAATTTCTGATGGTTCTTCCGCCAAGGAATTATCTATAGCGTGATGCATTCGAATAAAATAATCTGTATATTGTGAATTAATAACGTTCTCTTATGTCAATAAACAGAAGTGATTTTGTTGTCACGTTAAACTCCATTTGATACATTTCGTTGCGATACCAAGACACAGTATTTTACTTTGTACATATTTCTTGTACAAGAAAACATGTTCAACATCTCTGCCATAGTGCGTCGACGCTACAATTTGCTTATTGTTTGGACGAATTTCACCACACATAGACGGTCCACTCAACAAGGGGGTTATTATGTTTTCCGTACTACGTATCATTCATTAACCAGGGAAAAAAGTTGGCGATACGTTAATGTATGTGTAAGAAGCAAACCAACGTAAACACTAGGGAAATGTTTGTATGAAAAAAACACTGCGAATGATTGCTCAGTATGTGTAGATATTCTAATAATGACCATTAAAAACATTTTGTATTAATAATTGTTGACCTATCAGCATTGACGTATTGGAACTTACGTTATTTAATGGTACGAAAACAGTTAAAGGTCCATGACCTATTTAATTGATACACATCACGGGGAAGAACGTCTTTCCAGTAGATCATTTTTTCACGATGGAAGATTCCCCGTGATATTGCTCACTTTCAAGTAGTATTACTTCATACACCACAGATTACACGGTGTCTCTTACATGTTTCTTAGCGAAATTCGTTACTTCATTTCAGTACATGATGTAATACGATAGGCTATATTAATGATTTATTTGAAATCTCTGCGTTTCGTTGGATGTATGTTATAACGCTGCACAAAACGTTTGGCGAAACCTTCTGGAATTTACTTATCCAATGCTTCATGTTCTTTCTAAACTCCTCAAAGTCCGCGTCCATGACAGATCTTTCCATTTCTTAGATATATGTTACCGTATAAGTGTTGGAACATTCGATACTCGCACGATTATTAGTTGGGGACTGTCGATTTTATGGATTGTAAACTAACATTATCGAGAATAGCGGGTAAGTTATAGACCCTTATCATTCCGCGCGAGACTGTATTCGATCTGCGTCAGTTATCATTAAGAATACTAAATGATGTATAATCGTTTGGGACGCATATTAAATATTTCATAATTACTGTTTCCATCTAAACGTCATATTCGTCCGGACTTTCGCAGATAATCACACACTATCTTCCGTTTTCCATCCTCTTACAATTAGCAATCCTCTGACGCATTGCAGCCCTGTACAATTCATTGTGCGCTGCTGTCGTAACTGCCTGTTCGATAAAAGATTCTTGCCATTCTTCTAGATGCCCTCTTCTTGCGTTGCTTATATGCTCCTATTGCGTAACACGCGATATGTCCCAAGTCATGTGATAATCATAGTGTATAAACAATTTAAAATTGATTGTTCTCGAAGAAGACTGGGATTATCTCGTTAACTGTGTTCATGAACATATGTTTTTATTTTTTGCATTGAAGAACTCTATATTGTCTGTATGTAGTGGTCTCACAAAACATCAGCTTTAATCGTGTCAATTATTATACGTTAATAAATTTTATTTTTTCTTCCTTTCAGAAAAATGGTTTACAGAATTTCGAGAGCTGCACTTACTACTTGTATTCACCTATCAATCATGTACATGGTTTATCGAGAATGCTGGAAGGTGATATTTTTATTTTTACAACCGTATTAAATAAGATTCTAAATAACTTGCTATTCAGCAATGGAAAATCAAGTTCAAATGATGTCCTCCGATTTTATATGCAATCCGGAAAAAGGAAATGGAGCGATGTTCGTTTAGCCTTGACGTGTGAATCATGAATAGTAATTTCTAATGAAGAAGGAACTTCGTTGGCAATAAATGTAGATAATTGCAAAATCTGTAATAGTACAAGTTTAATTTTACAAAATAAAATAAAATTCGTTGACGGTATAAGCTGATTCCATTATATCCGATATTGTTTAAAATGGTATGTCACTAAAAGGTTTGAGTAAGCGTTAATATTTAGCTACAGTTTTTACGTTCTTGATGTTTCTCCGAGAATTCTATCGTATACTAACATGTAGAAAACACGCACGTGACATACGTAGATTTTTTGTTGCTTTTAGTAGCCTGTAACCAGAGACATGGCTGGTTGATGCAACACTTTCGTTCGCTTGCAGCTACAAAAAGAAAACTACACTTCTGTAGATGCAGTTTCTGAGCAGACCTTTAGTATAGTTATCGGATTATCAGTAACGATTATTCTTGCGCTCTACATAATTTACATACAACTTTTGATGGTCAAGTAAAATGAAAATTGAATGTGCATAAGCAAGTTTATTTGTTGCACAGGATTGGTAGAGAATGTATGGTTAGATACCAGTAGAAATGCTAAGCCTTGTACGAAGCGAATAATAAATGTTCGTTAGGAATGAAGGTAACGAATAGGAAAGGTAACCGGGTACCGCCTTATTGGGAGCTAAGGTTTAAATCGATTCCACCACCGTTAAATTAACCGTCTGAGCCAGAAGCTTGTTTTTTCGACATCCTTTAGAAAAACTCGTAACTCAGGGTTTTGCAATTTTATCATGTCGCAACGAGGAAAAGCGAACTTATCATTTTCCTCTCACCGTGACTTAAAATGTAGGTATCGGATGTTTAAACTTCCAAGAGCACTAAAGGGTTGCGAAAGGATCTGGGAAATATTATTTGTTGTCATACACAAGGGGAAATTTACGCTGGAAGATTTGGATATTGATAATATGTATTTGATTGCAAAAGGGTTTGTTTACGATGACACTATTATTCGGGAGACCCGTTTCGTCATTAATATTGTTTGTCAAAGAAAAACATTCGTATAGCACAAATAATTTGTGATTGGTTCTAAGGAATGTTAATATGCCAAGTGGTGGGAAGTCCATTAGGACATTCGGCGATGAAGGTAAAGTTATGTTGTTGACTAGGTGCGTGGGCATTGTCATGCGCGGTTAACTATGTAAAGGAATTGTTTTTCTAGTGAAAAGGATGGCACGTGGTGCTCGTCCAAAAGCAAGAACGAGTATGTACTAACTTGACACTGACTCCATGCTTTCTGGGATTTCGTCAGAACGGCAGGGCAGTGCGCGCTGCGCACGGCTTTCTAGAAAGAAACATTTCCCGCATTTACATAAGTCGGTTCAGCAGCCGGGGGGGGGGGAAGACCCGAGGGACTAGAGCGTGCCGTTAGTGCAATCCGCTGTTTGAATTCGTCTGGACAGTCTTAATTCAGCCTTTGAACGAGACAGTTGGGGACTAGCCAACCTCCCGTGCATTTACGACGTTTATCTCCCTCGCCGCGGTTTTCTCTAGCTCTGACGAGAGATCCTTGCCCAGAATCTCAGAGGCCGGATCGTACTTAAATAGATACTTACACCAGTGTCTTCCGCACTACTGAAGATCTGCCTTTATCACCCTTCGTGCGTTTCGAATTGTCGCTCAGTTCCTTTTACAAGGAAAAGAACTTTATCGCTTGCCGCTGAGTCCATTGCAATTGTCGCTCGAGATCATTAATTATAGGTATTCATTCGTCTTATCCGTACAGTTCATTTTAATCTTGATGCCAACGTAGGGAATTGATTTTACGCGTTGATATTCTCGAATCCAGAGTGATTGACCGTAAACCTTTATCGACTTGTCATTAGAGCAAAGTAGGTTCGCTGGAAAACGAAATGCCGAGCAGCAAGACACGAATTGCCATCGTCGGTGCTGGAGTCGCCGGTTTGATAACGGGTCGGCATGTTGCTGCTCATCCCGAGACACACAGTCTGACAATTTTCGAGCAAACTGACGCGGTCGGCGGTACCTGGGTTTACACCGATCAGACAGAGTACGACAAGTACGGCTTACAGGTGCACAGTAGCATGTACAAGAATCTCAGGTCAGTTTCTGTCCTTTCGAAAGGTCATACGAATACTGAAAATATTATTTAGTTTACCCTAAAGTAATTCTTCTAAGTATCAGTCTTCTCAGCGACGATGAATTCTATTAAAAAATCAATTACTTTAGTTTTTTTTACTAACTGGCTGTTATCTCGCGAATTATTCGGTTTTGGGGTAGTAGAAAGAAGAAGCTACATCTTGTCCCGAAAGATGGATCGCGTAGGTTTATCCCACGTAGCAAATTGATATAAAAATGTTCCTGGCGCGCTTCAATGAAATGTGTTCGTTCTATTATTTCATGACCAGTATCTGTACGGGCAGTTCTTACAAGTTATGATAAACCCTGTTGACACGCGATACACTTCTTGACTTGCCGATGATACGATTACATTGTACATTAGTTTCGGAAACTAGCAAGTGTTGTGGATAATGTCATTCCAAACGTTTGAAAATTAATGATTGCGAAAGATTTTTCAAAAGGGCCAAATGTCGGTAAAAAAGATATATCTTATCTTTGCACAGAACGAATATTCCAAAAGAGGTTATGCAGATTCCTGACTTTCCTTTTGAAGATCAAGATGGTCCATCTTTCGTTCATCACAGTGTGATACGAGATTACCTGGCCAAGTACGCCAAGCATTTTAATCTCTACTCGCATATCAAGGTAAATGCAACGACGGTCCAGAATAATTCTTCAAGGCAGTTTACTAGCACCAAATAAATCTATGTTTGTATAGCGACGAAATCACATTTTTATACACAAATAAATATGTTCTCACTTGAGGATAACGTAGAGATTGTTTAAAATACAAAGGTACGTTTTCGTCAACTATTTAAACGTAGACTTATTTAAAACTCCGGCGAAAATCCCAGCTGTGAGACACGCATTATGGTCTTCCCAAAAAGAGTGACGATTTTTGCTCATTAGTAATTAACGATATACAAATTGGCAAGACCGTGACGGATCATTGCTTTTCTTATCAGCACAGACTGTTCTTTCAGTTTCATACGGTAGTGAAACGGGTTGAGCCGGAAATTTTGTCGAACGGCCAGACGGTCTACATGATTACATATCAGGACCTGGAGACGAAGGTCGAAACAACGAAAACATTCGACGCTCTCATTCTATGCAATGGACATTACACGGTTGGACATGTTCCGCGTATCGCGGGTATTGAAAGTTTCCCTGGCACCGTCATTCACAGCCACCAGTATAGAGTACCAGAAATCTACGCCGGAAAGAAAGTTTGCATCCTCGGTGCATCTTGGTCTGGCATAGATATCGCTCTGGAAGTCTGTCGATATGCAGATAAGGTACACTCATACTGTCTTTCGACATATTAACGCTGTCGTCGTAAATTAAAGATAAAAAGTGTTTACTAATTTAAGAAAATTTGTTTTCAAAAATAAAATCGCATTAAGTAATTACTTTTATCGTTCTACAAGATATGTAAAGTCTCACAGTAATTTTGTGCTTAATGGTTTTTAGGTATACCTAAGTCACAATCTTCCAGAACCTCTAGATTCGAAAATGTCAAAGAACGTGGAACAACGACCAGGGATTCAATCTATCCAAGGAAATCTGTTCACCTTCCGCGACGGATCTACAGCAGAAGTTGATGACTTCATATACTGCACCGGTAAAAAAATGACCATCCATGCCCTGCATTATTTACAAAAGAATTCCTTGTTGATGTTTACTGACAACCCCCTTTACTGTCGCTACAGGATATAAATTCACGTACCCCTTTATGTCATCCAAATTTGGGATATGCACCGACGACAATCATGTCGAGCCAATTTACAAACATCTGGTGCACATGGATATGCCTAATCTTTTCTTCATGGGACTGCCGGCTATTGTGATTCCCTTTCCGATGTTCCACATTCAAGCGCAATACATTCTCTGCGTCATTGAGGGTCGTGTAAAGCTACCCTCTCCACAGCAGATGCGAACAGAATACGAAGCGGAAAAGAAATATCTGCTCGAGCAAGGAATACCAGTAAGCTGACTACTGCAGCTTGGGTTCTAGAGACTATGCAATTATTAATGTCTAACATTTTTACAGCTAAGGCATATCATCAAACTAAAGGAGAGGCAATGGGCTTACTACAATGACATTGCTGCTGCAGCCAAGGTCCCTAGTTTCCCACCTGTGATACGCAAAATCTACGACCATAGCGCGGAAATGCGAGATCTCGACTTCACTACGTACAAAAACCATCAGTACCGCATAATCAACAGTGAAAACTTCACGGTTTCTTGTTGTAAACCTTGTTAGGGCCTAATCTAAGAATCTAGGGACGTGCAGGTCGTATTTTAAAACGAACGCTAAAACCGATCGTCGGTGAAACTGTTCAAACATCGTCTAAATGCCTATTCGTCGGCTAAAAATGTCCTGTAAAATCTGGTCGACAGAATACGACATTGCGGACTGATCATACTTCCGCGATTACGTTTGATGTGCTCTCCTTGAACGGAACATTCACGTGGTAATCGGAGGAACACGTATATCTCGGGAGAAATCAGAGAGAAACGAATAAAGAGCTAAGTGCAATAAACAGAATATCGCCATCTTCATTATGGTAATTGATATTCAGTTTATATTGTTTACTGTAAGACTACATTGCTTTTTATTATACCGTTGTTGAATATTTCGTCATGTAATATAATGACAAAAGTTCAACAGTCAACGTCTACGTGAGAAAAAAATAAAAAGTCACTAACATTCTAATAAAACGAATTATGTTTATTACTTCTTTCATTATTAGATGAAACCCTGTTATTAACCTTTAACTACCTATATCACGTTTGAATTTCGCGGCTACTTTGTAGCCGTTATGCAACTGTTCAGTTGTCATGGATACCTATGTAAATAAACAGTGTAACCTCACAAACCTGATAGCAATGAATTACTTCACTTTCGATTATTTCGACTAAAGTGAAAAACCATTGTGAATATATTTAACAAATAGTGACATAAGCAGTACACATTTGTTTTTAACCTTCTGTACTTAGCGTTATTTTATTTGCTGAAAACTTTCTTGACGAACATAACAAATGGATGAACCAGAGGATTTAGATATTGTACCTTCGTCAACGATCGATGAAACCTCTGAGGAACTTGGAAAAGCTGCAGAAGAAGATAAACCGTTAAATGCAGAAATTGATGGTCCTGAAAAGCAGTCAAATGTCACAGAACAGCCTGTCTACAGAATCCGTCCACCACTTTCCGAGAAGTAAGTGAGTAGAAACCTGTAAGTAATTTCTTAATTTATGTTGTACATGAATTGAAATGTGAAAATCTTTTTGAAGTAATAGGAAATTTTTCACATACTTTTATATTCAATCTCAATCATTGTACAACAAAGTACCATAACAATGAATATATTTAAAAAAATAATGCTGTTGTGTATTATAACAGGTTCAAGCCTTTAAGCGCAAAAGAGATTATACATAATATATTGTTTGATCAACTTACGGGAAAGATATATTCAGCAGAAGAAGCTGCTCAGTGGAGTAAAAACATTGCAGATTTAATAAAAGCCAAAGTCAAAGGTGAATGCATCATGGTTTTATTTACAAAGATAATGAGATCAGATAACAGGGATATTGTGGTTAACAGACTTCTATTACATTCCCTTTTATTAACCTGATTATATTAACGGATTTCCAGAATTAAATTTTAAACGTTACAAGTACATTGTGAATGTAGTTCTGGGTGAACAACGTGGAGCAGGAGTAAAAATAGGTACAAGATGTATTTGGGATGCAGAAGCAGATACATATGCCTTTGATAGTTTCTTGAATGTAAGAATTCATACATTTTGTTACAATTTAACGATATAGTGAATTGTATCTATTTCCAGGAATATATTATTTTGATCAACAATATTCTTACAGGACACAATATTCTGTGTGGCTACAGTATATGCCATATATTTTTATTAAAATGAATTCTGATAGATCCTTGGATTAAACAATTTAATTCTAAATCAACAGTGATTAATAACACAAGATTTTAGAAACGGCAGGCGATTTATTAAAGTACAATATATTGTTATCATACATTAAGATGCATGCAGAATTCATTACACGTTATAAGATGGTACCATTTTTACATGCGGTTCTGAACAGTGTTTCTGACCTGTTTGTATAGCAGTACAATGCTGTTGCATTGCACACTTCTCATATACTAAAATTATTATAGCACCATAATTCACGGAATTACATTAGACTTGAAGAACATGTTTTCTTATAAGCTACATGTATTTATTGTTGTGTACTTATATTTACGTTTATGCAGCGACAATAACATATCTATATATTTGTTGTTTAGAAAGCTTAAAACAATTCCCATGTATACTTCTTTCGATTGCATTGTATTTAATATAAATAGATATCTAATTTACAACTTTATAAAGTTGTTATATTTCTATTTTCCTATTACATTATTTAATTGCTCGCATTCTACTATACTTTTAGTTATGGTAAGTATAGAATACAAAAATATATGAAGGTACCATTGTAATTTCAATTATTTTTGATTTTTAAGGATTTAAAGATATTGTTAAGCACCCGCAGTTTCAGTTAGCCATACATACTAAAATAGAACGAACACTTACGAAAACACTTAAAATTAAAACATAATTATTGGCATAGTTATGAAAATAAATAAATCTGTATTTTTCTCACCTGTCGATATATTTGAGAGAAGTGATAATTAAATTAAGTCAAGTCGTGACGCTTTTAATTATTTTGATTGCCCGCTTATCAGTTACTGTACATGACGACGAAAGTTTTTGTAGTAAATATGTTAACGCAAATTGCTGGCAAGGGATGTATTATAATGTTAATGAGATGATGCCTATAATATTAATAATTGTCGAAAATTATTGAGACCATTGACAATTGTGCCAGACATTAAAAACCGAATGATTAAGAAATTAATTGTAAGACGTACAATTTATTCATTCAGTGCAGAAGTCTACTAACATCTGGTCTCAATAGTCTCGACGTAACAGTATTAAAATTCTTTACATGATGGTGCATGGCATTGCACAGCAAAGTGGAAGACAAACTGGAACGACTGCACCGCCACTGCTGCTTTTGCTTTTGCTTTTACTCGATGCCTCATATTCATATTTACCTTTGGCCTTTTGCCAGCCACCCTGCCAAATACAACATTACTTATACCCAACTGTATTAAAGTATTGTACATGCCAAAAATATGAATAATTTGAAAATGCCATACCCCGGACTGTGACATGGCTGACATAGATTCTTCCTTTTTGGTAAACTCAGCCGAGCCAGGAGGATAATAGACAGGAGGACCAGCAACGTTTTTGCTTTGCACTTGCGGTGGAGTGTGAGGTACGAAATCCACCTCCTTCTTAACAACAGGTCCGTCCTTCTTCTGGCGTTGCTGTTTTTCTTGCCTCTCAATATCCTCAAGCACTTCACGCTACAGTATAAAAATGATACCATTAGTAGGTACATTTCTTCTACAATTATACTAAATGACATCCGCCTAAAAACTTTATTACACATTTCCCTTTTTCAATGGGATATAAGTTTATGTACGCTTCCGGCAATATTCTTTCATAAGATTTTTTTAGCGACTGCAAACATGTTATTAATATGTCGCAATTACCGACTAACCGAAACCAATTAGGATCGCGAAACGTGGGCAGTAATTGAAGCATGGTAACGGCCGGAAACGTTATCATGTAATCAAACATGTACGCTGTATCAAACCAATCCATCTCCTTTTTATGTCATCCTTCATTACCTCAGTATCTGAGAAGGAAGCCATGAGATCTTCTAGCTTCTTCGGCGGGCCTTCGCCATTGGTGGCGGGTTTCGAGGGATAAACCTGAACACCCCCAGTCGGAAAGGGTTTAGGTAGAAGAACCTCGTGGTCGTCAGGATATTTATTCGGTGGAATTGTCGTAGTCGTATTCGAGTATTTGTATATCGTGGTGCTGGATTGCGGCGGTGACTGCGGTGAGCTGGTGTAATATCCTACAGGTCTAGTCGGTGTCCCTGGCTTCTCCGGCGTAGAATGCCGACCGCTGGACAGAGGTCTGTTGGGATAATGTTCCTCAACGCGGTCGATGGTGGTGGTGCGAGACTCGCTCATCGTTGGTGGTAACTGATTCTGGTAAGTTGGGCTTCCAGAATAATCTGGACGGTCATTGGGTCCATGGCCATTGGGATACTGCCCGTCAACCTAGTACCAAAGTATTGATCAGTCACTGATCTGCCTACCCCTCCGATACGAAGTTCTTCGCATTAAAATATTGACAATTAGTAAGCTCTTTTTCTTTCTACCTGATAATACTTCTCGTTTCTGGTTACGGTGGTCTTGGATTCGATACTGGGCTGTGATGGACCAGTATGGTAAACAACCGTTGTGGGCTGGGATGGTTGTCCGGGACCCGGTGGTACGCCGCCGAGATGTTCCTCGCGATAGAACTTGGACTCCTTGTGCAGGGTCGTGGACTTCTTGGTAATCTCCGGAGGTGGTGGCGACGTTACGGTCTGATAAGTCACCGTTTTGTCGACGGTCGTTCCGCTACCCCTAGGCAGGGTGTACGTGATCGTCTGGTCACCCGGTAGAACAACGCCCTTTGGCAGACTGCCGCCAGGCAGATAAGTTTCCGGCGAACCAGGTAGCTCGTATGTGTATGTCTTGATGGTCGTCGTCACCTTGGTGTTGGGGCCAGGCGCCAAATTGATGGGCACTGCTGCTGTTGGTGATGGCACCGGCACGTATTCAACAGAACCATATTCCTGAGCGGCGTTAGTCTTCACGGTGGTCGAAACCGTTCGCGGTTCTGTCTGATAATCTACATTTTTTATAATACAAAGCATGAACAATGATTCAAGGACCACAGTCAGACTTAGTCGGAC
Source organism: Hedychridium roseum (assembly GCA_963989215.1). Taxonomy (NCBI): domain Eukaryota; kingdom Metazoa; phylum Arthropoda; class Insecta; order Hymenoptera; family Chrysididae; genus Hedychridium; species Hedychridium roseum. Next base: position 8,464,632 of record OZ022310.1, on the reverse strand, counting down.
AGAAATAAAAAGGCTTCTCTAGAGAATTCTAGCAAAAAGAAGAAAAATTATAAATATGAATGACGTACTCGTAGATTCATGAATGTACTTGACATCCCTGTGTTGCGTGGGCGGAGGTGGCGAGGTCTGTCTGGTAAGGGAGGTTGAACTGTCGTTGTACAACTAAAAATTTCGCACGAGTTTTAGCAATTCGTTGCGGCTAAGTGCGGGAAGGAGGAAGTGAACTTGCCACCTACCAGCTCTTTGCTGACAGTGGACTTCTTGCTGACCGGTTCTGGGCTGCGGTGTCGACGTTCTGTTCGCTCCTCCTCGTAACTGATCTCCCGAGTCTCGTCCCTGCAAGAACGAAAACCATTGGCTCCTTCGTAGCACGAAGAAATGTTTATGTCACGCGTAGGTGAAATCTAACAAAAAGCCCTCCTAAGTCCAGTACGTATTTATAGGACATCATCAAAAAGCAAATGCCGACCGCATACGCTCGTAAAATCGAGAAACAGATGGACTTCACGAACAAATGGCAAAGATTATGACTTGCCATCTACCGCGTAAGCCAGAGGTAAGCTTACAAGGTAAGCCTGACTCTTGGCACGATTTCAATTGTTGCGATATTTCGGGATATATCTTGGGTAGAAGCGTATTTACTTACATCAAGGGCGGCATGGCCAACGGCACGTTGTCCCACGTTTCTAAATGAATAAAAAAAGTCAGCATGAATGTTCGCCTTGTTCAAAGGGGTCTGATACTGCATCTTCTGTCTAGACATCAGTCTGACCTTGGTGCAGATTCCCTGCATTAACGTTTCCTCCTATCACTATCTTCAAAGGGTGTATGGGTATCTGACATTCTCGAGTACCTCATATTTTTGGTTCATATTTTGCATAATAATACATTAAAATTTTCCAACTTCATTGCATATATTTGCAGGAACTTCGAAGGACTCAGTTTTGGGTAACGCGATTATCATTGACCTACGATAAGATAGAGGGATGTGTTTTTCTAGTGTGGAACACGTGATTTCTAGCAGGACACCTGTGAGCCGTTACTCCTAGCTAAGCGTAGGTACCACGTGACCCTCACCCCGTGACCCGGTGACGGGGATCAAAGCTCTCCGTCAATGCCATAATATCGTGAATGCGTTCTCCATCATCTCCGCCCCCTCGATGGCTTCTTTCTTTCGGCGGAGAAACCATGTCAGCGTTCTGCTACGCACGGCCCTAATATGGCTGCACCCGTGTGTCATGTCTCACGGCAAAGAACGTGCGTACGATCTCCGGTCGTCCCGTCCCTCCCAAATACAGCGGCCCACTGCGGAAAACCTCGTCGATTTAACGGCAAAGTCAGGTTACGCAGGCAGCTTCTATGTGTCTCATAGATCAACAACTTCGAAGCGCAATACACCGACATTTCAGCTCGATTCCATCTCCGCAATATTGTTACCTCGCCATTATTTCATCGGCTATTGGAAACTATCCATTTGGCACGTGACAAGACGGTGGTCAAAACGTTAACTTCCTTTCTTTGCGACCAACAGACAGGAAAAATGATCTAATGGTATTCTTGTCATGCATGAGGAATGGCTTATATCTTATGAGCTACGCTCGATAGACTAACGATGAGCTTTTGACCATGGGAAACGGTAATTGCCAAGATTTATAGTAGGTCGGGGTGCAAGGAATAATTCGTTGAGGTTTAAAAGAATCTAATCTGATCTCTGTATCACTGGTCCTTTTACGCTCGAACGAGGCAGGTAGATTTTAATACTTCCTCCGGCCTGACTGGGCAGTACTTCCCTGGGAGAAATGAAAGTTGCTGTGCACGTGTAGCGCCGAATCGAGCCAGGCGCCGTCGATCTTTCTACGTACCCGCGCTAATTCCCCATTGCAACTATAAATTATAATCCGTGAGAAGCAGGGAGGGTCGTGAGTGCGGCGGAATTGAGTCGCGCCCAAGGCGTCGACGGTGTATATCGGAGCCGCCAATCTTTTTCGTTTTATCGTTCTCATCGTCAATTAACCGTATGCCTGCAAGGCCGTCGGCGCGCCTTAAAAGGAGCGACACGAGCAACCGGCCTCCCCCCCCCCCTCTTTCTTCGGCGATCGTTTAAAACGCTCCCGCGCGCGCGCGCCGATTCGTCGCGACTCGCCGGAACGCTCGAGCATTTTTTTTACGCATGGAGAACGCCGCCGATTGGCCCCGCGGCTCGCGGACTACGTTCCGACCGAGAATCGAGATGCTGTTTGCCCTTTTCCCTGGCTTGCGTTTCACGCACACGCTCGGAATGCTTATAATTACGACCCACACGCACGGCTCTAAATGATGGGATTGCACAATTCTCCCTAAGTGATCATCGCATCCAGGACTTTGTAGAACTGTGGATGGACTTACCAACTTCCGGTTTGCCATCCAAGCCCTTGTTGTACTGGTACGACACCTGTTTGTACGCCACTGTTTTGCTCTGACCCGGCTGAACCTGCAATACAAAATATGCTAAGGAATGTTTCAGTCCTTGACGTACTTTACGTCGACATCAACCGTGCGTAGTTCTACCATTCAATGCCGTACCCATACCGTTGCTTTGTATTAATGAATGGTTATAGTCACGGCGAATTAATACGAGCACGTGGGTTCGTATACAGCCGACTGGTCCTTATATGAATCCAACCGCAAATACTTTACACGTAAGTGGCGTTGGCGGATCGAATTCCGAGGAATTCCTACCTCACGGCGGCCAGTGATTTCCATAATATTCATACCGGCCCGCATTTACGATACGTAGGTTGTTCAATGTTCAATTTAATGATTTTTTTCATCGATGTCCTCATACCCACATTGTGTTTTGATATTGATACCTACGCGTAGCGTCCTTGAAAAAATTTAGGCGTCCGCATCAAACGTTCACGTATATTTCATATTTGTTAACAGGTGTATATTAATGTTAATTACCCGAAAAAGGAGAAAGACAAATAATCGAGCAAAAGCGAAAAGCAAAGAGAATAACAAATTTTGTGTTAAGATAAGTTAGGATTGTATACGGTGATCTCTTCGAGTGGTGATGGAAAAATGAGACTTGAACAGGCAGATGCAAATTGAACCGTTGCGTTTATCCACGAACATTACCTTCCGTTACAACGACTAGCTATCATTGCATGACAATCCTCGTCGCGAGTACATCGGGTCAGCCGTTATCTTATTTTATCTTTCGACCTTATGTCTGTCCAACAACTTCTTACGCAGCGAATTACAAATGAGACGACATACACTTCGCCATAAACTGTCATTGCGTGGGCACGCAACGTCCATCTTTTAGCAAACACAGAATATTCAAATTTGTTTACGCCATCGATTTCATATTACCATATTTTCGTTTGAATTAGCATAATTATACGATTACTCGTAAGTTTATTACCCTCGCGGAGGAAATTGCCTACGATGCCTGTATTAGCAGGACTAAGAGACTTGCATTTGCCGTCCACTCACATCAGCCTTTCTGCTGAATTAAGAGCGGGGATGGCAAGCCCTCCGAGTAGCCACAATGGCTTTTAACTTAATAGACAACTAAGAGGGAGCGAGGTAAGCAAAAAGTGCGTGCAATTACACGTGCAGTCAATTCATTCTCATTGAGCCATAGTGCTTGGCCCGCACGAATGACGGACAGTAATTCTCGACGATCTTAAGCACGCGAATTAATTTCCTGCATCCACCCCGCGTATAATACAATACCGGTATGTTTTTGCACCAACATCTACCGCGAAAAGAGCCATCGATTTTTCTCGTGCACCTTACCGCGCGTATCAGTGATTACGCGGTCATCATGTAGACGTTTGTCGCGGGTCCGACGTGTAATTTTGCGCGTAATTGTCGTCGCAGAATTGGCAGTTTGGCGTGGACATAGCCAGTGCCCGGCAGCGAGTGCAAGAAGACCAAGGGAAATTACGCGAGCTCGGCCAATTTATTTTCGTTGAGCGTTAAATCACGGGCTGCGAGGCAGGCGCTAGTATTACTGTTTCGTCTGCCTCGAGTGATCTCACTCGCCTAGCCGTGATCTCACGAATGTACCGGAGGGATACTGCCATTAAATGCGCACCTACGACTGTGCGCATCGCTTACGCACCTCCAGGCGAGCGTAAACGCACGTTAGATGCAATCTCCGCGAGTTTCCTGATCGTGTAATAGCCAGCAGAGATTCCCAAGTTACGTAATTCGCGGCTGATGTCACATCGTCGCCGGAAAAACATAACGGTACTTCCGTTTGCTATAAACCGAAACTGATTGCACCCGATAAACAGCGCACGGTAAGCCAAAGAATATTGTTAACGTGTATTTTTTGCATGAGAAGTTGAAAGATGACGGATCGAACATGCAACGCCGTATTGACAGTCCGTACGGCTTTGATTGACGACGGATGCTGACCCTTTAATTATCGTCATGCGATAATCGACAGTGGTTTTTTTCGTCTGCGATGGAACCAAGGACGAGCATTGCTCATGCATGAAACTAGTTCCTTGCATCGTTAATCGACTTATTACTTCTAAGATGCCAATCGACGTTACAGATGAATATAATTGCTCGCAGGAATGTGAACATCGATGTACATCATTAAATTTGTGGAAAAAGAATACTTACATTTTGCAATTCGCGATCGATGAATTCTAAACCTGGTATGTTAGTTTGGGTTCCGACAGGTCCAGTGCTCACGTATTTTTCAGTAGTGGTAGTCGCTGATCGCGTCGGTGAAATAGTCCTGAAACCAAATTTACAGGTATTTTATTGTTACCGTTGAAATTAATAAAGCAAATCACTCAGGTTATAGATGTTATCACTTTTTACCTAGTTTCGGTGATAATCCTTGTAGGGTTGGCAGCCACTCGATGTTCGATTTGCGGTGAAAGGGCCCTGCCACTTCTCCCGCTGGGAGTTGCACTCCTCGAGACGCTCGTCTGCAGGTCCTCCAAAAGAGCGTCTGCAACCAAAGAGACAACATTTTCAATGTAAAAAAAACAGCAACAGAGACGAGGTCATCTTACTTCGCGGTGTAGTCTATTCTTGAGGGGCTCAACCGTTTTTATGAAGGAGGGTAGCGAAGGAGAATGAGTAGGAAGAACGGCGATTAGGGAATAGGGTTACACAGCGCCGGTGGTAGATTTGACGGTTTACCTAAGTTGTTTTCGAGGCTGTTGGCCGTGGCTGTGACGTGAGTCTGGCCAGATATAGGACCGCCATGACTCACAATCTTTCTGCTGGTGTGAGTCGTTGTGCTCTCCCTTACTGCCGATGACATTGCGTCCCTCTCGATGGGCCCTGCCTCACGAATGCTGCAAATTAATAGCAAATGCTTTCATTCACAGAGAAACAAGATCGCCTATCGTCACGATACAACTCTATGCATTTCATCAACAGAACTCCAAGGACGTCTCCGACAATTCACAACACCGTCTGAATATTTTTTTCTAAACGCTATGCATATCGAAGCATTGTATACATGTCAAAAAAGACTGGTCCGAAAGTAAGCAATATTTCTTGACAACTCGGTAACTGCATGTCTACGTCATCGGAGATGTCTGAAACATCGGGCGACTGGAAGTGAATTTCTTCGGAGATGTCAAAGAGCTCGAGTTTATTCCGGTGGAAACATCACTGCGAATGGGGCCAAGAGGCCAAGGAGACTTTCCGAGAATCACCGCTAAAATGCCACACGCATAAGTACACACGGCCTCCTCTAAAACCCCGAATCGAGGGTCCGACGAATTCTGGTGTACATGGCCCATTAACGAGTTCACCAAGAACGACAATTACCTACGCGACGTGTTAATTGGAATACATTGCTATCTTCCGCGGCGTCAGTTTTTTTTATCTAAATTCTGTTCCCTGACAACTGTCCTGTGAAAACAAGTTCTTCAACAATATCTGATGGTACACGATAATCACACGCTAAGATCATTAAAAAATGTTCTTTTAAGGATCTCGCTGTTCCGAATTGGTACAAGGCTGAGCGGTTGAGGATGAAGGACGCTCGCGAAATTATGCAGGCCTTTGCGGTGAACGTATCAATCCTTTCAGGACGATTAGCTTATTGCCAATGGGCAGATATTCTAGCAGGTATAACGGAGGCTCAGGAAGATTTTCGCCGAAGAAGATACAATCTTCATATAAAGTTCTTCCAGCGTTTAAAATCGCTCGCTGTTCTGCCCTAGGCTGAAAAAAATTTCAAATACTCTCCCGCATTGAATTTACACGATATCACCAACAACGAGATATAATTTGCAGAGGGACAATTATAAAGATGACATAATACGCGGGAATGCTGCAAATGTGGGAGAAAAAGATGAAACCGTCCGTGACCTATCTAAGGTCCAATTTATTCGGTCTTATCTTCAAACTCGTTACTTCTTCGTTGTAAGAAAGTCAACCGACGACAATCGCTGCTGTCGGCAAACATAGTAGACGGCACGTAATCGACCATTTGGTGCTGCGATGTATCCGTTTTAAGCACGTAATCTTTAACTGCTCGTCAGCCACGCCAGTGACATTGCGCACCGTGGTTCAAGGTCGGCGTTGGTAATCAACAGGCTGATGAGCACCGTTGATACGACGATCCGTGAATGAGCAGACCTTGTTGAGGAGGAAATCGAGATGATTAGAGTCGGAATTGCGCTTTATGCACAGCGAGGTGACATTACCGCCAAGACGCATCCAAGGTTTAACAGATTGCAGTACTCGATGACCGTTTTGTGAGTTTTATGAGTGCGTAAAGCATTCCTTCGTGGCAGAAAAAAACTGACTAACGTTGTTTGCATTGTAAGATAACGAGAGTCTGGGCGAAGGAAGAAGGCGCGAAGAGAAGCTTTTTTAGGTAACGTCTGTCAAGCTAAAAGATGTAGATATTTCAATCTTTCTATTGAGCTTCTGACAAAACGCTGCGTGTCTGTCGAATTTTTATTGTTTTGCTTGACGGGAAGCATGTAAAAGGCGTTTCGTTGTATCCACAGTCTGTCGAGGAGGGAGGCAAACAATAATATTTCCAGGCGTGCAAGGTACACGCAGGCAGTGTGCACCTGCGCGTTACTGATCGCGAAACCAAGTCACCCGCATTTGCCGTCCCGAAAGAGGCCGGCGTGGGCGTAAGAGGAGGAAAGAAAGCAGTTGACTTTCCTGTTCTCGTGCCGGCGAAACCGGCGAGCACTCGGCCCAACCTGAGTGCTCATAAAATTTAATAGCAATTTTTCCCCTGTGAAAGCTCACGTACGTGCACAGCGCGTGTGAATAACGTTGCTGCAGCAGCAGCTCAACAATGTGAGCTTTGCCACGCCATTTCACCTTTACGCATTATTGTTCACCGTCGTAAACTTAAATCGAACTTCTCGCTACTTCCGAATACAATCTTTATCCTGTATCGCAATTGGCAGACAGAAATTGAATTGATAATTAATACACGGTAGAGGCAAAGGATAAAGATCGTCGTAAGAAGAATGTTGAGCTGGTAGCTTCGTCTGGATCAGCAACTCAGATGAGTCGATTCAGGGCTTTAGGCTGCGTTGGCAGGAACGTAAGTTACTTTTAAACCGGGCTCGAATCAACGAATAAATGACTCACGCCGGCTATTTTGCACTCGGCGAGGTGCGTGCGACATTAGTAGTGCGAACGCCTTGAAATAGCAAGTTGTTTTTTTGCTAACCATGAATATCCAAAGTCAAGATTCAAAATAGACACTTTTTTCAGTCCTCATTTTCGCAGGAGCAGCCGTCAGATCCTTTGAACAAAGTCAAGTGATACATATAAATGTTTACTTACTCCAATTCACAATGTCAACAAAACTCCTACAATCGCACTTACTTTTGCCACAATCACACCTAATATATACAGTAAGTGAGTGTATTGATAAGAGAAAGTTTCATTTTACATACCGGAAGCGTTTATATAAGAGTTTGTAAACATAAGTTCAAGAGGCGCAGTTGAGTACGGAGAAACATGTGTCATTGAAGTTTGATTAAATTTAGACAAGTGAATTCAATCTGCCAAATCAATTAATCTATCAACAACTTATGCGTTCGTTGAAAATACGCATCGAGTCGTAAATATTTTGGAAAGCCTTTCGAATTTTACCGTAAAGTATCATATCGCTAGGCGTTCAAAATGAAATGTAACCGTACACGAGAAAGCCGAGATTTACATGCAACTGAGATTAGAGTATTAAATTTCTGTCATGCTGTCTACCTTGTATAGTGTTAATTTACTGAATAAATTTTTTAGGAATCATCGTCACGTACCGCATTACGAAATCACCAAGTAGAACTTTCGTAAATCTGCTTGTGTTTTCAGGGTATATTTATGAAGGTATTAAGTGTCAATTGGGTCACTGCAAAATAATAACATCTATTTCCTTGACTCACTGAATCAATTGCAAACGTAGGCACACACGCGTGAATACGTAAAGACGGTAAGAAATGTAGAATTCATTGAGTGATACAGATCGCCGTTTCAGGGACGACGTAAATAATTCTAGTGGCGAACGGTGGGATTTCGGTCACGTCATTCGCATGTAATATTTGAGACACGTCGCCGACAACTGGCGGTGACCGGCGATGACCGGCGAAGGGAAGGAGCCTACGACCTCGCCGATTCTCCTGCCTCGATAAGGAATTCTCGGCCCTCTGATTTCCACGTATCCGAAGAGCATCGGCGCTCGAAGAACCGCCAGAGATTTCAAGGCCGTCGGCTGACCTTCCTCAGCACGCACGCTCCTTTTTAGTGAATGGCAGAAGGCGGGCGTGAGCGCTCGGATCTTCGCCTCAGTCCCTATTACTTCATTTCGGCGTAAAGTCAATGAAAAAAATTGCTTAATATTTTCGGTTTTTCTTTGCACATTAAACCCCTGTGCGACGATAGCATGTTTTTCTGGAATATCTGTCGCATGTTGAGACATGAATTTTTTCCCGATGAAAAGGAAAGTGGTCGACGTTATCGCGTGTAAATTTACCAACGTACGTTTAACGTTACGTGGGTGGGTTATATTCTAGCCAACTGGCGCCGGGGATCTCGTCTCCATCTCATCTGCTCTTCATCTCCTTCCTCGTTTTCCCGCAATCTTTCCGACCCCTCGTCAGTCGCCGAAACTTGGTCCGTTCTTTGTTTAACGCGGGTAAATATAGCCCACCTACGTTTATGCGAAGATTTTCCTCCCTATCGTGGGCCTTTCTACGTTTTTCAACGATTTCCCGCGAGTTCGCGTTTCACAGAATTTGAACATTCCTTAACGTTGCAATTTCACGAAATTTCATTGTTACTACTTGACTCGCCTGCACGTGAAACTAACAATAAAATAAATTACGACATTCTCGTCATGCATGTACGCATTATATATCGCGGAACTGCACATTACTGAATTTGACTCTATTTCTGGCACGTTGCCCTGTGTCGGAAGCTCTATAAACCTCGGAGCTGTAAGCTTTTGGCTTGGCGCCTATTTTTTCGCGCTCCTCGCACCCGGTGTCCCCCTTTTCACCGATATCTTTGACTACGCATCATTAGTTTTTCCTGAGTTCCTTCTTTTCTCATACGTTCGGTCACATTTATTTTTATACCGTTATATCTCGATGAAAACCACAACAACATTAAATAAAAATATTCACAAGACCAAACAAATTATCTACTGTAATTTAAATGACAAATATATGTATAAAAAATGGGATAAGCTAAAACTATATCTGTATTTGTTGCATTCCGATTATTATTATTGTGTTCAGATGGCCACAATTTTCCACCACCTCTCAATTATTCGAACGCTTGGCTAAAGCGAGTATAATTAATTACACTGTATTGGAGGGTTGTAAGATTTCGTTTGCCCGCTGTATAGGCTCTCGAGTGCAGTACTCGAGGAATCGTACCGTGTTAAGCAACTACACGTGCTGAATAACGAGGGCCACTGTTTACAGGCCCCGTCTACGCTGTCTATATGCACACTGTTTTTCAGTGGACGAAGATTAATTACTGCCTTATAGACATCTATGAGTGTATTCGTCGGTGTACTTACGGTAATTCAATCGAGATAAGCGTACAAACGCTTACCTAGAGTACGATCGCGATACCCCCTGAATTCTTCTCCAGGAATAATTACCGCTAATCACCGGTCACGACGACGTTAATTTCTAGTCTGTCGATTGCTAAATTATACAGATTGACATCCGTTCGCTTCCGTACGTTAATATTGCATTGATACTTGCATATATTCATCTTAATGAGGAAAACGAAGCTTCGACGGTGTTGAAGGTTTTAAAAACTCTTTCAGACTTCCGATCGCGGATACTAAGTAGCATCAATTACTGACATTAGAAACTTTTGTTACATAAAACAGCCTTCTGTTAGGATGAATGAAATAAATTTTAATCGTCTTAAAGAAGTGCCTTCATGAAAGAAACTTTGTCCCTCTCTGTTCAGCATGCCCAGGAATTTCAGTACCTTTTATTTACTGAGTACAATAATGCACAGATTAAGTATCGGAAAAATCATAGCGGCGGATTCTTACCTCGCGAGAAAGGGTAATCCAGAAAATCGGGCAAAGCACCGTCGGAATCACTGACCGTCTAAATTCGTTCGTACTCGCGGTCGATCCTCGCGGAGTGGACCGATCGATCGCGATCTAGAGTTGCGTCGGGCACGAGAAGAAACTTCGTGCGAGGCTGTTCGTCCAAAACTGGCTGCATCCACTCGCTCGGACGGTCTCTAGAGTCCGGCGAGACGAGAGGAAGGAACGAGGGAGCTTGCCTGGGCAACGGCGCTCGCGTCGAGCAACTTCATGACGTAGTCAGGTGCGCAAACCGGCAGGATCGACAGCCGCGATCCAACGATACAGCCTCCCGATCGCGCAAAAAGTTCACCGTTGTTTCCGCTAAACGATGGACATTTGTCGCGCTGACTTCATCGGATCGAAAGCATGCCAAACTATCCCATATTCTTCGTATATTTGTTTAAATTTTGTAGCACAAGGAGCGTACATACATAAGATGCATATATTGGTCTGAGCAATCCAACGACCCACGCCTTAAAGTACATTACGACGTTAGCCGGCAAAAATGCGCGTATATATTTCACTAAGCTGTGCTGTACTGATGATCGATTGCTATCAGCAAGGTCCTTGACAATGTTATGTTCATACAGCTGTAGTACAAAGTCACGCATGCAGGGACAAGTATTCATTAAGATCATAATAAACAAAAGACTATTCATCGATTGAACTTACTCATCATTCTACACATCAACAGTCAAAAATTGGATTAACATTAATAAAATTGGATTAAAAATGCTTATATTTCCCCAAGTACTTTCATGGTACATTGACTTCTTCTAAAGTTTCCTTTTTTATCGGAATTAACGACAATCTAAATAATATAACAGAAGGCAAAAAAGAGGATGTAATGTATCAGGCAGGCGTGCATTTGCAGGTGCTCGTGGAGAACACGTCAGGAAAGCCGGATAGTTCGCAGAAGTTGTATTACACCTACGTACAGGGGCGGAGAGAACAAACTATTTTTCATTGTACTAGTAAAAACTGCACGAGTTAAACATCGTTAAAAATTGCCGATGATCCACTGGCGTACGGGACTTTCTGGTTTGCGTCCAACACTCGGCACTTTGCGAGACCCCTTTGATGAATGTCTGAAAATGGCAGGGTTCCCTTGGACCATGAGATACTGATCCGTCCCTATCGGCGTCATGCTTCTTTTCATTCGCCCACGTCCTACCGCGGGAATCGTTATTTATGGTAATAACGAAGCGTGGCAAACGCATCGGTGACGACGCTCATGACAGCCAGCTCCTAGGAAATAGTTTACCCCATCTCTGCCGACCACTTCCTGCACGTCCAAGCACCTACTTGTCGTGGTATAATTCATCGCTGGGATAAAACTCTTGAAACCAGATTACGCGGCTGACGCTGGAGCAGGACTAGCTCTATGTTATGAAGAAAACAAATTTATTTTCTATTTTAAATAAAGTACAGTAATAAAAGTGTACAGTAATCTACATGACAGCTTTTATCTTAAATCACGTATTAGGTATCGGAGTTTCAGAAACAGAAGGAGATCTATAAGAGTAGGCAAGGTGATGTTTAACAACCCCGGTATATCTATTTCATTTCAAAATCCACACGGCTTGCCTGCTTTGCCGATGACGTCACTCGCGACAGCGGAACAAGTCCTAACCTGTTGCTTACGTCACTACTTCCAACACTGTCCACTTATAGTCCACCCCTAAATATCGCGCAAGGTCAAGACATACTGTAGGGCTATAATATTATGAATGATTTATCGATTAACGAAAATCTTGCTCTTTAATTTCACTAAAACCTACACACGATCTTTGCTTACTATTTTACCTATATTAACTATAATATATCGCAGGCTCAAAACGCTTGTCATATACCGAATTACAAACTTACTTAATTATCAAAATTATTTTAAAAACGTTAAAAAAATCACATACTGACAATGAGTAAGAAACATTTTTTAATAATGTCACAATGTTAACATTTTATCGACCGTGTTCTTCGTTTAAAAATAATGGTTTGTTACCGATAAACAAAGGTTGAATTACTTAGCACGCCACGCCACTCAGCGCCCCAGGTCGGTAAAGTATTATCATCAACTGCAAATGTCTTTCGTTGTGTTACCGCGTGTCAGACAGAATTATCGGTTAAGTACCAGCTCTGCACTACTTTGAAATTTTCATTAAACTTAAGGACATTGATCCGTATATTAATCAGAGAAATTTATTTGAACAATAGACATGATATACGCATATAAAAATATTAATTATGTTAACAGTGGATACGTGGTATAATGCATATTTGACATGCCGTCAACGATGTTATTAAATATTTATATTTTTATCAAAATCTGACATGATCTACAATTATAATGTTTTTAAGCATACTCTACTAAAATAAGAAAACGAAATTCCTGCTTAACAAAAGTAATATTATAGTACTTATTTTCCTATGTTACAAAAAGTAACTTCATATAATAGTCTAAAATTTCTTATGAATATCGGACTATTAAGACATTGCCAAAAAAATGTTTTGCTACTCACTCATTTTAATGAGCGAGGGTTGTTCGCCCACAAAAGATGTGGACGGCTGGTGATCCATCTAAAATCCGGTTTTCCAGCCCCTTTTTCCATGGTCCCTGTCATTTCGGTCTGAACCTACTCCAATATTCATGTATTCTCAGCGAACGACCGGGCTGGGTATTTTAGCAAGAAAGGCACGTACCTGCCGAGTGAGCAGACGCACCTTGTTGCCGCGAAGGTGGATACACGTATTCAGAAGCGAGCAAGAGTGTGACAGTAGCACGCACACGAAACTTATGCTGTAGAAACGTCGAGGGTTGCGCGAGGCGAAGTAGAGAGAGAAAGGGAATGGCAAGTAGGGGTGGGGAGGGTCAGGAGTAGTGGAGGTGGCGAAGTTGAGTGGTGGTAGTATCCGGCCGGGACAAGCCAAGCTGGTGGGGCAGTAGAGGAAAAGAGAAGGAATGGACGCACACACACGCAGAGGCATGTACGAAAGTGTGACGCGTGGGGGCACACGACAGAGAGAACTAGTGAAAAGAGAGAGCAACGTGCGAGTTAGTGCGAGAGAGATGGAGGACACGAGGAGAGGAAAAGAGACAGATGTGAAAACTTGAGCTCGTGGAGCAAGGTAAGAGATGACGGTACACGGCAAGTGCAGAACCAGAGAGCGACATGAACAAAAGAGACGAGTAGTGTGGGAGAGGGATAAGTTGAATGAGGATTCCAACGAGTAGGAGAAAGAGGGAGGGACGAGCTGGTTCAGCTGGCGTGGCCCGACGGACTCTCCGTCCTCGTCTTTCTGTCGGGTAGAGGAGGGCCAGGGGCGAACAAGGCGGGAGGGAAAGAGAGAGTCGCAGGCCCCGTTGAATGTAGCCTGCAACGCCGAGAGCATCATGAAAGCGCGGCAGTCGCACGAGTGCACCTCAGGCCGTAGGAAAGTGCGTGGCCGTCGTCCCTGAAAACGCCCACATTTATCGCGAATCTGGCGGTACGCGTGCCCCGGTGCAGCTCGGGTGTCGCCGATCCGTCAGCTCCTCGTCGCTCCGTGAACGTTCGCAAGCGCGCGCGCGCACTCCTCTAAGGGTGGCATCCCTCCATCGACGGCCACCTCCCCCGCACCGGCAGAGGTCGCCCTCGCGAGAGGAATCGACGGGGGACAAGCATACCGGAGCTCAGGGACGAAGGAGGACGGCCTCAGGATCAGCGGGTGAAGCGCGAGGCGAGAAGAAGTAAGAGAAAAACTAGTAGAAACTGTATGTACGGAAAAAGGGAAGACGATTGGAAGGAAGGAAGGAAGAAAGAAGACAGGAAACGAGGAAAAGAAGACGCTCCGAAGAGGAAGGATCGTAGTCGATAAGATGCAGAAGGGAGCAGGATAGAAACAGGAAGATTCGAACTGTCACCGGATGAGGATGTAAAGAAGAAACGTGGGGTACAGAGAAGGTAGCAGGAGAGTGAAGGAAGGGAGGAAGGGAGGGTGAAACAGGAAGGGGAGAAGAGAGCGGAAAATAAGAGGTGGGGGAGAGTGTAGGACAAAGAAGGGTGCGTAACAGAGAACGAGAGGAGAAGGAGCGAAAAAAAGGAGGGAGAGGCGAGTGGAAGAGCAAGAGGAGAAGGACGGGCCAAAGAGAAAGAAAGATCAAGTGGAAAGAGAGAGAGAGAGAGAGAGACAGACACGAGGGAGAAGAGGCGAGGATTCAGTCGAAACGCAGTCACAGCCAGTCGGTCGGCGGTCGAGCCGGCACGACTCTCCTTCGTGTTGGATATGGCTGCTGTTGTCACCTCTGCTCCGCTCCTGCTGCTCCGGCTCGACGGCCACCGCCACCTCCGCCAGCAACAGCGGCCGAAGCGACAGCCTAGCCACTCCTGCCAGCGCGAGCGACACCCTCGCAGAGCTCTCGCGGGCCCACAGGTGTCTGGCCAACGTGCCCAGGACCCGATAGGCCGGGATCTCTCGTGATACGCGAGCCACGACGGAGGACGACCTGGACGGGGCCCTAACGTTCGCCGATCGATCGACAGACACGCGCGTCCAGCCGATGTTCCGAGCTTTCCCCCCTCCCCCCGGCGGATTACTCTATCTGGCGAATCGAGATTTCAGAAGCCCAGGAGATTCCAAGCAAAAAGCCACTAGGGCCAAAGAAGGAAGACAGACTCGTGGGGGTGTCCAGGAACGACAGTGAAAGCTAAGGGTTAGGATCTCAGGGATTACCGGAGAATTGTTGCTAAGTTTTATCGAGTGCGTGCGTGAAACGAGGAGTGCGCGGGTGCAAGTGGATTGAGAAAGTGCGGAGGAGCAGACAGAAGAAGAAAGAAGAAAGGTGGAAGAGACAACGAGAGGAAAGCCGAACGTCGAAGAGGTGCAAGGTGGAATACTCTGGTCTTCCCTTCCTCGAGTCCTGTCGTCGTCCTCGGTCCTGACAGAGGATCACGAGGTGGAAGATGAGCAAGCGGTGGAGTGATTATCCGCGGCCGATTTCACGGTTTTGCGCCGCACTTCTTCTCTTACAATTCATCCAGGTGAGTAACAAAAGCATATGTGGAATTAACTTTGCTCAGGGCACGGAGATGTTAATGTGGCCCGGGTCTCTTTTTCTCAAATTAAATTGCTTTTACTTAATCAAACCGAAGTCAATTTTTTAACCTTACCCGAAAAGAAAATGAATTGGAAAGTTTTCTTCTCTTTCACATGGATTTAGTTTTATAAGAAATTTAATTCCGACGTCAAATGGGATATATTAGTTTCGGAACATTTTCATCGAGCGTTGGAATGCATTTTTCACGGTCGGGGACTACAGTTGATGTATGTGATGCAGGAGATGTGGCAGGCCATTGATTTACAAATACCTGTAGAGCCGTCTTTACAGATTGTAATCGTTTACATGGAACACGAGACGGGACATGGGTTGCTGGTCGTTACGGTGTGTAGTGTATCGGAGAGCGAACAGCAGAGGAGTATCGACACTGAACGGAAATATGTCATTGTACTCTACCGGAATGGCATCTTGTTCGGAATTCTTTAAACCTTTCGAGCTTGCGTTCAACGATACATTAAATATTTCATCTCTCTTACAAGCACAGTTATGTCCCTGCGTTTATCGTCACTTTACTCACTACCAATTTCAACTGATGACCGGATCTGCAGATTTGTAGCAGAATTGGCTTGAATCTAGTAGATGGAAAATATTATAGTCGCGAGCAATACTCTCGGGTCAACGTCTACGGATCGTTTTCTGAGCAGGATAATCAAAAGCAGGTACCAGAAACTTTTCTCTTAACGAAAATCAAATAGCACAAGGAACATGGATTCCGTTTTCTACCGAAAACGTGCCTGACAGTTCATCTTGTTCTAACTGTGAAAAGAACATTACTGCTACATGAAAACTTCATGAACTCTCTTGATGGATCTACGCTAACTCGTGAGGCGATACGTGGTCGATAGTTGGTGAAGGGGAACGTGACCGACGACCACTTTTCTTATTTCTTTGCCTGGTCGATTCGAGTCCCGAAGTTGTGCAACCTCCCGGACTTTCCCAATGGTAAAGTCCGAATACGACGATTCGAATGCCGATTCTCGCACGGCCGTATCTCAAAATCAAGAACTTTACGAAACGTAATAGTCCTTCATTCACGCATCGTAGCAAAAACCTGAGGTTCGATTGCTACACACATCTTTATGGACTCAAACAATGTGAAATCTGCTAGCATATAAGGCATGGTTCCTAAGAAGGAAACTTGTACATTGTGATGCTAATGACACTGCACCTTAGATTCTCAGTAAACGTTTTGAAAACGTGAAATTTTCTCTATTTAAAGTAACAAAGAAATCGGGTTAGATTCGGTTTTAGTAAACGTACGAGAGTTAAGCAATCGGTCTGCGGTATTGCTGAATTACGATGTCGGAAATGAATCACGATAAAACGAAGTGTAACCTTGAGGATATTCGCCGCTCGCAGGAGTAACCGTCCGAAGAGAAAATCTCGCCTACGGCCCTCGGGTTTCGTGTGGCCTTCGTGAATTACTAGCGATGACAATGGCGCGTGAAGTATTCCCACGTTGCTAAGATGCACAGCACGAAGGATTGGCCAGGTGCCATTTCCTACGTTGACACGACTCGGTGTGTCCGGCAGTAATTAAGCCGTCAAAACCAGAGATAATCCACGTACGGAATTCGCAGGAATCGATAGGGGAAAGAGCAGGAGTCCATCGATTTTCCTTGAGACGTCGACGGGTCTTTCCGCCCCTTCGGCCTAATGGTTCAACCGTACCCTTCTGAGTCGACCCTTCGATAAGATAACGATGCTTAGTTTCACTCAAACTATGTTTACGCGCGACCTTCGAGTCATAGAAATTATCTTGCTGCTTTGTCCGGGCAAATCAGAATAGCAAACACCTCGTTACGTGCAATTTTGGGGAAAACAGCCCGTTAATTTCATAGCCCCTCACGTAGCAAGCAGACGCTTTATTGACATTGTTAAAACATTTTATAAAGCAGAACTTACGTGTTTGATTACGTATCTAATTTCTTGCTCGGTGAATGGCCCCGTGAAATTGTAAGGTTATGTAAACCACTGGCGCGAGTATTAACAATCGTCAACTTGGTTCTTCAAAATATTCACTACATAACCTTAAAAAAGCCAGCCTCTCTATTTTCTCCTTTTCACATCTCGATGTCACTAAACACTTCACATAATTCGCGAATTTTTTAATGACCAGCGGTAACTACGTAAAGCAACACATCATTTTGCGGGATTGAATTTCGGAATAGCTTGACGGTAAACAAAGGACTCGGTCGAGCGATCAGCCGGGCAAATTAATGAGCTAGCAGGAATAATTGCATCGCCCGCACAGATAATCAAAAAAGATTGCGATCACGATTTGCGCGAGACTTACGAGATTTCTTGTAGTCGGGTGCTGGTCTTTCCGGGTAATTTGAATATTTAACCTGTCACGTGGTGGGGTAGTTACGTGCATAATATTGCGTAATAATGCTCTTTTCTTTTATTCGTCAATGACCATGGGCACACGTGTTTTCTTGATCTGTCGTAATTACGCTGACCCGCTAATCGATCCTGTAGTTTGACTAAATTACCGTAAGGCACTGTAAGAAGACTACTTGTGATTGGAAAGATTTATCCAGTTTCCATATAACTGTTTTAATAAACCGTTAAATGATAGGTCGGTTGGATTAAATCTATACTGTCTTATGTAAATGAAGAGTACCGTTTGAAAAAGTCAATTACAGTCGTGACCTTTTAAAAAGTCTTACCACATTAATATTATGAAAAGATTTTAGGCCCAGATAATGCTCGTTGACATTTACTTAATAATTTTCAATGAAACCTTTGAAGAGTGAAATCAGAGGAGAGAAAAAAATCTGACTATCTTACTGGCCTGTTGATTTTTGTAATACTTCCCATTCAATTGCATCTACGGTTCTAGAATCGTTTAGCATTAATGTGGTTGACATTCCGCGGTTCGCAAAGACATCTCTAAAAATACATACATACATGCTGATGCGAGCTGCTTATCAATAAACGAGTGGAAAAGATGGTTAAACTCGACGGATGTGCTAAATGGTGGGTCGTGGTATGTAAAAGCGGTCATTTCTATGCAAATTCGACGGGGTCCTCGGGGCAAAACAAAGGGAGTAAAAGGGGATTACGGGTTGCCGCGCGGAGGAAAGTTTGGCGAAAGTGAACCATTTTTGAGCCGTCGAGGCGAGTGACGACGAAATTCAAAAGTCACGTTGGTTTCACGCCCCGATAGGGGCACGACGTTCCTTACGATGAAACTTTTATAACTCTCATAAAAATACCATCTGCGTGATTTTTGTAAGAGCCCATGAGACACTGCCGTCCGAGTATCGTGGTTGTGAAATGCACACCGCCGCTACCGTTTTCCACGAAATAATAATGCAGATAGAGCGATGAAACAACGCCGCCATCTGTTTTAAATCCCAGCGTATTGCATACGTCGATGAACCAAGGCCTGATAGTAATTCGATAAATCGTTCGAGGGTGCCATTGCGATGTGGTGTAATTCATTAAAATGTCACCTGAATCGTTGATTTCGTTTGATATTTTGTTCGAGGACACTTTGACCGATCATTTCTCTGTGAGTGAAAGGTAAAAACCGTGTTTCCCGTATGGGCTCGACGCTTTTATTCCCTGGATTTGGAGTATCTGTTGAATGCGAATGCAAATGGAAAACATCGTTCAGTTGCTGACCAGTAATTTTGTATCAGCAAAATCGTTCACTCGTTTTCCCCTTTTGTTCGCGTTATTTGGGGCAAATCCTGTGGCTTACGAGTGCGACAAAGAAAGCGCTATCGTCGTGGCGGGAAAGAGAGAGTGAGAGGAAGAACAACGGAGGGAGAAAGAGGAACAGCCGTGACATTATTGGCCCAGAATTCGAGGCTCATGACCGCGTGCTAAATTGAGCTCTTACTACGAAGACCTTCTTCGCCGAATATCTCGCAAGTAGCTGACGTCGTCGGATTTAAAGCCGGTGTTACGCTGTGCTTACGCTGCGTTACGTTGGTCGCGTGGGTGTTCGCCGCCGAATAGTTGGTTAAACATCAAATTTTCACGTCCACGTCCGATCCGAATTTTCGACAAAACCATTCGGACGTGCCAATGCCCTCGTTCAAACTTTCACAAAATATCGAAAGCAGCACTGAAATATCCATTCTACGAAGTAATGTAGCTTAAGAAAAAAATTGATGATTCAGAAAAGCGTCATAGGAATCAGGAAACACAACTGAGATCACACGTAGGAGAACGACATTGAAAATGCGTTGTAAAAGGTTATGAGATTATAGCGGATGAATGAATGCAGTTTCATTGATCGCAAGGGCGATACATTTGAGACCGGAAGGTGTGAAACGATCCCCACTTACGTCCCGTTATAGCCTCTTTTCCGAGATCGACGTTCCTGCGGGCGGTAAAGTTGCACGTGGTCTTTAGACCGCCGAGTGTCGATTTCAAGCACCGTGGAGCCTACATCCGGCATCCTGCGACCGTCTGGGAGGATACGGCTGCACGCACGACAGAAATAGAGCAGACGGTTTCGACATAAATCACGCCTGGTTCCGTCTTTCTCCTTTTGCCGGGTTCTCGCGTGTGCCGATTAAGATCGGAACGATTTTCGTGTCGTTCCATTAGCATCGGGGTCGGCGAAAAAGAATAGCGGTTGATCGCACGTGGACCAGCTTGTCACGTGGTCATTGAGCCGTTCCTGTTGAAACAGGAACAACTGAGAAAAATTTGCAACACCGAAGATATCCGAGGACAGCCGAAGTGGACCGAAAGTTCAGTAGACTTCTCTGGTTGAATATCTCAATGAAAAAATGACAAAGACATCGGAATAGTATCTCCTCGTGTATCTCCTTTTTCTTTACAACATTTTATGCATTCTTTCGTCTACTTTCGCTTTCTGCAGGTGTCCTGTTTTTCCTGTTTCTTGCCGCAATCAAGTGCATCCCAGCGCATCCGTCTGAGGAACGCACGACGGGTTTCTGACGTCAACGTGCCGACATGTTTTTCGGGTCTATAGCCGACTTTTTTCCGCGGGCCATTTTACAACACGGTCTCGCGATGGCCGTTGATTAAATCCGCCTCGGCTGTTGAAGATCCGTGAGTTTTCTCAGCGTGAGAACATCGTCAAGCTTTCGTCGTATGCTCCTTTTTGCATCTGACGTATCCTATTCTACTCTAAGCTCTTAGGATTCATTTACGCATGCAATACTCGGTATATGCCATATATAACGCTTCTTAATTTATCTACCATCCAGTGCAAACAATGACGGTACGACATTTATAGGCTTGCGGAAAATAAAAATTATATCCGCATGATTTACTAACGGGTTTATGCAACTCAGAATATATGAAAATTAATACCAAGACCAGAAAACATGCGTATGACGTCAACTGTGCATTCATCGAACCGAATACCCTCTTCCAAGGATTTCACCAGACCTTCTTTTACTACACTTTGCCCGCCCTAACATACATAACCTAACTGCATTAATATTTTGTACAAACTCAACCAGGGGTAAGCAAAAAATACCCCTTAAGAAGTATGGCATGAAAGGTACAGCGAGTGGGAACGTTTGACGTCGATTACGAGACAAGCTATTTTAGGATTGCCTGCATTGTTTTCCCTCGGGGGTGACATTAAAGAGCGGTGTGAGAGGAAACGTCGATGACAGCGAAGTGCGTTTCACCGCCTAACTGAAATGCGTTCTCTCCGCGGCGTGGGTACTTTGTGGCTCGGTAAACGTTATGTTTACGAGGATACTCGAGTGGATTGAAGGTGTTCGCGCGTTCGCAAAACCGTTCGCCGCCGCCTCCGCTCTCGCGATTCAAGCAGGCCCGCCGGAGTTCCGTTATATCGCATATACATATGCGACCGACGTGTATAACTGTGTCTGTGCGTGAGCCATGACGGCTCGGCTGGACAACACCGGCCGCTGAACTATCGTGAAAATTCGATATCGGCCTCTACCCAACTCTCGACACGCCTCCGCGAATTAGTCCCAGCCGTTGAAATCCGAAGCTGAAGTCGCAGGAACGCCCTGTCGTCCCTACTATCCCACGCGACCGGTTCCACCGAGAGAAATTATTGAGTCCATTATAAACGGGGAATGTTAATTCATGGCAGAAACGTGCGGAAAGAATGGTAGTGGTTCTCGCGGTGGAAATTTTTTTTTTTTACTTGTGCGCGGCCGGTTCGAGGATATATTTAGACGACTGACTTGTTTACATGTATTCGTACGTGCTAATTCCTTTGTGTTTTTAACGAGGGTTTTTATATCGCTCCACTCGACGTTTAGTCAGACCTCTGTATCTTTGAGAAAACGAATGGGAAACGTCGGGACTTGGCATTAAAATCTCTCGACGATGACGCACGTAGAAGTGCAAGAGACTTTAACATTCACGAAGGCTCTCGGTAAGTGTCAACGATATGTGAGAGATATGCATATGCATTCTACCGGCTGCGCTACGTATAAAACTGTCCGTAGCAAATACAAAGCGAATAACGATAGACAGGTTTCCCCGATATTTTGTAATTCATAAAAATAGGTATGCTTAATATCCTTATGGGAGTGTAAAGAATATATTGCACAGTCTAAGTTACTACTGAGTATGAGCTCGGCGAATGTTTGATTGCACGTAAGAATGAAGCGCATTTAAGAGCACGATAGCACTGACGATAAGTGGATGCCGAACGTCGAATTGTATCCGCAGGACAGTCATACTAGTCATTCCTAGTGGCACCTACGAGGGGACAAAAACACGTTGGCTTCTCGGCGCGCGATGTGGAATTTTATTGCATAGGGATAAAAAACGATGGTCTTGGAAAGGAAAACTGCACGTTCGTCGGATTGTCGCGCACCTGAAACAATCGACTCGCGAGCACATCGTGTCGGTTCCCGCCGAGTCGCGCATTACGCTCGAGATAACGTCGCGTACGTATTCGATTGCCGTCCAAGTAGATTGTTTAGCATATTACTCAGCCGATGTTTTTGCTCCCGGCCGACCAACGCACCCCGACGCGGAGGACTATTTTTTCAGTCGCGTATCACCTTTTCGAAAACATCCCGGCATTCGAGAAAACACGCCAAGTATTTTTACCCCCCTTGTGGTGTACTTCACTTCATTGATACGTTGCCAGAGACTCGGCTTTATCGATTACGATTCAATACCAATGAATTTCGGTTTTACGTCCAGCCGAAATACCGACTTAATGTTCAGTAATTTATACAGCTATCATTGGTATCTTAGCTCTGTAAGATTTAAATGAATAATGTCAGACAGTTGAACCAGTACGTTACCAACGAAAATCCCCGCAGTGTAGTCCTTAGCGTATAGAATCAGATCATCAGGATTTGCCGGTTACCTAATCCTCCGACGATGTAACCAACGTTTTTTTATCCAGCGTGGGGTCAATTGGGACTTGTCGCGACATCGAGATTGGCTGCCACGTAATCAACGTCTGGAAAACAGGAAAATGAAATCATTAATCACATTTGAATTGTATGAAGCGCGAATAGGCATTAAAATTCGATGAATTCCCTCTCGGGAATTCTGTAGAATCGATTTCATTGTGATTCGACGAAAACGCGGTTGAATAATTCATCAAACAAAACGGTCCGTCGCGTGCCTGACACTCTACCATGATAGTAATCATTCTACCTGTATAACTTTCGCTTTGCGCGATAAGTACACTTAAAGTGCCAATAAAATTGTACACAAAACAGGACAATAATAACATAAAGATCGTTGTAAATATCTGAAACGGGCTGTTATTTATGATGCGATGGCGTAAAATCCATCCTTTTCATGAAATGACATATGCCGTGATTAAAAAGCTGTTAAATACAACATACACTGAAATTCTCACAAGTTGGTCTAGGCTCACATCCGCTTTTGGCTAACGATCTTCCGCGGTGTATTATTTACGTAATTTGCGTTTATATAATCACAGCGCAACAATGTAACTGTGGCGATTCGTAGAGTATAGCCGACGTTAGCGTTGATTCCGCCTTGTTTGTTGATGGGCTGACATGAGTTTATTTTTGCGTTATTCGTCCGGTGACCGAGGACAAACACTTCGGCGTTTTATTTACTATATTGTGAGGAAGATTAATAGACAGTCTCCAACGTGGCGTGTGTGAATAAAGATCCGGGATATGTTAAACCTGTTCGACCCGCGTTCAAGGCAGACGCGTTCGCTAACGATCTCTCGTAGAGACCTTTATTTTTCACGATCGTATCTTTGAAATTCACGGACAAAAATGATTATTCCGACACAGCAGCAACCACGATAATTCTCCTTAGAAAACGTACAACAGTAGAGAAAAGTGCAATATAAATTCCTCTGCGTAATGTAACTGGAACGTTTACAAAGTATACGCTCTATTTCGCGTGTCAACGGACTGCTAAGAATTTTCTCTCGAATTTCTAAAATTTTTTATACGTCTAGCTTGCTTTTTACTTTCAAGAATTCTGAGATAAGTTAACGCGTTCTAGGCAACAAAATTAATACAAAAACCGTTTTAGCTGAAACTAGTGTAGACTTGACGGTTGAGACAACTTGTCAGGCAAGGTATTCCTAAAAATTTCCAATACGTGTCCTCGCGATTACGAACTAGCTTGTCATAATTAATAGTGAATTTCGTGGTTGGCGTGAAGCCTGTTTTTATCGGATAATTTTCTTCGTGTCGGCGTTTAACGCTCGGAACGGGTCTTTCGTGTATTCTGGAAAAGGAATGGACAGCGTGCAGGTATTTTGCTGATGCAAGAAAACGCACGTTTATGCTCGCGGACGGGAATGTAGGTCGAATCGTGGTCGATCAAAGCCGTAATACACATCCACCTCGAAGAAACGACTTTCGAGCTACGAAACCTTCGTCTTGAATATCCCCGACACAAACCCGTACTAACGGAGAAATCCAGCGAGCCTATGGCTTTCCGGTTATAATGCTGAAAATATTACTCTCACAAATCTTGCTGTTTTACTTTACGTCTAAATCTAGTACAGTAATTACAATCTGTTGTCCT
Organism: Hedychridium roseum; assembly: GCA_963989215.1. Taxonomy (NCBI): domain Eukaryota; kingdom Metazoa; phylum Arthropoda; class Insecta; order Hymenoptera; family Chrysididae; genus Hedychridium; species Hedychridium roseum. The sequence continues at coordinate 8,440,006 of OZ022310.1, read as the reverse complement.
AGTAAATATAAAGGGATCAATTGATGAAATTAACAACATCAGATATCTGAACTTGTAACAAGGCATACTTTGCTCGTTATTTGAAATAACAGAACTGTTATTAAATATCTACTATGTCTTTAATTTGAAAATTACCCTTAGAGATATCAAGGTAGACGTTAATTACACGTACCTCATATGTAATGACTATTACGTTGATAGTGCTGTGATATTGCGCACGGAAATTGAAATCTTTTAAATTGAATGGCAGATAGATACAGTCCTGTAAATTGCTTCAGCTCATGACTGCCGATAACGGCAGAGAGTCGGTCACGCAAGACACGCGTGACGTTGGCCATTGGTCATTTAGGAATACGTTTCGTTGAAAAATTATTACGAGGGCCACATTGTCGTTTGGAAAGCATTAATCACGCCCGATGGTCAAGTTCATGAATAACTTTGCAACGTTGAAAAGAATACGTGTTCAAGTAATCAGCACGCTAGCAATCCTCTTTCATAATGGATCCAATAATTCTGAAGGGTAGTAATTAAGTTCCTTTATAAATGACCAGCTTCATTTCCCAGCCAACTTTCCGGGCTTATATTGTTTTCTATATTTCCTTTGTCACGTCTGATTGTACATTTCTCAATTTAATTACCTTCCCCCCATTGAGTAAGACTGATCGGCAGAATGGAGAAATGAATGAATGATTTCCTACGAAAATAACTATGTTCTTGGCGTTCGGACTATGCAACAAGTCTAACTAAAACGAAATATAAAAGTTCACCTGGCTTACTTTGAATCCGGTAATGCCGTGTGACATTCATTCTCGTCGATGCGTACGTATCGGGCATGACTAATGACAATCGAATCGAAAGTGAAAGATCAACATTGAGATGACCGAGGGAAGCGCTTTCTCTCCTTTACATTGTTTATGTCGATTGTACGTAGCGTCATTCACCGAGTGACTCGGTGTGAATATCTCAACCGCAGGAAAGCTTGTGTTGTATAGTTTCAAACCGCAACACGCGTAAATTGTTGCAAACTGCACTGTGTTGCAGCGTTTATCGCACAATATTTTCTACCCATTTGCGTCTATCGTGCACTACATCGTACCACGAAATAAACGTAAATTACATAACCTTATAATAATGTTAATCCTTGATTCGAGAATCATTTAATACACATTAAATTTAATTTCTTTCAAGTTTTTTTTCATTGGAATCTTTTTCGAAACTGAGAGGAAACAGTTCTTACCTGCAGAGGACGTTTCTTTCCTCCTATAATGGATTTACGGAGAACCGTCGTTTTCCCGTTCGGCCGGAGCGGTTAGATGACAGGGAAACCCGTTGGGTTTATTTATCTTCCGCTGTCCTGGAAGCCTTTCGGTTCGTCAGTTTGCGCGGCCAGCTTATTTAGAAATTCAGGTCCCGTCCGTGAACCAGAATGCGACGAACCCGTACCTTCGCCATACGCGTCGCTCCCGTGACGTTCGTCTATGGGGAACAAAGGGAATATTGGATTGGGACGAATCCGAGAATCGGCGACGAGAGAAATTCCATTGACAAAGTTGTTAGACTACCACTCACCATCGTTCGTATTGAATGCCACGGAAAATAGCATAAAATGAAATTAACCGACAAAAAGAAAGAGCGACATTTTTAACTTGAATGAAATAGATCGACCGATTGCGAGATAAATCGAAGGGTAGGTTAGAGAGTAATTACAACTATGCGCCACTAGCGTTCTGTTTTGCAAGTCACGTGACAAAATGCATTTTTCTAACCTCTACCTATTTTCGTGCTAATACTCATTTTCGTTGTAATTTTACCTTTTCGATCGAGCTGATAAATGCCACGCTTCAATCGCGCGAGAGAAATTCGTATCCATTCCCGTCGTATTTCCTATGTAATTTTTTCGTTTTTGTCGTCATTCTGCGATATTCGAAAAGTGCGTCAATGAATCAATGAATACGTTCTTGTCACGCTCAACAGTTCTCACTGCATTTCCGCCATGATTTCCATGACTCCGCGACACTCACGTAACATTGGAAAATCGGAATAGCGTATGTTGTAAAATTATGCGTCCGATGCGTCGAACCGGAATCATCGTCGTCGTCGTCGTCGTCATCGCGGTCGAAAAGCACGTGCGACTCGTCCGAGCGTATCCCACTCTGGCATGTTCGTCGAAAGTCAAGTACTCGCGAAGGAAGGACGTTGGGAGGACGTGCTCCGTGGCATTCCGACATTCCGTTAAAGCAGCGCGGCGTAATATCACGACGATGATTTCCGTCAATGTCGCGTCATCGCGATTTCCGCTAATCCTTTAGCAGAGTTGAATGGTCCGATTGCCTCGAGAAAATTGATGCTCTCCCTCACGAATAACTCATTTATCGAGAATAATCAAAAGCGAATAATTGTAGTCGTGATGAATTTTGCGATAACAGGAATATGGACATATTGAGACGAACGAGCAGTATAGCTATGTAGAAATAGGGATCAGCGTAGACAGAGTATTGATGTTCTACGGCAGTGTGAGCATTGCACCGACGATCGACCGGAAGCAGAGATTCAGCTCGGAGAGGCAGCACGTGGCGGGGAATTGAAGCCCGTCCGCTCTTTCATCGGAAGTTGAAACCTCGAAAGGAGGGAGACAGGATACGGGAATGTCGGGGCAAAAACGAGCATGGAAACGGCAGACAATGCATTTCGCGACATTCCGACGCTCCTCGAGAATCGCGGCTCGAGGTAATGACACACGCGACCGCCTATAGACAACGGAAAAGCAGTCAATGGCAAAGAGGCGTAACCCTCGCATTATTTTTAGAACGACCGTAAGCAAACCGCCGCCGTAGGTCGACGTTCCGAGTCGCGGAGACACCATTCGTTTAACGATTCTCTATTTCACCGCGTTTTCAAAACATGATCTCCATTATTCGAAAGAGAAGGATCGTACTGTCATAACGTGAGTAAATAAAGATTTTATATTTAATTTAGGCGGTATTATTTGACTCATCAAACATGTAGTCATAAACTTCGCGAGCAGAGGGATAACCGTGTGGAGCAGGCGGAATAAAGTAAAATAATTTATTCTTTGTCGAAAATGGCTTGTCAGAAGCAGGTAACAAAATTAATATCGCTCCCGAAACTCGACGAATCTTGGTCGCGTCATAATTGCATGAAATTACGTCGATCGCGGTGTTCCCCACACGTTAATTAAAAATGGGAATACGGAAGTGCGCGAGGAAATGAATTCTGGATAAAATGGAACTCCCCTCGGGCAAACACAATTCCGGCGTGTCTGGGCGCGCCACCTGACGTTTTCCCGCTTCGCCGGCTAGTTCGCCGTTCCAGCCCTTCTTTGTACAATTAGGAGTTCCTGTTCTGTTGTCAGTCGCGAGGACGGAGACGCGCCGGATGGGGGAGGGGGGTATGATGGTGCGAGAGAGAGAGGGTGACGAAGGGACGAAACGAACGTCGGAGGAAGAGAAAGAGAACGAGACGAAGGGCCGTGGGATCGATATGCGCACTTCACGGTCGCAACCGGACGTGCTAAGTCTCCCGAGTTTTCTCAAGATCGAACAAATCCTGAGGAAACTAGAAAAAAGATTTTAAATTCCTGCCTAATTAATCAGCTGAAATAATCTGTGACTTGCACTTATTCATCCGTTTTTTAATATAATACTATATGAATATAGGTTTAATTTATCGCATTACGCGCAGAAATAATGCATTATCCGGTCGCTTTTAACGTATCGTAAATTGTATCAGCTAAACGAAACGTTCGTTGTGCTTTAGTGGCTACAGTGTATAGATCTGCGGTACACGCGTCCTTCCCACGTCCGGTATGCTACTTCCGGCATGTCGTCTACGTGCTAATAACGCGCTATAAGTTGGATTAACGGTAGGGGTTCGCAAAAACCCCAAAGTCTCGGGTATCCTAGTTGGAGCCCAGTAGGAAATATCAGTTCGGTTCGAGGCGGGTATCCGATACTGTTCTAATACCAATATTCTTCGATATCCGAAGCTTTGCGATTATCCGAGATTTTTTGGGGATACTTTCTGCCGTTTCAAATGCTTGGCGTTACTTGCTTTTATGAAATCGGTCAAATTTACTGTACAGAACATGGCTAAAAATTTGAATTATCTGCATACTGTCGAATACCTGACCTGACCCGATTCGACCCGATGTTTGCCGACCCGCCACGAAGTCAGTCTACCGAGATTTTGTTGATATAATTGTTTCTCTTTTGGAATATCAATGTACTGTTGAGTATGTAATGCGACTCGACCCGACACGATGTTTTCCGGCTCGACCTCAACTTTGATACCCAAGATCCCTTTAAAATGATTTTTGCTTTTGTCGATAATAGTTAGTTTATCGATCAAAGCTTGACCAAATTAGAAAAGGGTACTCGCTTGTTATAAATACCGAATTTTTCGGGTATAAATACACCTTTAATTAACGGTCATGCATGTATTAATTTTGTCCTGTTCATCAATTAGAAGTCATTTTTTTCACTCAGTAGAGTCGTTTGTATAAAAGTGGGATCTCTGTATTTCCGACATTCCTGTAGGAATTCGCGGTACGCGGGTTTGTAATGTTTTTCCGTTTCGGTCGCCATTTTCTCTTGAGTTTACCAACGGTCTAATTCAACAAGCATTCGGTCGGAGCAATTAAGAATGATACTTCGAGAAAACGGCGGAAATTGGCAAAACCGTTACCGACCATTACACGCGAAAGTCCGTTTCATAGAAAATTATCCAACGGTATGATTTTATAGTCTATAAAACGGGGACTCGTAGAGCCGGGTCTTTTCGCGACGTACCTGATGTTTTTTGGTCGGACCGTTGGTTCGCCTAGTTCGACGGTCACCGACGGGAATAAGCGATCGTGCTGGCAAAATCGAAATAGAAGAGAGCGTGGACACAGCGTCACGTCTGTGCGATTTATTGCAAGCGTTGTGGGATGGAGAAAGCTAGGCGTCGAACGCAGAGGAGGTCGCGCGTCTCGTTAAACGCGACGCGTAGTTCCACTGAGTCGCTGTTGCATACGAAACGCATAGGCGAATGCATGCAAGTGCACTTGGAAAACCGCGGACGTAAGTGAATAGGGGACGGCAGTTATATTTTACTTACATGCGTCTCCGTACGTCGCCAGGGCGATAGACCACACGTTTCAAAGACCTTCGTCGTTGCAAATTTCCACTTAGCAGCGTGTCCATTGTGGAAGACTTGAAGTGAGCCCGCCGTCGTTGTTGAACTCACTTAATTATACATTTTTAAATTGACCCAGATGGCGTTCGGATCATTATAGTCTTTAACGGATAAATGAGAAAGTTTGTAATATTTTCTCGGAATGTAGAAGTGATTTTTTTTAAATAACATTTCCGTTAATTCAATGATCAAAATCCTACGATGAGTAGATTTTCGCGTCGGATTAGCTCGCCATTGAACAGCACACACGGAACGATTAGTAATTTGTAAAAGCTTAATAATTCTCGATATACTGAAGCCGGCCAACGGTGACGAGCGAACGCGACGCGAGAGGTTTACGTACGCGCGTGTAAACTCATCGTGTAAACCCGGGCTATCGACAGGCGAAGCTTTATCCCACGCATTCTCTTTCGTACGCAAACACGATCGCCGTGCAATCATCCGCGACACTGCACGGTCCTTGGATTGTGAAGTACGCCGATGATTTATAAACTACGACTGACGTCACGAGGTACCTTTACGTTAGTGTTGTCTCTCGACCGTACATTGTTGTTACTCAAAGTATTAACTTAAACTGCTGCTCGACTGTTCGTAACAGGAATGCTAAAAAAACCTAATGGAATGCTTTAACCGAGGTACATCTTATATACTTCATATTTATATCGCGCCTTCTTTTTTTATATTTGGCATAATCTTGCTGAAAAATGTATGTACATATATATTTACATACATACACCGGTGGTGGCGACACTGAGGTCCAGTGAATTTGTTTTCATTTGTTTTGTTCCACCCCCTGCATTCTAACGGTCACTGCCTGTCACAGATGCGACAGGTCGGGACCAGTCGCGACGAGATTTGGGCGCGAATCACAGATGTGTTTTGTGCGAGATTTTCTTACGCGATAAATACGGCCAATTGTTTCGTATCTTATTAATTCGTTGTGTCTTGATTCCGCGATCCCCATTATTGAAAGTGATATATTCGGCGAGTTGAGTGTAATTCACATACGGAAAACGTGATTGAAAAGTGATACGTACAGCGCGTCTCGACCTTCGACGTTGCCGTTTTTGTAAAGATGTTGGACGTGAAAGGTTTTAACGAGACACATGGTCTGTTTATCGGCAGGTCACGTACTCGGCCGATTTGGCGATCGAAATTCCGGGGAACCTGAGTCAGGGTGACTCGTGGTATCGGCTGGATTACAGCCCCCCGGTTGGATATCCCTGGCCGAACACGACCATCGCCGCCTCCGATATCGGCGACGTCATCAAGTTCAGGGACGGACTTCCTGGCACCAAGTACGAGTTTTGGCTCTACTACAGCAACGGTACGCTTCACGACTGGCTGACATGGACCGCCTCTATCACGACAGGTTCGTTAATATTTGTTTATCCCTCGAATTCCGCCATTTTTTCAACCAGCCGGTACCGTTGTCCCGTTTTGTATGTTTGATTAGAATGGGGCTCTGGTATGCAAATATGTTCGCGCGACTTTATGATATCGCGGTCACTGAAAAATTGTCTCGAACAGTCATTTAGATTAATATCCCTTTCACGCTTATTATTACGGCGAAAGAAGGCGTATGGCTCGTATCCGACTCAAGGTTGGTTCGTCGTAATGTACAAAGAACACGCATGTCGTGTTCGTGTTACTATGACTTAATATCCGTAAATGTAATAATCAAGAACGTTATTAACCTAAATTTGTCATACATGCAATATACAATGTTGCTATTTTTGTTCCCTTTCGTCTAATTTCTCGGGCATCAGTTAGGGATATTCAAAACGTTGTTTAACGCATTTTTACACTTCTCGCGAATTCAGTCCTCCGATGACATTTTCCAGAGCGTTATATAGGATCAAGAATTTTTTTTAAATGGTATTTCAACACGATCAACTGAGTCGTGAAAGTTTAGCGATCATATCTCACTAAGATTTTCTCTTTTCCAGCGCCGGATCCACCGACGAATTTGACCGTCTCAGTCCGCAATGGGAAGACGGCGATCGTCTATTGGGCTCCGCCCGCTCAGGGAAACTATTCGCATTTCCGGTTGCGAGTGCAAAGCTTCAGCGTCGCGGAAAATCCAAGTACAATCGTTTTACCGGCGGATGCGGTGGCCTACACCCTTCGTGACCTCACGCCCGGAGCCACGTATTCCCTGAAGCTTTTTACCGTCCTGGACGTGAAGGAGAGCGTGGCTTACACGAGTAGAAATTTTACCACGAGTAAGTACACAGCCACTAATAATCGCCTTCCTCTTCCTCATGCTGTAAACTATTCGATGCGCGAGAAAAAAATTCTAACTCCTTTCCCTCATTTACATACCAAGTGAAGTTACGCAGAATGACAGTAAGGTGCATATTCAAACATAAATCTCAACCGGTTTTTACTTACCGATAGGGAAATGTATTAGGAGATTTATGGCAAATAAAGTTCTGGATCCGAGAATAGAAACCTTGGCAAACGCTGTAATAAAGATTCTCTGGGGTATCATTAGGCAACGGGCGATAAAGAGTTTTACGTTCTTTCGCAGAGCCTAATACGCCAGGGAAGTTCATCGTATGGTTCAGAAATGAGACGACTCTGTTGGTCCTCTGGCAGCCGCCGTATCCCGCTGGGATTTACACTCATTACAAAGTTAGTATAGTACCGCCGGACGCCATAGAATCCGTTCTTTATGTGGAGAAGGAAGGCGAACCGCCAGGACCGGCACAGGCGGCGTTCAAGGATCTTGTTCCAGGTAAGAGCTGATTTAACATACATAACATCGGTTAAACGTCGAATTCCTTGAATGTGATGTAAACAACAACTTATACTATCGGCAGTAAACAGTTTCGAAAAAAGTCTTCTAAAAAGTTAATTATTTTCGAAACAGAATAATTAATATATCCATATAAAATTTTGAGATAAATTATATCATTCTTTATCAAGAATGTGTGAGTTATTTTTTAAGCAATTTTGATATTGTATCATGGTTGAAAAAAGTTGTGTCATTGTTTGTCTGTTTGTAGGTAGGGCTTATGACATTTCGGTGCAGACTATTTCTGAGGACGAAACGTCTGCACCGACGACGTCACAGTACAGGACAGTTCCGTTACGTCCACTGAATGTGACGTTTGACAAGGCCTCCGTGACGTCGACTTCCTTCCGGGTTTTCTGGAATCCGCCGAACGGCACGTCGGAGTTCGACAAGTATCACATATCCCTGGGCGGGAACCGGAGACTTGCACCGGTAACCAGAAACCGCGACGACGAGACCAAGTGGGAATTCAAGGACTTGGAGCCTGGCAAAACATACCAGGTCGTCGTGAAAACGGTCTCTGGAAAGGTCACCAGCTGGCCAGCCAGCGGGGACGTCACGTTGAGTGAGTTCTCCGGTTTCACGCTTAATGATTTCTCTGAAAAATTATGTCCGTCCATTCTGCAGACTTACAAATGCTTGTGGGCTCGGCCGACAGTGGCAGCAGACAATACTAATTAATTAGCTTGACTCACTCGTTTACCCCAGCATCAATATCTCGATTGCTATGTCTTGTGTACCACTCTTAGATAACTTTCAATCTTTCGTGAATTTTATTATCTTGAAATGTATGTACAACGATAAGATATACATAATACATTGCTTGTTTAGGACCACTTCCTGTACGTGATCTTCGGGCTGTCATCGATGACAGAACAGGAATGGTAGAGGTGTCCTGGAGCCCGGAGAATTCGAGCACACAGGATACTTATAAACTCCAGTATCATGAGGTGGAAACCACGATTGGTGGTGATAGTAATACTTTAACAACGGATAAGACTAGGGTCAGTAACTAATCTTATATGTAACGATATCAATGTGTAAAAGAAACTGACTTATTTCATGAATTTTCGTCTATTTGATCTTAGGTGACTTTGGAAGCTCTACTACCCGGTCGAAATTATTCCATAATCGTGCAAGCAATCAGTAACAAAGTAGAGTCAAACGAGACGATACTTTACCAAGTGACCCGTCCATCCAGTCCTATAATCGAAGACCTCAAGTCCATCGAGAGGGGTTTGAATATTTCTTGGAAAAGCGACGTAAATTCTAGACAAGAAAAATTCGAAGTTACACACAACAGGAACGACACAGGCGAGAGCGCGACCACCTTGACTACGGAGTCACATATAATTTTGGAAGATCTTTATCCTGGGGCTGGTTATGAGGTCAAAGTCTTTGCGATTAGCCATGGATTAAGAAGTGAACCACACGACTACTTCCAGGCAGTCTGTAAGTAATATAAACAATATTAAACTTGAAATACGTGCAAAATGAATATCCATGTGACTATTTAAACTACAATGTTAATGTAAATTTCTATGGATTGATGAATTATTTTTGTTTGCTTAGTGCCTCATCCACCGAAGAATTTGAGCATTGAAAAAGTGACGACTAACACGGTGCTCGTTCATTGGGAAGCCCCTACTGATTCGATATTTTCTGAGTATTCCATCAGATACCGCACGGAGGACGACCCACGATGGGTGAAACTACCGAGCGTTCGGGAAACCGAGGCGGAAGTGGCCGACATGACGGCCGGGGAGAGATACACGATTCAAGTGAACACTGTGAGCTACGGAGTGGAAAGTCTCTACCCCCTGCAAGTGAACCACACAGTCCGTAAGTTAATTATCAGTGTAGAGAGGACAGCGTTTTATCAAGTGGTTGGCTGAAAGTTTAACAGTGAGGTGGACAAACCAAAAGTATTTCTGACGTAAATCCTGATAAGGATAAGATGATTTCAGTTCAAAATTCGTTTCAGGCCCCAACTCTGTTTCGAACGTGACACCTGTCGTTGATTCTACGAATGTTACGCTTGAGTGGCCCAGGCCAGAGGGTAGAATCGAAACGTACGTCATCAGATGGTGGCCTGTAGAAAATCCTGAGGAAGTTAGGACGAAAAACGTGACTGGATCGAACGACCTATCAGCGAGCAGCTTCGAGGAGAACATTGTCCACACGGAGAGGATTCTCGTGAGCGACTTAATGCCTGGTGTACAATATTCCTTCTCTGTTTACACGGTTTCCTATGACCTGGTCAGCGATGTGACCAATCTGACTACACGTACTAGTGAGTATACTCCTTTTCCAAAGCAGTCCACGTCGACCGTGATCTTTCATTAACGATCTGCCCATTTACCGATAACTTGCTAATAGATGTACTGATTCCCTTCGGCGTGGTCTCAGTTAACCATTGTTTTGTGTGTCTGTTTGGGACTAACTGCATGTTAACTTATGCGCTCGAGTTTGTCCTACCACCTGGTTTCTCAGCTTATTATTATGTCGTGTCGATAAATGGGATGACCTACAGCATATATCAAAGATAAAGTAGACTGGTCGCGGTTAGAGTGTAGTTTACCCTCACGCCGGGGTCAATGGAAAAGAAAAGCAACGTAAGTCTGTGCAATTCAGTGCCACTGATCCAGTCGGAAGTCGTGACCGTTGTCGATCGGGATCAGCCAGATTCTCTGACACTGAGGTACACGCGTACGCCGATCCAATCGTCGAAGTTCGATATCTACCGGTTTCGCATCAGTGACGAGAACAACACCACGAAGGAGCGGTTACTCGACGACACCGATACCAAAGTGTCATTCACCGGTCTCATACCTGGCAGACTCTACAATGTCACCGTGTGGACCGTCAGTGACGACGTGGAGAGCAGACCTCTCCTAAGACAGGATAGACTTTGTGAGTATCGCGAGCAAATGATCATCGTGCCCCGATCGTCGGAGAAAAATGATTTTGCTGGGAAAGAATTTTCTTGTATAGCGACATTTAACTGTTTCGATAGGCATAACTGCGAAGCAATCCAGAAGTCAGTCAATTCTGTTCGCAAAAACGGCAAATTCTTTGTCAGCCTAAACGTACTCCTCTGTGATGCTACATTTCATTATTTTCATCCTAGCAAAATTGTCTTTTCTTTTCAATAATATGATTGTGAAATGGATAAAGTCTATATTATCAGGTAAAAAAATGATCCCCGGTATCGTCAATGCTTTTGTGTGACTTTTATGTTCTCCACGGCTATTTGCATTGACCCTCGTCAAAGCGTATTGGCAAACCTTACGCAATTAACGCAACCCACAAGGAACTGTGGATAAACTTTTTGTCTCACAAAGTCGACAAAAAAGCTTTTAAAGCATCGCTAAATGATACGATGTTCGCGATAAATTGCTTTGAAAAACATTCTCTTGCTTGTGGCCCATGGCGAACGAAATCATCCGTGTTTTCTTACGCAACGTTTACACTTCCGATACAAACAACAAAACACTTTACATGATTATGCATTAAGACAACATTTATGTTCATCTACAAAATTCCCTGCGATTTATTGACTTGTTCCAATTTGAGTTTACACTTTGGGCCATTGTTCAATAACTTTGGCATTTTTCGAATTACGAATAGGAAGAAAGGAATTGCTTTCAGACCCAGAACCGATCACCGGGATTCACGCCATCGATATCAATGACACACGAATAACGTTGACGTGGGATGTGCCTCGTGGCGAGTATGACGCCTTCGAGGTGCAGTACATCAACACCGAGGGCAATTACGTGCAGAACATCACGTCCTTCAACGTGATAACGATCGCCGATTTGAAGCCATATAGGAATTACACGTTCACACTGGTTGTTCGCTCTGGCACGGAGTCAACGTACCTGAGACGTTCAAATCCCCTCAGCACGAGTTTCACCACCAGCGAATCTTTCCCGGGGAAGGTCGAGGAGTTCCATCCAACTGACGTTCAACCGAGCGACATCAGCTTCGAGTGGTCCTTGCCCACTCAGGACCACAATGGCATAATCAGGAAATTTAGCATCACTTATGGGTTAGAGGTGAGACTGATATTCTCAGAGGAAAATTCGATTAAAACTTTTGGGTGTAAGCAGGGTATAGGGATTTAGATTGCGTTATAATTAATGGTTCTTGTTTGGCTTTTATTCGCCTTTGGCGTAAGTTTATCGTCACTGTAGGAACTATTTCTTAAGGTTGAATGAAGAAGGAGAAATCTAACGATTTCGTAGTGTCGATAGTATTTGAAACACGTATTTCACCGGACCGATGCGTCATCGACTTGAGCAGCAGACAGAGACGATGGAGCGCTCACGGCTTCTCACGTGATCTTTTTCCCCGTTTTTCCACTCAGGGCTCGGCACACACTCAGATGCAAGACTTCAGAGCGAACGAATTCCGCGGCGTCATCAAGTCGCTCATCCCGGGGAAGACGTACATCTTCCGCATCCAGGCGGAAACGAAGATCGGCTTCGGGCCGGAAGCCGTCTGGAAGCAGAAGATGCCAATCCTCGCCCCGCCGAAACCGCCGACGCAGGTCGTCCCGACGGAAGTTTGCCGCAGCAGCACCACCATACAGATCCGGTTCCGCAAGAATTACTTCAGTGAGCAGAACGGTGCTGTCACTTCGTACACGATCATCGTCGCCGAGGACGACAGCAAGAATGCCTCAGGCCTGGAGATGCCAAGTTGGAGAGACGTCCAAGCTTACAGCATTTGGCCTCCTTACCAGGTGAGACAGTTATAAAAATTTCATGCATTCCACAACCTCTATATAACAATCATTAGAGAAGATAATAAACACTTGTCCTTCAATATATTCTCTAATATAATCTAAACATAATATTCTCTTGACGTTTTTTTCCTTAAAACATTTTCTATGAAATCTCGCAAAAACATCGTAAATATCTGGAATTTTTCTCATGGATTGTTTTTCTTCGTATTGTCCGCTTGTATTACACTACTACACATACGCAACTCAATAGCGACGATTTATACATCTGACTGGAGATTTATGTCGTAAACCCTGTTTCCCTACGACTTTTCATAGCGCAATAAATATAATTCCATCGCGAAACAAGCAAAGCGTGTGCGGATCCGAACGATGGGCGTATTCCGTCTTTTAACGTATTGCGATTCTAACCTTCTCTATGTGAAAATTGCGAGGTAAATTCTAGTGAAGTAGAGTCTCGCGTAGGCTCCACAGTGTTTTCCATCGGCCTGCATTCTTGTATAGGTTATGTAAAGCAACGTGGCTCGCGTCATAAAACGGCATGAGCACGTGGGTTGGAGTGTTTATCTGTCAAACGAGCCAAGTGTTCGGGCATAAGCGAAGGTGAAATCAACCAACCGTATAAAAATAAAAATCTTTACAGCTATAATTCAATAAACTATGTCACGCGCTTTATGATTTTTCGGAAATAAATCGCACGTTATTTTTGCGGAAATCACGAGTTCCCTTGCATCGCCACAAGTAGAATATAGGTAGCCTTGAGCAGTGACGTTAAGCACGAATGCCACCGAATAATCTGATTGTGTCATCTTTATTAATCGACACGAGTCTCTTTAGACGGAGGGAGTCGACATTAAAATTAATGATCTTCCGTTTCGTTATGCGTCGAGTGAAAAGTTGGAAACGATCGATCGGTCGCGGCGGAAGCTACTTCGGTGTAGCGATCGATCTGGCACGTCGCAACAAGAAATAATTAATTCTAAAGAATTATTCCGAGCGTCTGATTGACTTGCAAGATCACGAGCGACGACTAATACGTCTGTCGGGAAAACAAACACAAGCGCGTGAAGGCGTTGAGTCGACGTGAAGGATAAATTCGCGGGGTATATGTGTCGCTTTAGTAGTGTTTCGATCGTCTAGGCGTAAACACACGCGAGTCGTGTCGCTCTGTGTCATGGACACCTTGAAAGATTTGCTCGTGAAAACTGGCCGGCTGATCGTCCAGGTGATTTCCGACTAAAGGTGCTAAGAATCATCTGGAAAATCATTTTGAACGCTTCTGCCTTTTCGCTGAATTATCGAAAAATTTGTCGGTTCTACACAATATCAGTTTTTTCTTCGGCCGGTTGTGATGTTTTTCCGACGAAAGTTCTGACGAACTTGCTATAATTTATTGTCCTTGGACTTCGGTTAAAAATTCACCGACAGTGTAACCGTGTAAGAAATTGTCATAGTGTAACAGGAACTCGTCCCGGCAGGCATTTGTCATCCATGAAGTGCATGTGTGTGCTCACATTCCGCGAAAATTGCACTGTATTGCGCTTACGTAATGTGTCTTGGTTGTTATGATTTCATTGCAACCGACCAAAAACCGGATTTAATGTAATTTCATCATCTGTCGAGCTCACTTACACGATCGCTAACAATATTCCTCACTTTTTACGATTTGCATGTAGATTAAAATGCGCAGAATACAATAGGTCACAAAGTATCGTTTATCATCCGCTTATTATCATGATTAATTCCTATTCGTTTCTCAAGTACTTGGTATTTATATCCAGGTGATGGAACCTTATTACCCGTTCAAAAACGGCTCTGTGGAAGATTTTACTATCGGCTCAGAGAATTGTGACAACAAAATTGGCTACTGCAACGGGCCTCTCAAGTCCGGTTCGACCTACAGGGTAAAGGTTCGAGCTTTCACGGCTCCGGACAAGTTTACCGACACCAGCTACAGTTTTCCCATACAAACAGGTGAGAATACTTGTTGCGAATTCACGAGTACTGACTAGATCAGCTGGTCGAATTTAAGACACTTTCTACAAATAATTTCAAGTCGCAAATTTTTCTCTCGACCTTTATTTGGTTATGTTCAGATGTTTTTGTTTTCGATAGTAATGACATTGAGCGTATTGATCGACCAGCTGGTTTCTGTGATAAATACGTAGGCCGGTAGTAGCGAAAAACCCGCTAAATTCATGCCTCGTTATTTCGTGTACATGTCTGCCCAAGGATTGCTGCTGGCAGGTAAGACGAGGACGTTAAGAGCCTGCAGCAGTAGATCGATCCATACGCGAATTAACTGGGAAAGATTCCTTAATTTCATTTATTGCACAGACAAAATTAAATAAATGTGCAGTTGAATACGTTTGAAAAAATAATTGTGTTTAATGAGATAGTTCATGACACATTTATTTGATTTTATCAATCATTTTCAACGGTTTAGAAACTACTGCGACATTCTTCGGCAAATTGTTGGGAAAATCAAGGAGATAAATTATTAATTGCACGATCGAGTCTTCCTATAATTCAAGAGTGGATCGGAAAATCAAACGCGTCTCAGCGTATTGGGCTAATCGCTTAAAATTCCATCTGCGTTTCGAACAGATAAGGACAACACGGCCATCATAGTCGGAGTGACCGTCCCGATAGTGCTGCTGCTGTCTTTACTGGGCATCGGCCTACTGGTAAGGAGACGACGAAGTCAAGGTCGCAAAACGACGGAAACCAGGGCAACCGACAACCTGTCTCTCCCGGATAGTGTCATTGAAACAAGGTACTGTCAAACATGAATTTGCAAATAAATTTTTGTTGCGTGGCATAATACAGTAGAAAGGTATACAGTGAAGAATGTTTGGTCAGTGCTGATCCTGATCAGTGTTTAAATTAGCCTCTAACTTAGCGTTCTTTTTAGTCGACCTATTAAGGTCGAAGATTTCGCCGAACATTATCGCATCATGTCGGCGGACTCGGATTTCCGGTTCTCCGAGGAATTCGAGGAGCTGAAGCATGTCGGCAGGGATCAGCCGTGCACTGCGGCCGATTTGCCGTGCAACAGACCGAAGAATCGATTCACCAACATTTTGCCATACGATCACAGCAGGTTCAAGCTTCAGCCGGTCGATGACGAAGAAGGTTCAGATTACATCAATGCCAACTACGTGCCGGTAAATGCGCAAGCTACAGTGGATATCATCATTAAATTCCTGTACTTATTAAAAAGTTTTTACTAATGTTTTCTTGGGAATCGATAGGGTCATAATTCGCCGAGGGAATTCATCGTCACTCAAGGACCTCTGCACTCCACGCGTGACGATTTCTGGCGTATGGTGTGGGAAAGCAACAGCAGAGCAATAGTTATGCTGACACGATGCATCGAGAAAGGGAGGGAGAAGTGTGATCATTACTGGCCGATGGATACATTGCCTGTTTACTACGGTGACATTTGCGTCACGATATTAAATGAAGCACATTATCCAGATTGGAGCATCACCGAGTTCATGTTGTGCCGGGTCAGTCACGTCAGCATGAAATTTTATTTTACACTAGTTACTTTTTCTGTCACAGTTATTATGTTGTCTCGTTGTTAGTCTTGTCCTTGGGGATACTTTTACAAAGTTAGTGGCAGCTAGGAATTTTTATCGAGCATTCATTTCTGACGAATTACATGCTAATTTATAGGGGGATGTGAAGAGAGTCATTCAGCATTTCCACTTCACAACGTGGCCAGATTTCGGTGTACCCAGTCCACCTCAAACTTTGGCAAGGTTCGTTCGGGCGTTTAGAGAACGTGTTCGACCGGATCAACGGCCTATTGTAGTCCATTGCAGCGCTGGTGTGGGTCGCAGTGGCACATTCATCACTCTAGATAGGATACTCCAACAAATTCTCGTCTCGAACTACGTAGATATTTTCGGGATTGTATGGGCGATGAGGAAAGAACGAGTCTGGATGGTGCAGACTGAACAGCAGTATATTTGTATACACCAGTGTCTCTTGGCGGTACTGGAAGGGCAGGACACGACTGGTCCACCGCGTGAGATTCATGACAATCAAGGTTTCGAAGGTAAGCTCTTTAAACTTCTTAAAAATGACTTTATTATTTCATTTTCGTTATATTCATTCCTTTCTTCAGTGAAGAGTATTTTAGATTTCTTATAGGCCTTTAGAAATACATGCTGATTAGGTTTACAAAAAACAATTGTGATGAAAATTCACAGCAACACTAGGGAGGAGGTGTTTTGTAACCGAAATTTTAACAAAAGACGATTATAATGCATGCTTAATTATAAATCATTGGAGATCATTGGTTTGTACATAAGACTTTTTGACTCTTCGCCTTTTCATATTAAATTACTTGCTAATACATAGTTTTCAATATTCTGCCGGTGATGGGTAGTTTTAGCCAGTTAGGCTAATAAAAATATACTTTGCCTTGGTTTGGAAAGCACAGGTAATTAACGCAATATTTGAAAAGAATTCTGAGCTTTCTGAATCGATGTCTTGCTTTGCATAAATGTACATACATCGTTATCTCGTCTCACACAGTATATGTATTTTGCTTTTCTCTTCGCCACTTCTGCGCTATTTGGATCTAGGGAAGAACCAAAGCACGGTTGAGAATTCGAAGAGTCCTGCGGAGGATGAGAAGGAAAGGTGACCTTCAAACTGCGACTCCTGCGTCGATGGTAATTTCGGTCCTCACCATTTTTTCACCTTGCACGCATCCCTGCTATTCACACACTTCTTAAATCTTCGTCTCCCACATGCTTATGGCTTTTTCATGAATTTTTCTGTTAATTAAAAATGGTTTATTAGTCATAACGTTATAACAAAAGCTTTTAATAATAGCCTGATTTTCTGCTGTGACTGCAACCATTGCAATTCTCCAATTTTATGCAAAATTTTTGTCCCAATATCAAAAGGGTTTAATATGAAATTATGTTCATATCTCAAGTGCATGTATCAATTTTTACCGATCAATGTTCCCATCACTTACTTCGAAAAAACGTACAAACTGATCGTCGTGTTTTGAAATGTTGAACACTCAGCATGTAATAAGCATGCTTTGACCAGTAACATCATACGAATGGTATGGATAAACTTTCCATATTTTCTGTAGATGACGAAGGAATAGCAGAATCAGGAATGTGAGGATCCGATTTCACATTATGAAAAACGACTCAAGATGAAGGCAGATCTCACGTTCGAGTGTAATTCGAACTCTTCGAACCCTTCTACCAGCTTCAGAATTCGTTCTGACATCACCCTGGTGACGAAGGGTCCGTGTAAATCGAGGGAATGGGCATTCTTGATAGGAATGCAGAATGAGAGCTGTGCGGCAGGGAATGGCGAGTGGTGGGTCCAAAAAAAGAAAGGAGGTACTCCTGAATGAGTCCTAGAATCGAGATTGTATTCGATGGACGTTGACGCAGAACCTTGAAGAAATATGGCAGTGACCAAAAAGCCTACATTCCACTGGGTCGTCAGGATCGAGCAAGTGGGTCGTTAACATCACTGTTGGCCAATCTTTGTTCTGACCAACCGTCCAAGCGAGCCCATAGAACTATTTGCACGCAGAGAGGTGGAAGTTCCCCACTCTCTACCATTGGCCAAACGAGTGAGTGGGAAGAAGAAACGCACATTTCAATAGGAGCCATATCAACGCAAGTTTCACAGTGACATCGTGTTTGGAAAAGTACGAAGTAAGAAGAGCATTCCGCGTATATTAAAAGACTTTTATCCGTCTGTGTGTATATCACGAGTCCGCGGAAATTAATGATCCTTCCAGGCTAATGAAAAAATCACCTTAAAAAAGCAGCGAAAACGGAGTTAGTGTAATTTCCAACAGGTTTTCATCCGTTAAAGTTGCGACGAAATTGTTCGTCGACGAACAGTTTTGTATGTCAGTATTGTTTCTCGATCTTTCGGATTCTCAGTGAACGTGTTTGAGATTTCCGAACGCAGATTGTGAAATTTCGTGTGATCTGAATTGTGAATGTCATGACCGATACTCGATGATATTCGGCAGACAATGCCATATTTTTCGACGGATATTCATCGAATTTCGCAGATCGTTCAGTTGCTTATATCCGAACCTCTGTTAACGTATTGAGGTTCGCTTTGCATCGCATATCTTATCAAAATATGAATGTAAGATACAAGTATGCACGTATGCTATTTAATAATCGTAATCTTCATACTCCTACTGTAAAATCGTTTCGAACACCGCAGTGCGGATGTATCGACTGTGTATCGCGTCGATGTAAAAAAAAAGTTGCTGAAAATTTGTCAGGCGCACGGTCGTCGGACGAGATATTTTTTCTCACTTTTCGGGGGGCAAAAAGTGCTAAAAATTCGATTGCAAAGCATTTTTTGCTATCTTCATCGTAGTTAAAAAATTGCCAATCGATGTCTATAAAAATCTGCGTGTATCTACTATTGTATCGAACGCTTATAACGATATTATTTTATGTCGTCGATCACTATGAGGATTTTTTTTAATCCCAGGTAATATCGGACCATTGTACATAGAAACACATATTATCTGTATCTATAAAATTTAAGGAACGCGAATTGTGAAAACATTCGTTTTGTTATTATTGTTGTATCATTATTACTATTATTATTAACTTAGCAGTTTTACTATTAACACCGATATTATTTTCACTCACAGGAACGTCGTCGAAATGAAAGTTATCCTCTGTTAACATCGTCATTTTGTTAGGTACATTTGTTGCTAGTTATAAAACCGTGATGGTGTTCTGAGAGTTGAGCGAAAGTTTGGGAGGAGCGCAAATGCGTGCCAACATATCAGTTCGTCTGAATCTCAGAGAGAATTGAGTTTGTTCGAAACAGGATATTACGTGGGACAGAGTGTAATTGCATGAATCTCAGGCGGGATTGAGACATTCGCAAATTTCCACTGTTTTAAAGACAGGGAAAATAATAAAATTCTTGTTACAGTTGACAGAGATCTCCTGGCATTTATATCATCATTTTTTCGGCAGTTGACAGATAAATTTTTAGAAAGTCTCATGTGGCAGCCTGCTTGTGGACGGAGAATCTTTTCCGCGATAGATTTAAGATATTTCTAGTTTTAAGAGTGCTTCCTGCGACATCGACGATTCGACAAAGAGCACGTAGAGGTCGGTTTCGCGATACATTGGCGCACTACGAAGATCTTTCAACGCATCGTTAGCCGTTGTATGTCGTTTACACGATTTTATGTTATTCTGTGATAAACCACGATCATCGATCAACCACGAAGAACAAATGAACTTGAGCACACGAATCTGCTAGAGAGTTCGTATCGTGATGGTCAGTGATGGGCACAATTAATTACATTCTAATTTCCAAAATGTTACAGTGTTGTTCTTCATTAAAATTTCCGTTGATGAAACACGAAACAGGGAGGAGATTTCCCTCTACGAATTTAAAAATTATCATGTCACGACTATTGTATGTACGTCATTGCACATGTACATAATTTTGTATGGAAAGTGTACAGAGCGACTGTCATCTTCAGCGTGCAAAGTTTGCCAGCAAAAATCGAAATTTCCCCATTCTACATTAATCTGACAAAATACCAGAACTTTTTGTATGTACCGACAATTAAAATTGATTTCTATCTTTTTCTATAGATTTCTATTGAATTCTACATTTCCCTTCTGCAGAGTGTGTCCACTGGAGTGAGGAGAATAACACGGACTAATATTTTTATTATCACAAGAAATTTTCAGCGATTCTCTTATTTGGACAAGGGTAGGGCCGTTTGCGCCTGTAAATATATACTTTTATATCTGCCGTGTGGACAGGCCAATTTACAAGGACGATCTGCCGTGGGTCCCCTTTCGGAAACGTTTTTGCGTTACTTGAATTTGTACAGCGTGTCAAGCAGGACGAGACGCGACTCGTCCCGCCATTTCTCCTCGCAACGAGGTACCAGGGGCTTACAAAAAAAACTGAGACGGGTCGTGATACGCGTACACAATAAACGTGTTTTTTTCGCTACAGAACATGTCATTGTATTCTCCTTTTCGGCGAAAATGTAAATTGTACAACTTGTATTTTAAAAGATAGCTAAAAGGTTGTTATATCCTTCTCATAGTTGTCATGTACCGTTAAAAAATTATCTGGCATGGATATTCCATAAAGTCATATTTTCTTAAGCGTTGTAAAATTTTATTAACGATTTTTTGGATAGGAATTAAAATTTCAGGTCGATATGAATACACAACTTGCCTTTCCGGGAAACGAATAGATGACAAAAAGATTAAATAATTTTTTATGAATGTTTCGTGGAATAACTCAATATCACTATAAAATACTCATTTTTTGATACGCCATTCACCAAGCTGCGAATTTGTTTTGTCTGTAGTTTTGGTGATTGGCCCGATTTTATCCCTCATATTCGATGCCCGGTGATCTCCGAGTAGTTCGCGAAATCGAGGCAGTTGGTGACGCGGTTGATGACCCTGCAGGCGTTGAGAGGTCAGTGATCATCCTGGAAGAGGGTCGCGCTTTCGGTGGTAAGGACGAATTTAAATTACGCGTCACAGTAGGTAGATTAGGTTCTCCTGTCTGACTGCCGCCTGCCGGTCGACCTGTCAGCAGTAAATCTTCTCTAAATTATCGCTTAATTGCATTTTAATTACCGCAGTAAACGCGAAATCAAGCGATAACGGTTTATTGTATCTAATGTACCGAGGAGTCCGTACATCTGCCACAACGACGAGATATTTGAGCATTTGCCGCGCGTCGAGCGGGGCTTTAATAATTCTTAGATTTATCTGTCTTTTACGTACTTCTCAACTGGCTGAGCATTCGCGATATAATGCCCCGCGCATTTTCCTCATTGGCCTTGGTTTTTTCATCTTCCTTGCTCGGATGTCTGCGGAAGATTCGGCTGAGAGAACCTGCTCGCGAATGAGCGAAGAATTTCTTCGACGAGCCGTCCTTATCGACGAGTTTCAGCATCCTTCCGAGCGAATTCGTTTTTTCCTTTCTCGAAGTCTGTGCCCCGTAGTTGCCCACATCGTCGCGTTTTCCCTGCGACCACCTTTCCAATTTTTTTTCGAACATACCAACCTACGCAACGCCCGAAAAAAATCGTAGACCCCGTTAAAAATTCCTTTTCAAGCTCCTGGCGATTACCATAGCGAGCTTTTCACAATGCATATTTGATCTTGCCCATACGAATTTAATCCCTCATGCGATTCCCCTTCGCAGTGGTACGTTTATATTCTCTTTTGCGACTGTTCGCGATAGTTGGAAAAAGTAATGGGTATTTCCGCAGGCGATTCCAGCTAAAGCCACTACGTAACCACGTTCGTAACTAATGCCCGCGACGTTTCTAGAGAACCCCATTCTAGCCATATTTATGTGGATATAAACGCGAACGGGTAGGGAAGTCCTGGCGCGGTAACATGAGTCACGGATGCAGGGATATTGCCGAAGATGGTCCTTTGAATTACTTGCCGACGTATCGCCCGTAGCTGAGGGGGATGATGGTTGGCGAGGCTTAAACATTTTCCCCATCCTGTCGAGCGTCACGCTTTTGAGTCGACGCACGTCCTGCCTCATGGTGTCGGTCCTCGACATTCGTCGAATTAATTCCGGGGAGCCGTTCGTCCTCGATACACGCTTCCCTGTTGGCACCACGTCGACTCAAGTAGCAATACACAAATTGATTGCGGAACGTAGATGTGTGATCCGATAATACTATTCCGTTAATATAATAATCAGATCTACCGTGAGAAAAGTTATTAGGTATATTTCTAAGTAGAAACGCTTCTTTCGTATGATGCTGTAGTTTAACGTCGTTATTTAACTCATTCGCGACATACCCTGGCTCATAATTAGCTTGTCTTCGTTAATGTCCTCTTCGTTGGTGAGACGGCTTATTGCACCACCGGCGTTTTCCGCTTGGCAGGATCCGTCACTGATGACCTGCTTGTTGGAAGTTGTTGGAAGAAGAAATTCTTAAAATTATTTTCCCTCTCCAATAGTAATGGAATATCCCACGTTTCACGGTATTTTACATCGTAACGAAATATTTCGAATCTTTCTTGGAATTTTCTTTTGTCAGACGTGAATTGAATTGTTTCAATTTAGTTTTTCAATCAGAGGTAAGTCGACTTACCATTTTTGAAGTTCTTCTCAACGAATTTCAGCTGATCCGTTTCGTCGTAGGAGGAACAATGTTGTGACTTGCACCGATATTTTTCTTTTTACTGACATTAAAACGCAAATTACTGAATATTAATCGACGGTCGGCTAAAATATCGTAGTTGACTCTAAAGATTCAATGTGCTCCTGTTGCGTAACCGTATCTGTCAGACATTCCCGAAAATGGATGTATCGATTGAGAGGAAAAAAATTCTCACGTAATTCCGCTCTTCTTTTTATGGGAAACGTCATGCGATGAGTCGTTACAGATTACGTCTTAATCCGATCTCTCTCTCTCGCCCCTCTTCTTCCCGTCTCCCTATGTCGATCGACGTTTTCCTTTCCGCACGTTCGATGATGGCTCGAACGACATGTCTGTTTATTCGACCTTCATCTGTTGTCGAATTACATTTTCAGTCGACCGACGCAGAGGGCTGTGTTTTAATAATTCAATATCAGTATCATTCCATTAACAAGCATTGTATACAAATATAAATGTCGCTGATAATTTCGCCAGTTGATGAGTCACATTAATTACATTCTATTCATGTTCCTATTAATGAAAATATTAACGTTTATTTTACCATCGTTCTCGAACGTTATTGGTAAAACGAATAACATTATTTTGAGGTATTTCATTGTTTCCGAAATGTATGTTATATTGGAAAAATACATACACTGTAAGGCCAAAGGACTAGATCGAGTTTCATTAATTACCGAAGAGTGTGATTTAGTGGGCGATGTGTAAACGTGTTTAAGTTGGTCGTCCAGGCAAACCCGGTGTACACGCCCGCGAGGTCTTCCTTTCGAGAATTTTACGAGTCTCGTGGAAATTCCGGCGAGTCCGTAAAGAACGAAGAGGAACTTCACGGTCCAGTTAATCATATCGGGTAATTCTGGAGAGCGGGGCAGTCGGTTCGCTCCCGTGGGTGGCGAAACGTACGTGAAATTTTTCAGGGCTGGCAGAAACGAGGAACGTTGAGCACTCGACCTCGGAAGAGCTATTCTAAAGTTCGTCGTCTTTTACGTGCTCGGCGTTATCCGTTTGTCACAGTTCTCCGGTGAAACTTTCGCCGGACGAATCCCCCCCTTTACCTCGGCCGAAGGGGAAACTCTAAACGTTACTTTACATCTAATCGTAAAGATTCGTTCAGAGCCAGTCTTTCCGAGTACGTTTATTTCGACTCTACTTAGCACGTATTTTAATTTAACTTAATGCTTACGCTAACTCGACGTTACGTGAAATGTTGGTCTTCGGTATAAATTATCTATCACTGCGCTGAAAGTTCCCTAGGAGTTTCATGGCAGCAGTAAAAAGTGGACGTTATTAATTGCTCCTTCACGTCGGAAGCAGAACGTTTGAAACTCGAGTTGTTTGAAAGTGAACTCGTACTTCCGGGGAATGACGAACCCTTGCCGACCTTTGATGTCATCCGGTCGTTGAGTAATGACAGGCCTTTAACACGCTGAGCAAGCACTGCCAGGGTCCTGAGTGTAGTTACAATCGCAAAACAGCTAAATAAAAGCTCTGTGTTCTTTATACTCATCGTAAAACCTGATGATTTTGCGACTCACAAGTGAATACACCTGTAGCTGCACTAAACTACCCCGTTCCCCGGTTCTCGCTCTTCCCATTACGTTTGTTTGGACTGTTCCATTCCAACAGCTCTAAACCGACAAAGAAGTTGTTCTAACACTTTCGCGATAACCATACGATGGTTATTTTTTCGTACCCACTCGTCAAAAGATAAATATCGAGATGTGATATCCGCGAGACAAATAGAAAGGCAGAAATACATGACGATTGACATATCGGTTTACCTTTTTTCCGGTGGAAGTGTTCAAGAATAAATTCGATTGACAAGCGGATAACATAAAAGTGTCGCTTGATTGTGTTTACTTGCCACTTGACAAAGTAAATACTCGTCTGTGGCCATTAACTCCCGTTCATTCGCAAAGCGTAAAATACCGGTTTGTTGATTTAAGGTCGTTAATGAGAAAACGAGAATGTTTATAATGACGGTATTTCGTTGTTGTCACCGTCCGAACATGATCTACGTGTTTACTTAAAAAATGTACAAATTCGTCCGATCGGCACGTGGCGAGGCACGAAACGGAATCGCGAGATTCCACGAGTCTCTTGGAATACCTTCCAAGTTGTTTTTTGTATAGGCCACTTTGCATAAGAGCGATGTAAGCCCACAGATGCCGGGGAGTCGTCTACTTAATATAACGTCGAGCAGCCGATAGCGCGGCATTTTTTGCCATTCTATATTGCCAGGTTCCTCGAACAAACTACGTTACGGTCTATCGCGCGAGCAGACGCGAATATAAATATAAACGCGGCCGTCTGGAAGTTCGGGGGTTACTTTTATCGGAGCTGTTTCACGCGGTCGCTCCGCTGAGAAGCATTACCCGAGAATTCCGGCGATATTGTTCCTCGCTCAAAGCTTTTACATCCATCACTTGTCTTATCCGAACAGCCGGGAAATTGGCACGTGTCTCGGCCATTTCCTGTCCGCAGAAAAGTGAGCCTTCGCGCGGCATTATTGAAACTCACGAAAACGCGACTCGGGCTCCTACGAGTCGATAATTGCGCTAGCAGATATGAACGGTGACATTTTTCAATTGATAGACGGTATTTCAGGGGATATGGCGGTAAAGAAGTAAATTCGCGGGCATAGAAAGAATGTTTGTTTTTGCCAAGGGCTCTCCTCATTGATCAGTTTATACGTTTACGGTGAGATTTGGCGCAGCGAGACGACAGGATTGATGGACGCCCGTCGAAAGTTTAGCGTGCTAAGCCTGCGTCTGCATCAGCCGGCATTGAGCGGGCCAAATGGACCGATCGCGTACGCGATAAAAAGAAGCAACGTTATTCTTTGAGCACAAAGGACGGGCTTGGTACGCACTCGATACCCATATGGATGACCCTTCATGCCGCTGATAAAGTGCCAATCTATCCCGGCATTTTCGCTAAATAACATTCGACTATCCGCAACGATCTCTACCGGAACTCTACTTTTTCGAGTGACTCGTTAAATTTATGTCAACGACGAAACAAGTCTAACTGTACTTTCAGTGTGGACAATTGCATTGTGTCGTCATTGAATGGTCGCCGTCACACCGTTTGTCAGAATATTCAACGATATCATTTGGCGTTATCATTAGGGTAAATTCATGAGTGGAAACTTTATCGTGCGGAAAGCGTCCGCATTGAACGTCGACGCGCGTTTCGGTGTGCATTGATAAGTCAGTTAAACGTAACCGATGGTCAGTTAAACGTACAGAGGAGCGATCAACAATAGGTCCTCGAATGGATTATGCATTTCGGGGAAACCTGGGGGTGGAATGGCTGTAATTGATTCGCTCGCGTCAATACATGGACATAAAGCTCTTGGCAAAACTACTGCGGTTATCGCATTCCTTGGCGGATCGATTCGGCGAATCCCCAAAACGCAATATCCGATAACGATCGTACCTAAAACTCCCTTAGCCTTTGTTGAATATGTTCGGCGTTGAACGGGCCTCGTTTGCCGATGAGTTTCGTTCCATTCATCTTCAAATTTCTAGCAGTTTCGCAGGGCCATTGTTCGTACGTTCGTTTTCATCATCGAGTATCCGTGTGGAATTGGAGTTGTGTTGTTAATAGCCCCGCGTTTGTAGTATCGGAAACAAGAATAATACCATTTTAAGTCTGGTTTTGCCAATTAACACGGTTCGGACAGAATTGCCACCCGCGATCGATATCAAAGTCCATTTTTGGGTTGGTATTTTTTTCCATCTCGTTCTGGGCATTTAACGCACGCACCTGCCATAACATGTATGTACACCTTGACGAGGATTGGCCGAAAGCTCGATAAGGAGGCGCGTACAGCGCGGGCCAAACTGATTGCACACCGGCCCGGACTCAGTCTGCGGCGAAGATTCGTCGCGCGCGCGTCACGTTCCTCCCCGGTTGGTCTTACGTCGACCTTAACTACTCGCGTTCGTCACTAAACACGACTTTAAAACTACCTGGACACAAAGGAATAACTGAGAAAAAGGACCTAAGGATTACTGTCCCTGTTCTTCTCGTCTAATTCTTTTTCTAATAAACTTAATTTTCCCGATTTTTCAACATTTTTCAACAAGTGCTAGTTTGTTATATAATACATTAATCTTATAAATCGGTTTCGTTAATGCACGGTCAGACAGTTTTTAATACGTTTCAATAAATATTTTCATCTTCTGTTTAGTGAAAATTGTTGCGCTTTATATTAATACAAGTTATAAAATGAACCCATATTCAAGGTAAACAATGCACGTCGCGAATAAAACTTTTCATGCTACTGTTTCAGCGAAACGTTAATCAATTACACTGTATCGCGAGATAAGTTAGTTAATGAGTACAGTTAAGCACGGCTATAATTTTACGATGTAACGTAGAATGAACTCATATCGACATAGAAGTTCGAATTTAATAAACGCAATATTTTTCTCTGCCATTAAATATTTTCAAGTTGGTGTACCAGAAAACGCAAACTTTGAAGTAAGTAATTGCAACTTTCCTATTTTTCATTTTACGCTTCCAACCGTCAATTTCATTACGGTTCGTTGTTGATAAATATTTAAATTGGATGCTTGGCGTAACATGAAAGAAGAGAATTGTGAGTTTAAAAAACGGTCCTTTTCTACCTGCCCCCGAGTTTAGCTACCATTTAATTTAATTGCGCCTCATGGTGACGTGGACGTAATAAAATTGCACGTTGATTGAATCGTGAACGATTGAATTTTAATTTGTCCTGGAATCGATAGTATTAAGACGGTAGAGGAAGAGAACTATTAGCAAAAATGGGAAATGCAATTCCGCGCAAGAAGACGTCGCAAATTGTCTTTCAAAGTGATAACGTTTTGTACTAATCGAATACCAATTAAGTGACCGTTGCTCATAACAAAAAGCGAGAAAGAGATATCCGAAAATACGTGCAAATGATTCAAATCGTAATCCGCGAAGTATTATAAAAAATAGTCTGTCGAGGAAGTAGGGTAAAGGTGAAGAGTACGGATGAAGAAAATTATGTCAAGTATCGAGGTAGAATAAGTAAGACGGCAGACGATTTGTGGTGGGATATTGGTCGAGGGGTTGGGTCGCACCTGGCAGTAAGGAGACTCGTTGCAGGGCCAACGTCTGGCCGGCTTTCTCGACGGCGCGATAAATAAGCCCGCCGACGAAACGGCGGGAAATTAGCCGAGGAAATAGCGACCTACTTGGAGGAAAGATTGCCTTATTAAAAGTTGGAGCGTTCGGCAGCTCGACGAGAAGCAGACCGCGGGGTTGAGTTATCGGCCCAATAAAATCGTCGAATGAACTTCCATCGCCTGGAGTGAAATTAACTGGTGGTTTGGTCGTGGCCCGGTGACTATGAAAAGGCTTCCCTCGATCGCCGGCACCCTCGGGAACTGTGCGATTTCGAACGCGACCAACGTAGGGCGGCAATGAGTGACGAAGGGAAGAGAAAAGACGAAACGTGGGGAAGGGCTGTCGGAACCCTCGTGAGCTTTGCGAATTCAAACCAGTGAAGGGGTGTGAGGAGAAGGGCGAGGCAGCGAGCGACCGAGCAGAGGGAAAAAAGGACCAGGGATGTCGCTTTCTTGCCGCCTAGGTTCACGAAATTCCGTTCAAGTTTTAATGGACGTCACGAGCAGTGGGCTCGGTCGTTAAGGTTTTCCGGATAAACCCCTCGTCCCTGCTTTCCCTCTGATTTACGTGATCCTAAGTTCGTGGTATTGTGGGACTTAGCGACGCGTGTACCGCGTGCATGCGCTACATTTATGGAACAATTTTCTACGTCCTTGTTCCCCTTTCGTACCGCGGCGCAATACGTCTCTTGAAAGACGTCATATTCCTGCCTAGGCTTGTCTGCCACGATGCAAATTGGCGATAAGCATTTCGCCAAGTTGACTTCCCGACTTCCCTCGCTGCTCTAGCAGAATCGTGCCGCTAAAGACCAGTTTCCGAAAGTCGAATAATGTCTCGTAGAAACGGATAAACGGGGTAAAAGCGGCCCGTTAAGTCATTGTTCTGGCGCACGGCTATTACCGTAGTTCCGCGGTTTTATTCACTTTCATTCAGATCGTGTTTCTCATTGTATTGTATACACAAGGTAAACGAAGCTTCAGTTATCGTGCCACTTTTGTCCCCCATGGAGATCGATTTTCCTACGCAACACCTTGCTGATGGTTTAAACTTTTATTATCGACTTTGATCTTCCCTTCAACGTCGCGAATAAACATGTACGACCACACCGTGCCGCCAAGTCAGCGAAACGAAGCAAACGAACGACCCTCATAAATTCCCCGGCTAAACAAATGGTTCTACGGTCTTGTAGGTATTTCCCTTAGAAGAAGCTCCCTGCGGTTTCCGTAATTGCAGCGGATAGTCAGCTGCGCGTGTGCAGACAGTATATTTTTCCGTCGCACGTGTAAGAGTGGGTGTATCGTGCCGCGGGGAAGTGTAGCGCCATCATTTGCATAAGTGAGTGATACAAATGGAAAATTCGAGGAAGACCTGCCGAAACGGCGCCGCCAGGGGATAATGGGGACAATCCTACCTTCCTCCGACGTATCGGTAAGTTCCTCATCGTCTCGCCCTCTTACCAATCCGATGATGATGATTTTTTTATAACATCTCTCTGCGTACTCGAGAAACGCGAGGGGAGAAATTTCCTTATGATAGTCGTGAGTGCACGGTCTTGTAACGAATTTATAATGACGGCTGAAAAATAGCACGACGGAAGTAATGACGGTAGACTGCAGGAGAGCGAGTAAATATCGTTGAAGAAGCAAGATAAAATCTGCTTCAGACGAGACGATGATTGTAATCGCTACTCCGCAATGAATACTTTTAGAAGGTCGGAGAGGAACGCGGTACTGCTTTCATGTTGAAATGAAATTTACTTGCATTGGTTAAGCCCACTGTCCGCCATGTCGAAGTAATCGAATAAGATTGTTAATGACAGCCTTAGACAGTGAGTTCTTTGTTTCCGTCTTTGCATAAATGCACGAATGAAATACCGGAGCTCGCAGCTTGCATGGGCGATAATATTTTTCTCGTAGCCGGCATTGTTTTATAACAGGCAGGGAAGATTGCGGGGAGCTTGCAAATGTGGAATGCGAAATAGATTTTTAAGTTGTAGCACTTATCTTACGGTTTTCATAAATGCCGGTAACACAGCATATATTATTTTGTACGACGGTTCCATGCCTGCATTGACGTATGCCACATATTACGTATGTAAACTTACAGGGAGTGATTTTTACGAGGAAAAAATATACGAGAATTTCATACGTGAATTATTCAGTGAGGAATTTTCCATGATTCTCGTGAAAAGTTACTGGGCTGACAAAGATTTTAATATAAATTCGTTGTCGTTTTCCGCTATGATTAACAATGTTATTTCAATTTATATTCTACGAAGATCTTGTCACAGGAATATTCCTGTTTCCCCTTTCAGATGTTTGAAGAAATATTACCGTAAAAAAGGACATCGCAAGTGAGTGATTTCATATTTAATTAAGCAATTTTCCCGAGCAGGAATGTTTATCGTGAAGTGAATTTCCTATACATTGACGACGTGAATTAAGCCGGCGGTGATCTCCGATGATCAGCTTGGCTGATGAACATCGACTGGAGTTTTTGGAAAAAATCAAACGCGCCGGGGTCGATTAACGGCATCTTCGGGACAAGTCCTCAGATGGGTTGAAAAATCCTGTCGTCGTTGAAGACGGAGGAGAATGAACGGCTCCGACGAGATGTACAACCTGGCCAACGGCACGGACATTCATGAATCGATCGGTAACTTCGACGAGACGGCCGAGCGGAATGTTTCGGCGGTAGTCGCTCGACTTCCGCGATTCTCCACGGCCACTTCCGGCCTGAGTAACGTCACGTATCCCGTCGTCGCTCAGACAGCACACGGCAATCTTCTGGAAGGTCTCATAGTACCCCTTTACGGCACGATATTTCTCCTCTCCGTTATTGGGAATTCCCTCGTTCTGATTACTCTGGCACGCAACAAGAGGATGAGAACTGTTACCAATGTCTACCTGTTGAATCTGGTAAGTAAATCTCCTATGGTTTACTGGCTTGTCCTATTTCAAAATTCAATGTCCATTGTTTGCCTGAAATACGTGAAAAACGCTATTTGAAAATTTTTTATAAGATCCATTGAAATCCCCACTTACCCACCAACATGCATAAAATGCACACATGTAGGAAATTGTATGGGAAGCTCTGCCAGGAGTTTGCGTGTAAAACAAACACACCTCGGTATAAATTTGTAATAGTAGATTAAAACTGATTGTCGCCTTTTATTTATTCGTGGTTAACGAATAAAAGTTACAGCACGTTGCGTTTGTTTTCCTGCCAGAACACATAGTAAACTGAATGAGCTGATATTCCCTCTACCGTACGAATGTTTACCAGTAAGTAATGACATTAAAAAAGGTTCGAGGAACTTTACAAATCAGACAAAGAGAGATCTCTGTACGTTTCATCAGCTCCATTCGGTACCGAATAATTTCACTCGCTTCAATTTAATTTCATGGTTGTACATTCGTTTAATATTTTTGCGTAACAATGCAAGCTACGCAGTGATTCTCTTTGAAATTTTTCGCATTTTCGAAATGGATTTAATCATACGATACGTTGAATTTCCTTTCGGGCTTTCCTGTAATATTTTTACCACGTGGATGGTAGGAATTTCCTTTCTGCGAAGATATTCTGTCGTCCATTATTTCCAGAAATTTCCCTGCCCGGATGAATTTAAACTATGTACACGTAAATCAACATTTGAGTTACTCTTCTAACATCTGACATTTAACGTACTCATGTCTCGAGAATTCCTCGTCGATATCGCATTTCTGTAGAACGATGTCGTTCGATTTTTCAGCAAGTACACGAAGTTTACACTTGACGAAAACGGCGCTTTCAAGCGCGTAGCATTATATGTATTCGCCGAGCATCGACTTTTCCTAGACCTCAAAAGCTGCTGTCGAAATACGGCTGTTTGCTGAATTTTTGCGCATCCTACTCATCTCCGCCTGCACCTGTCAGTATTCCCCGGTGAAGCAGGGGAAAGCATAGTGCTGTTCTCCTATCGCTTTACTGCGCACTATCCAATGTTCTCAGTCAGAACGAAAAGTGAATTCTAAACGGTGAACTTGCCCAGGTAGAGCAAATTTTTCCCGAAAATACGATCTTCTGAGACTTCTCCTTGGTGCCATGAGATTTTATAACGCGCATTGGTACTATTCATCACCGAGATTCCCACGTATAAGCTTTCGCGTCAGTGAATTTGCGGCCAACTCCGAACCCTTTCTCAACGTAAAGAATGAACAGAATCGTGAAATTGTATTTCTCGTAGCCTTTTAATACGTTGATTCAGTTTCTACCCGTGGCAATGAAATATGATTTAGTTACACGAATCTTTCTTTTCATCGTCATCCAATTAGCGAAAATTCTGTCGCTCAAATGAGATTACTGTTACGTGTTTGCTGTCAGTTTGTGTGGGAGTTCGAAGGACGAAAAACGGCTAACAATTGCATTGTTCAGCTACCACGTGATGAACCGTATCGACGGTCGTTTCTTTGAAATAAAACGACACGATGTCCTCTGTAATATCTTGTTTATTTCGTCTGTCTCGACCCCGACAAACAGGAGCTAATATTACCGTAGAGTTTACAATGACAAATGTAGTTATCTCCCCCAGCATTGACAAATTTACGGACGTAATAGGATATTGATTAACGATTTAATTGGGTATTATTGAATACAGTGTAAATTAATATCAGGAACAATAATCCGACGTAGAAAGATTATTCATCGTTCTACGTTTAAACCGCGGTAAGATTTCTTCGGGGAATGATTTTGATTTATGAAATTCCAGCGGAAGTATTATGGCGAGGCAAGTTTTCCTTGTCGAGAGGTCAGGGGACGACGCGACTTTTATTCATCCTTCCCCAGGGAAATGACAAGTAAAAATCGGTTAAAGGGGAACCTTGTCGGAAAAGTACGAGAGGACTCGGCAAATCTGCTGGTTTTCCGCGATACTTCACCGGCAAGTTTTCTAAGACTGAAGATCGTCGACGCGTGAAAAACTGAAAATGAGTTGGCGAGTTTAAAAGTGTCGCGGAAGCGCCGCGGTCGACGCAAAAGTTGATGACAATTTCCGTGCTCTTCCCTGGAAATTTGCACCAGCCGACAACCGAGGGCAAAGGTTTCTCCCGGTATTGTCGCTCACCCCGAATTCCTCATCACTACCCGTGCGTAACATTCCGACCAACCCGCGAAAAATGTAAATGGTTTTAGCCGAATACCGTAATGAAATTTAACTCAAAGGAAAGGGCTAATGGTAAACTGCTGCGTTCGCTCTAACAGTGACTAAATGGACATTTGCATACATATATTTGTCATGCCTGTATCCCCTTTGGCACTCTACACTTCGATCGCAAAGGCCCACATAGTGCGATTTGGTTAGCTAATCTGATCCTGCAAAATACGCTGGCATCGAGTATCAACTTACCCCAGTTGCACATGGAGAGCGTCAAACAGTCTTTGTGGACGTGGAGTTAATCTTAACGAGAAAATAGCTGGATTATTGTCTCTGGATAAGCAGATACCAGGGATTTCCGAGGATAAATGAAAGAAAGAGCAAGGAAATGTACTAGTTGGAGCGACTCTCGCTATCGTTGTACAACAGTGATGAGAATTAATTTGGGATTAAGATTTATGTTGGACGATTTCCAGGAATACTTCTCTCGAATACAAGACATTTACACGGTGAAAATCAATTGCAAAATTGTCATTTGAATGCCACTTAATTTGACTTTTAATAAACTTGCTAGGAATATGAATGGTTCCATCTGGTGTCACATGCATCGTTCACATGTCTATAAACATAAAGTCTTGCATAGTTCCACTGCAAGTATTGTTCCGCTCGGGAACAATGGGGTGTTCATTACGGAATTAAATTCATAGAATTTCTAAGCGTGAGTTGTCGTCGTCGTCAATTTGCAACGAATGTAAGCATACAGAAACACGTCATCCTTATTAGGAACGTCGGAAAAAATTTCTAGCAAATTTATTTTCGTTAATAACATTCCTCGGGTGACGCAACCCTCTGTATTTCCTTTCTCGGGGGCTTTTTAATTTCCCAGTTAAAGTTATTTATTTACGTACTGTCATTTACATTACATAATGTCATTACATACCAAATTTTCAGTCAACGGGAAATTATATTTGCCGAGAGATGTACCAGACTGACCGCGTGGCTCATAATCGGTTTAGCTATTCGATGTGTAATGCTTTCTCATTAATATTTCTCTACACTTAGTCCACTAATACCCTGTGAATAATTCTGAAATTTACCGTTTCCTTTGATGGTCCTTTTCTGTTTTTATGTCCATTAGGCACTTGTACTATCTAGTGAAATTTCTATGCTGTAGAGAATATATCAATTATACGAGCTAGAATGTGAGTGAATCGTTCGTGATACGTGAAAGGAATGGATATTTGCTAAGCTGGTGACGTTTCACGTGAAAGCATACGACCGGTGGACAAAAATTCCGTTTATAAACGCAAACTATCTATGAGTTGTTCTTCGATTTCTTGTAGGATTATCCAATTTCTCGTCGATTGAGGTTTTGTATGATAAGAAGATTAGTAAACCATGCAGAACGGCGAAGGAAAATTCCACACTACTTTTCCATTGGAATCGATTAAATTATCGGAATTCACTGTCAGTTATCGGAATAAACTCGACAGTATTCCCCCGGTGTAATTGTTTCGCATTTCCTCTATAACAGGAAATCCATATTCATTCACTGTTAATCACTACCAAAGTTGATTTTCGTCTAATGACAATACTACGTCTCCTTAAAATATCTGCAATATCTACATTAACTTTTGCAATTTTCATGGCGACCGACTACGAAGTTTTTTCTTTGCCTTCAGAATTCGTTTCGTCAATGTATTATCGCGAGATCGATCTATCTCACCGCTCCTGGGAGCTGTCCGTACAATTCCTCCCAAAGTGGCTAAAGAGTAAAAAACAAGACTCCAACTTTCCTGTAGAATTTTACACCGACACCTTGATACACGTCAATGTCGTTGGAATGCAAATTTCCCAGCAATCCCACGGGATGCCTAAAGTACGAGATGCATTGCCTCTTGCACGAATAATTATCCTAAATTACTTGGAAAATTAATCAGGAGGATGTAGTTTATACCTTGCGTATTTATTTGTCTGTCAATTTCTTTTACAGGCTGTGTCGGATTTATTGCTTGGCGTTTTTTGCATGCCATTCACGCTCATCGGACAGATGCTAAAGAACTTCGTTTTTGGCGTCACAATGTGTAAGCTGATACCCTATTTCCAAGGTAAGTCGTATAAATATTTTTAATGCAAGGATTTTTAATGCCGACATAAATAGACGCTTTGATATATCGGCTTATTATTTAAGGCCCGCGGAGTGAATGACTCTTGAGTTGAGAATCAACCTGAGGGGTTTTTCACATTTTTTAGCAACCTGTCCCTGTTCCCATTCATTTTCATCTTTTCTGACAATGAAATAAGATCCACCGGATAATCGAAAGAAATCTCATTATATCGCTAATAATGAATTCATGAAATCATGCTGACATAATTTACTGAGCACACTCTTTATGTATAGAATTTATAAATAAGATCTTTTCGTTAAGTATGTCGGCATTTTATGGTCGATCAGTTGAGATTCTATTTTTATGAATTCTACGCACGACGTAAAGGAAGATCAGAAATGTTTCTGCCGTTGATACGGAAAGTCGTACACATCGACGGCAACCGCATACAAATCGTAGTGGCGATAACGATAACGACCCTCAATCGGTGCCGATAGTTGTTTATTGATTCAGAACCCCTCGCAAATGGTCATGTTCTGCTGAATAAGTTTACGTGGAATCATCGTGACGGGACTGAATGGCCATTGGAAAATCAATTTGTTTCAGTCAGCCATCGCACGTACCAAGGCTTTAAAGTATCAAATCAATTCTGCACCATTTGAAAATCAATACATAAATCATACGAGGAAATGTACCTTTTAGCTTTCGAGAGCAGTAAAACTGCCGGCGTGTGTGGTGAAACGTATTAATTCCATTAGGTTAAATTGAACAAATCCGGGAAAATTGTCTCCAATTAAATTTTCGATGTTTTGAATAGCGCTCAAGAGAAAATTATTTGAAATAATCTCTGATTCATTGTTGATGTATTAGCTACACCGTAAACTTGATTACACGAGGTACAATTTCGTATTGCAATCCGTAGCGATAGTTAACGTAATTGTTTTGAGCTGCGAAAAATAATTCTCGTTTAACCTTTGACGTTCGTGAGTGTAAGTTAATTACATAAATTAGTTACATCAGTTATTGATTAACGTTTTCCCGGAATGAGTTTCACAGTACGGAGAATATCATTTCCAAACTAATGATCAGAATACTTAAACAATGTGAAAGAAAGAATGGGGTGGGACGGGCGTTAAAATTTAAGGATATCGTTAATTTTATCTTGGGTCGTGCGTTATTAGGCACCTGTCACTTGGTAAATAACGGTCTAATATAATTACGCCAACACGTTGCACGTGGGCACTACGGTGCTGAATTATAGTGCCGAGAGGTGAATTAATTTATTAACCATCGGAGTTTAACACAACACCGAACGGTCCGACAACGTTGATTTGTCCGCAGGAAACTTCTGGTCAAGTGCACGCGGATCCCGTTGACAAAGTGGTACACGTTTTCAAAGCATATATATATATATATATATATATATATCATACGCGGTCGTGCTCATCCGAAAACTTTGCTCATACAACAACTTCACGAACCCCCAAGACCCATTGAGCCAGCATTAATGACCTATTCTTGACTTCGTCATAAACATTATCGGAATACCCGTCTAATTTCCCTCAGCCAGTACTGTCATCGTTAAGCAAACTAATGAAGATTGCGCAAAATACGGTTTTTTTGTGACTCAGAGGAAATCACTGATCCTCTAAAGATGCGATTGGAAACTATCTATTTCCCTTGGATGATCATCTCAATCGTTCGGTCGAAGTCCCTGCGTGACTCGTTAGAAACTTTCTTCGTGGGCCAAAGCCATGAAACAACATTGAGCGGAACCTTCAGACGGTAAAGTTCATTAAAGCGCTATAAATCTGACGGGAGATTACGGGTCCAGTGTGGTGTGAGTTCGGAGAGTCGTTTTCATTCACAGTCATGCGCACTGCTGTTGTAACTTGCGATTAAAAGCAAAGTCTTCATATTCGGCTGCTTTCATGTGTTGGGATAGCAGTGAGGCTTATCTAGAAATTTTCCCCCCTTTGGGGCGTTGTCCTTGTCCAAGGACGAGGCGACAGTCGAATCGTCGAAAAAATTACTGGGACTTTGGTTTGAAAGACGACTATCTTCGGGGAGGCTCGCGGTGGATGATGAAAAGAAGTATTGATTTCGTTCCTCGAGATTAGAGGTGTCATTAGTCACGGCACGTGAGTTAAAAACTTGCCACTTCCTTCGTGAGTGTTTAGTGGAAGATACGAGGAGGATGAAAAAGAAGACTCCAAGTTGAAAGCTCAGCCGGAGAAATTTCATGCAAATCGTCTAGACCGTGAGTCTCTGCGGCTGACTCAGACATTTACCGACCTTTGAATCGGAATCCAGCATTCGTGTGAATCCACCCAGAATCGATTTAACTGCAGCCTCGCGTTGCGTCTTTTTCTTTCTGCTGGCTCCTTCTTGTCGGCCGTGGTCAAGGGAGTTTCGGAATCACGATGCTTCGTCGGACGTTTGCATTATTCACGTAGGAAAAAAGGGTGCAAGTCGGTATGCCTGGCACGTATAGTCGGCCGATGCAACCGGGGAAAACTGAGCTTCGTCGTGATACCCCGATGCGTGACACGGAAGTAGACAACTATTTGCTTATCATCGATGCTCATACGACGAAAGTGATGCAATTTCATTGCCAATCAATCGCAAACATCACCTTCCACCACCCAACTACTATCCTTTTCTTCCTCTCGTCGTCTGTATTTACTTTTACAAATCGTTCCAGTTGATTACTGCCATTTTCCACCACTGGCTGAGTTTTCTAGCTAAAGAACTGTACCCTTGCATATGTAATATTTATGGGCGGTAAATTTTTCGCCGTAACACACATCATATCGGGAGAGCTTCTTCGGAAACTTATCGTTTCAAGGAATGTATGCGCGATTTAATCGAGCATATTTAATGTTGAATATAAACGAGTTCGTTAAGAGGAACGGTAGGATGATTCAATCACGTCGCTAACGACCTACAGCAATTTCCATATTCGGTTCAAAGAAAAGAATCTTTAGGAAACAAGAACGCGAAATTATAATTAACAAAGCATCATTATATCTTGAATCCGTTTAAT
Source organism: Hedychridium roseum (assembly GCA_963989215.1). NCBI lineage: Eukaryota > Metazoa > Arthropoda > Insecta > Hymenoptera > Chrysididae > Hedychridium > Hedychridium roseum. The sequence goes on along the minus strand of OZ022310.1, from coordinate 8,401,623 downwards.
GGCAGTCAGTAAAAGATAATTTCAGGCTTGTTCCTCTGACACCGAAAATTTGAATATTTGAAAGATTCATCCGGCAGATGTCAGGCGAATTTACATGACCGTTGAATGGCATTACACTTTTCCAATTTTACAATGATGAAATGCTTTGGGAAGCCGCGACTACCAATTTGTGACGAAAGTTGGCGGTGAGTTACGGCACGATTAATTTCCCCCACGCGTTCGGGACAACCATAAACCACCGACTGCCGACGAAATTTAGGAGGACCTATGTCGTAAAGGCACGTACGTCGCCGTCGGGAATTAGCGGAGAAGGTTATATCGAACCCTTCGACGTCGAACTCTCACAAGTCGCGGAGGATACCGGCAATATTTTCTGCTAGAGCTAACCTCCAGATCCGGTATTACGTGGTCGGATCGCCGGTATGTAGTGGGTAACATATGGTGGACACTGGTCAAACGTATGACCCACCTCGAGTGTCCCGTTAGCGTTATACACACCTACATCGTCCATCGTCTTCCACCCTGGGGACTGCAAAAAGTAGTTCTTCATCGACGCTGACGAACGACCCTCGCACGTTCGCGTCGTCAACCTTGACCCGGTAATCTGCCGGAAATGGGTCAAGGGTGCTGATAAACAACGGTGTACTTTGCGGCGACCAAGCGCCATTTCCACTGATCCCACAGTCCTCGAAACGAAATCTCCGCACGTTCTTCGATTCCAATAGTTTCAATCCCTTGCGTTACAGTTACCAGCGTGGCGAAACTTTCTCCCGGACATTTCTGTAATTATCGGCTACTTTGCTCTAAGGCTACATATTGCCTATGTATTTTAGAGGAAATCTACGTGTTTAAGGGCCGACGAACCACATTGGTTTGCGCAGACACCGACCAGTAAATCGACACATTGGCGACGCCGTTTCGTTAATGAAAATACCTCCCTTCATTACTGTTACATTAATTTCCCCATGCGCCATAGCAACTCCCGTCGTAACAATATTAAGCTCAGCGTGTACGGTGATAATTGAATTCGTAGAGGAACGGTGATGTCTGAACGTGTACTTTCGGTGATGGATCTGGGGAATTATTTTCTCGCTTGGTTTTATTCGGCAGCGTTAGAACGGTGATCCGTTTTACCTTCTTAAAATTTTCACGAGGCCCCGTCGGCCATCGTTTTCTGTTTGCAGCCGTCTCGGTGTCGGTCGGCGTTTGGACGCTCGTGGCAATTTCGCTGGAACGTTATTTCGCCATTTGCCGGCCATTGAAGTCGCGTCGCTGGCAGACGCAGTTTCACGCCTACAAAATGATCGCCGTCGTGTGGACGGCCAGCCTCACGTGGACAGCGCCGATCCTCGTTGTCTCACGTCTCCAGAGTTTACGAGGAGGTAGGATTCCCCTCAACCCCCCCCCCTTCCACCCGCCCTCTGCCCCTCAGCAACGGTTTTTTCTTTCGCCGAGAAAAAGCTCGACTTTTGCTTTTGCCTCTTACCTTTGGCCCCGATTCGAAGGATGAGCAAAAGTGGAATTGGATACTTTCTTGTACGTGGGAAACAGAAAAAGTTGGTGTAAATGCGAGTGTACAATTTCCTCTCTGACGCGAAAGTAATACGGGGATTAAAAGATGATTGAATACGGATGAAAGAGTCCACGTTGTTTTCGTGGTTCGGGCAAAAAGGAATCAACTGGGATGTTGCCGAAAGTGACCTTAAAAACTGGTAAAAAAGTACAAAAAGAGTTATTATCCTTTTTGCGCGGAATCAGACGCTCCCAAGGGCGGCTGGCGATAAAGTCGACATAAATGACACGCAAATTCTCTTGTAGAAAATGTTTGTTCGGATAGACCATTTGTTACCGTGATAGACATACGGATGACAGCGTTCTCTTAGTTTCGTATTCATGTCAAAAGAAACGAAATAATGGCTTCATTTGCTTTACGGACTTGCACTATGGATTTTCCTTTGTAAATTTGAAATAACGGCTCTGGGGTAATTAATTCTAGGAAGACACAAGTGTCGGGAGGAATGGCCGAGCGTCGGAGCCGAACGAGCGTACAACCTCTTCCTCGACGGCACTTTACTCCTCATCCCATTGGTCGTGATGAGCCTCGCTTACTCGTTGATAGCCATTAAGCTGTGGCGAGGGCTCAAGCGAGAGATACGGCAGACCTCGAGTTGCCAGCGACAAAGTGAGTCATGGATTTTCCCACGTGTCTTCTGAGTTCCGCAAGCCCGAAGGTCGCGCCATTCAAAGGTCATCGCGCGGGACGATTGAGTCCTACGGAGAAACAAGCTTACGGGGCTTTGTGGGACAGATACTATTTCAATGAACTCATCTACGTAGATCCGTATTTCCCCCGCCCTTGGCGCTCTCAAAGCTCTCTGAACGTACAACCTTGCGTAGAAGTCACACGCTGTTTGCAAATACTCATTGCGACAAATGAGGGACGTGCTGGAGTAATCAAAGGGACTCGTAGGTAAACAAGGTTTGAACGGATATGAAACGGGTAATTTCCTTGGTTTGTACGTAGTGATTGATCGAGGCAACACGCCGGCGACCGTTCGAAACTCGGTTTACGGGAACAACGAGCGCGGTTCGACCGGCACCGTGGTTTTCGGCGGCAGCGGCACATCTTCGGGGCTTCGACGCGGTTTCACAACGACTACCGGCGCGGGATACTTCCAGGCCGCGCCCCAGCAGGCCGCATCGTCTCGGGTGAGAAACCGACGAGAGAATGTCAACCGGTCAAGACTGCAAATCGTCAAACTCTGCTTGACGAGGGCAGCGGTGAGGGCACTCAAGAGGCTCGACTGTTTTTACACGCAATTTCCATTTTTTTTTCATACGTTAGTACGAGCAGTGGTGTCTGAATAATTGAGTCAACGCGGAAAAACGGCGTGTTTAAGCAGATTTATAGGTTCTCAAGTTGTGACGGCGAGGAAGGAGATTTCCCCGAGGTTTTACTCAAATTCTCGTTTGTCGTTTAATCCCGCGAAGGTCCGAATACCACGGGAGAAGGTCTCCGGCGTCCTCGCAAACAAGTGTCAAAGCACGGACATGTCACACACGGCGCGACTTCAAGTCCGATCCAATGGTACAAACTGTCCGGTCAAGGACCCGAAGGAGCCGAGAAACGAGCTTGACCAACAGTCCGACTCCTCCTGTCCTCTCAGCAGGCAACAGGCTATCAGAAGCAATTACATGGGCAAAAGCATCGAGGCGAAAAAGAAGGTACAAAAAGTCCCGCTACATCTTCGAAAATTGTATGTTGATTCTCGCGTCAAGCAGAGTACAACATTTCCCTTGGTTTCTGAGAACATGGAAAGTAGTTTAGAGACGTTGATCGATGGGTTTCTATGGCACTTGAAATTACGATGCTTCACCTGTTTGATAACAAGCCAGTGAAAGATCCTTGGTAACTGTTGATTCTGTTGGGTTACTCTAAGGGTCGAATACGGTATAGGTTACAAACTTGATAAGAATAAGCTACGGCCGAGACAAGCAAAAGCGGTTGGAATTAACTGGAAGCTGTTCCCTTTTGGCCAATCAACCATTCTATCTCATTGTTAGTAACCATCTCATATTCCGAATATTTCGTAACGAGAAGGTATTCGCCGACGGTGAAGATGGCGATTATTGGCAACTAGTTGGTATTAAATTCCCTCGTTAATCAGTGCCGGCGATCGATGCGCAGGTGATTAGGATGCTCTTCGTCATCGTCTTGGAGTTCTTCGTGTGTTGGGCACCGTTGCACGTGATTAACACGTGGTACCTGTTCGCGCCAGAACTGGTGTACTCAGCGGTCGGCAGCACGGGCATCAGTTTGGTGCATCTGCTGGCTTACGTATCCAGCTGCTGCAATCCAATAACGTACTGCTTCATGAACAGGAAGTTCCGGCAGGCCTTCCTCGGGCTCTTTGAGTGCCATCGTTGTTGGAGGTAAATGAAACGTTCCGACGGAGCTTGCTAGTTCCTTATTTATCCCTAACCGCGGTAGCTTTCCCGTTAAACGTGATCAAAACTACGCAGAATCACAAATATTTGCCTTGACGAATACGAACCTAATTAACGAACGAAACACGTTTCACTCGTTCGACCTGATTACGCCTTATGCAACGTAAAATTAATTACATGTGAGTCGATGGTTTCTAAACTTTAACATTTTGAGCCCGCAAGTTGTTCATTTGGAAATTCGTGTACTCTTGGAGCAGGTTTTTTGTCGTGTGGCGTGTTTAGTAGGGAAAAGAAATTTTCTTTAAATTTCAGAATGGGCTGCAGGAACAGCGATTCGACGACTGCCGTTGCTAGGAACGCCGCTCAAGTTGTGAACAACAGCGAGGTCAGTGGGAACGATTCGACTATCTACCTCGGCAGGACCTCCCTTGTTGCTAGATCCGGTAAGTTGGAAGGATCAGTCGCGCATGGCCGAAATTACGCCACGTCGTTAGTGCTAAACGCGGTGAAAGTTGCCGAGTTCCTAACCATCTCTCTAATCAGCAAAAGCCCGTCCTGGAGCTACCGACACTCTAGCCACATAGTTAAACTTTATACGGACAAGTTAGCTTTCTAAGAATATTCCCCAGAGACGAATGAATAGATATTGCTCAAAATTTTTGTATTTCTCGCAGTTATTTGAATTTACTCGCGCGTGTTAGTTAATTTAAAGCGAAACCTCTCCTTCGAAACACTTGAAACACTCGAGTGGGTAATGAGTGTGAAGGGTGGTTGGAAGAACGGTACGTCCTGATTGAGATGGTAATAAACTTCCACTCTTCTCCTCCTTCGCCTTTGGAGGAGATATTCATTAATTCCCTGGAGTTGGTACTTCACAGTTCTTGTATTTCGTCGGAGGTTCGCAGCGAGTGTGTTACAAGAGCCGAGGAGACTTTAAAGCTCTCCACGGAAGAGTTCTTTCCGACAGGTACTCGGTACGAGCAATTGAAGGAAAATTAGATTGCCTCCGAAAGTGGTGTAAATTTTTTCTCCTGGTTGTCAGTGTCATCCTGGGTTTCCTGCGAGCGGGGTGAATTTTGTTTCAGAGGTAGTGAGGCTGCTGGAGGAAGAGGATCGTGTCTAGTACAGGTCGAGTGGATCCTTCAGCGAGCCGACGAGGACAAACGGGTCTTCGCTCGGCCGGTCCGGCCTCGAAGAAGACGACTTTTTTCTCAAGATTACCTGGCGATCGCCGAGCACCAGGTGCTTTCATCAGCCGGACGATAAGGACTGCGTATCCTGCAAACCCCGTCACTGCGCCTCCAAGTCTCCCTGCGTCGACAATCTCAATTTTCTCTACGATTAAAGAACCGGAGCCAAAGTACAAAACGAGAGTGGACGGAGAAAGTAAGAGAGAGATAGATGAAAACCCCAAGGCATTCAATGAAAAAGTTTTAATGGAAGCGATCGATCCTATGCCCTTGAAAAAAGTGTTTTTGATCTGGTTATTGCGTCACAGTTTCAACCTTGGTACGTGGAGTACAGCGAAATCCTTAGACGAATGTTCTCTAGGAACCCGTCAATTTATCGTAATCATATTTCATTAGAAAAATCTTGCTCAGCATCCAGCTCAAGACGAATATCTAATATATTGTCCACAACTTCCGTCACATATTTTTAGATGGTACGATTCATTTTTGCTCGAAATAATATGTCCCCATTAGAGGATTGTCTTGTTCGGGTCATAAGTTTCTGAAAAGTGTGGCATCGATCACTTCCATTCATACGGTCTGTTTACTCGGGAATTGGATTAAATTCCGCGTCTAACCACTGTCATATTTGTAGCTATAATTGAGAGCGTGGAAAAGAATTACACGGCATTGCTCGGGCGTTCTCTTTGCTCTTCGTCGAGTGAGATAAAAACGCGTACATTCTATTCTTGAAAAAGTGACACGTACTTGTGCGCCCTTGTTGAACAAATTACAACTCCCTTTATCGATCAGCGACCGATCTAAGAAGAAAGTGGGAGATAACCGGCGCGCCAGAGGTACGGAGAAAGAGAGCCTTGCTTACTCACAGCGATATTTTTATATATTTTTATTGTAAATAAAAGTGTCCGAAGCTGACGATTAAACGGCTCGACGGAAACGGTGAAATATCAGGATAATTTGAAACTTATCTTTATTCTCGTTACGTCGCTAGCTTCTCATGAACTGGGCCATCACTGTAAATAACGCAGCCAGAGAACTGTCTGATTAAACCGCTCAATTCGCCGATTTGTCGCAATTGACGATTGGGCAGCTTTCTTCACGTATACGTAAATAATTAATGTAAACCATAAATAACATTAAGGCTATGAGAAAAGTATATCTGAAGAGCGATATGTGATTGTTGTGATTTCCTCGAATGGTCATCAGTAACACGAAATTTACGAATTAACGATCTTTATATAGGTGTTACGACTTAATGTCGCGAGAAAGTTTAATCAACTTTACGCAACACACTCTACACAATTTTCACCTCATACACGAGTAATGTATTTAAGACATTTACAGAAGGTGCATGTCATGAAAACGGTGAAATGTCTTTGACAGGCAATCCAGGTTAATATTTACCATTTCCACCTTGGGATATTAACTAACTTTACTTTAGAAGGTATATTACGCGGTGTTTGAAAACAGTACCCATGCGTTTCCATGTGTATGTAATCGACGCCGAGGTCAAACCGTATCGGTCGGAATTGTAAGAGCAAGCGTTAAAAACCATGAAACATAAAGTACACATAAAATGGAATAAATGTGTTTGTTGTTCAATACATTCAAATAAAGATTTAATCGTTCCAATGAGAACCGAAGTAATGGCTAAAATTATTTTAGCTTATTCATTGTTTTCGATTCTAATTTCGCTTTTGTTTGTTTGACTATGGGACAGTGTAGTATGAACTTGTATATTTCCTTGTAATCCCCAGGCACATAGTCACATCACGCCCCGACCGTAAGAACGAGGTCAGGAAGTTTTCGATAATATTTGGCCGCTTCCCTTATTCGAACATGTTTTGCAAAACTTGTTCCAATTTCGGACAGTACAAATGGTTTGCTTTTGGTACGACTGCTATAGGAATAAAAATAGTCGACCACGGAAGATATTGATCCGCAATTTATCCGAATATCTCTATACAAGGTGTATGATTAAATCCCTCTTCTGTACCTTTTAAAAACGATATAGTTGAAAGCATTTCCCATATATATAATACTTCTCAGACGCTGTTTTCGCAGGGGCAAAAATATTAAAATATTTTGCTGAAACAACCATTTCTTCAAACAATCCACATTTCTCCACACAAAAAACGTTTTGCCATTGCAGTAAAAGATATCTAACCCCGGTTTTTAATCAACGAATTTTCTGCTCCAGTAAACACGAAAATACACTTTTCAAAGAATACACACTGTTTGTATGTTTTTAAGAATTTTAGTTGCCCGAAGATTCTATACACGCGATTACTTGTCTAGATTCATTTTACTTTTTTTCAGGCTACATTTTTCCAGGGGGTGAAACTTGCCGCATGGCCCTGCAGGTTCCGTTTTTCGTGGAATTTGAAGAAATCCTCGACGGGTGATATGCCGCATTACACTCGTAAAACACGTAGTAAGTTGAGACAGACGTAGCGATCCGCAGTGACTTACACAGTCTTGCGAAGGTACCTTTTATTTCCTTCGAAGCGGAGTGTGATTTCGTACGTGATCGTCCGTTCCGTCAGCTCCGGGACGATTTATTCTCCCGGAAAATACAATAGAGTCGGGATCAACACATACAGATCGTCAATGTTTATTACGATTTGACGAAAATCCAGGCCCTCATTCTTTTCTTTATTCCGCCGGTAGAAGGTGGAATATTCCTATGCAATATTCTCTTTCACGAACTTTGAAACTGCGACATTTTACAATATTCTTATTTATATGAACTCAAGGGTATTTTCCATTAAACTAGGTGGTGCGTGATTTTCTTAGAAAAGGCAATATTTCCTGTAACGTGCATATCTTACTGAAAGCAACAAAAGTTCTGTTGCACTTTCGTATGCCTTATATGATTCGAATATAAAAACGCAATAATATAACGTGATATTTTTCAATTTGTTCCTTGACGTAGCTATTGATAATTTAATCGAAGGAATATTTTTCCTCGCAACGTATTCAACATTTTTTCGAGAGTTCCACGATTTTATGGAAAACTTTTAGACACGTTACGCGGTTTTCACAATATTGAGCGCATAGCTGCATTAATAAGGTATAGTTTCAGGTCGTCTCACTTAAGCCACTGGAATTTCAACCTCTGATCCCCGGAATTTACGAAGCAGACTGGAAGAGAATATTAGAATTTTCCGTTGATGCACGTGGCAAGTCAACTATCATTGTTACCTGATATCTCGTCGTTTATCGTCAGTCCTGTCATGTGTAACAAGTAAGCACTTGAGAATTCTTTGAGCTTTCATAAACATTTAGTCGCAGAATTACGATTATATCGTTGTCATGATCGATCGTTTATCTGGACATTCTTTACGGTTGCTTCCATGAATTTCAAGAAATACCCACTCTAACTCGCCTTAATTAGAGCCCGAAAATTTTTGTTCTTTCGATCACGAGAATCAAACGTCGAGCGTAAGAGCACGCATGCTTGCGTGTACTTCTGGTTCGCGCGTGATCGAAATTCCCTGCAATGATGGTGTGAAACGAAATGCAAGAATTGCGAGGGGCGATCAAAAGTGCTGGACCACGCGGGGAAAAAGGAAAACACTTTTTTGCTGGTCAGGGAATTTCCGGGTCGCCCGCAGAACCCATTAAAATATCGCGTGACGTTTTGGCTTACCAGGCAAGCCGCGGAAAAAAAGTTTCTCCCTGCAAAAACGCCAATGGCCATCGTAAAATGAGCTAATTAAGATTAACGATGTTTCCTTTCGCGCGATTAAAACCATTTTGACCAGTGGTTGGCGAATTTCAATAATTTCGTATAACCGTGCGCGGCGTGACAAACTGACGAAAACGTTGGAAAAAAAATATAAATGATGAATGCACCACGAAGGGCTGCCAGTGCGTAACATGATTTATGGATGCAAAAACACGGAAATAAACCGATAAAAGAGAATTATTTGCCGCTTCGCTGAACTGAAACTTTGGTGAAATGGTTTCTTTAGTTTGATAGAACATCTCTGATGAATGTTATTAAGGAAAGCTATGCAGCGTATAATTGAATTATTTAACCGCACCAGATGCGTACACGTCGACGGGACCGCCTGGAATTAGCATGTTGACGTCAATAATGTGTTTCCCTTGTCTTTACATTGGCAAGCAACGGCAAATCGCCCGGCAGCTGGCAGAAATTTACATTTTCCGGCTGTACGTGCACGCGGCATCACTATGGCATTGCTCTAATTAATCCACTGATTTACGTCCGGAAGAAGAGCTGTCGGGGCGGCGATAGCGATGCTTCACGCGATTCTGCATCTTTGTTTTGCTAACCGTTCACGTCAAGTGTCTTCTGTTCTGCGTACAAATCCACAGTCCAAGTCCAAGAATACCGTAACGGGTAACAAAGAATTTTTATGTAAATGTCGAAAGGCTATTAGTGAAACACGCGCAGTATTTTTGAGTTTTATCTTTAATTAGCTTAATTTAATACAGGAGTCCAGAGGTGGAGTACCGGTGATATTTGCATTTCACATTCGAATATCAGTGGATTTTCCAATTTATTTCTGTGTTCTGCGGGTCGCAGTGGAAACTGGGCAGAAAATTCTCGCGCTAACTGGTTGGTTCAATAACGATGAGCAAATCAATAGAATATGTCGTACAATTTATACACCTTTTGGAAGAAATCATTTGCTCTATAATATGCAGTAACTTCTCTAATTGTTAATTTTGCTTTTGATTGCACATTTTCACTTCTCTCCCGATAGTCTATCTCAGAATTATTTTGCAAGTCTACATTCCTGTCGCTACGTTCTCTCCTCCTATTTTTTCGCTGCAACGCAATGGTTTTTTTGCAAGATCGCACTTACCCCATTCCACATATCTTTTGACAACCTACCATCTTCCCCTCTGCCCCGACGACTTCTCTAGAAGAATTCTAAAGATAGCTACCGACGGAGCCGAGTCACGTATCACTTTGCACGATCGTCGACTATGTGCTTTGTTCCGTCCTGGGTTGGCTTCTACCGTTTTGTCCGATATGCGGCCGCCAAGCTGCATGCCAGTCACTCTGAATTTTTCAGAACTTCAATAATCGAGCAACCCTATACGAGCTTCTTTGCGCCCATTCAGTGGCAAACACAAAACCTCGCGAACTTGCATAAACTTGCGCGTTTTGCAATTCGTCCGAACCTTACAACACGACATTCACCTATTGAAAAGAAATGTTTGCATCTTCCACAGGCAATATTACTTTCTATTGATCACGATGTAGCTGATCCCACAGTTCTCATTGGCCAAGTTAACGTCCTGTTTAAATTAACTGTTCCCTCCCAGTATTTTTGATGTTCAAATTAACCGCACTTGACCGTCAAATTGGTTTCAGTATTGTTTCCCCGATCGTGGGAATTCCGCACAAGGTTATCACAGGATGTAGAAATATATCAAAAGCAGCAATCAACCCTGGAGATGTAATTACATAATTTACAACATTTTCATGATTTACACATACATGCAGCAATTAATTTTCTGACAGTGCATTAACTATAATAAATTCTGACAACTTGTATAAAAGTTGTATCGATAATTTGTCTGAACTGTAATTATTGATTGAATAAAAATGTTGTTGATACTTTACGATCTCTTTAAAGAATTCATTCACCCAAACCCCGTTCATCCATGCGCCACTGTAAACTTAATTCTGAATAAGGAGGAAAACCCTATTGTCCGTGGCTAATGACAGCCATTACAGAAGCCTACGCAATCGGAGGTGGATGCACACGATGGATATACGTTAGCGGTTTTCACACTGCAATGTCGATTTGCCTTAACTGCAAACGTGGAACATTTTCAACCTACGACCGCGTATTCGCTTCACATTATTCTCTAAAGAGCGAGTAGACCACATCGTTACGATAGTATCCTGTCGAAGAATGAAATCGAAGATGACCGATCTCGTATATTATACTTCGGCGACGATGGTCCAGTACGAAATACAGTGATCCAGTGATCCAATGTGAAACATACTGGAAAATCTTTGCGTGGGGCAATGTTTCGGAGTGGATCGATGCCTTTGCGAAAGTTAATCCCACACCCTCTGCGGCTGCAGGACACGCAAGATTGATATCCTAATTATCGTTCATCCTGCTGGGTTTGTAAATTACTTTGTTGCTGGTACCTCGTAAATCGTTGGTATCCGCACGAGTCGTGCTCGCGTCGATACGCATTTATCTTGTCCGGTACTGCGGAAAACGGCTGTATTGTGAAAAAAAACTTCTTTTTATTTTTGGTTACGCAATAGCTTCTGTCTAGCTGACTTTTCTCGAGTATTTTCTGTATGACACTTTACCAGAATTTATACTAAAGTGAAACATATCGCGGGTAAATTATTACATTTTAAGTCAGTCAGATTCTTTTGAAAGTACATTTTTGGCCACTTCCTCTACATTCGTCATTGAAGAAGTATCTCTTAATACTATCTGTCCTTGCTCGAAATTAATCTTACAAGTAGCTTTTAATGACGATCCTCTACTGTAATAAGTGTGTGTCGTATCCCTTCTGAATTCTTGAAATAAGTCCAACTTAGTTCCAGTGTTCCAGAAGGACAACGGGCTTCTAAGTCTTCCCCATCGAAGCCGTCAATTCTGACAATTAATGTTGTATAAAAGAATTTATCTCACGTACGATTCTCGGATTTGAAGATCCTCACGATATTTTTCTTTGCTCTTCATTCTAAGAGCTCTTCTTCGTCATTAATAATATTTTCGACATTTTCTTAAAAAATTTTCATGCATTTCGACGCATTCTTAACATATTTTAACTCATTTTTAGCACACTCTTAATGTATTCCAGTGCATTTTCAACTCATGTTCAACGTATTTTAACTCATTCTTAATGAATTTCAACGCATTTTCAACGCATTTTCAACGCATTTTCAACGCATTTTCAACGCATTTTCAACGCATTTTCAACGCATTTTCAACGCATTTTCAACGCATTTTCAACGCATTTTCAACGCATTTTCAACGCATTTTCAACGCATTTTCAACGCATTTTCAACGCATTTTCAACGCATTTTCAACGCATTTTCAACGCATTTTCAACGCATTTTCAACGCATTTTCAACGCATTTTCAACGCATTTTCAACGCATTTTCAACGCATTTTCAACGCATTTTCAACGCATTTTCAACGCATTTTCAACGCATTTTCAACGCATTTTCAACGCATTTTCAACGCATTTTCAACGCATTTTCAACGCATTTTCAACGCATTTTCAACGCATTTTCAACGCATTTTCAACGCATTTTCAACGCATTTTCAACGCATTTTCAACGCATTTTCAACGCATTTTCAACGCATTTTCAACGCATTTTCAACGCATTTTCAACGCATTTTCAACGCATTTTCAACGCATTTTCAACGCATTTTCAACGCATTTTCAACGCATTTTCAACGCATTTTCAACGCATTTTCAACGCATTTTCAACGCATTTTCAACGCATTTTCAACGCATTTTCAACGCATTTTCAACGCATTTTCAACGCATTTTCAACGCATTTTCAACGCATTTTCAACGCATTTTCAACGCATTTTCAACGCATTTTCAACGCATTTTCAACGCATTTTCAACGCATTTTCAACGCATTTTCAACGCATTTTCAACGCATTTTCAACGCATTTTCAACGCATTTTCAACGCATTTTCAACGCATTTTCAACGCATTTTCAACGCATTTTCAACGCATTTTCAACGCATTTTCAACGCATTTTCAACGCATTTTCAACGCATTTTCAACGCATTTTCAACGCATTTTCAACGCATTTTCAACGCATTTTCAACGCATTTTCAACGCATTTTCAACGCATTTTCAACGCATTTTCAACGCATTTTCAACGCATTTTCAACGCATTTTCAACGCATTTTCAACGCATTTTCAACGCATTTTCAACGCATTTTCAACGCATTTTCAACGCATTTTCAACGCATTTTCAACGCATTTTCAACGCATTTTCAACGCATTTTCAACGCATTTTCAACGCATTTTCAACGCATTTTCAACGCATTTTCAACGCATTTTCAACGCATTTTCAACGCATTTTCAACGCATTTTCAACGCATTTTCAACGCATTTTCAACGCATTTTCAACGCATTTTCAACGCATTTTCAACGCATTTTCAACGCATTTTCAACGCATTTTCAACGCATTTTCAACGCATTTTCAACGCATTTTCAACGCATTTTCAACGCATTTTCAACGCATTTTCAACGCATTTTCAACGCATTTTCAACGCATTTTCAACGCATTTTCAACGCATTTTCAACGCATTTTCAACGCATTTTCAACGCATTTTCAACGCATTTTCAACGCATTTTCAACGCATTTTCAACGCATTTTCAACGCATTTTCAACGCATTTTCAACGCATTTTCAACGCATTTTCAACGCATTTTCAACGCATTTTCAACGCATTTTCAACGCATTTTCAACGCATTTTCAACGCATTTTCAACGCATTTTCAACGCATTTTCAATGCATTCTAATTCACTTTTAACATATTCTAACTTACTTCATTGTATTTCAACGCACTTTCATACATTTTCAACGCATTCTAACGTATTTTAATGTGTTTTTAACGTATTTTATCGTATTTCAACGCATTTTAATGCATTTGTAACGTATTTTATCGTATTTCAACGCATTTTAATGGATTTTAACGAATTTTTAACGTATTTTATCGTATTTCAATGCTTCTTAACGTATTTTAATGCATTTTTAACGTATTTTATCGTATTTCAACGCATTTTAATGGATTTTAACGCATTTTTTACGTATTTTATTGTATTTCAACGCATTTTAATGGATTTTAATGCATTTTTAACGTATTTTATCGTATTTCAACGCATTTTAATGGATTTTAACGAATTTTTAATGTATTTTATCGTATTTCAATGCTTCTTAACGTATTTTAATGCATTTTTAACGTATTTTATCGTATTTCAACGCATTTTAATGGATTTTAACGCATTTTTTACGTATTTTATTGTATTTCAACGCATTTTAATGGATTTTAATGCATTTTTAACGTATTTTATCGTATTTCAACGCATTTTAATGGATTTTAATGCTCTTTTAACGTATTTTATCGCATTTCAATGCATTTTAATGGATTTTAATGCATTTTTAACGTATTTTATCGTACTTCAACGCATTTTAATGCATTTTTAACGTATTTTATCGTATTTCAATGCATTTTAATGTATTTTAACGCATTTTTAACGTATTTCATCGTATTTCAACGCATTTTAATGGATTTTAATGCATTTTTAACGTATTTTATCGTATTTCAACGCATTTTAATGCATTTTAATGCTAATTTCAGTTTCTTTAATTTTTTCGGCTAGTATAGTAGTTTTTTCCTGCTAGTATAGTAGTTTTTTTCTGCTGCTATAGTAGTTTTTTCTGCTAGTATAGTAGTTTTTTGCTAGTATAGTAGTTTTTCGGCTAGTATAGTAGTTTTTCTGCTAGTATAGTAGTTTTTTCGGCTAGTATAGTAGTTTTTTTCTGCTAGTATAGTAGTTTTTTTCTGCTAGTATAGTAGTTTTTTCTGCTAGTATAGTAGTTTTCTGCTAGTATAGTAGTTTTTTTGCTAGTATAGTAGTTTTTTCGGCTAGTATAGTAGTTTTTTCTGCTAGTATAGTAGTTTTTTCGGCTAGTATAGTAGTTTTTCTGCTAGTATAGTAGTATAGTAGTATAGTAGTTTTTCTGCTAGTATAGTAGTATAGTAGTATAGTAGTTTTTTATACTACTATACCATCAACAAAAAAACTACTATACTAGCCGAAAAAACTACTATACTAGCCGAAAAAACTACTATACTAGCAAAAAAACTACTATACTAGCCGAAAAAACTACTATACTAGCAGAAAAAACTACTATAGCAGCAGAAAAAAACTACTATACTAGCAGAAAAAAACTACTATACTAGCCGAAAAAATTAAAGAAACTGAAATTAGCATTAAAATCCATTAAAATGCGTTGAAATTCAATAAAATACGTTAAAAATGCATTAAAAAGCATTAAAATACATTAAAATACGTTAAAAATGCATTAAAATGCGTTGAAATACGATAAAATACGTTAAAAATGCATTAAAATCCATTAAAATGCGTTGAAATACGATAAAATACATTAAAATACGTTAAAAATACATTAAAATACATTGAACTGCATTGAAATACGATAAAATACGTTAAAAATGCATTAAAATCCATTAAAATGCGTTGAAATACGATAAAATACGTTAAAAATGCATTAAAATCCATTAAAATGCGTTGAAATACGATAAAATACGTTAAAAATGCGTTAAAATACATTAAAATGCATTGAAATGCGATAAAATACGTTAAAAGAGCATTAAAATCCATTAAAATGCGTTGAAAAACGATAAAATACATTAAAATACGTTAAAAATGCGTTAAAATGCATTAAAATGCGTTGAGATTCGATAAAATACGTTAAAAATGCATTAAAATCCATTAAAATGCGTTGAAATACGATAAAATACGTTAAAAATGCATTAAAATCCATTAAAATGCGTTGAAATACGATAAAATACGATAAAAATTCGTTAAAACCCATCAAAATGCATTGAAATGCGATAAAATACGTTAAAAGAGCATTAAAATCCATTAAAATGCGTTGAAAAACGATAAAATACATTAAAATACGTTAAAAATGCGTTAAAATGCATTAAAATGCGTTGAGATTCGATAAAATACGTTAAAAATGCATTAAAATCCATTAAAATGCGTTGAAATACGATAAAATACGTTAAAAATGCATTAAAATCCATTAAAATGCGTTGAAATACCATAAAATACATTAAAAATGCATTAAAATCCATTAAAATGCGTTGAAATACGATAAAATACGTTAAAAATGTGTTAAAATACATTAAAACGCATTGAAATACGATAAAATACGTTAAAAATGCATTAAAACCCATTAGAATGCATTGAAATGCGATAAAATACGTTAAAAGAGCATTAAAATCCATTAGAATGCGTTGAAAAACGATAAAATACATTAAAATACGTTAAAAATGCATTAAAAAGCGTTAAAATACGATAAAATACGTTAAAATACGTATATAGTACGTATATTATATATACAGCACATATATAGTAGATATATAATATATATAATAGGTATATAATACGTACATTATATATAAAGCACGTATATAGTATATATAACAGGTATAGTATAGAGATATACAGGTATAGATATAGTACGTATGTTATGTATATAGTATGTAGATATTGCATATATGAGGTGTATACTTACATAGTATAAATACATTAAAGTGAGTTAAGAATGAGTTATAGTGCGTGAAAATATGTTAAGATACGTTAAGAATGAATTATAATGCCTGAAAATGTGTTAAAGTACGTCAATAGTGCGTGAAAATACGTATAAAGATGTTTAGAATGCTTAATAGTGTAAGGAAATACGGTAAGAATGAGTCATAGGGCGTGAAAATCGGTGTTATCATATGTCAAAATAGGTTAACAACGCGTTGTTGTGCGTTAAAATGCGTTAAGATTGCGTTATAATGCGCGAAAATATGACCGGTCAATACGGGGTGTCATTTTCAGTAGTATAAGTCAATATAAGAAATTCAGTAGAAATTAAGTAGTATAAGTAAATAGGTATCGGGTCAGACCTTTTTCAGTAGTATAAGTCAGTATATGATCAGATACGCAAAAATTTTTTTCCTATTTGGGACATTTGATTGTTGCTACACTTACTTATCACTGTTCTATTTTCTAACAAAAAGATGACATCGAATAAAAGCAATGCTTGTCGATCGGATTGCACGCCGTTCTGTTATCGAGTTTAATTGTATTCTTGCCACATGCTTCGTGTTGGCTTTTTAAAATCTGTCTACGTCGTGCATCCAATGTTAATCAATCTCACGCCAACGAAAACATCGACGCTTCATTTGCTGTCATTCTCGAGGCATTCTAGGTCGCTTACTTGAAGAAACTGATGCGAATCCCGCAGAACGTTGAAGGCGCGGAATTTTCGAATTTACCTATGTGTGTCAAGTTATAAATGTCCGCTGATATAGAGAACTTGCTGAATTAAGCTTCAGTAATAGGTACGAGAATATTCTTCGTGAAAACAGAAAAATTGCTTAGCACCCTTAGAAGAACTAATTATTTTCGAACGCTACATTTACAAATAACGTATAAATACATGTGCGTGCCGTGAAGATCAAACAGAGATATTCACGCAGCGGTATAGGCGTTTCATAGAATAGTCAAGTCGAAATGGATTAGCAGGGCGGGACTCGACGAAAGCATGTACGGAAAGCCGCCAATCATTAATTATTAGCCCTCCCCTCCTTCTTACAATTAGCAGCGGGAATAATCAATACATACGAATAAACGACTTTAACGTCCGCGTGTTTTGAAAATTTTAACCAGTTGTAAATTCCGAAAAGGAATTAGAAAGTGTCCTATCACGTTTGAAGTAGCTCCTGATTTAATTGTGAAATTCGTCAAAGTGCTTTGAGGGGAAAGAACGAATCTTTGCAAGTTCATGAATTTCCTAATCTGGCAGTATCGGCTTTTAGCTTATGGGGGTCCTTCTACCTCCGTGTAACGTATGTATAAGAGGCGGGCTTTTCTGGGGTAGTGCCTTTACAAACGAAACAGCGAACAAGTCGTCGGAGTGGCACGTCCCAGGAGGGAAAGCTAGAACGTTCAAGTTTGTGCGCGAGCTTGTACACTCGCGCCGAAATAACTGAGGACTTGGCGTGGGCGTTTCTACTCGTACTTTCGTATAACGAAGGATCCTACGTGATTATACGGACCTGTTCTCCCGTGCACCGTCGAGGATAAGTCGAATATATGTCCCATTCGTTTGTTTTTTACCCTCGTCCCTTTGTCTTTTCGTTCCACGCATTCCGAATATCGCGGATGGTAGCTTGCAATTCAGAAAATTCTCGTGTAAAATAAGAACGACGATAAGCCTTTTGACGCTTTCTGATAAACGTCTTTTACGAACATTCTTAAACGTTTTCGTGAGACAAAGGAGGGAATGTTAAAGGAAGTCGAGAAAAATGTCTGCTTGTCCCACGCGTAGATAACTGCTTTGTGATAAAACTTATTGCGAGGTACTTCTTTGGTGTTTGTTCGGGAAGTGGAATAACGGTTCTTTGTACACATTTAATGAATATTACAAACGGTGAGTGGAGAGCTCTAAGTATTTCATGCAAAAATCCAAAAATCCGTGTTACAAGGTTAACGTTAAATGGAATCTTCACCGTACTGGATTCTCTGTTTAAAGATTCTCTATCTTAGAAAAGTGGAACAATATCGCTATCGGGACAAACTCATAGGTTCCCTTTTTACCTGTTTCCTAGAAATAACAAAATAGATCCGCTTCGTTCGTTTTCGGAAGGTGGAAAAAATTTTACGACCGTACATAACTTAAGTCAAAGCTTCGTTCCTATTAAGTAACCTTCGCAATGCGGCAGAGTATCACCACAAATGAAACGTGAGAAAATGCAAGAGCAGCGATCTCGGTAATTGTGAGACATTAAAACTTTTCGCCCAAGTTCAAGTTGAAAGACGAAATAGCCGTAGATAATTCTCGGGTCCCGTAATACTGCCACATTCGTCATTTCCCCGAAGCCTGTTAAACCGAAATTCGACTTTGTTACTCCCAAACAGGGAGAAAATTAAAGTGCTGAATTATTCCGTCGTTCGGTTTGGAAGGAGTAAGATTATTCAAATCGTCTCATTAAAAGTCCGTGAGACAGAGAAAGGACGGAAGGGAAAATGAAGGAGCTGAAAAAGTGGTGAATTGGGTAAATCAATCAAATGGGTCCAGGAAACTGATTAAAAATAGATTTTTATTTCATCTGAGTGATGGAATTACAATAAGTGTCTTAATAAGTAAGAGTGGTCGAATAAAATAATAAGACATTTCATCATTACCTTTGTCATGGTTCATTTTCAAGACGTATGATATAGCATCACGTTCGTTCGTTGTTCTTATGTGATCCCGTTCTTCGGTAAACTTCTATCCGTCGGAGTGGAAACAACGAGTTTCACTCTGTCCCGGCACTCTGCTGGAGAACTCTGTGTGAAAGTTCAACGGTAAAAGCCGCCCAACGCCCTCGGGCCATTTAAAACGGCAACACGACGAATGGTCACGGTTGCATCCACGTGGAAAAGTGGAAAAGTGGGTTTCACAGGATTCTGCAAATACGCTGCTTGAATGAACCTCTGTAATTAGAGGAAAGCTTTGTGTTTCTCGTTGTGCACGTGATATGTATTTAACATAGCGGAAGTTTGGCAAAGGAGCTGAGATATGCCAACCGCTCGGAATATCCTAATTTCGGTTGTTATACGCCGGTGACGACTATATTTAACGACGCTCGCAGCCTAAGGGTTTGCCGCGAAAATTTCGTCGATTTCCCTCGGGGGTCCGCGTCATCTACTTTTTTTAGACGGCTGAGAATACCCCGCGATAGGCGAACGTGAATTATCGGACACTCAAAGTGTCGGATTATATCAGGACAGGGATCTGGTTAGCGGGGAGATCCCCGAGTTCGAAGTGGACATTTATTAATGTCTCAAGTGTAAGAAGATTGAGGGAGGATGAGGCGAGAACCCGGAATGACGAGGTCGAAGCGAAAAATGACGGAACGAAGTGTCACATCGCCCGTGCGAACCCGTGCAAACCTTATTTGCACGATACAAGACTCCTCATTCTTTTCTGCGGGTGATGGGTCATTTTTTCATCAGCAACGCCCACAACTTCACCCACAGAAACCGGATTTTTATCCAACATACATCGCGTCAACGACATTTTGTCTCACGGTTTAATTTAAGTCTCGCAAGAAATACATTACAATCGATGTATTGGTAAATCGCCGCATTAATTTTATTTCAGGTCATCCTGCTATTGCTTACCTGGCAAAGTGCACCCGTCGCATTATTTACGGACGTACTAATTATACCATACTAGTTGAGGGATAACGTGGAACGAAAACAAATTTCCCCTACTTCAAATTTGAAAATATTGTGTTGCGCAAATGCCGGTGAATTTTCAGTTATTCATTTAATTTGAAACTCAAACACACGCCCGGTGTTAAAACCAATGTCATGGAGAATTGCTAATACTCACGATACAATGACCGGAGTTCGTTACAAGCAAGTTAAACAAATGATAGTCAATATCAGACCAGGATACAGGATAAACCGATTATTAATTCTCGCTTGCGGGTAGCTGGAGGCACACATGTAACTGCGACATATGTATCAGCGAAGTAAAATCGTTTGCAGTCAGAATATGGATACCTGTTTCGCCGCATATGACCGTTCATAAGAGATGCAAAATAATTCAGTCGATTCCATTCAGAAATATTGTGTTTTGTAACAACATCAATAAAAATGCTTTTGTAAAAGAAGGGTTTCGGGTTCCCCTTGTTCGTTGCTTTAAGTGGAACCTTCAATTATTCCGAGAAATTTTATCGGCGATGCACAGGACATTCTAGCATTGGAAACTCGCTTTACTCATCGTTTTCTGCTGCGAAGGCCTTTGCGAATCTTGATTCGCTGTGATCTTGATGGATGAAAGAGTTGCGTGTATGCAGATTCCAGAATTCGCTTACGCGTTAAGAGGAATGTCTGTTCGTTTGAGTAGCCTTCTGCTTCTGTGTGGAATGCTTTGACTTACGTTCTCCCCAACGTTATCTGCGAAGGACGGCAAACTTTTTTCCCTCGTATCAGCTTGGGTTCAGGCACTTCACTGGATCGGCAAGTGAATCGGGGATCGGTATATCTGAATAAACCTATAACTTGATATTCGGTTACTCGGACAATGGTCGTTCACTCACTCCACGGACAGAATAACTTAATATATATATATACATACGTATGTAACCCTGTAATCCAATCCGCTAATGTACTTCGTGTGTTGATTCTTTTTCCTGCGTCGAATGATACCTACAAATGGTAGTGCAAACCATGACATGTGAAGCGGAGCGATTATGCAACGCATTGGCAACGACGACGTTAATGGTTACTGCAGGAAGGAAGAAAAGGATCACTTGATCTCGGGTGCGTTTAAGTGGAAATCAACAACCGGTATGTCATAAACGGGGTGGTGTGCTTAATCGTGCCTGTCAATATTCACTCGATAAATGCGTAAAGTTGATTCCACGTGTGTTCCGAATAAAGTAGGGATAATCCGTCGGTCATATTTACACTGTAGATCGATTCCTCAAGAGCCGGTGTCTATAAGTTCCAATAACCTTCGATCCGTCACCGCAGTGATGGCTTTAAACAACATCGCACAATTTTCCAACCTCCTACGATGTCAATGGCAAAATCTTCGTCTTCCACTGTTCCTTCGAAAAGATGCTTTCTTTGCGACGTGATGACTTTTGTCTTAATTATCTTACGCAAGGGATGTTTAAGGCAATATTTAAACAGTGCATAAAAAAATAATGTCGAAATAGTGACGAAACTGCCTACGAGAGAAACGATTAAGTGAAGAATATTAAACGTCTTTTATTGCCACATATCCATATAAAATCGGAGGTATAATAAAAGTACTGTACTGAATATTCCTGCGAGCCTTAGATTACGTGAGAAAGAAAGGAAACTGTTCTTTATTGAATCCATAAAAATACCTTCCCTGGATTTAGATGATCGGGATAAGACGGGAAACGGGCGAGTATTCAATACGGTGTATCTCATTGGGTGGAGAAGTTTTTCCAGGTTTTTGCCATGTGTATCTCTCGTGTGCAATATAGCTGTGGAAACGATAGCTACGCGAAATGGCCAGAAAGCGAATTGTTTCGTACAACGGTATCATTCAACGTGTGTGCGAGATTTATTAATACCGGAGAGACGTGGTATTTCGCCTCGGTTCGCGTGGAGCTATTCAACGAGAACAATATTTTCATGGAGGTTGGCGGCAACATTGGTCACTCTAACGCTACTTGAATCTCCACGGGAAAAGTGGTGGTAAAACAGCGCAATCTTTTAAGAGGACGTTTGCTTCATCCTTTTCCCCTTCTGCTTGCCGAGAACCGAATCAAGGGCGGAGAAAGTTCTCGTACCGGGGAAATGATAATATCATTTTCTGATGAATCGGCCCGAATTCTTTAATCTCCTTCTAACGTTACAACGCAAACTGCACTATCTAGTTTATGATATAGTGGATTAGAGAGCTTCCTAAAATCCTTGCATAAGAATTGTCCAAGATCAGCAAGTTGTTAAAGAAACATTTAAACAGAATTTAGAACCTGGGAGTAAACTATAACGACGGAAGTTTTCAAATACACACAGTTACTGGAAATCACTCTCCAAGGAGAAACATGGAGGACCTTGCCACACGGAAAACTGTGAAACTCCTGCTGCGTGGGCGACGGGGATGAAAAAGGACGGTTTAGGGGTTGAATCATGGATAGGTCGAAAAAACGAAAACTATTAGATATGTTTTCAAATCAATTTCAATAAAAAAACTGCAGTACATCGATGTAATACGAACAATAAAGGATGGCTTTTTAAATCTGACAAAGCGTTATTGGTCTTTGCAGTATGTACATTTCAAGAGAAACAAATTTTTATTCACAATTTTACAGTCTTATATTTCAACGAGAGTGTGAGTGACATTTAAAAGATTTTAAAATAACATTTTTCACCACATCAAGTGTGAAATTTCCTGTTAGAAATCCGGGAACGTTGAATCTTGAACGCCAGTCATAAGTGTATAAAATTACAGAGAAAACACTAAATGCAAAGCACCGGAAGATTCTGCCATAAATTTAGCGACGGAACTTGCCGTGGAAAAGGTTACAGTAAACTCATATAAATTTTGTCAGCCTAGTTTTCACGGGCAAATTCGATAACTGGGCATCCTGAAGGATAAGGAAATATTTCTAGATCAAGTCCTGAGGAAGAATTTATTTAGCCTCAATCTTCGGCGAATCTCACGTTCGTAAAAACAAGACTTTCTCTCAGCTTTTCCAACTTCTCTGGGCTGATATATACGAAAAAACTGGATATTTCAATAAATCGATTTTTCCCACACTTCTGCTAAGTTAACGCTTACCTAATTCTGTCGTGAAATATAGGCCGCATAAAAACAGTTGTCCTTCGAAAAAACTTTGGTACCGTTGTTATTACAGGATGGTACTATTGCTGCGAGTACAAAGGATAATCCTGTCTAAATATACGAAAAATGACAAATTGTCGTAAGAGAGGAACGGGTTAAATACGACAGTGGCGCGTGTGCCGGCTGCTAAAAAGTCTGCCCGATGGCACGATCGGGAAAGTTGAGAATGAAATTTCAGAGAACCAAGGACTTCGCCCCGGTCGTGACGTTATTAGTCCGCCGCAGGAACTGAGGTGACTGTCGTAATGGAAGTTCACTTTGTTGACACACATGTAGGTTCTTACATAATTACGACACTTACGTCGGAGAGCTTCCTTAAAACCAGGCTTTACCTTACTTGGAACTCCGAAAACTTCGTGCAAAGGATATCAGTACATTTGCATCTGTCTTGATTCCTGCATTTCTCAAGAATTGAACTTACTACTCCACTATTCTTCCTATGGAAAACCAAGTGGAAACAAAGGCCAGAAGGATGACAACCGAAAATGAGAATTCCGCATTGTTATTTTATTGGAAAATTCATACATTGCATAAAGTCTTG
Organism: Hedychridium roseum; assembly: GCA_963989215.1. NCBI lineage: Eukaryota > Metazoa > Arthropoda > Insecta > Hymenoptera > Chrysididae > Hedychridium > Hedychridium roseum. The sequence continues at coordinate 8,377,770 of OZ022310.1, read as the reverse complement.
CACGGTGCTTTACTAATGTCGCAGGGTAATTAATCACTTGATTGAGTAACTTCTGTTTATTCCTGTACGTACCGTGCTAATACGTAAGCTGTCCGTGAGCCACTGTTTCAATTGCAATTTAACAGTGTTCCTAAGTTGGCATATAACTGCTTACTTAACGGCCGGCTTGGTTCGCTGCACCAATAGAAAGTACATACGACAGTTTGAATTTATAAGTCCAATCTCCCACCATTGGGTTGTTAGTTGATCGTGACATCGATTCTCCCCACCACTTATCCAATATTTTGCTCGACCATTTGACGGCCGCAATATAGGATTCTCATTTATTTTTTGCAATTTTCACTACGGTGGTTCATAACGATTGAATCAACTTTATTTTTTAAGTTGTGCATATGCAAACGCGGTGTTTATTCGACGTGCAGATGGATCGAACGCGATATTTACAAAGGTAAATATTTGAGAATGATACGCAATAAGAGAAATTCGATGACGCGAATCTTATACGTTCGTGAATTAGGGGATGTGTACTGCGGGCTATAGTTTTTAAACGTGTGACAATGTACGGTACCTAACTCAAACTGGAGTGAGGACTCGATGTGTAAAAGTAAGATAAATGTAAAACAGAGACTTATTGTTAGGCACATAAAAAAAAATAGCAGGAACCATCTCAACGGTCATGAAAGTATTATGAGTGGCAGAAGGTGGATTACAATAAAGACGTACGCACAGATGGCTACACGGGAATCGTTAGGAAACTGGGGAAGAAGTATTTCTTTCCTTACGAGCTACATGAACAATACTTTGAATCAACCAGGGTTTTATCAAGGCCGAATCGAATAAACTGATTAATTCAAAACGATTCCAATTTACCTCCGTTGAGTAAGGGACATCAAAAGTAAATTGCCGAGTCTCAATGGAAATATAAATTTAGAGCGGCAGGAAATGCTTATAATTATGTTCTGAATAAAAAAGGTAGAGTATTTGTGCAGTAAGTAGAAATGATATCGTTTTTCATGCAGGCATCTCGTTACCTTAAAGTAAAAAAATTACAGCACACCGCGAGCCATTACGTAGATAGGATTACGGTACCGTACGGAAAAATTCTGCTACGTCAGCTTAGCGATCAATGATATTTGCATGCGATGCAATGACGCAAAAGTTAAAGCTTCTATAAAATCAATGCACTTCTGCTGAGATTTGTATTCGTTTCAGTTGATTTAATTTCATGACTACCCTACGCTCTGTATCAATTTTCGTTTCTTCGTTTGATATTCTTGTCGGGTAGTCCACAACCCCATTCCTTTCTTCCAATTTTGTCCCTTTAATAATATCGATCGGGGCACCTAAGAAACTGTGACTCCGACAACCGTAATTTCCGTGTTTTTCCTCCTTGGTCGACTGCCACTCCCAGAGAAAAATGCTGTATTTTTCTTAGGCTCAATGACAATAAGAAAAGTTGGCGTTACAAGATTTCTGTAGAGGAAAAATTAAATTATTCTGTCAGAGCTGGCTAAAAGAATGCTTCAAAAGGATTGTACAATCATGCGCTCTACCATCTGTCTAGTTGGGCTATGTCATCAAGTTTCCCTTTCATTATTCATTCTTGTTCTTTATTACAAATTAAAGATTTAGTACGATACTCTTCCCGTTTCCAAACGGTGATGCACAGGGAAAGGCTTGAAAAAGAATCGTGCTGGCTGAGCTCCAATGCATTGGCTGTTCGATAAAGTCAATCAAGATTGGTATTTTCACAGTCAGGCAAAATTTATCGGAAACCAATTTCACAATACATAGAAGAAACTAATTGTTGGCAACAAGAAATTCGCACCTTTGCATCTTCGCTTCGTTTGGAATGCTAAACTTCGCACTTGGTATGCAGCGGGATTATTGTATATAATTGGAAACCTTCCTCTTCACTGAACATTGAAATGAGAAATATTCATTTTACTGCTTCTTTGAAAGTGACGAGCGAAACTGCAAAAGACATCCGACGTTATCGCAATTTATTTTCGCAAGTGAATTGATATTAAGGGAATTTGAAAAAGTAAAATTTTTATTGCTCTTTAAACTCTTAGAAAATGTGCAAAACAGATAAAGCAGCAATGGTGTATTCTACATGTAATTGATTAGTCTTATACTTGCAGTCTTATATTTGCTAATTTATAGTACATATCATGCATTTCCCAAGACAATTCATTCATCTATTTTACTATGATTAAAGGCTAACTCATTTCCTGGGTCGTTTTATTTTCAGAGCGCATCCCACCAGACACGATTACTGATTGCTATCATTTAAATAAAATATTGGCCATTTCTAGCGTACAGTCGGATATCTGGTTATGAATCATACGCATTTTGTGCATTTAAGAGCTACGCCGGCGTGATACCTTCCTGTTTGCGAAGATAAAGGGAAGACGTCGGGCGACGCAGGAAAAGATGGGAAAATAAGAGGCCGTTACTCTCGTATAAAACTTGATGAAATTTGCTATATACATCGTGCAGTACTTCTGCACTACCAAGAAATGTGAATTTAGAAAAATATGCGAATAGGTGAGGGAAAACTTATATTAAGCTTATATTAAGCTTATACCTTTTAAGAAATTCATATATAAGTCAAAGTTATTGTAAAATGCTTGCCGTGCTAGCATATAAAAGAATAAAGTTTATATCAGTTATTTTTTCTAACAATATTATTAAACGGATAGTAAGATAAAATTTAAAGACGGAGCATAAGGAAGGATGAAAGATTATGTGAAAGAAGGTGTAGATCTCTGTTGTACCGACATTTCAGAGCCTGACTATAAACTTCCAAAGCTTTCGGACAGATGGCGCTGTAGACCAATCAAGGAAGAATAACGTAATATTACACAAGAAGATACTTACGCATTTTAATTGGGGAACTTGATGGAGGATGAACTTGGGAAGGTGTGACAGGCGAGTGGACGTGAAAAATTGTTTCGCCAACTTGCCGTCACTGAATAATGCCATAATTATCAGGTGGGTAGTTGCTGAGGGATCGTCTGGTCGAGGAGACGTTTTGGGATCAAAGTGGATGAAGCCGCTGGCGGATGGGACTGATTAAAACGGGATCGGGAAATGGGGATCGCGGTGAAAGGATCTCAGAGCGGCTTGGAGAAAACGATAAAAAACTGGAAATTCTATATATACCTATAATACGTAGCTGTATGCGTATAGATAGAACGAGGAAGGTCGTCCTGTCGGTAACTCGTAACGAGTCTCACGTCGTCGCTGAAAACGAACTTCTCCGGCCTCGGCGTAACCCGTAATTATTGGCGCCGTTAAAAAAAACCGACGGACCCGAGGGCAGCCCCCTTTTAAGAAGGTGTTAAAGTGTGCCGCGTGCGCGTGGGCAGGCGTTAATTTAAAACAAACCAAACGATAGGCAGGATTCAGTGCCGGAGGTTCCCCCACCATTGTATATGTTCCCAGAGGAGCTAGACTTCCCTCGCTGAGGATTCGTCGATTGAGGAACACAGCTCCAACCAGGGCAAAGGGCGAGAAACCATATCACTGCTTTTAAAAAAATTTGAAACGTTTAATGTAACAGTTCTCTTGCGATACTTATTCCTTTTCCTGAAATACAAACTTTGTGAAGAGCATATTTGAATAGCCGTTTGTGTAGATTTTAATCTTTGCTTAATCTCTGAGTCTCTTTCAAATGAACGATGTAGACGGGTAAATGTACAAGGCTGACAGCGGATTATTAGAAGTACAGGAAACTGCAATTTCTTGTGCAGACTAATCCCTGGGGGATAACTGGGTACGTCAGTGTTGGCGTAGTGTGCAGTCGGACACCGTGTAATCAGGAGCAGGGATTTCGGGGCAATTTTTCTCATAATAACCCAAGGGCAATGCGCTGCCGGCGATACTGGTCCTTCGCACCTTCGTTTCTTCCTCGCCGCTGAAACGAGATTTTACGACTCGCGACCTCGTGGCTCGATGACCAGGTTCCGGACAGAGCCCCGCGGCCGACTCCCCGAATTCGTTACCCTCTGCCATTTGGAGGTGTCAAAACTGACTCCTGAGTTGAACGAAAACCAACTCGTCAAGCGTGTGAGAGCCGCGGTTATATAGGTCTTAAAAATGCAGAATCCTAGTACCCTGGGGCGCCAGTTGTCTATGCATATCAATGACGAAATATCGTCCATTCCGTGGGATAAGATAAGTTGGCGAATTGGCCTTTCGTTTACCCAAAGCGGCAAGGATTCAAGGAATACCGAGAATCGTTCTACTTACCATTTTAGACCGCGCTGACTAAGCAACGTGTCTGGCCAACTATCTGGGCCAGGTTTTTTAACATTCACGCCTGGGATCGGATCTGCGCTGATGCAGGTTGCCGGTGCATATTGCCCAAATGCCCTAACGAGACCAATCGCCTTGCTGGAATCTTTCGGTTTTGCGTTTTCCAAATTGAAAACAGCCGGTATATCACGTCCGAACGATCTGAGCGGCGTAGACCAAATGCGACTCCTCGGCTATCCCTTTCCCTTACTCTCGCTGTTTCCCTCTCGACCTTCTAGTTAGCCTCTGTGATCTACTATCCATCGACCTCCGGAATTAGCATACGAGGCGTGAATCTCCTTGCCGAATCTACCTCTTAGATTTTTGCTCGAAAAACGGAGCAGACTGACGAGAGATTGACGTAAGATTCGAGTCCCTGCAGAATACGGTTCAGTGAAATACATTCCTTCGGTCTCGTTCTTAAAGTCGCGTTTTTGACGATCTTCTTTGGATACTTTTTGAGTGGCAAAAGAAGAGAAAAAATCGATAGCAAGCACGCGAGAGGGTCTAATCGGAGCACGTTGCTTTTTACTCGTCAGAGACGAGGGTTGCGCGTGGCCATATTTTACGGGCGGGGGCGTGAAACGGATAATTTTCAAAAGGCGAAAGGGGAGGCCGATATCCGATCGTATATCAGGGCCCACGGAATGGCGGGTCGCCTTCAAATTATCGGAAACAAGGGCCAAACTAATGGGCCACGTCGAGCCATCTGGCTTCTACCAGGGGGCTGGGCTGATTCACGCCGATTCGATCACCGTTTTCACACCGTATAAGCGGCCAGGAACTGACTTTCAAAACCCCCCGCACACTTCGATGCCCCCAAGGATCCCTGCCTCTCGCAAACTCGGGCATTCCAGAAAATCCAATCTTCCATCGGTCGAATCTGTTGCTTCTTATCGCCGATTTCAACGTTTAAACTCTGTAGATATAAACTCCGGAAAGTCAATTTACTGCCTGTAAAACGTGCATTCCATATTAGGAACGTAGACACGCAAGCAGGATAATTCCGGAAATGGACAGACAGTGATTTGCCACTTAGTTTCGCTCCAGTTCGGTGAAGCGGCAGCAATAAGAACTGGTTCTGGGCTGTAGGAAAATATGTTGCCTCGAAACGCCATGCAGGGACTTCGATGGGTACTGCTCACCGGTAGTCAAGCAACATTCTGTTCGCGTGCCTGTAGCAAAGTAGAAATAAACAACAATTTTCACGCTCACAATCACTCGCGTTTTCTGAAGTATCCAACGTCTACCCACAGATCGGCTCATTTTAAAACTAGTTGTACGACCTTGAGTTTCCTTAATGATGACTAATAACATGGTCGATTTACTCGCAGTCAAAACAATATTTCCACAAGCTCAATTCCTTCCTCCGCGACTGCTGTTCCTGAGTTTTATGATATTCAGCGTAACGATACGCTAAGTTCAGTAACTTCTGAAATGCAGTCAGTACGGAGAGTTGGGGCTGTTGAGGAGTCATGGATAAGATCTCGCCCAACCGATATGCCCCGGTTTACCCCGAAGGCCAACCCTCCACGGGGTTATTATTATTTCCTAGGAGCCTCCCGCGATCATGAATTATTGATGAAGCGGAACGTCGATCCCTGTAAATCGGCCCAAACTGATTCGTAAACTACCCGCAAAGGTTCGGCGTTAACAACAAGGTGGAAGAGGGATAAGTCCTGCAGTTTTCCTTTTGTATCAGTCCTCGCTTTCGGCTAGGCTAGATACGCAAACGACCGATTGTATTTAGATCTACGGGATTCGCGTAGGTGATATACCACCGCCTGAGCGTTAAATACAATACCAACTTTTCCTACCGTTCGCACCGCTCAACGACAAGGACTTATAAACTGCAAGATTATACAGTCTTGTCACTTAAATACCTTTTGTCTGTGTGAACGTTTATTTAATCTCTCATGTTATTTAATATGTATACAAGTTAAATAACTTCAACTAAAAATATCCTTCGCACCGGATAATTCTGAAAATTTGTTTTCATATCCTAGGTACATTTCATTTACAGAGATTGCAATTAAGATCAACGGATGTGATAACTACTACAATCGTCAAATGCCTATACATTCGCCGCTCTATATTTTTGCTTCTATGCACTCCTTCTATTTGCATAAAACCGTTGATTATGTCCACCTGCATCATCGGTCAAACCACAGGCGATTGCTCACGTATTTCCATGGTGTATTCTCGCAAACTGTGCCGGCAATAGCTTCCTGAACCGGTACTGTTAGTATCCGGAAGTTCACGTCAGTGTAAGTTAAGTTGGACAATAGGAATACTGGCATTCTGTCAGATATTATCCACATCAGACCGCGTTTCACCTATAAAGAAAAGAAATCGCTGCCTAAAAATTCGTTTTTGAAATATTGCTCAGCTGGCAGATTCTTCCCGATCACTGTTTTCTTGTTCTTATGGAAGCGGGAAATATCTAAACTGCTGAGGGTATTTTACACGAATGATTGGCACCTTGACATCCGCGGGGAAAATCAGCGCCTCATCGTGTCTGGCAATGACAGCGTGATTAACGGCTGAGTAAGGTAACAGGGAGTTCCAACATCCTACTGCGTTCTGATCGATCAGATTGAAGAACATAAGACCGTTCTCGTCCATCACGGAAGCCGTACAGTGGCCGAGCGAACCCCTTTCGTCGAGAACCTGAAGACAAAGGATGTTGTCTAACGTGAGCCTTCTCCTTGACGTCGCCTATCGGAACCGATCTCTTCTCACACGCATCAAAAAATGCAAATCACACACCCTTGCATAGATTATGCCCTATATTAAACATCCATTGGCTGATCTAATGGGATATTATGTCGGGGATACGAGACTCAAACAACATCGTCTAAAACAACGACACTAGTTCTGTTTTACGAGGGGTCGGAAGTTACCTGAAACTCGTGATAACTGTTCATCGCCAGCTGCTCGTCCCTGAGGATTTTCGTCGACACGGCAAACTCTCTGTTGCTGCTCAAAGGATGGAAGAAGAGCGTGCGGAAGCCGTCGAGTCCGATGGGCGAGAGACTCATTCCGAAAATTCCTTCCTCGCCCCACTGGAAGTTCAGGCCGGCGATATTATAATCACCGGCCAGCGGGTCGGGCATGAAGTAACTGTGTGTTACTCGCCAGGATTTGTTTTGTTGCCAGGAGTAAACGATCAGCCCGTACCCCAACTCGTCGGACATGTAAGCGTAGGCATCGTCACAACCACCCTTCCCGAGGTCGACTGCGATATTTGCGATGAAAGTGTTCTAATAAAAACAATAAATATCCGTTCAACATTTAAACCACTACCTCCCTTTCTTAATGACTGGTTCATGGAAATCTAATCTTCCGATAGACAAATGCAGACTCGAAGGATTAGAAAGTTTCGCATTGCTGGCAGAGATTTATCTGCGACACATTAATTAGACTAACGGTAGTAAATTATCGGAGGATGATTGAAGGATCAGTGATATACACCCGGGACGCGATACGCAATCGTGAAAGTCAGTTAACGGCAAATATTCGTGTAACGATACTGCGAATAATGTGCATGAAACTTTCACCACTACTTTCATATATCATTCTATTGCTACTTTGCTCCTCGTTAACCAACCGTATTTTCGATATAGCGGTGTAACAGTTTCGTTTAAATTTCCTGGACAACTCGTTAGTCAGTAATTATTTTCACGGTGAACTTGATCAGCACTCGCCATACAAGTTTCAACTACCTGAAGTAGCGTGTAGAAATTTTTGTTAAACCACTTGTTTCTACGTACTTCTTCTAACCAGTCTATAAATGCATTACTACACGAACATTAATACCTTTGAGAGTTTTTAAACCGGAACATACCTGATTAATGTCCTCTGGTTTGAGTCGATATTGCCTCATAATTTTGTCGGTGGTCAGGTCAAACACGTTTAGTGTATAGGGACAAGATTGCACGGTAGTATCGCCAATTCCAATTGTCCCCGTATCTAATACCCACAGTCTATCGCACACATCTGCATGGATTCTAAAATGAAAGCGGAAAATTACACGTGTCTTGCTTACGTAACACTTGATTTAAATACTCGACGTTCTAGCCACTGCAAATACATAAAAATAGTGGTCCCGTGTGGAGAGCAATAGGGGATTACTAAACCATTTGTACAACTTCACGTTTCCAACGACTTTACTCTACCACATAAGAAAGACCTTATCGTGATATAAACAAATTAAGGTATTACTTAATGTGAAAGCGAGGAATGTATGCCGAGTAAATAGACTCATTTCGACATTTATTATTCAATGACGTCAAACATATCTGACCTACATTAGTTTTATAAATTGCCGCGGATGGTGTAGAGACTTTTCGTAATTAAATGAGAATCGAAATTGAGGGTATAAACGATACCTGTATGCGGTGGTTAATCCATTTTGACAGTCGCCAGCTTTATTCCGTGCCCAGTTTGGATATGGCGTGAGCTTTGGCGAGCCTCCGCGATTCGTGTCGAGGGAAATGTAATTCAAGGTTGCCGGTATACCTGCAATTTGAAGAATCAACTTTTCCAAAATGCATAACTCTTACGCAAACGACTGACGGTTGACGAACGAGACTGAATTATCGCGACGGCTGATCGACTCAAAGGACTTTCCATTTTCTCGTTCACGCCCATCCAAGTGCGGTTGACTTGAAGGAATCTAAAGTGCGCGAGGAATCGGTGTCAGGATAATTATGCTATGATTCGCAAAAATTTACATCGACTCACTAGTCATTACGAAACTTCCTTTACGGGGTTTTCGAATGGCCAAGTCGTCGTAAGGCGTGCGTCAATGCTGCAATTATTCATGCGCCGGTCATCTGACCCCGTCCCTCTGTCATTTGAGGCCATAAAAGAAAATCGAAGACACACGTGGTGGTATTTGCGATAGGTAATTGCTATTTAGCACTCCACAATCCAACCACCTAATTACAGAAACCTCGCTAAGCACACTCTCGATTAAGTTAGACACAAATCACGAGAACTCTTAAGAATCACAAATATCTGGTCGGTCGAGTAAATTGGTTCCTTTTACGAACAAAATAATTAGTGTAAATATCCGCTGTCTTGAAGGCCATGGAATGTCAAAAATTGCCCATTATCATGATACGTTACGCTTCGATAAAATCTCGTTATCTGTACAAGTGCATCGTATACGTAACTACGTATTTATTGAAAACGTAATAACGGCAATTCGTGACTTATGACTCGCTATCCTGACATCGCCCTCGTAAAGTGTATGATTATAGACAGCTGTGATTCTCGGCTCGCTGTACGGAAGTCATTGGCAGTTTCCAGTAGGTATATATAATCATCTATCATCCATATATGTATAACGAGCGTTTTTAATTGCGGATGTTGAAACATCTACTTTCTAACTGTGCGTGCAAGGGACACTTGGAGAAGTTCGATGAAACGTAGTTAAATGAGGAAACGCGTGTTTGGATTTCCGTCGATCTTAGCGCGAAACGAATTCTTCGTCCTGCGAGTTCAGTGAACAGCGAAGAGTCGCTGTGGAATCGGCGAGAGAGGAACCCTTTTCTTCTGGTTCCCCCGCTGGCTCCTCTCCCGCCTGGAGAATATCCGACCGTCTGGGCCGGCGAGAGTGAACCTGACGTTCCGCGGTAGAATGGGACACAAGGGCGTGCTCCCTCACAAAAACCTGTCCAAAGACAATGGCCGGCTTCTGGCGCGTTTCGTAAGCTCCCGCCGGTAGTGGTCCATGGATTCAGAGAACGAGAAACCCGGGGACGTCGAGACGGGAAGGAAGCTGGGGAACGGAAGACGGAACAGGGGGAGGAGTGATCTCGATCCCGAAGTCGTAGACTTTTTTCTACTTCGTACAAAGATTCGACAAAAAAAGGCTCGACGAAAGTCTAGGACGAGAGTCGGTTTGTTCCTACCGCTCTGCCGCTTTCAACGAGACTAAACAGAATATAAACAGTTACAGAGTACGTTGTCCGTCCCCTCGTATTTACCTTTGGAAGGTTCGTTATAACTCGATTGCCGCCATATTGAAAAGAATTTGCCCATTTAAATATGAAATTCGAAGGGAAGGAAACGGGCAAAGAAGGGACAATCGGAGGTGAGTGGAGAAAATTATACGTAGGGAAGGAAGTGTAGGAGAAGCCAGAAGAGAAACGGTCCTGGTATAGCGTGAAAAGGGACGAAAGGGGTGGAATATAAGGATCGTACACAGCGTGCCGCCGGCATTGTCCATCCTGTACACGGCACAATGGCCTGGCGCGCGCCAACGCATATAATAAATATAAAACACGCCAAGTGGGGAGCAAGAAAGATAGAGTACGGGAAGGGGATGGGGGCGGGGGTTGAGCCCTGCATAAAGCCGATAAAGGGCACGAGTGAATAAACCCATTCACCGGCCGAATGTGGAAGTAAATCGGGGGAGAGAGACGAGAGGAGACGAGATTCCGATGGACCGGGGGGGCAGTGAAGGGTAGGTGGTCCATTCAGCCCGTGTCTCGCGGTTTTCGGCATTTTTTGTCGCGAGCCGGAAGCCGTCCAGACGAGATTCGTGCTCGTCGCCGTCCGCCGACTTCGAATCCTTCCTATTTATGCCTTCCTCCTACTTCCGGTTCCTCGCCGGCCATCCTGGACCACACTCTAACCCCTCCTCTTTATCCTTTTTTACTTCCACCGCGAAATACAATGTAGCCCTCGACGATCGCTCATCAAATTTCACGTCTTCATATCATATAGATCCACAGCTACTACAACCAACACTTTTTTAACGAATTTTCCGACAAAAGATTGTATTCAAAAAATCGGGTGGCCAAGGTTTTCCGTTGTTCACACAAGATTTATCAGTCTGTTCAGAGTGCTATGGCTACCGGAAACGTCATAATTTCTTGTGAAATATATTCCGTACTTACCGTTACGCCACCTCGGAACCGTGACGAAGAGTTTATTCCTCCATATCTCAATGCCGACGGGCAGGGCATTCTCTGGAACGTATTCGCCCTTAGAGATGGCCAGTTGCTTGCTGTTTTCGTCCGGATAAGCGTAGTCCAGGACCTTCCAGGCAAATCTTTCTAGCAGCGGTGCTCGTCCAAAGTGCGAGGCCCATCCTCGACTTCCCAGGACACCGTCCGTTCGCGAGGATATCAGGATCAGGACGATCAGTCCTTTTAGTAACGCATCCAACATTCCCATCTTGCCAGTCACGTGGGAAAAGTTGGCGCGTACGATAAGATCGTCTCTGCGGCACCGAGTTATCGCACCTCAGTGACACGAAAGCGCAATTACGAGCGGCCAAATGAATTTCTCTCCCAGTTGTGGAATCTGTAGTTTTATCTGCGTCTGGCAACTAACTGCAATCCAATCGAATCGTTTTAATGAGCGGATAATCGTTCCAAATTGATATGCTTTTTTGATAATTTCGCCCCACTGCTCGTGATCCCGTCTTCGTTTCACTTCGTCAATAGACTAATTCGATAGGAAAAGGTCGTTTTCGGTCGCCCGTTGGAAAACCTGATTTACGAAGTCGCGCAAGTGCTTGTAATCCGCAGATATGTATCATATATGGAAATTTGATGTAATGCTATTACTTGATCTCGCATAACTGCCCATGCATTATCATGCAAGTAAAGCATGACAGATACCCGTTCAATACATAATACCAGGCGTGTTAGCTCTGCGGAGGTAGTCATGAATCGTACCTATGCATATATTACAATCTACATACGTTGTCAAATGTACATGTGAAACGAGACTTCCGTGTCTGCAACTCGAACAATTTAGAAAAAAGTATAACACGCGAATGCTTGTGTATCTATCAATGACACTCCAGATACTTTGATGAATAGTACAAAAAATCTGCTAGGCTAAAATTTCCTTCTGTTCACTGACACTGAAGGCTGAGTAAATTTTTTGCGAAACCACGGGTACGGTGGGGTATTATCTTCGGAGTTGTTAACGTGGAAAACGCACTTTGATGATAATCAGCCTCGAGGATGTCGAAGAGGATGGAAAACGCGTCTGCTATTGAGTCGAAGTCGAATGGTAGACAGGCACTGCGGGTGCTTCGAAATCTGTGCTGGTATATATGTAGCCGAGCATTTCCATTCTACCCCGTGCCACCTCATCCCACGCAAGTACCTTAGAGAGAAATGCATCTCGACACGCGTGTATATGGTTGCCGAGGAGACTCGGCGAATCGACGAGGCCGATGCACGCGGTCAGTGGTCGTTCGACTACCCTGCGTGACGTTTCGCCCGACCAATTCACGGCTGGGGTAGCTTTCATATCCTATCGAATCCTTGCAACATACTGCACTATGACAAGTCATTATTCATTCCTTTCCTATCCCCCCTCTCGTAACCAAAAGCATGTTAACCTTATGTCCCTCCACGCGAAATCTAATGTGCTACGCCTTGGGACTTTCGAAAGTCCAGTGGAATTAGATTTACAGCGTCCTTGAGTGTTGGAGAATTGGGAAATAAAGGACACTCGAGGTTCCTAGGTCCGAACCTATTTATAAGTACTGGGAAATACTGGCGCTTTCGGGAGGATGGAAGAGTTGAAGACCTAAAATGACAATCAATTATACGAAACAATGATGTTTCCGTGGATGTACCGCGATTTTCACCGTTTTTCAGCGTTCCGCAGAGATTTTCTTACACGCGGAAATACAAGGAACACGTGCGGCTTTCACGGACAAAATGGCTATTCATTAGCCGTAACGAGGCGATGACAAAAAGCCGGCTTACGTCTCACGGACGATTGGTTCTCGGCCGGGGAATAAATTCTCGCGACGGTCATAATCCGCGATCTTCTCCTGGCTGGGCGGAATGACTGGACAAATTAAGCGGCTTTTGCTTCCATCTCCCGTCATTAATCACCGGCGATAGGGCCTCTCGGCGATGAGCAATCCGCGCCGGCAATTCGCCGATCAGCCGTGAAGATTTACCATTACTGCCGCCCTAATGACGAACCAACGAATCGACTTAATGGCCAAGAAAGTCCCACTCCGTTTAACGCCGGCCGTACGGTTTCACCGTCGACGTTTGTTCTTCGCGGTTGAGAAAAGTGCGTGTTTTCGTTGATAAGGCAAATTAGTCTGCATGCGCGAAAACGCTCTATTGTTTTCGATAAAGGCTTCCTCACTCCGTACGCAGAACGAACAGTTAGGAATGGACGAAGCACTTTCCTTTCGCCTACTGTTATCCCAAACGATAACGTTTCTATACCTATGACTATGGAAATTCTTATATAACGATCCCTAGATTACGATATGATGTTTCCTGGTTCGCTGGAGAAGCGCAAGAAACTACCTGAGTAATGAGGAATTACCTGATCGGGAACTGAATCGCGTCCGTTAGAAATTCTTCGTGATGATATGTAACAAACTGTTCGCTTCGAAGGTCCCAGAGCTCTTATGTCGTAGTCTCATTATCAATATTAGTACTAATTGATCGAAGGGACAGATAAGTGCGTGATGATGTTCGGATTTCGTCTTCGTGTAATAAAAGTCGACTGGCGAGTATCTGCAGTTTGTCGTACGTCCATTAGCAATGAAAACCATTACTAAATGTATTTCAGAAACCTTACCTTTCCGCTCTGCGATTTCCCTTTCTCCCGCGTCTTTTTCCAAACCCGATTCGGCCAGTCAGGGCGGCGTTTCTGGTCCTTTTGACATTTCATTGGGGTCACAGTCCGCTGCGCCTCTGTACAAAGAGACTTTTCATCATAATCAGAATTCAAAGTGGCTCCGCCGAGTGATTGTACGCTGCTTGACGTCTCGAGCCACTGTGAGGACCGACGAAACCTGCGAACAAAGCACGGCCAGTACATTTAGCCCAACCAAGTAGCAACCGATTCTGCCTACGGTAGCTCTTACATAAATTTCGAAATTTGGCGCAAATTTAACGCTGAAATATTAAATACATTATTTTCTGTTAATGACGCATTTTACGGTCCGCTTCTAAGTATCTGTCGATTAAAATTCTTCTACAAGAATCTATTGCTCGGGAGATCTCTAGTGAAAAATAAACTAGCCAAATAGCGTTGTAGGAGAATTCTTTTCTACTTTTTATTCGGGCGCAGTAATTACGAACAGCGCTTATTAGCGCAGCACGAGAGACACGACCCGACCAAGAAATCCACGGTCGTGCAATGCGTCGTTACCGTCGTACAGACTCTGAATTTCCTACTTTCCTCCAGTACCATTACTTTTCCAACGACCACTGGTTTTTCCGTTGCGTCGCAAGCATTGCACTCACGATCAAACTTGAATACAATTTTTCGCATCCTATGAAAACCCCCATAATTCCGAATTTTAAAAAAAATCAATATTCCCGAAGCTCGAATTTTCCTGTTGCCGAAATTTTCTACGCGTAAACCAACGAACCGAAGCTCTGCATTTCTCAACGGTCAGATTTTTCCTTGGAGTATCGATATCGGTCCACGTGTATTGAAATGCACGCATATGATAAAAGTAAACAACCTATCCGTGAGTTTTCCGTCGTACCGAACAGCTTTCCCTAGATTCGCTATTTTTTTCGTCCCCCGGCGAAACTGGTTTGGCGTGCATGAAAGATACGTCGGCGATAGTCATGCAAGAGCTAACGATATGCACATTGCCGATCGCCCTGTCACACGACACGTCCAAGTGTGATCCCCGATATTCCTTCGCAACGTACAATATATCGGAGACAGTTGATTTATTGTGACCCGGTATCGGCGAATCTCTGTCATTGATAATAAAACAGGCTGTGCTAAAGGTTAATCATCACGCCAAGAGTGACTGCTTGTCCACTATATTGTTCAACGACCGACACCGATTGGAAAAATAATAGATTGAATGTGCGTGTGTTTATGTTACACTTCATTTATTTGCTCTTATTTCCTCTTCGCTGAAGGTTCTTATGAAAAAGGGATGAAAAGACGCAGAATGGGACTAAGTTCATATAGTATGACGGGTGGAAGAAACGATCCAATTGTTTCACGTTTGCGGTGTTACCGTAAAAGGAACCGTGGAAAGCGGAGCGCTGGCAGTTAACTATCTAGCAATCCAGCTAGAAAATATCCTGCTTATTGCCCTACCTTTCTATTTCCACGTCCGTACGTGTACACATCTCTAATTGACCGACTCTTGAATTATGGGAGTATAATTATCGAGAAAACGCATGCACCCTCAGCTCACATTTACGAGCTTCTATCGATTACGTTTTCGCATTGAATCGTCGCGTAAACGAGCGTTACGCCAGCGAAACTCGGTAACCCGACTGATCGATGCAGACTACACCGTCTTAGATTCCCTTGCCAGCATTCTTTCCATTTCCGGAATGCCAACAAGTTTATCTTAAAGTCTTTCCCGAGGTACCGAGCTACTACGACGATATCGTTCTAATTAATTTTACGTAAACACGTTATTATACACGAGCCATTGTATGCAATGAATCTCCTTTAAATCGCGACACTTAGAACAGACTCCGAATTAATCGCGGGGAAAGTGTATTAAAGAGACGGTAATTGCGCTCGCGGTCTTTTAGTGGTGTGAGAAAGCAACATTCGCGGGAAAATATACGGTGCCAGGTAAATACGTCGCGACGTAATTTGTGCTCGTTATAACAATGTTTTGTAACAGGAATTTACCTCCGACAAACCAACTCGCAGTGAGCGTTGTTCACATAGGATGAAAGCGGTTGATCGATGACATAATTATTCTATAAAAAGAGTAGAAAGTCTTACGGCGGAGTTTACAAAGAACTGTAGTAGGAAAATTCGATTAAATTGCGATCGTCAGACTGCTAACCAGATTGTAATGGAATAACCGGCGGCCGTAAGAACCCATCGGGGACCGGATGTGCTTTTATGTGCACAGCTGTCGCGCGAGGTCCATGCCACTCGAATTTCAATCAAATATATAAATAATCCGCGATTCGGTAGAGATCGTTTACCGTCCTCCGCTTGACCTCAAGAAGAATTGTCAAACATTACGGCGGGGAGGTTCGAGAATAACGATCATCGGAGATCTATTTTTCATCCGTACTGTCTACGGCAGTTAATCCAAGAGGCAATGATTGGAGAAGCGAACTATGTTACTGGTTAACAAAATCCTTGCACATCAGGATTTACGGAAACGGAATAGCCGATCGTGTATCACGCTGGACACGCGATTTATTTATTCACGCTCTCAAGAATAACGTTTCGTGCAACCATGGTGGAACTGGTAAATGTACCCATTTCAGGAAACTTTTCTCCAACGGCAACTGTTTTTTGTCAGTGCGATGTTCATCTTCACCTCCTTTCGCTGTTTAATTACCGACGATGGTAACGACTCGCCTTCCAATAACCACACAGGCACGTGCGTCAAATGGGCGGAATGAGAAAGTCGATAATTAAGGCGTTCGACAGGGTTTCGCAGTCGGAAGTTTAAAAATACGTGCGATCTTCGTCACTAGTTACTTCCAGTGATAACCTTTCTTTGGCAACGCAAAGGAACGCAGACAAAGAGAAAAATGTAGTCAATTCCCAGAAATTAGAATTCCTGAAGAGGAGTTTCAGAGGACCTATTTTCCTTATATATATAGTAATTATTTCATGTACCGAATTGTATGACAAGTTCATGCGGAGACCACCGATCTAGCGAACTCGATGGTGAAATATGCGGGCGACTGGTTTCTACTTCCAGTGGCGACTACGCTTGCGTACGCAAAACATTCATTAGATTATGATAATCCGGTCTGCCGGTAGGGGTAACGCGTTGTATCTGTAATTTATCTGACACCTCGATATGTGGAGGAATCTGTGTAAGACAAATGGTATTTACACGGGAAAATTGATGGATTAAGAGATTAAAAGTAACGACAGCATTCAACATAGCATTCATCAGTTGTAATAACCACATGGAATTATTATTACGAAGTCTGTAATTATTGTTCACAACGAGTAAAAGGCGTCGCTTTGTTTTACTGCAACTGCTTATTACCATTAACTATATATTAACGCTATTTTTAAAACTAGTAAAAAACAGTACTATTGACCACCTCAGTGGGGAAGGTTTTTTTAAATAATAACTTCATCGCACGGTCGAGAGCATAACCAATTAACGGTTGCATCATGTTTACATTTCCCACAGCAACGTAGTGGATCTAATTAACGTGGCGATCATATGCAGCGATAATCACCAATCGTGTTCGCACCGCAAAACTTGTGAATTTCGTTTCACATACGTGTGTTGTAACGCCCCCACTGGAATTAATCTATAGCATCGCAAATGTCGGATTTTGAGATAAAACCGTGTGTATAACGTCTGTTGCTGTTGAAGGATACAGTAACAAAGTTATTTACTTGCAGAGGGACTCAAAGGACCCTGGAGGGTCATAACGCCTGAACTCGTAGCAACCAATTTTACATCCGCTGTATCTGGTTGCCGGAAGTTCCATGTGGTAATCCACCAATTAAAAAATATGGCATTAACCGACTAGCCTTACACCTCAACTTGTACTACGATATTAATCTTTCACTAAACTTAATGATGTGTTTTTGACTAATTGAAATTTTGTTACTCTGTTCAAACGTTTATGTTTACCTCAGCTGCTGATAGGATCGGAAGAAAAAACTCAGCGAAGAGGGAAGATCGCGTATACGATCTTTCAGTGTATGACGAGGGTTTTCAATGACGAGGCATAAGGATTGCACGCAATGTGAGCACACCTTTTCCTTGCCAGTCGTGTGCTCTCGTGTCGATGGCACGCGTGTGCCTGCTCGCTGGTGGGGAGACTTGACAAGCTGTAGAAACCGTTTACGATCTATAGGGTAATACTTCAGGAAATGAATTTAAGTGACAGAGAAAAACGAAAGTATTTATGAAAAATTCCCGGTTTAGGGAAATTCTCGTTTTCTAAATCCGTCGTCGGCGTTTCTCGGTAAAAACATCCATCTACAGGTGTTTGCTCCTTCGTCATAGAATTAGGCAATTTACATATGGAAGTTGGTTTACGGGCTCTGTCCTGTAAGTGAGAGGTGCCTCGTCGAATGTAGTAGGAAACAAAGAGAGGACTGCCTAAGAGAACAGGGGCAGGTGCGCGGCTTTCAATTCGTGTTCCCCCGAAGAAGTTCCTCTTCCGATGAAAAACACGTAAGACTCAACGCGAATACCATTGAGTCAGCCGACAACGTTCCTCTCCTCAAGGTAAACATTCCTGAAATGACGGTTCAACATTTCCAGCTGAAAACATGTATCCAATGGATCAGCACAATTTATAAATACGTGAATAAGGTAACCAGAAAATAATGTAATGAAAATTAACAGATACGTACTGGGATGTGTGTGTGTGTGTGTGTGTTTAGGAATTTTGACGAAACTCGGCAAGATATTCACTCGAAGACGTAGTTGCGAGGTCTGCCGAAAAAGAACGGGGATTCGAATGAAAAATTCGTGCTGGACGAGAGGCGTGCACAGGTGCGCGGGTTAACGAGCGCAGCCCTACGCGGCCATGCCTGCCGGGTGGAATCAGAAGGAGGAGGCCAGGAAGGAACCACAAGGAAGAAGGAGAACAAGAAGCCGTGGCACGAGTAATCGAGAAGGTGGGGAGGAAGACGGATAAGCGTATTCCGACAGGGCGGTCGAATGAGAACCAAAGTGGGGATGGGGCAGAGAGATAAAGAAAAACATAATACAAACAGGAAGAGCCAAAAGCGAGATAAGGGGGCTAAACGAGAGGAAAATGGGGGAGGAAGCGGGAGCAAAAAGTAAGGTGAAACTTGAAGACCACTGAGAAGGGGGGGAAGGTAATGGTTTGGGGAAGACGAGGAATGGAAGAGACAAGGCGGAGACCGATTGGCCCGAAAGATGCAGGCGGAAGAGAAGCGAAAGGAAGATACGACGAGAAGGAACAGGGGGATTATTATCAAACTCCGAATATTACCGGCGCGAGAAAAAAGTCGCGAGTGATGCACGGCGAAAATGAGCCGACATTAAATCGAAGAGGACGGCGGCAAAGGGGAAGCGAGAAAAGGACCGGTCATGGGACTGAGAGAGATACGGAATAGAGGCAGGGAGAGGTGCGTGCGTGCCAAGAGAGCTCGAGACATTTACGGGCGGCGGGGCTCGGGCTCCAATTAAATACCTGCGAGGGGTGTCAGGGGAGGTAAGTCTCTGATGCGTCGACCGGCACGAAATTCGTGTCGTCCTTTACAAGAGCAATGATATGACTGTTAATGAAAGAAACAACTACTCATAGCGATCAAGTGAATTGTCAGTTCACGATTTCACCATTGGGTTCCTCGAAGGCTGCTGTTCGACCGTATCAATTTATCGCGCGATATAATATCAAAGGTTCTGCTTTCGGGCCCGCTCGATAATCCAGAAAAATTGGATACAGGTGAAAGACATGTAAATCTCTCGGACGGATATTATCGGTGGGAGCCACAGGCGGAACGTTTACCAATCAATTAGGAGCTTGGAACGTTCCTTTGCGTTGTGTAAAGGAGATGGATAAGTAAATTAGGATGTTTATTGCGCCCATAAAACAAGAATGTCGACGTTGGGCGTCGCGTGGTAGTCGTTTCCGGCGAAAGAACCTTCCGCGGAGGGAGATACCGTGAAGGAACGGAAACCAAGTGGAAATTTACTCGTGATCACGCGAGTTTCACGTCGATTTACGATGGACGACGATAGATTCGGTCAACGGGCAAAGCGGGATTCTAGGCGACAGACGACTGGGACCTGCGTTCGGCCTGCCGCGCAGATTTCGTCCGATGAAATACGGTTTGTCCAATTAAGTCGCGATAAGATCGTCGCTCTCGCGAGCGGTCCTGGGTGGCGAGTTTTGAAACGACTTCATTAGACTACCCATAAAATTCATTGGTTCGTTGTGAAACTGGAAGGTAGGCCCGGTGCTCCTCTCGTCGGACTGCGACGACGACAACAACGGCGACGACGACGACGATGAGGACGCGGAGGGACAGGTGCCGGTTCAATGTCGTATATCACCTCACTCCTTCCCTCCCCCTCGATCCCTCACGCTCTGGCGCTCGCTCGCTCTTTCACCTGCACAGGTAGGAGAAGACCCCCTTCCATCGGGAAACGTCTCGATTTCCACAGAAAAAGAAATGATTAGAGCTTATTAGCAGCGGTATGCCGTTGTTCGGAGATTTTAGGGTAGACAAGGGACAAGGGACAGCGCCGGGAAAGCGCGCGTGCCGCCAGGAAAACAGTCAACAATTAAC
Source organism: Hedychridium roseum (assembly GCA_963989215.1). Taxonomy (NCBI): domain Eukaryota; kingdom Metazoa; phylum Arthropoda; class Insecta; order Hymenoptera; family Chrysididae; genus Hedychridium; species Hedychridium roseum. Next base: position 8,357,253 of record OZ022310.1, on the reverse strand, counting down.
CACCAGTCCAGAGCGTTCATTTTCCTGAGATGGATCAGCGACAGTCGTTGATATCGAGGACAAGTTTTTTGTCTCCCGGCAATGTATGAATGGACGTCACGTTGCTAATAAATAGAGATGTTTCAGCAAGGAGTAATGATACGAAACGGCCAGACGACGAGTCCACGGAGCTTCCGCGGTGGCCGTTTATATCCAACCGGTCCGGTTCGGCGGCGAGGGCCGATCCGCCGTCGTTTTATTTCGCCGAAATGAGATCAAACTGCCGGTCCATCGGCGAAATTCGCCGCTGTCCGGCCCGCCAGACTTGCCGAGGAACCAGCTTGTAAGGTCTCGCAAGGTCTTTGCCACGATCCTTCTCGACGCGACTTCCACAAAAACGTGTCGTAACGTCGCTCAACACGCACGCTACACACCAATCCGTACGAAAGGATCTTCTCACGAACCTTCCCTACATCCAGGAGAATACGTTCATCGCCTACGATCATTCGAAATTCAGAAATATTAGTCTTCTCGGCAATTGAATTCTTCTTTGAAGAAATCTCTTTTGAAATCAAGTACGACTTTGGCATTGCCGAATTTACTTTGTACCAACTGCCCTGTCCAGTAATCATGTCTGCGGTTATCGATAAAGAGATCAGGGAAGGAAAGGGCCGCGACAGCGTCGTTTTTCCCTGACACGAAAGGACTCGACAGGGGAATGTAAATTACAGCCGGGAATCCGAGCGGACCGGGAGGATTTCGGCGAAAAGGGGAACCAAGTGGAAGGAGGAAGTGAGTATGATGGAAGAGAAGACGGACGGGGGGAAACAGAGTGCGATGACCATATTGGCAGAACCCGCAAAGGTCCCAAACGCCGGATCGGTCTTGAAGAAGGATCGACGCGAAAGAAGAAACGAAAATTTCGAACGTATTATAAACACTTTTCTGATTATTATGTATATGTAAGATTATTGTACGACTGTAAGAATTAATAGAAAATAAATTGTATGTAATTATAGTAATCGTTCTTATGGTTAAACCCTGCTATAATGACAGTGCCTTTTTCTATTTTTCACCTTGACAGATGTAAATATTGTTATACCGCGTGCACGTTGGTGGAGATGTGTGTGTCATTAGGCAACCGATGTGCACAAACACACACACACGCATACCCAGGCAGTAAACCGCGGACCCCGCACTTACCTTAATTATTTCCACGTGACTGGCCGAAAATCTCACGTGGACCTCTAATGAGTACTAATTTCCAAGTGGGTCCGGCCGGATTTCAAGCCTGTTAGGACGTACACCGGCCACGACCTACCCGGACCCAATCGGACGAGGGGAACAAGAAAAACAAACGCACGGAACTACTTCATTTCCGCCTTTCGTTTGTGCGCTACGGTGCTGACAATCTTTCTCCTACTGCACTCTCACTCTCCACGGTGAAAAAACTCTGCGGGCAATGTTCCATTATTTGTAACAGCAGATCCACATGATGAAAATACAGGCAAAGTACGATCGTTAATCCCAGAGAGTTAAACTTGTGAAATTTTCTACTTAATTCCTTGTGCAATAATAACTGAAAAATAGTGCAGAAATTATCTATGATAGCAATCTTTCGTAGTCGATGGATTCGTACGTGGCAGGCTGTTATTAATCATTCGAAACGGTTGGTTAATACCGAATCGACGAGAAAATTCCAGCCTGGAACTTGCCGAGCAAATGGATGGAAACGCAGAAACCGACGACGAGTTCGCACCTTTCTACACAATTTCGACCCCTCCAGAGGGACTTTGCAGTGGGGAAAGTAATCAAATCCCGCCGGATCGTACGAGAATGCGGCCACTCGCTGCTGATATCGTTATATTTTTAAGAGCTGCTTTATGGCGGCACGTAGCGGGCAGAAATGAATTTCCACGGCACGCGTGTGCGAGGCATATAGAGTCGGGTTTAATCCGCCGTGGAAGGCCGGTAAGTGGATCGAGGGGCTCATTTTCGAGTGAGCCTCGAAATCGACCGATCTTCATCGCCGGTGCATGAGTTGCAAAGGCGAGAGGCCTTTGCAAATCGCGTCTCGCGGGCTCTCTCTTTCCTTCCTTCTCTCCTTATCCGACTGCCCGGGGGAGAGGAAGACACGACGACGACCGTGCTCCACTTTGCCGGATCTCCATTAGCGCCGACTTGCCACTCGGCCGGTCGGCCGCGGGAAACAGATAAATGACAGACAAAAGAGAAAGGCCAAAAAGAAATTCTACGCGATGTCCCGTTGGAATTCTTGTAAAAATAAAGTCTCAGTCGTCTTCGAAACGTTGTTCAAGTGATTCCGCGCCTGGAGAATGGATTAGACCTATTCACTGAGATACGCGTTTTACTTATTACACTTTCATTAAAATCACCACAGCAGCCACGGGTCGCTTGAGCTTTCCATTTTATACCGGTATAAATTAGTCATACGGCAAATCAACGGCGGAACCTGTACACCCGCGCGTTGCACTGGCGTTTCTCGTCGAGCGCGGAAATCCACTGGGATTCATGTATCTTTCATGGCACTTCTTTGGGCCAACTCGTTGATTTTTCGTCTTTCACCGGCAGCACACTTCGAACATTGACGAGCCACGCCGGAAGCTTTTTGTCGTCTTTACGCGAATGTGCCGTCCAGTAATTGAGCGAATTACGTTTCTGCTTTACGTCGGATCCTCATTCTGATTTCCCGTAAAAACGGGTTTGATCTTTTCCTGCTTGAAACAGCTAACATAGACAGTTCTGAAAAAGAACGAATTAGTAGAAGTCGAGGAAATAGTCACGATTGCTTTTCCAAGTGATCGTTAAAACACATGGTAATTCGTTAAATGGTCGTTGAAAAACCCTGACAATTAGAGCATTTGATAACCGGTTTCGCGGGTAGGTTAAATACAGTCGGTAATTTCGGCATTTCACAGAAGATTGAAAGTACCGTGTTCGTGATACGTCAAGGGGCAGCAAGGGAGTGAAATCTGTCGAGCGAGAGGCCGGTCCTCTGCTGCCGGACGTAAATGATTACGAGAAAAAAGAAATTCGGGGGGCCTATTGCCCGTGGAAGATAATGAAAAGGAGGAAGATCGATTAGGGAGGACAAGACTCGATAAACGGCTGGATATACAAGATAAATCGAGGAGAGCAGGACGGACGAAACGGGGAATGGCCAACGAGGGGCAAGTCAGTGGGGAGGGGGCAACTCGAAACCTGCCGGCCCTCGAGCAGCGCGTCGCTAATTATGCAAAATAAATAAAGGCACGTGCAGTGCACATTCTTACGCCCTCCTGCGTCTCCTTGTCCGGGCCGATCGTCGCCCGCACGCGATTTCAACGACCCACAATTACCGATCTCCCGTGCGGCACACGCAAGGGAATTCAGACATCGGTACACGCCGTTCTCTGCCTCACCTCTTCCCGTCTCCCCCCTTTCCCCTTTCCCCTTTTCTCTTCCGTCATCTCGTCGATAACGGCCCTACCTTCAACAGAAATCGACCTACACGAGAACACCGCAGCGATGCCGACTAATTCATCACCTACCTGCTTCCTGCAGTGCATTTTTCAGGGCTAGAGTGCATTAACGAAGTGACCTGATTCTGCGCGAGAAAGCCTCGGCATTTGCCTTCATCGCTGGGTTTCTTAGAAACCTATGAATCCATCTCTCGGCATCCTTTTAGCTTAATTAGCTTGAATGAAATCGCGAATTAATACTATGCGCGGGTTGGTATCTAGCCAGGATTTCACGTGAAAAGAAACTCGACAATGATAAGAGTACCGATAAACTCTTTTTGGTGAAACCCGAACGACCAGCCAGTAGTTAAAGATGCACGGAGAAATTAGAAGAGATAAAACGAGTTAGAAATCGGCTAGTGAAAATGAATAGTGTCCGTTAATCTTATCGAATTCGCCCAATGATACTGGAATTTATGTGCGTTGAGGAAAAGTTTTATACTTTGAAGGCAAATAACAGGTAATAAACCGCTTACGAGCGGGTTTATTCCTCTCATACCCTTAGCATCTTCGTAGTACAGTTATCATTACGATTGACATAATTTGAGCGTTATTCCGGAGGAAACCGATCGTTCAACGCAATTCGCTGCTCCGTTCGACGTTGACAATGAGCCTCGAAAATGCCTTCGATTGCCTCAATTATGCGCCGAGCGCAGGGAGCAATTACGGGCGACAGTGACGGCGGAGAAGAAAAATTTTGCACGCGAGAAATACGAGAGGGAAAAGACAGGAATTATCAAGGACGGAGAGAGACGCTTGGACGATCGCATGTGTGCAGGCAATGACGATTACGTAAATCATCGACGGCACCTTATGCACCGGGAATTCTCTCGTACGAGCGGGACGATTCGTAAGAAAAGTGAAATTCATCTTTCTTAATATGTATATTGCACGTTGACCCTGCACTAAGCGTCGTTCTTCCTTTTTCAGATTTTTTTTTACTATCAACTACGCACGTGCGAACTTCCTACATACCTTATAAACTGTAAACCACTCGTGGAATATTATTTCGTGTAAAAGGTTTTGGCGGGAAACGGAAATTCCTCCCAAAGATTTATACATTTTCTCACAGTTCCCTACTTTTTGTGCATTTTGCGCCGTTTTCCCTCTCATTTCTGCTTCTTCGAGCCATATTTAGATTTCCCATCGTTTAAGTACATACGAAGAAACTACTCTTCGTCTCCGGCGTTCATCGTGTGTAATTTGCCGTACCAATTGACTCGTAATTTCCCCTGGAACAATGTTAGTAAAGTGCGCTTAAACGTTAACGCACGTATGTCAGTCTGACTTGATTACAAATTAGCGATTATAAATTACAAATGAAAGTTTAAACAGCAACACGCTACAATTACGTGCCTCAATGAACACAAATTTCTTTTACCGTGCGCGATGGCAACATTACCGGTTGCTTAATTACTTCACACGGTCCAGAGTTGAAAAATTCGGTCCATGTTTTCGGTCGCAACAGACAAGAGCCGACGGTCGCACCTTCTCCGACGTAATGTGTCCCTTCCTTAAGAAATCGAAAATTTTGCGAGGTCCAAATGAATTCTCGCAATTAGACTGCGGGCGAACCTATTATTCCAACGAAAATAGCGCGGCCAAATGCTATGTCATTTCGGCAAAATCTCCTCGAAGGGATGTGCGCCGGGTCGAATCGACTTTCGTTGTTTCGTAATCGGCCGAATCTAGCTGCGATTCCGGAAAAAAAGGATCGTCCTTGAAGAGTGGCAAACCACTGTATTTTACGAGGGGACCAGTTGAGATCCTATCCCCTTGACTTCTAGGAAAATTCCAATGCGGCCAGCGCCAGACAGAAATGATATCAAATTTATTCGTCTGCCTCTGGAAGAGCCGAAGCCACATCGAACAAAATTTCTGTTCTTAATCTTCGTGCCAGCGAAACGAATGTGTGTAAAGGAAAGTCCTCTTTTATGGTTTCCCAAACAAGGTGCGATTTAAGTATGTTATATGTTTCCAACTTTCAATTGCTAACAAGATAATCCTCCTGCGTCATACACTGTGGGGACCTCGGAATATTTGTTTTCTTCTTTCGTTTTCGTTTTCGTTCGGCTTTCCCCGTTTCGCGCGAGGAAGAGCCCGGTTGTCGAGGGTTGCCACGGTATCGACGGAACTTTCAAACGCACTGCGAGGTATTATAAATTACGTGGGATTAACTAGTGTCGCCTAAAAATGCATTTGCATAAGCCCCGGTCTCGGCATTCCGCCGAGAAGTTCGACAGAGCGGGACTGGAGTGGAGTAACCAGTCGTGTAAGAGCAATAATTATTTTTTCAGATTATCCCCGGTTGTCCCTTTCGCCGGGAAGAAGTCGACGGGATCTGCTCTTCCCCCTCCTCCTCCCTTCTTCCCATTACCTTGGCGGTATCAGCTCCATTTTCGCTCGGCTTCGTTCTTACATTTTTTGTCCGCGATAAACACGGCACGCGAATTCCAAAGTCTCCTTCTGCGCGACACGCCGTCCGGCCTTCCGATCGAATCAACGTTCCCGTGGCTTACGCGGGACGGGCCAAATAGAGAAATCGCTATCGACGCGTTGAGAAAGCCGAGCAGCACGGACAAAAGCGAAAGCACCGTGTCCTTTCGTATCTTAATTCGACGCAGCGGACCGTGCACTGTCGTCCGTGGAGACGGACATGCGGAATATGCAGAGCCAACGTCGCCGAAGGCGTAACCTGCAAGTATCTCGGTAATTACGATGACATTGCCGCGATAAGCTTCGGGAAAATTCGCGGAACAGCGTACCCTAATTTATTTACTCCAACTTGTTTACTTCGACTTCAGCGACAACGTATGTACGCAAGGTGAACCGGTAAACCACTACAGTTCCCTGCCTTTAAAATATATGACTTTTCCTGAAAAAAAGTTTCCACCAACGGCTCGACCCACGTAAAAGCCTTACATTAGATAGCAACAGGTGTCGGCACGAGGCAAAGAGACGCGTTAGTCCTAATCGTCCGTGGCCCCTCTTGATCTTATTTTCCAGCTGCAGGGACGAATCTGACATTCGCAGTCATCGAGTGCCACAAACGATTGGCCTGTCGACGGGTTGAGCTTTGCCACGAACATTCGGCATTTTCAACATGAATATTTACGACGCACCTGATGATCCTACGCGGGGCTAGACCGAGGTAAACGAACCGCTGCGGTTCTCCTCGAGGTAGAAGGAAGGTGGAAGGAATTCCTCGAGGGTGGACCGAGCACGAATTCTCTAAAGCCATCGCCCGATGCACCTGTAGGCTCGTCGTGGTTAGAGGTTCTGCATCTTTCGCCTCCGTTTTTTCGTTCTTCCTCTTCCCACTAGTCCTGCCGGATCCTCTCATCCTTATCCTTCGCGTTGATCCTGCCAGGTCCTCTTCTTATCCGTTCATCTTGGTCTTCTCTCTCACTTCTCTCATCTGCGCTGTCCTTCTTCTTTCCCCGGATCCTTTCGCACTGTCTTTGTCTCTCTCTTGCTTGTCCACTCTCGCGTCCCTCTGTCCCCGTCGCCTCGTGTCTCGTATCGGCGCAGCTACTCCGCCCGATGGAGAACAGGTATTCCCGCTGGAAGAGACGCGTGCCTGTCGTGCGCTCAAAGTCTCCCCCCCCCTCCTCCTGGTCCGCCGCTTCCACGAGCTCGTCCCGTTACTTCTTCAGATCCGTTCGGCCAGATAAAACCGAAAATATATACGCCTTCGTCAATAATCGCGTACGGCCAGGCATTTTCCTAGGTGCGAAAAACCCGTGGACCTTATCTTATCTGTCGCGCGTTTCCTCGCCGAATAAACATCCGCGACAAAGTATTCCCCTTTTCACCGATTGCCAGCAATAAAGACAACAATGCGATTAGCGCCATAGAAAGGAACGCCGGTAAAAGCACAAAGACACAGGTGTTTTTGGCCCGTGTACCATTCGATAACAGGTGAATTTCAGAGAGGCGAAATTTAAGACTCTAAGATTTCATTGACACTTACATTGGAGGATGATAATGAGTGCGTGGTTCGTGGAATTGTCGCTGAGGCGACGGAGACGAAGGGTCCCCGAAGATGGTAGCGTAGAATCGAATGAGGTACTCTGCGTTGACTGCGTTAGTGCCTTTGCTCAGCGACTTGCATAGGTACACGGGTCGTCCTCCTCGTTTTTTCTGCTCCCCTGTCGGTGCATTCGAATCGAATGTAAAGAGTGGTCGCGAGGAAGAATGCCGGGAAAGGGAGCAGGAGGCGAAAGAAAGGCTAGCAGGGAACAAGCGGGGGAGGAGGGGATGCTACCCGAAAGAGAGAGAGACAGCAGGGGGGGATCCCGTGAAAGGGGTGATGGTAGTGGAAGGAAAGAGAGAAAAGGAGGAGAACGGGGGGGAGGAGAAACGGAGCATGCCGTCAGTTCTGTTCCCCCTGCGGCAGCTTGGCAGCGACTAAATGATTTACCAAACAATAAATCCTCGCGAAGATACGATCGGACGCAACGCGGCCCGAGAGCCTGGGAACGAATGGACCGCTTACTCTCCGACTCTCCCGGTACGCACGAGAGACGCTCGAGAATCCTGCGTACCGACAATTACACTTCGGTTACGGCGGTTGCGCGAGGCACACTGTTTACCGATTGTCACAACAAAGGTCCATGCTCCGCTATATGTTAAGGTCAAAGAGGGAAAACACTAGGACGCGTTCTGAAGAAAATTTTCGACCTAAGCTAAGTGGAAAAATATTCTGTACCTTTGATGTAGACTACAGAAGTTTGCTGACCAAAGTGAAGGGCAGTGCCTTGTGTTCGTCGCTTTACATAATTCGGCTGTGATGATTTGAGAAAAAAAGAATCCATGATGGTGGGCGGCAGCGGAATTCCTTAAGCATGCAATAAGATACATAACATTATTTGCCGTCGTTATTTTCGAGTCTCGTTCAACTTTGACATACGATAACAATGCTGCGAGACCGTAATAAATAGAGGCGTTCGATCTTGATCGCGCGGCACGGTCGTTCGCGTCCCTCGAAGGGCATGTTTTACCACCGAACGGCTCGTGATATCGCCGGTAAGGACCTTCGAGGAGGTGGGGGCCGAGGTAAAAAGGGAAGAGAATAAGATCGTGGGAGAGAGTAAGGAAGGGATGGGGGTGGGGGTAGGCGCGAATGAAAGAGAGACGTGGAAAATAGCGTGGCAGAAGGGAGAAGAAGGGCTGTGTGGAAGAGGAAGAGGGGAGAGAGGAGGAAGAGGAGAGGAGGAACGTCTTGTAGAAATGCCGATTGCAACGCGAATGCACTTGCCACGGCACGGACCTCTCTTATCTCCGCCTTACCTGGAATAGGGGTCCGACAATTTAAATGGGACATTTTAATCCGATCGACGCCCAGCCAAAAAGATTACTACGGCTCGTGCTCGTTGCACTTTAATTTTTAGTACTCGAATAAACCTGATAAAATGCACGCGCCGGCTCCCGGAAATATCATTTCCTCCCAAACGAATTGTCCCCGATGCCGCGGATCCTCCGCGGAATTAAATGCGATTTAATCGCGTTAAAATTAATTCAAGCCCTTCACGCGAAGGATCCTTGGAATACGGGGAAGGTAAAAATAAGTCTATTCGCTGCGTTAAAAAAAATGCTTTATTAATGGAATTTCCTTCCTTCTGCGATAACGGAACGTCGTGTCGAGGAACTTCAAACAGTTGAATGTCTCATGCAGTCTGTAAAACATCCCGGAATAATCGTACGAAAATTGTTAATCGGAATTAATGAAACCAGGAGGGAGCCCGGCGTAATTTAAGCTCTTGAAACTCGTTTACCCCGGTAACCACCGGCGTGGTACACGTGTAAGAAGTAAAGACTTCATTTTGGGAGAGACTGGCGGGGGGTGGGCGGGGGATGAGAGAGAAAGACGGTATTTCGCGGGGCCCGTAAAACGTCTCGAGCCGCCGTAATTAATTACCTACCCGTGCATTAAGGGCCATGGAAAAAGAGTATTGCGTCATTGCCGTGTTATCAAGAGTTCAATTTGCACGAGCGGACTTCCTGCACGGCCAAATGAGTTTCGGGCCGCATTAACGAAACGCGAATCGCATTACACGGCCCAATGCACGGAAGAATGTACCAATTCGACTGCCTCGCACGCAATTTACATTCTTAAACCCATGTCTACGTGTTGATTACAGCTATCTACAGTGGAATTGTTACTGACGCCTTTTGCCTCTCCTAGTCTCATATCTGTGTACCTTCACGATTGAATCCTAAGACAAGAAACGACCCACAAAAGTTCGGGAAATTTGGGAAAAAAGTGTGCGTCGAGTTGTCCATTGATTGACACGTGCATTGTAGGGTTTATGATACGTGAAATTTTGTATTGGTAGCCATCAGCGGAGAACGTGACTTTAACGCTCGAACAATCAGTGTAAAAATTCCTGGAGAAAGGATCCCCTGCTCCGGTTGGCCCCGTGCGTCGTTTCCCGCGTGTCTTTAATCGTACAAAGCGCGCGGCAGTGCCTAAGGAGACAGATACGTGATGAAACGTCCGGACAAAGGGCGACAGGAGAAAAGAAAGCCTGCGTAAAGGGAACCCGACGCGCGAGCGAACACATCGAGTTCCATCTTCCCTCACAAAGGCACCGTGAAACACGTGAAGCTCCGACTCCTCCTGGTTCCAGCCAGAAGGCACTAAATCAAGTTCGGACCGTTCTCCCGCGTATTCGGCCCAACGCGCCAACCTAACTGCATGCAGGGCTTGCATCGAGCAACGCTCACATCGTCCCATGCACGTGTTTAGAGGAACACGGGCTAAAAAATATCGAGAGGATGCTTGTCAACGTTATTAGGGAAGATGAGAAAGAAAGATTCCTTTGGTCTATCTCTCGAGAGTCATGGACAGGACTCGCTAATTTAATCTAACGATGTCAATGAAACCTAACATGGTAATCCCAGAAGGTCCCGTGGATGCTCTAATCAGTCAGACACACCACGAGGTATCGTGATCCAACTGGGTGTTTCATCGACGACTCCCAGAGCGCGGTTTACCGCTCCGCGTCCTTCCCACCTCGTCCCCCCCCCTCCCACCTCCATTCATGGGCAGATCCCGGCGGACGGCTCGCTCCCATTTCATTTTACGTCTTTGTACGTATAATGCTCTTTGTGGGCCGCTCGCCCGGAGCGGCGGTGTTGCACCGACCGTGCCGGTGCATCGCTCTGTGCATCGCTCTGTGCATCGCTCTGTGCATCGCCCTCTGGAGCGCGGCGTGTGCGTGCATCCGTGCTCTCCTCGTTCTCCGGGAGGAAGTTCTTGGCTCGCGTTCGTCGACCTCGCCGCATCCAAAGATCCCCACGGGCGCCCTTTACGCGCGAGTAGCTACAACGCACGTGGCTGGCGCGAGGCGCCGTAGTTTCCCAAAGACCCTGCACCGTCCTGCAACTCTATCCTGCAAATAACTCGACATTCATTCCCCACGATCCGACGATTCCACGATTCCGGCGAAATGAAAAATTCATGTATATCGAAGAATTCACGAGGACGTTCATGAGGATACATCATTTAGCAGAGATCGGGCTTTTATTCTGCTTCCGACCGTTAAGGGAACCCGAGTAGGACGAATTGCTATTGCCGTAGATTTGGTTGAATTGTAGCATTGCGGTCGGTTCGGCAATTGGGGGGTTATCTCGGCGGTAGCTATTTCACGAGATTTCTCTATTTCCAGGAATGGCCGAGAGAGACTTCAGTGAAGGGCCATTTTCGTGGTCGGTTAAACGTCGTTTAGCGCTTCCGAATGAGCGGTTTCTCGGAGCGCTAGATTTAACGCTTAGCTCGTCGGGCAACAACGGAAACGACTGACGGTTCGTAGCTACGCGGGACACGTTTTTCACGTGTTTCCCATTGTAGCCGTAGAGAATGCGCGGCTCGGCATAATGCCGGAGCTCCAAATTAACTCGAGAAAGAGCAAGAGGGTCGGGGTTAGTGGCTGGCCCGAGGAAACCAGGAGGAAGAAGGTCCTGCGGGGCCCGGCGCATTTTAATTCGAGCTTAAGTCGTTCGTTAGCGCTGGACGGACGGTCGTTCGGCCGGAATCTCCGGTTAAAGCCGGGTTAAATCGAGATTAAAAGCCCATCGAGCGGCCGCGTGCCGCTTAATCTAGTTCTAATGACTGCTAATCCCGTGAGTGGGTCTCGTGAGGATTTTCCTCACGAGCGTCTCGTGCCCGACGTTGCCAACCGCTCATTTCATCTCTGACCTCCGCCCATTATTTCAACCCTACGGAACCTTGTAACGTTCGGCAAAAAAGGCTCAAATGAACGCACCATTCGTACGTTTCAGCGGGATCATTTTATTGGACTTGTCGACGGCTGAGGGGGAGGACGGAGACGTTGTGGAAAATTCGGAAAATCCTTAAGGCGGCAACGTTGTCCGGGCCCGGCGACACAGTGGCAATGGAGCGAATTGAATGCGGTTGGAAAGTATTGGAGCCGACATTACCGCGGACGGGAAACATTAATTTTACGGGTGCGATTTTCGTTGGTCAGCGCGCACGACGACCATCGTGGCGCATTGTGCGACCGTCCGGTCAATGGTCCTTTTTCAGCAGCACGATCCTTTGATGGCACCGACGACGCGTGCGCCTCGTCCGCAATCGACTTTTTGCGGGGGGAAAGAACACGCGGCCTTTTCCCAGCCAGCTTCAACGGAGCCCAACGAAAAGCAACGAGGAAGCCGACAATGCGAACCCGCTGCGTTTCTTCGAGTCACAAAATTTACACTTCGTCCTGCCAGCCCTGACATTTTTATTAACCCTTTAACTGACAGCGCGGTAGTCCAAGGACAATAATCGTCCTTCATTTGTCGGCGAGTCTACTCCATTTTCTTCTACGCTGCCCGACGGTAATTCGTCTTCGTTAGCACGACGTTTCGTTAGTCACGCTGTTAAAAACTAAACCCTTTTTCTCACAACACGTATTACTTGATCACAAAAAAATTGGCTTCGTAAATATTTTCGCTGATGGAACAAGTTTTTATTTTCATGTCTAGTGTATTCTCAGTGTCATCTTAAGAAGAGGTGACCTTATTAAGCAAGTTATTTCTTTGAAAGCCTACAGTGAGGCAGGTCTAAGCAGGAGGATCATTAGCGTTTGTATCGTCGCAGGAATCCTTCACAAAATCAACTATTAACTCGACAGCCCTGAGCGGCTCAACGAATTCCCGAGGGAAGGATTTGCCCTATTATGAAGTATCGTCAATGATTTCCACGCATCGTACGAACGAAGAGGGTACGGAATCCCGGTAAAGAGCGAAAATTCAAAGGCACCTAAAACTCCAAAACGTGTTTCGATTAAGGGCCTCTGTGGAACAAAGGGAAACGTTAGGCCCTCGTCATTGACGGTTTATTTTACGAGAAAGGTAGACCAGTTCGGGTAGTTTTTCGCTTCCACGATTAAAAGATTAACTGCCAGGCGCTGTTGAGCGGTGTTTGCCGGACGGTAGGCGCGTCTAATCGACTAAAACTTCGCTGAACAAACTTCCAACCTGCCTTTAACATGACCAGAGGGGAATTTATTGTCGGTCTTTGCATTGTCCGGGGCATCAAAGTAACCGGGTCATTGTTTAGCATTTATGAACGCGTAAAACGGGCGTTTCCGAAGTGCCCCAATTCCCAAGTCCTTTTTTTCCCCTGATCCTAGCTGGTGTTTCCCATACACGCGCGGGGTAAGGTGCGAGGACGACTCAGCGATATCCATTGGAACCTTTCAAACGTTTATCGCAACTTCCGTTCGACTGAGAAACCTTCTGTAATCCCTAAAAGTGGCAGAAAAGTGTGTTCCGTCTAAAGGTCGTTCCTTGATTAGCTTCTCCACGTTCCCTGTCTGCGCGCTATTTCCAAAGATTATTCCGTGGAATAAAAAACGAGCCCCATGGAAGTACACGCTTTCTTGCCGACACGTGCGAGTTTACGGCTGAAAGTGAAAATGCAACTTCGGCCTCTCGGCTTATTAACGAAGGAAAGTGCGAATTTTGCTCGAGCAAATAAACAAGGGGGAAGTTAATCAACCGCTTTGCTCTACTCGCTCTGGATACGCGTAAAGGCCAGAGAGGGCTGAGGAACGGGGAGGGAAGGGGTGGAGCCATTAAAGGCCCGTTCGCTGAAAGAGGCGAGAGCGGGCAAGGATGGTGAATTCTACTGACCATTTATCACAGCAGGGATTCCCAGCGAGTTCACCGCCGTACCAACTGCCACTCCCTTCTTCCGGCACCTCGTTCTATCGAATGCACTCGATTTTCGGGGATATTCCAGACTGCCGACCTCCGTCTCTACCTCCCTCCCGCCCTACCCTCTTTAGCGAAAGAAGAAAACGAGAATGAAGCCCGGAGAATCTACGACGCGCGGCGCCCTAACGACGTCCCGACACACCCCCTGGAAACCCACGGAAAAACGACCTTCATTTCGCGAGATTTCTCGGCTCCTCCGCTATTTTCATTTCAATTTTCACGGCTAGGGTCGGAGAAAAGGGCTGAACCAGAAAGCTATAAACCCTCGGCCGGATCAAGACCTTCGGGCCTCATTTCGGGAAGAAATTCCGCCGGCAACTGTGCCTCTCGTAAACGACACGAGGAAAATATCCAATCCAGTAAATCATGGACAAGGAAATTTTTTGGAATCTTCAACGCTAGAATGATATGATTCAAAGACGATGCTCCTTGCAACAATTTTTCTTCTACTTGCACATTCTGGTTCTTGAATTACAGGGATCTGTGGAATTCGGTGAAGGAGGGGTGAAGTTTTTCGCGCCTATGAGCGAGCAACCGGTGAGACGCATAGGCTCACGTGCAGGGAGTGTCTTACGGCGCAGGGATTAGATGCAATCGATGCACCGACACGCGATCGTGCCTGTTATCCTCGACGGGAGCTGCATAACTCGAGATCCAGCGCCGATCGCCGATGGAGATGAGAAAAGTCGTAAAACCGTTTCCGAAGAACGTCCATAGGGAAACGACTGGACTGCAGGCTTCTGCGGGCGTCGTGAATTACAGGACCAAGGGGGAGAAAAAGGAAAAGGGACGAGCGAGAAGGCGCGGCTATAAATTCCACGAAGAATCTCGAGGTTGTGAGGATACGGAGCAGAAGGACAGGTCCTTATCGGCATCACCGAATTGCGCTGGTAATGAGGCAATTAACGTCGCTCGGCTATCTTCAGCCAATTCCTATCGAGCACCGGATACGTGTACGTTTTATCGGATTATCTACGGGCGCGCACGATTATCTGCTACCGTTCATCCTTCTCCCTCGATATCGCCGGAATAGCAGGGAATACGTACGTTGAATACAAATTACACCTGCTAGTACAAAATCGAACGAAGATAAAGTACTCGCTGGAGAGTCTAAAAAGAAAACCTTATTACTCGAAGCGAATGAATATTTATAAAGCAGTGTTCAAACATTAAGTCTAGAATATGAAATTACCTAAGATCAAGGACAATCGACTGTTTAATCCCCACAGTATTTTTTCTTCTCTCCAATACTTTCTTCTTCCGTGCGTGGGAGGGAAGGCATTCAGTGAGGAAGGAGGATGAAAAATATGACGCTAGGAGGGTAAGAAATCGTGTAAGCAGCTTCGATTGTTCGCATCGACGAGACATCTAATACCATGGCGAGAGTAGGTTCCCGTTTCTTGATTGTATCTCGAAAGGAGAACCGCGGGATGGACGGACGGACGGAGAAAAACATTCATCGTCCCGATCACGGGGGCCCACGGATCGAGATACTAATTAAGACGTCGGTGGATCCGCGATTGTCTCGGAAACCGAATATCTCCGTTTCTACCTCTCTCCTCTCGAGTGTCCGCGATTAAATCAGCACGTCCGATCGAGCGAATTAAGTCCTCGGCGTGGGTGGACCTGACCGGGGAGAAGAACGGGGCAGACGTATAGAGGGAAGAAGATTAAAGAATGTAGAGCCGGTCGGGAAGGCAAAAACGAATCGTCCGACTGCTCGAGCCAACTTCAACGACCTGGACGGCCTCACCAACGACGTAGGATTCGAAAACACAGCCAATGTTTACATCAGGAACAAACAAATTTGTCATACAACCAAATGCATCATTTCCTGTTGCGTAACACACGCTTGGATTATATCCCAGAAATGATGACGTGGAGTGCAAAAGTCTCTGACCTGAAAACTTGAAAAGCTACACGAAGGGTTTGCGAGTTGTTAAAAGCTCATAGAGGAAAGTGCAGAAGGTGAATGAAAGGCGGTAGGTTCTGTTACGCGGCGATCTTCGGAGAAACGCGAGAATCTCTCGGACGAGTTTCTTGCTTGTGTTCGCTCCAAAGTCCCCCGTGTGCACGAAACTCATGCACGGGCCACACGGCAGCTTTGTCTTGTAAATGAAGCCTCGCTGATTCGTATCCGGACGTTGATAAATCCCCGCGTAGCCAGAGCAGCGGCCACTCGACGGCCTCTTATACACTCGCGGGCTCTTCCTTCCCATTCAGAACGGAAGGACGAATGGTCCTGGCTCTCCCGCGACGGCCGCCACCGACGGTTCCGTAGGTCGAAGCCTCCACAAGACCGAGAACGGGGGAGGGGGTTTAAACGAGGGGGGAGAGTGAGGCGATGGACGGCTTCGTGGGAAAAAGGACTCGACGGTTCTACTCGGTGATCTCCATTCAACGTTCCTCTACTATCTTAGACCGGAGAAAATCCGCAAAGGAGCCGTTAATTGACCAACAGCGTCCTCGTTACTCGCGGAATAGGGAGATTTGTTGATTTACATGTACGATAAGATCTTCAATTTACCCCCCATCCAAAATCTTAAAACTAAACTAACATATAATGAACGACAATCCTGAATTCTGCATGTTTTGAATCTTGATATCTAAGGGCATTTTACACGGTCAGTTAAGTTTTTCATTTGCATATCAGTTTAATTGATAACTCAACTGAAACGGAAACTGACCGTCTAAAATGACCTTCTACAATGAATCAATGAAACAAGTTTCATTCACCCTTATTCCGTAGATACAGATTTCTCGCACGTACATCCGTGTGCAACCGGTTCTTTGAAAAACCCATTTCGCTCGAGTAGTACGAAGCATCGGAAGACGTGGGATGTTAATGAATGATACAACACCAGCCGTTCCGTACAAGTTTCCAGATAAATTCGTGCGTATCTCGTGAACGGACGCAAGGAGGCCTCGGGAGCTGTGAAAAATCGAAGGTTCTTCCTTTTTCCCGAAATAAAAGGCATCCCTTGTATCCGAAGGTACTTTGCCCGGACGTTAAGCTGATATCTGTGGGTTAGATCATCGCTCTCCGCGAAAAGGGATTCTAACCTCGTCGTAGATGTTCATTGTTAATGAAGACGTTACGAGGGACAAGAGGAAGAATACGATTCCTAGCTATTTCTTAGAATCGTTCCACGTTGACACGTTTCCCGGTACATGGACAGTGATGATTATCGGGAAGTTTGATATCCAACTTAAAAGCCAATTAGATAGAAAAGTCGAGAATGAGGGGTAAAAACGTGGCACTGATAAGAATTTAGTGACTTGCCGATGAGTTGAAGGTGATTCGATGAGAATCGAAACATGGAGGTGTATATTCTCTCCGTCGAAATTGAGTTCAATGACGAGCCGGCCGGTCGACTTTCCGTTTCTACGAAGAGAAGGTGAAACTCAGGGGCGATCATACTTAGGGACACGTTCGAGAAACCGTCGGCCCTTCCTCCTCCTCCCGCCCTTGCCTCCTGGCAGCGGTAATTGGCACTTACACGGCCGTCGGAAGGGGCAGCTCGCAGAATGGAGGGGAAGAACCGAGCGACTCATGTGGCTACCGCTGACACGCGCGTTTACCTCGAAAAGTGTGGCTGGCACGCGATGCATACTTCAAAACCTGCGGGATTCCTCATTTCGGTAATGACGATTTTCGGCCCCCGGTAATATCCTCGCGCCAGCAGTTAGAATCCCCGTGCGAAAGCCAAGCGGGAGATTCTACAGGGCGGACCAATAGTCGTATACTTTCGGTGTCCACTCCTCGTCCGATGACACGGCACAGGCGATATAAAATCAACGAATTCCAAGGAAAGTGCTCGAATCACTCTTATTTGCGGGGTGGAAAAAAAAGTCCTTGAAGAAATTGCTTGCCCACCCGAGTAACAGCTTTCTGTCTGCGTGATTTTTTCCCCGAGATCAATACGAGCGATTTCGATGGTCAGGAAAAAAATCGTTATGCCAAGCGTAATCGCAGGAGTTATGTAAATAAACGTAGGAAATTTGCCGATACTTACTGTAAGACACACCGAGATGTATGTCAGATGCGTTCGCGTACAAAAAATTACAGTTGAACGCAGCTTAATCGCAAGATTATGATATAAATTACCAGAAAGTGTACACAAAATGTAATTAGGCAAAAGTACGTCTGGTAACCGTTGATTACCCGGAGGAAAATTTCTCAGTATTTTCGAGCGTAATTACATAGTTGGCCGGCGCAGGGAGTTTCGTTGGATTTCAGTGTTGGTGCGTATCCCTCGGCCGGGCGATCTCGCGTGGTCGTAAAAATCTCGGCATATGCGCGAAAGGTAGTACGGCAAGGTGCGCTCATTCAGCGTGATTTCGCCACCAGGCCATCGATTTATATTCACTTGGCTTTTTATCTTACTCGTGTACACCGCCGTTTCACTCCAGTTCGGTAAACGAATGTCGTTTATCCGCCGAGATTTTATTAATTGCACGTACTCGCCATCTGGCCGAATTAATCATCGGGAATGAGGCGGTTTCTGGCCCCTACGTGCCCGGTGTATTTGCAATACGTAAGGCCCGCATACGGCGGTATGAAAAGCCCAAGCGGGTCCCGCGCGACTGGCCCGATCGCCGCGAGTTTTATGCAACGATCGACGCCGCCGAGGGGATCTCGGCGCAGTTTCTTTCGTAACGCGAATTCACGTCAAAAACCGTGGGACGAGGAGCGAGCCGACGACGAGCCCGACAGAATTTCGCCAAACACGCGGCAGACGCGCGTAACTTTTAATCACGCTCGCACTCGGAGAAAGAAAGCCCGGCGATTATTCATCGGGCCTCTTGTAATTCGCGATTTAAGCACGACAGATCGAGAAACGAGCAGCGAGTTTTAATCGCGGCCGAAGCGCCAACATTGGACACCGCGGTACTTTCTCTCGATATCGTTAACGTCTGATATATGTATAGTGATCCTTTAATCCATCGAACCCGACCTGCTCTATCCAACGAGCATCGTGAGAAGATTTTCTTGAATAATTGGACCTCCGTCTCGCCGAGACTCGAGTCTCGTGTGATTACTCGAATCAGAGGTGAAATATCGCCGCGCAAGGAACGTGTACTTGTCGATTTAAATGTGACAGAACGAGGGACATCGCGAATTTTAATCTCACTTTTAATGGCGACAAGGCGGTACCCGTCGATCGCATTTACTTTCCCCCGATACACATCGCAGTCGACATCAAATCGATGCGCCTGGATTATTTACGCTCTGTCGCAATCGCACTTTTACGATGGCCATTTCGTTGGGCGATTTTTCGGAAAGGTTGCGACACACAAAATACTGCTCGAAATTAATGTTGTAAGAATCACACGAGCGTAGAAACAGCACTTCCGTCGAGCCATTTCATTATTTTATTTCCTACCACCTTGTCGTTAAAATTGAATCTCAAATCATTCTAGCTGTGCTTGAATCAAAACGATGTCCTTCGTTTGACTTCGTTGTAGCTAAATTTTATAGAAAATGGTCTTCGGTAGCCAGGTAAGTACCGAAGTATCTGTGGTCGTCGCCTTAATCTATCGAGACGGAGGGGTGGGGTGAGTAAGGATAAGGTGGAGAAGAAGGGAAATATCTCATGGTGGCGTGCTGCCGCGCGCTCCTTCGAGGGTCGGCCAATCGGCTCGCACCGGGCACGCGTCCCGTAACCGACTTCTCCGTCGTGTGCGTACGTATATCCCACGGCGAGAAGAAACACCGAAACTATACCAGAAAGCCGGGGCACTCGCCGGCGATCGGGCAGGTGTATATGAAAAACACAGGTGCCTCTCACGGACACGCACGCGCACCGCCGCGTCAAACGGACTCGGAGGAGAGGAGAGATCGAGGAAAAAAAAGAAACGCAAAGGGAGAAGCGCGGACGAAGAAACAGAAGGGGGGGGGGAGGGGAGGCGAAGGGCGGCGGGAAGGTACGTTGCCGCCTGTGCCTAACGCGTGTACGGTACTCTCGCCAACAAAAAGCCTGCATGAATAAAAAATCACTTATATAAATACAAACGGACCGGGCTGGCCGCGCGATGAAATCGATCGTTTCGTGTAGGGTCTCGATACTTTGGTTTCGGACCGATGACGCAAACGCAGGGCCCAAGAGTCGCGGTAATATCCTTTCGAAGAAGCAATTCGAACAGCGCTGGCCTTCAGCAGTAAGCAGTAAAGCGATTAAATTTGCTTAGATGAAAATACTTTCTAATAGAGCTCTCTCAGATAAAGTAAGACAGTGTTGTTCTCAGGTGGAATTTCAGCTGGCGATTTTCTCATTCGACGTGAGTTCGTTTATTCCCAGTGACTTAGAGGATTCCTGACAATTTCAGGAGTCGCACAATTAATAGGCGGCAGTTAGAGGATCTCTTTGAATCTCCGATCTTCTCCTTGTGGTCTCCTTGCGGTCTCCTTGCGGTCTTCTTGCGGCTGCACTCAGCAGTCGCGCGATAATTTTTTAATTACTCGTTCGGCCAACCCCGTCGGCCGCCGACACCCTCGGGTCGGAGTCCATCCGACCAATTAGACGATCGTATCTCAGGAAGATAAGAAAAACCGTAGATCTCCGCTGCGATCTCCAAGGTAAATAAGTACCCTCGACTCCGTCTTGCCCCTATTTTTGACGCCCTAACCTGCTCCAACTCTTGCGTCCTTCCTCTTTCTCTACATCCCCTCCATCTATCCCCTCTCCCTCGTTGCTCTACCCGTCCTCTTCGCCCTGAAAAACCGGACCAGCCAGAAATCCGCCCTTCTTCCTCTTTTCTTGTTTCGTCCTCCCCTCTTATGGCAGTTTTTGCCAACTGCACTTTTACTTTCAACGAGACTGCAAACGGCCGATCCTTCAATATCCAGGCACCCATTAACATGGGCATACGACGTAGCTGATGTCGACACGGAGACAATGACTGATCAACGTCTGAGAAGGTTCTGCATGATGAGAAAGGCTGAGCAAATGCTACGTATGAATGTGCATTTGCGTCCTGCTGATCGCGGACGATTTATAAAGACGTTTGGATGTTTCGTCGAGCCATTGAGGCGTGAATTTTCGATGCAGCTCAGAATACGACTGGATAAAAATCAAGAGGCATCAGGTAGGGGCTCGGTGACCTGGCCTCGAAGGGTTTGTATTCCTGAAAATCCGAAATGGGATGCAAAGATGGGGCACAATCGGCGAATCGTCGTTCGCCATTCTCCTCTACGTGGATAAACGTTTACTTCCCTTCAGCGAAGAGGTAGAAAAGAACTGAGTGGAGTGGGAGGACGTGTCGGGTTACTGCTCCTCAATAAAAGGGTTCTCTCCTCCGGGGTGCACTGGGTGCTCTTTTTTCAACCCTTTCTCCGACCCTCATGCTCACTTCCGTCGGATCGTGGAAATCGATCGACGTGTCTGCGACGATTCATCGATTTCCATTCACCTATCAATATCCTTACCCATCATCATCCACCCCCACCTTCTGAAACTATTAAAACGATCAGAAAAACCGTTGACAATCTCAACAACAACTAATGTTGAAAATCTTATGTACTTTTAAAAGAATTATGTGTGTTTTACGAAAATTCGTAATGGGCGTATTGAAAAATGAGTTGGAGGGACGCGAAACAGGCTCGATGGTTGCTGTAGATTCCAACGGACAATATGTAGGAAGGTTGAAGGTACAACCTACGACGAATTCCACCAGCTGCCGGCCATCCGCGGGTCGTTTGGACGTTACCCGTGAAGTTCCTCACTCATCAGATAGCGCAGGGCTACGTGTCCTCGTGGTTCCCACACAAAGGCATACAAATTGCCACCTCGGCCGGGACAATGCGACAGGGCCGGCACCCCTGCGTTCCTGCGGGAACCCCCCGGCTTCGGGAAACGAATGAGGGACCACGCACTCGCGATTAACGTCGACCCCGATGCCGGTGTAGCTGCCCGTCACGATCCGTCGAGATAGCCGCGACCGAGTCAAACGCCCGAAGCTCGTATTTCAAGAAAAGCCAAGCTTCGGCAAGCTCAGCAAAATTCAACCGACAATTCAAGACTGTCGAGGAATTTTTTTATTCAACGATACCCTTGCCTCGACCCTGGAAATTGACTTACTAGATTCGTAGACGAATATGTTCTATAATGAAAATTGACAGAAACGGCTGGACGTACACATAACCTATTCATTGATATTTTTTTAATACATTTGGGCTAATAGGGTGGGCCTTCGAGAGGATTTACTCCTGAGTTATGATGCGCCTAAGACGTAGATATTCATAATTTGTCAAATATAAAAGGCATTCATCATTCACGCTATCGACGAGTTTATTTCGATAATAGAGAGATACTTATACGGCACTTAGGGCCTGATACCCCGCTGCTGCCTATCAACGAGGGTCCTTTTGTTACGTGACTGTCGAAAAAATTTCAATTAATCTCTGGCCGGAATGCCTGTGGCCGGGTGTTTTTGAATTTCTCGTTCCTCGCGCGGTGTCCCTTGGACGTTGCCGGGCTTTTCATCGTCCGCGACGTCATTCCCGCTCGCGGACGTGTAAGGGGAAAAAAATCGAGGCTAATTCCCGCACGTACGTGACTGGGCTTCGAAGAAGAAGTGCGGAAAAATCGCGAGTCATCGTCGGCGGGGATCCCTTTCGGCGGTCACGGATCGAAAATACTCCGCCCATCTCGAGGGGTTGTCGGCAAGGCGCGGCAAAGGGTTGCGTCAACAATGCCGACTCGTGCTTCACTCTCCTTCGCGGGAAATCGTCGAGGAGAGTTCGGCAAACGAGATTCATCGACGGACGCACGAGAAGAGAAATCCTCGGTTCGAGGGGCTTCGCCGAATTCTCGGCTTAGACACGTTCTCGGTCTACAGTAATACCTGCTAAAGTAGATCGATTATGCAGCGGCCATTCAAGTGTCACGTGATCCAAGAGAATTCATTTTTCTTCATAGGTACATGTCGTAAGAGGATGGTCCCTTTCGAAAACAGAATAACGCGCTTACGGCGTAGGAAAGCATGGGTAATGGCGGTGAATGGCGAGATCTATCGATAATCTTCGGTAAAGCAAATTTTCCGTGGTCGATTGTCAAGGCCGAGGGGAATAATCGACGGCACTTTCCCTCCACTTTGCCGGGCATTGCGGTAGCTTTGGTGGGTGGACAGATCGGTGGGTCAGTTTGCTAGAGCACAAAGCGAATGTCCGCAGATCTGCGGGACACAATGCGCTCTCTGAGTGGCCGTCGGAATTTGCGTTCTAAGAGTCTTAGCGAAGCGGTTGCGTGAATTCGTCGACCGCAAGAGCGTCCTGCGCCCGGGGCTTTGGAGGACGTTGCGTGCGGGATCGTCCGAGCGAGGAAAACGCGCGAGCGGCAAAGTGGAAAGCCGAGGAGCCGTGAAATCGATTCCCGTGGCGATCGGGTTCTGCGATTTGCTCGCTCGAATGGACCACGGGAGTAGACGACCGCCTTCTGGTCCTATCTTCCCTCCTCTCTCTCCGTTCGCTTCTCCGTTCTCGCTCGGTGACATCTGTGCGCGATCGACGCCCGATTCCGCGCCTCATCGTCCACCTTCCAATGGCGCTCCTACGATCTTTACGGCTTTTAATAGGATTTCGGGGACGTTAAGGGAACCCACGCAGCTGCCCATGTCCCTAACAGGCGCATGGATTAACCCGCCGAGTTAAGTGCCACGATGGAATCTCATTGTAAACTCACGCCGTTTTTCGATAACTCGGTATAAATGATTGCCGTAGATCCGTACTCTGACATCAATGTTCAATGCCTAAAATGAACAGTTGCTCGATAATTATTTACGCTTCATCGATAACTTCCCTAGAGATCTTATTCATACTTGAAGACAAACATTCCTTTGTCCCCCCAAAAATCCGGGACCCGATTATTTAAGTAATGAAACGTTTAAGAAATTCTCTATTAATATTTCCTACGACTCAATACGGACACGGTGCCACCTTTTCCGTTCGATAACAAGAGCATACGTGTAATCTTCTAATCGTAGCTATAGACAATTAGGGTGCCACGGGGGGTATGATTAATGTATCGGCGGGTCGTTAATCCGTCTGAGAGGGGAGTGGGAGGGTTCACCGTTAATCGGCGTAGGAAGGGTATACGCATACGTTCTTCTTCTTGATTCGTGCAGACGATTCGGCGGCTCACGTCCTCTTTTTTGGGGCGCACGCCGTGGATGCAAGGCAGATGCGCCCCCGCGAGCCAACAGCTGTACGATTGTCCATTTCATTTCTACGTCCACTCGTACAGGCTCGGACGAATGGCCCAGGAGAGATAGGCGGATAAAGATCGGGAGATTCAAGATGCCACGCAGGGATGAATGCGCGGGAGCTACACTCTCCGTTAATCAGATGCTAAGAGCACAAGGAAACGCAAATGCCAGCTTAAATCATGCAAATAAACAAAGACACCAGTAAAGTCCTAACACCAATGACAACAGATTCCTATCTCCCTTTTATGTCCCTAATTAGAGGAGAGTCAGTCACAAGACTGCCTTGTTTGTCATTCGCATTTTATTGTGTCTACAATCTAGCATTGTATGGGACATTTTTTAGCATCGTACGTGCATTGTACGACAGCGGGAGACTTCATTACTCCTTGAAAGGTGATTGTTCGTTAAAGCTAAGAGGTTTCGTAGGAAGTAAATCAGATGATAATGAGACGGCTGAGTGGTAATTACGGGTGAAAGTTGAAAGGCGACGATACGCGGTGAAGGAGTGAATCACAAAGGTGCCACGCGACCAATCAACAGTCGAAACGTAATAAAAATTGATTGAGAATCCTCCGCGTCATCGGGTTCGTGGAACATCTGGCCCTCCGAGCGATCGGTCATAATTCTGGTCGGTCGACCGGCCCGAAAAAACGATCGATTTACGAACGCGTTACGACGTACTTGGCATTACGTATGAGTTATTCCCTATACCTCGGGTGTCGGTTAATCGATTTACACCGCAATCAGAACGTTGTAATTACGGGATATTAAATTCGTCGTCCCTCGTCCAACGCGCCGATCCACACAAAGTTTAATGCAATGACGCACAGTTTAATTATCATGCTATCTGCATTGCTCTTTGTTTCTTTACCCAATAACAGTACACAATGTGATTAAGGAAAACCGACACCGTTAACGAAACAGCCTATCCAATACGCTCACCGTACAACTAATCTTTGTCACCATTATATTATTTACACTCATTTAGGAATCCTTTGGTTTTGCGCTTTTTCTGATAACCGACTGGCATTTTTCTGTTCGGGTAGCATTAACCGACTTAGTGTCAATAAATTAGCGCTTGCCCACTGAAACCTTTTCACACCTTCCGCCGTGTACGCGAATTCTACGGTAACCCGACACTTTCTCCACGATTGTTCAGCTACGAAAACATTTGTAGGATTACGTAACCCATTGAGCGGCGAGGGCAGATCCCGTAAAAGAAAACACGTTTCCACTTCTGAGCGGCGTAACTCGTGCCAGAGACCGCGCCGTGCCTGCTTCTAACTTTTCGCTCGTTCAGCACTGTTTTCCTTTGCTCCCGTGTAAATTGGCATTAGAAGTAGCTGAGAATCAAAATACATGGGCCACCGGGGTAGAGCGAGGAAAACGGTGCCATTGGAATTTCCATACAGAAGGGGAAAATATTCTGGGTCGAAACAGTTTCATAATTCTAGAATTCCGGCGGGTAAAGCGGAACCGATGAGCTTCAAAACTTCATATTCAAAAAATATGTTGAGGAATAAAAACGAATTCAAGGGGTTTAGGAAGCTACGTAATTTTTCTAACATCCTGTACCTGATTTTTACGAGTTCTATTATATTCTTCGTCTTTCACGGTACTTAATCTTCAATTTAAGGACGATTAAATTTATCTATGGCGTCTATTCATCGCAGACGATTCTATCAACTACACCAGAGTCGATCCTTTAAGGATCGGAGTTAATGAACTTCATCGAAAACGCTTTTAAAGACAGGTAGCAGTAGCATTCTGCCGTTCTTCCGCCATCGGCCGGTACTAATTAAGAGTTAATTGTCCTAATGGAAGATCGGCTAGTCGGCTACCACAAAGACTCAATTTGATGGGAACAAGTGCCTATTTTCGACGATAGTTCGCCGAAGAGGGAGGAGCCCATTCGACCGTTCAGAGAAAGCAACTGATTTACCCGCCATTCTTCGGCTCTTATAACTTCTCATTTCTGTCTTTTTCGACTCCCGAACCCGACGTCACCGAAATTGGCCGGCTGTATTTTTCGACCATACATTCAGCACTGTTTGTTCAAATCGGGTGGTAAATTTAACCGACAACGCATAAATTATCAGGAAAATAAGAAATAATCCACATATTGCAGGACTCGAACTGGCGTATTTACCCTAAGGATTTGAGACTCGTAAAATATATGGAAAATACGAGCAAAAGTTGGGTAAACAAGCGGCAATTCGATTTGAAAACGAAGTGGAATGGGAGCTTCCCAGGGGAAACCCGTGAGCATCGTTCATTTACCTAGTCGTTTACCGAGGAGCAGGGAACAGGGGCTAACCGAAAAACGGGTGCTGCTAGTCATGCGTGTACCGGCGGCAAAGTAGGCAAACGCGCTAATACAGAGGACCCACTTGGTCGGGTCCTAAATAAATCGAGCGACTTTTAGTCGGTACAAATATTGTCGCATCAATTAAAGAGCCGTTCCCGAGGGACCCGCCGTGCATACGTCCATGTGCATACGTATATGTGTTTCTCTGTGTTTGACAGAAACGTGGCGCCGTGCACTCGGGAAGATCGAGATCTGTTTTTCGTCTCCATCGCCTCGTCCTCGAATTTCATCGTGTCCCCACCTCGGCTTTTTCCTTCTCTTCCGCATCTCATGTTATGTACATACGTTTACTGAGTGTCCACTTACCGGGACTTCCGACGGAAAGGACAATTTCCCTCTTGCTTCCGACCATCCTCTCCCACGCTGTTTCTCCTTTCCTCCGGACTTAATGGACTCGCAGGGTGTCGTGAGAGACTCGAAATTACACTCGCTGTCTTCCTACTTCTGCTGCTCGTAACAATTTTATGCGTCGAGATGACTCCTTGTAGGCGTCGGCTCTTTGGTACAAGAGCCGGAAAAAGAGCATATGTCCCTCGTTGAACACTGTTGACAGTGTCTTTGAACGCCGCGAACATCGACGAGACAAATTCCTGCAAAAGAGAGAAAATGAAATATAAAGGTTTATGAAAACGTACCACAAAATTCGTTCATTCGTAACCGTTGTATGTTACACCACAAAAATTATAATAGACACTTTACAGACAATAATATCAGACAGGTTTACCTGAAGCACCATTTTTTCTCTCAATAAAATTTGTTTCGGCTAAGATGTTCAGTAGTTTCTTGGGATATAGTATGTAGAACAGAAGAGCGGGTTACTGCAGGAATTGAATTGGATGTAGGTACCGTGGAAGTTAAATTTCCAAGTTTCTGAGATATGCCAATGAAGCCTGGAAGAGAGAAAAGGCGGAGCTGAGATACAGTCGGTGTCGTAAAAATCTATCAACACAACGCTATGTTCGGCCGTGGCGTCCTTCGCGCGTCCTAAATCTTTGGGAAAACGTCAAAGACGCCGCTGCTGCTCGCGCGGCTCATTTACAAATTTTCAATTCGTCCGCAGTCTCGGACGGATCGGTCCATCCCTCGAGGCCCGTCGGAGCTCCATAGATTATTGCGTTATATTCCCCGACTTACCCCGGAGGCGGATACGACTGAGTTAGCCGTGATCCGTTGGGATCAACGAAGAAGGACGACTAACGAGGGAGAAAGCGTAGAAGGGGGTACCGAAACAAGCTTAAGAGGGCCACAGATTGAAAGGGGGAATATAAGAGAAGAAAATTAAGATGAAAATTGTAAAACTGGAAGCAGGGAAAAAAATGGCAACGACTTAAGGCAGAATCAAGTTTGAGGAATAGAGATGAGAGTTAAAAGTCGAGATTAGAGGCAAGAATGGGAAACGAGCGAAGGGGGGAAAAGTGGTTAAAAGCGGGGACGGTAAATGAGGCGGGCGAAGAACACTGAAGAGGGATGGGAAAAGGGATCGGGATGGGTGGGTCGAGGGACGACGGAGGCAGGGAAAAAAGAACGAAATGTAAGGAGAGGAAAGACGAGCGAGAGCCACGCGACTCTCCTCTCGTCTATCGACCTCGTTTGTGCCTCGTAAATTCAATGGCGGTCTCGTGGACTACTAACTCTCGATCCGTGCCGCAGACCGCCGCCTTCGGGGCCGAATTTAGAGATCACGAGAGTCCACGGCGAACCGTCATAAACTCCCTTCCATGCCTAAGAATAAAGAATTCTGCTCTCAATCGCTTGCCCCCTCCTTCCACGCAAGACCAACGATCGGTATTATCGACCTCTTGTTGTGGAAATCACGGTTCATTGTTACCTGTCGTTTCTTCGAATGTGAATTAACATAAGTTCCGAGCAAAGTGAAATTTCCGTGCACGCACGCAACAGGGCGGTCACGATTCTCGTCTTCCAAAACGTCAGTTAAGCACAAAGACCTGAAAATGTTACCGATGACGCGTGATTGAAACATTAACGAAATTGGATAGAAGTTGAAAAACGAATTTTTAACAGAGTACAGGACATAGAAAAAGAGATTAAATTGAAGGTAATATTGATTAGAAATTCGTTGAATTGCCAAGGCAAACCCTATCCTGCTCGGTACAAATTTATCCGCTGACATTTAGTGCTGTTCTTGTGATCATCGAGCGAACTCGTTCTCCGCCTCTGCGAGTATAAATTTCTGCAAAAACGAACTACGTCTTTCTTTCAACTGGCATCGTGATTCCCAATCCTTAGGCCGATTCTTCGTCTCCCGCTAAAGCTTTTTCCTGTCAAGACTGCATTCGTCAGCCAGAACATTT
Organism: Hedychridium roseum; assembly: GCA_963989215.1. NCBI lineage: Eukaryota > Metazoa > Arthropoda > Insecta > Hymenoptera > Chrysididae > Hedychridium > Hedychridium roseum. Next base: position 8,328,637 of record OZ022310.1, on the reverse strand, counting down.
TTAATGCGCTCAGGTCGCTATTCAAAGGCCCAAGTTTTTTCCTACGTGTGTATGCGATTCGGGGCTTACGCCCCGAAAAATGTCCCATAAACCATCGCGAGTAGCTTCGGTTTATGAAGGATAACGGTCTTACCTGCGCGCCAGTTCGTCGGGCTCCGACCTAGTCCGCTCGTCGATCATGGATATATTTGGGGCAGGACTCCTTTTCGCCGCGATATCATTCAACGACTTTTCTACCTGCTCCCTCGGCCGCTCACCTCGTCGAGTGGGGATGAGAAAAGCCCGATCCAGATACAACGGGTGGCGAGGAAATAAGGAATTTTCTGCCGAAAACATCTTCCGACATCCGACTGGAAAAATATCACGAAAAATGTCTTACAATCATTGCTCTTTTACATAATCAATTCGACATATACTTCATATCCTTTTTATACGTACCTGCAGGTATTTAATATTACATTCTAAGCATTACAAAGTAATTATTTCTTTATCTCTTCCTTGCTTATTCACACATTTCTTTAATACTAATAAATTTTATGAAACGATACAAGAATATTATTGAAGGTTATGTTGACCCATCTAACTGATGCATATGTCTCTATCCTTGAATAATTTACATAAATTTCGAAAAAAAGTGTTCAATATACGTGAATATATTTACCTTGCTGTGAAGTTGATCGTGCAGACGTCGCGAATTTGATCTTTCGATGAAAATCGAAGACGGTCACCCTGTGTGCGGATCTCCGTCGTACATCGGCGCGTAACCTACATTTCGGAGATCCTTTTTTCAGGTTCTTCGGCGGTTCCCCTGACGGCACCGGCTCGTGAACGGGCAAAACCTGGCGATGCTTGTCGTGGGCCTCCCTCTTCTCTTCCGAGATCATTCCGGAGTTAGAATCAAGGCCCTACGTCGTCTTCCACGGATGGATTCGTCCTGCGTGTGTGTACGCGCGAACAATGCCCTACACGACAATGTCCCCCTGCGACCTGAATTCCCCTGCTCGCGACGAGTTTTCCTTCGGGACGTGCTACCTGCGAACGCCAAATCCGTGACCCTTATTTTCGTGAAGAAGGGTGAGGGGGAGAGGTATGGTGGAACAACGCGAGGTTAAAGGAAAAAAAAGCTGAAACGAACAAAGCTCGACGGATCGTGGAATGCATAATTAGTCGGCAATCAATTTTTTCCGTCCTCTTTCCGGGGTTTTACGAAGACGACGTACCGTGGCTTCCCGATCGAAAATTTGCATACTCCCGAGAATGGAAGACGAAAGGGGTCGAGGGGAGATACGATTTTGCCCGAGCTACAGGTATAGCGTGGCAAAATTGTCCAAGGGGTTCCTCTCCGGAATCGCCGTGTAATTTGTACGTCATTAATTTAGACGAATCCACGGTGCCGCGGGCTGATATATAGGCGCCGTGAGAATATACTCGCGCCCCGGGGTTTAGTCGTGTACTTTGCCCGTGTGTTCGTGCGACTGAACACTTGATATTCAAGCTCGAATGATCTAGAAAAAGCGCGTAATACGTTACAGTTTTTTCGAGGATATCCTCCTCGAACGAATCCTCAGTTTGTATTAACTCCCAGGACAGACAAAAAAGGGCAACTCGTTCCGACGATCATCGCAATAAATTTTGCGATAATAGGATCGTTTTAAATATCTCAACGATAGTTGCGCAAACAGAACCGTAAAAACCGGCGCCATTAAAAAAGTAACGTATTTCATGCAGGTATTTCAATATTACCGGTTGTGCGTTATCGGACGGCGTTTATGGTTTGAAATGTTCGGCTCCCTTCTCCCCGCCCCATGTCGTCCTTCGTCTCTGCTAGCGCGAAGGGCCGGAAATCCTTAAACAACGAAAATTAGCTCACTTTATGCCTTATTTAAACTGCTCGGCTGGCGGCGTAATCGCAGGATCGGAAACGTCAAGAAGAAAGTCAGACGAAAGTTTCGTCTTCCTGCCAAATCTTATAATTACCATCGATCCTGCGGGAGACGAGAGCCTCTCGAGGTTTGGGCCGAGTGAAGGGCGAAATTACGTGAAAAACCAACAAGAAACTCCTGAGAAAATGCAGTCGGCGTCTTTTGAGTACTTTGCTTCACGATTGCTCTCGAAAATGGTCCGGGTTGTCCCGAAGTAAGCCGTAATGACCCGAACGCCGCCGAACGGATTAAATCGCGGGAAGAAATTGTCGCTTCAACCCCGAAGGTGGTAATACTCTACTGTGACGTCACAAAACATGTTGAAACCTGTCGCGCGGAAAAACCCAGACGTCACCCGCTCACGTCACGCGTTCCGAACTATTCCGAAATTTTGCCGAGCGGCTGCGTTCGTGCATTCTCGTTGTGCTTCGCGTAAAGAAGGTATAACGGTCCGACATGTGCACCATACGATCGACGGAACGATTTTCGGATTCCCAAAGGAAGCCGTCCTTGCACCATCTCGGGGATATCGGTTACGCGCGATACAATACGTATTACGTCGGCATTGTCGACCGCATGCGGTGTTTAGCCTCGTGGTTTACGCCCAGTTGTCTTACGAAGTGAAAAGCGGCGGATCTCGGTTTCTCAAGGGCTATTGAATCTCACGTCCTCTTCCGGCTGGTTCTCCTAATTTTCCTAATCCTCGCCAAAAGCTCCGCCGGCCTCTGTGAATTCCCGGTAACGCGATACTCCTCCTCCGGACGAAGAAAATCTGAAAAAAACGAAGGAAGAGGGTGAGTGGCAATAATAGAAAATTTTGTCGATGCGTTACGCGAAATGTATGGAAAATCGGGAAGGCACATCAGGGGGGAGGGGGCGAAGTTTATCGGGCCGAGCAGAGATTCACATTAATTGGTCGTCAGGAGGTGACAGGCTCTTTCGGCTCGTCGGAATTTTGGCGACGGAAGGACCGGCATCTGCGTGTTTTCAGTAACTCGATACTTGGCGCGGCAAAAAGGAGAGCAGATTCCTTTTTTCGTCGCAGCTCCGAACAAACTGGCCCGGTGAAAGCGGAACGATACAAAGGATGCATAAAGATCTTTATTACTTCCCGATGTGAGGAAGGTAAAATAACGAAAGAAGACAAAAAACCTTCGAACGCGTATGGCAGATCGTAAATCGGTCGGCGGCGTGTAGCGCGGCATTCACGCTGTGCCCGACAAGCAGGAAAAATATTGCTTACAACTGGCGCGCGGTAAGAATGCAAGTAAATTTATCAAACTTGGACGAATAAATTATATACGTGCCGCGGGTTTCACTTATTTTAATTACTCGAAAGTGCGTAATAGATACAAGTCTCTCGGCCATTGAACGCCGTGTAATGATTCTCGGTCGGTACGTTAGTTTCATCTCCAAAATTGTCCCTCTCGAGTTACTCGAATAAACGACTCCCGGATTAAGGGGTTAACCATCCTTTAATTGTGTCAACAGTACGTCATAATTTGAATTACTATCAGGCCTGTAATAAATTCGTTAAAATTCGTATGGTACTACTTCTTATGTCTAGAAGGGAAAGGAGAATATGCAGTTAAAAAGTTCAAATAGGGCAAAGGATCATTGTCTTTGCTGCTATTGCAGAAGTTTCGGTATCTGAAGGTTACGTTTTCACGAAAATGAGGGAAAAAATTGTCCCTTGGTTGGTTGTTACAAGAGACCGGGTTGATTGGTGGGTCGGTTCGACCGGGCGTGAGACAGCGATCGCTTACACGGGTCTGGAAAAGATCGGCGTGTACTGAGACGTGCAGAATCGAGTCGTGCGTGCTGCGTGGCATGGCGAGGGCCGCGTGTGTTCGTAATAAGGCGCGGGGGCACTCGAAGCAAGTCGCCCGGATAATTTGAAAGCGATCCGATCTCCCTGGGCAGCTGCCTGCCTTACGCGTAAAATATTCAAGGACTGGGCCCCTCTTACTTACGTTAGTCGGTTTGTTAACCGAGACGATGATGAAGACCCGCGTTAAACTCGCCCGCGGCCTGTTCCTTCCGTCGTTCCCCGTTCAAGGAATTGTCGATATTGCCCGTATTTTAATCGGCACGATTTCTTCGCACCGTTTTGCAATTCGCCACTGCCCATTGCCCTCGCTTCGTGTTTTAACATTGCTTCAAACGTGAAACGTCAGTGGATCAAAAGGAAAATAATATTCGCATAAACCTTTACTGGCCGACAACCTAATTTTCGTTATCAAATTGTTTTCTGTACAAACTATAGGCCTTAGATTATGCAAATGACGAATGTCTTTTAAATGGAGATTGCTTAACGTCGATTATTGTCCCTACACTTGTATCATGACTGTACAACCTGCCGTTCTTAACGAACGACCCTCCTTAAGGACATTTTTCTCCGCGAAAGTAACATAAATCCTTATCACGAGCGACGCGATAAATTATCATGGCGAATAATTTTCGGACGACGATAAATAATAATAATAGTCTGCGGCGGGCCGTGTCTCTCGGTTATTTCGACGGGCAACCGAAATTTTTTGCCGGCTCGCGTTCGAGGCACCACCGGGTGATCGAGTAAATAATTACTCGCTTGGCAAAAAGGAGAGAAACAGGGGAAGCCGGTCGCGCGGGCCACGCGCCTCGCATGCGAAATTGCGCGAGATTAATTACCGGATTCCGAGCGTCCCGGGTAATTATCAATTGATTTCACCGCACGGTCCTTCCCGACTCTCTCGCGGGCCCTCGAATTCTTTTCCTTCCTTTCCCTCCCCCCACGTTCTTTTTTACGGCCCAACGTGTATCGCTCAAACAGCTCCCCGCGTATTGTCCTTATGGCAGCTTTCATCGTGTTATACCACAGTGATTTCGGCCACTCAGAAACCGACTTTCCACGCTGAAATTTAAGGCGCGAAAGCCTCGTAATCCCTTTCGAATTATCTCAATAATCCAGCAGGCTGAGCGCTTTTTATGTCTTCATTTACATGACTTGATATCAGGCTTCTTTGTGCCTCGAATTTACATAATTCCTCGGTTAAAAGCAGATTTCTCGAGAAATCCAAGTTTCGAGCTACCGTACATTTTGTACTCAGAAACCACTGGGCAGAGGGTCGAACGGGTAATAAAAAATCTGCGCAAGCCTTTGTGGCAGCGATACATTCTGTCAATTATACGTATAATCGAGGACCTTTTTCTTCGGTTTATGATTTATAATCTTGGATCGCGGCGATCCTAACGATCTCGTTGCTTTCCCTCGACAGCTTCCCAGTGGGTAGATGGTCCTTATTGGGTGAAACGATTCCTACAGGTCAAGTCGAGACGGTCGGCGTGTTGAGAGGGTCGTCGTTGTAGCGTGAGACCGTAAGAGAGTGGCCCCGGGGTGGCGGAAAAATGTTTCAGTCATCTTCGGAGCGCGTCTGAGGTAGAAAAGCCTCGAGACTCTAGAATGTCGATTCGCCGAACGAGTCCATTTGTCGGGAGAACGTGGGTGTACACCTGGACGGGAACCGCAACCCTTTCTTCCCGGCCTGGGAAGGGATCGAGATTCGACGGGTGTCAATGGGAGATTCCCACTACGAGTCGACGAATCCGCGCCTACTGGAATGACGAAGGAGACGCGTCAAAAGTTTCACCACGTGGCGAATTCAGATTCCACGCCGACGAAGGCTCGCACTGCTCTTCACAATATATCATTCTATCCCTGAATATTCGCGGTAATGCACCGGAAATTTTTCTCAATGATTTTCCTCGGCAGTGCCGAGAGGTCGTTGTATCTTTAAAAATACCTTGTCATCGGAAAATCCCTAGTTGACTGTTATACATTTTTTCATATAATTTCATCAGACAATGATGACGATAATGACTCATGGGGGGGGGGGGGTATTTGATCTCACCTTTTCGGTTTATTTCGCTGAACCATAACCTAACGGTTCATTCGGCATGCAATTATTTCGTAGCCGGTAGCCAAGGGTGAAATGCACTTAATTATTTACCGACCAATTGTTTCCTGTTGGAAAGTGGATTACTAAATCCCCTCGACGGGGTTGAAACAGTGTAGAACGTAGCGTTCGGTGGGTAGCGGGGGGGATGAGAAGAGGGCGGGGGGGGGATGAGGAGAGAGTGATGGAGCTATTCGTTAGTATCAATTACACGCGCCCCGCAAAGTTTGTATACATATTGCCGTGATCGTAGGTTAACGAGGTGCATTAATTATTTTCACTCGCCGAGACTGGACACCCTGCCGTGACAGATCTTCTTCCTGCGCACGGCCCCCGAATAACCCCAGAACGTTTTCCTACGCGACCACCCTTTGAGAAACATACCCGCGCTTCTTCCAATCCCTGTGACCATTGGCCCAACGGAAGTCAAGTAAAGCATATCACGGTTTTCCCATCTCCGCTCCACGAGTGCATTACGAGCGGACGCCGAGGAGTTTAGGCGAAATAATTTTGGATTCTCGAAGGATGAAAAATGACTCATGGAATGGGCGGTCGTATGCACTTACGTCATCGTGCGCGTAAACCTCACCGTAGCATTAACAGCCCTTGCGTTTCGCACTGTCGCGCATTAGTTCCGAGCAAACGAGCGTATTTATTCCTCTCGCCGTGACGGAGCGATTCTCCGCGAGCCCGTGAAAAAAGGAGCTCAGAAAAAGAGTGTCCTCGAGCCAAGGAACAAAAAAAAAAGTGGAGACGACGTAACGGAAAGAGCGAAGACGGAGGATACGAAGGGCCCAGGAGCGATCGATGATATAGGATTTCGGGAAGGGACGAAAAGCGGGATAGAAACGGGGCAAGAAGGTTTTTTACGCGACTCGTGATCGGAATCTCCGGAGATCGGCTAAGGAGATCGGGAAATGCGAGTTTTGACAGGGCCGTGACGTAACGATTTAACGGTGAAGCCGAGCGAGCGGGGACCGGGGGGGAAGGCAAAAGAAGCGAAAAAAGGAAGCGAACGGGTGTTTGGTGAAAACTTAATACGTTTCCGTTAGCCCGCAGCTGAACCCAAGGAAGGAAGATCGATCTTTGTTTTTTCCGGCTAACCTTCCGACGAATAAACAGCGCTTACCCTTGGTCCTTCGATTTCGAAAAACCACCGATCTTGTTTGTGGCTGAACTCGTTCGATGGTCGATTAAAAAGAGCATCCACTTGTGGTCGTGGAGAAGTTTATTCTGCCGACACTTGGGTCCGTGGGAAAGGGCAAAAGATTCATCCGGGAAGGGCCATTCATCGTGTGGGTTGGAAAGCGTGGACGGTAGGCGCCCGGGATTTCCATATATTTTCCCGGTGTAGGCGCCTTTCTTCCGGCCGGCAAAATCCCCGAGGGACGACGATGGGCATTTCGATATCGAGTTTGCCGTTTGGGTATTCGCACGGCGTGTCGCCCGCGGGAACCCGTTTTCATATCTACCGAGTTTTGCATATCTCGCCGGCCGTCGACAAGGCCGAGACGTTAATCGTCTAATCTCTCGCGTTCACCATCGAGAGAGGCATCGAGAGGGGAGGCACGCGCGCGCGGGAAATGATTTATTCTCGTCTGGCCCGATATTCCCAGGCCCAGGGGCCTCTCGCGAACTACCCGGACCGATGTTATCCGAGCGGCTCGTTTAACTTCTTCCTCCGGGGTTAACCGCTGCTTAGCAGCGAGTATTAAATCGCTAATATCGCTCCGTGCCCCGATCTTCCCTCTCCACGCCCCCCGTAATAGGTTCAAATTGCATTCGACGCAACCGGGGAATTTCATCCCCCCGCTGGCCTGTACTCCTATCGTCCTGCGACCTAATTCCAATCCCCTTGCCTGCATATCCCTTCTTTCACGGGTTTCATCTACACTCTTCATTATTATCTCGTCTTCGTAGCAATTTTCGCTGTAATAACATATGACGGCGAACCGTGTAGTTGTTTAATTACGCAGAAGGTCAGTCGCGAGAAGAGAAATCTGCCGAGAAAAACGTCTTAGGTTCGTACTCCCGAGTCTTTGAAGCACCGACGTGTTTCCTGTCAGCTGTCAGACGCAATACATTTACGTTCTAATTTGAAAGAAGGGAGGCAAAAGGCACGTTATTGCGGCTAGTCGTAAAATATTTCAATGCAGCGTTAAATCAAAGACAGGGATTATAATAAACAGGGCGTAACGATTGGAGTAAATTACGGGCAGGAGATTATTAGAGGGAGAGTAGACAGCTCGACGGGAGTGTTGCGACAGGAGCGTGAAGCAAGGATAATTATCCGCGGAAGAAATTATATGCAGGGGGGGTGTGGGAACCTTTATTAAACGAGGAGACGTGTAAACAAGGCAGGCTTTTATATCGTCGAAGGCGAGTTCTCGAGAACCTAGGGGTCCGAGGAAAGTATCGGAATCTTCATCATCTCCGAGGCTTCATCGATGAAAACGATCCCTCGGAATACTGGCTGTAACTCAGCCGGTTTACTTACCGGTCCTTCAAACTCACGCCGTGTAAATAGTTAATAGCGTCTTCGGTAAATGAAACTGATCGCGATAACTGGTAAATAAGGTCCGACGTGCAAGGCCTAAATGAGCCCGTGCTCGTTCCTGTTGATTGGAAAAGCTGCCAAGTCTCTCGCGATTAAACCATATTTGCTTTCGAGCAGCTGAAGAAAAATCGGAATGTCGTTCGAGAAGTATCTCATATCTCAATGTACGGTCTACAAATTCTCGCCATAGGATCATCGAGTTTTGTTGGAAATATATATTCTGACCTTCTGACTGGAGTTTCATGAAGTGGCATGTCGAGAAAGATGTTTGCACAGAGAGACAAGGCTGAGAGAGACGGAGCGATCGTGCGACGGAGCCTGAGGAAGAGAGAGAAGGAGACTGAGTGGGAGGAAGGGAAAGAGAGAGTCGTCGTGGCTGGCCGGCGCGTGGCAAGGTGTCCGCAGGGCCCGGCGGAGGGGGAACAGGAAGATAAGAGAGTAGGGACACGAGAAAGACTGGCAGGACGGGTCTCGTGTTTCTTATTCCCGGTGCATTCAGCAGGAAGGACAGACGGGACGTAGCGCCATCGACGGCCAGCCTGCTGCATCTTTGCGTGTGGGATTTACTAATTTCTGGAAGGACCAAAATGGCACGAGACTTCTGTAGGTCCGCCATGAGGGGAATGCCAATAATGCAACTGCGCATCACGGTAGCTGCTTCTGCTGTGCCTGCTCCTAAGGGTTGGCCCTCATTTGCAATGCAACGACCACTCCGACGTGTCTACTGGGGGTTTCCAGAATTGCATTACTTGGCAACCAACGAAATTTTGCCATTGTTCTCCTGAAGCCCGGGGGAAAGGAGCATTGTCTAGGGCTGAGTTAAAGTTTAGATTTTCCTGTAGATTACGTAACGTCGAACTCGGGAGTCGATGAGAGGTGCACGTCAACAAGTTTCCTAGGAATTTGATTACTTCAGTCGGAGGGTAGGCACGTTTGTTTCAGGGACACTCGTGCAACAAGTCGCACGTTATCCGTGGATCTAGATTTAGGGTCGTTTGTTGCCACTTGCCCGTGTTTAACGCGGACACCTCAGCTGCTGATATTAATGACGTTGACGACTCCGGACCCTCGGTACGAGTGGCCAGGGTGGTTGTCGAGGATGGAGCATCGAGGATCCGGGGTTGCACGTCAACGAGAACCCTCTGGGTCCTCGGAAGAAAGGCGGCACGAGTCGAGTGGGTTAGAGTCGTTTACCCTTCTCCGTCAGCTGCCGTTCCCGCAACCTCGCCGTTTGATTAACGACTCACGTCCCGCGAGTGCTTTCCCCCTCTCCTTTTCCTCGGTTTTCCCCGTACGAGGAAATGTCTTGGCGAATCGACGCGCCGGGCAGTTTCCCGCTCGTCGAGAAGATCGTCGGGGAGGAATGTGTGTGTGTGTGCCTTGCGATTAGAGATACGCGAGCGTTTCCTGCCGGTGGGAGGGTGTGGCTACACGACTGATAATTGCAGATAGTGAGCGTCCGCGAAGAATCCCCTAGAACCCGAGGGCAAAGAGGGGAGGACTCCGCCGACAATGGGACGATTCAAGCACGAGTCGTACGCCTCTATGCCCCTTCCCCCCACTCCCTCTTCCACCGTCTTGCTACCTTATCCCCGGTCCACGCCACCCACGTGTTTTTCCGTCTCGAGCAAATATCGCGCGGATGTGTATCTACTGCGGCGTGGCAAGTTGAGCTCGACCAGGCGATAGCACGTGCCGTCGCCGTTGGTTTGCCCTGCCGGGTATTACATTGCACTTAGGCATTTTTTCAACACCCTCCGAGCAAACCCGTATATATATTTACCACGTGCAAACGACAGTATTACTCGCTTTCACTCTTTGACAACAAGCGTATTTGAAACAATACAAAGTTCAGGGTATTAGTCAAAATATTGGGAAATTTAAACAACTATTAATACATCATGATTAGCCTTGATATTGCAATAATCTAATTCACTGTATCAGTGGATTTACTTGTATTATTATTTTTTCCCAGCAATTTATGTGCTTCAGCGAAACTTTATTGAAAAATATGTCGAAACGTAAGTTCTCTGAATTTAAAGCATTAGTGAGGTAGGACAGAAGGGCTCGCACGTAGTTAAATCCTGCTTTTTAAGTTTGAAATATCTCTTGGGCGTAGCTGTGCGCGAAGTTTATGGCTCTCCGTAGACGTGCGTGCGCGGAAACCATAACCCTGCGAAGTCGAGAACGTTTTAACACTTGGTGCGTACATACATATTTCCCTCCTCCCGCGGGGGGAAGAATATTGACGGCGTCTTTAGCGTTGTAGTTGGCCGCGTTAATTCGCACGAGTTCTCTATAATTTTCGACTTCTTTGGCCGTTCCTCTTGAGCGTTGTCGATGGTTCTGCGGGTCAGTGGTGTCCCTGAAGGGGTGACCCAGGTCGATTGACCTTGACACGCTGACGTCGCTTCGCGTGCAGTTCTCACCGGCCACCCGGGTATTTTCCCCCCACGATCGTTCCGTTTAGCGACGAGCTAAATACCAGCCATTTCGGAACTCGTTTAAAGTGCGCTAATGGCCGCACGCACTTTTTCCCCCCGTTTGTCTCCCGTTGGAAGAGTGCAATTTGCATGTAACGGCCGGGGAGATTGATCTACAAGGCCATCGTCAGCGGACGATCTACAAGCGCCTCGTAATGGGAGTATACGGTTTAGGATTACGACGGGCCGCGCATTATCGCGAAACCGGACGTGAAACGACGTTGAATCCCGCGAACAAGCAGAATTTCCTCGACGTTTTGGTTTCCATCTCCGACGGTAGCTCGGATCCAGACGTAATTACGGCCTGTCGATACCCCACGATATCCTTGTGGGTTTTTTCCTCGGTCGATCCTTTTTTTCAGCGGCGGTCGACGACACGTTCGAGTGATTTCAAGAACGATCGCCGATCGCCCGTAGACGGGATTGCCAGGAGAATTCCGGACCCCCGCGGACGATGATTTTACGGTCCGAAGAGCGTGGAATACCCGTCGCGCCGAGCTCCGTCGATGGGAAAAAAATCTCGCCTCTGATTGGGAGAAGTCACTCTTCGCTAACCAGAGACCGTCTGTGATCGTACCGCCATTTCGTGCTACAGTAGCCTTACATTCGTTCGCTCACTTACGATTTTCTTTTTCGTCTGGCCTTCGTAGAAACCGAAACTCCGAAATATTTAATCCATAGATTGAAACTCAAACGTTCTGTATTAACGAAGTAAGGTGTAAAAGACTTCTGATCATCCGATTACGATGCCTTCCGCGTTAGATGAATAGTTTTTAGGCACACTTCCTAGCATTTGAATGATGGTCGCGTTATTTATTAAGGAAATATCAAGTTCGAGCGATCCCCGAAGTAACGAAGGCGGCACCTGCATCAAGATTAACTGCCGGCCAGTGCACGCGGTGGAATGTATTATTTCAAGAGGCGATTTCCATAAATTTACAAGGCCTATTCGTTGTAGGCGATATCGCGATAGAGAAGGAACGGCGGACAGTCCCGTGGAGCGATTATTAAAGTCGGCACGCGTTTCCTCGGAACTCCCTCATCTTGATGATTCGTGTAAAGCGCTTAAGTAGCACTCGAGCGGCACGGTCACCTGCCTTCACGCTGGAGTGACTTGTAAATCACTCCACCGAAACTGGGGTACGTGCCGGCGCGGTTCGATAGGGGGAAGCCCAGAAAATGCGAGACTTAATCGAGGCAAAACAACGGCTATCGAAGGAACGAGTCGAGTCTTCTTCCTCTCCACCGCACGACAAACAAAGCCCAAAGAGAACTTTCCTCCAACCCTCGACCTATTACATAACTTTCACTTTGACGGAAAGAAATGTTTTCGCTTACGTAAAGCAATAACCTCGTGGCTTTGTTTTTCGATATATTCTTAGTGCTGTGGTTTCCGTGATGTGAAGGTTTCGCGTTGCTTGGAAAAAAGTTTCCCTTCGTTTTGCAAGTACGCACGACCCTCGAAGGAGTTCGAAATGAGTCGCATTGGCGTTCGTCGTCCTTGACATCGGCTCGCCGTGTATTTTTGCGTTGGTCCACGCTGTTCCTTCGGGATTCTTTTGTCGGCGCGACGAAGCACGCGTGCTGCACGTGCCCCGTTGCATACGTGCCTTATTGCGTTATCGTCTTATTGGCCGCGTTGCGCCCTGCAAAACAACGGGCCGGCTGCCCGCGAACGCCTGAAATTGCGCCCGACGTGCGCCGCCAGTGTGACCTAAAAATCCCCTCACCATTCCGAGCGACAATGGAAAAAAAGTAAACACAATTTCACCTCAAACTCATCTCACCCTTCCAACATACAAGAGCAAAGGAAAACTGAAAGTGTGGCATCATAAATTTTCTGGAAAAGTACCGAAAATTTCTTTCGAGCGATCGTGTCCCCTTGACTTTCCGAGGAAGGACGTAATAGGATACATTCCTTACGGTGGAATTTATATTTCCGCGATCGGCAACTAATCCGCCGAATATAAATCACCCGATACTACGACATCCTTTCCTGCTCTTACTTATCTCCAAGTCTTCACGCGGAGGATTATAGCCGGGGTATCGGGTTTTGGCCTTTTTTCGTACGGCTACTCGTCGGATGTTCGCCGTATGCCATGGTGGACCACCAGATGGTTCACGATGCTCCGCTTCAGCAGCTTTGCCATCTGATGCTCTCGACATTCGCATTGTTTCTCCGAAGCTCAGACTGCCGTAAATTAAACCAAAGCAGCGCCGTGTAAGACTTCCCTCCCCCAAAAATTACCGGTCCTTGCTGATCAATAAGTACCTAACAATCTTCCCGTCGAATCTTCCGCCATGTTTCACGGTGTAAAATGAGCATCCACAAAATTATCCCACTACACACATCTCTTCTCATGTAGCTCTGGAAATAACTGTAAAAACCGTGTAAAGAAGAATTCGGTCAGTATAGTCCCGAGGAGGGAATTCAATGAAATCTTTTTTTACGATTTCGTGTGATAGTTTAGGAGGATATAGGGATGTAACAACCGCGACGAAGGTGGCTATCATTACAGCCATCCTGAGGAAGATGCGTGCGTGCGCCTATTAAAAGGCAGCCAATTCTATCCCGGCGATAGATAATAATAGCGCCGCGGTCTATGGGTTACGCCGTAAAATATCCCCGTAAAACCGCAACGGTTTTACTCTCGTGCCCGTGACCCGTCCCGCCTTTCCATCGTGCCGTTTCTTTTGCACTGGGCTTCGCGCCCGGGAGTATCGTAAACGCTATAAGCGTCGCTCGATGGGTACTTGCCTCGCTCTCATCCTCTCTCGCCCTTGCTTTTTTAACAGTCTACCTTTACAATCCCTTTCACTTAGTCCCAGTGCCCCTTCCCCCTGTAGCCCTAAAAAATTCAGCACGGGACAAGAATGAGCTAGAATAACAAGGTAAAGATAAATACGAACCTTGTAGATATTTATAGTTTCTTCCCATGAGCCCATCTCATTCTCGCTTTCCTCGAGTACCTCATTTTTTTCGCCGACTGTCATCGAACGATAGTCAATTGCCTCGCATTTCTTCGTGTGACATGTGGCTGGCGGTCGGACCCCTCTCGGTTTCACAGACCACCTCCACCTTCACCTTTCTTCTCCGTTCGTGCTAGCCGGTTTGCTCCTTCTGCTAAGCCGCCCGCCTTCGTGGCTTCCGGGGCAACGAACCTATTTTATGCCCGTTCCACCACACTTTCTTCCTTCCTTTCCGGTAAAAACGAAGCAACGTTGCCAAAGAAAATTCTCTTCTTAATGACCTTATCGCTGCCCCAAAATACATAACCTCAAAGTTTCATTCGTTTATTTCTGATGAAGGGTAAGGACATATCGGCGAAAGAAATTCCCACAGAGTTTGGATATATGTAACTTTATTTACCACGAACATATTAGACCCCTACCCACCCTGCAAAGTGAAGTTTCCGTTTCAACGACAAGTCTCCCTTGGCCCTTGGACATACGTTTAGATGAGAATCGCGGAAGTCGGTGGGGTAATTTGCCCGTAACTCAGCCGATCGTGAGAGCTTGTTCGACGGGGGTGGGTCGGTTGCGTTCTTTTACGCGAAACGCACCATATGGCGTGGGTTACGTAGCCCACGTTGACCGTGTTGTTCCCTATTGCGCCAGTCTGCCCGATTTTACGTCTACCTTTCCACGGCCCGTAATTACGCAGTGGCCCCACGCAAAGGCGATCCAAGGTCCCGTGTTTTTTTTACCGGTGTAGGGCAGACGACGGTTTATATGCATATACCGAGGACCGTGAGGGGGTTGAAAGTTTATGCGTGCCAGCCTGTGCCATGGAAACACGCGTGGGAATAAAACACGATGCGTTATCGTCCCGTCCTGGTCTACAAAGTTCCACGGAAAACTACATACGTTTCCGCGCAAATGCGTTTCATCTGATCACCGAGTGCCTTCCTGCCGGGAACCATCGAAATTCAAAGCTAGGGGGATCACCCACCCCTCCTTCCCCTCCCGTTCGTGAGAAAACTAGAGTCATTAAGAACGAGCAAAATATCCAAATGTCCTTTTAATTCCCGTTTAATGGCACAGCTGGTACGTGCGCGGGAAAGTTTGTCGATAAAATGATGACATTTTTTAGTGGGAAATTTCCTCCTGCGACATAGTAAATCGAGCCCTAATTACGGAGATACCAGGAACTCAGGGTTGTTCTTCCTGCTTTTATTATGTCATTTCCCGTCGTACGGAGACTATATGGTGGTATCAGCCATAACGGAAGTTGAAAAAGACCGATGAGGGGGAAGCGAGGTACGTAGGAAGCTGCGGGAAATGTTGAATTATTCGCATGGGAATACGACGAGTAAAAAGGACGGATAATCCTGTTTTGACACGAGCACGGTAGGTGGTAGTAAGTCCGGCGACGAGGACCATGAAAACCGCACGGTGGCTGGATGTAGCATCTGTCGGGTTCGCTGAATTTTTCCCATTTCGTAGGCCAAGGATCCTCGTAATTCAGCGCGGACAGTTCCCGAAAGGGTTCCCAATGAGAGTGGGATACGTGAGTGCCGGGAAAGGGGCACGTGCCCGCATCACCTGCGCGCATGCAAAAATCCTGAGGAAAACTGGGAAAAACTGAGCCGGTGGCTCCGGCAGCTGGGCCCGTCCGCTGGCATCTCGATGTCTTATTCAAATAAGGCCCGCGGGGGCCAGGGGCCCACCGGGGTCGATGAGATATCACGTTTCCGCAGACTGTTTTTCCGAGCCACCGCAGCCACCGGTTCGGGCCAAAGGATTGATTCCATTTTCCTGCCATTGTGCCCCGCCAACATTGTCCGCCTGCATAAAAATGGAATATCCGCCGCGGTATAATCGTTTCCGCTCGCGCGCACCGCTAAAAATCTGGAAGAATCGATGATCGACAAGGAAATTCAGTCAACCGAGGAACACACTGAACGAAAGTACAATTGTTTGCTCTGTATCAATTGACATAAACTTCCTCGTAATTTCTCCCTTTTGAAAGTTATCCGGACTTTTGAAATTATGCAACGTACGCAGCAAGACAGATAGAGAGCACTGTAGAAATGCAGCCACGTGCCAGCATTATCACCTGTGTCGAAAATCTTTGGAAAAGGTTGGAAAAACTGATGGGTTCCGGGGCAGCTGCTCTTGCCGATGTCTTATTCAAATAACGTCCGAACGTCCCCGCGGGGGTGGGGTGGGGGGGAGGTGGCGAGCTGGCTGCGAGGCAAGAAGGGATGATCTCGCGTTTTCAGGGATATATATACATTTCTCTGAGTCGCAGACGTCCGTGAGGGAAAAGGGTTGGAACCTTTGCGGTTTGGCTATTGATGGGCCGTCCATTATGACGGTGAGTCGCTCAAGGCACGCGCTTTCCTCGCAGCAAATGATGAATACCTGCATCCATATGCATTGCTGGGCATGTGTACACACGTGTCTATAGAGGCGTGGGCATCTGCCACGATCGTTACATTGACTTTATTCTTCCTTTCCCGCGGAGGCAAACCATTGCAACGAGGGACGTTTCTCCTGACTTAGCAGACGCGTAGCGATGCAACTCGTTGCCCCGTGGCTTGTTCGCTTCTGACCTCCGACCTCGCTTGTCAGTCAGTAGATAGGACGCGAATTCTCTCCGCGTTCGTACAAACAACCCGCCTTTATCCTCAACCGTAGCGAACCTTCTGCGCCGCCAACGCACTTGAATTATTCGTGCGAGGTAATTGTTTGCCTACCGCGCGGCTATTTGACGCGGTAATTAAGTAAAAATCCACAGAATATCGGTTGATTGGCTCGCACAAAGGACGTGTTTATTTTTCATATTTACACGGGACCTCTGGCCTCGAGTTTGATTTTCAAGGACTTTGGCGAACTTTGGCAGCTCTGAATGTACATTTTTAAGGCACTAGGAACATTTTTATAGGGTTTACGGGATACGCAACTTGTTCTTTTTTGCTGTAAAAAAGAACGATGTAAAATCGGTCGGTTTAGCATTGAAATATACGGTCCTGGACATGTGTAAAAGTGTGCATAGAGTCGGGCAAAGTGGTCAAAGGGATAAGAACGCGCGCGGGGGAGGCGGCCAGGTGCTTACTCCCGCATAAGTGATTGTTCGGGGGGAAAGGACGGAAGGTAAGAGAAAAAAACGTGTTCCGGTGTGCAACGGGCGTCGGCATAGCCATGGTCAGTGATAAAAACAGATCAAACAACGTGTCACCGGAGATACTGCACTTCGGGGAATCGAAAGCCGACAGGATAGACGAACTTTATCGTCGAAACGAGACCGTCAGGACTTTTAAGGATTCCGTTTGCCAAAGCTCTAAATCAACAGGCCCGAGCAAGAATCTTCACATCGTCACAGATAAATACCCATGTTTTACGTAGGGTTTTTCGTCAAAACAAAATTCTAAGGTCTACTCGTTATTAATAATTCCATGAGATTTAAATGAATATTAATCCATAAGGAATATTTGCTGTGCATTAACGGTTGTTAGAATTTCAACGAGGTTGAAGGGTGTGAATGCCGATGTAAGGCACGCAACGCGACGAATGGTAAATGGGAATATGGGGGGTCCGCAGTGTTGATTATGGGGGTGTGCGGAGTGGCGGTATCTGTGCACGCAGGGTGGTTCGGCCGGTTGGTGGTGGTTTCCTATCGATCGAAACACGGGGATAAATTCCCCCGCGTTCCATGGGACGTGCGTACCACCTGCAGGGGGCAGGTGATGCGGCAGGCGTAATCAGTACGGGGCGCCAATCTGCGCCACCCTTCTGCCCGCACGCGTTCTCCCCCCCCCCCGTCCTTCCTCTCCCCGTCGACCGGTATGGACATTTGTCTTTTCGTGTATCGCGATGCGTGAGTCCGCACAACTCCGACAGATGCGCGATTCTACGGCGAAATCAAATTTTTCTGCCTCGTAAAAGTCCTGAGGTTGCTGGCTGGTCGAATATACCGACGTTCGAGTATTAATCTTTAATGAAGCAGCTGCTCGGCTCGGTCGTCAATCTCGCACAGAAGTAGACGAACCCGTACTTATTACCGCGATTACTCTCGCTGCACGTTCAAAGCTTTGGACATCGATAAAGTTCGCGCGAAACAGCTGTACCCGAGGTATTCTTCGTCCGTTCGTTTAATAGAATAGAAGAGTCGAGTATCTGACGGTCGGCACTCGTCTTCAACGTCGAAAATGTCGTACATCCATTGGCGCTAAGATAATGTGTCCTCGGACAAAGGGATCCGCGAGAAATGAGATGAAACGCTTTTCCTGATCAAAATGGATAAGCTGGCCTTTCTTCGTGAGACTTCATACAATTTTTCTCTCGCGGGGAGCTGGCTGATGTCACTGAGGAAGCCAGCCGATGATATCAAAAGCACTTCTTAGCAGAACGCTGAATAGGAAGATCGATGGGGTCAGATGGAATCTACTCCGTCATGATCTTAAGTCGAACGCTTTCGTGATCGACCGATGTCCTCACAAAGGGTTCTTCAAAGTAAAGACTTAACACACAAGTATCTTTTGATAACAACTTCTCCGTTCATTCAACGAATTCGTTAGCTACGTAAAATGTCCTTTTTCAATTTTCGCCAAGTACGTTCCTCGCGCTGTTTGCGATTCAGGTGTGGTGCTTGATGCGCATGGCGACGGTTTACATCGGTTTTATTCCCAGCGAGACGAGGGGATCCTTGAGAGGGTAGACTAGAGCTAGACGGCGCTAGACCGGTCTTGAAGAAAAAGCTCGACAGACGTTCTAGTGCCGCGCCGTGACGGCCAGACATACGGTTCGTTCAGTGGGTTAGTGTGCGGAGGACATGCAGCGGAGCCTCCGAGGAGGAGGACGAAGACGACGTGGTGTCTCATCGTCTTCGTCTGACTCTTCTCTCGGGCTCCTTCTATTTCTTCATTCCGATCATGCGGGCCCAACGACGGCATACCGCGACTATATACGACTCGGCGTGTACCCACTGGCCTACACCGGCGCGACAGACTGGCAACCTGCTCCCTCCGAGCCACCCCTCCCCGGCCCTTCCCCCATCTCTCTTTCTATCCGCGCGTACACGCGTCATCTTTCCCCCCCCCCTTCCCCCCACCTCGCTCTATACGCCGCGAGTCTACGGCGAGAGAGTGAGAGGAAGGGAGAGAGACGGGCGTGCTGGCTGCGCGATAAGCCATCTCCCCGGAGATCGCGTGGATCCTTGTCCTTTGATCCTTTGATCTCTCGAGAGGCTTCGCGCGCCGTGAAACATCGCCAGGAGAAAAAACCCGGACGGAGAATCCGAGGATTCCGGCGCGCTCGATTATAGCCGTCGTTCGCCGAGGGCTATATGCGCTCTTCAGGGAATCTCGCGATTAACCGGTGGATAACGTAAATGCCTTGTCTATCTTCGGACAAATAGATATCTCGAGATCTCGATGATCCTTCCGACAATGCTTTTGTATTTCAACGAGCTATCATCTGTACATACTTATCTTTGATTTCCGTTGCGTCTAGGACGTTATAACTGCGAATCGTCAGTTACAGCGGATCGAGGAAATAACCGAAGGTAGAAGGATACGTTATAAGCTGGAAGCTAATTAATGACTCGACTACTTTACGCCAGAAGGGGGACTCGGTCGTCCTCGGTGATTTTTAATCGTGACGAAATGTAGGCATAGACGCAATCGGACAGGTGCAATGAGAGTGATTCCGTTATCAAGGTCAACATTCAGATACTTGGTTCCTTCGCCAACCAAAGAAAGATCGACGTTGTGCAATTACGTTTCTCTGTGAATAATCGAAAAATAAATGTAGATTACAAGAATTAAAAATACAAAAATAAAATAAGGCGAGACACGTCTTTTTCTTGGACGAATTGATTTCTATGGACGGTTTAGTCGCGTGCCGAAGTTGCAGGTTATTGCTGTCCCCGTGGGGGATTCGCTCCATAAAGTTGGCTTTGGCTCTGCTGTCGGATGAAATCCATTTGCATGGCTTGGAATCCATGCGCATTAAGGGGGATACCGCGTTGATTTTTCCACGTGTGGGGCGCGGATCAAACCTACCGGACGGCGCGAAGGCCATAATCGCCTTTAAGCCGGAATATAAGGCACGTCGGCGAGCGGGCGTTTAATGATCATTAAAAGGAAACGAGCGGGACGCGAGGACGAGTGTGCGAAGGGGAGAAATGCAAATCAGCGAACACGCGAGGCGTACGGTAACGCGGAGTCCTTGGTTTTTCAGCTAATCTCCCTGCGAATCGGCTTTAAGCCGCTCGACTCCGTTCCGCAGACCGTTATCGGGCTTCTCGGGGAAGGGACTCGCGTAGGGGCGTTGTGAGGGAACGAGAGGACACCTCAAACGAGAGGAAGAGAGAGAGAGAGAGGCGGGAAGGACCGGCTAATGACTCGACTACTTTATGCGACAGGTACGCGAGAGATGTTGGCCGTATGATTTTTCGTGTCGTGCGACGAGATGTGGGCATAGGGGCAGCGGAGTCGCGCGGCCAGGAGGAGTCGAGACGATCCAAGAGACTAGCCGACACCGTGTGCCCTACGGCAGGTGCTCGAGCCTCTTACGGTCTTTCTCGTCGCCTTAGTAGTCCTCTTCCTCGTCCTCGTCGTCTTCCTCCTCGTTCTCGTCCTCGTGCTCGTCCTCGTCGTCATCGTTGCTCTCGACGTTCTGTACATTTAATGCCTCTTCGGTAACAGCCGAGTGCCTAAAGAATCTGCCGTCTCTCTCTGTCTCTTTCCTCAGCCGGTTCTATCTTTCCTTCTCTTTCCTCGCACCCTCTCGGTCATACCGTCACTATCTTGCTCCACGCGTTCACGTCTACCGTCTTTCCTCTCCTCGGCCCGGCATTACGCTCTCTTTGCGTATAAACGCGCGAGTTCAGGCTCAGAAGGGGACGGTAAAGGAAGGGACAGACGATCGAGCCACGCGCCAACGATCCCCTCTACTCTCTTCATTCTTCCTCGCGGCGCTTCGCTCGCTTCTCGCTTTGTTTCTATCCACGCTTTTTCATCGAGCGCTTCCTACGGAGAGGTACTCTTTGATCTATGATCTCAGCCTCTGGACGCGCCGGAACACTTGTCCCACGGTACCCGAGTAGGAAGATGCCATTGACTCTAGTAAGGTCTACCCAGACTCCTTCCCCAGCAATTACCATGTTCCCAGTCATGCTCGTTTGTCAGTCCATCCTGTCCATTTTATGGAAAAGACAAATACAAACGTTTATTTCGCGTGAATTATTTTTAGACAATTTTTGCTAAACAGTTTTCACGAAACGTGTGCAAGGATTATTGAATTATTCGTAATTATATTCCGCTCTTTAGCAGACCTGTTACGGGGGGTATATTATTGTGGACGATAGGAGGGGGGCGTTGGCCGCGAATTTCCGTTTCCGCCGTGGATCATTGTGAGGCCACCTCTTCCTTCGTTGGAGAGCAGCATTCTGCCGGTTTGCCTCGACGTGCTGGCACAGAAACGGCCACGTCAAAAATCCCAGACGCGGGGAAGACGGGGGGAGCTAGCGGATTCAACAAAAAGACGGCCGTACAATAGCCACCCACTCGGCATTATTTTCAATTCCGTGCATTCAGGGCCACTGAATCGCGGGAGCCCGGGATCATTATTGCCACAGCGCGGCTTTACTATAAGTATAGCCGAGTACATGCTCGTCTATGAGGGGCTGATTGGCCAGAAAAATTACCGCGGAAACCCGGGGACTCGCGAGCTCCTTGCAATGTTCAATATCGCACCGACTTTAAGTACGTTTCGTTTGAGCGAAGGATGAAAATTTATGCGTTTCATTAGGGACAAACTCGAAGACAGATATTGCTGTTGGACGGTGGACAGAGATTCCTCTGGGATTTCGTTAGACCAAAGGATTAAGATTTATGTACGTTTCATTAGGGACACACACTCGAAGACGGGTATTGGTCCGGGATTCTTCTGGGGTTTCTCCTCGGGGAAAGTGGAAAAAGGAGAAAGGAACGAAGGCACGCGGGAACGCGTGATAACGCGCCTTGGTGGCATGCGAAGGCGACGACGGTAGTGCGTATAAACTGGCGGAATGGTTTACGAGCGACGGGAGTCCTCCTTTAAAATTCACCACGCGTACCACCCGTGGGAGGGTGAGCAACGACCTGGCCCGGCATTGACAAGGGCATCGCGGTTAGCTACCTGCAAGACTCGTACCTTTTATCTCCCGTTAACACGTCGACAGATACGAACAACCTTCCTCCGATTGCTTCACGTACGTCAAATTCAAGACTCTAGACCCTACTGAGAAATTCCTTAAACCATAACAATTCACCGAAGCTCAACAAACGCAAAAGTTTGATCCTCCGAAGAATTCTTCTGGCAGTGCGATGACAGCAATGAAATGGCCGATGAAAGTACATTTAAATATAATTTCATCGTCGTCGAGGCAGCGAGGATTCTCTGGCGAATGCAGGTGAAGGTAAGGACGGAAATTCCGACTGGCTGGCGGGGAATTGTCAGTCGAATCGGAATCGACGTTCCTCGAATGGCTGGCCTGGCGGCGGGCCTCCATTCGGCAAATTACCTAACGACCGGCGCTCTTCTCGTTAGCTAAATTAGCCGAAAATTCATGCCGTGCCCGTGGGGGGGTTTCGCGACGGGTCGTCCCCGCCACCGTCCTTTGGCCTTCTTGGAAGCGGCATATCGCACGAGCGACGTAAAGTACGGAAATTATCGGCAAATGTCGTCGTGGCCGTCTGCATGACGCGACGGGGCCGAATGTTCCTTCTGCCACGAGCCGACAAATCCCGTCTACGCGAGTCTTCCACCTTCGAAAACGGCCAGAGGATAATCGGCCACGTGAGTGCCGGCTCGTCTTTCGCCGATCCTCCAACGGGCTTTCACGATAAGATCCGCCGTCGATTCGCCGTGCAAGACTTACGCCGATGACTCCTAAGGCGAGAGTCGAACTTCAGGAACGACCGGCGCCGGGGTTCCATATCGCCGCAACATTCAGCCGAATAATGGCTCTTGGGATATTTTGTTTAAAAAAATCCTCCGTTATCTCGCCTCTGCTTGGCCAGGTCTCCAAAGCGACGCGTTCCTTTTGTTCCAGGACATCGATAGAAATGTAATACTATTAGCCTTTGATCTACCGAGCTTATTTTTTTGAAATCCTCTCATCGGAATGAAATCAGGTTGAAACGTCTAGGTGAAAGGATTGGAGGATCGTCGAGGCTAGTTCGGTTCGTGTTTTCCACCCCTTCTTGCCGGTGGGATTTCATTTCCCTCCCGGAAGCGTATAATGCCGCGGCCGGAGGGAGGTTTTACAGCGCAAATAAGTGGCCGTCGAAGATCAAAAGTGACCGCACCGGGGATGCCGTTTTTTACATGCAATTTTCGTGCGCGCTGCGAGAATGACGTAGTTAAAGCGTAATGGCCAGTTTCATAAAAATACTCTTTCGAGGGTCCAAGCCGACGCACGGGCTTAAGTGGTCTCGTCATCGAGATACACGTAGAGGACAGTCGTATCTCTCTGGGGACCTGGGCCCCTCTGCGGGCCCATCCCGTCTTAATTAAGCCGCGCTCGTGAAAAGTCGTCTCCCCCGGGCGGACGAGTACCGCGAACTGCCGCTATTTCGCGCCGGAAATTCGGCAGGCAGGAATGCCTCTCGCGGATTTCGTCGTTGGCGGATGCACATTTTTATGGGCACCTCGGATTTTTTACAGCGCGGCCCGATAACACGGCGCGCTTGGTTTTCTGGGCCGCCGGTTTGAATTAATTGAAATTACTCTCTAGGACGGTACCGGCCGTCCCTTTCGAACCACTCGTACTTAATTAATGTCCTTGCACTTTAAACGCGCAGAATTTATCTTCCGCGTAAACTTAACGGAACATTTCCCTCCGGGCCGAAGGCCAAAAATATTGTGCCGCCGGAAACGTTCATTATTCGGGTCGAGCCAATTTTTATTCCGCTCAATTAAGGTCACGCGGTATAAAATACGTACGCGAAGATCTCGGGAAACGGGGTACCCGCCTCGCGCGAATATATCTTGAACTTTTTTTGCCGCCGGCGATAAACGTATCGATGCGAGGCGATTCCGCGTTGAAAGGTATCCGCGTGCAACATCGAATTACACACACGGGGGGCCGAGACGAGAAGAAAAAGGTTCTAATGCGCAAACTTATCTGAGCATCGTGAGCTTTCGATGTTAAAACATGCACGGCGCATCGGTTAACTGAGCTTCATTATCTTGGAACAATTCCACAGATTAGAAGCCTCCGCGAGAAATCCTCGCGCGATATGTAAATGAACTCGATTTAACGTTTAACCCGGCGCGATAACGGTGCTGCAAATAAAAAGCACTCGGGCGACAAATTAAATTTAATTAACGCATTTTTCGGCGATCTGCCTGCGCTCGGCCGCATATACAGGTATACGCAGCAGTGTGATATTGGCTTGCATTGCAAAACAGGACAGCCGGGCTAAATTCGAGCACCGTTGTTCGATAAATCAATGTGTAATTAAAAGTTATTCGTCGTCGGCACACATATGCATATTACAAAACGCGACGATGTATAAGGAATTACCGCGGTGAGGGTCCTCTCGCTCTTTCTCGTTTTCTTTATCGGATGGACCGTGTGTGCGTCGTCTTAATTAAGCCGGCACCATGAAAAGCCGCTGCTCCCCGCTGCGGATCGAGAGGAGCAACTCTCGCGGCAAAAACGGCGCCTCTTCCTCTTTCTCCTCCGTTCTCATCATTACCTCCCTCTCCTTCTGACCACTTTTGCTCCTCCTCCCTTCTCTCCCGCTTTCACCGTGTCTCTCTTGCTTCGTTCCCCTGCACAGCGGTCTCACTCGTTCTCCATTTTCCCTTCTCCCTTCTTTTACCTATACCTCGACGCATGCGGGAAAGTACAACGGCGAACTTTTGCGTTAATGAGTCTTGGCGCGCGCCACGACGTATCGCTCGAAGAGGGCGCACGAGCGAGAAGAAACGACGAGGATGGCCTAAGAGGACGAACTTACGTGGGGGGAAGGAATCGAGGAAGAACTAAGGGTAATTTCGTCCAGAGGGGTGAAGCCATAAGACGAGCGAAGCGGCGAACTGTCTACGAAAAAATGGATACTCTAAGCAGAAAATACGAGGCAAAAAACAAGGGAGACGTGAGGGAAAATTCCGTCCCCCGGTGAGAAGAAGGATGACCTCAGAACGGGGGATAGTCGTAGAAATGCGACGGTTATCTGGGAGTGAGGGTTCGCGACAAAAGCGCCAGTAAAATCCGGGCAACGTTTTTCGAAGGAACCGACAAAAACCGATGTGCGTAATTGACCGAGGACCGGGGAAGGGGCGTTCGAAAATGAAAAGCAACGACGAAGCCAAGGGGGGAGGGGCAAGACACACACGGGCGTACGTGCCGACGCGACGTGGACGACGACGACGACGACGACGACATGGAAACGGCAGCTGCAAAGTTCTCGCTGCCACGCGCCCTTCGCCGGCGGTTCTCTACGTTTGGATACCATTTTACAGGTCCTCCGCGCTCGCGCCACCGATTCCCGCTCCTCCAGTGCCCTCTCCCCTCCCCTAGCCCCTGTCCTCTGTCTCTCCCTCTCTTTCCCTCCGGTTGGGCTTTCGGCTCGCACGAAAAATACCGGTGACACGCACGCACACGCAGCCGGAGGGTCGCGCGCCGTAAGACTCCGGACCACCGGACTCGTCACCTGCACCGACTCCCGATAGTCGGGCCCCTACGGCCACCGTCGACACCTTGCCCGAATCTCGCGGACGAGCGCAAACTCCCGGCCCTATTGTGCCGTCAGCTTCCTCGCGAGCAAGCCCCGATAAATCCCCGAAACGCCATAACCCCCAGGAAACGTGTCAACTCCGAAAACCAAGCCCACCCCAAGCACCCAAGCTCCAACTTCCTGAATGTGAAACAGCGCCGTCCGGGAGCAGGGTTAATTCTCCGTTTGAAAAACTTGCCGATTTGAAGAACGATCCAAGACATTGTTTTGCTTCTTCTTACTTGCGTTTTTATTTCTCTGCTCTTTGTTCTCTGTCGACGAGAAGTAGTACGTCCTGACCGTCGTCTTTCGACTTTTAAGGAGGCCGTTTCTTTTTCTTCCGGCCGGTAACATCGATAATTGGATGTACGAGTGCGTGTCTTTGAAATGAAGTTGCGACATTTTAAGCGCACCACCGTTTCTTATTTCGAAGGGGCGCGTGCTCGATCGCGATCACGCACGGGCGCACGCACGCGCGAAAGAAACTCCGGCAATCAAAATTCATCTTTGCCCGATGCGCCTGCACCTGCCCGTGCCGGGAGCTCGTTTAATGTCGCACATTGCGTCATATCCGAGGACTTCGTGCGAGGACCTTTCCAACGCGAACGCCTGTAAATCACTTCTAATGAGACGCGCAATTAGCGCACCTACGCTCGTAAAATTCGCCTATGCAACACCAACTCAAATACGAATTTTCAAATTTTCCCAAACTCTTTTATTTTTCGAGCAAGTCTTTCCACTCTTTGCTTCTAAATTTCATGCTTGTACGAATTTATGTAACATTTATGGTGTGTTCTTATTAATAATTATTGTACGGCAAAAGAAATCGTTGTCCAGCCCCGTAATCGTAAGTGTCGGTGTAATGATAATCTTATTAATTATACCTCACGTAAAGAAGCCCGATAACGCCGTGTGGCATTTTTCTCTGCCGAAGAAAGCAGATTTTTTCGTGTCTCGATCATTTACTTCGGTCGACATTAGTGGGTCACTTTTTCCTGTCGCCACGATAATATCCAATAATGACGGCGCCGAAATGAAAAATGAAGGAGAAAAATGATATGTCGAATCGTCTGAAAAAGGAGAAGTCACGTTCGAAAAGCTATCGATCATTTTTCACTCCGGGTCAAGAGTGACACAAAAAATTCATATGAAACTTTCTGGCAAAGACAATAATCTTAATGATATTCATTTCTTTTGTCAATGGTGCTGTCGAGCAAATTTCTTATATTTCTGCCGAAACGGGGGGTGGGAGTCTGTAGATTAGAAGACAGAAGACATTTTCTGAGAGGGATTCAGCAGGTGCAGGGTTTAATAATGCTGGAAGGTCAGGTCGAACTTTGGCTAATTGCAGTCAAATATCGATACTTGCGGTCAGCTGGATGCATCGAGGTGGAAGTCCATCCACGAACGAAGACGATATTCGAAGCGGCAGCTGGCATCGTAATTGGTAGCCTCGAAGGCCCGCATCTACTAAGTGTCGTCGTGCATTCTGCATCGGCCAACAGAAACCGATCAAAAATCCAAGAAACCGCGACTCATCGGCCCCCAATTCCACGGAACCTTCCCTACGAAACCTGTGCCAAGGAATATGAAAAAAAATGAGAACCGTGGACAAACACCATTGACCTTCTTCTTTCCCGGCAATTAAAAATTTCATGGAATCGAACTGAAGTTTTTCCCACGTAGTTCATCTCTTACTTGCCGTAGTTTCGGCGAAATGGATCGTACGAAGGTGTCCTGGTCGTGTTCGACGTTCGAAGGACCGTTCGAATTGTTGAATGCTCCTTATGCAAGATTTTTATCGTGCGTTCCTTCAGCGGGGAACTCGCGAAACTCATCGCAGCGGCCGCGAGTAAATTTCATGCCGGGCTCGATCCACCTGCCCGTTTCCTTCTCAACCGCCCCTCCCCTCCCCTCCCCTCCCCTACGCCCCGTTGGCCGGCCGTCACTCCTCTCTTATTTTCTATTCTCTCGCGTGTTCGTACATGCTCACGCACGTGTCGAACGCACAGGGCCCGTTGTTCCTGCATCTTAAACGACGCATCGATCGATTCCCATCGGACCAGTCAGCGTCGCGATTGCCTTCGCTAAAACCTATGCGCCGAGTAAGCTGATGAATCCCCCCCCCCCGCTGCAAGAAGCTTGGGGAATATCCTTCCTTTCATTTATGCGGATCAACTGAATTTACGGGAGTTTCTATCGACTAATTCGCCGCCTACGCTCCGCCCCGTATATACCTCCCGTATCTTCCCTTACTTTCTATTCTCGTGCCTTGTTCCTGCATACTCATCCACGTGGCGATCGTGTACGGGAGGTGGTTGTTGCATTTAAATCGATGCATCAATGAAATCGATTCGTTTTATCAGTAAGTCGCGCAGCTGCATTTCTAAGTTCCGTCATTTGAAAGTTATTACGATCATCTCCATTTCGGACGAAAAAAATGGCAGTTGGTTTCAAGTAAATTACCTTGTTGTTTAC
This sequence comes from Hedychridium roseum, assembly GCA_963989215.1. NCBI lineage: Eukaryota > Metazoa > Arthropoda > Insecta > Hymenoptera > Chrysididae > Hedychridium > Hedychridium roseum. Next base: position 8,300,545 of record OZ022310.1, on the reverse strand, counting down.
AAACCGTGAGACAAGTGCGACGACAAGTGCACTTTCACTCCGTATTCAGCGATAATGATCGTCCGTCGTAGGAAAAGCAAATGAATTTCGGCACCTATTGGCAGAAAAGTCCCCGACTGCGGTTCCCTTGGTACTAAGGACAATGATAATCCGGTTAAGTGTCGGGCTTTAAAGGACTGGCCCTCGAAGGACCTTCGGCCCAAGGTGGGACACTCAAAGGGAACGGAGTTAGAACGAAAACAGTTTGCCGGCAACGGCACAGGTAGGGAGGAAGAGGTAAAGAATAAGCCAGAAAACTCAGCTCAAAAGAACGGACGCATGAAAACGCACGGAAAATAAACCAGCGAAGACCTGGGAAAATACAAGGAAAACACGTCTATGCGTTTCTGAAATAAAAGGATATATTTTGATAACACATAAATAACAATCTTTCTCTACATTGTCCGCTGTATAAAATTCTGTGGGCCATTATGAATAGAATAAATATTAGCGAAGACAGGAAAAATTCTCCTTTGTGGGAAGGTGAGGGAGGGGAGAACGGAAGCTGAAGAAAAATAGATCGATGGGGAGGCGAGGGAAAAGGGAGAAAGATGCCGACGGTACAAAGCGCTTTGGGCGCGTTTCACTCGCGCCGCAGGGCCCGTGGGCCCGTGGGCCCGTTAATTACAGCGCTCCGAGCGATCGTAATTATCCCAACGGAGATAATGAGTCGCACCGATCGGCCAACGAGGGACCTCGTCATGCCCGTCTATCCGAGTATCATTTTTCTCCCGAGTGATTTTGCATTTTGATTTTCCCGCCGACTCCGAGGCCGCCCCGGAAAAAAGCTGCAGGAATCGCTCGGCGAACGGGCCCCGTCTGTCACGCCCATTTCGATTTCACTGGACATACTCACCTCCCGTGAGAAATGCCACGGGAATTGAATCGTTTCCCCCAGGAAAAGCGTGAAATCGTGCCACCCAGGCGGCTTCAACCCTTTGCCGAGCTTTTCTTCTGATCCGTTATTATTATTCCATTATCGCACTTCGCAGCTCCCTCGACCTTAGTCCCAGCCCAAGAAAAATCTCTTCAAAGGCGAACAAATCTTCCCTCAATAGCCGCGCTTTGTCGTGGCCCACTGAGTCCTTCATTTAATTTCCAATTGAAAAATCACTTGGACACCGTGCCGATTGACGGGGACCGCTCGTCCACGATTAGAATATCGATCTTAATAATGACTCCTGGGGAAATCTTGAAATACGTGCATCGTAAAATTTGTAGATCGTGTCGATTGGCAGGATCGTTGGTTCGATAATGATTTCACGGCGTTACGCGGCTTGGCATTCCCGGCGAGTAACGAAGGGGAAAATCTCGGCTCTGTTCGCACGAAATCCTAAAATACGCGGGGATCGGAGAATGATCGTCTGCGAGGGGGAAAACGAGGAGGATGTTCGTCCTCGAGGCGGTTGCACGTGAGACGAATCGCGTAGGTAGGGGCGCGAGGAAGAAATGGACGACGGGTAAGAATGAGAAAAGGAGAGAGAGGCAGACGAGGAAGGGAATCCTGGGGGCTTTCGCGATGTGATCCGTCGGACAGACGGGAGAGGACAGGATCCAGTTTGCCTCGCGAGAGTATCTCGCCCGTTACAAAGTGCCTCCTGGACCGGCACCGGCACCGGCACCGGCCGACCGTTTATATATAACGCCCTGTCCGTCGTGTGTACGTGGATGGGCTTTGCTCTCCATTCAGAATGTCGACCGTTCGCCGTCGTTGACTCGATTCCTCGGAAACCGGACCGCTTGGTTCTCGAAAAAAAATCTCAACGAGTGGCCGGTCCGCGGGAGTTGAAAAGAGAACGCGGAGAAACCACTGGAAGAGAGACGAAACGTGCCGGTTAATAAGAGAAAAGCCCGGAACCTGGGTAATCGCGTTCATTCAGTAGCCTGGCTTCTTAATTAACGTAATTGAACTTATAATCCATATTTTACGCTATTCGAAATTCCCCGCACGCTCGACAATCCTAATAAATATCGCATTCAAGAGGAATCCAGCGCGTGGTAACGTTATTTGGATATTTTTATAGCTATCCAATTAAATCATTTGAGATACGTACGTAAGGCTGGCTGATGATCGAATATCGAATCTCTAGAATGACGGACAACGATGAAAAACGAGTAGAGAAGATGAGGATCGTGATTGATGAAGGAATCAACGAGAAGAACGAAATGCACGGCGTCTTGTCTTCCGTTGATTCGGAGTGCATTATTATTTATGAGATCTTACGTCTTCCTTTCGCGTCGTCGGAATCGTAGTTACCTGCGAGTACAGCCCGATGAAAGTCCGAAGAAGGCAGATGAGAATGCGGGTGCTTAATTGATAAAGATAAAATCCAAAAATAGCCAGTGACGATTCATTAACCAGTCTTGATGAAATGTGAAATTCCTCTGGAAAGCGCGTGTTGCTGAACGACGAACTAATAATCGCAAGTTTGGTAATTCAAGCGACATTACGTTACTACGTAAATGGACCGGGGCCAACTAATTCTTATCTTACGACGCTACAGGGTCGAGGATTCTCCGCAGATGTTGGCTAAATAATTCGACGGCTGTATTCTCCCCCTGTCACACCCTTCGAACGTTATCTTTCGTAATAGGCACTACTTTATCTGAGCCCAGTGGAATTGTATAATTCCAGAAGCTACGGCTGACAGGTGATACGCGTTACACGTAGTTCTAGTGGAGCATTTACCATCTCTGCGTGATTGCCGGAGAAACTGGCGATATTTCACGTTGCCGTTATTACGGCATTACAGCGTTAACGGCACGGCGCCGGTTGCCGTTTTGCCATAGTAAACGGCGCTGTATTTATAGCGAGGGCGCCCATAAAAATGTCCGCTGTACGAGAGAGCAAGATTTTTAGTGGATATTTTTCCTGGCTCTCGGGGCACAGGCGCGCGGGGTTTTTCGCGGCTGGTATGGCGCGTAGCAGGTGCTGGCGAATGCTTTTAAGAACACTCGCTTCCCCCCGGTGTTTTATTACTCCCGATTAAGAGGAAAGGAGGGACGCGTGTCTTATTATCGCCGACTGGCGAAGATCCTTACGACCTCGGGGCGGATCGGAGGACCCGGGGGTCGCGGTCATCGCAAGAAAGAACGTGCTCATGTGCCCGCGATGGCCTTGACCGCACGAGCCCAGCCACACCTTGACATCCCGCGATCGGCCAACCTTCCAAGGTATATCGCCGGGCGCAGGGGAGGGGGGGGCAGAGCGAGAGGGAGATAAGACAGAGAGTTTGCCGCTTACACGCGATAAAACATACGTGGTCCTTGTTCCGTAATGAAATTTCCCGTCGGAGCTAACTAAGACCGGACCACCGGGTAATTGAAATATTGATATGCAAATTGCGCACGGTCTGCTACCACGCCGGCAACCTAACGCAAAGGTTATGGAAAAAAGGTCATTTATACGGGATATTTATTTGACGGATTACACGTAATTTCAGAAACTCCTCGGACTTTTACCCAAAGATGTACGGATTTTTTCATCGGTTGGAATTTGTTTGCTCGAGCTTCTCCCTAAGAAGCACAATTTATATGGTAATAGGAAATGTTTCTTTAAACGTTAAAATCATTATAGACTTGGTCGGCCGTCGGCTTCCTGTGCGCTTCACATGTTAATCTCTGACAAATCACCTCTATTTCGAGTTTTATAATAGGTGACATTATTAGCCGAGCGCGAGCACGTTATTCAGATTTATCTGCTCTTTCCCATCCAGCGGTCTTCGCCGCTGACGACGGGAGACGACCAACTTATCTCTCCATCGGTTAATTCATTAAGACCTCCGGGCACGAACGACAAGCTTCTAATGCCGCGCGGTCAGATAAGGAAGTCGACATGAAGAGCCGGAACGAATTTAGGTCAAAGTTGGACGATCCGCAAAACCGATATTAGCTGTCCCCGAGATTTCACCAACACCGGCGGACGACTCCATCTTCGCTCGGCGGACAAAGCCAGCGATACTCAGCCAGAAAACTAATTACGCGAGTCTTGTCAGTGCTCATTCGGAGTAAGATTAATAGAACGACGATCGATCAGCCGCCCCTATACAATTACAGTTATTTATCGCCCGAAAGATCATACATTAACGCGTCGCACTTTTGTCGGCGGTCACGTTTCGCCGTTTAACATCGCGGCGTATTTTACCGCGAACAAACGGACACTTTTATCCTCGTCCCCCATATTTCCTGGCTCCGCGTCTGGCTCTAAATGATGCGACTCGTGCGACTGGCCAGCGACCACACGTACAGGAGTAATAATCCTCACGACTGGAAAATACCGAAACCGGGGATCGTTGGCCATTTACGATCGCGAAGTTACATTGTCGATTTCTTTGGATCGGAGTAACGAGATCCTAAATCCCAATGGAGCCGCGTGATGTTCGATGAAACGGGATTTCGTCGGGGCTTTTCCTCGGAGCGGAGTGTAGCTTGCATAGAAGACGGCTCGATATTTCAACGTCGTTCGCGCGGTCAGACAAGTAACGTGGACGGCGGTGTGCCACCGAGGTGGCCGTAGGTTCGACTTAATCTCGACGCCTTGTAATTAAGGCTTATCTTGAATATCGGAGATTCTTCGGTGGCCGTCAAAGGGTCCCGTGGCCGGTGACAATTTAGATAACGTCATCGTCGTCGTCGCCGTCGTCGGACTCCTCGTAGGACAGCAAGAGAAAAAGACCAAGAGCCACGCACACGCGTGCACACGTATTTTCCGGCGGGATTGACCGTAGATACCGCGCTGCCGTTCGACCAACGGGGCAGCAGGCTTTGGTAAAAGGGCCTCGAGGGGCCCAAGGGCGCTCGAAATCCGGGAAGTCGTAAAAGCGACCAAACAGCCTCTCCCTTTTGTCCGACCCGCGGACCCGGCCAGCAGCCTTTTCGCGGCTCTAACGCCGTGAGAATCTTTACATACCCCGCACCAGTCTTCCCAGCACTTCCTCGAATCTCGCCGAGAGGATAAAAAAGTACCGGCCAAACAATCGACAATCCGAAATCCCCAGTTTCACAGGAAAACCTCTAAACGTACCGCTGTCAGTGGAATTATTTATCACGTTGAGTAATTTCCTTAATGACGCGTCTGAGAAATATTTTCGATTTAAAATTCCTTCGCTCATTGCTACTCGCGGCTGGCTTATTAGCGTTAATTAAACCATTCCGGAGTACTCGATTAAATCGAGCGGCAACTTTCTTCTTTACTTTGCCAAGTGCAGAAAAGCTTCCTCTGACCAGGTAGGAGAAATGGTAGACGAATTTCCTGTCATTCCTTTAGCGAGCTGTGCTACCCTTATTTTACTGCATCATGCATAGTTGAAATTGTTATCGTCTCGCCGGAAATTGGATCGTTCATTGATGATTTCCCCGCACCTCGAAATGAATTCGAAGAAGTCACGACGATTACCATTATTCCGACCATTCGTTATGGCAAATGTAAGCAGATACGATTAATTCAGGCGACAAGTGAACTCCGTAAATGGAGCGTCGGTATCCTTTTTACCCAATTATCGTCTTCCTTGCCACCACTTAAGGACGGCTGATTATCGAATATACCTCTCCCTCTCCCAAAAGAATGTCGCAACTTAAAGCACATCTGACATTAATTTGTCAATGTACACGAAAATCAGTTTAATACGGTGCTGAAAAATTTGCTGTTGATAGCGGAATTGATTTCAGAATATAAAATATTCGTTTCATTAAGTTTCGAAATTATTTAATTATGACGCATTTAGTCCTCTATTTATCGTATGATTAACACGGACTTAATAATTTCTATAATTTCCTGAATCTCTTAATTTTGTCCCGATTTGGGACTACTGCGAGCTGTTAGTTGGTTCTTTAAAGTGGTTCTACAGTCATACCTGAATCCTCGAATTGAGCATTGTACAAGGGACACAGAGAGGTCGACTGTACTTCGGTACTTGTTACCTAACGACGACAACGAGTCCATTCATGGCTGCGCTGCATCGCACGTGATTCACGTTATCGCTGCTTGCCGGAAGAGGTGGAGAAGGGAGGAGAGGAGGAAAGAGAATGAACGTGTCCGGAGATTACCGCGGCGATCGATCGATCGAGTACATTAAACCACCGAGCGGTCATGCACGAGAATATTCATTACACGATATGATAATTCAAGGAACTTGATTTGTGCGAAGAAAAAGGTATCCTTAAGGAGCAGTAAATGTATGCTAATTGTATGTCCTCCATGTTTCCTTATGAAGCTCTTTATAAACTACCGAGGCATTATATTTTTCTTTCGTCACTCGAGACCTCATTTGCTTGCCCGTATCTCTTTCATCAGAATCGCTCAAGCGCTACTAAAAAGCGTTTGAAAATTACCCGAGCACCGGAAACATAGCATTCTTATCTTTCTGATAGTTAGTGTTAAATGTACGTGGATAAATTGGGTATTTTTATCGAAACTTGATTTCATCGCAGTGCCATCGGTTATCGTGCAGTTGGGCAGGAAAAATCGTGGAAAAAAAGGATCGAGGGGACGCGCGGTAGCTGGATCCCTGGCTATTAATCCCGGGACGATCGTCTCGCAGATTGACACACGGTGTCCGTGGTGGTTGACAACGGTTCTCGATGGTCGCGAGCGATCCCGTGATTTCGGGGCTTTGTCCGGAGCGGGTGGATCCCTCGGGGACATGACTACGGTTGCGGCCAGAGTCCTCTCCCTTCGTCGAGCGTGTGCCGTCCTTCGTCGCCTTCCCTTTGTCCGTTCACGTGAAAAATGACTCGCCGAACGATCGGAAGAAAACGAAAACTCGGAGAATTACGTGAAGGACGAAGGATGCGCGCCACGGACTCGCCCGATAAATCTTTGCCCTGGGGAGGGATGAGCGGGGGCCATTGGGGGAGGGGAGGGGGAGACGAGCGCGTCGGTACGAATGTCCTTACACTCGGCGAACCGTAAGATCCGAGATAAATCGTCGATTCTCTCCGCGATACGTAAGATCGTCGACGCTTCGGCCAGACTTCCGTCATTTTTTTCCCCGACCGCCGTCCGACACGCGTCGTTAGACGACACGATTTCCTTCGGACCGATTTCCACGAGATGTCTCACAGGGAATCCCAAAAGCGAGGACCTTAAATCGTTCCATCGCGATTCGTGTATTGAAATTCTCGGGAAAAAATTTTCAGAGACTCGACACGTCCTTGACTACCGCGCAGGAACAATAATTTCCGCTATAAATTTCCCTCACAGGTGCTGGTTTACGCGAAAGGGGCGGGAAGGGGGGGTTGACACTTGAAGTCGGTATAAAAACAGTGATAAACTCGCGAAGCCCGGGGTAGCTTGGAGGCTTTGGAAAGTACACGGTGGTTGACTACGTGGATCATTAATCAGCGTAGCGCGAACGAGCGCTCGTACGTCGATGGAGTCGTAAACCTACGGCGCTTTATGCTTAAACAGAGATTACACGGGCCGTGTCACGGTTGTTGCATTTGCTCGCGCATGCACCAGCCTCGCAGGCGCGAATCCTCTCAACCACGTGGATAATTAACACCATCTTCCTGCCATTGAACGTTACTTCACCTAGTGACATTAATAAAGCCATAACAGGTCTGCAGGGGCAAATAATGACCGTTGGTTGGGTCGAAAAAATTCGTTATATCCGCTCTGCGGTCGAGTGGGAACTTCCTCAACTTCCTGAATTTTCCTGCGGTCCCAAAGTCTTGCGTAACACGCTTGTTCACATTGTCCGTGAAAACGAGGCTTGTCTCGGTTTACACGTTGGTTTATGGTTCGTAATTTACTCGAAGGGGGCTATTGCCATTGGCCATTACGGGTCGTGTCAATCGCGGTGGATGATGTAAATGCAGCTCGTTGGGAAATTTGCGAGGGTTCCAGTGTCGTGGACGGCCGAGTCGTTGGGAGGAACGTTAACCGGCTGTATTTTCAGCGGCTCGTATGTACGATCGGGAACGACACGACGACGGGTAGGTCGCTGGAGTTTATCGGTATTCAGCGAACCTGCACCAACGACATATGCTCGATACGTTGGTCTCGCATGAGACACGCATACCTGCCGTTAGCGAGGCGGGCATTCACGCATGTAGACACCACGGGGCACCATATGTGTCCCCCTGGTGTCCTCTATCGCTACGACCCTCTTCTTCCTTCCTACCGTGTCCTTCTCCCTCGCCCTTGGCGATTAGCTCGACCGACAGACAACCCCACGTGGCCCGTCCACGAAATACCGACGCACACGTGAATTTCTCTCCCTCGAACCGCCGTGGCCCCACGCCACCTCGATCGACAGGAACCTGTGCTTCCTCCCTCTCTCCCTCCTTTCTCCTTCTTTCTCGAGCCCGACATATGCCAGCCGGTGACCCCGCTATGACGGCACACGTGGAAATCGATATTTCGCCGGCGACCTGCACAGAGCTACCCTAATACAACGATGTCACTCACGAACAGGTCGATCGTTCACGAAATCGTACACATGTGCCCCCTTCGGTACCTGATTTGAGATTTCATCTACCATAAGTTCAAATTCTTCTCAAATTCTTCAAGAAGGGTACACTTTATTATTTCTCAAGATTACTTTTATTTTGATGAACGAACGAGTCAATAGCTAAGATTAATTGACCTTGCGTTGATCGTCGTGTTTATTCGCGACAAGTTGCAATGAGTCGACGATTTTCGCGTCGAAGGACGAAATCTCTGCTGACCGTGACGATGAGATTCCACTTTATTGTCCGTCCAGTCCATCGGTGGATAATGAGAGGTCCTAAGATCCGCGTTTCATGGGATTGCGGGCCGATATATCGCGGATTGTTGGAAATCGAGAGGTCTTCATTTGTTCAGGAAACGCAGCACCATTAAAAATAACGGCTATGCAAATTCATAGGGTTAGAAGGCTTATTATAGGCAGGGCAAGGCCTTGTCGTTACGAATTCACGAGTGGTGAAAAAAAATAGAACAGCGACGCAGTTACTCGTAGGAGAGACGAATTATTCTTTTGAAAAGAACGAACCATGCCTCATCCCGGTAACTACTCGAAAACCACTGGAGCTCTCTGTAACGCTCTCTAATCTCTATGATCACGCGCAAGAAGGATCTAGGGATCTAGTTGAGCCCCGGGCGTCGCACCTTCCGCGCGCAAAACACAAAGACCGTCGTCTTTGGACTCAGGGGGCTAACGTAGAGGAAAGTTCACGTGCTCGGACCGAGGCATCGCTCATCTCGCCACTCGGACGGTAATTAATTTCACGATAATTAGCGGCGCGGGGCCCGACGGCCATGGCCGCGCGCCGAGGCCCGAGAATATAATTACGGTATAAATTCTCAAGTCAAAGGTACAAGGTAATAAGCCTCTTATGATCGCCCAGGAAAACTGCCTCGTTTCATTCTTATTCGTCCCACTCGTTTTCTTTATATTCTCCGTCTCTTATACCCTCCATTCGCGGCGTGAGCTTCGACTTTCTTTTTTTACCCTCGCGTCAAGTGCTGTTAAATTTGAAGCTATTCTTTACACTGGACTTGACCGCGAAGAACCTTCGTGCCGCAAGGAAGTTCAGAGCGGACAAAAAAGGTCTTGCTGTATGCTTCATTCTTGCGAATTACTTATGCGTTCATCACGAAAATCGTGACCTTTAAAAACATTTTTACTTTACCAATATTAGTCTAGCGAAAACTAAATCTCCGTGAATCGCAAAATTTTGTAATCCGACAAGGCCGACTGGTCCGCTTTATAGTTTGTCAGGGTGAAAATCTGTCACGGAGCCGAAATCCGGAGAATTAGTGAGAGTTTAGCCGGCAAACGGGTGAGCAAATGCAGCCGATCGGAGGCCAGTGAGGGGCTACGTTCACGTCCATTGTCTACCGGTCGTACCCCGCGGCGCCATGTAAATGGTCAATCTGTTTATCCGTAAAGCTCACCCCAGGTGACGACAGATCCGACGACGCGGCAAGTGTACACTATATACCCTCTCCGTGAACCACAAACGAATAAACAGAGACGTAAACCCGAGTCGCGACGCACAGACAAAAAAAACAAGAAAACAAGAAAACTCACGATATAAATATCTGCGAAATTTTTCATCACGTATGGAGGCATTACATTTGTTATTTCTCGATCGTACGGCAAGTGTGATTGCAGTCGGTGGTACGATCGAAGGGCGAATCGATGTCGAATAAAAAGCTTTTGTACGTAGAGACATAAAACGGACGGACGGGGTCAACTACCGGCAGGTAGGTTTGTCCTGGTGTGCGAGTATATCTGTAGAGGAACGACGGTTCCCTTCCTCCTGGCGGTCCTGCGAGGATCGCACTGCGAACTACACGAGTCTCCGTTAAAGATTTACGAGTCCGTGGGACGATCCTTAAGGGCCTCGTACGGCCGACGAGCCGAAGACGACGAATCCTCGCTGCGCGACAAATTCCCAACCGCAAAGTGCAGGTACCGCCATTATTATCGTGAGCTTCTCTCCCCCTTCGTTATGTATGGCAACCTGTTTCGCCCAACAGGCGTATCGGCCATGTCATACGTGCGCTCTCTTTCCCTTTCTTCGTGGCATAATCTTCATTCTTGTAATCAGCGCCGAGTTACGCAGCTCGGCAAATTGTCAATTAATCGCTTAAAGCTTCATCCATTTTGCATGCTTTGGATGAACTTCAGCTTTCCCTTCAGCTACCTCCTCGGTCGGTAATAAATTTCCTGTTTTATTTGTCTAATTGAACTCCCATTACCGTAATAACGAATGTGTTTATTTTTCTGTATATTTGGATTAAGTGTTCGCCCGGAATATCGTATTTTTCTGCTCCGGTTTTGTTCCGTTTAATCCACCCTCATCTCCGTTTACACGACTCCCACCCCCTTCCGCGAAACAGGAGTACCGTTAAACCGTGGGTCGGATTAAATGACAGCGATTTTCTGGCTGCCCGGCTCCGAGCGGATCTTCCTGGGACCGACGATTAAAGCACCGAAGGACCGAGGCTTCGTATTAATCCGATAATCGATTCGATCGATAAAAGGCCCGCTGCTTATAAACTTGATGCATGGGCAAAATTATCCCCGTACACGTATTACGCGTGCAGGGCGCATAATTCCCGATGCATCGATGGGCCCCTTCTTTTTTGGCCAACAAAATCGCGGAGGATGCGGGATAAAGAAGGGGCCGGTGGTCGCGATAAAAACGATTATCTCGGTACGCGGATGATATACGCGCGTGTATCTGTCGGTTGCATAATTTCGCATGCACCGAGGCGCTGGCTCTCTTGGATAATCGCAACAGATGTACCAAATACGAGGAACACGATGGCAGTCCTCAATTAAAAGACAGGCCTCTGGCGATCGACGATTGAAAAGCTCCATGCTCATTGGCCATTTAAAAAGGGCCTCCCCCGGCGAGATTTATCTCCGACTCGCGCGTAATACGCGCTCTTTAAATTGATATTTCGAAGCGACGCGGTACCTTGGCCGTTTTTCCCCGGCGTAAAACTTCTCAAACTCGCTGTAGATCATCGATCGATTCTCCTCGCTCGCGATTCTTTTTACGCCGTAGCAGGCCGGACGACTCGGCTGTCATTCATCGTTTCGACGTCCATTCAGCCTAACCGACGTATCGAAGCTCCTTCCCGTCCCTTCGGCCTGCGCTGTCAGCGTGCACCATTTACTTGTCACGGACAGAACGCGACCAATAACGAACGTCTCACGGCCAACGATCCAGCGCTCACCCTACCCCCGGACCATCATTTTTCGACGACCCAACCAACGAAAGGGCCCACGTTCCTTCCACCCGTGTATCATCGCTATTACATCATTAACCTGCATTACCATGCACTTACACGTAAATGCCCCGTATTATTTTATGAATGAACATGCTGCAAAGGTTTCACTTTCTTCGTACAGCGGACCATTCACTGTGTGATACGAAGGAAAATGGAATTCCTAGAACAGCATTGTACATGAACAGCTACAGTTGCATCGAATTTTTCGATCGCAGCTTTCGGAGGGTCATAGAGCTCAAGGGGAGATTCCTCAGAATTTCAGAACTGCTCGCTCTCTGTGTGCGTGTATGTTCACTGTTGCACGTGCAGTCGTGATCGCACGGGGCCCTAGGAGCACGCGTGGATTTCACACAGAAGCAGGGATGCTCACACACATAAGCGGACACACACACACATGCTGGACCGGTGATGCACGCACGCGAGCGCCGTCTCGTCGGTGAGAGGATGAGACTGGTCCCCCCGACTGGAGGGGAGGGGATGGCCACGGTGGATGGGGTTTCGGCGCGCGCCACGACGTCGTAGAGGGGAGGACGGCTCGCGTCTCGAGGTTTTTCCCCTCTCGTCCCTCCCCCCCGGCAGGGCCCGACGATCGCACGGCCCCCACCTGCCGGCCCCTCGCGCGCGCGTTCGTGCCGCCACCGGGCACCCTCTCAGCCCCACCATCCCCTCTACACCTCCTCCCGTTCATCCTCCTCCTCTTCCTCCTCCTTCTCTTCCCAGTCCACCCTCTCCTCCTGCCCTTCCTCTCCCTCCCCTCTCCCGCTCTCTCACTCTGTTCATCCGTGTCTCGACCCCTCGCTTACCCTCTAGCCCTCTCCCTCTCGCTCTCGCCACCCCCTGCCCCTGGACCAGCTTTTTTCTACCGGTAACTGTTCAAATTTCGATCCTCGAGACATGGACCGCCGGTGGGGATGTGGACCCTTCGTACGTGCGCACCAACAGTGTTTCTCACCTGCGTCCCGAGAATCTCAACGAAACTCCTCAAAGAACAATTGCGCTCCTTCTTCCGTAGCCAAAAAAAATATGGTCGTTGAGTAAACTCTGTTTGCGCTTCGGCTGAGTAATGTCCTTAGGAAGGATTGCCGACTTCCTTTATGAGCCATTCGCATATTTTTCAATGTTTTTATGAACTCGAGTAAAAAGTCTACGCTACAAAGGGTTTGTTGCCATGGAACTACAGAGTTGATAAAAAAAGGAACACATTACCTACGTATACAACCCCTAATAGAATGACAAAGTTGACGCGGCGAAAGTGTACATTCCTGATATTTAAAAATTGTTCAATTGTCGCGTGAGATGGATCATAATATTTTGTAAGATCTTTTAAGACGAGCGAACTGGAGCGAAGCTACGATATCGTAGAAGTTGGACAGGGTCTTTGGCGTATATCTCGCCGCTGGTTACCAAAGATATCGTAGGTATTATCGTGCAGGATAAATCGGTAAACAGATACGCAAGGTACTCGCACGGGTATCCCGTGGAAGATGAGAATCTCGGGCGTCGTAGGGCCTTCGGAGGGAAGTGGTGGGGATCCGGTGGAGGGTATGAGGCGCTACGGGTCCGGTAGGGTGGGCAGCGGCAGAGGGGGAGGGGGTTTAGGGCCCGAGATCCTCGAGCGTATGGGACCCGGTGGTGGGGATCGGCGCGTGCCCGCCCGGCTATATAAGGCCCCGAACCCTCCCCGACGAGGCATTTCGGGAGCCAAGACCGTACCTTGAGTATCGAGGGTGCGGATTCAGTTTTCACGTTTCACTGCAGGCCCGGTCGATCGAAGCTTTTTCTTTTTTTTTTCTTTCCCTTCTTCATCTATCCCCAAGTACACGTTCCCTCGTGCGTAATCGTGACGTCGTGCAGTCGTGCAAGGATTTCCAAGAGGTGCGTGAGCCAAGAGGGAAGAAGGAGGAGGACGACCTGCGGACTTCGAAGAGTCGAAGAGAGAAGAAGAGCGAGCTTACTCCCCAATTGGCCGTTTTCCATCAGCCCCGCGGGAAATTGAGAATCGGCCAGATTTTCAAGGTCGTCGCGTGCACGCACAGTGTTGCACACGAGACATCGTGCTGGGTGATCACGGAGTGATATGACCTTAGTGGGCACGAAGGAGCAGCAGAACACGAGCGTATTGCCGATCATGTTGAGCGTTCAGCAGCAACACCACCATCATCACGGGCTCCACGGTGCGAGCGGGGCAGGGGGACAGGGCCATCGGGGCAACGTGATCGTCTCGGCGAGCAGCATGCCAGCCGGCGACATGAAGGGTCTGCAGCAGCATGCTTGCAAGCGATCCAAGATGTACGCTCAGGCCAGCGGCCCGTATGGCACCGTTCCTCACCAGCCGGCCTCGGTCGCCAGACGTAACGCTCGCGAGAGGAACAGGGTGAAACAGGTGAACAACGGCTTTGCCACCCTCCGCCAGCACATTCCCCAGAGCGTCGCACAGGCCTTGGGTGGAAACACTGCGGGAACTCACGGAGGCTCGAGGGCGGGTAGCAAGAAACTTTCCAAGGTCGAGACACTTAGGATGGCTGTGGAGTACATCAGGAGTCTTCAGCGTCTCCTGGACGAGCACGACGGAGGCTCGGACGTGGCTTCGACGGCTTCTTCGGCATCATCAGTTTCCTCGACGTCCACGTGCGGCTCGGCCAATGGCATTGCCTCGGAAGCCGTTCATCACGCGGAGCTCAGACTTCGCGGAAACGTCGTCGGAGACATGAGACACCACAGCCCAGCCTCCGAAATCCACCGACATCAACATCTAAGACAGAATCCCAGTCCTAGTTTCGTCCCGGCACCTTGTTCCGAAGCATCGAGCTCACCGACACCCAGTTTTGTCTCGGAAGCCTCTTCCGCCGGAAGCCAGGGCTACGGAACCTCATCGGGAACCATCTACGCCACTCACACGGATGCCTACGACAACTATGAACCCATGAGCCCCGAGGACGAGGAACTCCTCGACGTCATCTCATGGTGGCAGCAGAGTCAATGAGAATCTACCGTTAACGGAGTCTACACGTCTGCTCCGCCAGGGTCCTTGCGTCCTTCCTAAGGTTGGTATTCATCAGCTTCGTCAATGACAATGACAAAAATGAAGACGATACTGACTACCGTTCGAACAATTTGACTTTTCCTTCGTGCACTGAACTCCTTTGACGAAAATTCAGCCGTAATCATCGGGTTACTTTCATGGGAAAACGTCGTAAAATGTATGCTTTTTTGTTAAGAAAGTTGAACTCTGTGTACGAAGCTTTTGTGCACCGCAATAATCGTATTACCGTGTCAGAGGACGTTACGTCATTATTCCTCGGGTTCCCTCTGACTCGGATCTCCGGCTGGTTTCTCTCCTCCCTCGTTCATCTCCCCCGGGCCGTAAATTTCGACGTGGACGTGGAGCGGGAATATCCGCGTTAGCGAGGAAGCTCAAAGAAATTTCCGACTGGGTTTGTGACCTTGCCCCCTGACAATGGTTATCTATCTTTCTCTCTGCCTCTCCCCACGTATCTCGTTCTCTTCCTTTTCGTCTTTCTCCAATTCGCGCGCGCGCGCGACCCCTCGCTGAAACCCCAACCATTCAAATCGGAGACTCCATTCAGGGAGCATCGAGTATACATCCGAGGAGCGCGATGCTTTTGTGCTCGATTTCTTTCACTGCGTACGCATGTGCCTCTGTGTGTATATGTGTGTGTGTGTGTGTGTGTGTGTGTGTGTGTTCGCCGGTCCTTCGTCTCCTCCCGTGCGTTTTTTCGCCCTCCGTGCCCCTCCCTCTTCCTGCGCTCCTAAACGGAGCCGATTCGTTCTGGACCGGCAGAACGACGGCTACCTCCTTTCCAAAGTCCCCAGGATCTTCCTTTCCCCGAGTCAAGGGATTAATTCGATAACGATAATTCAGCGGACCTAACGGTCGGCTTTACCGTTCCTCCTCGACGTTTACCATCGACTAACGGAACACCTCTTACTCATTTCGAGCGTTCTCGAAAGAATTCTACAACTTATCAGAAATTCGGGACAGCGAAACGAGGGTACTGCTAAAATCGTTCTCGAGTTTCGCAATGTTCCGGGGGACGTAATCTCTTGTCCAATCTTGCACAGTCGAATTTCGTCTTCAATCTTGATGGTGGAAAGTTTTCCGTGGAATTCCCTGGGGCTCTGTAAAATGTCTCCTCCCTCTGGCCTCGGTTCCTTGATCTCGCGCTTGCGTCGCGCTGCGTTTCACCTGAATGCATCTTTCAGGATATTCCAGTCCCCGGCTTTTGTCGGTTTCTCAAGCTACGCCATTCTTCGTGAGCTCCTTTCCTCCTACCGTCTGTCCGCACTGTGAATCCCTGCGCGTAAAACTGCCCTTACCTGAAATCATCCCCTGCCTCGTTCTACCCGTCTACCTGTGGGATTCGTCCTTTCACCTCCGTCGAAAATCGATTGTCGCACCTCGCGACTTCTCCACGTGCAGGAAAAATCCAACCGAGAATGCAGACGAGAAGGAAAAGTCAAACATTCAACTACTGAAACGTAGAAATATGTCATTCTCTTTCTCTCCCTCCTTGGGTACAAAGACTTACGTATTCTTCCTCTTTTTGTTACAGAAATGGCCAGTACGAGAGTCACTGCGTCCGAGGAAGAAAAATGGCTGAGGGGGCCAAAGGGGGACGAAAACCGACGGCTGTTCCACTAACTGTGATCTAGTCATATCCTGTACATAATCGAGTTGCGCTCTAACGAGAGGACCCCCCTCTCGTCGTTAGCTTAACGCCATTTTTATGCCTATATAGTTTACAAAATCGTAGATTTATATTAATCGATTGTAAATAAGAGTGGAGAATATGCGAGAATCGTATAGGAGAGAGGCTGAGACGAGTCTAATCGAATGTCGAGAAGAGTCGATCGATCGGGGAACGTCCTCGAAGGACGTGCGGCATTCCGCAGTGCCTTAAAACCAACCGACGTTATTTATATCGAGTCGTTTCAACGAAACGAGAGTCTGCCAAGCTATCGTAATATTATTATATAGTAATACCGTAGGCCATAAATCCATCGGGAAAAGCAGATCGAAGGTGGAAAACCGCCCGATGAAAATTACGTATGCCAGTGCCTTTGTAAATATATACATGTCGACAGATAACTCGTTAAATATATTAAATATCGTTATGCATTGAAACCATAGCTGCATTCTTCATTCCTACCTTTAACCCCGTACTCTTAATTCACGTAATTTTCCAGCTCGAAGAATTGCGAAGGTTTTTCAAAAATAAAGATGCATCCAAGACACCATAATCCTTTGTCCCTTAATTTGAGTAATCATTTCGATGAACAGGCTTTTCAAAAAGTACGGAAAGAATTGCACAGGGACAACACTGACATTTGGTTTGAAGTGTCGATCGGTAAGTTTGAGGTACTAAATATGTGAGATTTACTGTAAGTTGTATTTACGAGAGGCGTGTTGGAAGTTGCTGGCACACCTGACTTGGTTGTATCGAGTCAGGTACTCTGATGCTTACCTGACTCGAGTACCCAAGAAAATTCTTCAAGGAATCTCCATTGTTGGTAATAACGGTGTCCGTCGTCGAAACTAACGAACGTAAAGTCCGATTGATTATAACCCGACGTTCACGGCTTCGCCCGTAAACGAATTGCAATGGCCGTCATTACTTCGTCAGGTAGATACGGGTTAGTAACCTGTCTTAACGGACTGGTAGTTTTAGGCAGAAAAGCCTGGAACAGGTAAAGCTCAGTCGTGGAATTGCTAGTCGTAAGCGTAAGTTTCTCAAAGAATTTCTCTGACGGTTGCTTTCTTCCTTTCGGCCGCTCAAAGAGAAGAAGAATCCATTGAAGAAAAACTTATGTCGCAAAATCCTCTCTCCGTTCAACCGTGTTCACGATAAGAATATTTCTATTTGTAGAAATGATCGTGGGTTGTAGGAATATTGCCCATAGTTATTCGGAATGACTTGTCAGGGAAAATGGGAGGAATTTGCTGAAAATTCTGAGCTCCTAATCGAACTATTTTCCTACCCTGTTCTTGGTCCGTGGAACCGGAAATTGCTTGTCTGAGAATGACGATGCCGTGCGAAACAAGATGATCCCTTTAAACGGAGGAAACAAGGAGGAAATTGGGGCCTGCGAAACAAGATCATTGTGCCGTCGAAGGAAGTCAGAGAATTGGAAAGAAAGGAAGTGGCCCTTTAGACGGGGGTCGGCCCATCGGTTTTCCGTTTTCACCATCGATTATGCCCCGGCAGACTAACGAGGAACGATATCTCATTCGCTGATTAGCCACAGCCTTGACGTTCCAGACGGAAACTCAATTTACCTTCCGACTTCCATTTGTCAGCTTGTAATTCCCGCTTTCCACTTTCCGTTCCTTGCGTAATCCTTAAACTGGCCACTGGCCATGTGCGATTAAATTTTGTCGGCTCGTTAAAGGTATTAACATGAAGTGTTATAACTCGACGAAAGCTGTAGCAAGCAATTTCGTGTACAAAGTATCGAAACTGCTGGATAATTCCACAAGTCGGCATTACGTAAAGGATAAACGGATCGTCGTTAAAACGTACTCGAAGAACAAAGAATTACAACGTGTCAACATGTCGCAGAAACTCGAAGAAAAATCTTTACGTTGAATGCCTTGTTTTCGGAGGCTTTTAAGTTGTTTGCGGTCTCCGGGAAGACCGAAGTGTAACTAAAGGGAACGACGATCGACGGGAAGATTATTCCTACGCTAGCGGGTTATTTGCTCAAAAAACCACAAGGACACTGACAGGGATAATGGCAGGCCACTCCGCCCCTCGGCACCGTATCGTTACCGACTTCTCCACCCGCGTAAGGAAACGTCCCTCAGGGGCGTATTATATCGTCTCCCGAGAACCTCTCTCGCGCATCGTTAGCTTCACCTCCTTAAATTACCTAATTCCCGAGGAGAGTGTTTTCCTCACGGTAAAATCCCGTCTTTTCGCCACTGCGGTCCAAGCTGGGACTCTCCTGTGATTTCGTTGGGTTCGACGGAAAATCACGAAAGTGAGATCCTTCCTTCGTGCCTGTGATTCATGGACCTTTCTGTCTTTCTCGCCGAGTAGCAATTTCAGCCAATTAAATGGAGAGCAAGCCTGTTATTCTACGTGTGACGTAACTAGCGTATCGAATGAGACTGAGTATAATTTTTTGGGACTTGTAAAGCACGTATCGTGAATCGAAATGGAGAAATCCTTCTCGGTTTCTTCCTTCCGTATTCCTCGCTATTGCCAAGGATTTTCTCCGCGTCTGGGAACTTCCTCGTCCTGCTGGCGAGTCGAGTGGACAAAGGAGAGGGGGGGGGAGGGGATAGGTACCTATCGTCCTCTCAATCGGCGCCACAAATTAACGTCTGTTACACAACGCGAAGGCAGTGCCGTGTGCGAGGTAAGGCGCGACCGAATAAATCCTCTTATCCGCGTCGTCGGTTCGCGCGGTGGAATGAGAAAAGTGGCCCCGGGAACCGGCGCGAAGACGTTCCTCGCGAGGACAGTCGTGAAAGACGATCGAATCGCGGACCTGTCCTACCGGTGCGACGGGTTAAAGGGACTGGGCCCTTTCGGAGGGTGCCGCAACTATACGAATGCAGATCCGTCTAGCCGTCGGATCTCCCCGGCAAAAGCCGGGTAACGACCCTTCGCCGTGTACCTCGTTACTCCGGGCCCTTCGTCGCGCAAGGACCACCGTCAAATTGGATTTAAGGACCAAGGTCATCCCTCATCGGCAACATCAACCCGTCGTTCGATCAAATCAGTCAAATGGCCTTCGCTAAAAAATAATATCATAATTCCCCTTAATCGTTGTTCACGTGTTTTGATAATTGCTGTAATTTTTCCTTCGGAACAGTAAAATGTTCTACAGAATGTATGAACCCTCTTTTATCGCTCCGCTTTATTGGAAGGTCCGATTTGGTGGGGTAGAAAAAAGGACATGTTAAATTTTGTCGGTCGTCTAGAGGGATGAGTGAGCTTTCAGGACGGTGGAGGTCGAGAGGAACGAGTCTGTAATATATTCCGTGGCATCGTAGCAGCGGTTCTCCTGGTCGGACGGGGTCCAGTGGTCCCCTCCGGTCTGGCCTGCGACTCGTACGCGTGCTTTCGCCGGGCTACCAGTAGGATAATTAGAAGCAAGTTCTACTTTTTTCCCGGCTCGTCTACCGGAATCCAGCGGGCTCACGTGCGCGCGCTGCCTTATGGGGAACATTTTGTTCCGTTAGAAGGAGTGATCGGGCCCCGAGCGACCGAGAAAACCGACGACCGGCCCTCAATGCGTCGGGACGAAGGTCCTCCTCCAGTTGTCCAGACGGCGACTTGAAAAGACATCCCCTGCCGCGCTCGCCGGATAATTAGGAAATACGTCGCTGACATTCCGCGGGTTTAATCACATCGACGAGCGCAGGACCAGTCGACCCGCTGCAGTAATAAATAAGACGGACAAGAGAAAATCAACTCCTCGTGGACGTACATTCGCTCGAAAGAAGAGACGTGCCAGTTTCATCCCTCACCTGCCGCGGTCACTCCCTCAAATATCGATAACTTTCACGCCCCAACGTGTCGAATAAAATCGACAATTCACGATAAAAAGGCACTTGTCGTGGAAGAAAAATGTTGAGAGTTTTATATATCGACGTAGGTGATTCAACTCCGTCGAGGAACTAAAAAGTATTTTTCGTCAATACCTGTATTCCATTTGAGTAGAATCTTCGGCAGAAACTTCTCTTCAAGGTAACGAAATTGTAATTCGTTGACGCTTTTCTAAGCGGAATGTCATGCGAATTAAAGGTATAAAACAGGGAATTACGGTTCGTGTTTTGCTGAGCTCGTGGTTTTACGGGGGATAATTAGAAAATACGATGGCCGTAAACGTGCTAGTTGGAAATAATTAAGGCGAAAACTGGCGGATGGAGACTCGTGCGCCGGGAACGATAGCCTTTTTATTTAGCCGCGCGTTGAGCTCGATTTCCCGGAGAGTGGCTCGTAATTAAATAATCACGCATGCCGACGAATCTCGCTTGATCAGGAGCTTCGATAATGAAGCCGTCATTCTTATCGCCGAAAGACACACACAGAGCGACGTTAGATCCCTAATTAACACCGCAAGTGTTTAGCGGCAACGCGTATCGCCGTTTCGTTGTTTTCTTACACGGCGCTCAGGGCTTTTCAGTAGGATAGCCGGATAAGCTCGTGAAAAAGTAGTTTTAATTAAGCCGATATTGGAGCTCGAACATCGGCTTCTGCTATAAAACGTCGTTTAAATTGCCGTATAAAACGTCACCGCTGGCGCATCATTAACAGACACTCACTCCGTGAGAAGTTTCCGAAGAATTCGGTGCTCGTCTTCGGGGCAAGATTTTATGGGATTCTGTATATGATTTGCCTTATCACGGTCCACATCTATTTTAGAACTTTATCGCATCAACATTTCAGCCGTGAATTTAATGTCAAGAATTCTTCATCGTTTTGACATCCGCAACAGGGAGATCATTCTCTGCCACATTTTACGGTTTCTTTCTGTCAGAAGAGAGCTTTACAATGCGCCATTCGGCCGGTGTTGATTGAAGCAGGGATGAAGTCGTCAATCGCGGGACCGGAAGTCGACGTTCGGAGGATTCATAAAGGTGAGACGGAATGAGACGTGACACACGAGCGAGCGAGTGGGCGAGCGACCAATGAATGCCGATCGAGAATGCCCGGGGTATCTTCGCGGGCGGTCGTTCCGTTCCACTTAGATTCTATTTAGCGACTTGGCCACGACTTTTCGGGGCTCACTGAGCGTCGCAGAGGGTTGCCAGCCAGGAGCGGGGGGAGAGAGGAAAGCAAGCCCAGCTGGGAAAAGGAGACGGGTGAGGGAAAAAGACGAAGGATTGGACGAATTCGCCACGAGTATCGTGGGTGGTCGCGTCGGAGGAGGACCGGAATGGCTTCCCCGGGGAAACGGCGTTGTGGCTCGCGCACGTCGGCCGGATTCCACGATCCTCCTGGCCGATGATCCCACGTGCGAGCGCAAAAGATCAGGGAGCGAGATACACCCCGGGTCTATACACCCGATCATCGCGAGAGTAGCCCCTGGCGAGCGAACCTTCTCCCGCCGTATCCCCATTACTCCCGACTTTTACGATAGCCCGTCGATGACGTGCAGCCCGTGAGAAAAACTTAAACCCGGAAGAACCGCGAGATCGTCATCCATCACGCGCGATTTAATGAAACAGAATAAAATACATTTTCGAATAAATACCGACGGAGCGCCAGAGTAATTAGACGTCTAGTCATCTCCTCATTCTTCCGAGGACTCTTCAAGTCCGAGGAAATGCTTCTGGGAAGGGAGTCGAATGAAATCCTCAGAAGTTAAATCAGCCGGTCCTAGATACGTCGAGATTTGGGAATGCCAGTGGCCGGTTGATGTGATACTTAAGTCGCTGGGTCCCGTGAAACTAGACCCCTCGTAGGAACGAGGAAACGTAGAGTGGACATTGGAAGATGGTATCTGCGTGGCGCACGGCCCCATGAGGACCCGATGTCAACCGGCCACGACGATCGGTCATCTCCTGAAATTCGATCGGCTCCCCGAGCAGTTCACGGGCTTCCACTTTTGTTTTCCACCGGGAAGAGAATCGTGCAGGCCGATCTGTGCCAAGGAGTCCGCGCGAAGGGAGGTCCCCGCGGGAGATCGTTCGCCCACGCACACGAAACTGGAGTATCGATCACCTTATCTCGCCCCGGTGTTTCTCCTAACGACCCACCCCCTCTGCCCCCTCGCTTGGACACGGGGAGTGCATGTCCGGCAAGGGTGAAAAACAACGGGGGAGGATTCTCAGCGATTCTACGGCTGTCAGGGAGGTGCGAGGTCCTAGCGGGAGACTGTTACCTCGTTCCACGTTCTTCCAAATATATTTATGAAAGCCTCGGGGCACGCGTGTGTCTCACGCATCGCCAGGTAGTGTCCTATGAGTTACACTCTTTCCCCGCCCACAGAGCTTCCTCGTATTACCCCGCGTTTGTCATCCACGAGTTACACAGATTCCCTTTACATTTGCTTCATCGTGTCGATTAAATTTCCAGCGCAGTGTAAGTTACGAAATATTACTCCGCTGTCAATTTCTGTCATATATTCGTAAGACGTGGAGTAATTTTCGGAAATCCAGGGAACGTTGTTGTAGGAGCGGAGATGCCGATTTACTGGCTGTGAATGGAGATAACGAAGACATCGGTTCTGCCCGGTAGAAAAGAGGCAGGGCCTAAACCATGCCGAGGAGTATATGTGCATATGAGAAACGACGAGGTAAGACGCCCACTCGTTGAATATACATCAACGGGATAAGCATTATCCGCGTGAATGGCTCGTCGAAATGGCTTCTCATTGAAACCCATCAACGTCCCTAGCTTCTTACTACTCTGCCTTTTCTTTGGCCCGTAAAAGCCTATCGTAGGGCTCGATGAAATAGTGTCAACATTCTCTTTCATCAGCAGCCACGGCCCCGTATGTTTTCTCTCTAAAGTAATATAAATATTGTCCCCCGCGTCAACCTAACACGATCCGCGCTAATGAAATAATTTCATCCTACGAAAAGTGTATTTGTTTGCGGACAAATGTTATTGTGCGCATATCTTCTTTAGGGGCTTCCCACGTTTTTTCTTTCATCGGAATTAATCCGTCGGCGATTTCCGTTGCCACTTCCCCGAGGAACGGTCGACCTAACGAACCGCGAAACGCCTTTCGAACGTTAAAGCACCGAGAAGAATGTAATATACAACGCGTGCATGTTAATGCGTGCATCGCTCGCAGCGCCGGTGCAAGAATGCATCTCGGTGCGTACGGTATATGCGAGGGAATACTGTTTCATCCTTCTCCCCCTTGTACGGTTCCTCTTGGTCCTGTTCGGGCGGTGAATGGATGCGTTTACACGGTTGCTTATCGCACCCCCTGGCTCGGCCCGTGTACCTTTACGCCACCGAACGCGATGCATAATGGATAAAGAACCGAATCGGAGTCTCGGGTCATCTTTATTCATCGACAACCGACGGATCCGCCGAGTTAAATCGTCCTGCCGAAGATTGCAGAGTCCTCGGGTGATGAAAGACAAACGCGGACGATTCTCCAAAGACGTTAATGAAGGTTGCGTAGAAAAATGGCTGACGTTTGGGCGATTGACTCGTTGTTGAATGGCAGGAGTTTCAGGAGAATGGGGCTAGGTCGAGGAATCGAAGGATAGCAGGAGACTGGTTCTTAAGAGAAGGAAGAAGTTGACGCAATGACCGTTCTTACGGGGAGGTAAGGACTACTATAGAGCGCAGGGAGTGCATGGCGTTGCAGCATAACTTCCCCGACACGGTATAACTCCAGCGGAGCCATTGTCTGTCGCCGGAGGCGTCCGTTCAACGAAGAGCAGCTTCATTGTCACGATCCCGTAGCCATGAATGGTCGGCTATCTCGTTTAACTTCAATTACCGTGGCTTCCCTTTCATGCCGTCGGTGGTGTGTAGTACACGGTACCAATGGAAGATATTCCCTTCCTCTCTCGGAGTTTGCCCCTTCTTCCTCATCCTCCGGCCCTTTCTTTCTTCCGTCCTCAGGCCTTTGTTGCGGAAAAACCATCTTTTACGCGCAGCTTCGGCTGCCCTCGTTAGATTCTACTTTGCCGGGGGATACCCGCGGTTCGACCTCAGAAACCGAATGCCACGCCGGCAAAAAAAGTGTCCTCACTCTCTTTCGGTAAATCCGCCCGTGGAAATTGCCAATGGTGTACCGCCCGTGTCGTCTTCGCCGGCACCGTTCTACGTAAGCCAGGACTACCTTACTTTCGTCGCTCCGTGAAACGAGCAAGTTAAAACGGTCGTAAATTAAGGGTTCACCGTGAATGAAAAACTGCACTGTTTGCAGTCTTCGCCATTCTTGCTTGGCCGAAGGATAAGTAAGCGGAAAAATGCGATAAAAAAAAAACGGAGAAGGCAGAAGTCAAGATTTCCTTCAGTGCGAAATCAGTGGGATTCTTCGGGGAGAAATTCTCGTGCAAGCAAGCGCATTGTGCTCGGGCAAATTTATAATGTTAAGGATCAGTATCCGTGGCAGCTCGTTTCACGAAGGAATCGCGTAATTAACCGTTCATCCCCCGTTCTTTTGTCGGCCGGCAGACTATCGAAGGAAAACAATGGTCTCATCTCCGAAACGTCGAGCATCCGGTCGGTCGTTGAGGAGTTTCGGGGCCGCGGGGGGTACGATCTATAACGATCTACGCGGGGATAGATTAGTAGGCCGCTAATTGCTTTCTAATCGTTGATCGCGCGCGTAAGCCCGAGGTAAAACTATAGGCCTGCCGGAGGATGTGACTTTGCCAAAAACGCAAGCCCCGCGCGGTCGATCCTAATCATCGTCTTGTAGCCGATATAAAACAAGAACGCTCGTTAAAGACGCGCCGGAGCCCTCGACCCACCTTCCCCCGGACCACCTGGGGAACAGCTCCTGGGAGGTCAGAAAAAGTTCATAAACCGTGAGCGAGCGTGGAAAAGAAGTCCGCCGGGAAAAAAGTCGATGCGCGACTTGAGTGCACCGGGGGACAGTGTTGCCGGATGGAGGTTCCCTCGAAAAATTTCCCAGGTAAATTCCATAAGAACGAGAACGCCGAGGACCCAACGCAAACAGGACGCATATCTACGAGCCCCGTGCGGATTTTATCAGCTTCACGAGAAATACGGAACTCTCGATAATTTCGTGCTTCTTATCTCCGTCCTACGATCGAGCACGGGACGACCATTTAAAGAGCTCAAACATGCCGAAATAAATGACTGAAAATTTCGCATAATTAATTACCGAAGCGGTGCTTGGAGTTTCGGGGCAATTTAATGGTACGATAACGGTGAAGAATCTCGGTTCATTAGGGGTCCGGTCGCGTGAGTTGGGAATGAAAGTTTCTCAACGGAACTGTCGGGAATCTTGGGGTTGCTTTTTGCCGGGTATCTACCCTTCCGAAAACGGTCTTCCGCGGCTGTCGATCCTCCGGTGAGATCAGTTTTCCTCCGTGTGCCCGGTGGGTTAGGCTGCTCCCACGGCCGTGTATCGCCGACAGGAAGTGACTACAAATATTTGCCGAGTCGTCT
The DNA here is from genome assembly GCA_963989215.1 of Hedychridium roseum. Classification (NCBI taxonomy): domain Eukaryota; kingdom Metazoa; phylum Arthropoda; class Insecta; order Hymenoptera; family Chrysididae; genus Hedychridium; species Hedychridium roseum. The sequence goes on along the minus strand of OZ022310.1, from coordinate 8,274,688 downwards.
TTACGATCAGGGACCGCGATCTGGCCCGACTGGGAGGCGATTGTACGCGGACGATGACGCAACGTGTCGCTCCTACGCCCTCCTCTGGCCATGAATATTTCCCTCGTAAAAGCCATCCCGCATCGTCGTCAAAGCGTCGATCGACTTAAAAGGTCTTTGCTTGCGGAACTTGATGGAGGTATGCGTCGACGCGTCAAGCAATTTCGCTCGTGTAATTCGCAATTTACGTCGGGCCGATTTACGTGTATTCGTTAAAACGCCATACTCTTTATTATTTCGCGGGACACACGTGCGTATTATTCGGAAATTTACGGGCGCGATGCGTGGTAATCATCTTGCAGAAATATTGCCGCAAGAAAGCCATCAGGATGGTTTTAAGAGAAAGCGTATTTAGCTCGTACCGGGGGACTCATTTTCTTTGATACTTGAGGGACTTGTGCCATTCATGCCGAAAGGAATCAACGACCTACTAATCAGTCGGCGGGCCCAACGGTTCGTTGGGAGGGATGAGCCTATCACGATAGAGCAGGGGGCACGGCGATAAATGGCTCGGACGAAGAAAAAGAGTGGAGGATATGAGCAGAGGCGCTGTTGTATTCAGTTAGAACACGAACTGCGGAGGCAATATGCGCCGGGAAAGGCTAATAAGCGGCCAGCCTGGCTGCAGTACGGCGGGACGGCCTAATGCCGGCCTAAATATACACGTCGACCTTAACGTCGAAGCTCACGAGAGTCCGTTAAAAAGTCTACGTGGATTAAAGAAGCACGGAAGCCCATCGCATGCGGCTCCGCGCGGCCCATCACGCCAATCGGCGGCAGAAAGAGAGATCTTTATTTTGCCACGGAAGCCCCCCCCCCCCCCACCTCCTTCCTCTCCGCTACACTTTTCTGCTATCATTTGGCTACCCATCATCCTTGGCAGGGCATTAGACCCGACGGTCCTCGGCACAAACTGCTCCAAAACGTTCGACCATTTTCGAAATACGTCTCGTACATCCCTTAACTATCGTTCTTAATTTTTAACATGGGTGTCCTGTCTCGCGTAGATGGTATTAACAGGAAACTTCGTGGGTAAAATGAATGTCCATAAATCTTTGCGGGGATGAACGAAGCGTGGAACGATATAAAGGAATTCTCAAAGCGTGCGTGGTAGGTTTGAAAACGGAGGAAAAATCTTTTCACAGGGCTGGTCGATTATACCGCTGCGCGCCATAAGTTTTTCCGCGCAGCCTTGTGCTGCGTCCTGCGGGGTATCGAGTTTTCCTAGGCTCCTAGGAAAATATTATCACAGTGCCGGAGAAGAGAGGGAGAAGAGGGAGAGGCACGCGATCGTTTGGTTTTTGGTCCTTGGACACACACATACCTCGGGATCCTCCGATTGATCCCGCTTGCGACTTCCCCTTGAAGAACGTATTCTGCGATTCCTCTGACGGTCCTCGTCGTCCCCGGGCTTTGGGTCCCTGCGTCGACTAACTTTGCCTCGTTTGGCTGCCATTCTTCCCCATTCAGTACTCGCGTTTTCTCTCGAGGACAATCCACGTAGTCCCGGGGTCTCACGCCTCGGCATTGACCGCTCGCCATTCACCGCTCCATTCTCTTCCTTCGACAGCGATTCTTTGTCGCCCCCCTCGGAGACACGTAGCAACGGAGAGCAATGGAAATCGCGCCCACCGGCCAGAGAAGGAAGGTAAATCTCCTCTGAGGGCAGGGAAGACGAGTCGGGTGCTAGAAAGACAAGGACAGAAAGAGGGAGGAAGAGAGGCGGGGGGTCTCTTCCATCTTCCTCCGAGGGAAAGGGACGGATTGAAAACGGGCCATTGAGTTGAAAGAACGATAGCACGGAGTAACCACGAGAGCCAAAAGTGGACAGGAGCATGGGGTAAAGGGGGGGGGGGAGTGGCACGAGGCAGTAAGGTGAGAGATGACCCGGAGGAGTCGCGGAATTACCGACCTCTTGTGGTCCTCGCCAGGTTCAATAGAATTCATTGGGGCATTAGCGCGATTCCTGGCATTTCTCGAAACCAGCAAGAATGCTTACGGTGTCGATGTTCGAATGGCCACTTTACGAGAGCCATCACGCCCCACCGTTGACACTGACAATACTCGTCCATGATTTACCGTGTCCCATTCCCCCTATTCTCTAGTCCCCGGAATAACGATCATCTCGATTCCACCACGAGTCTCTACGTTCATTCTCTTACTGCCGGACACTCGAGGCAGCAAGACTCTCGATTGTTCGGACCTTCGTGCTGCTTGAAAGAACCTTCAATTCCGGCGAAACGATCGCCCGTGCTAGAACTAATGTCGGCCCAGAATTCGTCTCGACCGATGTCGACGGACAATCGATTTTGTACACCGGAATGAACCATCATTGCTTTCTGCTTCCTTGAAAGAAAATTGTAGAATCTCAGTAACCGGGGAGATACATTGAGACGATTCATTAAGAAACATCGAAAATGAATTTAATCGTTTACGTGAACATCTCTCTTATAAATCATCCTTCGAAGACCGGCCTCTACCGTGTTATAATAAAACTACACGTGTAAGGAGGCGAGAAACAAGGAATAATGAGAGAAAACATCGATACGGTTGGCTGATGCGTCATTGTCAGTCGGACGAGGATATATCGAGATCGGACGAAAAGTCACCAGTCATCTTCTGCCGGCGTCGAAACCATTTCCGGCCAGGCAATTAAAAACTCCCGTGCCGATAATTAGGTATTACAGATGGACACGCGGCGATACTGTTTTCACCGAGCGGCCTCGTGTCTTTCGGAACGCATGACGCGTGAATTTCACTGATCGAAAGCGTGCCACAGACACCGAACGGTCTGTCGCCGAAATAAAGACGATTTACGACGCAAGATCGTCCAAAGATAATTAACAAAGTAAAGAAACCACTCGGTCCTCGAGAAATCTCGAATTCAATCCCGAAATTCGTGACACTATCGACGATTATTTACGAGCCACGAAAATGCGCAGAATTTCTAGACAAGTGTTTCACGTGTACCAAAGAATCTTACAAAATTTGAGCGTAGGTTTTCCCACTGATAAGCCCTTTAACTGCTTCGTCGACTTCCGTTTTTGCAAACGTCAAGCGTTACGGAGTGTCGGCCGGCGGTCATAAATTTTTAATCGGAAATTCGATACTGCTATTACCGCGGCCTATTCCTACTGTATACATCAATTTGCGCGAAGCACGTGCCCAATTTCGAGGCGCGCGGTTCGACTTGAACGCCGAAAGCAAACGGCAAGCACACGGAGCCGTCGAGACACGAGAAAGGCCCCTGCGATGATTGCCAACCCAGACGAATGTAAACCAGACAGGTTTCGCCGGCGAGATTATTAATGTAAGAAAGAAAAGATGCTCGAGGTGGTCTCTAACTCTTATAGAAAAAAGAACGATGAAATTAGAAGAAGAACCACGAAAAGATAAGCTGTAAGTATCGTGTCGCCGAATTTTTTACGAAAATTCAAGAAATTGCGATTCGACCCACTTCATAATTTGTTAGGAGTAATTGGTTTGAATCGTTTCATTCATTTTGACTGTGTGTGTGTGCTTTTCTGTGTATCTTAGGTCTATTTCGAGAGCGAGGAAGGACCTTCGGGTGAAGGGGAGCAGCATTGGCAACGTGCGGCAAATGTGGACCAGGACGAATTAAAAACGAAACTGCATTGCCCTCGGTGCGCTTAACTGCAGGTTTGTGCGTAGCGACATGCACGCACGAACACGAAGAGGGGACTTGCGTTCCGTCATAAGAGCCCAGTGGCCCCGTGGCACACGGACCTACAAACCGAAGAGCTCGTTCCCGATCGTCTGGTCTGGCAAAAAGGAAGAAAGGGAGAAGGAACGACTGCCGCGTGCGCGAATAAACAATGGACGACGACGACGACGACGACGACGACGACGGCGTGTAACGAGAGCCCGGCAGACATTCGGCTTTACCTGCACACTAGCGGCGGACATTAAAAGTCGAAATTAAAGCTCAGCCACGGTGCCGACCTTGAACGCGCAGGTCCGCCCGGAATAAAGGTCCCGCTTTTGACGAGGCTCCAAACGAGCCGAGGGGCCTTAGTCGACGACCCGGCGATTCAATAAAGACGGCCCTACGTCCCCGGGGTATCGAGTTATCTCCTTGGCCACGTGCTCACGCGCGCCTTAGTGCTAAGGATCCAATGAAACCGGGGTTTTAGAGTCCCCCGTCAGCGGGGACGAAGTTAAAGGTCGGTTAAATATTCCAAGAAAATTCACGGTCATATCTCCCTCTCAGCCCTAGGCTCAACCAAGTCCTATGTGGAGCATGGTTTGTACGTACGAAGGACGTTTTGATAGAACGTCCAATGGCAAAGGCCATCCATCCTTACGGGGGCTGGCTAAAAAAGTTCAAGGTGGAAAGTAGCCGTGCGCGCCGATAATAATACCGGTCCCTGGCGGGCTGTTGCTCGGTTTCACCGGGATGACGCGGCTCCCGGCTGCGCTGCACGTGCGTAGTACTCGCGGTACCGTTGTAATCATCGTAAGTGCACGGCCGGTCGACTCGTTTCGGTAGAGGCCGCCAAGTACGGTAGCGTTCGGTCCGTGCTTTTTTGCCGGGCCGTCGGCCGGAATGCCGTAACGCGCGTGCCGCCCGGCGGCCTCTCTACGCGCTTCTGGGTCGACAAGGTCCCTTCGATTCTCCGCGAGTTTCTTGCCTGGACCACTGAACTGAAAATACCCCGCGAGCCGACACGGCCAACTGCTCCACTTTGTCCGATCCGGGCCAGATTTTTCTAAACCAATCGCGGATGTACCCGAAAAACCCTTCAACAATAATACACCCTACGAAATCGAGACAGGAAATAGAAATCATTGTCTACCAATACTTCTGTGATAAAGAAATGCTCGTGAAATTGGTGGATTTAAATTTGCTTAGGTTCGAGGTAAGTTAGGTTGGACTTTACTGAGGGTTGATTTCGTTTAATGTCGCGAATAGTAGGCGAGAATAGGTGATCGAGGAGAGATCGATGACGAGCGGGGGAAGATCGCGCGTGCCTGCCACGCGACCGGCACGCTCTGGCGCGTTTCTCCTGTGTCGATGGCGTTCCCTCGGTTCGATCAGCATCTGCATTCCCCCCACGATCGCCCGTAATCGCGATACTCATCAAGATCCCGGGCGATTGCGCGCTTTCCCAAGCGTCGTTCCGCCGGGCCAGATCGATGATCCCTCGGCGATCGGTTCTCGATCGTACGGCGATCACGGATCGATCGCCAGCAGGACGCATTTCGCATTAAATTATACGAATCTTCCTGCCATCAGCCGCTTCCTTTTGCGTGGCTAATAAAGGTACCGCTCGGCCAACGAAAGCACGGACCGTACAATGGACGGCATCGATGGCTTGTCATTTTGTCATTTCCCATTGGAAAGTTGGGCAAAAAATGGCCGCGTATTCCAGGGGGTATCGATTAACCGATGGAGCAGTGCTGATCGGCAATGGGTTTGCGCGTGGGCATCTGCTTATTAGCCACGCGACCACCACGCTCGCCGTCTTACATCATCTTCGTCCTTTTCTTTCTCTTGACGAAGAATGCCGTTGCATCCTTCTCCTCGGACAGAAGCAGTTCCTATCTCCTTCTCTCACCTTCTCCCTTCCGTCCCTTCCTCTCCTTCCCCGTTTAATATTATTCTCGCATGGGTCCGCTCCCCTTCGTTCCCATTCGTTCCCATTCGTTCCCATTCGTTCCCTCCTCTTCCGACGCTCCATATCGTACCTTTTTCTCGTCCTTTCAACCTCCTCCCATTCGTTGCATCTTCCTCTGGCCGGGGTATGCCCCTCTTGGTTTCTCTTGGTCCCTCCGCGAAGACGCGCGTGCGTCCGGCGAATCCTGCTCGTGGAGAATCGAGCCGGTACCCGTTGGACTTGGGTTCTCTTGCAGCTTCTCTTTGGTTCTCGGTGTGCGCCCGCGGCGGCGGCGGCGGCGGCGGCGGCGGCGGAGGTATAAGACGTCGACGAAGCAGAAGAAGAGCCAGGGAGTAGCAGGAGCGGGAGCAACTTCTCGGGTTCCCACCGAACCCGGGTTCTTCGTCTCTGTCGGACCGGCCTACTCCGCGGGGCCCGATATCCCTTTCTCGTGGGGCCCCGACGGCCCTCGCACACATCCCCGTGTCTTCTCACACGTAGGGGCACACACAGGTGCACTTAGAGGCCGGTCTGAACGCTGCCCGTCGCTTTTATTTCCTCGAGACGCGCGCCCGCCGACTCGAAACACTGTTGTTGCGCGTGCGATCGGGAGAAACGAGAGGGAAGACCGGCCACCGATTCTCCTCCGTACCAGTTCCTACGTATAGGCGCATTCTTTCCGTCACGATGATTAAGAGACACGATCCTTTTTATCGGCCAACGAAAGCACCCGACGGACGATGAAACGTCATTATCGAGCATTAGCCAGTGTTTCGGATATATGATTGCTGTTTTCCTCGACGTCCAGCCAACGGAACGCGTTCTGTCGCTGACATCAAGGCGGTAGCCTGCCTCCGAGATGCTCGTGTGTCGACCCTTAACGATCAATCTCGGCTCTTTGCCCGCCGGAAATTCTTAACTCCAGTCCCCTCGACGAATCTCCCCTGTCTCCGTATTATTACGTCCTTACTCAACTTCAATTTCTCCGATTTTTCTGTCACCTCGCTCGGCGCTCTTGTTTTAACGAATCTCGCCGACCGCGCGAAATCTTTATTGGAGCCCTCGGCGCCGGCCTCGTTACGTAAACCTCTCGAGTGACAGAATCGGTTTACTCGGACTTTTGGCCGGCTGATGGGCCAGCAAAGCGAGCCGATAATCGGCCGTTACGCGGGGCGGGCCCGATATTCCGAGAATTGCGCAATTCCGCGAATCTCATGAATCCGAAAGGCCGGCGCTCTCGCGAGTCAACCAAGGCACAAAGGACGCGAAGGGGGATTGGGGGGGGGGACAGGATGGGACGGCGGTTCGTAGGCGATACTCGCGGATTAACCACCAACGCTTCTCGATAAACGAGTTTTATGCACGCCGAGGCCGCTGTAATATCGCCCGAATTACGCAATTGTGCGTGCGTCGTAAAGTTCGCTACGACCGTAACTTTTACGGCGCTCGGGATATTCGCCAGGGCGGATCGCCGGACGGGGATAAGGAAATGCCGGAGATACGAGCGATTATTTATCGGCACCCGCGCCCCGCCGCTGTAAAATTTTAGATAAACCGATACTCCGCGGGATACGCCAAATCGCCAAGGGCCTTACTTTGTCCGACGACCAACGACGGTATTCTCCCCCCCCCCATGCCCCTTGCCGCATCGGTAAAACCGCGTAAACGAAGTCTGTCAACACTTTGAACCTCACTATCGCCTCGTAAAAAGGCAGGACGGGCCTCGAACAGTCGCGAAGACGAAATCCGGCCTACGCCTTTAATAATTTACGAGATCGCCGAAGAAAAGGGCGTTTAAAATCGAGCCAAGTCAAACGATTCATTGGTTCGGGCTAAACCGTGAATATTTCCCGGAAAATCGTGAGATTTTAACGTCCTCGAATTCCTCCACGGAATGCATTTGCGTTATCGATGAATCTCGGCGAGTCGTGATGAACGTCGACTGGAGTGTCGATAAACGTAAAGTTAATGAAGTCTACGTCTTTAGGATATAAGTACATAATTCATAATTAATTCAAGGAACACGCCCATTCCACTTAGCCAGTTGAACGAGGCTGTTGAGTCGCCCTTGCTGGCGATTCTTCCAAGGCTATCTCACGGGCGTAATATCTTGAGCTTCGCCTTGCGAGAAGATGGATCGATCGGCCGGCCCGAACGTTCGATCAGCCTATACACCAACCGCAGCGTAATACATATCGTCGACTGATGTTGGGGGTCCGTTCGCCACTTACGGTGTCGCTGAAAAATTACTTCTCCCCTACACAAACTCTCCCATTAACAGCCAAAAGACCAGGGACTTTGCCGTCATTACGTGTCTCGGGAAACGTTAAATTGCCGCACAGGTCGGTCTTGAATAAGAAATCTTTTGTTCGACGCAAATCACCGTTTTCTCGGCTGATGATGGATATTTGAAATCGCGAAAACATGGTAATGAGGATAGACTTTGAAAGGCCACGAAGTTGTAAACAGCGAAAGCGAAGACGACGAGCGGAGGAGCGGAATTAAGAAAAGGGAAGAAAGGTTGGGCCGGGACAGATGAAGAGCAAAATAAGTGGAATGAGATGAATGGCGGGGCAAGGGGGGTGAGTGGCGGCGCGGGGAGAGGAGTTGTTTCGAAATGAGATGAGAATGACCGGGGGCAGCGCACGCGAGTCCATAATGATACAGCCTGCCGAGCGAGGGGCCAACATCTCTTGGCTGCCGCTGCATTCGGAAAGAAGAGTGGACATTCTCGCGCGATTCCCCGTCGAACTTTCGCGAGAAAATTCACCTTAAAGCCGAAAATCAAAACCCGAGAACAGTGGCGCCACGAAAGGGTCCAATGGCTCAAAAAGATCCGTGCTTCGGAAGAAACCTTTGAAAACGAGTGCGGTTTTCGCGGTAAATGGTCGTCGTATAGTGAGATTCCCGAGGCTAGGAAGTTCGAGGGGATAACAGCGGGTTTCGCTGGAATTCCTCGATGGGCCGACGAGTCACCGAAAACTCGCGACGTCGCAGAATTGTAAACCAGGTTGAACGGAGTTAGGGGGGCCGGCCGGGCAATCATGCAATTACGACAATTGTGTCCGGACGAGGAACGAAGACGGTGCGCAGTTTTACTTAAAGCCGGTGGACACACGTTGGAGACTTTTTTCTCGTATTCAAAACGCCTCACTTATGTCCCCGTTGAGAGACAAGAATGACCAGAGGCAGCGCACGCGAATGCATAATAACAGACCACGAAGAGAAACAGATCGAGCAGAAAGATCGCCGCGGAGAGTCGACACTCTCTCCTCATCTCCGATTCCGCATGAAAAGAACTGCGCTTCTGCCTCACCAAGTGCCGCAATTCAACTCCCTGCCCGACGACATTCATCCACTCCTGTCGATCAACCGCTCCTTCCAAACCATATAGGGACAAGCAAAAAATAATTAACATCGGATCGTTAACCGTTTCACGTGTCACGCATTGTACATACAGAATTGAAAATTCCATAACAATGAGAAAAATTCAAGAGATTTAGGACTACGAAATTAGGAGCCTTGAGGTTCTGAGGAAGAATCGGAGGATCCCATAGAAAAGTTTCTATGGATTTCGGGAAAAATCGAGGTATAAAAAGGTGCAAGAATACGCGTAACTGCAGAAAGCAGATTTTATCTACGAGCGCGAATAATCGTTTGGCTCTCGCGATGGGCGCAGAGCTCGTTGAGGGGGAAGAGGGGCGTAGGGAAGGAGGGGTATACGGAGGGCCGAAAGATCCGTTTGGATAGAAAATAATAGGAGACTGCTCCGTTCCTTTGTGTGGCCTATTTGTTAAATTCACCGCTCATCCCTCCCGGGGTTCCCGGCGACGAGAGTCCGGAGATTCTCCCCTTCCAGCCGCATAGATCTTCCTTCGCGATAAATCCTCGTCGATCTAGCGAGTCCTCGATCTTGCCCGCGGGACAGGGAGAGGCCGATTTGGAAATTAATCTCCCTACGACGATCGATCGATATACACGAAAAATGTACGTGCAGACATGCTCTGCACATTTTTCAACGACCATCACTTTACCCCTTCGAGAGGAATATTCACGGCCTGAAGTACTTCCAACTCGACAGAATTCAAAAGACGATTAGACGAAGATCAATGAAACAAAAAGGAAATTCAAAGCAACAGTTTTTATTCTCGACTTGGACCTAAGGATTTTTATCAGATATATATTTTGAACTTCAACATCTTTTAGTAATTCTTTAAGAATCTTTCTTTGGATTGGTGTTGGTGCGCGTGAACATTTGTACTGGTGAATCGTAATTTGTCTTGGGTTCGTTAACAACGACCAAGTGGCGCTAGACATCGGTTAAGCGAACACTAACGTAGCTGTTGGATCCCTCGGGCAGATAGGTCGGTCGACTCACTCACGGTATGCGGAGCCCGTGGAAAGACGAACGCATCCTCCGGCAGCAGCACAATCTTGATAATAACGCCCCGCTGTTAGACAATTTGACAACGAATTCGTCTTCCAGGGAACCTCGCAGCTTCCCTTCTTCTCGAATCGTGCGAGCCACACGACTCTGCCATCGATTTTCCCCGCGTCCGGCTGCTCGGGTCCTTTCCAAATTCAATTTTCAGCCGCACAATTTCCGGCTGGAATAAAACATCTCACCGTCGTGGGCTGCAACGAATTAAAAGGATTTTTCGATATAGTCTTTATTCCGCGGGCCATTTGAGGTTTATGAAAGACGCCTGCTTGGCTTGAATGCAATTTAAGAGCAGGACGTTTAGTAATATCCTCCGCCTAATTGGACCGAAATTCAGATCTGTCTAATTAAAAGGAAGTAAAGCGCAGTTTAGAGCGCTGAATCTCCGGCTTAGGATTTAATTAGCTTCGCCACGCTGATAGCGTCGCTGGAGTTCTCCTTCGTGAAAGGAATTTTCTTTTTTTCTCTAGGGCAAATGGAATGGCTATAAGGTTCTCCGCGAAGGAAAGTCTCTCGTGGTGATTCGCAGAACGTCGTCGACGATATCCGCGCTATTGATACACATTTGCCGAGAGGGCGGGAGGGGGAGGGGGAGGGGGAGGGCGGGACTGGTTTGAATTATCCGGTTAAATCGTGCTCCGCGAAAACGGGTCTGCCGGCATCTGCCGAACTGTCGAAACACGGCGAGGCGCCGTCGAGAAAGGAGAAACGGAGAGGAACGTCGCCGGATATGTAGACGAGGCTCGCAGGAACCAAGAGTTATGTCCGTTAACGAGTACACGTCGGCACGCAATTTGCGTACACCAGCGTCATCTTAATGTGCCGGGAAGGAATTTAATCGTGGCGATTTTTCCTAGCCGACCGTCTCATCCCTTGTTTCGACGCCTGCCTATCTCAGCAGGCTAAACCGACTAATTAGCCGCCGTTTCAAATAACACGACATCCAGGTTCAAAAAAAAAACCTTGGAAAAATGATGGCCCTTTCCTGAGATATATTTTTAGCAGTGAAAATTCATACTTGTTAGTTATGCATCGTCAAAGGGATTTGTAAAATTGTATTTGTGTGGCGATTATTTAGGGTTGTTTAGCCGAACGCCTACCATTTGAAAATAGTTTCTCCGTCGTAGCTTCGCGGTGTAGTATACTTCCAGGCGCTCCGCTTTCACCGAGCCGTAGTGAAACCTACCCTCTAGCAACAGAACGTTCGCGCAACTATCTTATAATAACTTTCAAACGTTATCTGTTTTTTCTAACAGCAGGAACATTGATGGTTTAACGAATGACGATACCCTACAAGACACTCAACGTTAAACGATATTGTACAGCATTTAAATTGGTAATCGAATAAGGCTGCGCTGGCAAGAGTGTTCTATCCGAACACGGATGATTGAAATTTATCTTGGGCTTCGTTAGCCGATCGTTAGGGGTAAAGAAAAAGGGATATTTTTCCGATAAGAGAAAGAGACTGCAAAGACGGCGTCGGTGAATGTGTAATTAATTAAAAAGTAATCTTTTTCGGAATGGGAACGTGCGGATGAGAGCAATGAGACGACATGCACTCTCTTTCTTCCTCTCTCTCTCTCCCTCTCGCTGAGCTGCTACATGAGGGAGGGAAGAGGAATACGAACGATTATTTCGGTGCCACGTGCCTTCGGTTCTCTCCTCGCACGTTCCACCCCGGCCCACGGTTCTCGTTATCGGACGGGTCGAGCGGGACCGACGCAAGCGGGGCCCGATGCAACCGAGCGAGACGCACCTACGAGATGCACCTGTCTGTCGCTGAGGCAAGGTGCCAGCGAAGGCACACGAAGCCAGACACCGCTCGCTCTCGCGCGAACCGCGATAGCGGGCTAATGAGCCCCGCCGCTTTTCTGCCGATCAAAACGTGCGTTTATATGCGTGCCCGCGTCTGCCCGCGTCTGCCCGCACGTACCACCGCTTCTCGACACTTCCACCAACGACCCGAGTCTCCCGGCACAAGATTCTACATACCCGGAACGTCCTCTGGAAGTCCGACGTTTCCCAGGACCTGCTCGAGTCACCGCTAAATGCGTCCTGAAATCACATCTTCGCTTTCTACTCGTGTCCTGGGAATGAACGGACTTTGAATTTTGTAAAAATGCCTAGTGTTCTTGGAGACCTACGATTTTGCAGCTCAATATTTTCATTAATCAGTGCAGAAACTAAGGCAACGGAAGACCTACTTCTGGTTCTTTGAAATTCAGTGGCATGAGGGCAAAGACGGGCGTGGTTTCATAAACGTGAAAGTTCGAGCAGGTGAATATCGAAATTTGGGGGAAATTGAAAGTACGATCCGTTAGATTAAGCCGGGGATTAATGCCGTCGGCTAGAACGAACGGTCAAATTTTCTTAAACGTACGCAAATTGAGACAAATATAATCATCAAACGACAATGTCCGTACATAATGTGCAGGGATTTTCGTGTAATTGATCGCACGCGCGACGATCACGTCGACGTTGCGACGAGCCATTTTCATATTTTATCGTGTCGATCCTCCGGGGATACCTGTCACGTTTTACCGACAATAATGGCGGGCATTAAATCCCCTGCGTGTATGTCACCGCTGGCAGCTCGACGGGCAGCCTTTAATTACAACGAAATTCGGAAGTGACCGCGGGTAGGAGACGCGCGGAGGGAGGGTTTATAAGACGAGGAAGGGAGGTACGAGAGAAGACGGGCACGTGGAGAGGAAGAGAGAGAAGGGTTCTCGAGGAGAGGGATAAGTAGGAGAGAGACGGAGGAAGGGAGACGGAAGATCCCGGATGGAGTGAGAGGGAGAAAAGTTTGTAAAAAAAAGGGAGGACTTTCGAGGAGCGGTCCTTCTCATGAAGAGGTCGTGCACCTGCTGTTCGCACGCCACTAACCCCGTCCTCTTCTCTCTTCCTCCTCCTATCTCTTTGGCTCGCTTGCCTTCCTTCTCCCACACGCGTGCGGACGTACGTGCTACCGTCCGCTCGTCCCTCTTTCTCCGAGACGACGACCGGACCAATCTTCGATGTCACTCCTCGCGACTCGGCGGACCGGGACCAAAAAAGATTGCCCAGGGAAAGAGGCAAAAGACGGAGAACGAGGGCCCTCCGAGAGAGAAAGAAAGAAGAAAGAGCGAGAGTACCCGCGGGGAGGAGGAGGAGGAGGAAAGGCGAAACCAGGACGGCGGATGGAAGGAGGCAAAATCGCGAGAGGGAGAGATAAGGATAGAGGAAAGAGGGCCAAGAGACGGATGCTGACCGAGCGGGAGACTTCCATTAAGGAAAGAGAAGGAAAGCAACAGGGCGCGTGCCGTGCTTATTAACTTTTTCCCCGTCCAAGTATATCAGCCTTTTCGGAGGAAACGAAGAGACCGACGAAAGGGCTCTTCGATCCCCTTCCCCTTTCCTTCGTCAATAATTCTCTTTGCTCATTTCTCTAATAGTAGACTCATCCTATTGACCTTTTTGCCCATCGATCCTTCCGCGGCAAGTTCGACAAGCCGAGCGCGATCGCCAGGCTTTTTCTCCTGTCGATTTCAGCGCGATCGGCAATTCTCTTCCCTTCTTCGCCTTCCACCGCGCGTATAATTCCTCGTTCCCGTAGAGTCGCGTAGAGGAGCTTCTCGTTACGGAGAATATTGTACCGGGCTCGATCTCGCGACGATTTATCGCCGGTGCGCGCGAATCGAGGGCGTGAATTATGTTTCCTGCCCTGCGAGGAGCGCGCACTGTGTTATTATCCGCTCTGGGATTTGCAATGAACTGCAATGGCGCGTCTCGCGTGTACACTTTTTCGTCGATACTGCCTTAGCTTCCACTCGAGCGCGCAGTAATTTCGTTTTACGGATGATCGAACTCCCGGTAACGAAGATATTATGCTACGACTTTCCTTCTCAGGTGCGAATCGCCGACCAATTGTGCGACGCCATTCTCGTTTCGGCTTTTGCCGATAATACACCCGATTATTCCTGCCGCTCCTGCAGCAGTACATTGTACAGCTCGCACGTGTATCGAGAATTAACTGAAATTTATGAACCCGAGGGACGACTGTTGCTACGAGAAAATTTCACTTGAGAAAAATAAGAACAAGCGCACGTGCGGATACTTGTCCGAAGATTTTGTGAGAACTAGCGTTCTCGTCAATATCCGTTTGTTTGTAAAAAATAAAAAGACCGTTGCTACCAAGGAGACTTTCTATTGCGCGATAGCGCTCGGGGAATTCGGTACCCTGTGTACCTACGCGCCCGTAAATACTATAATCAAGGGAAGAGCATACAGCAATTTTGATTAGTGGCTTGGAAGCCGAGCTCTTTCTACCGGCAGGACGTTACCTACAGGGTGGAAGTTCACCCGCGGTTATTCTCCGCTTTCGGTACCGTATTTATTCCGTTCCCTTTGTTTCTCTTTGCTTCCCCCCGCCGCCGGTGCTGCTCGTTCGTGTATGCGTTCGCGCTGGCGCGAGCCTTCCACTTCTTCTTCTGTTTTTACGCACCGCTCGTTTTTTCCCTTCCGAAATATAATTGGCGGTGCGATGCACCTGTCTGCCTCCTCGGTCCTCCCCCTCCCTTCGGGTTCCGAGCCCGACACCCCCTTCCCCCTCATCCCACCCCACCGCACTAGCCCCTCTTCTTGCTCGAAGACGAAGAAGGAACCTTTCGCTCGTCTCACGACTCCTGACCCTCGCGGCGCGTTAACGCGGACGCGTGCCACCACCGACCCGGACTTACTGACCTGCGCTTCTCTTTGACGCACGATTTACGTTCCCACCGAAATCGTCGATTCTCCAACCGCGACACGCACCTTTCGCTCGTACGAGAAACTGCCGAGGGGTTCCAATTAAATCCTTTCAGCGCAGATGCTTCAGATCTTTATCGTCCTCAACAAGAGAAACACGGATATATCTTTTTTAATATATATTTCAGGGTCATCCGATGACGTTAAAATTATCCTCATTCTCTGCCGAAAACGTTAGAGAAGCTTAGCTGTCGTGAGTCACGATAAATTCATTCCTTGCAAGCTGGTCGCTTGGGAAAATGATGATTTCGACGCACCGGTCGGGATCTTTGGAACTTTTGAGTAAAAGTAAAATTGATATCGGTAATCGGATTTCGACAGACGGTTGATCTCCCGCGCGCGAGCCGAGGAATCTTCTGGAAGGCAAGGACGGAAGTTGGTTCAGCTACGCAAGCATCGCCCCGCCGGATTAGCAGGAACAAAAAGGGATCGACCTGCGCGGATGCTTCGATCCTACGACTCCGTCCTCTCTGCTAAGCCAAAGATCAAATACTCTCCCGTGTACGGTGTCCTGGCAAATAATACGAAACACTTTGTCACGGCTAAACTCGTCTTCGGATCTGAAGGAAATTAATAGCGATTCTTCCCCTTGTCGATAAGTTCGTGTAGCAAATATCCATCTAGGCTTTACCGGGCAAACAAGAAAGAAATTTCACGTAATGCCTAATTACACGTTAGTTGTATTTTCTAGCACTGCAGCGTTAAAAATTCGAATTTGCACCTACACCTCCGGGGATGCATTGTGAGGACAGGAAGTCGTGTATACTAGTGGTCTAGCAGACCGTGGCGCAATTGGAGAGGATTTAATCTCGAGTGAAAAATCTGTAGCCGCAGACGTAATCCGCAAACAGTATCCCCATTGACCACCTTTGGTCTTCTCAAAAGCGTCCACCTATCTTCCGCACGATCTATCATTTTTTTCCGCTATCAGCCGTCAGATCCAGCGGCAGTTTCTCCGGCGCGCGTAACATTAAGGAGAAGAAGTGAAAATGGGAGGGGCCAGTCTAAGCGGCGGGAATACACGTACACGTAGGGAGTGGTGCGTGTAGGTGTATAAACGCGAGTCGGGACCCTCTTCCTTTTTCATCGGGAACCTCTTTGAAGAGACGGATTCGAGACGGTACCCGTGCCACGGAGGATGGACCGTTTCTTCTCGATCCATTCCTCCTCGTCCTTCCACAGGTCGTTGGAAATCTCTTGTCTTCCTCTCGGCGATTCCTTTACGCGTCTCCCCCTCTCCCTTTGCAGCTCGTGCAGAGTCTCCTTTCATGCCGAGTAGAAATCATTGGGTTCCTTTTTCCTCGGCACCCTACGTCCTCCCCCCCTTCCCCCCTTCCCCCGTTCTACCGTTCCTCGAGCTCCTCGACGAGAAGAAGTATTCTTCGACGGCTCTCATAGAAACCGGCCAACTATTCCGCCGTGTGTCAGATATGGAGATTTATTTTCCGATCGACTCGTGCGTACGACGGAGACCCCGGCCGACCGTTATTGTCCGGAATCGATCGTGTCATGCCGATACCCATTTCTTACAGGCCCTTTCATCGGCACTCGGATGGACTGCTGGAAATTCCTTCTCCCCCTCCTCCTCCTCCTCCTCCTCCTCCTCCTCCTCCTCCTCTTCTACTTCTCCCTTCTTTTCCTTCATCTCCCGACGACTCCGCCCTACGAATCCGGCGATCCCGACCAAGACTCTTTGCGCAACTCAACTCTGCGGTTACCGTCATTCTCATCGTCCATTTATCCATGAATGGAGCAACTCTTTCGGATGAACACCCGCAAAGAACCGGCAAATCTAACGTTCTCCGCTCATCCATTTTTCATGCGCCACAGTCCATTAAATACCACACGTAAAATCGCTTCCCCCGGGCTTCGAATCGACCGAAATCACTGCAAATTTATGTCCCCATTTGTTTCGTAGCAAATTCGCCGAGGAATAATTTCTCTGTCCGACGTAGATTATTTGCAGAGCGAACTTATTTTAATGGTGTCTTGTTAGTGTCGCGATTATGTTTATTCAGGAGGCACTCTGCGACGTTTGTGTACGAAAGAGCGACTACATTTGTTTACAATAATACAGGTCGACCTCTTGTTCCTGTATCGATGCACAGCATGATAAATTATGTATGCATACGCGACTAATGCAGAATCATGCGCGCGTAGATGGCCGCGTGTATGTCCTCTATGGGGAACCGGCACTTCTCCCCTTCCTCTCCCCCTTGGCCCTCTGTTGCCGTGTATGCCGGGCGAATCCAAAGGCTAATCCCAATTTGCATCCCCGAATTTCGACTCGGTCCAGAAACCTGACTGCTCTGTCTCCCCCTGATTTTCGGCATTCAGGTGGCATATGTCGCTCCGCCGGAACTCACGGCTAGCCAGAAAGAGAAGGAGTACGCGTGGACCGTGATCCGGCATAACTGCACTGATCTCGTATGTGACCAAGCGGTTCTCATCCATTCGGTCCGACTTCGACTTTCCCCGAACGTCTCGTGAATCGAGCAAACGTGAAAACTTCGAAAAATATTGTAAAGAGAAGCGAAAGATCCTGACCTATCAAATTTGTCGACATTTTTTTAATTGCCCATCGTTAATGAGGGATATTGAATTGACTCTCATGAAATTGCAATGCAGTGGTATGATAAAATTGTGAGGAAATGTAATGAAGCACTCATTGACCTTCCACATATGCTAATGGTAATTGCGTATCGCGAGACAGTGAATCGGTACGAAGGAAGTGAAATTCCCAAGGTTCATCGACTCGCATTGAAATGAGCTTCTGACGAACGATGATGAATTGCAAGAGAACGAAATGCAAATACTTGTGGTTGATTCGTCGAAAAGTGGAAAAAAAAGGTGTGTGCCAGTCTCGGGTCAACAGCCGTTACTGCGATGCGAAGAGCATTGATTAAGCGGCTGATTAACCATTGAGAAAAGTGTAATAAGTAAAATCAGGTAGAGCCTAGTAACAGGGGTCGGGTTTTTTCTCGCAAGTACGAGCGGAGTTTCTTAAAAATCCGTTGGCCGTAGAGTCGACAGGGACGATTTGTTGTCGTGGAATGATTTGAGAGCCACCGGTGGTGTCGTGCGAACACGCATGTGCAGGCACTCGCCCGGAGAGAGCGGAGGGTTGCACCGCACCCCTCACGCACGAGCGTGCTCGCGCTAAAGCAACGGGGACCCTGTACACAAGTGAGACGGAACGCCGGGAGATTAAGGGAGAAAAAAAGGAGGGACCGACTAGTACGAAGGGAAGGTGGGGGGACAGTTTTCGAGAAAACGAGTGACAGAGAGGGTAGGGAAGGGGAAGAAGTGGAAGGGAAAGAGCAGGAAAGCCGGTGCGACTGTGGGGTCGAAGGCACAAAAGAATAGCGTCGCATGGCACGGGGCCCCGATCCACCCCAAAATATAAATTCACTGCCGTACTCGAGCGTGCAAGGTTGCCCGAGGATCACGGCGCGCATGAGATTCGCCAATGAAAGCCCCGACGATGAGAGTCGTTGTACCTGACGTTTAAACGTACTTCTCTACCCGCAGATAAAAAGATCCGCACGAGAAATGCCGTCTCTCGAAAGCCTACGAGTGTGCCCGTCGAATGGTTCGCTTTCGAGACGACCAATGGCCAATTATTACAGTTAAAACGCCATTTGCTGTGTGGACTTGAGAATTGCTAGCTTCTCGTTCTTAACGATGAATCGAATTGGGTTTCTTTTATACGTAGTAACTCGTTAATGTACCCCTGATGATAAATTAGAATTTCCGGTTAGTGCATGTCCCAGTGGATTTAGATGAAGTTTGTGCGAGAGAAGGGGTTGAATTTCCTGCAGAAACGTGCGGGTTTTGACGGGTAGAACGGCAGGGATGGCTCCACAAGTGGTTGGAAAATCCGGGGAGAACCACTGTGCACGGGCTGATGGGTGCAGGGCTGGGTGGTTGGATGAGTCCCGGTGTATTTCGGGGTGGGCAACAGGCGAGAGGAGAGCCGCGCTACTCGGCGGAGGGTGCCCCGGGCTTTTTCGGTTCGGGTCGGTGCTCGCGCCACAGGATTTAGGGGAGGAGGGAGCCCAACGAGGGGCGGGGGCGGGAAGGGGCAGGAACCATCTGCCCGCATATGTTATATACACCACGAATGTTGGACGTGCGTACAGAGAGAGAGAGAGATTGGGTAGTGCGGGTGCGCGAGGAAGAGGGCAGACGAGAGACCGAAAGCTAGAAAGAGAGGGGGACGGTGGGGAAGTGAGGGAGGAAGAAGGTGGAGGAAGAACCGAAAAGGAGAACCGCTCGTACGAAAGCAGGAACCAAGTGCGTCCGAGGAAGTCGGAAACGACACCCTCCTCCACCCCCGGCGAAGCCCCTCGGCCCGACGAGTGTTTTCGTAATTAGGAAACGCGCCGGAGAGAAAAATTGGGAACTCGAGGGCGGCGCGTGCACACACGCGTGTCCGCCGACGGTCACCGTGTATACTCGACACCGAGGGATAACGCTTGAAAAATTAAACTACCGACGTAGCGTGGGAATTGGTCGGTGCGAACCGACTTCTCGGCCGACCGGTCGCTCAGCCAACAGGAGCGTCGCCAGAGAAATGTGCAAGTCAGTACGTGCGTAAGTGCACCGGCCGAATCGATGGAAATGACGAGCCACATGTTACCGGCGAAAAAAGAATCGTGAAAGCGGTTTTCGTAAATTAAAACGGGGCCCCGTCGGGGTAGAAATTTGCAAGTGAATTGCCAAACTCGCCCGTTCCCCGCTTCACCTCCTCCGCGTCATTCGTTTCCCAATGAAAATAACTCGCGTGAAATAAATAACGGTGAAACAGTCGCCACGTTAACCGGAATGCCTGTGAAAAATGAAAAGTTCCCTAAATATGAGGACGCAAAACGTTTTCAACATTACGGAGTATCGCGGGATTTACGACTGTGTTTCCCAAATGACGAGCGATTTCGCATGATCATCGTTGAGGTTTTCCCTTTAAACTCTGAAAAGACTGTACGGACAGTACAGAAGATGGTCGTATTGTCGCGAGCGGATCCCGTTTTCCGGCAGGAGCAGCCCAAAGGGCAGCTGGTCCTACGTCAGTCGCTCGAAGGCACACACGTCCTTCCTCGCGAGCCGTTCTCCTTCTCCCTTTCTCCACCTTGCAGTACCTCTTCCTTCTCTTTCCCCCTCGTAGTTGCACTCCCCATCGTTCTGTCTCTCTCCTGGAGCGTCGATACTCGTCTTGCCTTCACTGCTGCTTCGTTTCCTTCTCACTTCCCCCGACCCACCCTCCACCTTTCCATCCCTCTCGGTCCCCCTCGCCAATCGTCGCTGCCCTCCTCGTCTGTTCCAGGGAAATCGGAAGAACGTGGAAGAAGGACGGAACAAAGCGGCCACGCTTCAGCCACGCGACTGCACCGATACCGGCTCTCCTCTGGCTCTCGACGTGTTGTCGCCGCCGTAAGTGGAAACCACCAGAGACGCACGCGACTCCCGATAACAACCGATTACGGCCACCTATATACATATTTGATCGGCCGTGATAACGTCATCCGCCTGCGCTTCGCAAGAAACTCAACGCTGCGAACACTTACGGGCAATCCGTAAGACCCCCTACACGATTCGTTTAATGATTTGACCAAACGAAAAGATTTAGAAATCTATGCAACGTTTGAAATTTTCCTACAGAATATTGCCCCTTTTTCGTTCTCATCGATAGCGAATAATTAAATGGGCAATGAAAATTTGGTTGCTTGTAATGATGAAAGGAAACGTTTCACTCGATAATGTTGGTAGGTGGTGGAATAAGGGCTCTTTCACCGGCTCTCTAGTAACACAGTTTTGAATGGTTTTCGGGTTATTTTTAACACATTTCCTTGTCCGTTGGCGACGGGCTTTCGTCGTTAGTCACGTATCCTTGGAAGACTGAACGGTTGGTTTTTTGCTCAAACCGTGACACACGTCTTCGACGAATGCCGCTTTGCGCAACGTCATAACAATAATATTTTAATTACCGTAGACATGAGTTCTCAAAATTCGGGCGCATGGATTTATACGAAAGAAAATGGACTGTATAAATTGTAGAATTGCGTTCGTGAATTGCTTTCTCCCTCCCCTTCAACCCTCTACAGGACACACGTGAGAAAATACTTTGTAAACCGTATGATCTTCACGAGCTTTTCGATCTTCTCTATCTTCTCGATCGTTCGTACGTGTGTCGAATGCAGAGAACCGAACGAAACGCATCACGAAACGCGAGCAATTGCGAGAGTATCGTTTACAATTGAAAATTGTAAAAGCGGCTGACAAGGGTTCCGGAACGCGCAGGGGAGAGGGGGGCGGGAGGGGTTCGACGGGGTGATCGTATAATTTTGCACATTGTAAAGCTTACCCTGGGGGGTAGGGTCGTGCCCAGAGGAAAGGGGAGTAGAATTACCTTTCGCCGTTGAATAGAACGCACCTACGTAGGCACGTAGCCCAGTAGAACAGGAGAGAACGAGTGCGTAAGTGCCTGGAGAAATCAGGAGCGGATCAGGTCGAGAATAATGTCCATTACGACAGATCAACATAAAAATTCAGTGATTACGGTCTTTTGATTCTATTTGAGAAAAGAATACAAGTCTTTCCTCTCTGGTATCAGGATTTCTACCACTTTATTTTCCGAACTTCGATTACAAATTTACTGAAATAAGTAAATCTCGATGTTGGCCATCGAATACGAGGATTTTCAGTTGCCGAATTTTCGGGCTTTAGAAACGGCACCGTCGATCACTGTGCAGAGTCCGTTCGATCAATCACAGCGGCGGAATCCAGGCTGCGCCTGTTGCTTTTGCAGTGTGCGGATGTTGGGCCTTTTTTTCCCCGGAGCAATTTCGGACGAATTTATGGCTGCAATCCGCCCCTGTATCGAAGCACGGTGCGTAACAGAAGTGCGTTGGCATTGGTCGTGCACACGTGCAGGGGCACGCGTCCTAACAAAGGGCCCGCACCGACCCACCCCCTTTCTGTTCTGCTTCCCCCCCCCCCTGCTCGTCCCTCGACACCCTTCCCCCCTCTCTCTCTCTCTCTCTCTTTCTCTTTCTCTTCCGCCCCTCGGCCTGGCCTCGTAGAGCAACTTCTCGTTCGCTTGGAGCGTCGATTTGGCCGCACTCGTCCGACTATTAACACTTTTTAGCACTCAAACTCCTGCGGCGCCTTCGACTGGAGCCATTTCTCGCATAATGGACATTACGCAGCCGGGTCGACCGCGGTTAAAGTGACGACGACATGCACATGAATCGCCGGGCTCTTGACTTCCTCGCAGGATTTGACCAACGATTTGCTCAGGAATCAAAGCGCCGAGATATCGATGCAGCCAATGAAATATGTATTGCAAAAACGAAGAGCCGAAATATAAAATATCATCAGCACTCCGTCTACCGACCATCCTGTTAGAATAATTCCATGGTCTTGTTATTTTTGTTCCTGCGAGCCATGCTGAACAGATAGGATGATTTCATTTACCATCCCGATATTTCCATAAACGTGACGAAGCCGAAATCTTTTTTATCCTGCCATGTGAGGATCCAGGCGCGTTAGCAGATGATTCGGAACCTCTCTGACCTCGATTCCCATAACTCCTCGAGAAGATTCGAAACAGATCGTCCTCTGCGATGCACGGTGCCGTCGTACGTCATCGTGGACATCGAATTCGTGTGAAAAACCCGCTCTTCCATAAACGGATGCAGCTTATGCGCGGATGGTTTGCACATGGTATTAGTTAACTGAGAATCCTGAGGACGAGGGAGGTGGTGATTTATGAAATCCTCCCTTGAGACACGCGCCTACACGCTTCCGTATTATTCCTCCGAGAAACGAGAATCTCTGCTCCTTTCGTCGGTGCTTTACTTTCCTCGTCGCCGGACTTTGTAAATATTTACTCAAAATGTCTCGGCAGAAAGCGCTTTTACGGCAAACGAAAGCGACTTTTACCTTTTACTTTTACTTTTACTTCACTTTTACCAGATTAGTTAAGGATATTTGCACGAAACGTTTCCATTCGAATCAGGTACTCGCGTTAAATTGTAGCAAATAAACTGCTCAGCTATATTTATTGGAAACACTTAAGAAATTCCTTCCGTCAGGATGTCTTTGAGCAGATCCTTCGAGCGCAGAGATTTTATTCTGCTGTTAAATTACACGTACGACTGTGTACGACAGGCCGGCACCGGGGATGAATGAAACTGTAACACTTGGCGGACGACTAATTTAAAGTTTTATCGTTGGCGAATCAAAGGAGATACGCAAGAATGCCCGAACGACACTATAAAGCGTAAGGCGCGACGGCCGCTGATCCGGAGTTACGATTGCCGGATAAACGAAATGAAAAATCCCGACCGGTTCGTTGCTCCCGGGGAGCATCGCGATGTGCCTCACGTATAATAATGGGCATTACGGAATTTCGGTATTACCGTGGCGATATCGATAAACGATATCGTTCGGTCGGCTCCGGTTTTATCGCTATGCCGCGTGCATTATTTATGCGTTCCCTTTGCCGACTCGCATGCGAAAACCTCGTATCCCAGGGCTAACCGCCTCTGTAGAACGACGACAACAATGTTCGACGGTCTTAAGAATCGTCGGCCCGCGTAATCCGCAGTCAACGTATAAACGTGACTTCGAATGTCGCGAGAAATGCCCGAGATATTGCCATCGAATTCAATGCCAACTTCTACTCGAGCTACAAAGTTTCCCCTACGCATCAACCGCTTTCAGGAGGACTCCGGTTCGTTAAAACGAGTTAGCTTCGATCGCGCTAAATCGATTTAATGCCACTGAAAAATCGCAGGAATCCGAAGAATCAGTGGACCCGCTTTCAAAAGAAACCGATTCCGCAGGAAATTTGTGCACTGGAAACGGGCCAAGTCTTTGGTAAGTTCTAGCCGCACTGTTGACGATTCGGATTTCAATGGACCGCGCGCCGTCGTTATATTTTTACAGTTGCAGGCGAATCGTCGGGCGCGAGGGTCTCGTCGCCGGGAGTATAATCCTACGTGATGGTGGCTAGGTTTTCTCTCTCGTGGGATCGCGAGGTGTGCGTTCCTAGCATCCCCGTGTTGGCCAATCGCCACGGAGATTAAAGCATCGCGATGTATGGGGTTCTTCGTCGGCCCCACTCTATATATTTTGTATTATAAATTCGCCCGAGCCCCCAAGTTCGCTGGTGCGGGGCTTACGACCCGCGCAGGGCTTAGGTATATAGAGACCGTGCTCCGGAATTGACTAGAACTAGGTCGGATCCCCCCCCCCCTTACCTTCCTCCCCGACATCCACCCTTTTTAGGGACGACGACCCTCCGACGGGAAAATGTTAATCGGTCCGAGGTTTTTAAATTATAATTTACGTACGGCCAGCTCCCTTTGTGGTTCGCATTATAGATATATATGGGTACCATGGGCGCACCAAGGATGACGTAATTTAATGCTCAATACAGTCACCAGCCGCTCTATAAGAACGCGATATGCAATTAAATAACTGCATTAGAACGCCCCTCAAAAAATAACGGCCAAGACGTCAGAACTTTATGACTGAACAATTAGGAGAATAAGAGCTGAAATCTTGGCCTCTGCCGATTAGTATTAACTTGAGAAATCTATGCTCCGTTTTACGACGGTGTTAAGCGAGTATTAAGTTTGACAGAATGTTTGTTCTGCGAGGGGCTCTACGTGTGCGTGAAATCCATTAAAAACGGGCACTAATGCCCATCGGAAAATGCAAATTGCCAGCGCGCTTATTCAGTTCGCTAATCTGCCGTGAAAATCTGCGTAATCTGCGATCAACGCGTCTACGTATATCGAAGAGATCGCAATATCTCATGGGGAGTAGTTTTTGGTACCCATTTGGTGCAGGTACGTTGTGAGCGCACACGTTGGTACCGGTTTTGTTCTCACGTGTGCGCACTACGCACGAGCTAACTGCGTATATGCGAGTATTCTCGAAGCACCCTATCGCGAATGCTATAGCTATGTGTGTGTCTATTTGGGGGTTGGAATATGTCACGCACCCTCGAAATTAAATCAGCCACGAAAAGATTGCCTGTTGGAAAATAGTGCAGACAGGATCTACGATCTTCATTTGGCATAGCACAACCGAGTCTACGTTAAACATTAAAAGTTTCAAACAAAAATGGTAATTCACAATGGCAAAAACCACCTCCGTAGTCAATAGGGTAAGATTATTTTAATTCCCTGGGTAAGTATTCCGGAAACAGGTGAAACATTGCTGGGCGGTTAAAAGTTGAGTGGATTTTCCGTGATTTCGTAAATATTCGGGGGACAGTAAGGTAATACCCGGGCGGTCCTGTGTCCCTGTGTAAATGGGAGTTGCGTTGATGGTTTCGCGCGTGTATTGTCGCATAGACGGCGGGTTATAAGTGAAACGAGCACGTGCGTGTGCGCCGCGTAGTTATTACGCACCTACATTACGCGTACGTGTCACGTAAGAGCACGTGCACTCTGAGAGACACATGGAAATGCGTGAGAATATATACACACGGGCGACAAAGCGAGGCACGCACACAGAAAGTTCGGTAGGCCGGCACACGCACTGCCCTTCTCTTTTTCTCCCCCTTTCTCCGTCTCTTTCGTCCTGGGCTTTTCTCTGTCTATTCTTGCCGGCCGCGTATCTCCGTCCTTGTCGGACGGGCATATGGCGCGGATCGGTCCCCCTTTTCGGTTTCCGGGGGAGAGAAAAACGAGGGGGCTGCGGCGCGTGCTCAAAATCCCCACCAACTCTTCTCCCCTCCTCCCCTGACGCCTCCCCGCGCATCGTCGATCTCTCTCGCTCAGCCTCATTCGCCGCCCTTATGGCTCTCGCGCTCCTCTCTCCCTTCGGAGCGGTAAAATGCTGAAACCTAACCCATCTATCGGATGTCCGCGCTCATTCTCAACGCGGACGCCATGCAGTGCGTAGCACGGAGGTCCGATCATCACCAGCAGATCTCCTACGCGGATAGGTAGCTCAGCAAATCTCCGTCCAGACCTCATCGGAAGTCTTCCTCGCGCAGACCTTGCCGAACGTACGCTCGTCCGCCGGCTCCAAGGACAAACCGATCCCGGAAACGACGATCGAGCCAGTCACTGGCTGAAAAATCATCGTCAATTACCTTCCGGGACGTGCAAACCATTTTGCCGATCGTCTGTGCATTTTGTGCCGAAGCCGGAAGTCGAACGAAGAAATAGTGATAGATTCGTAGTTGAACATTTTACCTGGTGGTTCATGGGTTTTGTTTTGCCGGGGGAGTGTTTGGGGAATAATAAGGAGAGTGGCTCGCGAGAATACGCGCCCCGGAGAAAGATCATCGTCGCAGTGTCGACGACCGTCGACGTGCTGGAGAATAGACGGTGACCTCATGCTTTACTTAAGCCGGCGACAACGAGACAATTGGATCTGGCTTCAGGTTATCAGCGTCATAGCTCAGCGGAGAGAACTATCGGAGAAAAGCCATGTTTAAGCAAACTTCCTGACTACAATTTGCCAGTAATTTGGTTCCTCAGTTGACTGGTATTTCGCCGGTTTAAGAGCACCCTGTTGCTCGAATCGTTGAGCGTGGAAGAGCAATCCTAGGATGATCATTCGAGAAGTGAGGTATAGCAAGGAAGGATCGAACTATGGGATCCTATGACCTGGATTTAGAGCGGCATTGCACCGAACCGCCGTCGAACCGTCTACACCGATGACCGTCTTTGTCTCCAACGGGAGAGCTCGTCTTATTTATATTCCCGTCAATTAGACTCGTCCTCGAAAGACATTAGAGTCGATAAGCGGCCCGTCCAACTCGGACGTACTCATAACACGAGTTTAGAGCGACTACGAGGTTTACTCTTTAAGTAGACAACTCTCGTGACGGAGGAATTGTCGCTGTGGGTAGTCGAGAAAAAGATTGAATTCTTATCGAAAGTCTGGAAATTGGCGGTTAGGCTTGATCGAATGGTCCACTGAATGTCGCTGAATCGACGGGGAATCTCGAGGAACAGCGCAGAAAGGCGATCATCACGATGACGACGATGGGTGTAACGGTGTTCTGCAATCGCGTGCAAATCAACAACAACGATCAGGAGCAACTGACGCTCCTGCGCACCTTGCAGGACAACGAGAGCAACATCCTCGGCAACCAGGCGCACTTGATCGTCCCGAAAAATGGCGGGAGTGGAGGAAACGCCGCGACGATTTTGCCGCCTTACGATCCCTCGAGGCTCAAGAAACACGGGAAAAATGGACAACCCCCGCCAGTCGCTGTGGCCAGAAGAAACGCTCGCGAGAGGAACAGGGTGAAACAAGTGAACAACGGGTTCGCCACTCTAAGACAACACATTCCGAATCACATCGCCGCCGGATACGGCGACAGGGGGAAAAAGTTGTCGAAAGTCGAGACTCTGAGGATGGCGGTCGAGTATATAAGGGGTCTGCAAAGGCTGCTGGCCGAAGCTGATGGACTTGAATACGATCCTGGAGCTACCATAGGAACCCAGTGCGTACCATCGCCGACGAGCAGTGTAGTGTCATCGAGCCACAACGGGTCCGGCGAGAGGCTCGTCCTGGAGGATGATATTCTCGCGGCTGACGAGGACGATGCCGAGCAACTCGACGAGGACGACGAAGTGCCGAACGGAAAGACAAGGACTATCGTCTCCAGGTAATTGCATGACATTTAATAAAACCTAAGGACCAACCGTAGAGCCCAGATCCATGGGCAAAGACATGATGCATTCACATGCAGTCGCTGTAGTTTTTGTAATTAAGTGCAATAAGTCCGTTGCTGGCAACTAGTGAGAGAGTTTTCGTGGAAATGATTACAGACTGTCGCCTCATCCGAGCGCCATGCCTTCGCCACGTGATTACTACGCCTCGTCGATCGGCGACGAGGAGAACCTCGAACCCCGTGTTCTCTCCTTGTCGAATGGCCAGAATTTCGTGCGCATGTCCCCGAACTCGGCGCCCTCGCCGCCCTCGGAGTATTACGGGCAAAACGAGGAGAACGTGGAACCGCGGATCCTCTCGCCTTACAGCGGCGCCGGCGAAAGCGAGGAAGGCGGGGGTGGTGTCTACGGCGCCAGCCCGGAAGCCTTCGCCGGCGCCCTTTACTGCAAGCAGGAGATCGCTGACTCCGGGGAATTCATGGACGTCGTCAACTGGTGGGAACAGGAACAGGGCAGACTGGTGCATCACGTGCAGCACGCGCAACGACTCGCCCACGTTTAACAAAGGTCAGTAGTCGGCTTCCAAACAATAACTGTGAGCACTTTACATCCGTAACACGTAGGACCGTTCACGTTCGTGAACCAACGAAATAACGTCCAAGTTAGGCACGGTCGATTGGCATAACAGAAAATAGGGATGATAAAACTTGTTTATTGAAAAATCTACAGGCAGTCCAAGAATCAGACGATTATTTGAAGGTTTTGAAGGATTTGATGGTTCATACAATTTTGAGGATTCATTGGAGACAGGTCTACATAAAATTTGACTTTTCGTCCCAAGGATTTATTTAAAAAAAACCTCCTTTCTTATCGTAATTTGTACGTTACTCGGGCTGTTGTTCAGTGCGTGGATTGTCGTTAGAGGATATTGTTTACTTCCTTTTGGTCTCATCGACTGGACGTGAAATTTGTTACGCCCCACGTGCGTGTACTTTCCGCGCGAGCCTTGGAAGCGGGCGGTTCTGAAGGATACGCGCACGTGACGAGTGCGTCGAGGAAGCTCGGCAAGTGGAAACTCGTGTTAGATGTTCCCCTCGGACACGTGCTTCGGCAAAGTTGCGCCTGAGAATAAACTCTGCACGTCGACGACCACTTGGCTGACACAGCGCGTTTTCATCTGCAGTTCTTCATTTCTATCGAGAAACCTGCCTATCGACAGGCATATGGCAATTAGAAACAAGATAAATACTTAAGAATTTGCATCGGTGAAAGTATCGTTTTCTTTTGGAATGATGTAGATTATTATTTAGTTTATTGTGCGGAACCAATCGTGGAAATATCGCTACGTTATTTCCAGTAGACCTTCGGTATGGGTAGACATATGGTCACGTCGATCGAGCGAAGTCATCTTAAAACCTCACGGGCCAGGAACGGAAGTTGTTCGTCTAGCCATATGTTCGAAATCCTCCTTGAAAGGTCCGGACCTTTCTCAATCCTCCTGGTCTCCAATAACTCGACATTGAACACCGTGCAACCGCATATCGAATGGCCTGAGTATCTTTTCCACAGTTCCATCTCTTCTTCCGATTCTGCCCTTTTACCCGAGGATTATTCAAGTGCAGCATGAAACTAGAATCGCAAGGAAATTCATCCCAGATAGACTGCCATCGGATGAATCATAATTCAAAGATATACATCATTCTGGTTTGAAAATTATTTTATTAGTCTCAATCGACTACACTGTCACCTCTGAAAATGATGTCTCACTGTGAACAGCTGATTTCTTTGGGAATCGGTTTACGACGATCGGTTGGACAAGCACGAATGGCGAACAATCGTTGACCCTCGTGCCGCAAATAGACACGCCATGGCGGTTTCCTTCGAAATGTGGCGAACCCACGTGCCGTGCGGGCGACAGATATAATGTATATGTGCTCGTATCGGCACTTACGGACGGGCCGAAAGTCGACGGAAAGTGCAGCCAGGGCACCGGCCATATGGGTAGCATTACGCGATCGACGAGAAACCGACGCCACGGCTGCCATATGCTTAGCAGAGTGTTTCTACAAAGAAATACATTGCACGAAAAGCCCTAAGAAGAATAGCTTTCCAGGCTTATCAATTATACTCCCCCTACTTGTTGGTAAAGTTACAATTAGGAAGACAGTAAGGTTTGTCTCGTTAAGGACGTTAAGCACGTTAAGCACTGGCTTATCTTTTTGCCCATTCGTAAACGATCCTCATTGCTACGAATAACGGATCGATGTCCTTCCTTTTTTGCTTAACAATTATCGGTCGATTCAATGGAGAAATCCAATTAAGTCGTTGAGTGGGCTTTTACTTGTTCTTATTTTCGCGAGGGGTTTTGGCGAATCGAGGGAGCGCATTCGTAGGGATCGTGAGGAATACGAGTTGAGGAAGAACAGCGGGTACCCTGGCCCGGCCGAGAGAGCGGCAAGTAATTCTCGACAATTACAAAGTGAGGTCATCTACGAAGTTTACGAGATGCGTCGCCGCGGCAAATTAATTTAATAAATTCCTTCCTTGGCTCCCGGTCACGTACGTCGTTGGGTTGTGCGTGCCACTGGCCGGCCTTCTTTTCGGTCTATCCTCTTTCAAGCCGTACCGTCCACGCTAACATTAATCGCCACTCTCCAGTTCTATCTATCGTTCCCGTTCTTGCTTAACGCTCCCATCGTCGACCTATGGCCGTCTTTATTAAAACACGAAAACATCATGCGCCTCTGCAAACAAGAAAAAAATCAAGTAGCCGAAGAAGTAGCTTCGATCTG
This sequence comes from Hedychridium roseum, assembly GCA_963989215.1. Taxonomy (NCBI): domain Eukaryota; kingdom Metazoa; phylum Arthropoda; class Insecta; order Hymenoptera; family Chrysididae; genus Hedychridium; species Hedychridium roseum. The sequence goes on along the minus strand of OZ022310.1, from coordinate 8,244,366 downwards.
AAAAAAAAATTGATAAATTTTTATTTTCCGGACTGATGAAGACGTTGTCGGTTCAACCCGTTCTTCGTGTTCGGTGCGTTATTCACGAGCATTCGACTCGCGGAACAAAGGAATTCAAAGGAAAACATGCTGGTGGAACCCGCATGTCGGCTATCTTATCAATAAACATTACCAGCATGACGATGTTACGTCGACCGTTTAAAGCCGATTCGATGTTACATATCTTCACGACGGGAATCGTCGGTCCGCGAAATTCAGGTGAGCTCTCGCGAGAATTCACCAAGAACGCGGTATACGTCAAAGGACGGGAAAATCCTTGTGCGACACTTATAACTATCACGGGGAGGACAAGCACTTGTCGATAAGTGTAAAAATTTCCAGATTCGTCGGTCCTTTGAATCCTCAAGATGTAGGCGTGGCCCACTTGATTTTATCCTAGGACCCGTAGATTGGTACTTCGTAGATTTCCTTAGACACTTTCCTGCCTCTTAACGCACTTTCAGAAATGCACGCGTGGTCCCCTTGTTCTTGCCGACAGGACGAAACAAATACTAGAGAATTGATTCCCCGTGTATGGTAAAAGATAGAGTCAATCCGCGTTTAAGACGATCATCGCCAAAGTAATTCATTGACTTTTGTAAATTTAATATATCATTTAAAAGTGATTATTTGTGTAATTTCGTACGTTTCACGGTGGCAAGGATTTCCCTGGACTTTCCCACGATCCTCGGGGTCGTAAGGGGGCGCCTGGCGAAATTCGCCCGGCCGGATTTAATTTTTCCCGAATCCAGGTAAATAAGGATTCTCGTCGATCGAGGCTCGGGGCACAATGGCCGATGGGACAATCGGGACAATGCGTCCCGGGGACACGGTGTCCTCCTTCCCTCCCCCCGGAAGGACGCACGTGGTCCTTGCGAGGGGCGAACCGACCGGTAACTCCGTTTTCTTCCGAAAATACATCGGTCCCGCGTAAAATCCGGAATTCGCCGGAGAGAAGATCCAACGGTTTCCTCGCCCCTCGGCCTTAAGGGGGGGAACCGCCGATTTGTCTGGCCTTTCACGCTACAACAGGAATCTCTCATAAACCGTCGACATTTGTACGCGCACGTCCGACATCGATCAGCTTTAAAGCGCGACGTTATTTAAACGTCGGACATCTGCGTCGAATTTGTAGCCGGTAATCTCCGAGAAAGGGGATAAATCATTTTTCAGCGTAAAACAAAAATCTCTTCGTGCGAACTGGCCATCTTTGAAAACCATAAAATCATCATTTCCTTGTTTCTTGTTTGTTGCAGATTTCTATTCCAATTGCGGAAGTTCACGGGGCGAAGTCGAACGAATGATCTCACGCAGGAACCGATCGTCAAATGCGAGGTCGGAATCTCCATGAATTTGTGCCTCACGCGAAACGACGATCCACGAATTGACAGGAATTTAGTACGATGTACTTATCGCCGAAAGTACTTTCCCACTGCGGACAAACGTCTACGTCATCTTTCCGTCGCGATTATTTCGAAACATCGTGAAGCGAATTTTTCGAAACATTGCGAGTCCGTAGACGTTGTCGATTTATTTCTACAAAAGTGTAATTGTCCAATTGGTCGTTTTAAAGCTCGAAATAAGGATGAACAAATTGCGGAAGGTATCGTAATATTACTCTTTGTTATCGTTAATATTCCATCCGGAATGAAATTTTTTCTAATGAATTTCCTTGCCGAACGTGCCTCGAAAATGTATACTGGGAAGAACATGTTTACGTCGAACGTTTGGATTGCCACATTGTTCTATGCGAAACAACGTTGCAGTCCGGAAATGACAGTAACAAACATACAAATGTGTTCACACAATCATCAATAATTTATAAAAAGTCGACGTAGTTACTGTCTCGTGAAAATATGTAAGAATTTCATGACAATAACGTTATTAATGTATGAGTGCCTTTTAGAACTTAAAAAGAAATAAATTCAAGGAATGCCTTTGAATTGCCACTAATGACGTTTAATCGTGGTAACTCGTTAATACAGCCGAATTCCAAATGCAAAGACATTTACGCCATTATTGCATTAAGCAACAGGCAGTCTGTCGATATACGTTTCGCGGTGACAAGACACAATGAATAATGTTTGTAAATATAAGTGCCTTAATCGAGATTATAAGTAAGTCTTTTACGCACACGAATCTACCTTTTGTACTTCATATTTTTTTATGGACTATATAAGAATTTATATGAAATCAATTGTGCTATTTATATACGTAAGATTTAATTTGGCTCGATCACTGTTATTTGTATATATCAGGAGGACAGTTCGCTGACGAAGATGATTGATGAAAAATAATGATTATGCGTTTCCCGTCGATTGTAAGAACAATAAGTCGTCAACGAGACAACATCACACGGAAAAGTAATATTTTATTAGCTCATTTGTACATGAGAGTTACAAATCCTTCGTTATTACCGTGTCGCTGTCACTCCTCAATCAAAGTCGAAGATAATTGGGCAACGACCGTCAGGAGGGCAGCTGTAACTTTACGAAGCCGGTGATCGCTTTTCCACTTATACCTTTTCACGATTGCCAAGAAACCGAAAATGTGTAAATACAAGTGCCTTAGATAAGTAGTTTAACAGATAGTTTAAGAGACTATACCATGTACTTGATATTTTTTATGGAATATTTAAAATACATTTCGCTATTTATGCAATTTATTGCAATTTATTCGCATGTCCGGGCACATCCAAAAACCGTATTTTTTGGTTGGATTACTTTAATAATTCTTTCACATGAAGGATTATTAGAAGCGTCAAATGGAAGGCACGAAACGTTTGCGTCCGCAGGAGAATTACCAAAGCTACCCCCTAATTCGTACCTGTCTCTGGTGAATGATCATGCGGCACAGGAAACGCGTAGCGTCAGTTCTCGTAATAAAGGGTGGCGATGATGAGGGGCGGCCATCGATAATTTTGTAATTCCGTGAAATTGCTCTTGGCCGGCTATTACGAAGGGGGACCGCTCTCCCCGTCCCTCTCTCGTCCTTATTTTTTTGGTCTTGCTCAGTCAGAGACGAAGGGTCCGTTTCCGGACACGCGTTCGACGCAGGGGGTTGCGATCGGTGCCGACGTCATTTCCGGAACCGACTTGCTTTCCGCTTGGCCGATCGCGAACGATCGTTAACCGTCCTTTCTGCCTTCCTCAATCAACGTCTCACGACGCACCGGTCAACGATTCGTAAATACTCGCTGTATCGGAAACCGACGCAAAATATGCTCTACTCCCCCCGCTGGCCATTGCAGTAATTTTCGGGACGCGACCGGAATGACGCCGTAAAATCGCGCAAAATTTACGATAATAGGCCGCCAAGACGAAACATCAATTTGTATTTTTTGCCCAAATCGTAATATTTACGTCTTTAGACGGCGGATAACAGGAAAAGATTTGCAATGCAAAACAAGAAACAGGGGGATAAGGTCATCGCATAATTCAGCTGAACTTGATAAATTATTTCCATTGAATCGTGTGAAATCTTATAAATGGTGGGACATGAAGGCGAATCGCGCATTATTATGAACTACCTCGCACAAAAATCATACGTACCAGTGTTTCATCGCAGTGTTGTACCGTTTGTGCACTGTTGCGCATGGTGTTTAGTGTTCCGGAATTCGTGCAGTTCTAACAAAAACGATTGATAATGGAAACGACAAAGCAGGCAACGACATACCTCACGCCCATGGTTTTCTACCCGCTGTTAAGCATTGCTATAGTTTTGCTAGTAATTTTTTACTACACGAAAACTTCTCATCTATATCGCCTCGGCAGCAAAATTCCTGGTAAATGTGGCGTCCATCTAACGTTGCTTATTTATCCTGAATCGTAAAGATACATGCTAGATAATTTTAAATAAATCGCAGGACCGAAAGGCTTACCTCTCATCGGCATAGCTCCTATGGCGATTAATCTCGATCCGAAAAATGTGCTATCGAAGATACTTACATACGACGTGTATGGGCCTACCATAGGAAGTTTCCTCGGAACCAAATTCGTAGTTTTCCTCACACATCCGGACGACGTGGAAATCATCCTAAGTAGTCACGTTCATATCGACAAATCGCCGGACTACAAGTAATCAAGCGAATACATAAATTCCTAGGAAAAGAACTTGCACGAAGAGATTTTCCTTTCAATTTTTAGGTACTTTCAACCGTGGTTAGGCGACGGACTGCTCATCAGCACGGGAGAAAAATGGAGATCTCACAGGAAGATCATAGCGCCGACCTTTCACATGAATATCCTGAAATCGTTCGTACCGCTTATCTACGAGAACAGCAAAGAATTGGTTACTCAACTGCGTCGAGAGATCGGCAAGGAATTTGACTGTCACGATTATTTAGGCGCCGCCACCGTCAATACACTCTTGGAAACGGTGATGGGTTTCAAAGACCCACGGTTGAACAGCGAGGAGAAATACAAGCGCAGCTTTACATACGCCTCGTCTGTCATGAAGTAGGTCGTATTAGAAGAAGGTAAATTTTTTTCGCAAGAATGCTTATCTGTAATCCGCAAAACCATTACTCCCGCAGGATGTGCGATATCATTCATCAACGGCAATACAAAATATTTATGAGACCCAGTTCCTTGTTCCGTTTAACCGGCATGTATAAAGAACACAACGAAAATATTAGGTTGATTCACGGACTTACGGACCGCGTGATTCAGGCGAGAAAATGCGAGATTTCGGAGAAAACCGTGTCGAAGGATAGCGAGAAAAATCATGTAACCGAGGAAAATTCGGAAACTAGGAAAAACGATAAGAATGAAACGAAAGGTGCCAAGTACACCAGGATGCATTACGTGAGGGACGATCTCGACGATATTGAAGACAATGACGTCGGTGAAAAGAAGAGATTGCCCTTCCTGGATCTCCTCTTGAATGTCGCGAAGAACACTTCCCTCCTGACGGACGAAGAAGTCAAAGAACAAGTCAACACCATAATGTTCGAGGTTCGTACATCCTAATTGTTATGCCGGAATATTTCGTGAAACTAATTTTGTTCATTCCAGGGCCACGACACAGTTGCAGCTGCTTCGAGTTTCGTTTTGTGCGTTCTAGGAATTCACCAGAACATACAGGTAAAGCCTTTCCTTAGAAACATTTTAATAGCTTTAATCTGATACTGCGTCTGAACTTGTACAATTCTATCGGTCTGTCTCGTCTCAGCTTTTCTATGTACACTCCTCACGTGAATGAATACCCTAAACTTATATATTATTTCAACGTCGTTAAAAATGCAATGATATCCCTTCTGTCTTCCGCTTTCTTCGTGCCGGCGTATACCATTTTCGTTCCCGGTATGAATTTTTTTGGAACTTCCAAATACTCGTCGAGATTACTTTCGTCCCACGTAATGCCCTTTGTTTTCATTGCCTCCGTGTAGGGAAAACCTGCGCCGGCTGTAATCAATTAATTCGTCAACTTCGATCGAAGAAATCACAGGGACCTATTTACCGGGATAATCAATATTTACTGCCGCATTTTCTGCCAATAATTCCATGAAGGTTAGGCCCAATTTTATGTCTGCCGTCTTTTTCCGTAGTATGGCACATTGCGCAGATCTTCATGAATAACATTTTCCCTTTATTCGCGTCGCCCATATTAAAAAAAATTCGATGACGATTGAGACGTTAAAACGAAACAGGCATTCGCGTTTCAAGTTTCATTGACAGTACCATTACAGAAACTGTCAATATCACTGATGCAAACGACTTTTTCGTTTCCTACATTCATGCGGTGCTAAGATTTTCAAAATTTCTCTTCCGATTGATTTTTAGGAGCGCGTGTACGAAGAAATAAATGCAATTTTCAATGGTAGCGACAGGCAGTGCACATTCCAAGACACTCTCGAGATGAAATATCTGGAACGAGTGATTATGGAAACATTAAGACTCTATCCACCTGTTCCAGCGATTGCTAGGGAACTTATGGAAGACGTGAAAATAGGTAATTCACTTATCGCGTCGATGCTAATCAGAATAAAACGTTACGATGCCATTAACGGACATATTTTTTGATCTGTAAATGTAGTGTCGGGTGGTTACATGTTACCAAAAGGCAGCACAGTCGTGATAGCGCCTTGGAAGATTCATAGGCTACCGGAATTTTACCCAAATCCCGATGTCTTTGATCCGGACAATTTCTTACCCGAAAGGATGCATGAGAGACATTACTATTCCTATATTCCATTCAGCGCAGGGCCAAGGTTTGTCGTCATAAATGTTTTTCATCTCTATGTTTCTCGTACTTCATGTGTATATTAATTCTTATTCAGGTCATGCGTCGGGAGGAAATACGCAATGTTGAAACTGAAGGTTCTTCTCTCGACTATTCTGAGAAACTACAAAATTTTGTCGGATATACCCGAGGACAAATATGACTTAAGGGTCGACATTATTCTGAAAAGGCAGAACGGTTTCAGGATAAGAATTGAGCCTCGGAATAAAACGACAGAACCGCCGAAAAATTAAATCGTGCGGCGTTATTGACTCACAGAAATTGACTAAATGTATTTCTGTCGTTAGCCTAGTTCCAAGCGAAAAAATGTATTCACGACGTTTCCCGACGAAGCAATGATAGGAAATGGGGGACACCAGACAGCTACGTTACATGTAAAAATATATTATCTGTTAACGTCAACATTGGACGGTCAATGAGTCGGAATTAAATACATAAGTCTGAGTATAACTTGTCGTTTCCTATATGTACAAAAGTATTCGTATATACACAAGATTTTCTCCCGTCCTTCTGTCGTCCCGGAGGTTGGTTAACCGGCGGAAAGGGAGTGAGAAGGTCGATCGTCTAGTTTTGCCGCTCGTTCGGTCCTCTTCTTCGAAAGAACTTCATGAAGAATGTCCACTCCCCAGGGAATAACGAATAAAACGTTCATCAGCAAAAGCAAATGCTGGCAAACTGTGAAACTGTTGGTCCAGTCCTTTACGAATCCTGAAATAAATGAAATCTTTCGATAAGATTCCCTTCCATTTCCGCGCTCGCTTTTTCCTCACGTACCGACGATGGGTCCAAAGACGATTGATATTATTCCGCTGATAACAGCGTAGATTCCGTAAGCTGATGCAAATTTGTCGACGCTAACGTTTTCGATGATCACCAGTGGCTGAGGTACCAGCAACCAGGAGCGAATTGCACCAATCACGCCGATCATTACGAAGCTGCCTATCAAGGTTTTCCCGTAGAGCAGGTAACCTGGGAGACGTAACGAAAACGTGATTGCACGTTTGATGAAATTTGCTGGATTTTATGTATTTACCGAGCCTGGCAAAGCCCATGCAGATCATCGCGAAGAAGAACAGGTACTTGGACTTGACGTTGACGATCATGGTGAAAATGGCGAGAAATATGCGAGATCCGAGCTCGGCAGAGGCACTAATCATAATCGCCCACGCTGCGTCGCTCTTACTGTAGCCAGCATTGATCATCATCAGCGGAAGGAGAGAAGCGAACGTGTAATCACTGGTGAGGACGAAGCTCGTACCCAAACACATGGTCAGGAAGCTCTTGTCTTTCAATAAGGACACTTCGAGCAGTTCCGTACATTCTGGGCTGTGCAATCAACAAAACCACCACAATTTACCGAACAGAGCGACAGACGTTGTATTAGGCAAATCTCTTCATTATTTATGAATAGTGCTGTTGGTGAATTTCACGTAAAACTCACAAGAAACCCTGCTGTTCTTCCCCGTTGGCGTCGGAGGGGCATTTCCCCACTTTCTCGTGCTGAAGCTGACGGATCTCATTGAAGGCGCTCACTCCGGTGACGAGGTTCGCCAGGCTCGACGTCGACATGGCCGACAATTTTGAGGAGAGGGGTTCATGGCTCAGTCCCGAGACTGGCCGCGACTTGGGAGATTCGTTCTCGAAGGCGGAGGTCGATGCCACTCTCGCGTGAGAAGCCTGAAATTCAGATGATCGGGGATTCATGAGATTCCATTAACCGGCAGCGGGAATACGTTTATTTCACGATCGTCCACCTCTAGGGCCCCGATGAGAAGTGGAACTTCCTTGCCGTTTTCCTCCTTGAGACTCCGCAGACTGCTCCATTTTGTTTTGTAGGACGTTACTTGTATGACGTCTATGGTCGAGCGACGATTCACCGTGGCGACCGCTCGCAGAAGTTTCTCTTCCTTCTCCCGCGCCTTCCGCGACGCGGTCTTCGCGTGCCACTCAACGGGGTGCATCATCATCATCGCGACGATGCAGTTCAAGGCCAATGCGCCTGTCAGCAGCGCGGTCCCTGACGAGGGGAGACAAGCTTGTCGTCATCATTTCATTGTACATATTAGGGCAATGTTTCTACGATCCTCGTGAACCAAATATTTTCACTTCGGTGTTCCCCGTGCGAGCTCTTCTTTTTTCATTGACTTGAGTCTCCTTTAAGATCAATCGGCATTTCGGGAAAATGGGAATTTTTCGTTTGAACTCACCTCGAAACCCGTAGGCGGACATCATCATTTCTATAATGCCTGGATAGGCGATTCCGCCGAAGCCAATAATTACCTGCGCCATGCTCATTACCTTAAATGGATAAGATAAGGGAACGTGAAATCGTGAGAGTCGTACTCGTCGTAGTCGTATTCTTTGGAGAATCGCGGCGTTGCGAGGTACGAACCTGGGCCCGTTTCTTCGCGAAGTAAGCGTTGAAATTGGTGTTACAGATGGTGAAGACAAGGCCGAGACCCGCGCCCTGGAGAAGATAAATGAAGGCCATCTCGTAAACGCTGTTGACGAAGGCGAGCCCGACGTTCGGCAAAGCAAAAATAATCGCACCGATGATTCCAACCGGCCGCATGGAGAATTTCTTCATCAATGAATTCGTCATTAGCCCTGCGTTCGGAGAACTAATTAAATCGTCGAACGTCTAGCCGATCGGCGCACATTCGAGTCCGTCGATGCGACATAGTTTCGGCCGGGAGTTTGTACCTGATAAGATCTTAGATAGTCCGACACGAATAGAATCTGTTTACTGTTTCTACGTGGCGCTACGGAAAATCCGCAGATATTCAATTCGCCGGATTAAATGCGACAATCGATGAAAATGTTTGGCGAATCTCTCCCGGGGAGTCGGTCTTTGAGAATTCACTTTTCTCTCCTTTCTTTCGTCGGCGCGTCGATTTTTCTACGTCTACGATGAATTGCATAATTACACTGGTTCCGTGCCAATTGCAGGCGTTGTTTGTGAAGGGATCGTTACAAAGTCTCATCGTGACCGAGCCAACGACTTGGTGGTAAATCAAAGCGGCAGTAAAACAAAACAAGCACGATAAGAGTTCGCGAAAGCCGAAGAATTCCGCAAATCTACATGACTTCTTACTCCGATAAATAATGACAAACGCGATAAATGCGTGGCTATGGGAACAGGAAGTATTCGATGAACGTTGAATTCGCCGATTTCTCAACGATTCCCGGTCGTAGCTCACCGAAGGTCGAATAGGTGATCATGAAGACCGAATTGAAAAACGTCGTCGCCGTTCCAGCTTGTCCCGACGCCTCCAGTAAATCGCCGAAAATTATACCGAAGGACGCACTTGGCCCGATCACCGTAACCTAAATCACACAAGTGGGTCAGTGCGATAAGTGTTTACATTCAATAGTAACAACTGAAGCACCTAAAAAAGACGAGCCAACAGCAAAGTAAATAAATAGACAAGTTTTGACAATTTGCTTTTGTCTTCGACAGACTGTTGAGCCGAGCTTTGTAAATCCTTGAATGGTACTCACGTTGACGACGATCATGGCGAAGGTGACCATCCATCCCCAACCACCGTCCGGGGCGAGATTCTCCAGGGCGAAGTCATCAGGTTGGTTGTCTTGGAGGCAAATCTTCGTCTCGGGGTCCTTCTGTTCCTCGTCGTCGGGGTTTTTCTCGTTGGTCGTGGTCCCGTTGGTCTTCTGGGGAGTCATGCTTGGGTCTCTGTTGAATGCGAAGGCGTGACATTGATTCGGAGGAAGGCATCCTCGGTAGTCGACGATGAAAATACACGCGCCCGTATGTTGTCTCTCGTGCGAGAGACTACGAGCGCGTTACTTTGACCGACTAGCAGATTAGATTATGATAAACAGCGGGCGTAAGTAGGCTGTTTAAACCGTACGATATCGGGCTTCGGCCGCGTCAAGGGACCGCGAGTCCCCGATAATTCAATGGGGGGCAAATCTCCGCTCAATCGGCCGATCTCGATGGCACTCGAAAAGCTTTTGCCATCGCGCTTAACGATCAAGCGGGGATTTTTGAAAAATTTTGCGGCGCCCGGCGGGACGCGTGTTCTTTTCGTCCGGTAGAATGAAGCTTACGAGGTAGAACTCCGCTGGTCCAGGCTGTACGAGGAAGCTCACTGTCGCGCGTCCTCTCACACACCTTTCCTCAGGGCAGTGCGGACATACAGGCACCTACAGACTGAACGACACACGCCGACCGACAGACGAGCGAATGATTTCGAAGACCACCTTATCTGCGCGCGCGGTGCCGACGCGCTAAGCACCGTTCCTTAATGAGAGTGAAATATTGCCCCGATGTATTTGGATTTCGAGAAATAATACAGGGAAGGCCGGTAAACGTAAATACGATGGCGCAATCATCAAACGTTAATACCCGCGCGTGTGTGTGCGCCTCTCTGCACCTCCATGCAAGTCGTCCTACGGTTCGTACGCAATCTCTTAATCGATTATTCAACTCTGCTGCGCCACATCGTAATACAGTTCCCGAAAGAAGACGGTCGTGATGTCAGATGCCTCCTTAAGAATAATCTCTTATCTCAGTTATACCAACAAGTCCTCGCGAGCTTTGTAAAAATCAAAAAAATCTTCAACAATCCACTCGACCGCGGGTTAACTATCCCGCGAGAAAATCATCGATCGATTCAATAAAGTTTACGATAAGTAGGTCATTAAGTACATCATAAAAATATTGTATTAAGGATTGACATGTATTTTTATTATGACAATAAAATTCATTTTCATGCACATTTGCATTTCTGTACAGCAGATCTATATTTTTAGTTTCCTGTCAAACAGCTCCTGGGAGTAGGCAATAGTTTACCATGTTCGCACCGAAGATAATCTGGTTGCCTATTCACAGGCGCAGGTATAATCTCAATCGAATCTTGTTCCTTACTTTCTCGAGTTTCAGGGAAAACATTCTCGCTGAGGTTTCGTATCGCACGTATTTTTCCGTTTCCTCGTAAGATAACCAATGGAGGACAAAGTAAGCTCTGAAATGCAACGATTCTTAATTATTACACTCAATGAAAAAATTTCACGTACAACAGAAACTATGTACATGTAAAATTATCATTTATTCTAAACTGAACGCAACATTCTGAACGCAGTATCTCAAGTACGCTGCGATAAGAATGGTATGAAGTGTAATAATAGTGTTATTACAGGATATTTATGTCAGCATAAAACGTTGACAAAGTTAAATCCCACATATAGACTATTCTTCTCCTCACAGTATTGATTAGTTTCTTCGTAACTGATTCTCAGAGTTCTTTGTACGTACTACATTTACAATTTGGTACAATACAGTTTAAATTAATAATGTTTACAACTTTATGATCGTTGATTCTTAATACAATTAGTATTATTGTAATGATATATTATCATTGATTTTCGTAAAACGTGTGTCATGAGATGCCGATAAATCGAAGATATCAGCACTGACGAGGCATAGGGATAGACCGACCTTTCACCTTATGGGACTTCGTGTCACCAGGTCTGAAATACCGACATCGTCAAAAAACAGGACCGATCGAGCGCACTCTACGTTTTATAACGGTAGTATGTGGAACTGCAAATGCTTTACTCTTGCTTTACTGACCAAATCTAGCGACGTTACCAAATGTAACCAGTATGATTGCGATATTGATTATTTTCGCACGATCGCAGCTCTAACTATTTCTGTCTCAGATGAAAAAGTATAATCTTAGTTTAATACGTGTGAAAAAATATAATCAGAGTATAAAAAGTACAATTGAAACAAATTGCGTCTTAACGCATATAACCGCATTTTAACGCGTTTTCAACGCATATTAACGTATTTTAGCATATTTTAACATACTTTAATGTATTTTAATGTGTTTTGAAGCATTTTTAGCTTGTTTTATCGTATTTTAATAATTTCAAATGTTTTAAAGCGGTCTGACGTATTTTGAATCATTTTAGTGTATTCTAAAGCATTTTAATGTATTTTAAAACATTTTACATGAATTTTAACCTATTCTAATGTATTTCAACATATTATAACGTATTTACAGCATTTTTAGCTTAATTTAATTAAAAAAGCCAAATTCAAGAAGTTGAAAAAAATGTTGCATGACTGACCATATACTGACCCTTACTACTTAAAAAATGCCTGACTATATACTGACCTTTACTACTCGCCAATTTCGAAAAACGAAACTTTTTTTGACATTTCTGACCATATACTGACCCTTACTACTTAAAATTTTCTAAGTTTGTTTTACTTTTTGCAAATTTAGCAATTAGTATAGGTAAAGTATGTTAAGAATGCTTTACGATACTTGAAAATAAGGTAAAATGCGGTAAAATAAGTTACCATACGTTTATTCCATATATCATACATATAAAGTATATATACTGGGTGTATAATGCGTATATTATATAAATAGTACGTGTATAGTACTTATAATAGGTGCTTACTTAAAATATATAGTACATAGTACTTAAAGTATGTAATATACTTATTATAAATATAATGTGCGAAAAATATTCTTAAATTTTGGGATACTGCGGTATTTGTAAAAAATTTTGCTCTGAAAATTTTCTTCCCCCCGTCTTTGTATGAACGCAGCGTAATATCGCGTTCGGCCAATTGTACATCTACTAAATAGAAAGTGGACTCCTGTGGAAATGTAAAAACAATTGAAAGCTAATGCTGTTAAGCACACGTAAGAAATTGAAAAATTTACATTTAATTCCTGCCATGCATAACATTGTCACCTTATACTGCTTGCGGACGATAACATTGGACGTGGCACGAAAATGCATTGCATGAGTGGTCTATTCCATTACCTCGTCTGTGATATCAGGTCCTGATAATCATTAATATCACGCCGAATGAACGTTTACCAGGTTGCAGCCATGTCCGGATGGTTGCATATCGGAAGGCGTCGTGGCGAACGAATTTCATGTCCCAGAAAAATCGGAAAGAAAAATTTGAATTTGTAAATCAGTCGGGGCGGATACTTTGTCTATCGCGTAACTGTCTCCGCTCAGTCGAGCTCGGAAGGACAATTCTAGGAATTCCAAGAGAATGGCAAAAATGCCAGTGAGGCAACGAGCTGAGTCATTCCGCTGCAAACTATGAATGCTCCTCTGTGGAAAAATCCAAGGAGACAAAAACCAAAATTCTATTGACAAACATTGAACTTGGTAAACTATATAATTATTTATCCAATCGTTCGTTATCCTTCAAATTACGTAGAGTGGACGTTCCGTTTTTGTAGTCGATGTTAAGTTCATCCATCTTAATAATAATAACGGTGGATGCCAGCAACAAATAAAAGAACTGGAAAAAAGACTTTAGAAAAAGCTATTCGCTATCCTCTGAAATAAACCGACAGTAAATCTACGAGTTGTCATTGCTTGTCTGCATTTTTTGAGTTCTTCTTAATATCCTAGGCTGTTAGTGGTGCTTTTTTATGGACGAAAAATGAAACATTGTTGGCCGGTAATTTCCGAAGCTTTCGGCGCATCGACAGACGGCGACCATCGAGTTATACGTCGCAATCGCTAGTCCGCTGACTCTTTCGTTCCCTCTCTTCGTCGCTCCTCTGTTCAAGGATCTTCCACTGTTTTTGTTCTGGAACGGAGATAAAACGCAGGCAAAAGAGGCTAAACCTTTCAGTGGCCAGTGCAACAGAGACGCTCGAACATACGGTGACCGTGATCACTTCTGAAAACCCACCTTTTTTTCGATTCCCCGGGCTCCCGGCAACGTGCAAGAAACCCGAAAAAACTCACAAAACGGGACAATCAAATATTTTTTCGGGAGCAGTGTAAAACGATGTTTACCGCTTAGGGCGGACGGTGTAACTGGGGAAAAGGGAATCACGAAGACGGATAAATTTTCCTATCTGAGAGCCTACGTGCAGAACGGAGGATATCTCACATTTTCCGATAACGGCAATGATTATCATGTTTTGCATTTAAGTTATTACAATACTTATCGCGCCGCAGCAGCGTCTCTCTGCCGAAGGGATTGCTAATCACGAACAATTGTATGCGCGAAAGACAACGGCAAAATCGAAGTGTCATGAGCCTGATTGACCATTTCTAATTCCGCCGGCGTGAAAAATCAATGATGAAATAGCCGGCGTTTCTCGCTACGTCCGTTGCATATATATATCCAGGTCGGGGATGACTCCCGTCAGTTCTTTGTAAAACCTTTCGACGGTAGAAACTGGTTCCCCGGAGGTTTTTGGAAGGAGGAGAAAAAACGTCAGGTGAGAAGTGTCCTGTGCCGTTTGCACACGTCCGCCGAATACGTCCGTAGGCGATGACGTAAATGTCAGGCTCGTCGTGGCTGTTTCAACGAGAAAATTCGCGGTGCGCAAAATTTACGGTGTGTTTACCCGTCATTAATCAGCCGATACGTCAAGTGCAATGCTAAGCGCAGAATTTCGTGACTATTGCTAAACGCGACTCCCTACTATTTTTCGTGAATCGCCATTGTTCTCCGAAATATTTCACCTGGACTGTCGATGCAAATATATGGCTCATTTGATGCGACGGATAAAATAATTCTGAATTTTCTTGCTCGCGGTTCGTTGAGCGAGTTTCGCTTTTTCGCAGAGACCTTGACGCTTCAAACCTACAGAAATTCGACGGCTAATCTTCCATCGATTTTTCCGTAACCCCGAGTACGTTGCATAATTGTACAAAACCGATGGATTATCTGCTCTCGCGACAGGTGTGAAGATACCGGGAATTTCGTCGTTGGTCGCACGTAACAGACACGCAAATTCGCGCCGTGAGTCCGTGAAAACAGAGTTGAAGCGCAGGCGATAGGTGAACTGAGTTAGTCGACGAAGATCAGCAGATTACGTGTCGCGGTCGGTGAATGGATTGGGCGGACGATCAGATAGCAGGTGCCTTTGAGATTATGGGATCGGCTGAGCTCGATACTTGCCAATAAATATCCGTGCAGAAGCACGTGCCGTTGCTTTCCGCGTTTACCGACATCGCGCACGTAAATCGTGAGGACGCACGTGCCACTGTCTCGCCGCGTGTCTGCCCCTCCTGGAGGACATGAAAAATCCCTGCAATGAGGGCAAAAAAAAGGCTCCGGACGGAGGCTGGGGATGGTTCGTCTGTTTCGGCAGCAGCCTCATCTCGGTATGTAATTTTTTATTAAAACTCCAACGGAAATGCCATGAAACGTTACGTCGATCGAATCGCCATTTCCCGCTACCCACTCGCAATTATCAATGGTACATTTCCTTTGTATATAATTGCCCTGTAATTGAACCTTTTTTCCTGGATTTCTCACGTAATTGTTAATCGTATACGACTTCTTCTTGGTAATTTTTTTTCTATGCCGAAGGAATATTACACGCATTCGTTTCATTTTTCATGTTAATTTTACTGAAACATAGATTAACAAGTGTAGCGTGCTGTTGATGTCATAATCACGTTTCATCGGTAATCCACGTTCCCCTAATCGCGTTTAAATCACGTGAATGATCGCCACACTATTCAGGCGTGACACAAACAGGTGTGATAATCCCAAGTGATGCTCGGCAGGTGGTATAGAAAAAACTGATTTTTATCATTATTTTCAGCTCTCCTTAAGATCCCTCGATCCGTCCTTCGGATTACTTTTTCATGATCTTCTCATAGATCTCGATGTAGATTCGACGGGAACGTCGCTCATAATGAGCGTACTAGACGCCATTGTTAATTTTTCGGGTAAGAACGGACTTCCCAATGATAAATTCTTAATTACTGAACATTTACGATAGCTGACTTTTGAACAATTCCGCAGGTCTATTCGTTGGACCTTTGCTGAAGAGATTCACCTACAGAAAAGTCGCCATTTTTGGTTGCCTATTAAGTTGCACCGGGCTAGTATTAACGTCCGAAGCAAACAGCATGATTCACATTATCTGTACTTACAGTATTTTAACGGGTAAGTAATTACCACTGGCCACTGACTAATGAATCATAATGAAACACCATATGACACCACATTGCCATAACTCTTTTAAAATTCATTTTCGAGCGTGAGATAAATATCATAAAAACTGAGATATTGCATATATCAAAATGAGTTGCGTCGAAATGGCAAATTTGTATTTTTATCCCCGAGAAACATGTATTTAGGTCTCACTGGGTTTGGCATGTTTATATCAAGGTCTCGGCACCGGTTTGGCGCTGGCATCTTCGTTCGTCGCGCTGAACACGTTTTTCGACAAGAAACGCGGACAGGCCGTAGGGTTTTCGATGGCGGGCACGACTTTGGCGATGATGCTGGTTCCGCAGATGATTCATGCGTTGCTCGACGCTTACGGGTTTCGCGGGACGATGATCATCGTCGGGGCCTGGGCGATGCATTCGGTCGTTGGGGCCTGTCTTCTACGACCACTGAAAACCGAGAAGAAAGGGCCCTTGAACAGGGTAACCGAAGTTTCACCATCAAGATAGTTGCCGAGGAAAGACAATCGTAATACATAATTCATTGGTTTGCTCTTGACAGAACACGGAGGATCGAGAGAAGGGCGAAGCCCTGCTGAACGGCAACGACGAGACAGTTAACGGGAAGAAGATCTGCCCGGAGGAGGATCATGGGAAGAACGGATCAGTCATCAGCTCCGCGGAGGAAAAGTACAGCAAGGAGGAGGAACCCTCCTGTTTCCAGAAGATCAAGCAAACCTTCGACTTGGACCTTCTCAAGGACACGACGTACCTCAACGTCGTCATCGGCCTGAGTTTTTACTACGTGGCGGAGTCGAACTTCAAGCTGATGACTCCGTTCTTCCTGCGGAGCATCGGTAAGTATCCTGCGAGATTTAGAGCCGCGCGACAGTGCCGTAGCAAGTGATGTCGGAGTCAACTTGCGGTGAACGCCAGTGCGTCCTCGCTACGGGACTGCTTAGGCTTTAGGTGAACTCCACGAGGAACTTGACCGTCTATATAGGAATGTCGCCGGCGGAGATCGCCTTTTGCCTCTCGATCACCGCCTTCACGGATATCCTGGCGAGAGTATCACTGCCGACAATCTTCGACAAGCTCGGCTTCAAAAAGAGAAACGTTTTCTGGATATCGTCGATCCTCGTGGCAACCGGACGATCCGGTGAGCAAAACATCATTAATTCTCTTCTCCCGAAATTCTCCTTAAACTTAGCCAGTCTTTTTTTTTTTCTTAGTGCTGGCTGAACAGACGAAGGGAACGTTCCTCATCGTGGTACTGGTGGTCATTGGGTTTCTCCGCGGGGCCACCCTAGTCAATTTGAATCTCAGCGTGTCCGAATGCTGCTCTCTGAAAAAATTGCCCAGCGCTTTCGGCATGTTCATGGTCTCGAAAGGATTCACCGTCATTGCCATGAGTCCCCTAATCGGTGAGCAATTCTCTCCTACGCCGCGAAATTAATCTTGTTGACGAATCTTTAATACGTTCTTTCTTTCGAAGGGTACGTCAGGGATTACAGCGAAAGCTACAGCATCTGCATTCACGTTATGACGTGCATGATTATCCTCACTTCCGTCATGTGGAGTGTAGAATACGCGTACAAGTTTCTGCGTAGAAAGAAAACCACATCGAACGACGAGGGCGAGAAGGGGATTCCGTAAAAAAAAGTCAAGTTTTGTGGCTCAACATCGCACGTAAAGAAACAAATGGATGACGTCTCAGTGTAATAAGTTATTTAACTGTATTAAATTATTTTATGTGTAATACATACGATGCTTTTGTTACACCGTGAGTGGTCAATGATTACTGTCCAGCCGTATGATTGAAAAGATGTCGTTGATTTCGTTCGAATTTCTTTATTTTTAATTAACCAGATGAGCGGGGGAATGTATACGAATTACGATGCGCAAGCGAGTCGGAGATTTCGCTCTTTCTCCGCTGCAGTAAACAGTGATAGGAGTGACGAAGGTAGTGCGCACTCCGGCTTGAATAATATCGGCCAGTCAAGCCGGTTTACCAGAGACACGAGTTCGTAGCAGGGGAAGGGGAACGAGATCGAGTCAGTCTCAAGTCGCGCGTTCTTCGTGTCGCTCTATTCGACCAATGTATGTCCCGAACCAGTGAGTTCCTCGACGCCAAAATTAAATTCCCGAAGAAGCAGGAATGTTCAGGAATTCAGGCTCGCCGGAGATAATTCTCGCGCGAACGGTCTCGTAACGGCGTTGATAAGCTTTGTGGCGGGCGGACGGATTTTCCCGGCGAGGTCAACGGCGATCAAACTGCCGCGAAACTACGAAATTCCGACGATTCGAAATATTTAACGACAGTTCATTGTTTGTCGAACGCAAGGAAAGGACGGACAGAACGACAAGAATGAACGCTGGCGGTTGATAAATTTTAATGATAAGCGATAAGACGGTAAAAGCGAGTTACGATAATTTTACGTGTAAACGAATCTCCCAGTTTCCCTCCCGAAAATGCTGCTAGTAAATCAAGAATAATATTTGTGCGGACCAACGTGACCGAATAGAACATTAGCTGCTCGTTATTCTCCGTTTATCGGGCCAAGTTTCTCGGAAATTCTACAACGATTCGACGGCAGGGAAAGTAACCACAGCGAACGAAGTGCATTTTGATATCGTGCGAGTGTTTGTCCGCTACCATGTTTGCGCGTACTGTTGAACTTTTACCGCGAAGAAGCGGCGTCAGCGCAGAGAAAATAAGCTTAACGCAAAGTCAACTGACTGGAGGCAAAGGTTTCATTTATATCCACGGCCAGTGCAGCAATGTACGCATCGCAGTCAATATTATAAATAGCCCATCTTAATGGGATTTCTCCCCGACAAAGGAAGGTCATTAGAATATACTTCTGTAGAATGATAATCACGAGTGCTCGACAAAAGACTGATCATTCTTAGCAGCAGATAAGGCGATAAGAGAATAAGAAAGCGGAGAGTAAACATTTAAGTCCCCCGATAGTTCAAGACGAGTACTCTCGAAATTTGCATTCGTGCTATTTTCAAAAGCGTTCACTGGTCGTTGACGAATTTCCGTTTTACCATATCTGGCTTGGTTCGCGCGAACGCGAGACAGTCGTACAATAAAATAATTGCCGGCGGTGGAGCCAATTGAGATCAAAGCGCTCGTAGAAGGAAGTCGTGGAAGGGCGTAGGTAATTCACGGAGAGAACGAAGCTGGCTAGAAGAATGTAAACATCGTTCGAGGCGGAACGGTCGGGCGCATGTGCCCGTCTCCAGTCTTATCCGTGCCAGCGTATCTCCCTTATCAACCGCCGAATCTTCCTCGCTCCACGTCGATTCGTCGCTCTTGACGGATTCAGCGCGACGCGAGAACCCGAAGAAGTTGAACCTCCGTCGATTCGGATCGAAGAGACTTCCGGAAACATGAGAATGGCCGACCGAGGCTGGGCTTGGATGATCGTCGTCGGCAACACGATCATCAACGTGAGTCTTCCGATCTTAATAAGCTGTTTTTTGACGCGCGCTTGAAAAATAATTAAACATCAGCGCATTCTTAGTAACCTCTCGACGGTCTCAGTTTACGTTAACATTCTTTCATTAAAACGACCTTCGAACATATCCGAGCGGAAACCTGCACGAAATTTTCTTCTTTCGTCCCTTATCTAAAACTCTCTTAAACAGATAGTCTTGCGAGTCTGCAACGCACAGGAAAAAACACGTAGTTAACTATCTGATTTATGATACGAGATTGTACGTGTACATGCAAAATACGTGTACCATTAGGGGCTTATTTTTTGCCATTCATTAAATATCGTTTTTACTTGTAGAACTGATTAAATTATTTTTTACAGCTCTCTGTTCTTCCCGTGCAACAATGCTTTGGGCTTATCTTCGAGCAACGTTTCTCGAGTATCGGCATTTCGGCGACACAGGCTTCACTGATACTTCATCTCAACGGCACGGTCACCTGCAGTTTGGGCCTGATAAGCGGCCCGATGATGAAGAGATTCACGTTCCGGAAAGTTGCGCTCTTCGGCGGGTTAACTGTTGTCATCGGGATATGCTCGACGGCCTTCGCAGTTTCCCTGCCGACTATCATTCTGTCGTACTGCGTGCTTGTTGGTAAATAATCCGGTGATATATTCACAGATGAACTTCATTAATCTGCATTTGTGTTCCGAAACCAAACATCTAAAAACGAGCGTGGCGATAGCGGCAAAACGTTATCGATTTTTTTTTCCACCTACGTATCTTTTTATACTTCGCTAAATATGGCACAAATTTTGTATCGGGATTGTTATTATACCGTTCTACAGGAATCGGACAAGGCATCGTTTACCCGGCAACGACTTTAGCCATGAACACTTACTTCCGGAAGAAACGGAAGCTAGCGATGGGCCTGACTGTCACGCTCACTGCCCTCGGACCCATAATAATGCCCCTTCTGATAGCTAAGCTTCTGGACACGTACGCAACAACGGGTACGATCTTAATCCTCGCTGGTATAGCCGCGCATTCGTTTATCGGTGCTCTGTTGCTAAAACCATTGAGAAGCAGTGCAGAGGTGAGTCACAGGTACGAACAGCATCGCAGGTATCAAGATGACAATTTTTCTCCTCTTAATTGCACGCCCCCCATACCCCCCGTAGCTCAAATAAACTTTCAATCATCTGTCAAAAGATTTCTAATCTAGAATAACATCGACAATGGTTTCCTCTTTTCAGGAAATCTCAGGTAAAAGAAGTGACAACGGAGAAACTACGCTGAAAAATGACGTACCTGAAGCACCTGACAACGTCACTGAAAACACGAACAACACTTCGAACGGTGGTGTTCATTCTCAATTACTGGAACACGAGAAAGAGCACAAAAAGAAATCCGAGAACGACGAGAAACCTCGGGAATCTGCCTTTAAGAAAATTGCCACTATTTTGGACCTTGATCTTCTACGAGACAATCGTTTCCTCGCAGTAATTATTGGTAACAGTCGCAAATTAAATTAAAGAAACAAAAATAAGAATTAATAGAAAATGAAGAAGCGACTGATAATTGAGCGATCATGTGTCGAAAGGTATGGGTATATCTACTGTGGCGGAAACGAATTTCAATGCGATGGTCCCATTCGTCCTTCGGGAATTATCCGGGCTGAGTATACCGACGATAGCGAAGATAATGTCGATCCAAGCCATCGCCGATATCGCCGGACGTTTCTGCGTGCCATTGATCGCGCAGAAAACTGGCTGGAGTTCGAGGAGTCTCTACGTCGTGTCCTTGCTGGGATCCACCCTGGCCAGAGCTCGTAAGAACTAAAACATCTATCATCAAACCATCCTTAATTCATTCATCAACAGCCACTTGAAAAAAACAGCAATACTTTACTCGAAATGGTTGACCACTTTCTCTTACAAAAACAACTCAAGGAATGTTTTGTCATTTCTTTTTTAATGTTTTCCTAGTTTTAACCACGTGGGGCGATCAATACACCATGGTAATCGTGGTTGCGCTGGTGGTGGGGATCTCTAAGGGCATCAAAGCTGTGTTCCAAACCTTAATAATCCCCGATTACGTTCCTCTTGAGAGGCTACCCGCCGCGTCGGGTATGATGATGGTTTTTAACGGCTTACTGTCCATCGCCGTAGGTCCTCTCATCGGTAAGTCAAGCAATAAAACAGCCACGAGCACTTTAAAGGTCCATTAATATCGAAAGGTAAATGAATGAAATAAGATAATTACAAATGATTGTGTATATTTCTTTTTACAGGCCTCGTGCATGATTCGACGGACAGCTACGTCGGTGCTCTTTATTTTACGTCGTCGATCAGCGTGTCCTGCGTTGTCCTGTGGTTCCTGGGAGGACTTTGGAGCCCCGCAGGTCGGTCCACTGAAGAGTCCTTGAGGGAAGAAAAAGTTGTGGTAGTTTGACGATCGTACGTGTACTTCGATGACATAGACTATAGAAAAAAGAATTTGTATATCCATCTTTAACGAGACTTGTTTGGCATTTTTTTTTAATATACATTTCGTATGATGCATTAAGTGAAACGCCGATATTTGTTCACTTAAAAGGCTGTGCTATATCGAAGACTCGGTGCTACTTGACTCGTGCTCAGAATCAATGAACCAACGCTATTAATACTTCTTTTTATTCACATTGTACATATTCATGTTTTTCTATATCTCGGCGCAAGTATTCGTGTATACGTATTATTTGTAAATACGACAGACCGAAATTACAATCACAAATTTATGAGACATTTGTGCTTGGAATCTGTCTCCTTTTTACAGCTGTGCACAATGTAATACGACAATACGTTATTAAATTTCATAACTTACAACATCGGCTTCCATAATTTTACCGGTTATTTCCTCAGGTGCGAACCTACATTCAAATCGCGCGCTTAAGCCGCGTTTATGCACAAGCACATACCTGCATGTTTAAGTGACGTGTTGTGAAATATTCAAGTGCATTTCATTGCAGTCGCATGAATCGGCTAACAGCGAATGTTTGCAAATATTTCCCCGGAGAAGTGTGTAAAAATATCTCAGTGCAACAGTGTATGCAGTTTTCTATGATCAACAAGATAGTGTCGAAAAGAATGAATGCGAAATTCAATTGTACATGAATTACACAGGGTGACAGGCGGAATAATCGTTTTCCATTGACTTCTACCGAAGGAAAATTATTATGATTCACCTAACTCAAGAAATGGTGACATTAATTGTGTGTTACACCGGAATGGAATCATAGTGGAAATAAAAACTGTGATCATAGACGTAGTTAATAAACACGTGGGATTAGCGAATGTGTGCAAAATGGTTTTGCTATCGATAATATTTGATGGCTGTGTCGCATTTATCTAATCGGTCGGTATGGCGAGGAGATAACGAGCACTGGTAATCGATCGGCTTATGCGCTATTTAATTGAACGTATGAATCGGTGTTGGAAATTATTAGCGAAGAGACGCGGAGTCGATAAACCAACGTCGATAACCGCTCTCGATAGTGCTATTTCATTAACATGTCTTTTGAGTTCTCCAATAGCTTTACGAATTACTCCAGCCGTTCACAATCTGCCGCAACGAACCGCACTTACCGGCGACCTTGAAAAGCAACGCAAACGTCGAATAAAAATGCGGCAGTGCCAATAGAATATTTTATGAGGAAACGCGCGTTTAATGGAAACCGGTCAAGTGGTTTATCATCGCATTAAAGCCCCTCCCAACAATGATTTTTCACCAGCCAAAGTGAAGAAACACTCGCACACATGGTTAACGCACTTCAATAAAAGAAATTATTAGAATTTAATCGAGTAACGACATTCCGGAATACGTCTTGGAATTTTCGCTGATAAAGTTATCGGTATTATTGCTAAACCGTGGCGAAGTATGTTAAACGTTAAGCTTACAATTCGTGGACAAAGAGACTGACCTGGCAACGGTTTGGCGATAGTACGGCGAATGATTTGTAATACGCGTAATTGAAATGATGAAATACAAAGCCGAGCGTCAGTGGGGCACATGACTCGATTTCGTGGTGAAATTGCGCGGGGGGAACTCGGAATCTATCCGCGCGTTAATTGTTGCTTCAGTTAAGTCAACGGAGTTTAGCAGCGCGTGGACAGTGCGAGAAATTTATTCACTCGGTGCCGGGCAATGGTTGAGCGCTCCGCGGATCCAACTTTCTTCCCGACCCAGCTTGACCAGCCAATTTGGGGCAATTCAATCGACAACTTGGGAAACGTCGATGTTGGCCTGGATCGAGTAACGATCAGCTCTCATATCGCACCTGCTTATCAGTGCCGACTGGAAAGTCCAGTTAAAATGTACTAATTGGCGGCTCAACAGTTTCACGACGGGAACACGTTGATTTGGGCCGTAACCGTCAAACACTCCTTCACGTCGCACATTCGTCAAGGATGACGACCTCCGCAGCGATTTACTTTTGAACCCTCGTCAATGTTAAGAACAGAAGAGTTAAAGAATCCAGTTTCGGGATAAAACTCTGTTTGTTGGGCAAAAACGTGTCTATTGAATTTTTATTCGCGGGAGTCTTGCGGATGATCAACTGTCGTGTATCGATAACAGAAGAAGAAGAAGAAGAAGAAGAAGGAACTCAAGGCGCGTTTCCGGCAAACGTAATACTCGACCAACGGTCTACGGTTAGCAGGTTTGGCAACGACAGTCTTCTCCGTTTATTTTTGGACCTTCCCCAACGCTGAATTTGTTACTCGACACAAAACGTCGAAGACAGTGATCCCGTTATTTTTGAATCGCGCTTCCGCGGCTTCCAGTGGCTGAAGAAACTGACAGAAAGTGTAAACCTCGTAAATTCGGTTGAACCGTTGTCTTCCGCGTGAAGAGGAAAAAGTTCAATCATGGTAAATAAAGACGGTTGTGCCACTGACATGAATGAAAAGAAGGACAAAGACGGAGTCATTGATGATCGTAAAATCCCTGATGACTTCGTTGCACCGGACGGAGGATGGGGTTGGATAATAGTTTTGGCCGCAGGATTTGCCAACGTAAATCTTCTTTCACAACTCTCAAGATTCAATGCTACCATTAGCATTGGCCTTATCTTCGTTCTTTGCTTGTTTTAGTTCTGCATGTTCCCAGTATTACAGGCTTTCGGTTTGATATTTAGAGAGCGATTTATTCAGCTTGGCATTACTTCCTCAGAAACAACAACGATATTGAATATTAATGTAGCCGTAATGTCGTGCATTGGTAAGTAAACAAATATTTTAGTAACTGTTATTTTGTTTATCCAAATAATAACACCTATAGCCCCACAATTTCGTGCGTCACTTTTTTTGTACAAAACCTCGGACAATGTTCACGTGACACTTTCATTATTACTTATCAAATTGCACATTTCCGTAATTGTCGGACAATAATTGCGCTTTATTTGTATACCGTCCGGAACATCCTTATCGATACTCCACTTTCGTGATAAGTCCGTGACATAATTTAAACAGTTATAGATACGAACTTTTACAGATCCGCAATGACCATGCTGATCTCATTAAAGATTCCAACGACGCTGCTTAATGAACTTATAAAGAATTAAAGAACTCGTGTTGCTCTTAATTAAAGCACAACAGTTACTAATCGTTTATTGCCTTTTTTTCCATACCTACTTAATATTACGTTGGTATTACCCAAAAGCAAATTTTCGTATCGTAAATGCTTCCTACTATCGACGGAATTATGTGTAAGAATATGCCACTCCTTAATAAATCATCAAGACTCTTAATAGCTTAAAACGATTCTAAATCTAACGACTAATTAACGAAATGAACGAAGTCGTTAAAGTTTCATTTGTAACACTCCAACAATTTGTCCCCTCTTATGCGTCGTCATCGTTATAACGCGTTTTACTTCATCCACACTATTGAAATGTGTGAGCATTATCTTTTACGATTAAAGCGTCACAACTTGGCAACTGTTTAACGACGTACACTAACGAAAATTGACCAAAGCTGAAACGCTGTGAAAACATTTGTTCGATTGTTCTAGGTTTAGCGAATGGTCCACTTTTCAGGAAATATACCTACAGGCAAGTGTCTCTCGTGGGGGCCTTGGTAGCCGCTATTTCCGTAACAATGTTATCAGCTATGGAGACTTTCACGGGCATACTGATATTCTTCTCGATCCTATACGGTAAAGCCCTTGACACACATATGTTCATGCCTATCAGAACCAATATGATCTCAACTTCTCTTATATTCTTCCTGTCCTTCGTCCTAAAGCCGCTGGAATGGGGATCGCCATGTCTTCAAATGCCCTGGCCTTGAACACATACTTCAAGAAGAAACGGAGAATTGCCACGGGTTTTAGTTGGACTTGTACCGGAATGGGGCCAATTATAATGCCGCAGGTAATTCGAAATGTACACGATAAAAATTTAACAATAAACTGGGCCGAAACGAAGTGGTCAGACGGTTGTCTATTTTTTAGATTATAACATTACTGATGCCAGTTTTCGGTATGCAAGGAACTGTCCTGATTTACGGCGGTTTGGCCTTCAATGCGGTTGCCTGTGCTCTTCTTTTACAGCCAGTTTCCTGGCACACAAAAAGTACAAATATCACCGAAATGAAGGACCTTGCGGAGGAAAAACTTCTTCCGAAGACAGTCGAAGATTGCGCGAAGGTATTTATTTCGGTCGCAACGAGCGTGAATAAATAATTATGTTTCCGATGACTCGTAGAGCGAATCTTTGGAGAATGTCGCGGAAAATGGGAAGATCAGGTCAGGCAGCCTGAGCCAATCGAAACAAAAATTCGGTAGCCAGTATTTGTATTACGACGATGACGAAGAAGGAGCTGCGGGTATTGACATTTTAGGCCCAGAAACATCAATGATATCTCGGGCAAACGATGGTTGGTAAGTCAGTAAAACGAATGAATGCAACACTTGAGGAATATTTACAGAAGAAACATATGAATTTCGTTGAAACTGCAGGTTTTCGAAAAAAAATACGTCAAACGCATCGTTAGCTTCGCGGTCCTCGAAGAAAGCGTTAAGCAGACGACAGTCTATGAATTTAAGCAGACAATCCAGCTTGACTGGTTTAAGCAGAGGACCCTCGATCAAAACTCTCAGCAGGTACACTTGCTAATACTATCCTATTTGCCGTTAAAACGAACCAGAAATATATCTTTTTCCAGGCAAACAAGCGACACTGAAAATAGATTGAGAAAAATATCCAACGCCCAACTCGTGGTCACGCCGTTAAACGTTGTCAATGAATCGTCGGAACATGGCCAACAGAAGAATTGCAATGGACATCACTTGACAGAGGCTCAAGGGGTTAAGGAAGAAGCGAACGACACGATGCGCGAGGTGAGTGTAATCCGCGAGACTGCTGTGGAAGACGACGAGCCTTCGAGGAACATCCGGTAAGGAGGAAAGACTAAAAACAGCAACGAAAGTACCGCCAACCCTGGCCAAGATCGTCCAGTCTGACTGTTATGCGCTCAAAATTCGTATAATTATCAGCCTAGCGAACAATAACATCAATAATACTCATTATGTATGCAAAAAAGAAACAGTCACGTCTGACAATCTGGGTCGAAGTCAGAATCTGCGTTTCCAGTAAACATTTAGGGACAAATTGCAGGATTATATCGAGGAACCCTGGTACAAGAAGATCCTGCGGGCCATCGTTATTTTCTTCGACCTTGACCTCTTGCGAGATCCTATCTACATGAACCTCATGCTCGGCGTGACGTTCGCCAATTTCAGCGAGATGAATTTCTCCCTGATGACGCCTTTCATTCTCAGCGACAATGGGTTCACGAAACAGCAAGTAGCGACGATGATGTCCGTCCTGGGAGGGGTGGACGTGGGTGCAAGGTTAGCCTTACCCTTCGTCGCAACAGCCATTGGCTGGGGAAACAGGACCTTCTTCCTCGCAGGCATTTGCGCCATAGCCACTGGCCGAATAGGTACGTTAAACGACGAAAAATCATTGAACTCCATACAGCAATGAGCACGGAATAATCTATTATTCTCATGGAATTTACGTGTGAAATTGCAGTGATGGCCCACGTGGCGAACTACGAGGTTAATCTCGCGGTGGCGGTTTTTATTGGCATTGGGAAAGCCTTGAGGACGATCTTCATGGCTCTCGTAATTCCCAGCCATGTTCCCCTTTCGCGGTTACCCGCAGCAACGGGACTGCAGTTGTTGTCCAGCGGGATAATGTGCCTGGCAATGGGCCCACTGGTCGGTTGGATTAGAGACACCACCGGGGACTTCGCCATCATGCTACACTTCCTCAACATTTTTACTTACGCCACGACCCTCTCTTGGACGGTCGAGATTTGCTTCAGGAACAGAAAAGCCCAGAAACAAAAGGAAATCTGGAAAGAAAAACGACAAAACGCTGCGTAAACTACATCTTGCATCGAAATTTTTAACTTAAGAATGTACTTAGAATCTTGTGCTTTTACTTTTCGCACAACAAACTCAGGGCCCTCGTGCCATTCTTTTTCACAATACGTTGATACTGTCATTATTTACGTTTGACTGATCAAGTGTAAACTGTGCAAACGATGAACGTTACGTATCGTATTATTTCATTTAGTACGACTCATCTGTAATACTTGGTAAATAGACGCCTCTTCTAATAAAAGATAAACAGATGTTAACGTTACTGTCTGCCTTGCAAAATCCTTGAAATTCACCTTCATCCCACTCGTAAAATGTAATTGGCCGTGAAGAATGGCGGATAGTCGAGATTAGATATAGAATAGGATACTTCTTATCGGTGGATTTCAAAATGCTGAATACCCGAGAAGCAAACTGTCCAATCATTGCGTATATTATCGCAACGTCAACGGATACGATTGATTTCCAACGTACCACAAAATAATGGTATTCATCGCACCGTTACATTTATCGGCAGTTCGTTAGACCCGGAAACATTATTCGATTTTCGAGTGCGGGTCTTCGAAAACATGTACAGCAATGTCCCATTAACAGTAAAGTTTTTGCTAAACAGAAATTTTTAATCTTTACTTTCCTGCTGAGATCGTCCACTAGTTTGCAAAATGTAATTCGCGTATATTAATTTAAACCTGAGAAAAAAGTGTGACTTGTTGCATCAGCAATTAGATAAAAATAACTGTGGAAACTGAAGACAACTGATTTCCAAAGCGACAAAATAGTTTGAACGAAGTTATTTTTGTGTTGCAAAATGGCTACAAAAATTGCACCGAATGGTGGGTGGGGCTGGATCATCGTCATGGCTCACGCTTTAAATTCTGTAAGTACTGCAAACAAATACAAACCATCCTCTCGTAAGGAAACTTCGTAAACACAAAACATGGGATTGTGTTGCCAGTTGTCAACAGTTCCAATTGTGCAAGGATTCGGGCTAGTGTTCAAGGACATGTTCGCTATTCTCGGGTTATCAGCGACGGATGGGTCAGTGATAATAAACGTGAACATAGCATTCGGTATGATTCTGGGCCTCGTGAACGGGCCCCTTTTGAGGACCTATGGTTACAGAAAACTTGCCATCGTCGGCTCGATCGTTTACTCCTTCGGTGTTTTCCTCACGTCCTTTGCCAACAACTTTATTTCCCTTATCATCTCCTACGGAATCTTGGCTTGTGAGTGAACGCCAGGTTTCTTTATATCTAAAATAAACGACGCTAGACGAATCGTCGAATTTTTGACAATAATGTGCAAGCTTTAGGAATGGGAGTCACTATGTCCGCATTTTCCTTGGCGGTCAACACGTATTTCACGACGAAGAGAAGTCGAGCTATGGGCCTTGCCATGACCATCACCGGATTAGGGCCCATTTTCATGCCCCAGTTAACGTCCTTCATGTTATCCTACTATGGTATTCAGGTACAGCCAAGAAATCACAACAAAAATCATCAAATCCGTGTCTAGATTTGTTCAGTAGTGAAATGAAAAATTGTTGTATATCTTTTTCACAGGGGACTATTGTGTTGTTTGCGGGGTATTCCTTACATTCGTTAATTGGAGCGCTCTTGCTTCATCCAGTTAAGTGGCACATGAAAGAGCTGCCGGAAATTTCGAAAGATGCTGGGGATGTGCAAACGGAAGTTTCAAACAAGGGTAACTTTGTTATCAGGGCGTGAACATCCTGAACATTATATAAATTCGTTTTTTCTCAGGATCAGCGGTAGATCTAATAGAAGACGAAAAACAAGTGGATAACGCAAAGTCGCAGGTCAATAATATTAAGAGAAAGAGAACGTCGAGTATCGATCATGACGTGGAAATCGGAAGTATTTATGGCATGGAAACACCCTTGCCAAGGCAATTGTCAGAGACGGTAAAAGGTAAAAGATATTACCGTAAATTTGTCATACAATTTTTTTTTAAATACGTGACATATTTTTCAGGATCCTCGTGTGAAAATATCATTAACGATTTTTCTTCTACCATGGACATTCCAAACGAACTGTCTTCCACTCTGTATCGCTGGTGGAGCGTAGGTAATTGTACACAGTTGTATTAAAAAAACTGTAAGGAATTCACACAAACAGAAATTCTTAGGTAAAAGTATAGACACTATACATTTGGGCAGCAGCATGAAAATTTTCGACGAAGATACACTGTACTCGCCATTGTCAAGTGCAAAATTTGTGAACACCGCTGGTCAGAATCAAAGTCTACCGGATATCATCGAAAGTAATGCTCTTCTAAAAAGAAAGAATCTCGATGAAAAAGGGTAAGAGTGGGTTAGAGTGGGTTAAAGACATTCAAGCGAATGTCCAACTTTCTTAAAGAACCAGTACGAATTTTGGTGTGTCCGTAGATTAAAAAATCGGTCGATCGTATCCCGGGTATTTCGAAGGGTGGTGATTTTCTACGATTTAAATCTACTGCGAGATCCGATATACGTGAACATAATGCTGGGCATGTCGATCGCGATCTTCGCGGAGATTAATTTTTCGATGCTGACTCCGTTCATCCTGTCGGACATGGGTCTGTCGACGAGGGAAATCGCGACGGTGATGAGCATCATAGCCAGTGCGGACCTCATCCTGAGGGGAGCTTCGCCATTCGTCGGCGAATGGCTCGGACAACCGCCGAGAACGATGTATTTATTCAGCCTCATCCTCCTCGCCTGCAGCAGAACCAGTAACGTACCTGCATGACAAACTACGAAACCCAAACAGATTTTTTTACAATAATCTTACCCTTAGGCAAACCCTAAAGTCCAAAATTAGACAAAATCTTCGTCAAAAAGGAATCAAATAACATTTTCACGACACTTTCGTTAATGTATAGAACTTGTTTTTATAGGTATTAGATTTGCTGATGATTCAACATTTTTGTACCGATGCAGGTTTATTGTTCAGCATGAGTTTCGTTTCTATGGTGTGCGTGGCGCTTGGATTAGGTGTATCTAAGGGAATTCGGTCAGTTTACATGACTCTCGTGATACCCAGCTACGTGCCAATTGAAAGGTTGCCCTACGCCTCAGGAATTCAGATGGTCGTCAATGGGCTAATATTAATGACAGCAGGGCCGCTCCTAGGTGTGTAAATATTTGATTTCTTTTCTTTTGTTACATGTCACAGGAAAGCATGTACCTTCATGGAATTATTGAAAATTGCAGGCATGATTCGAGACTTCACTGGCAGTTACACGTATTGCATTATTCTGCTCAACTGCATGACAGGATTAACGATTATAATGTGGCTCACCGAAATGATTCTCGTTCCAAGAATTACTTCACGAAAAACCAAACAACAACAAAAAAGTCAACCCCCTAGCAACGAACCAAAGAAATAAACCTGTTCAAAGTCCCAAACCAACCAACTGCTTTCTGTCTTAACTTTATAAATTACTGCATCAATAGCAACGTAAATTTCAACCGTGTCCCCATTGTTCCTGTACCACTTCCAGGTCTAATTTTTGACTTTCATCATCGCGAATTCGGAATTAACTGGAAGGAGCTTTGATAGACGGTTCCGTTTAGGTTTCACGGTGAAACGCGCGAAAGGGAATGAAGCGTTGTTTTTCCTCGGTCTTGTGGAAGGAGATGAGGTAGTGGTTAGTTTACACGAGCAGCTCAATTAAGGCCGTGTCCTTGTTCGATATACAGCCGCCTCGGAAACGGATCTAATTACACGCGAAGGCTCGTTAGAAGATCCGCGGCCGCCTCGTACGTACAATGGAAGGCTTTTTTCCCATAAACTTCCGGTATGGGTTCTCACGGAGCCGAGTCGGCGTGTGATCTTCCTGTCGGCATTGCAAGCCAGGAACTCGCGAGATTGACGCCAGGCGTGAAAACTTTCCTCCCACGATAGCCGTACAATCTTCGATTTTTTTGCCCCATCGCAAACGATGCAAGTGTCGTAAACAACCGGCACATTCAGCGACTCAACGAAATCTTACGGTCCTGCGAATACCCGTCAATGAGATGACAATTTATTCACGGCTCGTCGCGATGCTTTTCAGGAATCTTCGATTGACATGAAAAGCACGCGTTCGAAGGTTGAAGAACGGTTTTCGCGGTACGTTAGATGAGGTGTAAGAAGTGTGCATTCATTGCCATTCGTCGCGCAGAAACTGCAGAATTTGTTCGCCGGACGAGACGACCGTGAATTCGTCGAGCACGTACGTACGGTCTCCTTTCACCGCACAATCGAGAAAGGCCGATGTCGCGTGAATTTCGTGATATGCACATATGCCCGTCACGTAGGTCTCGGTACACGGAGGAACTGGTAAAAACGGCCACGTGACACTTCGGTTTTGCGAAATCGGCGAAAGTGCCTACGGTCCACGAGGAAAATCGAGGGGAAAGGCCGAGGGGTGGGAAACTTCGAAACTAAATATTCAGTTTAAGCAATTTTAAAAAATAGATTCCCAGAGCATTTATTACTCTCGAATCGTCAGTCTTAATTAAAAATAACGGTCTCTGCGACGATCTCGCGTTAATTTACCTTACGTCTGTAATACAAAACTTACTTAAACTTATAGCGATGAAAATGCATTTTGAAAGAATGATACGCGCACTTGGAGTGAAACGGGAATGACAATCCGGCAGTCTAATGTTCGTCGGTTTAAATATTTAATATTGAGCACAGGTTGACACTAGCACCACTAAAACCACTGTCATTTCCCGCACTCGAATTGCCGAAAATTTCCCGGCATCATGTCTCCGTGTCCATTCCTCGCTTTCCCTGTCTCTCCTGACCTCGCAAATTCGATGTAAAAATGCGAGCGACGTTCCTGAACTTTCGGTATCGTTACAAATGCAAAAAAATCCTCTTCCCTGCCGTACTTTCCTACCGGAAACGATTAGTTCGTGCCTCACGTACGAATAGGAGAAACGAACACGACGCGAGAAAATCCTGCACATTCAACTTCATTTACTCAATCGATATAAATACTTATGC
The DNA here is from genome assembly GCA_963989215.1 of Hedychridium roseum. Taxonomy (NCBI): domain Eukaryota; kingdom Metazoa; phylum Arthropoda; class Insecta; order Hymenoptera; family Chrysididae; genus Hedychridium; species Hedychridium roseum. The sequence goes on along the minus strand of OZ022310.1, from coordinate 8,211,274 downwards.
ACTGGCCGCGGGCTACGTACACGTAAGCCTGAAAAAGCTATTGAGCTCTTTCCGTAAGTTAAAGTAGATGATAATAGAGTTTCTTGGCTCGTACTGGTAATGCCGATTCGCGTAAGAAATCCTAGCACACGCGAAAGTTATTATTTAACAACTCCACAGTGTTCTTCATCCGGCGAACATTGTCTTCTGAAAAGTATCGGCAGGTCATCGTTTACCCCTCGAAACCTGTAACGAAATGGATGTAATTGACAGTAATCTATGACCTTTTAATAAATTATTAGATAGTCAACAGAATAAAATTAAATTTTGTATTTTCGTACCTTTGAATGTCCAGAATAAAGCACAGGATTAACCATTTGTTCATCATCTTCATGTTTGTCGTGGGTCAGAGAAGCGAATTCCTCGTGTTCCATAATGCCCCAAAGTGGAACAGTTTCCGGGCCCGTTGAGGCTACTGCTAGATTATTTACAGCTTGAGGCAGTACCTGGTAAGCCTTTTCTATCGCCTCAAATTCCCCGGACTTTGTCTTCGTTTTCTTCGAACCAAAGTCCGTCGATTTCCCCGAATTCTTCGAGTTTGAAGTTTTCTTCTCAATGCTTGGTCTGACTGTGGTCGGCAGGATCGTCTGAGGAGTGACTACGTAAACCCGTTCTTTATTCAAAGGAGAAATGGATACTGAGAATCCTCGCCAAAACGTTTCCTCAGTCGTCGTTGTAGGATTCGTATTTTCTTCCTGATTATCAGTCGATTTCTTCTCGTTTGAGTCTTCTACCCTTAAGACCTTCCAAAACCCATTAAATTAATTAAATACATTGTAAACAGAATTACATGAAAAAATTAATATTTATTACCTTTACCCGTCCTGATTGTACTTGATTACTCGAAGACCCTTCATTATCCACGTCATTGAAACTGAATCCGGCTAAAGCGAACGTCTTTACACTGTCATCACGAACTTCCTCTGCGTGCTTAATGGATTCCGTAGTGGTTAGATACTCGTTTGGTATTTTTTTCGATGGCGAGAGGTAGGGTCGAGACGGATTAGGAATCACGGTACTCGAGGTGGGACTCCTTGAATATTCCTATGAAAATCATAAATAATTAACAATCAGTGACAGTAATAAATTATTGACAAATCATTGATCGATCGTTAAAACAATACCTGTATCGTCCAATTGTCGATATTTTTTTGCAATCTATGCACGTCTATGGAATTGTTCACTTTTTTCAAATTCGAATTTCTGTCGACCTCTGTAACTGTTTTCGCAATCAACTCAGCTTCAGAATTATTTTGTGGGATAACAGTGGATTCCGCAGAGTTGGTCGGTTTAACTTCCTTCCGTGATTCCTGTTCGATGTGATCGTAACGATTTGATTCGGTTAGCTGAGGAACTTTCCGTGCTTGAGTTCGTTCCAACGCTGTTCTACCTTTCCAGTCCCCGTAAACTTGTTGAAAAGGCAATGGAGTATACTGCGAAGTATATGGGATGATCACTTGAACCTGAATAGTGTAAAACGTGTAACGAATTTAAATCATCAGCCGAGAGCAAGCAGCAATTTACAAATCTCGTAAAATTCAGTGATCTACCAATCCACTCGTAAACTCACTTGTTTATTTCTTTTCACTCCCTGTTGTCTATGGGACAATCTGATTCCATCTTCGTAGTTGGGTTCAATCGCAGAATCCTGCGAATGTTGATCCTGTCCAGTTTTTAGATTATTATTGTAGGGCTTGAGCAATGCATTCAAGAGTGTCTTATCGTCTTTGCTTGGCCTGAAGGTCGTCGATGCAATTGACCACAAATATCCTGGTTGCCCGGACGGAGGAATATACGAAATGTCTGGTCCCCGAGGGTTTCGAGAATCGTGGAAAGTCTCCGCAGAATTGATCCCCGATTCTACGAAACCGGTTTCCTCGCTACTTCCGGTTGGGTACGAAGGGAAAGAAACATGATCCCCGGGGGAAACTGTCTCCAACGTCGCTGAAGAATTGTTGATTACCAGAGGGGTCGAAGCAAGGTCGTACGATTCCGTGGACGGTCCTTGCTGAGTTTGCGCGTTCAGATTACTCGTGTCGTAGTTCAAGGTCGTCTTAGGCAAATCCTCCGTTGACTCGTTGAATTCGACGAACGTAATTGTCCCGCTGCTGGACGAAACCGCGGGCAAATCCGTCGACGTTTCCCCCTGCTTCGTCAGATCGACCACAGGCGATTCCTCAAAATGTAAAATCGTGTCCTCCAAGTTTCCAGAATTACCCGGACTGGCCACCGTCACGTGGGAATTATTGATAATACTGCTGCTCGAGGAGAGATCTTCATCCTGTTTTTCATTCTCCTGATCCACGCTTCCTGGAGTAGGAGAAATTTGCTGATCGTAATGATCCTGAGGAATGTTCTCGACGAATCCTTTGTTACCGGAGAACTCATCCACGCCCTTTCCCGGCGAGGTAATCGAGTTCACGTGACTTTGGTGATTTAAATGAGAACCACTGGAGTGCAAGTCGTGTTCCTGAGGTTCGGGAGGACCAAAATCCTGAGCAGTCGGTCCGATGTCGTCGTATCCTTGCGCGCTTTCGATGCCCGCGTTAGGACGAGGTTGATGATCCAGGATGTCAGGATGACCTCCAAAATTTGGAGGACCTTCAAACGGCGAACCATTAGGTGGTCCGTGGAATTTCGGTGGTGGAGATTCGACGATCGACGGTGGACCATGAGGAGCAGCTTGAACACCAGGAGGTGGACCATATTGATTGTGGTCGATTGGTGGAGGTGGTGGAACATCCAGGTACTCAGGATTGTTATTGTTGTTGTTGTTATTCAAATGAACTGGAGGTTGGTCGAAAGGTTCGGCTTTGAAAAGGGGCGGCATTGGGCCTGGATATAAATGAGGGTTGGGCAGAGGATTTACCGGATGTGGCCGGCCATCTTGCGTGACTGGCAAGGGAGGATTGTAAGAAAAATCAGGGGTTCTAATCTCGTGAGAAAATCCGCCGTGGAAGCCACCGTGAATGTTTTGGCCTCCAGGGGTTGGCTCGTAAGATCCTCCAAGGTTTCCCTGATTGATCGGGGGTGGTTCAAAGGGGGCCCCGTGACTTCCGTGAACTATTGCCGGCGGCCCGTAAGATCCTCCTGGGGACGGTGGTGGGGGAACACCGTAAACAGGACTCTCCGGCTGAGAAGCACTATTCTGCATCGGTATCCACGGCACTTTGTTACACGGGTTACAGTTCTTGCCTTTTTCCGGCTGTGAATAACCTCCCTGGTTGTTTTTACCAGGCGGATGAGGGTGTGGATTGCCGTAGACCGACGGTGGGGGTCCGTTGAACACTTGGGGAGGTGGGCCCGATTGAGGATGATTAAAATTTGGTGGATGTGACAGCTCGAACTGAGGAGGACCAGGGGGCGGAGGTTCCTCCAATGTCCCGTAACCGAAAGGATTCAACCACCCCATGATTGTGGCGAAATATCCTGGAGGTTCGGCAGGCCGAGGACTCGCGACTCGTGGCGTTCTTCCAGGTGGATGAGCTCCCCGTAGATGAAGCCCTCCCGATGGAGGTCTGTACGGAAAAGGACCAGGAGGATGAGGCCCGTGAGGTCGAGGTCCCGATGAATGGGGACCCCCTGGCGGAGGACCATGTGGACGAGGCCCAGGTGGTCGGGAATTACCCGGATGAGGTCCGGAGGATTGATGCTGAGGAGGTGGCGGTGGTACCAGAAACTCATTCAATTCCGCTCTTCGTGGCAATCGTGCCAAGTTCGGAACACCTCGACCGTTCGTCGCTGACAAGGCCACACTCATCGTGCAGGCCAACAGCAGCAACAACGGCAAGATCTGCAACAAAAGCCCAAGGTCAATGCAAAAAACAAAACAATCCCCAACTTCAAAAGACCAACCTGATACTTTCAAAGCATTCAAGAAGATACAAACACCACCATATTTCCCTAGTGTAACATAAAATCACGTTGTGCAAAACTTACGTCCATATGAGATAGGCAATTAAATTCCGCGGTACTTGGAAACGAACAATTTCCTGGTTAATTTTCAAGAGACCGGCGTCGGAAGACCCGCGTTCTCCGGAGTGTCGTATGAAAGTTCGCGCACGCGGGCCTCGGTATTATATGATTATGTATACTTCTCTCGGCAGTCAATGGCACGGGGGAGAATAAGCGCGGAGTGAAGTGGGTCGCCTCGTGAGAACCGTTCCGAACCACCGGCGGAATGTATGCCATAGAGTAGACGATTCAACTCCCCCGTATCGCGGTTCCAGCTGCTCCATCAACTCCGCTAGCTACTCTTTAATCAAGATCGCGAACCCACAGAGATACAGGGATCACGAGCAGAGGAAATCAGCGGAGAGAAGCAGCAATTGCCAAGGGAAACCGATGATTACGAGAAATATCATATCCTAATCGATTTTCTGCGCGTACATATCCAACCGTAAACATTTTCCTCCAATATTACACAAGGTGTGCTTAAACAAATCGGTTGACATTAACCATCGATGAGTGATAAGTAATTAGAAACAATTTACGACGTGACAGTCTTAGTAAGATAATGTTATTTGTACTGTGCTAAGAACTGTAGAGTAATCATATCGCCTTGAGTTACAAGCGTTCTTATCACGTTCTATCACCTTGTAGAACGTGAAAAAAGACAAAAACATTCATGTACACACATACATCCGTAGAGGAACGTAGAGGACGTTGTTCCGATTCACCGTTTCCCTCATTCATCTCGTTCCGCCTTTCCCCCGGTTTACTCGGCAACGCTCTGGATGCCTTTCTTCCCACCTTTCCCCCGTGGGGGGGTTTCCGGCGCGTGGAAAAATCGCCGGAGGCGGCGGTTAATCGCGACGCACGTGGAAAACGAATGCGCGTGTGGGGGAAGGTCGGGAAGGACTTTCTCAGGCGATGGAAGAGGGCAATTGAATACGCCTCGTGCTCCACGTGCCATTTTACGCTTAGTGGATGGCGTGTGCGTAAGCGTCTTTGCGTACGTCCAATTCCCCGGGCGGCCGGTTGCGAGAGAACGAGAGTTACTCGCCGCGAGAACCGGAAACCACGGAGGAAAGTGAAGGAACGCGGGAAAAGAGTACGTGCGATCGAATCGCTCGCTTAGGCGCCCTTCCTACGCAAATCACCCGCCTTTCCGATGTAAATCGGAGCATCTCGTGCTCGATTTACCAGCGTTCCACGTGCCCGCGAGGAGCTAAGCATCGACCCGACAACGACCAAAGCATTAATAGCACACGCCGATACGGTTATACATAATTGACAGGTGCACGTCTGCATTAATGCACCCATCCAACGAGACCTCTATTAATTACCACTAAATAACGGCAAGTTAAATCGCGGAAAGAGAGCACCTAGGAAACAAATGCGTTACTTAGGAACTTATTCGCTCGTTCTAATAAGCACCTGTTTCCATTAATATAGCAATGTAGATCGGCATCGTTCATTAATGACCTCAGTTTTTTTTATCCTCGTCTCTCTTATAAGAACAGCTATTAGCGCCGTAAAATGTACCTAAACTCTGAGTGGTTGCTTATTTTAATTATGTGCTCGATGTTTTGGCGTACGTCTTAGACCCCCCGCGGTGAAGCAGACTTTAAAGGCCATCAGCGGATGATAATATCGTCGTAGAGCGCGGTACAGCACGGTCCCATGAGGTACACACGGACGAGCAGAGAGAAGTAAATGTTGCTGTGCGAACGCGGGGACGAGGGACAATGTAGGTAAGTGGGCTGTGGGGATTACGAGGAGAGTCGACCCTCAGAGAAAGACGCGGCAAAAGGCGGCTATGTAATCCGCGCAACGAGTATTCGCTCGGTCTATGCCTTCACACGTGCTTTAAGTTTCCTCTGTATGCGTGACCGCAGGTCCACCGTGCTCGAGACTGCCGCTAATCGAGGGGAACTGCCGTCTTCCGTAAGGAGGCTGCGCTCGCGAGATGTTACTCCAAATTGAACGATTATCGTCCATTAGGAAGCCCCGCGGTCTCGTGAAATTTCAGTCGGACGTTTAATGTCCGAGATCTCGCGTGCACTCGAGAAATTAGACTCCTCGGATTCGTTAAGCGAGGCTGGATTATCAACGGCGATTACCCCGCTGAGTCTTCGACCACTCGTCGGCAAAAATCAGAGCGACCCCAAGGCCGTAAAGCCGAGTCCTTATTAAACACGCGAATTTGGCACGATGCATTACGACTCGTAACAACCGGCATCGCCGAGCTTTTCCTCCTTCTATCGTTCTTCGCTTTTTATTGGTCTTTTTACGACCGTGCCGAGAGTTAAATTTAAGACCGTAATCGTCGTGATGTTTCTGGGAAAATAGGACGGATCGTCACTTGTTATTCAAGCGGAGGAATAGCCTCGGTGATTAATGCCAGAGATAATGTTCTGAGAATAAGAGTATGTTCGTAATGAAATCTCGCTCGGCACATAAGCCTTTCTTGACAGAAATTCGGAAGATTCTTGTGTAAACGTCGAAAAAAATGACCTCTATAACGTAAAGACAGCAAAAAACATGAACAAAATATTTCCCAAAAACAGTTACTGCCGTTCTTCGTCACAACTTTACTTCTGACGGAAACAGTAAAATCTTTTCGATATAATCTTGTATCAAAACGATTTCTAACTTTTCCCGAAAGTCGGGAATCGTGGAAATTTTGGGGTAATTACTAGAGGTGAGAAAGTCGTCAAATGTCCATGAATTAACCGTTAACGAGCCACACTGTCCAGGAGACTCTGTTCAGCTCTGTTCACTCTGTTCAGCAATGAAAATAATATTATTTTAGGTCCGCGTTGAAGATGTTCATTTGCTTTGTGTATCGTCGCAGTAAAGTTTGTCTCGTCGCGACAACTTTCTTCCGCTTTCAATGAACTTCTGAAATTCTTCCCAAGTACATCCGAAAGAACGGCTTTCAAGCGTAGCCCTGCTCGGCTTAATAGCAGAGTTTATCACGACACTTTTCTCGGCGAGGTTTCTCCTTCCTCTCGGAACTCCCGTGGGAAGGATCGGGTGAAAATCTGAGGATCTCGGCTCTTCACGGCAAACAAGCCCTAACGGTTCTCTAACGAAACAACCGCCTCGGCTCCCGGAAGACAATTACGGGAGTGTCGGTAGCGAAAGAGAGCGAGAGAGTTTAAACTGTCCCGTCATTTGCATCGCGCATCGTTCCAGTTCGACACACGTGCAATAACAAAGGGATAAAGCCGACGACGTGACCTTCATTCGCGTCATCTTCATCTTCGTAAATCGTAGAGAAGCTGCAATTACGAGGACCCGAAGAAAGGTGAAATAGCGCCTTTAAAAATCATAACAAGCCTCCCTAACGACCATCACTTTCCAAGCCCGCTGTGCGCCAAATGATACATTCGCCGTGGAAATTTACTCCCCAAAGGAATGACGGCGCGTGTAACGGGAACGCGGCGACATTAAAACTTTATTTTCCAACAACGGTCTCAGTTGGCGATTTAAATGAGTCCAATAACACGCGCAAATAATGGAGCACTTTGTGAGCAACGAGACTTAACATTACGACTCGTTTCCGGCGATATTCCCGGACTGTGCCTGGCTTCAAAAGTTCTTCCCACAAAACGAGCGGTTCTGGGTATAATGCGAAAGGTCAACGTCGGCACAGGAAATACCTGAATAAGGACGGCTAATTCTTCGGGGGGGAAATTGATTGGCAAGCGGTCAGCCGAGCAACGTCATCAGCGAAAATTAACGGGTCGACGGAGGATCTCGGCAAACGGAAAGCGATGGATTCAGGTCGCCGAAAGAGTTTCCCTCTTGTGTTGGCGCTGTGCCGAACGACGAGCATGAAGGATCGTTCGCTTCGAAAGCGAGGGCTTCGTCTTCTACGCGTCTCTTCCCCCCGCACAATTTGCACTCCCCGTGCGCACAAATCGCGACTTTCGACGGACATATCCGCGTCTATGCAGGTGACGGCCGCTGGTCATTTATTTGATGCCTGAGTTATACGTTAGAAAACCAAGAGAGAATAGAAAAACGGACACGCAGAAAATTGCCTATTGCCCCTTGCATACAAAACATTTTCTATACGAATGACTTTTGACTTGGCCCAAATGAATTTGATACAACCCAATTTAGGAGAAGTTTCTCACCTCGCGTTATCTGTGTTGGGAATGACGGAAGATTACGTTTGAGATTAAATGACCGAGCAAGGTCGACCTACAAGCGCGTCACGGTGATTCGAAATTATTTTCTCTCAAGCGGCAAACAAAGGCGAAGACAGCTTCGGGAAATGAGTGTCAGTAATGGATCGAACAAGGTTCATGAAGCCAGACAATCCCCCATATTTTCAGTCCTACGATGAATTTTTCAGCGCCGTTAGGAATGACAGGATAAGTTAGCGAAGGTCGACAGACTGGCAGGTGCCATAATCTCTGGCTGACAAAACGAACACCTGTTTCTCGCACGCGCCATATAATGTGAATGAAACAGTCGCGACCGTGACGGCGAAATAGCAATTGATGCAATCTCTGCGACGTGTAATCGTTCTTTAACCCTCGACAATTACCAGTCGATTCAGATTAACCGGCAGATTCGATTCGGAGCTTTACGGGCCGAATTGCTTTTCGTGCGTACTGGCCAAATATGCGATAGACAAAGAAAGGGAAACACCGAGTGAAATAAACAGAAATTCGTAAAGAGTAGATTTGAACAAAATTCGTTTATGACCCAGCGAATGCCAAATGTTAAATGCAACTTTTTTAAAATGGCAGGCACTACTTTCTTGTTTGTCCTCGAACAATTTGGCACCTTGCACGTCGCAACACAACGTCCGCGGTATTTACCATTACTGTCAGGTATCGTGAAAATATCGCTCTATAAAATGAATTAACGGAGTGTCAAACACTGGCGCGCTTAGCGGGAAGATAATAACATTGTTCTGTACTTACGCGTCGAACGTCCATCTCTCTCCCGCGCTTCTCAGGATCTTTCGCAGAGTGGCATATCCCGGTAGACGGTTAGACGGGACGTATCGCCACCGGAAGTCGCGTTGCCGCTTCCCGAGGGATTCTTCTTCGGCGTCGACGTATGTGAGGCAATGGTAGACTTCTCGAGATTCAAATTGCCATGGCGCGCGAACAGGGCCGACCCTGCGTTTGGATGGTCGACGCACGACGCGTGTCGCGATTTTCCGACTTTTCTCCACGACTAACCGGCGAGGAAGAAAGGACGCTGGCGGCGCAGGAGCCTCGCGGAGCCCCGGCTACGGAGGACGTCGGGGACGAGGAGTAGGAGCTGGAAAAAGCGGGAAGAAAGGTGCACACTTGACCAGGGTCAAAGAGAGAGTCCATCTCAGCGGCTTATGCACGAGTCGCTTATATACATTCGCGCTCCTTCTCTCTCCTTGCCCGATTGCCCTGCTCTCTCGCTCTCGGGGATCCTCTCTCACGAACCCTCTCTTCCCCCCACCTCCACCCGAATTTTCCGTCTATTTTTCTCCCTCGCCGTGTTTACCACCATCCATCTACTTCGTGCCGTCCGTGCAGTCGCATAACTTCGAGGATTTTTCCAGAGTGCGATCTCTACCTGCTCGTCCCCCGAACCCCCGCGGTTAACGAAGATCGATACTTGGAAGGAGAGTTACCTGCTCCCCCGTCGTCCTCCCCTGCCGGCCTGGAACACGGCCAAACCTTTCGTAGTTTCCAATTCGATTTGATTCCATGGATATTCATTCGTCCAACGTCATAAATACAGTTTCACGTTAGTTCCTTTCTAGATACCGGCATTTCTTCTCGGATAATACATTTATGTTGCCCGAGATATGTGTCTTATTGCACGTAATCGTTCCTTTCGCAACCCCTTCGCTGCTCCACAAACCCACCTCATCTGATCATCCCAAAGTAAAATTAATTTAGCACACGTATAAACTATTTCCCGTCCAAAAATGTAATCAACACGTTTACAGAATTAGACACAGGCGAAATAAATTTTCGTGTTATTCTTGATTCACTGGTCGGGCAAATCTGGAAACTTTGGGCGACTAGAAAGATACCTGCATTCTTTCAGAATCATGACGTTGCATCTCGTGAGCAAAATCTTAGGGAGCCTCGGCCCCTGAAAAGGCCCCAGTTTTTCAAGCGAACGTTAGTCTCAAAGGAAATGGGTTTCCTAATCCCATAATTTTTTACCACATGCCACAGATGAAAAACTCACAGCGCCAAGCTGGGAATAAAAGTAAAACCTGTGAATACAATTATCTCGACGTTTTTATTACACCACTTTTTCAGCCAGTACGCATTTATTTTCATCGTGTCTATTATCGCTGCATCAATGTTTCTTGCGCAATACATCGTTCCTTTCTACCGCATATTCATCTAAGGGTCTTCGATTATTTTTGTGAACCATCAGTAAATCCCTGTGAAAGGCGAAAATCGTGCTAAAAAGTCGACACCCGATATTTCTTCGGCGGTATTCTGCATATTCGCGCGGATCCCGGAGACACGGTGAAACGTTCGGCGATCCAGAATGCGACGGTTAGCGCAATGTGCTTACGACGTGGAAATCGAGGGTGAATCTACGGAATACAAAATCGCCAGAAAGCGACGAGAAAGTCTACCCGGGTTTAACGGCCGGCGTAACATCGCTGAGTCGTACGTTTTCGAACTCGCCGTTTGTAAGAGCAGCACGGAGTCGCGCATGTGCATGCATCTAATGAAATGGGTTACTAGGATCGGAAAAAGTCAAGCCATTGCCGTGCAGAATCCTGCAAACCGAGGTTCAACTGAATTGCATTGATCTTTGATCGAGTTACCTCCGCTGAGAATATAATCGGACAGCTAATTAACGTAGTCGTTCATTAGGCTTTCGGCATATTCTCAAAGTAATCGGGAATCATACAGTAGTCGGAATATTAGATAAGAAAATTGATTTATAAGTAAGGTGTTTAACAGGAATACTCTGGCCTATGCTAATTAACTGATTAAACGACACAAGATAGCACCACAACGAAATGCTCCGATAAACTGATAAAAATGTGAAACCTTGCATATAAGTAGCGAAGGCCTTGATTCTTGATACAGTTCGTCTCGAAGCGGTACGCAAGTTATCCGCGGAGATGGATGTCTGTATTTCTGTTATTGTATGTTTATTTATTTTATTGGCGCCGGTGAAAGCACAATCTGAATTTGATTGTGTGAAAACCGGCAGGTTTCCAGTAGGAGATAAGGATTGTCAGCAGTACTATTTTTGTTATTGGAACGGTGCAAGTTATTCCCTGCGAAAGCTGAAATGTCCAAGATCGACACGCTTCAATCCCGCGAGGGAAATGTGTGTAGTTGCGAGTAGTTACACTTGTACTTCTAATCCAACAACTACAACTAGACCGACGTCAACAACAACAACAACAACAACACTGAAACCAACGACAACGAGGACAACATCTACCACGACGACGACAACACCAACTCCTTTGTACAATTGTGTCAAGGACGGCAGATTTCCAGCTGAAGATGCCAACTGTCAGACATATTACTTTTGCTGGTGGAATGGCACTAGTTACAACGTGTGGAAACTCAAGTGCCCGAATTCAACGCGGTTTAATCCAGCACAAGAATTATGCGTCGCACCTGATGCGTATTCTTGCAGCGAATCGTCTACCGATACAACAACATCGGAACCATCGACTGAAAACCCTCTGTCAACAACAACCGAAGATTTACTATCAACAACACCGGAAGACCTATCGCCAACAACAACCGAAGAATCGACGTTAATGTCAACCATTGTATAAACATAATAAAGTCAATTATTTATAAGCTAAGAATGATTTTAGACATGGATTTAGAACATTTTATTATCGGTCACGTAAGAGATTTCTCTAATATTTTCAACAAACAACAGTCATTTTTTGGATTTCATTGGTCCTCAGACAATAATGGCAATATTGCTCTTAAATTTACATTACCACTAGAAAATAGTGTATTTGTGTATTAAATATTATTTAAAAAACAACTTACGAGGAAGTACCTTCGATCTTACTTTCTCGATATTTTAGGCACTTTTTACATATGCATGCTCGATTATTTAAAGAATTTTAACAACGTTCATCGCATGGACCAATTAAGTACTTTCCACTGATCTCATTTACAGTTTTATTAATGAAATATTTTCTCCATTTCTTTGCAGAAGGGAACAATTTAAACTGTCAAAGTTAAATTATTCAATTTAAATTACGATTAATCGAATTATTTTTTCAGAGGTACAAGTTTTTGGAAAGTACTCAATTGGACCGTTTCTCTCACGACAGGTCCTTGTAAACAGTGAATTCTGTGAAACTCCTCAGCTTGTCGCCCGTAGGAACTTTTCTTATCCTCTCGTTCGTCCAATGACCGACTTCTTCGACGACCGACTTCTTGATTCTGACGTGAACCCTTTTGTCCTTGGGATCTGCGATGATGCCAAGTATTTTCGACTTGGGCATCGTCTCTACCTTCTCCGACTTCTCTTGAATTACTTCCAAATCCTTGTCTGACAACTGGGAAATGACGTGTTGCAATCCCGAAACAACGTCTTCCTGCATGCCCGGTAGACTTTCCCTTATCGCTTCGACCTTCAACGGGTCCGTGATTTCGATGTCCATTGACGAAGTGCCGTTACCAAGGTTGGTCCTGTTTGAACTTCTATCCGGCGAAATTTTTAAAGGACTCGTCGAGTTTTCTCGTACTTCCTTAATGCTATCTTTTTTCACCCCTTCTGGAATTTTTTCATCAATCTTTCGTATGGATTCTACATCCGCAATATCATCCTCCGCGCTTCTTCGCTTTCTCATCTTGGGCAAGTTAAACCGATGCTCCTTCGTCCTTGAGATCAATGAACCAAGAAAATTCTGGTTCAGCGGTTTAACAGTTGGGTCTACTTGCCTGCGTTTTCGTTTTTTCCTATCGTCGTAGATAATGTCTTTATGCCTGGCGTGTATAGAAGGTTTATGCTGAAAATCAGGTCGCGATGGAGCGGAATGATGCGGAGTAGAAGAATGTGAGGTATCTAAAAACTCCGAACTTCCGCGTGCCTTATGCATGTAAGAACTGGATTCAGGATGAACGTGTTGGTCGAGTTGACTCGAAACTAACTGATTAGTATCTTCCACTAATTGTCCCAAACTGGTACAATTAAAGAGCGCTTTAATGGCCTCCATGTTGACGGATTTGTTCAAGGACTTTATCTGCTCGAGCAGGTCAGGATGACTATGTCCTTTGGGATTCTCGTTGAGCAACAAATGTTTCTCAACTTCCACTAGGTTTTGCTTCTCCTTCCTTTCATTCGTATGCTCTAATAGGACCTTAATCTTCAGGATGAGCTTATGACGCAGCAAGGGAGAGGACATGCCAGATAGTGGTGTACTTCGACGAGTTTCTACCGTCGTCGGAATACCGTTCATCGCAGTGGAATTGTTCTCCAATTCGCGAGGAGCGGGGGTAGTCGTGCTGCTAGACGTAATAGTTGGGATATTGGGAGTTCCAGTTGTGGAGTGAACCTTCGTCGTTGATTCGTCCGAGCAACTACCAGAACTATTCTCGCAGGATTCCCCACTGGAAGCCGATGTACAATTTTCCGATGAAGACCCAGATTCGTCGCAGGACTCTGAACTTCCAGTTGGTGCGCAGGAACCAGAACTTTCGTCGCAGGAATCAGCAGGCATAGTTGTTTTTGGTGTTACCATTTCCGTTGCCTTGCTCAGACTTTCTGTTGTGACCTTCGTAGAGATTGATTGGCCAGAAGAAATGGTTGGTGAGGACATTCCGGGGGCATGCGAGGTCTTCCTCATGAAACCCCCACCGTCGATCCCCAGACCGTATGTAGAATATCCCGCGAAATCGTCGGATAATCCATAATTACAGTTATAATCGTCATAATCGTAACAAGGTATTGTAGCCCCTGCAGCCGTAAGCAGGGTCCCCACACCTGCATTAAGAAGATCGTGAATACCGCTCAAAGTATCAACAGCTGTAGCAAAGTCATGCGAGTCTGTGAAACCGGGGCTAGTTAATCCTGTGCTCGATGGACGTGGAGTTGTTCTCTCATACGGTCTCGTGGCTGTTGTTCCAGAATCAAGGCCTGAACTTGCCGTTCCTCCAACCGGAGAAGAACCTGTTACTCCAAAATCAAATCCTGAACCTGCTGTTCCTCCGACCGGAGAAGACCCTGTTGTTCCGAAATCATGTCCTGAACTTGCTGTTCCTCCGACAGCAGAAGATCCTGTTGTTCCAAAATCATGTCCTGAACTTGCCGTTCCTCCGACCGGAGAAGATCCTGTTGTTCCGAAATCAAGTCCTGAACCTGCCGTTCCTCCGACCGAAGAAGCTGTTGTTCCAAAATCAAGTCCTGAACTTGCCGTTCCTCCAATCGGAGAAGATCCTGTTGTTCCGAAATCAAGTCCTGTGCTTTCCATTCCCCCGAATGTCGGAGACGCTGTTGGTGCAAATCCAGTTCCTGTACTTTCTGTTCCTCCGGATACAGGAAATGCTGTTGGTTCAAATCCAGTTCCTGTACTTTCCGTTCCTCCAAACATAGGAGGTACTGTTGGTTCTAATCCTGTATCTGGTCTTTCCGTACCTCCGGATGTAGGAAAAGCTGTTGGTTCAAATCCAGTTCCCGTACTTTCCGTTCCACCGAATATAGGAGGTACTGTTGATTCTAATCCTGTTTCTGGTCTTTCCGTACCTCCGGATGTAGGAGACGCTGTTGATACAAAACCAGTTCCCGTGCCGTCTGTTCCTCCGGATGTAGGCGATGCTGTTGGTGCAAATCCAACTCCTGTGATTCCTGTTCCTCCGAATATAGGAGGTGCTGTTGGTGCAAATCCAGTTCCTGTGCTTCCTGTTCCTCCGAATATAGGAGGTGCTGTTGGCACAAATCCAGTCCCTGTGCTTCCTGTTCCTCCGAATGTAGGAGGTGCTGTTGGTACAAATCCAGGTCCTGTGCTTTCCGTTCCTCCGGATGTAGGAGGTGCTGTTGATTCTAATCCAGTTCCTGTGCTTTCTGTTCCTCCGGATGTCGGAGGTGCTGTTGGTACAAATTCAGTTCCTGTGCTTTCTGCTCCTCCTGATACAGGAGAGCCACTTCCTGTGACTTCATTTGTGCCAGGAGATGGTTCTAACCCATCGCCAGTGCTTTCAGTCCCACCCTCTGGAGTTGTTTCATGGTGTGATGTGCCTCCTTCTCCGTCTTGATTTGTTTCCTGCATTGATTCAGTCGCAGACCCTGTACTCGCTCCTTCCTCAATTGCTCCCGGCGAAGATTCACTTGCAGTTCCCATATCCGCTGTTTCTTCCTCGGAACTCACATCAGGCGGATGAGAAACTGCACTTTCTGTTGTTTCCGTGTCTTCTTGTTGACCTCCTTCACCAACATGTGGACCTGTAGGCTTGGTGGACTCTTCTCCGGGGTGACTAGTGCCCGTTGATTCTTCAGATCCAGCTGGTACAGTCTCAGGCGGTTCCATTTCGGGGGAATCTGTCGCAAAACCTTCTGAGGGCGGTTTTCCAGCTGGTACTATCTCAGTGGGTCCCATTTCGGGGGAATCTGTTGCAAAACCTTCTGAGGGCGGCGTTGCCGCACCACCTATTCCAGGCCCTTCTGTGACCAATCCCCCAGATTCGGTATAGGTCTCTTCTTCTCCCTCTCCTCCTGGAGTCTCAGTTGGACTGACTTCCGATGGCTTTGTACCGTCAGTTTCCGACGATGGCGTTGCCTCACCACTTACCCCATGTTCCTCCGTAACTCCTCCCGGAGATTCAGTGGGTTGCCCTTCTCCCCCACTTGGAGACTCTGTGGCATCAATTTCCGAGGATACTGTTGATTCTCCACTGGCAGCAGGTACTTCTGTTGGTTCTACCCCTTGAGATTCAGTGGGTTGCCCTTCTCCCTCACTTGGAGACTCTGTGGCATCAATTTCCGAGGATACTGTTGATTCTCCACTGGCAGCAGGTACCTCTGTTTGTTCTACCCCTTGGGATTCTGTGCTAAATCCTTCACGCCCCTCCGTCGGTGAAATCTCAGTTGCCGAAGCTTCGGTAATACCACTAGACACCTGGGTAGATGTTTCTGGAGCTATTCCGGTCTCCGTTGTGTGTAAATAATCCCCAGGTCTCATAGAAGTGGGAACCATATGGTGCTCTGTAGTATATTCCGACACATTTGTAGTCGGGCGCGGGGTTTGAGTAGATAAACTACTGCCGAAATCTCCGTCATCACCTGGTGTCACCGCCGGTAGCTGTAATCCTGGTACAGTAACGTCAATTGTCTCCCTCGTTACATCTTCACTTCCAGTGATATAAGAATCGTCCGGTTTGATCGTTCCCTCTTCTAACGCCGGCGTAACAGATTCGTCCACGTTTGCAGGCGCCGTTTCTAACGAGTCTGTATCCAAGTTTCCCGTATCTATTCCACCTGGTGTACTCCCAAGAAACTCTCCCGACTCTGTTGCCTGCGTTTCCCACCCTTCCGGTGTCGTGTATGGTAGCACATCTGTCGCCGACGGACCCAGCGCCTCTGACGTTCCGGATACTCCTGATTCCGTTGAACCCACCAACGATGGTGAATCGGTTACGTCAGTCTCCGCTGAAACAGTCGAGCCTGTATCCATCGTTCCCGACGTAGATGAGTCAGGTGCAGTAATTTGTCCTGACTCCGACGATGTCTCCGGGTTCTGAGATTCCGTGCTAGTAACGGCGGATTCCGACGAACACGCTTCCGATGATTCACCGGAACAAAATTCTCCCGATTCTGTAGTCGCTCGTACGGATGATTCGGTACTGCCTCCTATTGACTCTGTGGAATACGATTCTTTCGGGGTACTCGCTTCTGGTGACCCCGTAGGATTCCGATGAAGTGTTGTCGATTGTATTGGAATTTCGGTGGTATTCTGCACCGGTTTCGTAGAACCTTTCCCTTGTTTCCCTTCTTTCGGTGGCGTCGGTGTTGTCGGTGGTTTTGGTGGTTTCGGTGGCGTTGGTGTTGTCGGTGGTTTCGGTGGTTTCGGTGGTTTTGGTGGTTTTGGTGGTTTCGGTGGTTTTATCGATGGCAATGGACTCGGTTTCGGTTTGTGACTTGTAGAAGACGGTGCTACGGTTGTATAAACCATATCACACTCAGTTGTTATCGTTATGTTTTCGGTTGTTGTTGTTAATCGTTTTTCAGTTGTTGTTTCTTTCATTACTGGGACAACAGTAATCTCAGTGGTCTCTGTTAACGGAAAATCAGTTGATATTCGTACCACTGATGAAGCATCCGTCGACGTAGGCAACATGGATGTATATTCCATCGATGTAGATTCCGTCGTCGTATACACCATGGACGAAAAGTCCGTCGATGTAGGCACTATGGATACAGATCCCATCGATGTAGATTCCATCGACGTAGATTCAATCGATGTAGATTCCATCGATGTAGATTCCATCGACGTAGATTCCATCGACGAAGATTCAATCGACGCAGATTCCATCGTCGTGGGCATCATAGACGCAGATTCCATCGATGTAGATTCCGTCAATGTAGATTCAATCGATGTAGATTTCATTGTTGTAGACGGCATGGAAGCAGATGATTCCGTCGATGTGGCTTCCGCCGATGAAGATTCAATCGATGCAGATTCCGTCGACGCAGATTCCATCGTTGCAGATTCCACCGTTGCAGATTCGATCGATGTAGATTCTATTGTCGTAGGCAGGGTGGACGCAAATTCCATCGATGTAGATTCGATCGTCGTAGATTCCATCGATGTAGCTTCCGTCGATCCAGATTGCATCGATGTAGATTCCGTCGTCGTAGATTCAATTGATATAGATTCTATCGTTGTGGGCCTCATGGCCGCAGATTCGATCGATGTAATTTCCGTCGTCGTAGGTTCAATCGACATAGATTCCGTCGTAGTAGATTCAGTCGATGTGGATTCAATTGATGTAGATTCCGTCGACATAGCTTCCGTCGTAGTAGATTCAGTCGATGTAGATTCAATTGATGTAGATTCCGTCGATACAGTTTCCATCGTGGTAGACTCAGTCGAAGTAGATTCAATCGATGTAGATTCCGTCGTGGCAGATTCAGTAGATGTAGATTGAATTGATGTAGATTCCGTCGATATAGCTTCCGCCGTGGTAGATTCAGTCGATGTAGATTGAATTGATGTAGATTCCGTCGATATAGCTTCCGCCGTGGTAGATTCAGTCGATGTAGATTCAATCGATGTAGATTCCGTCGATACAGCTTCCGTCGCGGTAGATTCAGTCGATGTAGATTCCGTCGATACAGCTTCCGTTGCGGTAGATTCAGTCGATGTAGATTCAATCGATATAGCTTCCATCGTGGTAGATTCAATTGATGTAGATTCCGTCGTTGTAGGCACGATGACCGCAGATTCGATCGATGTAATTTCCGTCGTCGTAGGTTCAATCGACATAGATTCCGTCGTAGTAGATTCAATTGATGTAGATTCCGTCGATATAGCTTCCGTCGTGGCAGATTCAGTCGATGTAGAGTCAATTGATGTAGATTCCGTCGATACAGCTTCCGTCGCGGTAGATTCAGTCGATGTAGATTCAATCGATGTAGATTCCGTCGATATAGCTTCCATCGTGGTAAATTCAGTCGATGTAGATTCAATTGATGTAGATTCCGTCGTTGTAGGCACGATGCCCGCAGATTCGATCGATGTAATTTCCGTCATCGTAGGTTCAATCGACGTAGATTCCGTCATCGTAGATTCAGTTGATGTAGATTCCGTCGATATAGCTTCCGTCGTGGCAGATTCAGTAGATGTAGATTTAATTGATGTAGATTCCGTCGATACAGCTTCCGCCGCAGTAGATTCAAGCGATGTAGATTCCGTCGATACAGCTTCCGTCGCGGTAGATTCAGTCGATGTAGATTCAATCGATGTAGATTCCGTCGATATAGCTTCCATCGTGGTAGATTCAGTCGATGTAGATTCAATTGATGTAGATTCCGTCGTAGTAAATTCCGTCGATGTAGATTCAATTAATGTAGATTCCGTCGATACAGCTTCCGTCGTGGTAGATTCAGTCGATGTAGATTCAATCGATGTAGATTCAATCGATGTAGATTCAATCGATGTAGATTCCGTCGTTGTAGGCACGATGACTGCAGATTCGATCGATGTAATTTCCGTCGTCGTAGGTTCAATCGACGTAGATTCAGTCGATGTAGATTCAATTAATGTAGATTCAATCGATGTAGATTCCGTCGATATAGCTTCCGTCGTGGTAGATTCAGTCGATGTAGATTCAATTAATGTAGATTCCGTCGATACAGCTTCCGTCGTGGTAGATTCAGTCGATGTAGATTCAATCGATGTAGATTCAATCGATGTAGATTCCGTTGATATAGCTTCCGTCGTGATAGATTCAGTCGATGTAGATTCAATTGATGTAGATTCCGTCGTTGTAGGCACGATGACTGCAGATTCGATCGATGTAATTTCCGTCGTCGTAGGTTCAATCGACGTAGATTCCGTCGTAGTAGATTCAGTCGATGTAGATTCGATTGATGTAGATTCCGTCGATACAGCATCCGTCGTGGTAGATTCAGTCGATGTAGATTCAATTGATGTAGATTCAATTGATGTAGATTCCGTCGTTGTAGGCACGATGACTGCAGATTCGATCGATGTAATTTCCGTCGTCGTAGGTTCAATCGACGTAGATTCCGTCGTAGTAGATTCAGTCGATGTAGATTCCGTCGATATAGCTTCCGTCGTGGCAGATTCAGTCGATGTAAATTTAATTGATGTAGATTCCGTCGATATAGCTTCCGTCGTGGCAGATTCAGTCGATGTAGATTTAATTGATGTAGATTCCGTCGATATAGCTCCCGTCGTGGTAGATTCAGTCGATGTAGATTCAATCGATGTAGATTCCGTCGATATAGCTTCCGTTGTGGCAGATTCAGTCGATGTAGATTCTATTGATGTAGCTTCCACATCCTCTGTTGTAGTTCCCGGCGGAGCAGTCGTAATCGTCGTCGGCGTGATGTTTACCACCATTACACTTGTAGGACGTGTTGTCACGGAGTCTGAGCCCGAGACAGTTGTACACGGATCTATGTCTCCTGGAACAGCTACCGACAGATGATGCATCTTAGGACTGACTTTGATCTCCACCCTCTTTTTCGGGTTCAGCGACCCGTCATTCCACTGAATAATATTTTTCGTCACCACCGGACCCACCCCGCACTTGACCCTCTTGTGTTGCCAAATGAGGATGTCACCAAAATGACTAATGGAAGTGAAGTTCACCAGTTTGCTGACCTTCGTGTTTTCGTCGATCACTTCAAATAAAGCTGTCTTCCCCACATCGGTATCGTTCGAGTACATCTCGCCCGGTAGTCTATTGCACTCCAAATACCTGTCGGGTATCGTTGCCGAATTTTCGAAGGATATCGTGTACTCTCTGATGACGATTCTTTTAGGAGGCCTGTGGGTCATATCTTCTTTGATGGTCATCGTTTCGATCCAACAAAGGGTGATATCCTCCCCTATGTGCACGCTGCTGGTTTTCTTTCCCGCAATGTCCTTCCCCGCGACATCATCAAATTCCTTCTCGACGTTCAAGTCGCGATTCGTCACGTTCCCGCTGAAACTGCTCGAGTATCGTTCGTTTTTCTTCTTACCCCCCGAACAGTTCGCGACAGGATCTGTGTGGTCAGGAAAAGAAGGAAAATTGTATAAAACACGTGATTTCTTTGTTTGCTTGTGTCTCTTGTGTGGTTGTTCAACTGCTTCATCTTCATCTTCATCTTCTTTGGTGCTTTGGAGATGTAGATTCACGTTCTGATTCTTTACGACCCTGTTAACAAAAAATTTTACCATTTTTATCTAAACTCTGCCCGGTGACTCGTCCTTCAGTTCACTTCAGTTTCATAATCATCTACCTTAAGTATCATGATATTTTTAAAGGCATTAAATGTTGACCTATCATTTTGAAACGTAATATTCAAATGTAAATGATATTTACAATTTTTTTCGTGGTCTTCGACGATGTCGTCTTTCGTGAACATCCTCGTCGTAATCCTCGCTGCTGTCTAAATGTCTTTTGAGAGTTAAATCAACGGGGTTCGACTCTCTCTTCGCACGGCGATTTGAAACAGTATGCATCCCACCATCGTGTAAAGATTTCTTCTCCTCGTTGAAAATAGAACGCACCTAGTTGACGTACATTACAATGTTTACCCCGAAAACTAACCATGTTAAAAATTTACAAATCGCAAAAAAGATGGAAATTGTGGTAAAAGAAGTAACAAAATTGTCAATAAAATTAATTGAACATAAAGTAAAAAAGCAGATAGAGGACATACAACGATCCATGGCTCGGTCTTAAAATTCTCCGTATGTGAAAAAGCGACGTCCACGATATTCACATAAGCTGAAGTGTTGTTTTTTCAATGGCTCGTTCATTTTCTTAAAGGAAGAGATAAGTAAGTATGAAGATAAAAATATCCCCAAAGCGTCTTGACCTGAAAATAAGAAAGCATGGAAACTTCTGAGGAAGTACGAGACTTAACGATAAATTACTGTATCCAAGACGGCAGTTCCAAAAAAATCGCGATATTGCATCATTAAGCGAATAAAAGCTGACGTTGAAAGTTACTCAAGCAATTATTTACAAGATGATGTAAAAAGGACGACACAGTTGAGACGTGGGATAATAGTTCCCAAATCTGCTGAATGAAACCCTGTGTAAAAAGGTACTCCAAAATTGGGGAACTGGAAAGGGAGGTTTTTACCTGTTGTGTGAGCTGCGGTCGGGCGGAAAATGGTACCCCGGCATTGGAACTGACCCAGCAAGATACCTGTTAGGAAAGAAAAGGCCGATTATCGGGATCCGTCGGACGGGGAATCGTCGTGGATTTTTCAGCATCGCCGGTAGATCGCGGCCTATCGGAATAAAAGAAAAAAAAGTGCGACGCGTGGAGGCTGGCCGAAGTGGAAACACACGGGGATTAAAATATATATCACGGCCGGGTAGCGAGAAACGATAAGAAGAACAATGGCCG
Organism: Hedychridium roseum; assembly: GCA_963989215.1. Taxonomy (NCBI): domain Eukaryota; kingdom Metazoa; phylum Arthropoda; class Insecta; order Hymenoptera; family Chrysididae; genus Hedychridium; species Hedychridium roseum. The sequence goes on along the minus strand of OZ022310.1, from coordinate 8,189,230 downwards.
CTCGTGTCAGGAGATCGGCCATCCATTCGCGTTCACGGCCCGGGAATCGGCCGCGACCGGTGAAATTTACGATACCGCCCGACAGTGAGTCCGATGAAATTTGCCCCGCCGAGGAACGTCCGAACCCAAGCACACCGGAAACCAACGAAAAACTACAAATCCCACTTGACCCACGCACAATTTCTACCGCGGGTCATTGACCTGTCGTCGACTACCAGTGTCCCCAGATTTCTACCTTTTTTCTAGGAAAAGTAGACTGAAGAAGTATTAGTGCTGTTAGGGACACCAGCTGTAGTTTTCCCGGATCACCTGATTACGTTTATGACTTTTCAGTTTAATACCGATACCACCTAGGTTTACTATATCTTCACGCATCATAAAATCAGAGCAAAAGTAATCGATGCAATGAAACAAATGCGCTGTTAAATATGTCCGAGACAAATATTGTTGTAATAGTTGCAATGAGCATTTATCTGAGGGTGAAGTTATCCGACTTCTGCCGATATTTCCCCAATTTAAGAAAGTGGTTATAATATATAGATTGTTTTCCTTTACAGTGTATTTGTTTGGCTGCACTTCTCGGGTATTCATGTATAATCCAATTAAGAATTATTACGACTCGGTTTATATGAGAGATGTAATAAATATTATTTTCCGTGTTGATAAAGAGTTCAGTCCCGCGTGCACTGCGTAAGTATTGACCGGCAGTATAAAGCTACAATATTTTACATTGAAAGCAAATTAAAAGTTATAAGAAATTAGGACGTCCCTACCAATATACCTCGATGGCGAAACTGCGAAGGTAAATAAACACATGCACTGAATCACCATTCACCGAGGTCACTTACACACTCCGAGAGGGAAACCATTTACCTGGGCATTTCTTTGAAGATTGTTATAGGGGCGTGGAAAGGTCTTTCGCGGATGGACGAGTAAATAGGAAGACTGATGCTTACCACGAGGAAAAGAGGGAGGATACAAGGCGTGCGAAGAAGCATCGCCGCCGGCAACGTCTGTCTGGAACTCTTCCCTTTCCGTCCTTTCACCTTTCAGCGGCGAGACAGTAGGGACGAAGGGCGGCAGGTCGTCGCGCGATAGAAAGGGGTGGATAGGAAGAAGGGAGCAGAGAGAAAGAGAGTGGGAGAGAGAGGAAGACCCGATAGGCCCTAGGAGGACGGTAACCGGAATTGCGTGCACTCCGTGCGAGAGTTTCCTCGCGTGTCCGACGAAAGTGTGTTGCTCTCGAGTGCCAACTTGGCTCGACCCGGCACCTTTGGTAAATGCAAGCATCTCCCCACCTTCCGTCCGGTCAGCCTACACCTCGGATCACCTTCTCCAGCCCCCGCGGAAGGCCCGGTCCAGATCAGACCTCACCCCCGGTCCCCCGCCCCTCACCATCTACTCCGACCTCGTCAGTCCTGCGTTTTCCTTCCTCCTCGGCCACCCCCCGTACCCCTCAATGCAGAGCGACTCTCGTCGATCCTCCCGCGACGTTATCAACCGGCGAGTCCACGATGTCGATGTTGCCACCCGCCCCTCTTCGTCTCCGCCTTCCCCACCAAACGTCTTCAATGCACCAACTACTCTACGGCAGTTCGAACGTCAAAGGCTTTTTCGCCGTCGACGCATTCCGCCAGGACCGACGTTTCGCCGGAAAACTTTAAAGTGTCAGTCTTCTCCTCCTGCAGTGAATCCTCAGGAAACCCTTCAAGTATACCGAGATTCTAAATTAAACTCTACGTTTCATGGAAGACCAGTCTACGTTAGAATATTCACCCCGTACTAAAATATCAGAAACGAAAAACCCTAATAATGGAAATTACCACGTGGAATAATCGGCGATAATTTTATAGGTTCGAGCATGATTCCGCTGCTGTGTTCTCAGATCTTCGCAGATGAAACGATCTTTACGATCGGTTCAACCGAGTGCACACGTACAACCGCGACAATCGGCCAATAAATTACGATGTTCCCCGTTTAACGGCGGCTGGCAGGAGACATTTAATTACTGGGAATTAACGAGTGCCCATAAACGCTCGGCGTTCTCACAATAGACAATAATTTGCGTTTGGCACAGACAATGAATCGAGCGATAAGGGGACAAATCGGCACTGCGGCCATCGCGATTGTATTTTTCGAAGGAGGTGAGGAGAGGGCTGGAAAATTTAACGCTCCAGTCGACGGAGCTCGACTCTCTTGACATTTTAAAGTGGCGCACTAACGGCCACGTGGTAATGCCCGTGCTAAGCCGTTTGGCATGATCGCTCGTTACACGTACGTTACACGATTCCGTGACCCATTGTGCCCGATGAAGAAAAGCCCCATCGGCCCCTATACGGTCCTTTGTCTCACCGCACCGAGTTTTATTGCCGCTACCGACCGCCGTGATTCTGATTCATAATTCATGGTCCACCGAGCGCCGATTCTGCAATTCCGTCGGACACTCTTTCGACCCCGCCCCCAACCCCTCTCACTGTCACGCCTGCAATATTCTCACTTCGTCTTACTACTTCTTCAAAATTTCCCACAACCAAAAAATATCCAACTTTCTGTGTGTGAGGTGAGTTCAAATTTTTTAGAGTCTTTACTTTTCTATTACCCTAGACCCGTGACAGACCTTCCCATGTTACGCAGAATATAAAAGGATTACACATCTCCGCCGCCGTGAGGACCAATTTACTAAGGTGCACTGGAAATTGAATAAGAAATTAAGAGCGACCTGTAGAATCGCACGACAAAGCGCACGATAAACAGTATCTCCACTGAAAAAAATATACGCAACAAAATTATAATTAAGCAGGAGAGAATTAGGAAGAAGGTTAGGAATGAAGGCCTGCGCCTGCGGTATTGCAACCGGTGGACACGTGACCCAGAGATTGGGATTGGAGCAATGCAAGTCGTACGCACACGTGCGAACGTTGTCGCGGAAATCGCCGGTGCCCCGTGATTTCGCCACTTGAGCCGGATAATCGCGGGCAAATTAACTGGGCGATTTCTAGTGGCCCAACGAGATCGTTATGCGTTCTACCCGCTCGATCATTCTCGTTGAGATACCAACGAAGCAAACCGAAATATCGATTCTCTTCTGAATATAATCTACCGCAAGTTGCCAGTTTTTGTAACATTTGTATGCACATTTGAGTTTAGGTCGAGAAGATGCAGTCCATGTCGCGCGAGGAATGCTGTTTGTTAAAACCACCGTGGAAGGTGCGCACTTGTCCCGGTTCGTCCCGGTTCATAGAAAGAATTTCAGCATGCGCACGTGGCAGTAACACATGGAGCTGACTGAAAATTATCAATTAAAGTACCAACGCAGCTAGAGCTCACGTTCTAAGAATTCTTACTCGATAAAGAAAAATAAAGTATATGAAAAAGGAAGAAGGAAATCCAAGTTCTTTGAAAAATCGCGATATTTATGCAGTGGGGGAAATATTAATAAAGGCATAACTATGTATGCATAATGTTAAGCGGATAATAAATTGAAGTGAACGGTAAATCGGACGTCCTGTTTCTTTTTGAACTTTCGAGCGTTGAACCGGCGGCATGCTAATCAATGGACCGGGATTCTACAGACTCCTCTAGTTAGCTCGAAACATTCGTAGAAGCAGACTCTTGCCCAATGTCCTAGTGAAAGGCACGTTTTTTCTATTTATGTTCGTATATCGAACGAATAAAGGCAGTTATAAGTTTGTCGTCTCCGCTGTGTAATTGACCACTGAGCACCGCACGAACCATCATTAGACACTAAAATCTTCATCTTCTCGGTTTACCCTGTGGAATACACCAGTGAACTTTGTTCTGCGGGAACGCATGTTTTCAAGAGAAAGTGTTTGGAAAAAAATATCACGCTCCGGACGGACTGACGCGTGTCAGGAATGACAATGTCCTTTTACGTTTCAAGTTTTTTCCTCTGTACTCGGTGAAATGGAATGACGAACCGACCAGTAAATGGAATTGATACGAGGACATCGGGAATTACCGTAATCCGAGTAACAAGTGCCCGAGCCGGTGCAGGACCGTCCTACATTATCTAATTGCACACCATTTGTTGACGAAACATAAACACGTCTCAATCAATCGATTTCAAAAATATTTCAATACTTTTACGTAATATTTAATTAAAAAATGTGGTTAATTATAATTTGCCTTCTTATGGCGCTGTTCGTAAAAATATTAATTAGCACGCGACCACCAGGAAAATTCCCACCAGGTAAGACTATACCGCAGGATACTCTTCTTACGGAGTAATCGAAATTCCAACGTTCGGGAACGGTCAACCATATTTTTCAGTGTGCATAATTTCGTGACACAAATAATACACAATATACATAATTTCAATTACTTCCAGGACCACGTGCATTGCCAGTGGTCGGCAACCTTCTGCAAATAAAACGTTTGAAAGAAGAAACGAAACTGTTGGGTGCAATGTGTTGCAAATTGGCTGAAAAATACGGGTCCGTGGTGGGCCTTCAGCTAGGTCCGTTTTCTAAACCTCTCATCATCGTCTCTGGAAAAGACGCAGTTTTCGAAATGCTCAGTCGACCGGAATTCGACGGTAGGCAACAGGAATTTGTTTTCCAACACAGGACCAACGGGGTACGCAGGGGTGTTGCCTTCACAGACGGACAAGTGTGGGCGGAAAATCGAAGGTAAATCATTTATTACGTTAGACACTTCACTCTGAAAGTATGCAAAATCCTTGATAATGACAGACAAATTTACGTAGATTCGCTTTAAAGACATTGAGAGACTTTGGATTTGGGAAACTATCGATGGAAGCCATGATTTTGGAAGATGCCATTTCTATCATAAACGTCATCCAGAAAATTTCCGAAAAAGGTCCGATCGAAAGCATTTGTGAAATTACTTTCCCGGCCCTTATTAATAGTCTCTGGTATATCGTTTCCGGCCAACGGTAAAAACATTTTCTAATCGTCAGTATACTTTCTAGCGAAGTGAAAATGAATAACTTAACTTTACAGATACGAACTGAAGGCCGAGAATCCAAAACTGAAACGTATATTCCACATGATTCACGACAATTTCAAAGCCAATATTTCTAATAGCACCCTGCTCAACCGTTTTCCATTTTTGATACATTTAGTACCAAGTTATTCAGCTTGGGACAATCGTGTTCGTCAATTATGGAAATTCTTCGCGGTACAAATTATTTCATATTAATTAGATGATCGAGCGCAGAAAGAGTGTAAAACAAAATAATTTGTAGGGCGAAGTTTCGTTGCATCAAAAAAGTAGAACCGAAAGCGAGATACGTGACTTCATCGACGCCTACTTGAAAGAAATGGACGAACAGAATTCGCCATCGTTCAATGGTAGGTTTAGAAATAATGAAAGGTATTGCCAGTGAAACAATAAAAAAGTTATGTTGTTTGGACCAGAGGATCAGTTGACGGCACTCGTTCAGGATCTCTTCATAGCTGGCGTGGAGACAACTAACAACACCATTGGCTTCCTCGTCGTATTCCTCACAGTCAAGCAAGACGTGCAGAAGAAAGTACACGACGAAATAGACCAAGTTATCGGCAAGGATATCCTTCCTTCGATAATGCTGAAAAATAGGTACCGATAAAAGGAATGCACTTTCGTCATATCTTTCAGCTCAAAGAGAAAAGAGAAATTTGCTTTCTTTTTGGCATACCAACAGGTTGCCCTACTTGAACGCCACTCTGGCTGAGGTGATGAGATTTACGAACGTCACGCCGACGACGATCCCCCACCGTGCCATGACGGATACGATCTTCCGGGGATTTGAGATCAAGAAGAACTACAATCTGGTGGGTAACTTTGCCAGCTTGCATATGGATGAGGATCATTGGGGCGATCCACAGGTGTTTCGACCCGAGAGATTCCTCGACGACAAAGGAGAATTCTTCGAAGATCCGTGGCTGATACCCTTCGGCGCAGGTAATCAAAAAGAAATTGTTTACATTCCGAAACCTACCCGGCATTCCTGTTATTTATTCGGTATATTTGTTCGCAGGACGTAGGAGATGTTTGGGGGAAACACTAGCGAGAAATACCTTCTTTCTATTTGCAGCTTGTCTCTTGCAGAAGTTTCATTTTGTATTACCCCCTGGTGAACCTGAACCTTCTCTAACCGGAGTGGACGGATTCACCGTCTCACCTCCCAATATTAAAATCATTGCATTAGAAAGATAATTTTAAGAAAAACGAAAGATCGTAGATGTATACTGGATTCCTTGGAATCATGATAATCTTTATTTTTCATTAAATACAAGAGTTCATTTGAATGAATTCAGAAGAGATTCTATGTACATTTGATACATAATTAGTCTACTATCGACTGAAAATCTTCACGGCCAACCAACACGGTAAATCACTGAGAATACTTTCAGGCTCACTGGTACAACTTATATTTCTCTGACAATGAGACATATGCATAGCCCCGCGAGGACCGACAAGTTTCCTCCTATTTTCTAAATCTAAACCATTACTAAATACACAACGACAATCTATTAACGATTCAAACGAAGTAACCCTCCGAATCCTCAAGTTCTACATTCCATTAATACCTGTTTTGAAAATATTTATTGTAGTGGAAGACAACAAAGTTGTGAGATTTCGTATAAATAATGCCGAGAGAACACATCGAATGCTCGCGGCAGTGACATATTCCTACGGTGTAAAATGAATTTCGATGTGTCGAAAAAGACAATTATTGGCGATATAAAAATAACAACGTTAGAAATATCAATGATCTTCATATTCATGTAACTCGATTGCGTGCTTTAAACAAGAGATTCGTAGAGTCAATGCTGCACCTTACTGCAAACCAGTGAATTTGATGCGGCAAATTGATAAAAGATATATTTACATGGAGATTCATTATTCCTGTGGCGTTTTTAACGAGATAATGTCAGTACGCAATTATTATTTAATAACAAATATCAACAATTATAAGAAGGTTTATGAACCTCTTCTTTCTTGCATGTGGCAATTGCACAGACTCCTAATAACTTCTAAAAATGGTACAGATTCGAAAATTCTTTCTACTATGTACATTTGTCATGTATGAAATGTATCGTACAATGCCTGACTTTCGCTTTAGGATCGTTCACAGCCCCATAATCAGTTTCATTGTCTCTGCCACTCACTCATTCGCATTGAATACAATCTACGGAAGTATATACGGATAGAGAGACTAAAATTTTTACAACTCGAAACATTGCACCTTTGCGCTATAGATCTATAACCAATCACGGATAACATCGATGATGCCCTACGTCAGTTTTACGACCGATCAGCTCGGACACTGTAAAGTCGAAATACTCCTAACTCATGTAACAATTTAATCTGAGACTAGACAAAAACTTTTCCCCGGAGTTCAGGTCGACAAAGCCAGACCTAATCGTGCCAACACCATTTCCTTTCGTAGCCGTGTGATCTCCCAGTAAACATCATGGACTGGGGAGAAAAAAGATTATTATTTCCACATATAAACTCTTGAGAAAAAACTCTCGAGTTTGTAAGAAAAACTTACCCGAGCTCTTAACAAGGCCGCGCTCGATATACCGCAAATAATTTAGAAAGTCGCAAACTGCTATAATCTGGAAATATATAAAGCCCGTTCAATGTCATCCTTCAGCCTAACAAAGTATTGGTTATATCACTACTGTCGTAAAAAATGTCACTAACTCGATTGCGACATATCTGGGAGATGCAGTGCCACTGGTTTTCTTGATCCCCGAGTCTCATTCGATAGTGACACTGTCGTGGAGTTTCAAGAAGAGCACATTTCCTGTAGACAATGGTAAGTAATTTATAATTATTGTATTGTTCTCCTCGCTTGTAAAGCTTTGAGATTTTTGATACTGACTTTGGAAACGCCAGCTTAGTCTTATCGCTGACCGCCTCGATGAAGATGATGCCATCCAGAACCGCCTGTCGCACTTTTGCCGCGAGTTCTACGTTGGGGAAATCGAGGCAGAGATCGATATCTTCCCTAAAAACTCTCGAAACGAAAGGTTCGCTCTTGTCGACGCAGGGATTGGTCTTCCACCTTAGGAACTCAGTGTGAACCCTAGGATCGACCTCCAGAGCGAAATCCTTACATTCCCGTTCCCTGTCCTTGTCGTGCTCCCTCTTCCAGTCCCTCTCCAGACTGTCCCGCTCGCAGGACAAGGATGGTCTGTGTTCTTTGGCTGGAGAATCTGGAGGAGAATTTTCCCGACCGTATTTCAGATTGAAATGTGATGGCGATCTACGGTGTTTCTTCGCAAAAAGTCCTTGCTGACTGTCATCGCTGTTGCTACTGGAACTGCTCGTGCGACTCTTCGTGTCGATTTGCGGGTGCAAGTGGGGGTTCGGCCTAGCCGGTGTCGACGTCAGCACCAGAGTCTTCAGGGCTGCAACTTCTGCCTGGAGCACTTCGGCTTTCATGCGACTTTCTTCCAGAAGGCGTTCCGCATTAGCCTGCCGGACATTCGCCTCGCGGACCATGTTATGTGCCTCCTACAAATCAATATCCAATTAAAGCGCCTCTTCCGAACCCCCATCCTTAACATTCCAAGAACCACTACATTTGACCTAGCTAGGAAAAGAAATGTGACTGATCGTTAGCTCGTACATGAGAACGTAAATCATATCCTTCACGGTTCATCAAGTTTTTTCGAGTCTTGACGGTCAATCAAAATCCAACTTACGTACTTGAAAGAGACTGGCAGTGAGTTCTTCGAGCTCGGCCTCAACGTCTTGCCTGATCCTTGAGAGCCTCGAAACCTCCTCGTCCTTCAATTTCAGTTCCTCGTGAGCTCTCTTCAACTCCTCCTGGAGTTTCGCTACAGCATGCTCCTTGACTTCGGCAACTGCCCTTCCCCATTGTAGGGCGGTCGGTGAGGGAGGATCCTCGGATATGTTATGCGAAAACGAACTCTGTGTGGCCTGCGGCAGCGCCTGAAACACAATTCACCAACAAAAACCTTTGGTATACATTTTTAAAATCTTATAAGCCGAAAGTGTGCTTAAAAAGGAAATTTATTACCGGGTCATTTGACCCTCGACCGTGGCGGTCGTGGAGGAAACTAATTTTATCATAAATTCCCCAGTTTATGCATATGCATAACATCTTCGGCATACATTAGCTGACCCAGAATCTTACCTGCGCCTCTTTTGAATGTGATGACTTTGTCGGCGATTCGCAGGAGTCATCTTTTTTAGTCGTGTCATGGGTCGAATTTCCCTCCAAGGGTTTCGCCCCGGTATTTTCCTCGTTTAACCTAAGATCCAGGGGTCTCGTTCGTTCTACCTGCGAAACCTCGGCTTCCAGCGCGTCCAACGACTTTGCTGCCTTACTATCATCTACCGTCCCTGCATTTCTGTGCCTCGTCAGAACACCGTGCAGTTTCTCGTTGTACTTGAACAGCTGAGTTGTTTTGGTTGAACCGTAACTACTACATGGACAAAATTAAAATAACTAAAATTACATTGATTAAACCTTCGTCCCCACTACAACATTACTTGTTTATTTATTCTTTTCTCTTTCAATTAGAGCAATTACTGTTTCTTTTCGTACCCGTTAGAGAGGAACTTGCTGTCGTCCTCGTCGAAGAGGCTTGTAGGCTCGTCATCCTCGGCTTCGTGTTTCGTCGCATATCCAAACAAATCCGTGGCCGCCCTGGCCAGGTCCGACTTCAAGATTGGATGAGGCTGGTGCAAAGCAGCGCCGATCGTGCAATCCGTCTCGTCGGCATAGAGCTCGTCCTCGTCGGTCGTGTATTCCTCATCCCCCGTCGTCCCTGTGCTCCCTGCCCTTCGATGTTTCGTCGTTAAAGGACGATAAGCGTACTCGCTCGAACCGGACACGGACTCATTCGACTCCATGGATTCCGGCTGTTGTTGCTCCTGCACCGCCTTCATCCTACCGGCCTTGTCTTATTCCAACGTCTGCGACCAAACTGCAATTTCCCACTTGTTTATTCTAAGCATCTAAGCACTCTGTTCGCGTGAGAACTTCATCAAGGTTCCCCCTTCACCGCAAAGCTTTTAAACGAATTCATAGAAACCTAGCACGTTGGCGGATCTTGTGTAAAGTCTAGAGAAGGCTTTTCTGTTTACGTTTGTCGGGGCGTAACGACGTCTATTTTCTCATAATATCTTGATTACTGAATGCGTAAGGCTTTCGAAAAGATAACCCTACGTTTACATATGTATGTACCCAATCGACTCGCCGAAGAAGACCCGTGTCGATGATTAACATACATCTAGGCGAGAGGGGATGTGGATACAGGTGTGAAACAGAAGCTACGACAACTTGTAATCACATATTCGACGGTCTTTAAATACTGCGGCGAAACTCGTCAATGAGTCGACGCAACTCTGAGCTTTCCGGAATCTCGGGCTTATCGTAAGCCAACGAGAAAAGCACGTGCCTACGTCATCGCGGTAAATTACATAAACACGAAGCTCGACATGCAATGTACGCCTACACACTCGTCGAAGGCGGAATTGAAGATAATTAAGAACACGGACGAACTCATTCTCCGCTCATTGCGACTCGTAAATCCATTTAAAAGCGAATAGCAGTGAAGAATGTTCCTAACGGCCGTCAAATGCCGGTTCTTTAAGTCTTCAACGCTGTTTCTCATTTTTCACGACTTTAACAGCCGCGAAGCTGGCTAACGAAGCAACTATGCGCACGAAAAATGTGGAACAACGAGGTTCGTTCCCGTAATACGAACTGTAGGTTTTTATTAACGTCTGGGAAATGTGTTTACTTCGCCTCTGCGCGTTACAAAGCAGAGGTGGTCTTGCTGTGAATAGAATGAGCTTCCGCGTTGTTCCGTCGAGAGCAATAGACTCCTTTAATCCCAGTATTCTGCGTCTTCTCTAATTGTCTGAGCGGACTGTGTAATTAATTGAAAAGAGTGGAAAGGATGAAGCAGCTTTTTCTCTTTGTCCACGCCTGTTTCCTTTGTTTGCACAAGCTCTCTACACCCAGGAGGGCAAAATCCAAAGGAGTATTTCGCGAGTAAATATGACTTAAACTTCTCAGGAGTGTACTAAACCTCGCCACATTGTTAGGAGGTTTTCAAATATTCGACCGTATAACTGACTTCAAGTAAACGAAATATAGTAGTCCCCTCGTGAGATAGAAAGATGGTCCCGGATGTTATTGATAGAATAATTTTCAACGCAATACTATGTGCTCGTTGGTGAGGACGTTAGCCAGGGACGTATAGCGCGAAATGGAACGAACGGAGATGATATCCTTGGTGCTTCAAATGAGGCGCGCGGGAATTGCGTCACGGTTAAATCGTGAGATCGCGGGAAGCCAGCGAATGGTACAGACGGGTACCTGCCATGCTTATACAAGCAGCACAGGGCCGTAGAAACACCGTCAAAGACTACATAAAACCCCTTTCACATACGAACATGGCCATAGAATTTAATTTCCACGCGACAGGTCACCGCCCTTTCATTACAATATTCATCAGGTCCCTAGCCCTGCCTCGTATTCCACAACTCAGCCCAATCAATTTCTATTTACACAATTATCCTCGCGTTTTTGGGAATGTTTTTGTTGACGCCCAGGAGCAAGCACAGACATGCTTTTGCGATAGACACGCGAGAGACCGACTCTATTTATTTACTATAGCGGCAGGCGAGGGACGGCCTGGTATTTCACTCTCTCTCCTTCTTTCTCGTGCTCCGCGTGTGCTAGTTTACTTCCACACGATCTAATCGCCAACATTCTGCTAGTGTGTGAATGCTCGTTCATACGCCAAACTATAGGTGTGTAAAAGGCGTGAATACCGATCCATATACCTATGCATATGTGTATGTGTGTGTATATGTGTGGGTAACTGTGCTTGGTCCAATGACGTTACACCCCACAGAGAAAATATGTTTGTGAGTGTAGGTTGCGTGCGACGCGTACCAGTCGCGGGAAATACTTCAAAAGTCTCGCCGCTTGACAGTGTAAAAGGAAGACGCCTTTTACATTACCAGCATGTTTTTACCACGCGTTTAAACGTGTCGAACTACCCGTCGTAATCAAAGGTCCGAAAAAGTCTCACACGAAATGAAATTTAGTTGGAAAATCAATCGGCCGGTATTCTAGTTTTCTACCGATAGGAATTTACAGAATATTCATGAATTTGCATTTCCTTGATATGTCGCTACTTTGAATTGCTTGAACTTTATAAACGCCTTCAATTTTGCACGTAATAAAATTTCGTATCAAGTCTGACGTTTCATTTAAGTGACGTCCATATCGAGCGCTAGTTTCAGCTTCGCTAACGATGTCCGCAGAAACCGTTGCAGAACGAAGGCCGTAATATCACAGTCGGATGCACCTGATGAAAAATTCCGACGTTCCGTTTTGTACCAACCGGTGCGAGTTCGCGCGATTCCGCATTGAGTAGAACAGGAAAGATAAACGCTTTGCGAAAACTAAGCACGTCGTATAAATCAGCCACGACCCGGGTTAATGTTTAAAAAAGAAGGTGCAAGAAAGATGAAGGACAAAGCGTTGTTAACTTTAGACACGATTGAGCGAGGGTATATCTGCGTTTTTCTTTGTTTTACAATTGAGAAATAATTGCGTTTATAATACTCCCGTAACGGGACTTGGCGGAACGTTTGCTATGTACTTTGAGCATTATCATTATTCACCACTCGTCACCTGGGTCAATTCCATTCCCATTCAACGGTGCTGATTCAGTACGGCGGCAATTATTGAAATGAGAGAATTCCAAAACAGGCCGGTGACCGGGGCTCGCGCGAAAGCAAAAGATATTTTCAGCAAGGTACGACCAAAGTTTCGAATAATGACGCACCTCGGCGAACTTTCTAAACAAACACCGACGGCGGACACTTACGCGGGAACCTGAGCAAAGCTACTCACAATGGCTCTCCTACTGTCTACAACCTAATTCATCATCTCCTCTTTGTAGATCTTGTCAAGCGTATGTACACACGAGTTCCTGAAAACGGGGAAACCTTATTTCCCTGTTGCCGGTAGCGTAATTCCAAGTCTAATAATATACGCTTCAACGGTGAATCGACAAAGTCAACAAAATTCGCAAGGAACAATCGTGCTTGCTTTGACCGATTACGATCCTAACTGAGATGCAATTAATTCGCACTTTGTTCCCCCTCGGAGAAATTCTCGCGGATATCTATGTACGTGTTCCCACGCGATCGAATGACACGGTGGACGCGTTTAATAAAAACCCTTGACGCGATGAGGGGAACCGTGCAAAGTCAGTAATGATGCGCGTTTCGAGTACGTCAGCATATGAAAACCGGGCGCTCGATTTCGCCGTTTCGAAATCGTAATAGTTTCCGGAGCTCGGAGTGAGTAACTCTTCACTCGAATCATTCCCCCTTCGCCGAGTGCGTCCGTTCCATTCACTGCACTTTCAGAAATGCTCTCTCGCCGCGCGTAAAACACGGATTCCACGCACCGAGAATCCAGTTTAAATAAAACAATACTCGTTTCGTCTGCCCTTCATATTTCCGATACACTTTAAAACACAACTTCCGCCGGAAATCGTCCAAACTTTTGTAAAACAGCAACCGTCATTATTCAACTTTCAAACGGTTTTGGGGAACCTATGAATTTTCGCGTACTGCATTCTAATCTAATTCCGCGAGGCTGTAATTGCGAATTAACTGACTGACGTTTAACCGTCTTCATCTACGATCGCGGGCCGTTCTTATCGTCTTAGCGAGATTGAATTGCGCGAGAAAGGAGTAAGGTGCAGTACCTGACGGACAAAATAATACTCCACAAAGATTCGCCTCGTTTTTTCTCTGGACTTCAGACAGAATGTGGATAAACTAACCGCCGACACTGTGACATTATTTCTCAACACGTTCGATGGTTATCCATGAAAGGAAAAAAATATCGTTGGAAAAAACGCGAGGGAAAACAATCCGCACAACACGGCCGCTCGGCGCGGACTGACCGGGCAGGTCGGTTTCTACTTCTCCCCGGCTAGTGATCTCTCCCCCTCCCCTCTGCCAATCCCCTTCCCGATAGACCTCCCTCTGCCTCACCCACACCGCCCCACGGATCCGACGTTTTCGGCAAAACAACGGGGCTAAGCTAACGTATCGCCTTGACCCAGGCTGGGATCCTATACCTGCAAACATCAAACCCCACCACTCACAAATTTCATGACTACTTCCCCACTAATGGCCATTTACGGAATTCTATTTACCCTAGGCATCGCGAGGGTTGGATCGAAATCGAATTAAAGCAGAGTGGGATAATCGGAAGCGGGGGGAAGGAACAACGTACGTGTCATCGTACTGACGTGGTCAGTAGACGTTTAACGCGAACGATAAACACAACTACCGAGTTGGTGTGTGCGAGTTTTGTTGTGCTCCCGCGGGAGTACGCGCGCGCGTGTGTGAGGATGTATGTTAACTGTGCGAGATAAACGTCGAGGGACACAAACATCGTACAAAGATCTTTGGGGCAACCCTGAGCGAGCAAAACGAGTAAGTATTTTTTATTCATTTTCAAAGAATCGTGGCATCCTAGCAGGTTCCGAATTATTTGTTAATCGTTCCTATTTGTTTTATCGAAATTAATCGTACGTGTTTAGATTCGCGTACACGATAATCACGATGATAAGTTGAGCCTGTTATCTCGGGAGTAGGAATGTTTTTAATTGCAAATAGTACATAGGTTAGAGTGGAGAAAAGTTTGTAACCTATCCAATTAAAAGAGCGGCACTCATGCGCAGTTTAAGTAAATAATATATCCCTCTTGAACTCATAGAACCGATGGTGGTACGGCGAGCTGGTACGTTAATTATAGCATCCGTAATTTAGTTTGATGGATCTCAATGAGATAAGCGTGACCCTCGTTTCAAGATGGTCGGTCCATTACGAAAGGAACGTATCGTGTTACTACCAAACGCCGACGATAGTACTTTTATTGCGTAGTAAAGTTTAAAATTATCCCAGATACCCTTAAAAGTCTAACGGGGAATTGAATCATTTTATTCGTCCTACATTTACTATGGAAATTTTGGTAAAGTATTTTCGGTGGAAATTGCTTTTGCCAAAAAAAGTCGAAGAGAAAAGTTTGTGACATGGCGCGAGTCGACGTCCTTGAACCGACCGTGAGAACGGAAGTTGCCCGTAGAAGCCCGCATTTTCCACGGCTCTTTGGAAGTCGTTAGGAGTGCAACCCTGCAATTCCAGGGACGTTTACCGCGTGCACACGTGCAGATACCGGCAATCGATGTTTATGAATCGCGCACGTATTACAGAGAGGCCGTATAATAGATGCCTCGGTGCATCTCGGTTTAATTGGAAACGCAAGAGCGGGCATAAAAACAAAACCGTTGTGCCGTGTACGCGTCGAATCGTCCGGCGGGCTCGCTCGATCCGAGAGCTCGGCGAAATTCCGTCCATCGTAATTTCCCGTCGACGGCGTCGCCAAGTGCCGCGCGACCTCTCTTAACCCGCGGCAATTGGATTATCACCAGAGGGGAAGCCAGCATTCCAGAACGATCGTGGAACCCGATGGACAAGGTACGCTTTCAAGGGAACCACACGGCACCAATACAGTTCAAAGAGGCTCAAGATTTCCTCGGCTCAGAGAAAAGACCGATGCCAGTTTTAATGGCCCGTAAAAATCGATTCTCTATTTACAGAGGCAGGGAACAGTAGACGCAAATTCGTGCTAATTTGAAAGTCCGGCGTGACCGTGATTCTATTTACAAGACACGCGTAATACCGTAAACTCTTGCCAAAATTTAAATTTAACCAGACTCCCGCGACTTAACGATGAAACTTAGAAATTACGACGAACCGTCGAGACACATCTTTTCCATCCCCCCAAGCAGAGTTACGAGATTCAAATCTGTGTCGCCGAGATCGCGTTATTCGTTTTATTGGCGCGATCCATTTATAGCCGAGATCAGCCAGATAATTTCTGCGGTCTCGAAGGTGTTCGCTAACTAGACATTATACGATTCAAGACACCATTTTGAACCAGTTTCCACGACCACTTTCACTAAACTCGTCATTTCTCTTTAAAACATTGCAGTGTTCGCGGTAAATCTTAATTGCAAGCGTCCGAACAGGTTGTCTTGGGCGGAAAATACAAGCGACTCTCGGTTTCCTTATTCTTACGCAAGCCTTGAAAAGTTAAATATGTACGTCATTTCCGTGCATCTGTATGTTTTGCTTATTATTCATGAAGTTACGAATATACCCGATAAAGAATCTTTTCTTTACTGCGTAAGCGGTATTCTTTTGTTTTGTCCCTTTTTATTATAGACAGAGACAGCATAGGAATATGCCGACAGCGTCAGTCTTATTTCCCGGAATTTTTATTTAGGCAATTCCTTTTTGATGTAGATACCTAAGTGGAAACGGAAGAGTCAGACAGACGGACGATAAGTGTACGTGCGTAGGATGTTTTCCTTGGTTATTTGTGGCTGATCTCGTCACTGGCAAGTTGTGTTTCGTAGCTTTGGCCCGCGAAAAGACATTCGGCAAGAAGCGAAGCAAAAGCATCTTATCAAATGAATTACTGCTGACGCATAATGTTTTACTTGTTTCTCGTCGACGCAAATACAGAAAATACCGACAGACCCCCTGAAAAGGTTTTTCTTAAACGATTGACGCAAGGAATTTCTTTGATGGCTGACACAAGAACATTGTATCGTTAAAATGACTGCTATTATTTATGGTTATTGCAAAGATATTTCCCGATGAATAGAAGAATGGCCATTTGCTCGTACCTCCCAATTTTCTTGTGCGTGAACATGACAAGCATTTCATTTTCCTAACCATTCTTCTAAACCGTTACACAAAATTGGCAAATTCGTTGTAAGTTATGCTTCAAACAAGCCAATATTAAGACTGTCCCCAAACCATCATCCAATTTGTGGGGACAAAAAGTCGCCGATAGTAAGCGGGCTTCCGAAGCATCTCTTTTATCTCTGACGGGTGATAAGACTTCCGTCAGTTACGTGATTAATTATCGGCTCATGCACAATGGCAGGCACTCGAGAACAGGCCGATACCACGCCCCTGTGCACATGAATGTACACGAGAGTGGCCCTTTTCACGATGGAATTCGCTGCGGCTTGTGCACAGTCGGGTCACGGCCCGAGCGGAACGTGAGAGCATGTACACGCGATCTCCACGATGCAGCCGCACGGGCGAGACGTAATCTGGCAGATGCAGCGAACGTCCGATGGTATCTCGATAGGGCGCGAGCTCAAGCGAAACAACTTAAGCCATGTAATTTCAGCTTAAGGACAATCGCTCGTTTAATCTTGCCGTTTCAGCTACTCTCCGACACGCTCCTGTCTTATTCCTCTAATTGCATCCACAATATAAATCGCATTCTTCAGATAAATTGCTCATCCCCCGTCTTCCTACTTTTTCAAATGCTCGCACTCTAGTATTTGTGTCTGCCTCATAGTGCCTTTAAGTGTTTAGTGTCATTTATT
Organism: Hedychridium roseum; assembly: GCA_963989215.1. Classification (NCBI taxonomy): domain Eukaryota; kingdom Metazoa; phylum Arthropoda; class Insecta; order Hymenoptera; family Chrysididae; genus Hedychridium; species Hedychridium roseum. The sequence continues at coordinate 8,171,762 of OZ022310.1, read as the reverse complement.
AGGACTTACGATCACTTCTTAAATCCTGCAATGTCGTAGTGGAATTCAAGCCTACCCCGCGAAGTGCATTTACGTCAACTGCTTGGATTTTTGCGCATAGTGCAGGTTCCTCCGCCGCGGGAGTTACGAGTACGGGAAGTATTCCGTAGAGGCAATAGCACCTATCGTGGAACCCGTCGTACCGGTTTTCAGAGGATTCCGGTCGTATGCCTCGGCGATGGAACGTAAGGATACGTGAGTACGAGCTCCTCCCCCTCTCCCCACCGCACGGCTCTGATGTTTTCATTCTTACGGTATTCCTCTGTGTCCCTGACTTTCGGCGGCACCTGTGACGCCAAAATGAGATTACATGATAATTGTCATTTACCCCTCCACCTTCTCTCGTCGGCTACATGATTACAAGCCATTTACAAGAATACCTCTGCCCTTATCGTACCAGTGTTGTGCTTCTAACAAATGTTTAAATCCGCTCTAATTCGACCATTTAAACCACGAGTTCTTTACAAAATACAACGAATCTGGACCAAGTCTTGTTTGACTTTAGGTTAAGATTCTTTTCATACCACATGACCACGAATAGCTCATTTATTCTTTGAAGCCATTACACACAAGTTGGTCTATTCTCAAAAAGCTATAAGCATAACCTACACAGAAATATCGTGGGAATGAAGGGAACTCTGAGGAATATATAGAAGCGTATTCACTGGCCCGTGTACTGATGCGTGTTTTTAGTCAGGCTTAATCGTATTCCCCGTCGGATCCGACAAAGTTGATAGAACGACGTGCTTTGTACTCGACGTTCGTATGCTGTCGGGAATTCCAGTGGAGGCGCGGGAACGCATGGGTGTCGGGATTTTCCGATAACAATGCACTCTTGGCTCTCGCCTTCTCGTTCGACTTGCGCGTATCGCCGCACAAAGGACCCTCGCGGTACTTTAGAAAGGCTTACACGTTCGCTCATTCGGCTTAAGAGCAAGTAGAGCAGACTTGCCGTTGTAACGGTATCCGGGACATTCACGGCCGTGCAAGAACAATGAAAAGTATAAGTCGTTCGTAATCTGCATCCCCAACGAGGGAAATGCAATTTATCGCATTTCACTACCGAAAAAAAGTACGAGGACATTTGTGCGCGGGGGAAATGGCTCGCTGTATTAAACAGATAATTATTGATTGGCGAGGTAGTTCGAGCTTTTTTTTTACACTGCGAATTAACAGCCTTGTTTGCCCGATAATGTGGTTCAAAGGAGACACTCTATCGCGATGCGATTAATTATCATCGGATAGACGATAACTGAGACTTAATTATCGCCTAATTGCCCCCTAAATAATTTTTAATGAGAACGGTCAACCAAATGGAGGAATATTTTTATGAAATGCTATGGATCGTAATATTTATGAGGTTGATACATTCACATTGGTCGTTGGTCTGTCAGCAAAAAATACTGCTGACTGATATCTGTCTGCTTGCAACGCATTTAATATTCCTAAGGCGATAATTCTTTGTCGTATTCGTCACACCGTCGCTCAGCAAGTTATCGTCGAGAGGAATTTCTCAAACGTAAGTGCAAGCACGTCTGCTGACGCTGTAATCGATAGATTTGAGCAGCGAAGGATGAAACTGCGAAAGGTCTTTAAAGGTCGGCATGAAAGATCATAGTAATCCGACAGTGAATTCTTAAAGGGGCAGAGATTCAACCTCCTTTCAGTAGACATTCCCTCGTTACACTGGAAAATGGAAGTATACGCTCTGAATGTCTATTCTCTCGGTTGCATCCACACATGGATAACTAATTCGCGGAATATTCCGCGCAAAAAAAGCGCCTAATTATCGCGTAGTGGATAGCATGCGATAAAAGCGAGATAGAAACGTATAAATCAGTCGTTGCATATAATTAACGATAATTAACGAAATTGCGTTTGTTTGGTAGTAAAATTTTTAAAGTTATAAATTTTGTAAATTGGGCGCACGTCTATGTAGTAGTCTGGGATTTCTCTCCTACGATTACATTCACTCCGTGCGAAGTGAAAGTCAAGTTGGGCCCACTGCATGCACGGAGAGTACCGTCAACGGAACGTTACGGCACCGTCACGTTGACGATGTTTCTCATCAGATGTACATACTCACGTGAATTTAATTTACAATTTTTTATAACGTGCTGTGCGACTAACAACGTTACACTATAGCCTCGTTCGCACGTTTACATTAATATGACATTCACGGATCAAATGGCAATTGACGACCAACCTATGTAATTAACTGGTCAGCGTAGTCATTACGTAGTTACTTGACATAACCGGTAATGACTACTATACGAATTGTATTCCCGTAGACACTTTCAGTTGTATCGTGTGTCTTTCTCAAGAACCAGGATTTTCCTACCTACACAATATCCGTAATTGTTCAAATTTTAATGCATTCAAAAAAGTAGGTAGTCAATTAAATATAAATCTCCTTTCGAGAGCTGAACCGTAATAAATCAGTGTATAGATTATTATTCAAAACAGCGTGCAATATTATTGTGTCTTATGCTTTTTGCGTGAAGTGCAAAGACCCTTACGTACGTGTAACAGTCTTATAACGGTATCGACCGTTCTGTCATTCGCACATGAGATATGTCACTCCCAGTGCCTTATGATAATTCCTACTCAGTCAGTCATAATCATAATGCATTTCTGAGACGTTGCAGTTCGCATGTGGAAAGTATGATTTGGCTGATGAATGAAAAATTTACGTGTCGTTAGCGGATACTCTCTTTAAACATAATAAAAGAAAAAAGCAAAGGCGGCCGTTAGAAAGCGTACTAATTTAGGGATCCGTGCGAAATCCCCGATGGGCATTAATTAACCACCGCGAGAAATCACAGCCTCGGGAAGTCCTAGTAGCTAAAGAAAGTCCCCGTCAGGCCGTAAGTTTACCCGACTTTCCCTGATTACCCGGCCAAAAGAAATTCTCGCGAACTTTCATCCAGAAATATAACCCTTGCAAACTGTCGTTCTCCACGTAGTGAACCTTACATAATTTCTCGGTAATCGGAATATTCGTCCCCTCGCGAAGCCGGATGCATCGCGCGAAGAAGTGCGACTTACGTAATGCGCGGGGGAAAGAGAAAAAATGCCGACTCTTCATTGGAATTCCTAAGACATTGCATTGCTCAAGCGGAGAACAGTACATAGCAAGGACCTACTTCTCATCGCATCAACCGCTATGCTTTTCGGTTAACACGCTTGCGAAACGTAAAACAAAGGTTTTGCCCTGTATTTCGAAATGTTATACAATAGACATACGATAGTTAAAGCAATCTGCTTGGCATATAATGTATGGTATCTAATAAATAAGTGGTCATAGACGAAAGCAAATTTTACGTCAAGATTTATACTATGCAGACAGAACCGGCAACTGACAGCTTGTAAACATAAATTAGCAAGTAAAGCAAAGCTGTCCGATAGCAAGTAGATATTCGAGCGCAGTCATAAGAGAAACATAATAACTAATATTTCGATCGCTTTAACAACAGTCAAAGAGTGGAATTAGCCAGCTTAATGGCAGTGTATGCCTTCAACAATTATCTCGTCATTTTCTATGAGAATGAAACTGAATGAATCCAAAAGAGGAACGTGAGATTTTGAAAACATACAGCTTCCCTGCCCCATCTCATTCTATCGGCGTGAATCATTCATCAGTGAAATGTATCGAACTCGAGAGCATCATAATCAAAGAACGACAAATTTCGAATGCCCAGTGTCGTAATCTTCGTCAGCATCCATCTGACACAGATATATTGACAGACAGACAGACAATATTGATCCAACATTACGGCTATTCTAATAAAATGGAAACGATGAGTGGTCTTACCTATAAACTCCTTGCCTGACTGCTGTGCCATCCGCTCGATGTTACGCGCGTCATTAGAAATTATTCAAAGAAATTGGAACACACGACACATTGACAATTGGCACGTTTGTGACATAGTACATCCACGACAGACACGATACACAGTGCAGATTACCTGCTTACTATTTACTCTCCTATTTACAATCCGGAGAAATGCGAGAGGCAAAGATCAAGGTCCACGATTGAGAATCCCATCTCCGCGGACTCGTTCGATGCTGCGCCATATCTGCCAGTGTCAAAGACCTGAACCACAATTACCGACCAGTCGGTAAGTTAAATTTTGGCGTCACAAATGTCTAATCTCTCATGATATTGAGACTGTATGACAAGAATTTTACGAAAATTGGTGTATTGTATGATTCAAGTGATTTGCATACATTCTTTCGTAGGATTAGCGTAATGTGGGAAAACCGAATAAGAAGGAATCCTTAAGTCCGTGGCGCTAAATTTCAAACAGTATTTAAAAACATTTATTTGCCTATGTACACATCTACGTATTACTCTAAAGTATTTGATTATTTGTACATTATTAAGCTTTTTTCCACTTCGTTTTCTGTACTATACTGTTGGAATTTTTTTCCGTGGAATTGTCATGAAACTTCCTCATTGATTCAATTACTCTCTCATAAACTAGTTTTCCAGCATCTTTTCCATATAGAAAATCAAAATGATTCCATTTCGGGAAATCGACTTTCAGCATAGCTTTTTTTCCAGGCAATTTGTCATATAATTTCTGTACGTCCTATAATATCACAAAGAAAACAATTAGTGTGAACTAAGAAACAATTAGCGGAATAATTTTAAAAAATTCGAAATGATTTTCCAACTTACGCCTACGTTAGCGAACCAATCATTGGTTCCATAAACCAACGTCACAGGAACAATTAGTTTCGACAGATCGTACTCCGGTGGTTCAGACTTATTATACCTCTTCATGTTCTCTTTCTCCCCGAAGTCATACTGTTGAAAATTACCTGTGTTGATTTCCTGAGCGTAATGTATGAGAGATCTAGTAGAAGCGCCGGCTGGAGAATGATTTAAAATCACTGGGATCGTCGACTATGTTGTACAAAAAAAGAAAAAAGTTAATGATCTCTCCAAAATTAGTAAAATTACTCATCGCTAGCTCGTAGTAACATACATCATTCATTTGAGCTGCATCGAAACCACCCAGAACAAACAATACATTTTCACAGATATGCTCCTCTCTTGTGTCGAGATCACACCCATATTTCGCTAAAAATTTGATTATTCCATTCTGTGGTAAAAATTCGTTCGCCCCGAAGAGTTTGGCTAGAATCTATAACATTACGTGATATGATATATATAGCATGAAGTTATTGTGTACTGTAGTAAAAAATAATAACGCGTACCTCAAGTTCGTTTGCGAAGGGGGCAAGCAATCGAATCGGACTTTTCAAATGTTTCATAAAAGCTATTGGCGCAAGGCTATACATTTCTCGAACCATTTTTTTTTGTAGAATTTCAGGTCGCTCAGAAGCCATTACGTAGAATGACGTTGTACCCATAGAATGACCGACATAAGTCAAGCTACTGTTGGTAGTCTTAACAATGAACTTAATCATCGCCGGTAAATCGTAAACGCCTATTTCATGCCAGCTGAAATACAATTTGAACGTTAGGTCCTTGAAAACAAAGATTCAAAAATGTTGAATAATAATTATATGGACGTGTGAAACATGCCTGAAATCCCAAAATTTCGAATTTGCGGATGACATAGTTTTATGCGCTCTCGCATAAGTATTTCCTCGCATGTTACCGAACCAAACGTCGTAGCCGAGGTCAGCGAGCATGTAGCCTGCGATTTGGTCGATTAAATAATGACAATAATAAGCCAGTGGTAACGTCACGTTTATCAAGGTAGAAGATAAATGTTTATACCGAAGCTTTGCCCCGTAACAACCCAATCGTCTGAGCTACATAAAAGCCCGTGTTGCAGTAATACAGGATGCGATCCTTCAGGGCCCGGTATCCGATGCAGTGTCAAAATGTACGAATCTTCCGTCATTATAGAGAAAGATTCCGCCGGATAACCCGCCCTTCGTATCATAGCCGCCTAGAAAAATGTTTATAATATTATCGTTGTAACGTAACATGATGTTCAGTGCTAATGGCATTACTTTGCAAGATAATTTTTGGTCTAGTAGTAGGTTGCATTGGATTTTAAAATCACGGGCATTCATATTACAAATTCAAGGATTTAAAAATTTATTAATTTCATTCTCAAAAACAAGGCAGATACAGAAATCTTGCTACATTTTGATTTTTTATTGTGTTTAAGACGTTCTATGTTATCGACTAAGCAACTGAATGATAGTATTCTATTTATTTAAATATTTGCTATCGCACATCCTACCGAAATAAAAGAATTGATCTGCTTATACATGTTGTATCTTACCGTAGGCAGGTTAAAGTCTGGATTGTTTTTCGCATCATTTTTTAAACCCATGTGTAATCCGATTAAGCCAATTGCGGAAAGAAGAGACTCTTGGACGAGTACACACCATACAAATAAAAATATAATATGCTTCATTGCGGCACGCCCTTTATCACTGTGTAAATAAGAAGTAAATGGACAATCACTGAGATGACTATTTCACTGCGTACATTGATAATAAATTGTTATTGCCGCTAAAAATACTGTGCCGACCGCAACGTCGACCTTTCTCATCACCAGCTTCACTCTTTATGGATGGACTTTATATATACTGCGCGGTATGCAAATCATAATGACACTGATTATTATACTAAGAAAAAGATGGAACATTAAATTAGTCACAATGTAGAGGAACGATACACATAGTGTTCCCGGATGTAGATTACGCAGAAGAATATCGTCAACTTGCAATTAGCAACAACTTAGATGTTCTTTAAACTCCTTATCCAACTGTAAATGTATCCACTAAGAATCATTTTGATTTTTACATCATTGAGACATAAAGAAAAATCATCTATCTCAACGTGTGTTTGAATGATCAGATAAATATCGGTATAAATGATAGACACTGTAACGGATTTATTCGGCAACTTGCTGGACTTTATTTGGATATTAAAAAATTTTTTTTTATAATGATTTTTGGAACACTAAATTTATTACGACTTTTACAGTACGTTTTCATACAAACCAAACTTCGAAGAGACTGTGGGGTATCAGGTATGAATAAAATTTTAAAAAATTGTGCGTTACGTTTTTCAATTTTTGACATACTTATATATATATATGCACAAAAGGCATATCGCATGTGAGATACCATGAAATACAAATAAACGTACGATTTGCTGATAAAATATTTGCATGTCATACATTATAATGTTTAAATATTTCTGTTTCCGTAATTCTTAAATAACCATATGACAAGGTTATGCCCAAGCCACCGTATGACAAGGCCATGAAAATCTATTTACAGACATGTTGGTGTAGGATTACTCGAAATGTTATAATTGGGTATGAAGATTTCTAAGTATGTGATATCATTCATTTTTTGTTCACAAACATATTCCACCGGAAGTGTAAAAAACATATCGAAAGTAAAATTTGTAATCTGAAGAACATTTATTAATAAATATGTGTCAACCAAATTTTGCCATATAACTCTTTGTGATATAAAAGTTCTTCCTCATTTGGAATTAGTAATGAGTCCTCCAATAATGCTAAAGATTGAGGTACAGATTTCTAATAAACGCATTCACTTCGTAATTCAATTGTACGATTTCAACGTATTTATCGTATTTATAAGAAACCGGCAAACAACACGTTAACAGTTAGTCAAGCTTCATCGTATAGAGTTGATTAAAAATAGAGAGTAGCACGTACAATCTCTTTTAATTCTAACGGCCAATATCTTTGTTTACAAACACAGTTGCTATTAGAGTTTAACCACTTCTTCCTTTCAAGTACGTCGTCTTTGTAATACAGGTTGACCCTCCTAACCCTATTTTGTTGAGGTTATAACTCAAGAGTGCCGAATCGACGAATTTGCGAAGAGTTCACAGCGACCTAACTTGAGTTTTCTTCAGTGATTTATAATTAATCAGGATGAATGAAGTAACTTTACCTCCTTCGCCAAATTGGTATTTGAGCAATGTCCTTGCCTGTTCAAAAAATGGAACCGTTGCATGGGGTGCCAGAAACGTCATAGTTGTCGGCAAATGTAAAGAAAATACAAAAATTTTGAAGTACTCTATAATTAGTAATGCCCATACGGAAAGAGTGACATCGTTGGCTTTTTCTCCTCACTTTGGAGAGCCAGAACATGTTAAATCTGCAAACTTATTAGTATCTGGAGGTGATGAACATATAGTCAGAGTATGGAATTTGGATACTATGTCTGCAGTTTTGGCTTATTCTTATCCAGATGTAAGCAGTGCATTCTTTATTTGTATAAACAAAAGATACATTTATTGTCTTTAAAATATAATTACCTTTATTTGACAGATTAAACAAAAGGTTGTAGCTGTTGATTGGTCAAAAAAAAACTTGGATCTTATCTGTTCTGTGACAACAGATGGTTATTTATTATCATGGAATATCTTCTTTAATGTTTCTTATACAATCACCTTGGGAAAATTATCACCTACTTGCCTTTCATGTTGCACGCATGATCCAAATCTTGTTGCAATAGGCACTAAGAACGGATTGGTATCTATTATTGACATACGTGGATCAGGTACAATAATATACAAATTAAGAGGACATGATGCTGAAATAGTCAGCCTGTCATGGTGCCCTGTAGAAACTAATGTTCTAAATGGTGGGACTGATAAAGATCTACTTTTGGCATCGGGAGGGAAAGATAGGTAACTTAAAAAATTTGTTTTTTCAAATTATGATGCTTTTATGCTGAATGCTATAGATTCACACACATTTCTACATAGGTCTGTCTTTATATGGAGAGCTGGTGGAGATGGACGATATCAAACAGAGATTACTCTTCCTAGCTCTTGTTTAGATTCTCATCAGCACAGAAGTAAATTAAATTCATCAGTTGGAAATTGGACTGCAGTTTGTTGGGTAGAACCTAAGTTACTACTTGCCAGTTCTTCTTGGGGAGAACTTATTGCCTGGGATTTATCAATACTATCTAAAAATAAACCATTCTGTAAACTTATCCATGCTTGTCATTCAAGAGGTCTGTTTGCCATTGCTAGTGTACCAAATAGTACAGAAAATATAACTGAAAACTGGAGGTCAGAAAACAGGTCCGTAAAATAAAAAACAATATGTTTCATATTCATGTGCAATATATACATCATTTTTTTTCTCTATAGTATTACAGTTTGGACAGTGGCGCAAGATCGTCAAGTTGTGTGTTGTGAAGTACTTGATAAAGATGTCAATATAGAGTATAACGTTCCCACACAAGGTGGATATGTTTATTGCATCGCTGCGTGTCCATTAGACACGTCACGTATTGCGTTTGGAGTAGGTGATGCCATGTTACGTTTGTGGAATCTTTCCGAACCACACGAAAATTCGTTTGATGTCAGCATGCTCTGGCAAAAAATAAAAGGAAAAGTTAGAGCGGTAAGAATGTAGTATATCTCATCGAAATTACTACCACATTCTAATTAAAAATGTATTTCGATTAAAAGGTATTTCAAATTGTATTAGATATCATGGCACCCGGAAAAAGAAAACTTGTTAGCATTTGGAACTAGCGAAGGTCGTGTAGGTGTATTTGATACCAATAATATCAGTAAACCGCCTATTTTGTACAGACAATATCATAGAAATACAATATATACTATCGGTTGGGGACCAAATTCTGACAGTAACAAGTATATGTTGTATTCATGTGGGGAAGGAGAGCTTATTGTTTATAATCCTGAGAAACCACAGGAGGGTATGAAAAATGCATTATTAATTAGACATTAATTTACATTATGTTAATATATTTACGATTCCAGACCCAAAAACGGTATTGAAAATGAAGTGTTCGGAATTTTCGTGGAACTCGGATTTTTCATGTTTGGCAGTAGGATTTGAGAATGGGTAAGATAATTAAATAGATCCTTTCTGTTACTAGAAAATATCGTTTCTCCCATTACAGGTCGGTTACGTTTTTAAATCGTTATCTGCAAGAATGTGGGTGTTATATGAATGTTACAAAAAAAGCCGTACATTGTTTATCATGGCACCCAGAAAGTACTGCCACAGACTTAACAATTTCTCCAATGTGTCATTATTTGGCTGTAGCATCAGATACATCTACCATAACCATCTTAGATCTCTCTGATCTGATGTGTACACTAAAAGGATCTAACATTAATGAATCAGATGACAGTAAAGAGAAACATGCATCCTTAAATAATTTGCACAAAGTTGTGGCAACCTTGAAAGGACACACTGAGAAAGTAGTCTGTTTGGCTTGGAGTCCACATTTCAGTGGCCATTTAATTTCTGGTAGCTACGATCACACTGTACAGGTACAATATTTATTACGCGTATTGCAATACCAATCGCATAAGTTTTCAGTAGTTTCAGAAAATTGTCTACCTTGCAGGTTTGGAAAGTTGAGTCAGAAGAATTAATGGGAACTTACCTGGGTCACTCTACACCTGTACATTGCTGTATGTGGAGTCCTTTAGATCCTGACTTAATAATAACAGGAGCGGCAGATTTTACATTGTGCATATGGAAACTATCCGATCAACGGGCAATAATGCCTACCGCAGGAAGTAATACAAAAAAATCACGATCGAAGAAAAATAAACAGAAGACTGAAAAGGAGAAGATTCAAGTTGACAAAATTGCTGATGAACAGAGTACCCCGACGGTCGAAACTAACTTGCCTGAAAATTTACCTATTACATCAGAAAGCTCTGATAATAAACTTAATGGTACTATCTTAGGTATGTGAACATATAAATTAGTGTCTTTATACACTTTGTTTTACATCTAACACGGGGTCTTTAATTTCAGACATGAAGGTAATTATGCCAAAAGAAATAAAAAAGAAAAGACTGGAGAGAGGAACATACTTTCCGCTCAATTCTAAAATGATACACGACAAATCAGCTGTTCTTAATTCCATTAAAAGTACTATAAAAAGTACGCAAGAATCGATTCCACATGTAGTGTCGAAATCAGAAGAGTACACTAGCAATAAAGTTTTACCTTTATTTTCCAGTGACGATAATTTCTCTACCACTATCGCCAGTGAAAGTGAGTAAATGACAAATAAACATTATTTCACACGTCTCTATTTCTATTACTGATTTACAGGACAAGCACATCTCTTACAAGGAAAGTACAATATTGTTGCGGAGATGGATATGTGGAATAATAATTTAAAAGAAACCTTAGAGCAAGCAAGTAAAGAAAGACGTTTAAATGATTTTCTGGTTTCGCTTGCACCGAGTCTTTCTGTAAAGTTAGTTGTAATCTAATGATGTTATTTTTACTATCTCCAATTTGTAAATAATACATTTCACAAATATATATTTGCAGAATGTGGAAAGACATATGCGAAGCGTACGCGAATCAATTAATAGCAGAGTCCAATCCGCACAAAGCAGTATCCTATCTACTCTGTATACACAAAACGTATCAAGCAGTCGACACATTGATAGATTCAAAGTTGTATAAAGAAGCATACGTTCTTGCTCGATCTAAACTAGATGCAGATGACCCGGTTATACAAAAAGTATTACAAGAATGGGCTAATCATGACACTCAAACGGGCAACTTTGAACAAGCAGCCCAGTGGTATGTCGCCAGATTTTAACAAGACGTTTTCTAAATAAGTATTGTCCAAACTATCAACTATATTTTTCAGTTATGTGAAATTAGAAGATTTCTCAAGTGCAGCTAAACTTCTGGCGCGACGTAGGGATATAGGCTGCTTAGATACCGCTGCTGAACTAGCATATCTATCCAAAGATGATGCATTGGGTAAAACCTTAGCCGAACAGGCAGTTACAGAAGCTCTAAAAAATTCGGATTGTCATACGGCTCGTAATTTGATCAACAAGTTCTCGCAGGTCAAGGTAAATCGGTTGAATTCGACACGACTCAAGTATTCTACAGTTAATTGAAAAATGTAACATTGCAGCACCGTAAAATACATGTTGATGTCTTTGAAATGATTGGGGACATACTGCAGAAAAATGCTGAATGCAGTATGATTCAGCAGTGGTTGGAAGGGAAATCAACATGCGGTATATTAGATAATCTTCAATGTAATCCCGAAGATTATGATCAATATTCTACATTATGTCGTTGTGACTTTGGTCCATCTGGAGAAAATGAGGACTTAGTAAGAAACCATTCGTTATGTTTTAAAATTTCATATATTTTTATGAAAATTCGCAATATTCTTATTTTACAATTGTGTTTCTAACTTACAGCTATGGATTAATGTTAGTCTTCAAATAGCAATGGCAGTAATTTGTCGCAGTAAAGAAGAAAAGTTAAAACACTTAGTCTCCGGACTGAGTATGATTTCTCAATATGAAACTGTACATAAAGTACGTTTACAAAGTCGTAAAAGCTTTTTAATTTTAATACTTTCTCACTTGGATACCAAAAGTCCGATAGTCGATGAAAGTATTTATGCCACAAAAAATGGGCCTGTAGTAAAAAGCCTACGGTCTTATTTATGTCTCGGACTATTAAATTGGATCGCAGACGATTTAGAAAAAACAGAAATAGATAGTGACATGCAACCAATAGTAGATTTAATACAAGATTTACTTGAAGATGCACTGGATCAAAAAGCAGTGAAATACTGGTCTGTAACTAGTGAAATTAATAAATTGGAAACTTCACTAGCTTCAGCTTTAGGTAAGATTGAAAATTCTTTGACTAACATTGACTAATTATGTGCGTTACGTAAGTATGAATTTTTCAGGTTCGCAACAAAAAGGAGATGAAAACAACGATGCTACGGAAGATACAAGGTTACTATTGGAAAAACTAAATAAAATTAGAGACGAAAAGAAGCATTTTGTTGATGAACGAGTATGCGCACCAAGTCCTATTTTGGCATATAGTAAAGCCAATGCGTTAGTCAGTATGTTACCTACTGAAGAAGCGAAAAATAAATTTTCAAATATTCTCTCTGACGCTTGGAAGCAAGCTACTTTGTAAGTCCTGACTGGAATACTCATACAGGTCATGTTTTTTATACTGAACGCTATAAACTTAAGTGAAAATGTAAAATATGTATTAGAATACAGTAAACTAATTTGATTATATATAACAATACTTATAAGTGCCATTTAATTTATATTTACTCTCCAGAAGTTAAGTTCTCTATCACTTCCGGTACATATATAAGGCAATTTTTGGTGCCAAGTTAAACCACCGATTAGTTTAATTTTGCCGCATAAAGTTACTTGTTTCGACTTTAAATCCATAACTTTCAAGAGATTATCAGGTCTACCAATACTAGCAATAATATGTTCGTAAGCAGGAGAGAATTTTACAGCTAGTCCTCCTTCAATGTAGAGTGTTCTGGAATCCAGTGGACGGCTGAAACAGGGTAATTCGAATAATTTAACTTCTAAGAATCATATTTACTATTAAAATTATTACAATACATGAACAGTCTTATAACTACCTAGGTCTGGATACATCCCAGAGAAGCAATTCCCCAGCAGCAAGACATACAACTTTCAGGGGATTTAGCGCCCAATCAGCTGATGTTAAAGGTACAACTCCAGCATCCAGTGACAAAATTGCTTGCTGACTTCTCACATTGTACATATGGATTAATCCATTTTTCTCAGCTACCAACAGCTTACCAGACTCTTCATTGTGCCAGCAGACACTCATACCCGGTGATGTTAAATAAAATGTTGATACACATTTCTGATCCTCTTTGATAGCCCACAGTTTACACGTATGATCATCAGAAACTGATGCCAAAAGTTCACCTTCAGGCTCATAATAAATTGAATTTATATAATCCCTATGTCCTTCTAAAACCTTGAAAGAATCAACAAATTATTTATATTAACATTTCTAAAGCTATGTTAATTTATATTCATATAAATACCTCATATGTGTTAATATCATTTAGATTACTGTTGTACAGCCTAATTTTAAAATCTGCTCCAGCAATGCAAAATGTTACAATTTTTGGTACAACACTTAAGGAAGTTTCTGGACTCCACGCAATGGCATGAGGTCTAGTATCATGATGGAATGTTCTAATTGGCATATATGCAATATCTTCAACAGATTCATCTTCATCCTGCAAATAACACAATAATATATCAATATTAGAAAAATTTTTATCTGGGATTTCTAGAAGGACATAAATTGGATTTTCAGTATGTAAAAAAATAATCGTAGATGAATTTGACACTGATGAGATTAATACTATAATCACCGAGTATATGTTTATAAGTAGTACCTGAAATTTGACAGTTCCGACAACGATTTCTTCCCCGAGGGCAATACAAATTAGGTGCTGAGACCATTCGTAAGGCGAGAATTCCACGCAGTAGATTTGCTCAGAGAAATTCAATTTAAATGTTGGCGGTGTAGCCAATGCCTCGTCCATTCTCGCTTTCGTCAACAGTGATCAACACGTGCGTTATCTTGCATCAGAATCGGACCGGCATAACCTTCAGTCCGGTCACTAAAAGGGAACTTCTCGCGTGGGGATATGTTACAAAAACAAACGAATTGTTGTTATTGCTATAAAATTTTAGTAACTAAGATGAACGTGTTAAGGTGCTCGCTGCGCGAGAACATTTCGTGTACAATGGGGTCGCGATAAAACGGAAAAATATAACGCGTTGGCACAGTGCGTCGGGTGAGGTTAGGATTAGATTCAAAAACGCGGAGAGGGCAGCACACGCTTTGCGTGATCGTACACGATCGTCCAACGTGCCGCATCTCGCGAGCAGCGAAGTAAGTTTGCCGTGGATAAATACACGATCGTTGTCCTCTTACATCGCAGATATTCAAATGGTTCGTGGATGATTAGGGATGAATTGACACGCGACACCGTCGGGAATCTTGGAAAAGAATTTTTCTCGAACCGTCCTTGTCTACGATCGCATTAGGAGGTGAGTACGTTCTGTCAAGGCATGGTCTGCTTTCCACGCAAATTGCAACAAGCTGCTTTCGTGTCCTCGTGTCCTCTATCCATGAAAATTGAAAGCACAACTTTTAAAGTTTAAAAACGCTTGTTAGAAAATAAATATGCTGCGCAGGGAACGGTCAACGCAAAAATGTCCTCCGTACTTTTGGGCAGCATGCTCCTAGCAACCTTCACGAAAGCAGTAGTTTTTGCACACCTTTCTCGTGTTCGAATATTTTTTGTATTTTAACGTACTGAACATCTTACGGAAACTGCAATGAATATACAACGAAATTATTCGTTTAATTTAGTATGCGAAATTGCATCACCTTATAGATGTGTTTACCTTATAGAACTATTTGAAATGATAGTAATTGTTGTCCTCAAGCACTTTATATCGGTAAATAAAGCAATAATAGCCCGATAAAAAAATGCTTTAGGATAGTTAACCATGATATAAATACATCCATAACATTTTTTATAAACATATTCACAGTAAAACAAGAAGGGATGGAGTTTGGAGGTGATGTTGCACAAATATCAGCAGAGCTTGCACGGGTGGTTGAAGTTATGATGTCACCTAATGTGCCACATCAACAACGGCTAGAAGTATACAATGCATGTGAAAGATTCAAAGAATCTTCACCACTCTGTGCCCAATGTGGTTTATATTTGGCACAAAAATCGCCAAACAGAAGTTCCATAGTGCGTCATTTTGGTCTTCAATTAATGGAACATTGTGTAAAATATCGTTGGACACAAATTTCACAGTCAGAAAAAATCTTCATCAAAGAAAATGCAATGAAATTACTTCAGGAAGGAACAGAACCATTACTCCAAGAAGAGAATCACATTAAAGATGCTCTTTCGCGTGTCGTAGTAGAAATGATAAAACGTGAATGGCCTCAACAATGGCCAACATTACTTTCAGAGCTAAGCCAAGCATGTACAAGGGGGGAAAGTCAGACAGAACTAGTTCTATTAGTATTTCTTAGATTGGTTGAAGATGTTGCACTTCTGCAGACATTAGAATCCAATCAAAGAAGGAAAGATATATATCAGGCACTCAACACAAATATGACTGAGATTTTCACATTTTTCTTAAGACTAATGGAGCAACATTTTTCTGAATTCCAAAAAAAGAATGCCCTAGGCCTCACTACTGAGGCAGCAGCACATAGTAAAGTTGTGCAGGTATATTTACCTCATTGTTTTTATTGTCCTACTACTTGTTTATATTATTTTTATTAGACATTAATTACACTATTCTATTACAATTTGTAGGTAGTGCTGTTGACATTAACTGGATTTGTAGAATGGGTATCTATAAATCATATAATGGCTGAAGATGGTAGATTGTTGCAAATCTTATGTCTCCTTTTGAGTGATCCTATATTTCAATGTCTGGCAGCTGAATGTCTGTTGCAAATTGTAAATCGCAAGGGCAAAGCTGAAGATAGAAAACAATTGATGATTTTGTTCTCTGAGGAAGCTTTAAGATGTATTTATACAGCAGCTACTGTACCACCACCTTTAACTAATGTTGGCACTGTAGGTCCTAGTGATATACATGAAAGTCATTATTTATTTTTGAAGAAACTCACACTGGTAGGTAAAGGATTTTTTGTATGAATATATTAAGAATGTTAACGGGTAAACTGTTTATATTACTTACACAATATGTACACTTCTTTCAGGTGCTAACAGGCATGGCCACTCAATTGTGTACTCTTTGGGGGAAAGAAGATCCTTCTACTGTTCGACCTGCTCATTTCAACTTGTTCCTTGACACTGTGCTCAGTTTCACTATGCATTCAAGTCTGACGTTGGCACATCTAGCGAGTGCAATCTGGATTATGTTATTTAAGCATGAACAAATTAAGACTGACTCATTGCTTTTAACGTATGTGCCGAAATATGTAGACGGCACAGCACCGAAATTAATAAAAGTAGCATATCCACATGGTAGACAAACGAATGGAATGACGGCATATTGTTTCGCCGACTACGATTCCGAAGAAGAATTTAATGTATTTTTACATCGATTCAGAATGGATTTATTAGAAGGATTTCGTCAAGCAACGATGGTGGCTCCGTTAGTCACGTTCACTTACGTGCAACAGTGGTTAACAGCAAAAATAACAAAAGGCATGGCAGATCTCCAGTACAAGAGCGATCAAAATGATCCAGAATATCTTGAATGGGAAGCCCTGGCTCAAGCACTAGATTCCGTGGTGTCAAGAATTTTGTTAGTCAACGAAAGGCCGAGCGTTCAGAACGGCTTACAGCTTTTAGAATTGTGCCTTGGATACTCTCCCCAAGACCCTTGGTTATTATCTGCTCTGTTATCTTGTATTAGCGCTCTCTTTGTATTCCTCTCGATGTCGACTGGCTCGATGACTATGCCAGGAGTGGCAATTCTACCAAGAGTTCTCGAGAAAATTTTTGCTGCGCTGGTATTCATGGCGCCAGGTGAAACAAAAGATACTCGATCTAAAGCAACGAAAAACGTCAGACGTCATGCAGCAAGTCTCATGGTGAAAATCGGATTAAAATATCCGTTACTTCTGCTTCCTGTATTTGAACAGATACACACAACCGTTCGTGGACTGATCAGAGAACCGAGTCAACTGAGTAGAATGGAAAGTGTCACTTTGTACGAAGCTTTATTGCTGATCTCCAATCATTTTTGCGACTATGAAAGACAGACTAGATTCGTCACGGAAGTTATAGGAGAAGGATCTTCGAGATTTATTCAGATCGGAGCAGAATCATTTAAAGGCCCAATCGAATTGATGAATCTCGTAGGACTGAATATGCCCCCCGTAGAAAATGGATTGCACGACCCAGCAGCACAAAACAGAGCTGACCTTATGTCTTGCATTTGTACCGTCCTTAGCGTCGTAAAGAGATGCTCAATTCCAGAAGACCCCGATCGCGCCGCCCGTGGAGGTTTCGTTGCAGCTCTCAGCGAAACGGGTAATCCTGTTTATAGAAATCCAGCGGCACCGCACGTCATTCCTGTACTGCCAACCCTCTTTGCATTGTTGAGAACAATGAATGCTCTCTTCACTCCTACAGCGTTAGCTGCATTGTCGGAGGTGATACTCCCCGAATTTCATCATTTAAAATTTTATTTTCGAGACGTAAAGTAACCAACCAATGCGTCTATTTTTCAGGGATACAAAAATGCGCATGGACTTTTGGAATCGGAAAAAGCCAATCTTCTAGGCTTAAATGTAACAAGTAGCGGCGAAAATATTGCGGAGTGTGATCAGTCGACCAGCGCACCGTTAGTTCGCATGCAATCATTCCTAAGTAACATTCATGACCACTGCTATCATATGCTTGGTAGCGGTTGTCATACGATTGGCAGAGACTTTTATCAACTGCCTGGCCTCGCACCGGCGCTTCTAAATTCGGTCTTCTCTAATATGGAGGTAATTTCTTCTCATGTAATTTTGAAAACAAATTTTTTGATATTATCAAGGCAACTCAATTTCGACGCCCCCTGTTTGTTTAATAGGTCATTCCGGATTACCGACTCCGCCCGATCATCCGAGTTTTCTTGAAACCCTTCATCTATTCCTGCCCACCCGCATTTTACGAGAGCGTACTTGTACCTGTATTGGCCCACGTATCCACTCACAGTAAGTGACCTTAAAGTACATTGTGTTTTTCCGTCCACTCTTACGTTACGGTAGTATAAAAACAATGTGTTGATAGTGTGCCAAAGACTGAGTGCCAAATGGAAGTACATTACACATCTATACGAATCTGGTAACTTGGACGAGGAAAATACTGACGCCCAGGAGGTCATCGATGACATGCTGAACAGGAATTTAACTCGGGACTTTGTTGATGTATTGAAAGTCGCTTTAGTGGGCGGTGCCGCAAGTGACGCCGCACCCCCGGATAGTATGGAACACGATAGTGGTGGAATGGCCGTTGATCCCCCAACATCACGTGGAAACAGCATAGTCGCCGAAGTAGTCAGTGAACTCGGTGCTTTCGTCCTACGACATCCGTCTACGTGTCACAGTGTCGTCTTATGTATACTAGGGTAAGTTAAAATTTTATCAAGATATGTTGAATATCCTCGTATTCGAGATACATTGCTACATAAACTTTCGCAATATGTTTAGGGCCTTATCGTGGAACGATTCCAATGCCAGTCTGAAAGCAACGATGTTAACTGGCCCGGTAGTAAGGGCATTAGCTGCAGATGGTAGTTTAACTCCTGCCATGGCTGCACATATTATGGCAGCTGTTCTGCAAGGCCTACAACTTCATGGTCAACACGAGGCTAATCAAGGCTCGCTGATAACGTTAGGCGCACAAATTTACGAATGTTTGAGACCGAAATTCCCGAATATCATTGAAGTAATGCAGCAGATTCCTGGAGTTAATCCTGCTGATCTGCAGAGATTTGACGAAAAAATGTCGGTAGTGAGCACGAAAGGAAACAAAGTCGAAAAGGGCAAGAAGGATCTGTTCAAGAAAATAACAAATCAGGTAAGGACAAACAGGATACTGATCGGGTAACTTTGTATTAGAATATATTTGTCATTTGTCTCTTATTTTCAGCTGATCGGTAAAAGTGTAGGCCAGTTTTATCGCAAGGAAGTAAAAATAGACAATTTACCGCGAATAGAAGTTTCTGGTAAACCACAGACATTGAGAGTTGACGAAATTTCGAAAAATGCAACGGATACGGGACTCACGGCATTATTCGCAGGGCCCACGTAGCAAATAGCTTTGGACAACCATACTATGCATAGTTGGTTCAATGCGATAAATAATTATAAGTTACTATAAAAGAAATGGTCTGTAGATTACGGTCAAGCACGAAAGCATAGATTGCTCTCCGTAAAACATGAAGGCGGGTCATCACCTTGGTAAGTTGGTTAAATGGTTAACAATGAACTGACAGTCGTACAACGTTGGAAATTGTCTTGTTTGCTCTGAATCGAACAAGAATTATAATTGTTACGTATTTGCGAACATCACATTTTCACGATAGATCGGTGTTTGTACAAATGTTATTCGTGATACACTGCATTTTCTCTTCCTAAGAAGCAACGTGTAAATTTAGAAATGACGAATATGCAGCTAACTCAATTACTTACAATTAGACGTGATTAATTTTTTACACTAAATACCGACATACAGTGTAGATTTGCCACATATTGCCGTTGCTTTGGAGTGAAACTTTACTTAGGTCGAATAACTTGTATAAAAAGCATAGCGATAGATTTTTACTAAATCTATGAGTAATGTGACGATTCTTTTAAAGTTTAGTTTTACACTGAGTTGAAAGCAACGATTTTTATTACAAAATCTATTTGGTTATCAGATAAATCAGAACTTTTAAAAGGTTTGTAAAGTGATTCGATAATGCCACACGATGTGATATAAGCACGTAAAATTTATAAGGCTTACGTAGTAACCTGCAGTGCATTGTATAAGGCAAAGTGTTGTGGCAATTGCATTTTTTTACTAGGAAGAACTCACATACACGATATCTTTGTCACCTCGTTTATATTATATCATCGTGTTGCATTGTTTAAAGTTTTGGTACATAATTTATTACTCAACATCATATTTATTGTAAAAAGAAGTTTAGAATTATGTTTTAAAAGCTACATTTTAAATTGATATCGCGTTTCGATACGTTTGTAAACTTCCAGTCTTCTTAGCTGCTTAAGAAAATTATTATATGTTTCAAAGAAACGCGGCTTGTAAATTTTTTAAACCAACATAATTCGCAAACAATTCTATCACAAATTGTGGCTTAGTCTAATCTGTGGTCGTATTTACATAAATGTTTACTGAAGCCAGTGCAAGGCATGAAGAAACACTTGTGAGTCTGCGTTGAAAATTACGAATTTACACAAACGCACTTGAGATAATTATTTACTGCCAAGTCTAATGTATGATTATAAATTTTAATTACCATATTGCACATGTCACGCATTACTATTTTATTTTGCCTAGAATGCAGGCAACAAGCAGGAAATATCTTCGAAGTATATCATGCGAACTATGCTGTAATATAAAATTTGTATGTGGTTGAAGATATTTATTTGCCCGAAAAAACGAGAAATATTTACAGTCCAATCCAATGTTGATTTATGAAAGTACTCCGTATAACATCTTTCTTGTAAGCAGAAATTGTGTTGTTACTAATTGAGATGACATTAGACGTTAGCAGTTTGCCAATCGTAATGAGAAAATCTTTCAGGTACAAATCGAGGGTCTTAAAGCCTCACAGAACGTACTTTAAATTGTACTTGTGTATAGGTTTTGCACGTGGGTTTTTTTAATCTCGTCTCATTAGTAAATTTATACAATCGGATGTCACATTCCCTATTAAATCATAGTTTATTCCTAAGACTTGATCGATTAGTTTTCAGGACTCTTCGAAATGCCATAAATGTTATTACTGGAATAGGAATAATGAAATATGAAGTGATAGGGACGTGAACATTGAACAAATTTCAATCTCTTTTGTACGTTAACTTGAAACAATGCTAATCTTGTATATACTGTATTGTAATAAAGAAAAATCATTGACAATAGCTATAAGTAGTGTGTAATAAATATTGTTAATCACGGAAAAAGGCTAGAAAATATAATTCCTGTGTGGGGTATTGTAGATGCGGCATTTGATTAACATTTAATCTCGGTTTTGATTGATCAATCCTGATTTGACCATCAGATATTAAATTTTCCAATGACAGAGCAGCTTTCTTGTCGTTAACCAAACAAATGCCGTACCTTATACCCCCGGAAATAATATTGCTAGCGCGGGTTAATTACCCTTAGCACAATGTCATTGGCATTCTTGAATATCGTACAGACGCTTAATCACTGATTTGTAAGATAACATTTATTAACATCATACAGAGTATGTTTGATTACAAATCGTACATTCTCGTGGTTATTCTTCGCACACAAACATAAACAATACGTTTCCCGATTAAGTACTGCGTACATTTTAATTCCAAAAAGTATAAGTCGATATAACAATACATCAACAGGAAGAGCAAAAGAAAATGCCGAGAAAAAACATTAAATCGATTCTACCGATTGCCGCTGTTCCTGCACAAATTTTCATCAGAATTTGCTACACGGAAACATGATTAGTGTAACAAACGAGTAGTGATACAGTTTGTTGTACGTCTACTCTCCGCTTACAAATAAGGTATGTATGTACTTGTTGACATAGAATTTTTCATAAGAAAAATCGACGAATATAATTTGAAGCACACCGCTGTACTTTCCCTAGGGGAATTCCGAATGAAGGTAATAAGTGCAAAGCATATAAATTAGGTTTGACATTATTTGGTAAAATAATAAAAATTTCTTAGCATTAAGATAATACGAATGTAATGTCGGTTCACCGACCATCGCGAATAGCATCGCCGGGGATAAATATTTAAAATGCAGCAAGACATTGTTTTTTACAGTGCTACCTTTTGTATATAATCGAGGCACTTGGTCGCAATATTAAGAGTAACAAAAATGGTTTCGTTGATTCTGTTTGATGACTAATGTTGTTCAAATTCTATTTCCATAAATAAATGTACCGCAAAATTTCCGTTACAAAATATGAGTGGAATGTTATGTATATATTTACTTATATCCATAAACACTCATCCATCAGGAATCGAAGACAAAAATATCCTTTATCGTTATCATCGGTGCATCAGATTCCTTCATTCTCTTTGGTAAAATTATCGTACGACAAATTTATTTTACGCCTTTGTACAAGACAGATGTTTGCATGACACAGATGTTCAATGAGATTTTTGATATGGCCACTGTAATTGACTCTCAATGTGCCGTGAAATACCAACGTGGAAGACAAAACAGCAAATAAAACGACGATCTTACTTCTCTCGGTGGTAACAATTCAAGAGTAAAAAGTGCGTTAACACGTAAAAAGTTCGTTGCATTTATCGTGCACTTACGTTGATTTTAATACTCTCTGAACAACAAATTGGAAAGATTCATACGTCTGTTAACATAGATTCAACAAAATTTTAAGCCCACGATGAATTACATAAAAACTATCTCCGCCGGCCATGTATTATTTACAGAGAAATAGTCTTTACTTGGGGAACTACGTTACGCGGTATTCAAGAACAATTCTTAATTCGCTGTATACTCGACAAAGGCAGGACTCGGACCATCCGTAATTAATCTTCCCGTTATACACTCGGTATTTACAAAAATACACAATTAACATATATTATATTTATATATAATTAATAAATATCTTTAATTAGTGAAGTTTGAGCAGTCAACGAATAAGGCGAGTACTTCTTATCGTCGTACCATTTACTATCCGCAAATATACATTCTGTTCGCCGATTCATATTTTTTTCCACATCATGCTTCCATGCTTATCATTCATACATCCTTAAACGTTACCCTGGCATTCGAGTTAACCGACAATAAATTAGGTACAACCCGAGACACGACTGGACAGCGACGTTACATCAGATCCATGGCGTAATTGACGCGATATTACATATTTATTTTAATATCAACAATTACTATAAACTTTGATATTTATTCAATGATAATGTCCGTTAGTCAGAACATAAGAATAACACGGAGAAAGTGTTTGTGTGCCAATTGAACACTAACACGACTGGTTCTTCTATTTATTTAAAAAATATCCCCCGATCTGTCAACAATGTTTGACGCATCACTTGGCACTCTTCTTAATATTCAGTTATTGATTTTAGTAATAAAAAATCATCTGCAATATTCTTTGTTGTGCTCGACCATAAATCCTGATCAGACAGTACGTATAACATTATTAAAACACATTTATGTACCTTTATGTTGCAATGTTTGTCCAATGTCAACCAGCACGAGACAAAGTTGTATACGTTACAAACGATTTCTATTTACTACTGGCACAGTTTTATCGAGTTCCTTCGTTGTTATTAAATATTTACGAGATGTCTACCACATCAGCTTAGACACCCTTAAACATTAGTTCATTTAGATAAACATTAAATTCTTTCAACACGCATAACCAGCAACGTGATTAAATACTAAGGTCATTTAAAAGTGACTCTGAATTCAAATACTAGTATCTATGTTTCAGATCATGAAAAACTCGTTTGTGCTGCATATGTCTTTCGTGATTACTTCAGTATTCATATCAACACCAATTAGTCGCTCAGGTATAAAACATGAGTAACCTGCGACTTAATCAGATCCTAATGTTAATTATAAAATGATGAGGCTCAAGTTCCGTTACCCTTTTTGCCGATCAGCAAAAAAACATCCATGTTATCCTTGCCTTTAACATATACCTGACCACGTGGCTCGAAGTCGTATCTCCCCGAGAGCACGTCCAGAGAATGACTAGCCACTTGAATTCTACCAGCGACTCCCGTAGAATCCATCCTCGATGCGATATTTACCGCATCGCCCCAAATATCGTAATATAATTTAGTGGCGCCGATGACACCGGCGGTAACGTCTCCATAATTGAAACCCACCCTCAGTACCAATTTGAAGCCCAATAGGTCTCGATTGAAATCGTATATCACCTTGTGCATGGCTATAGCGAAGTCTAAGAGCTGAAACAGATGCGTATACTCATGTTCGCTTTGTTGACGAACCTGTGGGTTCAATCCGCTTGCAGCCATGAAAGTGCTTCCGATGGTCTTGATTTTCTCGACGTTGGCGAATTCAGGCTTCTCAAGAAGCTCATCGAAATCACCGATGAGTTCATTAAGTACTCTCAAGTATTCTTTGCCACCCAGGTAAGACTCATCATAGAGCTCGTTGAAGTTGACGATACTAGCAAAGATAATTCCCACGGATTTGTGATTCTGAGAGTATTTAGCTGTCGTCTTTAGTTGGTCGGCCACGTATTTCGGAATGATATTGTGAAGGAGCCAATCAGCTTGGTTTTTCATAGATTGCACTCTGGCTTTGTCCCGCGCAGCCACAGCGTTCCCGTGAAAGCTCAGGCGGTAACTGATCTCGAATTCGCGGTTCAGAAACCAAACCAGCAATAAGAGGAGTATCATATCCAGAAAGAGTTCGGAGTTGTAAAGTCTTTCGTTATATCGTGCTTCGGTTGCTACATTCCTTGAACTCGTAGGGTTAAACTTGTACACCGGTATCGCAGTCGTAGGTACCAGTGTAGGCGAAATATCAGAAAACAGAGATTCTTTGGATTCATTCAGAAGGCTTCGTCCTCGCAGAATATCATTCGGACTATCCATAAATGGACGTTCGAAATCTGGACGAGTAATTAATCGTTGTAAAGTCTGATTCCCAAGATTCAACGAATTGTTGAGATTTCCCTGCCCATAATATGATATGTGAGTGGCCACAAGGCATATGAACAGGAGACCCGCCAATGTCACCAACAAATTCTTCATCCAGCAGTTTAACTGCGTGAAATTACAGAAATGTACCAATCCAACGAAGATGAGATAACTGTAGTAATATTCGAAATTATTTAAGCTGCGAAAACTGTTACATGTGAAGTTTAAAAGAATTGAAATAATGGGTAAACCAACTAACACGGCACCGCAGACGTGCCAGGGATACCATCTAGAGAAGAACTTAAAGATTTGTTGGGTAAACGATGCGTGCGTCGTATTCGGATTAAGAAGTTGTCTGACACAAAGAGATACCGCCATTAGTTGAATGATAGTGGCGAAAATAAAAAAGATTATGTAGTAGACGGTTGGTCTACACAAAAGAAAGAGGGAAATAGTAATGGCTGTATAAACAAGAGCAGAGATCAGAATGTCGAAATAAGTATTGAATCTAGATGTAGCCAACGTTGGCGGGTTGCCAGTTATGCCTTCGCTAGCTTTATGTGCATTTTCACGGTACTCCTTTTCCATGTCCTTGTTTTTGAAGAAAAGCGTAACGCTCGATAAAGGTGGTTTTACGAAATACGATCTCTGCGAGCTTACATTATCCTGAACACACCTATAAGGGGAAGAAGTAGTTTTTAGATAAGTGTGATTTAGGGCGAAAGTGAGTAAACATACCTGATCAGTTGGAGATCTGATTGTTTTCTAAGTTTATGAAAACAGGCACCGAATGTATCAGTAACGGCTGGTGGAAACGGGTAGGGTGGTACCGACGACGAAGGTTCGTGAGTTGAATTTAATGTTGAACTTGATGTGTAGTAACCGCTAACTCTGTGTCCCAATAATTCTCCTTGAGCTATGCCGTTCATTAAAAATAACTAGAAAACACACAATTTACAGTTTCTTAATACTGATTAGGGAGTTGTAAGACAGGCAAGTTTACTAAAGCAGTACCTGTTGTTGTATACTACTTCGTCTACTATTACTTTTTATTCCAGAATCTTTTCTGCTGCAAACCGACGATGCGTGACTAATTGGTTCCTGACCAGATAGCAAAGGACTAGAAGAAGGGTTGGGATTAGGATTAATCTCCACACCGTTATTAACAGGGACCTAAAAGCGGAACTAGCATTTTAAAAACTGTCGTAGGATTTAGAATGTTTTCTCTGTTTTAGATGAATCATGATTAATTTCTGACCCGTTTGAATCCGTTTTGATCTTCGTACTGTTGAACCTGTAGACTTTCATCCTCCACACACCTGTTTGCTTCAGAGTCTAATGGGGTCATTTCTTCGGTTGTTCTCTGTCGTTGTAAGTACCTCCAAGGCTTATTCTTAAGCTTCTTCTTCCCGTAACTTGCTGTTGATGTTGGACTTTTGTTTAAACCTTCTTTCTCGTCCGTAACATCACCGTCGTTCTCAGAATCCAGAATGCTCGGCAAGGAATTGGCTTTCATTCTGTAATTACTTGCATTGGTAACCATCTGAAGGTAGTGATGTTTTGGCTTCGCTTGATTATTACAAGAAGCCAATCGATGTCGAGATTGCATCAAGGGAGAAATACTTTTTGGCATTGTTGTGTTCGTTATAAAATGTGTCATAAAATCTGACTTTCGTGCACGGATAAAATATGATTTGACACCTGAAACAGAAGCGTATTATTATCTGTGCAACAATGTATATAGTTTAGTAGTTACAAGTGCCTTTATTTACCATTAACCGTTTCACCTTCTTCCGTAATATATTGGTCGCTAAGAAACCGTAGAGTATTTTCGCTTAAGTGCACTCTACCTGGTTTACCCGTACTTTCTAACTTGTTTGCTAAAGTGACGTCATTTGACCAAACATCAAATTTGAATCTTTTAGTACCCACAATGCCACATAAGACTGTTCCAGTATGTACACCAACTCTCATATTTACACCTTCCCGCCTTTCGATATCAAATTGTTTGATGGCCTCGATCATAGCTATTGAAATAACAGAAATGAGACATTGTTTATCAATAAGTCAGGTAGATTAACATGTAGGAAAAAAGACTGACCTAGTCCCATTTCAATACAGCACTTTGCGTGGTCTGGACGTGGTTCGGGACAACCGCTGACACAATAATAACAATCTCCTAAGGTAGAAATTTTTTCGCACCCGTGATGTTCACAAAGGTCATCGAACCGTTCGAAAAGATCATTTAAAATATCTACGAGCTGTTCGGCGGTCTTGTTGGAACTCATTTTAGTGAATCCCACGATATCAGCAAATAAAATGCTAACATCTTCCATGGAATGCATGTTAAACGGGCGAAATAAGGACCGAAAATCAGTGTTGTTGGATGGTATCGAACCTTTCTTCAAAGAATCTTCTCTTTCCCTTTCGCGCTCGCTTTCTTCCATTAACCAATCAGCCACTTTAGGAGGCATTACAGAGAGAATCATTTTTTCTTTAAGCTGTTTCTCCATCTCAAGTTGACGACGAACTAGTAACGACTGGCCCACTTTCATGAACGTTCCGCGCATTCTCACAAAAGTCATTATCAAAATATGCATCCCAATTAAATGAATGCATATCTGCATTAATATCCGTATTGTCAGAGTCGTGGCAAAGTCAATATTATCTGGTAAATACTCACTGGATGATTGATTCCATTTAGGAAAAGACCGACCATCATACATATTATTTTGTACAAACAATGGGTCAGTGTTGTTCACACTTCTGATAAATATATCATGAGATGACGAATTCACAGTAGCTGTAATGTTGGCTAACGCAGATAATATGGTAGAATTCAGTTTTGCAAGAACATTAGGATATCCGGATGTTGCTAAATTGCTGGCATTGTTTATCACACTTTGAATACCGCTTAGTACTCTGGGATTATTATGCATCGAAGAGTATATTGGTACAGACGTTCTATCGTACGCTGCTGTGGTAATATCTTCTAATGAAGTATATACAGAATCACTGAGAAATTGTTGTTTCTTATCTCTCGAGCCATAGAGGTAGGCAGTCAAAAATTCGAACAGAACTGAGTAAGTTGCGCAAATCCCTATGCAGGCATAAAACGGCATCGGTAGCACAGTGTAGATCAGTAACAAAATTTCTGAGCACAGGGCAAAATGTCCTACTAGAGTCAACCCATCAGCCTGTGGTGGTACCGTTGCAAGAAATAACAGCGAAAGAAGGCAGAGCATGAATGCTACTCCTAGTGATGTTTGCAACACATAAGATCGATAGTAATCTGTATGTGTTAAGTACAGTACGACAGATACCATAATTCCAATGGTGCTGAAAATAGCTGCTATAATTGGCCATGTAGATGTGTTATTCTCAATCCCAACAATCACAAAGTATATTAACCACGATAATGATACTAACAGAATATATGTAAGTGCATATCTGAAATAAACAAATGGATTATTAAAAAGCTTCTGTTATGGGAGAAAGTATTTTGAATAATACTTCAAAATATACCGGAATCTTAATCTAATCTGTGGAAAGGCACTTCTTTTAAATTGTTCTTCAAGAATCTCAGAATCAAATTTGGGATTCCACCAGGATCTAGGGGCTGCTCGTTCAAATGGCACTGGAAGGCTGATCCCACAACATCCAAGACCTTGGCCACTGTGTGCCAAATATGTCTGAATATATGGTGCCAAGGATATATGAATCTCATCTCTTGCATCTTCACTGTTTTCCTTAGCTCGTGTAAAACTGACTGAAGAGCCACGTTTGCGACTTAATGGAGTTGTCATATTGGCGTTTGACAAACCTGAAAGGGAAATCCTACTTGTCTAATATTTAGGAGTTAAAGACTTCCGTTAGATATGTGTTTTATAATTTTTAATAGCCTCGACGTTATAAAAGGGCGCGTGTGAGATTCCAAAATTACACGAACTTTTAACGCCCTTAACAGCCAAAAAGCGAAAACTATTAAGTTGTAGTAGAAAGGAGACTCACGAGTTTTGATTCACCTCATTGGGGGCGAAATCGCCGTAGCATTTGAGAAATCATCCTTTTTCCTGGAATCGGAGGTTCTATCGATAATTGTCAGACGTCATTTTTCCTGTACCGTGCTGATACAGAATGAAATTGTAGATGCGATAAATTTCAATGCCGTCAGTAACGAGATTCACCAGTATCACCATGTATAACTTTTGAGACGTAGAAAATTAAAATTCGCGAAATAATCGAAAATACTCTGTTCCGTCGTACCGTCCTGAAGCCATTTTGGTTTTTCTTACCTGAAACCCCTGAATATTCCAGCATTACAGTGACCGATGACAGCGCCCATGAGTTATCACCTGAGCTATGTTCACACGAAATGTTTACATGCATGCATAACATGTTTACTGGAAGTGTTTAACTAGTGGGAGGTTATTTTTTCCTGAGATAAAATGATTGACAATATAAACTTTGCATAATTTTGAGAAAAAACAACCAGCGTTGCAGTCTGATTATATGAGATATTATGAATAAGTGATACTCTAAAATATATGAATGCATCAATACGCGTTCCTAACCTTATCCCTTTCCACGTTGACAGCACTAAAGTCAACTTTTGTTTACATAACTGTTTAT
The DNA here is from genome assembly GCA_963989215.1 of Hedychridium roseum. Classification (NCBI taxonomy): domain Eukaryota; kingdom Metazoa; phylum Arthropoda; class Insecta; order Hymenoptera; family Chrysididae; genus Hedychridium; species Hedychridium roseum. The sequence continues at coordinate 8,141,874 of OZ022310.1, read as the reverse complement.
GAGTAATATAAATAAATAGATCATGAGCAACCTTGTGGATGCACACTGGTTTCCTCTGGCTTCACAGGGGAACATTTATTCTATGACTAAACTGTGTTCTGTAACTGGGTCGAACAGAATATTGGTTGCTTCATTAAAAAGGACTATATACTCTTGCGAGTATCATCAAACTCCTAAAGGACATCTGAGACCCATGGTTAAGGAACTGCTCTTCACATATATTCCTAGTTCGTCACTTTTGTAAAGCACAGTACAATTAGACCTGTACATTATTTATATTTACGCTGTCATTTTTTTTTCAATCAGATGGTGCTGAAATTATTTCAGTTGATGCCTATAGTAAATCTGATACCGGTGATGGTTTTGTGATAGGAATAAGTATAATGAAAGCCAGTAATGATTCATCTGTTGAACGATATTTGAATGTTTATACAGAAGGGATTGTAGATGGAGAAGGAAATGAAGGTAGTTCAATAGAAGCAATAGCTCAAAATTGTTTGATGGTAGAATTGAATTACACACCATACCATTTGTATCATATAATTTTACCTGATCTGGAATCATGTAATGAGGTAATATATTAAGTACATAACATGCCTTATCTACTTGTGCTAATGTTATTGGCTTGTAGGTTGTTTGGCTCATATCTGGTAGTGATTACAAAATTCATATGATTAGAGAAGATAAACAAAGCCATGGCTATAGTGAATATCCAATCGAGAAATATTTTCCAGAATTACATATTGTACAAGCTATAGTTCTATGGATTAATGTGTATTACTATGATGACTACAAATGGTAATACCCTTCTAATTAGTTTTTCCTAAGCTGTGAAGATACAACATGTAATTTCTTGCAGGAGATTGACAGCAGTGGGATCTGAATGTGGTTTAGTTGCAATTGCTTTAGTAAATGTTTCAAAACTTGAAATTGTAAAAAATTGGGCATTGAGATATGACAAACCTATTTCCAGTGTATGTATATTTCCTCAGCAGTATAATGTCTCAAAACCAGCTTTCCTTCAGCAGAATGGTTAGTACTATTACTGAAGGATAAAAAACTTCATTTATTACAACAATTCCTTTTTAGTGCACATCATTGTAAGACAAATTATTTTCAGCTAAAACTATTGCTTCCAAAGATAAAGTTCCAAGTCTGAATATTCTTATCACCACTACCAATAATGCTATTGTTTTTATGTAAGTATACATACAAACATGATACCATTAAGCTAAAGAAATGCAAAGTATGCTTATCTATGTTAGGGATATATTAAATGAAGGTCTAAAAAAAGATGTAACACTATGGGGCAGTGAATCATCAGATTGCATTTTATGCTCTTGTGTTGCTGATGTAAATATGGATGGTCAAAATGAAATACTATTAGGAACATATGGACAAGAAGTATTAATTTATTCGCTGATAAACAGCGTTTGGGAAATGACTGTAAGAAAATTATTTGACTCTCCTGTACACTCAATCTGCTACATGGATGTAACAAATGATGGAATGAAAGAATTGACTGTTTTAACACAACGAGGGGTCCATATATTGCAGGTTGTAGCATGGTTAATTATGTCAAATTGAGATAGTCATTGTGAATGTTAAAGTCATAACCATAAATTTGTATTACAGCATAATACTGCGGATGTTATCGAAAAATGGAAAGATAGAAGCAGGAAGTTTATTAACTTGAAGCTCACAGAAAGTAATAAATAATCATTGGTATTACTATGAGTAACTATTTTACTATATTAAAGTTGACATTTTCGAAAGTAAGGTATGTGTGTTATGGATTGTTTAGAAGTTTATTGTTTATATTTCCATATTGCAAAATTATATTTGTATTTAATGTTACAAAAATATTATGATTTATTTGTATTTGGTTGTTACTTATTACTCTCGAGGACGTTGCGCAAATAAGAAATTTGTACGAGATCTCGTCGTGCGCGTGCATTTCGGTATAAGACAGGACAATCCAAAGATATACACTCAGGACTGTTCCAAGATCCAGTGCAAGACTGACATATCTGAAAGCCGAGGTGTACTTAGAGTTTATGTACATACGCATTCGATCATGAATAATATAAGGGCCTTAAGGTTCATTACACGTACCATATTAACTTGGTGATAAGTACGTTCCAACCAGCGCAGTTTTTCATGAATTATAACGAGCGTTTGATTCGGTTGTTCCATGCAGTTGGAACATATATCTTTATAGGACTGTTCTCCGCACGCAGCACAAACGATGCTGTTAAAAAACTGACAAATTGTCGATTTTTGATTATCAGAGCCGTAATTAACAGCTTTATCCATGGTGAAACGATGGGACATTTCTCTGTACCTATATGAATCATGCATACAAATAATCAAAATGTTGATATATATTTTTTGTTAAAAAGGGAATTTGATCCAGAACCTACCATGTATTAACATCGATTCCGATTAAGTTTAAGCATCGATTTAATGGCGGTATGATAGCTTTTGTTATGTAGTAAACGGCATTTGGTGTGAGTCCAGGGTCGTTGATAACTTCCCACGGAGTACGAACACACTGAATAAGTGGTTGATTTGGTGCACCAGCTACTATAACATAACGTACACGTTCGCTAGTACGTGGTATCGCACGTGGGTCCTTTTTCATAAAGCGACGAGTTAATTCGAGGGCAGGAACGCAAGCGGTAGGTTTATATCCGTGCAATCCACGAAACTCTTTAGCGAACGTCAAATCCTGAATCGATACTCGTCGACATAGTAACTTGTCGAACTGCCTTGTAACGTATTTCTTTATCAAAGAAATATCACCAGTATCAAATAAGATTTTCAATGATTTTTCAAGAATCTGTAAGCATAGATATTTGAAAATATTTTTCATGGCGGGAAAAACAGCTACACTTATTTTAATAAAAGCTTACCTTCGCAACCGCAGGACAGCCGTCCCTACGAACAGTTTCAATACCTTTCGCTAAATATTCGGGTTCGTTTTGATCAAGGCTTTCATACATATATCCACAGTACCTCTTCTTCGTCTGTAGAGATATATTGCACAGGTACATGTCTTGTCTTATCTTAAATAGTAACACGAATTAATTTTAAATATAGGCTTACTTGCAGAATAGAGGGATGCAGAACTTTTTCAAATTTTAATTTGACAGGTGCAGGATTAGCTGCAGTTACTGTGTTGGCGATCTCTGCTCCTATTTCAAAAGCTTCTTTGCGCGTTTTTCCAGGTGCAAGGATGAATAAAGAATCTGTATCACCGTAAACAACTTGGGCTCCCCATTTAGGAGTTGATTCGACTATTTTTATTGCCCGTTCCAATGTTTCCCTACCTTTACTAACAACGCTGTCACCTATCTAAATGTCATGTTTCATAACAACCTTATACTGTTAAGCAAAGAAACGTGTGATAGAATTAGCACGAACCTCTATACACGGCATTCTTCCACTGAAGTTAGCGGATGTGTATCCATAAGTAACGTTTGCTATTAATTTAAGTCCGAGTTGTTGAGAGTCTAGGACACGTTGTAAAAGACTACCGCTGTTGTTGTGTACTTTCATCGATGCTTTCACCATTAAACGAGTGTTTAAAATTTCGGTCAACATACGCGGCAAGATCCCTTGCCTTACTTCCGGTTTTACAAATGCTACTCCGCACGGAGAAAAGTTTAGCTTTCCTTGTAGTTTAAGAGCAGTACGTTTTCTTACTCTCAATGTTGCGGCACCAAACTCAAATGGATCATTTCTGTAAAGGAACGAAATATGTGTCTGTATTACATGTATAATAATTTTCTTGCCGAGTAAGACATGATGACAGTATGTATCTTCCTTACTGGCCAATGTGTTCTACCCGTCCTAAACACGTAGAAAAACAATAATTATATGCAATGATAATACTGGGGTATAAACTTTGAAAATCAAGTACGATTAAGGGGTCCGTGTAGAACGTTGACTTCGGTTCCATAATTAATGGCAAAGCCTCGGGTGCACGCATTTTTGCCCTTTGCTGAACAGATGGTGATATTGCGATATAGTTCAAAGGCTTCGCTAGTCTCAGCATGATCGATTCAACACGAAACTGAGAGCCTCGTGAAAATACTTCGTAAAATTGGATACCAAACAATCGTGCGTGCTCACTCGTTCGTCCTGAATGAATAGCATTATGTGAAATGAAAATATTTATATTTTAATATTTGTTTATTATTTGTAACAATCTTACCAATGATATCTAGCTGCGCAAGAAGCCTGAGGGTACCCAAAATTCTTACAAGGTAATGATCGATCACTTTATAATGTGATGCTATATTAGAATGTTTCCACCAGTCGGTTAATGTTTTGAAAGACGGACAGGAGATTCTTTCATGCATCACGTTATACATTACATTTTCAAAGGTGTAAATTAACAATCCTGTAATCCATACAACCTCAGGGTTTTCATATGCACAATGTTTTGTAAGATAAACAAGTTTTAATCAATGACATTCAGGTATAACAGACCTACTTCGTGCCGCATTATTCTCCAAACATCAAGTACTATACGTCCAGGTATTTTTATTTCGGACAGGAAGGTCGAATCTTGTTCTGGAGCATTATAAGAAGGTGTGATGTTTGGAACTCTTGACATTTGAAGCGGAAAGTTTTTTATGCCCAAATGAGAAGCTCGTTGATATATATAACCCCAGGACAATGTTTCTATTTCCCATCCCATGAGAATATCAGGGTCATACTTTCTAATTAACGCTATCAATTCCTTAAATAAGTCTTCTTCAGACGCAACATACTTTATGGGGCATGATACGTTTGCTGAATGAATCTTATTGAATTTCGCACTATCGAAGGACGTATCTACGATAATTGCTCCTAAAATATAATTGTCTTACTTATTAGGTGTGTGGATAAGTTTATAATAAGTATTTATTCTGTTTATATACCGTGCTCTTTTTGCTTGAATTTGAATGTATCTGGGACATCATTTTCGATGGCATGAAATATTGCTTCAATAGGGTCGTGTAGAGGATCAGGAAGGAGATCTCCCCGTGTAACAACATGTACTTCGACGCAAAGTAATGTTAAGTATCGATACTAGAAAATGTAATACCAGTTAGTATACTCTGAAATATCCATTTTCATATGTTAAAAGTACACTTACCACCGTTAATGCTCTAGCATTTTGGCGATTTTGGTCTGAAATATTATCACTACTATGTTTGGATAAGCATTCAATTTGACCATATGATATGCCCAAATGTTTTGAAGCTTGACTATCTTTAAAAAGTGATGAATTTTTCAATGCTCTTTGTACAGACAAGTCAATACTGCTACTTGTATTCCCTGAACTTCTATCTGTAATAAAACTGTGGAACTCGGGCTCTCGATTAGTTTCCGTTTTATTCATTTGTGAACTTTGCGATTCATTTGGTTTGCTTTGTATGTCAGTGTGATCTTTGATTTTCTGATTACTTTTAGCCAAATATTCTTTAGCTTTCAACCAAGTGCGCACACTTCTCGGCGTTGGAGGTGCTAGAAGAGGTTTTATAGTTACTAAATTATAGCCAGCAAGAGCACGTTTCATGTTACTCGATTTCAAACTCGCTCCAGAGGGATGAAATTCATTTACTTTCATACGTCGCCAAAGTTTAATCCCTGTAACTCCGTCTAAACTTGATTTAAATGGTTGAACATCAGGGCAGTTGAAAATTTTATATATAGCTCCTTTCGTTTCATTCTTGCCAAAAAGTTCCTCGCGTCCACTTCGCAAAATACCATACGAAGACATACTTTCTTTGATGTATTCTGTACTCGGTGGACGAAATTTCGGCGTGATCACAACCGTCTGCTCAGATGTTCGATGACAAACGCTGTCATTCAGCAGAAAGCTTTGACTGTTACCCTTTGATTTTGTACTGATACATCGAGTAAATGTCATATTACAAGAATCTTCTTCATCTGTACAAGTATCGCTAATTTCTTCGCTGACGACATCTGAGTCCTCTATAATCGTCTTTGAATTTCTTGTACGCTCGGGTGTATTTATTTCGTCGCCTATGTCTTTCTTACTGTTCTGCTTTTTAATTGATTTGTGGTTATCGCTGTTCCGATTTATTTCTGTAGATTTACTCGGCGTAGTTTTATTATGATTTTCAATTTCTAGTCTATCAATAGTTGCAATGTTACAGTCTTCTTTTTCATCATCAGAAGAAGGCACTAGCGTTACATTTGCATCTGGATTATTTTCCACTTCAACAGTAGAGAAAAAGTTCAGTCTTTTGCAAACGTCCTTATTACTTTTACTTTGTACTTCAGTTTTATTTGGATCATTTATAAGGATATTATTTTCTGTGTTAACTACCACTTGTCTATCCGCCTGTACATTAATTTGACTTGTAGAAGGTCTATAATATGATTTATTTTATAGTTATTAAATGCTATTTATGAAATGGGATTACTTCTTCTGTACGACACTTACTCATTTCCTTCATCAAGTGGTTCCAATCCTTGGTCAATATTTTTACATAGATTTTTCCCTACAATAATTTTAAAACAATAATAATTTTTTAATTGTTTAAATGAGAACAATCAGCTGCACTTACCTAGATTCTTCTTTGCAGACAATTTTAAAATATCATGCCGAATTAAATTTTCGCGTAATTGTCCTATTTTGTGTTTTGGTGTAAGGGAAGCAGATTGTACGTCACTTTTTGGTTCCAACCCGTTATCTGCTCCAGTGCGTGATGTTCGTGGGGATGAGATAGTGATATTTAATGGAGTGTAACTTCTCGAAGTATTTGGGCTTTGAGTTACATTTCTCCTCTTTGGTGAAATATATGAGCTTTTTTGTGCAGAATCGAGAGCCCTACGTTTACCAGGTGTCAACAATTCAAGATCATTAGAATTATCAGTTCGTTTTCGCTTGCTCGGGGTAACATCTACCACTTTCTGTGTAATTGATTTGCGACCAGAATTGTATGTACAAATTCGTTCTTCTTGTCGAGAAATAGTGACATCAGCCTCTGGTTCTGAGTCGCTCGAACTGATAACTGCATTACCATCAAACGCAGGTATCTTTAAGACTTTATTTTCAACACTTTTTCTACAGGCATGTACGTATTTCGGTATATTTACGTTTCCATCGATTGGTTTTTGTTTCAAGTCAGTATCATTTTCAGACAGTACATCATCTATATCGCATGTGTCTAAGTCTAAGTTATTTGGTTGTTCAATTTGTGATAAGTTTTCATCATATAATTTTAATGGCGTTTTAATTTGACTTGCATGCTGTGTAACATTCTTATATTTCTCACAATGATTATGTTGATACTTCCATACTTTTTCTGAGGTGGTTGGAGACTGAGATATTGTTCCTTGAATTTTGCCCTTAATAATTCCTGAATACCAATCGTCTGCCCCATCATACTGTGGCAATTGTAAATTACTGAAATTTGAGTCATTATTTTCTCCATTATTTTCTTCCCTCTTCGCTGATGTTTTTTCATCATTTTTTCCGACAGTTGATACTTGAGAATTAGTAACTGAACCCCAAGAACTCAAAGTGTCCAATTCAAAACACGTAATATTCAATTCTTCCATTTCTTCTTCTTCTTCATTATCAACCTTAACTTCTTCTCTGAATATTGAATTTTGAGAACCTAGTACACTGTCATTATCTATTATGTCTGAAACTTCATCCTTTTCAGCTAAATCATTTAACATATCAAGCAAATCTAAATCGTCTGCGTCCACTAAAAAGAAAAAATATATTTGATATTGATGAATGATATGTAAATAATACCCTATTATATTTAAAACTTACAAAAACTTTCAGATTTACTTAGTGCTTCTTCTGGTGTTATTTGCAATATTACTGACTCTAAAGTCCCAAGATTGCTGCCAAAAAGTTTGGAATCATCAACATCCTGTGGGTTTTTTTCATCATCTTCAACTTGCAAAGGATATGTGGATGCACTGGCTCTTGTTGAGACTATACTGTCGTCCGTCTACAACCATAAAAAATGTAAATAAGATAGCACACAATAGTGGATTTTATTAAACAGTATTGTTGATATATGTAACACCATACTTGTGAAATTATTTGTAATCTTTGTAACAAACGTTGCTCTTGGTAAATGTCATTAGATGTAGGTGGTAGTACAGGTCTAAGAGAGTTTTCAGGATATAACAATTGTGATTGTACTTCTGGCAGACCCATTTCCATTCTTCTGACCTTTTCTTCTTCCCAAATTGTAGCAATTCCTGGATTCATTTCTAAGTCTTTTATAGCATCTTTATTGACTATGTGCAGGGATAGTGCATCTAATTCAAGTTCGCACATGCTTTGTCTCGTAATTGATGTTGGAAGATAATCTTGGGAATTATCTGACACAGAGCTTCCCTTTCTTTCAGTATTATCATTACAGTTCAGTTGTATCCTGCACCTATGTTTTACATGACTAACATTTACCAAACTCATGCCATATAAATTATAGTCAATCATGAATTGTTGAATAAAAGGAATGTGAGCTTCATATGGTTGTAAGTTTTGATTGAGTATGACTCCATTCTGAAAATAAATGGACACTGTTGGACAACATCAATTATAAGATTATGCAGATTGAAAGTTTTGTTTATAAACTTAGCATACTTATATACCTGTAACAAATCTGCAGTCCTTTTGATTAAAGCTGGGTTGTAAAGATATACTTTATAAAAAAAGTGTTTCTTCTCATGGAATCCATAGTAAGGTCTAAAAAATTATTGTGAAAGAAAGATATGACTCATTCATACGTATACCTCATGTTAAACAGTTAGCAACCATTTTTTAAGAATGTGACATACATGCCAGATACTTTTTGAATCCTATAAACATGTTGATTTGTAGAATTGGCACATCCCAGCGAGACATTTAGAGCCACATCTATTGCTGATGCAAGTCGATATGTGTGACTATCAGAATTTTCTACTATGGTACATGGTATGTACATGTATGGAAATACACCATGAACATGTAGACATGCTTTGTTTCCTAATATGTAAATACATCAAATTAAAGACCTTTAGTCTATACACAAAAAATAATCTGAAATACATTACAAACTCATACTTGTTTACCTGTAGGAGTTGAGCCAAATATTCGTATAACAGGTACATGTTTAATTTCCTTCCCACGAAAATCTGAAAACGTTGAATCTAAATCTGAAATCGGCGATGACTGATAACTGTCGGCAGTTACCAAATTGACAGAGAACATAATTAGTTAACAATTGCGTAGTAGTGTGTGAGACATCACGTTATTGTGACCTATACAAATAGGCGTACCGCCATGGGTGACAGTTTTGAATTTGGTTAGGTTAAACGGGTTAAACACTTCTATATACTGATCGGCGCGAAGTATATATACATACGAAACAAAACATGCTTTGTGACAGGTCCAGACAGGTCTTCGAACCATTCGGTTTATAAATACTATATTAGAAGTAGAAAATTACTTACCTTTGAAGGAAGTCCACCGAAATTGTACATTTAGAAAATACGAAAATTTTAAAAGATGATAGAGTGGCCCTTTTCATACATCTAGGTCCAAATTTGAACTTTTATCTAAAACAGTATTTTTGTGCAGCTATAAAATACTTTAATGCACGTTTCGCTAATATAGTTGAAGGGTAAAAAAAATCAAAAGGTACAGAGAATTGAGTGCCTGTGATAATATACAAAGTTTATTAGCAATATACAATACAGTTGTTTAAAGTTTAAAAATATTTAGAAAAGTCAAGTGATATGTCGACTTGTGCAATAAATATGTACTAATAAAATAAATCCACTAACATCGCAAATACGTTGTCACATTCGTTGTAAATAGGTTTGAAAATTGGATAGTATCTGTACTACACAATGATTACAATGTATTGTTTCATTACAAATCTTATAGGTTATTGAGCTCCACTGTTTTTTTGTACACTTATGTTGCAAGTACAATACTTGAATCCAGTTTATATTAAAAATTAGACCTTTGTATTTGAATATATGATAAATACTTCTTGGTTTAACAGAGATAAAATTGTACCAAACTTCAATTTGTTAGGCAAACAGGATGTGGAAATCCCTTTGAAAAATTGTTATCAGAAAATACAGTAGAGATATAATAATATTCATTTTAAACATTTTACTTTAAAGTAAGATACAAGAGCTTTTTTCTCGAAAGGGATTAGACTTCTGGGAAGAAAACCCAACGAGGAGACAATCCTCCTGTTCATGCTCGTTTATATACTTCATAATGTCCTCAACAACCTTACTGACGGTTATTCTTCTTATAGCAGCTTCCCGACGGAGTTGCTCCGTCACTTGCCGTTGTTGCTGTAGACTCGTGATCACCATGTCCATAACAGCCGAATTTACTACAATTAGCAGCAGACTATGAATCCGTTGATTCGGAAGCAGAGAAGGTCGCACAGTTCGTTCCTGGCGGATGTCTTTTAGCCGCAGTCTTCAACGTCAAACTTGCTTTTCCTACTGAAACGTAATATCGTCAATGTCAACCTTTCCTCGAATATTATTTATAATTTTCTTCGTGTATTTTTCTCTTTACAGTACCTTGAAGAAACCTTATTCTTGGTTCGACGATTCTGGAAATTCCGTTTACTTTATTATAGCACGATATATATACAAGTTTTACAGGATGAAGCCAATCCCTTATGGCAAATACGCATGACTGAGAATTCTGGCTTTTCGAAATTTTCACTGCAGACTCCTATTGGAGGATTTAACTAACCAATAAGAAAGTACTCTACCTTATCTTCTTCTACCTAAAAGTAATTTCCTACCTTTCCAACGTGCTTCCAAAAAGCAGTGTTCTATCTTTTCTACTTGTTCTATCTATATTAATAAATCAATTTTCTCTCTCTCTCTCTATTTGTGTTGACAGGTTGCACTAACGGGATTACATCCCAGTGTATCAATAAAATTGTTTCTCTCTCTACTTCGAAAAAGTAGTTTCCTATATTTCCGACTTTTTCCCTAAACTAGATTCCTACCTTACCCACTAGTTCCGTAGCAGTTAAGGACGAAAAACTTATTAACGTTATATCATCTGAATCGTTCGCGTGCCCAAAAAATTTTGATCAATACTCCATCTATCTCATACTTCACTTTTTTAGGTACCTGCACATCCCTATTGGAGACTGATAATGTATGGGATCTATTCAATACAAATTACGGATACACATAGGAATCAGTTTAAATATTTTATTAGAATTTGATGAATGTATTTGAAATTACAAGTAATTTCAGTTATTCAATGCATAATATTTTTTTCGTGTAATGAAGCACAGAACAGTAAAATTATGAATGTATGTAAAATTAGAAAGTAAGCTTAACGCTCATATTTAAATTCCAGTAGATTGGAATTCAAATATATTGAAAATCGTCTGAGACATTTTCCGAAAATTCGACTACGTAGTTCAATCATCGTCGTCGTAAGCAGCACCTGCACGTGGTTTAGGACCGCCCGCACGTTTAGCCATAATGATTTGATCTACTTTTAAAATAGTGCAGGCAACACCAACAGCATATTTCAAAGCCCATTGCTTCGTGAGGTATAAATCCAAAATTCCTGCTTCCACTGTATCAATAAGTACTGCACCTTCACCCTGTACATAAATTACATATAACTCCAGTAGTACTGTTAATTTCATACAACTTACAACAAAGGTACGTATTAATAACCACAAAAATGTATGATAAAGAAATAATTTTTCAAAACTAAAGTTGTTAATACTCACATCAATATCAAATCCGTATGTTTTCTTTCCTTCTTTATGCGCTGCATATAGTTTAGAAATTAATTCCGAAGCACGATTGCCGCTGTTTTCGGCTAAGGTCTTAGGAAACACTTCCAAAGCAGTGGCGAATTTCTGTGCAGCGTATTGTGCGAGGCCCGGTAAAGTATTTGCGTAGGTTGTGAGTTGCGCTGCCAATTCGATTTCGGTAGCACCAGCGCCAGGTACAAATCTTCCGTCTCTGGTTATTCCTTTGAAAGTATTGACTCCATCGTCAATAGCACGCTCAATATCGTCCATGTAATTTTCAGTAGATCCACGAACAACGACCGTACTAACACGACTCTCACCATCTAACTGGAATACTACCACAATCGTTTCACCTATTTCATCTGTGTAAACTGTGTCTGCATAACCCAGTTCCTCTTTTGATGGTGGGATCTTAAAAAATATTTAAAAACGGATGAAGGATGATGACGTTTTTGTATTAAGATTATTCATTCAAAATAAATGTTCATATTAAATGTTAGAAATCGTAGAATACAAAAAATAACAATTACCAGTTTGGAAAGGGCTGTAGCCCCGACTGTCTTACACAATCTTCTAAGGTCAAACTTGCTGGGTATACGAACAGCCATTAGCTGATATTTATTCATGTAATGCAATGCCATATCTCCAAATTTTCCGCCAGAAACTATTACCGTGGCTCCGCTGTCAGCAATTGATTTTATTTGTGCCTCCAACATGGATTCTTCGCCGCGGGAGAAATTCATTAATTCATCTGCTGTCTTTATTAAGACAGTTCCCTTTGTCTCCGTTTGCGTGATATCTACTGCACAAGTGTACACAGCTATCTTGGCTTGCTGTTTCTTTGCAACATCTCCTTCAACTTGCCTTTTAAATACCATCCCTTGCACAACTTGAGAGCCATTTAATCCACCCCCAAGTATTTTGCACACACGAACATTATCAACATTGAATGTTGTTTTTTCTGGTAATATAGAAACACAGGCCTTTGTGACAAGAGAAGCAAGGAGATCTTCATTACCATATTGTTTACTCATTACAGCTGTCTTAATTCCTGCTTTCACTTGCTCTTCATCACGGTAATCTTTGACTTCATGCACAATTAATGTAGACAGTATTTCTAAAGCTTTTTCTAGAGCCATTTCATAACCTTCTACAATTTCAGATGTAGTAATTCCCTGTAATAAAACATAGTAACTTCTTGGTAAGACAACAACAAATTTAAATGATTTGATCAAATCAGTTCATATAATGAAATTATTCAAATTACTATATGTATGTATCAATGTAATGAACAGTAGTTATTGATTTTACCAAACGTAAAAGTTCTTCCGCAGCTTCCAACAATGCTCCAGTATAGATTACCACAAAATTTGTTCCATCACCAACTTCAGCTTCTTGCATTTTTGATGCCAGAACAATTAACTTGGCAGCTGGATGTTCAACCTCTAATTCATTTATGATAGTCGCAGCATCATTGGTCACAAAAAGTTTATCAATGTGATTAATAACCATTTTGTTCATTCCATTTGGACCATATGCAGTTCTAACAGTCTGTGCAAATTGTTTGCATGCTGTTATATTTCGGAAAACAGCTTCCTCAAGGCCCGAAAAATACTGTTAAAGCAAACAAATGTAGATTATATTGACTGTCATTATATTTCATAATAATTAAAAGACGGCATTGATTTATTCTTATTAGAAATAAATTCGACGTCAATTTTAACTAAAAAAAAGACTTTCGACATCTTAATAAGTGCCTTTTATAGCCTACGCATTTCATGCATGGTCACATAAAATATCTATAAAAGGAAATGTACGTCGGCACATCTACGTTCAAGAAAATGTGACACTTTATCGCCAATTTCTTTAATAAAAAACATGTTTTGTACTTACGCGTGCCCCATCTTTTAGCATCTGAGCTATTCCGGGTGCCTTAGGTACGTGCAAAGCCATTTTTGTTACAAAATTAAGATTTTACTTCTTTACATGTGCTTCTCAATCGCCATACTAAATACAATCAACGCATCCTCAGAGCCCCGAGTCAGTCATTGCTGCGTTCAAGTCGATTGGCCTACGGTTAACATGTTTTCTAGAATCGACTTCTAATGGCACAACTTCAGTTCGGTTTTAGATCGTGCTTATTGGTCAGCCCTGGGCACAGTCATCTTTCAATATACTTTCGAACATAACCGATTGTAACCTATAATTTCCACTCAAGTCAACTACATGTTATGTTTATATTACGATATTGCCAATATCATTGATTTTTGAGTAATAATAAACAAGTTTATAAACATATAATTATATATTGTTTTATTGTATGTATAAAAACCACATCTTTACAGGTATAAACGAAAGATATCTGGTACTAATTTGACACAATTTTAAGTGATATGTATGAAAGAAAAGTCTAATGCATCCACGTGTTTTAAGTAATATTGATCAAAATTGTCGAACTTTGTTGTATGACAAATTTTTAAAATGGAGGTGAATCGAAAATCTTGCGTAATGTTAGAGGAACATGGAATACCCAATGTAAGCGTTAATTTTTACAAAGTTTTTCCGTAATAAAATCGATATAATATGTACTGACATTTACATTTCTAGGCTTCTGAGTATTCTACTTATCAAGCAAATGAAGAATGGAGTTTTTCAAAATTTAAGGAGGTATTATTCTTTTAATACACAGGTATTGAATGTAATAAATTTTAATATTGCATTCAAGAACACACTTTATTTTTCAGGCTCTTAAAATACAAATTATTGAAGAATCAGAAGATCAAAGGGAATTAGAATTTGACATAATTGGTTGTACAGCTGCTCTTGCTAATGCCTTCCGTAGAATCCTTTTAAGCGAAGTACCAAGTATGGCCATTGAAAAAGTGTATATACTAAATAACACTAGTATAATGCAGGATGAAGTTTTAGCACACAGGTGAAAATATTATGAGCAAATATGAAAAAAAATGGAAAAAAATTGAATTATATGTGGTCTATGGTTGTACAACAATTTTTGAGTTTAATTGTACAACTATTTTTTTATTTGCATTATAGATTAGGTCTTATACCTCTTCGTGCGGACCCTAGATTATTTGAATATCCATCAGGAGGTGGCAAAGAAGAAGATGAGGTGAGTGATCAAGACACTCTGAGGTATGAAATGAAAGTTACTTGCACTTGGAACCCACAAGCTCCTAAAGATTCAAGACAGTCAAATGACATCTATCGCACTAATAATGGTACATAGCAAACATTAAAATATTTTATATTTTTAAATTATGTTTTCAAATAAAAAGTATGAATTAATAACTGTTTCTTGCAGTTTACAGCAAGGATATTAAATGGGTTCCAATCGGCCGTCAAGCAGAAATTTATCCCCGTGGGGCTGAGCAATTGGGAGTCTTAGAAAATGATATTCTTATATGTAAAATGCGGCCAGGACATGAAATTCATGCATTTATGCATGCAGTTAAAGGAATTGGCAAAGATCATGCAAAATTTTCTCCAGTAGGTATGATATCTTCCTATTGTTGAACAAAACAAAACTGAGATTCTTATGATTTGTTGGGAGAACATTTATTAATGAGTTGTATACATTTCCGCTTATTTAGCAACAGCCACATATCGGTTGCATCCCCACATACAATTAACAAAACCTGTGAAAGGTGAGATGGCTGATCGATTGAAGAACTGCTTCAGTCCAGGTGTTATTGAAGTAACAGATGGTAAAGCAGGAGACTCTAGCACACGTGAGGCTAAAGTAAAAAATGCTCGATACGACAGTTGTTCGCGAAATGTTTTTCGTCATGATGACCTTAAAGATTGTGTAAAACTAAGTCGTATTCCAGATCATTTTATTTGTAAGTACATAAATTTAACTAGATGTACCTTCAAACATTTCAGCACAAGTTCTTTTATGTGTTATCGTTTTTGGTTTGATATTTATTAGTAAATTAAATTTATTTTTTAGTTACTGTGGAGTCTGTAGGAGCATTGCCATCGGCGGTATTATTTGTAGAAGCTGTCAAAGTACTTAAAGCAAAATGTAAAACATTCATAGAAGAGCTTGAAAGTACTGCAGGTTAATTATAAAACATTGTGAATACAATAAATCTATCTGAATAAAACGCATTTGGAATAATATTACTGTATACGAATTTATTTATACACCTTCCCCCATCATCCCTTACACATTTTAATGCATCTAAATATATTGTAACGTACTATAATGCATTCTTCACATATTTCAATGTACTATGACTCATTTGTAACGTATTTAATCGCATTTTAATGCATTTTCAACGCATTTTAACGTATTTAATCGCATTTTAATGCATTTTCAACGCATTTTAACGTATGTAATCATAATTTATTGCATTTTCAACGCATTTTAATGTATTTAATCGCATTTTAACGCATTTTAATGGATTTTAATGCATTTTTAACATATTTTATCGTATTTCAACCCATTTTAATGGATTTTAATGCATTTTTAACGTATTTTATCGTATTTTAACGCATTATAATGCATTTTCATGCTCTTTTAACGTATTTTGTCGTATTTCAACGCATTTTAACATACTTTAATGGATTTTAATGAATTATAATGCATTTTAATGCTCTCTTAACGTATTTTATCGTATTTTAACGCATTATAATGCATTTTCATGCTCTTTTAACGTATTTTATCGCATTTCAACGCATTTTAATGGATTTTAATGCATTTTAATGCTCTTTTAACGTATTTTTTCGTATTTTAACGCATTATAATGCATTTTTAACGTATTTTATAGTATTTCAATGCATTTTAATGGATTTAATGCATTTTTAACGTATTTTATCGTATTTCAATGCTTTTTAACGTATTTTAATGCATTTTTAACGTATATTATCGTATTTCAACGCATTTTAATGGATTTTAATGCATTTTTAACGTATATTATCGCATTTCAACGCATTTTAATGGATTTTAATGCATTTTAATGCTCTTTTAACGTATTTTTTCGTATTTTAACGCATTATAATGCATTTTTAACGTATTTTATAGTATTTCAACGCATTTTAATGGATTTTAATGCATTTTTAACGTATTTTGTCGTATTTCAACGCATTTTAACATACTTTAATGGATTTTAATGAATTATAATGCATTTTAATGCTCTCTTAACGTATTTTATCGTATTTTAACGCATTATAATGCATTTTCATGCTCTTTTAACGTATTTTATCGTATTTCAACGCATCTTAATGGATTTTAATGCATTTTTAACGTATTTTATCGCATTTCAACGCATTTTAATGGATTTTAATGGATTTTAATGCTCTTTTAACGTATTTTATCGTATTTCAACGCATTTTAATGTATTTTAACGCATTTTTAATGTATTTTATCGTATTTCAACGCATTTTAATGGATTTTAATGCATTTTTAACGTATTTTATCGCATTTCAACGCATTTTAATGGATTTTAATGCATTTTTAACGTATATTATCGTATTTCAATGCTTTTTAACGTATTTTAATGCATTTTTAACGTATATTATCGTATTTCAACGCATTTTAATGTATTTTAACGCATTTTAATGTATTTTAACGCATTTTTAATGTATTTTATCGTATTTCAACGCATTTTATCGTATTTCAACGCATTTTAATGGATTTTAATGCATTTTTAACGTATTTTATCGTATTTCAATGCTTTTTAACGTATATTATCGTATTTCAACGCATTTTAATGGATTTTAATGCTATTTTAACGAATTTTATCGTATTTCAATGCTTTTTAACGAATTTTAATGCATTTTTAACGTATATTATCGTATTTCAACGCATTTTAATGTATTTTAACGCATTTTTAATGTATTTTATCGTATTTCAACGCATTTTAATGGATTTTAACGCATTTTTAATGTATTTTATCGTATTTCAACGCATTTTAATGTATTTTAACGCATTTTAATGTATTTTAACGCATTTTTAATGTATTTTATCGTATTTCAACGCATTTTAATGGATTTTAATGCATTTTTAACGTATTTTATCGTATTTCAATGCTTTTTAACGTATATTATCGTATTTCAACGCATTTTAATGGATTTTAATGCTATTTTAACGAATTTTAACGCATTTTTAATGTATTTTATCGTATTTCAACGCATTTTAATGGATTTTAATGCATTTTTAACGTATTTTATCGTATTTCAATGCTTTTTAACGTATATTATCGTATTTCAACGCATTTTAATGGATTTTAATGCTATTTTAACGAATTTTATCGTATTTCAATGCTTTTTAACGAATTTTAATGCATTTTTAACGTATATTATCGTATTTCAACGCATTTTAATGTATTTTAACGCATTTTTAATGTATTTTATCGTATTTCAACGCATTTTAATGGATTTTAACGCATTTTAATGTATTTTAACGCATTTTTAATGTATTTTATCGTATTTCAACGCATTTTAATGGATTTTAATGCATTTTTAACGTATTTTATCGTATTTCAATGCTTTTTAACGTATATTATCGTATTTCAACGCATTTTAATGGATTTTAATGCATTTTTAACGTATTTTATCGTATTTCAATGCTTTTTAACGTATATTATCGTATTTCAACGCATTTTAATGGATTTTAATGCTATTTTAACGAATTTTATCGTATTTCAATGCTTTTTAACGAATTTTAATGCATTTTTAACGTATATTATCGTATTTCAACGCATTTTAATGTATTTTAACGCATTTTTAATGTATTTTATCGTATTTCAACGCATTTTAATGGATTTTAACGCATTTTAATGTATTTTAACGCATTTTTAATGTATTTTATCGTATTTCAACGCATTTTAATGGATTTTAATGCATTTTTAACGTATTTTATCGTATTTCAATGCTTTTTAACGTATATTATCGTATTTCAACGCATTTTAATGGATTTTAATGCTATTTTAACGAATTTTATCGTATTTCAATGCTTTTTAACGAATTTTAATGCATTTTTAACGTATATTATCGTATTTCAACGCATTTTAATGTATTTTAACGCATTTTTAATGTATTTTATCGTATTTCAACGCATTTTAATGGATTTTAACGCATTTTTAATGTATTTTATCGTATTTCAACGCATTTTAATGTATTTTAACGCATTTTAATGTATTTTAACGCATTTTAATGTATTTTAACGCATTTTTAATGTATTTTATCGTATTTCAACGCATTTTAATGGATTTTAATGCATTTTTAACGTATTTTATCGTATTTCAATGCTTTTTAACGTATATTATCGTATTTCAACGCATTTTAATGGATTTTAATGCTATTTTAACGAATTTTAACGCATTTTTAATGTATTTTATCGTATTTCAACGCATTTTAATGGATTTTAATGCATTTTTAACGTATTTTATCGTATTTCAATGCTTTTTAACGTATATTATCGTATTTCAACGCATTTTAATGGATTTTAATGCTATTTTAACGAATTTTATCGTATTTCAATGCTTTTTAACGAATTTTAATGCATTTTTAACGTATATTATCGTATTTCAACGCATTTTAATGTATTTTAACGCATTTTTAATGTATTTTATCGTATTTCAACGCATTTTAATGGATTTTAACGCATTTTAATGTATTTTAACGCATTTTTAATGTATTTTATCGTATTTCAACGCATTTTAATGGATTTTAATGCATTTTTAACGTATTTTATCGTATTTCAATGCTTTTTAACGTATATTATCGTATTTCAACGCATTTTAATGGATTTTAATGCTATTTTAACGAATTTTATCGTATTTCAATGCTTTTTAACGAATTTTAATGCATTTTTAACGTATATTATCGTATTTCAACGCATTTTAATGTATTTTAACGCATTTTTAATGTATTTTATCGTATTTCAACGCATTTTAATGGATTTTAACGCATTTTTAATGTATTTTATCGTATTTCAACGCATTTTAATGTATTTTAACGCATTTTAATGTATTTTAACGCATTTTTAATGTATTTTATCGT
Organism: Hedychridium roseum; assembly: GCA_963989215.1. Taxonomy (NCBI): domain Eukaryota; kingdom Metazoa; phylum Arthropoda; class Insecta; order Hymenoptera; family Chrysididae; genus Hedychridium; species Hedychridium roseum. The sequence goes on along the minus strand of OZ022310.1, from coordinate 8,122,048 downwards.
ATTTCAACGCATTTTAATGGATTTTAATGCATTTTTAACGTATTTTATCGTATTTCAATGCTTTTTAACGTATATTATCGTATTTCAACGCATTTTAATGGATTTTAATGCTATTTTAACGAATTTTAACGCATTTTTAATGTATTTTATCGTATTTCAACGCATTTTAATGGATTTTAATGCATTTTTAACGTATTTTATCGTATTTCAATGCTTTTTAACGTATATTATCGTATTTCAACGCATTTTAATGGATTTTAATGCTATTTTAACGAATTTTATCGTATTTCAATGCTTTTTAACGAATTTTAATGCATTTTTAACGTATATTATCGTATTTCAACGCATTTTAATGTATTTTAACGCATTTTTAATGTATTTTATCGTATTTCAACGCATTTTAATGGATTTTAACGCATTTTAATGTATTTTAACGCATTTTTAATGTATTTTATCGTATTTCAACGCATTTTAATGGATTTTAATGCATTTTTAACGTATTTTATCGTATTTCAATGCTTTTTAACGTATATTATCGTATTTCAACGCATTTTAATGGATTTTAATGCTATTTTAACGAATTTTATCGTATTTCAATGCTTTTTAACGAATTTTAATGCATTTTTAACGTATATTATCGTATTTCAACGCATTTTAATGTATTTTAACGCATTTTTAATGTATTTTATCGTATTTCAACGCATTTTAATGGATTTTAACGCATTTTTAATGTATTTTATCGTATTTCAACGCATTTTAATGTATTTTAACGCATTTTAATGTATTTTAACGCATTTTTAATGTATTTTATCGTATTTCAATGCTTTTTAACGTATATTATCGTATTTCAACGCATTTTAATGGATTTTAATGCTATTTTAACGAATTTTATCGTATTTCAATGCTTTTTAACGAATTTTAATGCATTTTTAACGTATATTATCGTATTTCAACGCATTTTAATGGATTTTAATGCATTTTTAACGTATATTATCGCATTTCAACGCATTTTAATGGATTTAAATGCTAATCTCAGTTTCTTTAATTTTTTGGGTAGTATAGTAGTTTTTTTGGGTAGTATAGTAGTTTTTTCTGCTAGTATAGTAGTTTTTTGGGTAGTATAGTAGTTTTTTTCTGCCAATATGGTAGTATAGTACTATAGTAGTATAGTAGTTTTTTATACTACTATACTAGCCGAAAGAACTACTATACTGGCAGAAAAACTACTATACTTGCCGAAAAAACTACTATACTAGCCGAAAAAACTACTATACTAGCAGAAAAAAACTACTATACTAGCAGAAAAAACTACTATACTTGCCGAAAGAACTACTATACTAGCAGTAAAAACTACTATACTAGCAGAAAAAAACTACTATACTACCCAAAAAACTACTATACTAGCAGAAAAAAACTACTATACTACCCAAAAAACTACTATACTAGCAGAAAAAACTACTATACTACCCAAAAAAACTACTATACTACCCAAAAAAATTAAAGAAACTGAGATTAGCATTTAAATCCATTAAAATGCGTTGAAATGCGATAATATACGTTAAAAATGCATTAAAATCCATTAAAATGCGTTGAAATACGATAATATACGTTAAAAATGCATTAAAATTCGTTAAAAAGCATTGAAATACGATAAAATTCGTTAAAATAGCATTAAAATCCATTAAAATGCGTTTAAATACGATAATATACGTTAAAAATGCATTAAAATACGTTAAAAAGCATTGAAATACGATAATATACGTTAAAAATGCATTAAAATCCATTAAAATGCGTTGAAATACGATAAAATACATTAAAAATGCGTTAAAATACATTAAAATGCGTTGAAATACGATAATATACGTTAAAAATGCATTAAAATACGTTAAAAAGCATTGAAATACAATAATATACGTTAAAAATGCATTAAAATACGTTAAAAAGCATTGAAATACGATAATATACGTTAAAAATGCATTAAAATCCATTAAAATGCGTTGAAATACGATAAAATACATTAAAAATGCGTTAAAATACATTAAAATGCGTTGAAATACGATAATATACGTTAAAAATGCATTAAAATACGTTAAAAAGCATTGAAATACAATAATATACGTTAAAAATGCATTAAAATACGTTAAAAAGCATTGAAATACGATAAAATACGTTAAAAATGCATTAAAATCCATTAAAGTGCGTTGAAATACGATAATATACGTTCAAAATGCATTAAAATCCATTAAAAAGCGTTAAAATACGTTAAAAAGTATTAAAATACGATAAAATACGTTAAAAATGCATTAAAATCCATTAAAAAGCGTTGAAATACGATAATATGCGTTAAAAATGCATTAAAATACGGTAAAAATGCATTAAAGAGCGTTAAAATATATTAAAAAGCGTTGAAATACAATAAAATTCGTTAAAATAGCAGTAAAATCCATTAAAATGTGTTGAAGTACGATAAAATACGTTAAAAGAGCATTAAAATCCATTAAACTGCGTTGAAATGCCATAAAATAGTATGTACAAGGAGTATATAATACGTAAATAATATATATATTACGTATACAGCATATATAATAGGTATATAGTACGTATGTTACATATATGGTACGTATATAGTATATATAATAGGTATATAGTACGTATGTTACATACATAGTACGTATATAGTATATATAATAGGTATATAGTACGTATGTTACATACATAGTACGTATATAGTATATATAATAGGTATATAGTACGTATGTTACATACATAGTACGTATATAGTATATATAGTAGGTATATAGTACGTATGTTACATACATAGTACGTATATAGTATATATAGTAGGTATATAGTACGTATGTTACATACATAGTACGTATATAGTATATATAGTAGGTATATAGTACGTATGTTACATATATGGTACGTATATAGTATATATAATAGGTATATAGTACGTATGTTACATACATAGTACGTATATAGTATATATAGTAGGTATATAGTACGTATGTTACATACATAGTGCGTATATAGTATATATAGTAGGTATATACTACGCATGTTACACATATAGCACGTATATAGTATATATAATAGGTATATAGTACGTATGTTACATACATAGTACGTACATAGTATATATAATAGGTATATAGTACGTATGTTACACATATAGCACGTATATAGTATATATAGTAGGTATATAGTACGCATGTTACACATATAGCACGTATATAGTATATATAATAGGTATATAGTTCGTATGTTGTATGCGTCATAGTGCACGAAAATACGTATTATGAATGCGTTATAAGGTGTGAAAATATGTTAAAATACGTCAATAGTGCATGAAAGTGTGTTAAAGTGTGTTAAGAATGCGTTTAAATACATTAAAATGCGTTTACATACGTTAAAGTACGTCCAGAATGCGTTTAAATGGGTTAAAGTGCGTTGAAAGCGCGATAAAAATGAGTTGAAATGCGTCGCAGATGTGTTAAAATCTGTTAAAATTCGTCGAAAATTCGTGGAAAATGCGTTGAAAATGAATTGAAATGAGTTAAAACGCGTCGAAAATGCGTTGACAATGAGTTAAAATGCGTCGAAAATTCGTCGAAAATGTGTTGACAATGATTTGAATGCGTTAAAATCTATTAAAATGCGTCGGAAATTATAAATCGGTTACCGACGTCCTACACGGATGTAAATTGACGACGGGTAGAATCAGTCTAGCGATTGCAGATTCGTTACCGATATTCTACACGAACGTAAATTGAGAACTGTGATAATCAATCTAGTGATTACAGATTGGTTACCGATATTCTACACGAATGTAAATTGAGAACTGTGATAATGAGTCTAGCGATTGCAGATTCGTTACCGATATTCTACACAAACGTAAATTGAGAACTGTGATAATGAGTCTAGCGATTACAGATTCGTTACCGATATTCTACACGAACGTAAATTGAGAACTGTGATAATGAGTCTAGCGATTACAGATTGGTTACCGATATTCTACACGCATTTAAATTGAGAACTGTGACAGTCTAGCGAGTGCAGATTCGTTACCGATGTTCTACACGGATGTAAATTGAGAACGGTGATAATCAGTTTACTCATTACTGACAGAATACCAAAATGTTTAATTGGACATACAATTTTTAATACGTTAATATATATAGAATGTTTAATTGGACATACAATTTTTAATACGTTAATATATATAGAAAATGCATTATAACATTAAAAATTGTATGAAAATGCTTTAAAGTAGATTAGAACGTTTAGAAACGCATTTCAACGCATTTAAATGCAATAAAATTTGTTAAAATAGCATTAAAATATGTTACAAATGCGTATTATAGGATGCATATATAATACATGTAATACAGATATAGTATGCATAGTATGCGTACAGTACATATAGTATACGTACATAGTATGCAATAGTAGGTATCCATGCCATATATATATCAGAAGTATATAGTATAGTATATGTAAATATATATACATATATATATACCCTATATTTAAATATTCGTATAGTTGCATTGTACTGCATTGTACGGAGCAGTACGGAGTAGTACGGTGGGTACGGTGGTAGCAGGTGGTAGAAATGGAGGTAGCTTACACACAGGCTTCTATATAACACTAGAAGTCTGTGGTCTTATATGATTGACGTTGCTTGATGTAAGCTACGCAACCCAGGTTAATCAGTGAATAGACTTATTTATATCGAACAAACACTCTGTTCGTAATTATTAGGTAATAAATTTGATATCCATTTTTGGTTAAGTAACACTAGAAACAGTATCTGAATTGTTATCGTGCTCAGCGTCTTAAAGATTGAAAATTACATCGTAAAATAAATATTTGGTTATGGATGATATAATGAACTTGGACCTTTACGAGTTGATTGGAACAGTTCCATCATCTACAGTACCTGAGGTAATACACAATTTTCTTACTAATTTTACTCTCATAAATTCACTTTAATGTTATTATATTCACATTTTAGATTAAAAAAGCTTATCGAAAGAAAGCTTTAACTTGTCACCCGGACAAAAATCCAGATAATCCAAAGGCAGCTGAATTATTTCATGAATTATCCAGAGCCTTGGAAATTTTGACAGATACATCTGCAAGGGTGAGATATTAAACAATTCATATGAGGGATAAATATATTATAATATACGTTCACGCTTTATTATTTTCTAAAATTAAATATCTTGTTATTGACATAGGCCGCTTATGATAAAGTTTTGGTAGCTAGACAACAAGCTAAACTTCGTGTTAAACAGTTTGATGCCAAACGAAAAAAATTAAAAGAAGATTTAGAAGCACGTGAGGAGGCATACTTGAGATCACTTAATAAAGATACAAGAACAGATGAACAGAAATTAAGGGTATGTGCGATATTGTAGTTTGTATGTTATACTCTGCATTTCTGTTACAGTAATTGTTAACTTGGAACTGTAACTTTCAGGCCGAAGTAGAACGTTTACGCAATGAAGGTTCAAAACAAGTTGAAGAAGAAATAGCATTTGTCAGACAGAAAATTTGGGATCAATTACATGGCTCACAAACTCAGTCAGATACAAACCCACAATATTATAGAATAAAAATGAAGTGGAAAGTATCTAATGACGATCCAAAAAATGGAGGATATGATTATGATACTCTACATAGAATTTTATCCAAGGTTAGTACTTACATTAGAACTTATATTTTGAAATACATATATATATATATGTGTGTGTGTGTATATATATGTACCATTGCCATTGTAGTATGGAGATATCGCAGCTCTTGTTGTGTCATCTACAAAGAGGGGCAGAGCAATAGTTGAATTCAAAGATAGAAATGCTGCAGTAAGTATATGTTTATTAACATAGTCGAACAACGACCATTACATGTATTACAAAAACGTGAAATTCTCTTAGAATCGGAATGTTGGAATGTGAACTTGGGATGTAGTCGGTCGCGAATCCTATAGTATTCGGAAATATGTATTTAATGCTCATAATGTGATATATTAGGAATCTGCAGCAGGAATAGAGATTGGTTTAGCAGGAAATCCATTAATAATCCAAGGACTATGGAATATGAATAAACCATCAAAAAAGAGTACAAATGAATCTTTCAAAACAACTCAAGGATCAACATTATTTCAAGCTTATCGGTGTACAAATACTACAGAACCATCTCCAAATGTCAGTTTCCCTTCTGCACCTGATATTTTCGTAAGTAAATGAGTAGCAAATTTAAATAACATTGTTTTATAATATTTACAATGTATATGTAACATTTGAAAAAATGTTGTTTAGGGACATCAACAAAAAATGTCAGATGCAGAATTTGAAAGTTCGGTGCTTAGCAATTTAAGAAGAGTAGAAGAACGCAAGAGACTTTTAGAGGAATTGAAAACAGAGGAAGGAACATAGGAAAATTTTTGTAAAGTAATGTACCTGTACATAATATATGTAATCGTGGATACACCTTTTTTGTATTTTTGTATTTAATCTTAACGACTCTTTATTGTTTTTTGGTCACATTTTGAACAGTATTAATATACATTTCACAAAATTTCGTTTAATTTTCTTGATGTGCATTATTTGTATTTATTCATCTGTGAATAACTTACAATCTACGACTTAGCAACGGTTGGTATTATCGTAGTATGTAATCTACATTATCAACAGTAATAACTGATGGACTGGCGCCCGAAAATTTTCCGATTGTTTGAGAATTCTAACCTATAATATCCTACACATCGCGTTTTCTTGTAAGTACCTCGAGTTATACAAGAAAAAAGAAGTTTCAATATATAAAGTATTTTAATAGGATCGGTCGTCAACCTTTTGTATTATTTGCAATATTTCAGATCTAAAAGCTCTATAAACACTACATTTTAAGTTGCCAAAAAGAAATGTCAGGTCCAATGGTATTATGTCAACTATGGATGGGAGGTGTAAGTAAAAAATGCTTGATCATTTTTGACTGCCGGAAATATCTTGTAGTTTTATTGCTAAAGCAAAGCACTCATACATTTATGTTTAATGTATGTTATCATTACCACGTATATTTTAAACTTGATATGTAAGTACATTTGCAGTTGGAACCATACATGACAGAAAGTTTTATAATGAATGCATTTCATAAAATGGGAGAGCAGCCCCAAACAGTGAAAGTCATGAGAAATAGATATACTGGAGAACCTGCTGGATACTGTTTTGTTCATTTTCCAACGGATGAAATGGCATTGGATGCTATGCACAAGCTAAATGGTAAACCTATACCTGGTTCAAATCCTGTAAGTACTTTGTTCATTATATTGATTAACTGCAAATTAAAATATTATCTACTGATAATAATGGACTAAATAAGAAGTTATAATAAAATATGTTTTAATTATGACCTAATTAATATAATTATACTTCATTTCAGACAGTCAGGTTTCGATTAAATCATGCTAGTACAACAGGGAAACCAGCAGCTGAAAGAGAATTCAGTATTTGGGTGGGTGACTTATCTACAGATGTAGATGATTATTCACTATACAGAGCATTTGCTGCTAAATATAATTCAATTAGGACAGCTAAAGTAATATTAGATAGTTCTGGATTCAGTAAAGGCTATGGCTTTGTCAGATTTGCTAATGAAGAAGAACAGAAAAACAGTTTAATTACTATGAACGGATATAGAGGGCTTGGTACAAAATCTTTAAAAATCTGTAATGCAGTACCACGACCTTGGAATAAAATGTCAGGGTAAACACTTTTAATATTACTAAATAATACAGTGTTCATACATCTTCTTACAGTTTCAGTTAAAAATATATTGTAATATTTTGTAGATCAACTCCACCACAATCATCCTCTGAATATCCAACGGCAAGTATGAATTCAGAAGCATACAATTATTACGATACATCATCGTACTGGAATAGCTATAGTGCCTGGCAACAAGGTTATTACGAAAGTGAGCCCACTTCGGACGCGTACAACAGTTATGTTACTGATCAGAAGCCGGAAGAAGACGAACTAGAACTTATTGGTACGGTATTGTTTGAATCAATTGAAAGTAGTATTTCAATACATTCGATATATATGTAAAATATTTTTTAGAACACTCAATTCCCATTGACATTGACAAGGCCAATAGAGATATTATAGAACAAGATTACAACTTATGGGATGCTTTGGAAAGTTCAAAATGGATCCCGTGCGATACAATAGAATTATGTTATTAATGTTCGTCATTTGCATCAAGACTGTTTACCTCCAAATGTAGAAATGTGTAGAATATTCGTACAGCATTTGACACATGATTTCAGTACTGGTGTTTACGAATACGAGAAATACATTGCGTGTAACAATTTGCTGATTTTCATTCATACGACATAAATTACACTCGTGTAAGATACAAGGACATAAACCAAAATAAATTTCCTAAATTAAATTCAACACGTAGTATAAAAACTTTAATATCCTACAAACTTTACATACATTCCTATGGTATACGTGTTATTATTCCTCTAATGTTACTGTAAATAATTATAACAGTCGTATTATCGCAATTATGTAAAAAACAGTTCTGTAAAAATCCATATACTTAAAGCAATCACATTATTCGCATTCATTGTTGATGTCGGTGCATTCACCGTCTGCTAATTTTGTAGTAACAGTTGCTAAAAGTTCTGGTGATAACTCTATAGGAGTAATATTTTGCTTTACTTGATCACCAGAACTCACATTAGAACTGACCATGTAAACTTGCAAGACAGTGTTTCCTGGTCCTTCGGCAGATTCTTTTGATAGAATTACTAAAGAACCGGGTTCTACGTTGTTTATGTCAGGAATAGCGGCATTAATCAAATCTGGAGATTTTGTTGTTGGGTTTGTATGAGTAGCATCCACTGTGCTCAAAGCGTCTGTTAATCTTCCCCCCTCATCCGATGAATTATCACAATCCATAGTATTACAGTCTGAAGTAGTATTGTCAAGTCTATTTACGTCAGGAGCCTGTAATTTCTTGACCTTCGGTACTCTTCCTGATCTGGTTGGTCGAATTCGGTAGAATTCTGTTCCGCTGTCAGAGTCATTTTCTACTCCAAACTCACTGTCAGCGACTTCATCTAAGGAATCATCCACTGATTTTTTATTATTTTCCGTACTTTGTTTCTTGACTTTATGTTGTTTATGGCTCTCAATTCTAGAACGTATTTCACATGCTTCCGCTGTCTTTACATATTCTGGTTCCTCTTCATCTTCTGTAGCGTCCATTTCTTCAATGCTAGATGCAACAATTCCTGTAACATTAAGACATAGATGTTTACAATATGTAATACTACCGCGTTACCTGTATATTATCTGTACTTACGTCTTAATCGTTTTTTCATACGTTTGGAACGTTTCTTATCTTTCCCCTCGGATTGTTTTTGTTTCTCCTGATCCTTTTCCGTTTCCTCAAAAGTAGCTGTTTACAAAATACACTTTAATATTATAAACAGAGTGTATACGATAATGTTTAAGAAATTTTACTAATATCCGTGAAATCGTACCTAATTCCTTTTCTAACATATCTATATCAAATTCCTGGTGATATATGAGGGCTTTTTCGATTAACTTTCTATTAACTTTTTCTTCTTTTTTGTATTTCAATTTGATTTCTTGTCGTGTTCTTTTCGGGAAGAGACTTTGCATTAGTAGAAAATCAGTGCCAACCGTATTGAGTGCTTTGTAAAATTTCAGTGTTTCCCATTTGGGCCATTCTTTGCTTTTTTGTCGCCGTTTATAAAAACCACTACCATTGGTGTCTTCATCAACAATAACTTCCTTTGATAATATTTCTTTACTTCGTTTTGCATCAGTTTGTTCTATGACAAGACTCTGTTCGTCTATTATCAATTGACCATCAGGACCTACTTTAACTTGAGGTACTGGCATTGGAGAAAGATCATCCTCGTGTTCTTCTTCCACTTCAGCAGCTCTAAGAAATGAGTACAGAAAGCTATAAATCTAAACCAGACCTTAAACGAAACGTAATGTGATAATACAAATAATAATGTACTTACTGTACTTCAGATATCTTTCTTTGAGTTTGTGCTCCTTCTCTTGCTCTTTTCATTGGATTAGTGACAGGATTGTAATATATCAAGTCATACATTGTTAGTTTGCTTCTATCTGGTGTCTTGTTTTCATGTTTTAAAAGAAATTCTCTTCTGGCCTCGGCTAATTTCCTTGCAGATTCAGAGACCATCATGCGTCTTTTCTGGCCTGTTTTTATTACTGTTATATTATTGGTAGGGGTAATATTATTGCTAACTTCTTTGTTGCTCTGTACAGAACATACTGAATCATTTCTAATTCGATTTGGGACAATTAAAGTTGCTCTTTTACTATCATCTTCAGACTCGCTTGCACTTGCCCCACTTCCCTGTACACTATTTCTACGTATTCTCCCACCACTGTCAAACCTTGGTATTGGCCTCATGAAACATGAACGATTTGGAACAGTTTTTTGTGGAGATGCTAAAAACAAGAAACATAATGTATCTCTTATAATATAAGAAGATTGATACAGTAGAAAGTAATTTGTCTTAAACTGTATGTAAACTTACTACTTTCTACAGTTGTAGAATTTTCTGATGACTGTACTTTCTTTTCTTCTGGTTCATTTTGTGATTTAACATCCTTTTCAGATGTTAACTTTGTATGGCTTTCCAAACTAATATTTTCTGCATGTTCTTGTATTAATTCTACATGCTCATTAGTTGTATGACTATTTTCATCACATTTAGTGGGAATTTCTTGAGTTGCTGTTTCTTTATTCTTATCTTCATGTTCATCAGTTTGGTCTGCCCTTTTAGTATCTTGCATTGGCCTACGCCTCACTGGCACTGTGGCCATTACTTTAATTCGTGCTCTCCGCATTTTTGATACAAATATTTTTTAAAAACTTCAGAAACTATAATAATGAGATATTAAAATAGGTAAGGCTGTCACTGAAGTACTAATATTAAAATTTGATAATGACAATCAATGAACGAAAATCGTGAATACATACTGCAAAATATTCATGAGTGAACCGAATAATAATTCGATTATGATCACAATATTTTATAAGTCGTACTTTCTTCGAGTGTTGAGTTATCTTCATAAAACGCGTAATTTATCATCCAACAAGTTATTCAATCTGTATTCTGCTTTAAGTGATTTGGTATTGTAACGAAAGAACGTAATTGTATCTTGAGAGAATAGGCATTCCGCGTACAAACATAACATATTTTTCCAAGCTGACACAATACCACACGGTAATGATACAAAACGCATGCAGTAACTTAAAGGACTTTCAATAACGTTAATACGATTAAAAAAGCATCTGCTTTTATCATGCCGATACATACGCAATAGCGGTACATGCTATTTGCAAAGGTTATATAGCATTTTTGCTAAAATATGTTACAACAAACTGACACTTACAACATCTGACACATGAGAACACTTTGAGATGATGTAAGTTTGGACTAATGATGATAGAGGTGGCAGGCCAGTCAGCTCCGAGGAACTATGAAAATCAGAAATAGGCAGATCATGGAAACGGTAACTTATGAAATGTAGCATAGCTGAGCATGCACATTTATCAGAGCTATGACCCACGAGGCTGCTGCTCCCACCGGGCTTATAAAAGTTTAAAAATAGTTAAACATTCGGCGATGAGCCGCCCGATGCCTCACCTTGGATTCTGGTGCCCGTGCAAATTGAATGTCAATTATTATTGTTGAGGAATCAAGTCATTCTTAAATAATAGTCTTCTAGCGCACAAAATTATGGCTTCGCGAGTTACTCTTTCACAGGCCCTCGGCACAGATGGAAGTGATTATAATCATAGACAAAAAGTTGCATCTCAGTATCAAGTGAGGTGAGAAAATGTGACAGAAGAAGAAACTCAATTTCATTCGTTTAATTTTTATTGTAAATATATAGTATCTGAACCGCCCAGGTATGTGCTTTGTAATTCATAGCTTGATCTTTTTTAGTGCAACAAACAAATCAAGATTGAAATATTGCATATTTTTTCACTATCTCCTTTTCTTTGTGATGCTTGCTAAGTTATCAGCAGATATTTTAGATCGTTTGGATATATTTATTTTAGAAATAGAAGAATTACAAGTACCTCAGGTATGTATGATATATGACAAAAGTTTGGGAAATCTTTATGAAATCTATTAAATGCATTAATTATTATAGCCTCTTTGGTGGGAGTACATATGGTGCCTCAGTTTATTGTTATCATTCCTTGCCTTATCGGCCATAAAAAAAAACAGAATTAAGACATTGAAGCAGTATATGATAGGAATTGCTGTATTGGGATATGGCCCACTTATTTATGCAGCTACTTATTATTTCCCTGATGTATGGAAATATTTAACTGTTGGTAAAACAGACGAGATTCACTTATGGCAGGTAAATACAATTTTTTTACTTATACAAATATAACTGAAATGGTATTCTTTGAAACATACATTTCTATCTTGTTTGTAGGACTTGCCATATGGATTACTGTGGTATGTATTCATACTTGCCACATCTCAAACTCATTGTTTCTCCCTATACTTTTCCTGGAACCTCCTTAAAGCCTGGAAAGCAAGAGGTGCTAAGAAGGCAGAATAATGCCATTTATATGTTATTGTAAAAGAATGTTACTTATAGAATCAAGAACTTAAGGAATTATATTTTTACCTGCAACAAATTGATTGCAAATTTACTCTTTATGAACTGTTGTATAGGATTGTATTTATTTATTGGCAAGGTAAATGTAATGCAGGATTGATAACTATAATTAAATGTTGAAAAATTGTAAAGAAGATATGAGAAAATATTAAATGAAACTATTATTTAAAGGGGTGATTTATATATCCCATGTAAAAATGTTATTCAAAAGTGTATGGTGTATGGACATATTGTGATTTAATAAATTCAGACTAATAAATAAACAAACGGGAAAAAAACTCGTTCTAAATAAATATCACAGTGATTGCCGCTTCCGAGAAACCTAATATGCTGGCGAATGAAATGTACTTTCCGTCACGTCGTTTAATGTAAACGGACCTTACTTGTTTGTAAATATCGTACCTTCGGCGGAACCATGTGCAATTAGGGATGATGTGATGTTTTAGGTTAGGGTATGTTAGTGATTTAGGTTAGGATACATATTTCAGTTCACGACAGTTTTGCGGTCTGACTAAATAAAATATTTATGAACAATATAAAGTAAATATGGCAGTAACGTTCTGTGTCGTTTATTATCAGTGAATGATTCATTCGTACGTGATAGTGGCATTTGAGGTTAACCATTTTCAACCGAAGTAAAGATGAGTTTTAATAAAGCTAAGGAATGTGTGGAAGAAGGAGACGTTGTAATTTTATACATTAACCCTAATAACATGCACTCTATTGAAGTAAAAGACAAAATAAAAAATAAAAATGGCAAAGATGTCGACAATGTATTCCAAACAACATATGGAGCACTCAATGTGTTTTCCCTTATTGGACACAAATATGGTACAAAAGTTGAACTTTCACGTGGTTGGGCTTACATATTACAACCAACACCAGAATTATGGACCATAACACTTCCTCACAGGACACAAATTATTTACAGTCCCGACATAAGTTTGATTATACATTTAATGGAAATTGTACCTGGGAGTATAGTCATTGAAACAGGTAGAACAAATTTAAGGAAAATAATTATAATTATATACCATTTTACACTTAATCACCAACCTAATAATCAATTTTTATGATAGGGACTGGAAGTGGATCACTTTCTCATTCCTTAATCCGGACTATACGTCCATCTGGTCACCTTCATACATTTGACTTTCATAAGCAACGTGTTGAGTGTGCATCGCATGAATTTCAAAGACATGGACTTAATGATTTTGTGACATTACAACACAGGGATGTGTGTGAACAAGGATTTGGAGATAACTTAAATCATAAGGTTGATGCAATCTTTTTGGATCTACCACATCCATGGTTGGCAATAGATCATGCAACTAGCGCATTGAAGTTGTCAGGTAATAAATTAAAAAGAGAGAAGGAAAACTGAAGCATTTAAGTTTCTTTTTGAAAGTTAATAATCATGATATGCGTAGGTGGAAAGCTCTGTTCTTTTTCTCCTTGTATTGAACAAGTACAACGTACTCATGAGAAGCTGAGATCCAAAGGATTTGTTGAACTAAATACATATGAGTGTCTTCAAAGGGAACTAACAGTACAGTATAAAGATTTACCTGTATTGAATCTTGAATGTTTAAAGCAGAAGGTTTGTAGCAAAATGCCATTGAATTCCTACTAAAAGAACAATATTGAAAACTAGTTTTATTTAGCTTTGCTTTCTCTATAAAATCAGAGTTAACATTTTTCAGCATACGGACGAAGCAGCAACTAACGATAAAGACAAGGAAAAACAGGAACAAACTAAATTACTCACGGTTAAACATGCACAGACGTTACCTGGTCATACAGGATTTATCACGATTGCTACTCTCCCTCCGTTTTTTGCACGGAAAGTCGGACACACAGATGACCCAACCGAGGGGTAGCTGAATATTGTACTTTTTTACTGACTTAAAAACAATAAATTATGGAATGTTGTGCTATAACTGACTTTTAATATGCAATGGCACATAGGTTTTAAATGAATCGATACGGTAACCGCATCAATTGTAAAAAAAATGCAAGCTTTAAACTATTAGTAAAAATTAATGTCATGGTTTGCAATTTTATTCCAAACGACTTCATTGTTCTTTATTGGGATTCCACGTTAGATAATCTGCTCGTGTCGCTGCCTGATATTCTTTGACTAAATATTCGACGACTTCTCGAGAGTTATCTAATTCTTGCAGATTGTCTTCGAACATTTTTTCTTTTCGAAATTGTTCCAGAAAAGCTTCTCTCTTTCGCAGTTTATCAAACTGCTGTAAAGCTCGATCGAACAGCTAAAATTGTTTGTTAAAAAAGTTACTGATTCTATAGAATTTCAAAAAAGGATTATTATTTAGCACTATTTAAAGATACTTACTGATGAAATGTTAGTATGATTAGCTAACATTAAACCGGATACTCTATGTGTACTTTGTATGTACGGTGATTTTCTTGAAAGTGCCACCTGTATACTGGCTGGACCCCAAGGTATAAATTGTGCGAGTTTTCGTTCTCGAATTCTTTGCAATGATTTGTGCACTTGTGTGGGATCTACTTCGCCCTAAAAGGCAAAGATTTCATCTTATAAAACTGACTATTCGAAATAACATTCGTTCTGGTGAGAGAATAGTTTACATACTTGGATTATATTCAAAATTGATATGTAACAATGTGATGCATTTCTGTCTAATGCCGTGGAGACCATCATATTCTTTGGTTGGAGCAGACGTCTCATAACGTCCAACACAGATGTTTTTCTAACAGATGCACCCTGTATATTGACATAAGAATAGGATTTAAATATTGGGTCATTTTCAAAAACCACTTGTTCTGTTAACATAAGTTTACTTAAAATACCTCTTGGTCTGTTGTAAGAGGGGTATATCCAGTCATGAGAAAATGCAAACGTGGTGTTGGTATTAATGGTGCAATTAAACCAACCAAATCGTTATTCATGTATGAGGGATATCTGAAGTTACATTTATATCAGTCAATTTATAAAATATGTACACTTTCTAACAATGCTACATAATATAAATAAATACCTGAGAGTAGCTGTGCTCACAGACATAATTGTGGATACAAGTTTATTGATTTGTGTAAAACTTGGGTTTTGTATATGTAGCCTATCAGAAGCAATTCTGTTCAAGGCAGTGTTATCCAAAACAACTACACAATCAGCACACTCAGTTAATCTTTTTAAAGTAAGCAAGGAATTGTATGGCTGTACCACAACATCACTAGAATAAAAACATTATATACTTTGTTGTCTTTGAAACATTGATTATTGCTATGTATACCTTATTTCATCTTGATTTGGGAAAACACTGTATGTTTGTATCAATTTTTTAGGGAATCGATCTGCTAAGGATTCTAACATAAATGACCCCATGCCTGATCCAGTTCCACCTGCTATTGAATGACACAATACAAATCCCTGTAAATAAGATGACTCCACATGTAGTGATATTTTTAAAAATATAATGTCTTTAGAAACAAGGTTGTATTTCTTTACCTCTAAACTGTCACTTCCATCAGCTTCTCTGTCTAGAATATCAAAAATTTCTTCCTGCAATTTTTCTCCTTGATGATATCCAGAAGCCCAATTGTTTCCAGCACCCCCACCATGTTTGGATAAATATATGTTTTCTGGATTGTACAGCTAAAAAGTAAAAGAGTATGTAGTTTTTGTCTTCACTGATTCATAATTATGATTGATAACTTATTAATACTTTTGAATATGGGGAAGTCATGATTGTGTGGATCACTCTTGGTTCCAAATCCAACAAGACTGCACGAGGAATGTAATGCTCATCATCGGACTGGTAAAAGAAGACATCTTTCCTGTCACTTCCTTCTGTTGCGTACTCTTCCAAAATACCTTCTGGACTGATGCCATGTTCGGCACAAAGTTTCTTCCAAAATTCGAACCCAACTAAGAGCAACAGGTGTAATTAATAGCACATAATACGTTACAGACTGAATAGACTTTGAAAAAAATATATTTGATATGTAATATTAAAAAGATATTGTCGCTCACTTTGATTGCCACACTGTCCTAGTTGCAGAGTAATAATCTCGCACGGCATTATCGTTTATTCCAATATTTCACACTGACTATTAGCTCACGATGAACTTTACTATCATTGACGTTTTAATGCGATGTTTTGCAGTTTATTTCACAGTACATTGTAATGTGTTTCGCTCAAAAACGGGAGATTCGTTCGCGCCGACAGAACGCCACAACGATGAAAATAAGACTGACGTTCTCGTTCGTTAATCCTTTGGTTCCATCGGAATTGGCCAATGATTAACCTCGAAACTTTTCAAACGAAAATGATTGATGACGTCACTCCTAAACAAAAGATATTCTAGTACAGTTGACGGTTAGAACAATGTCCCCTTCAGAGGTGGCGCCGATTATTTATAGTGCGGGAGCACACTAGATGGATATCATTTTTTTCATATTCTTAATTTAATGCTAGGAAAAATATAATGTAATGACTTGTATGCGAAATATGTTTACTGACATTTTGTTTCACACATTGGTAAATCGTGTTTCACATAACCTGGTTATAGAACGTAAACAAAAATGTGTACATATCTAACGTAAACTGTCATATATACTACATATATATTTTGTTTACATATCGTGCATTGTAGTGGTGTAATTGAAAGAATTATTATTATTTAACGTTAAAGTTGAATTAAATGAGTTTGGTATGCGCGTCACGTTATCGGAATATGTCACCGTTTTAATTTTACTTGTATTTGCAGATATGTCAAGTTGCATAAGGATCACTAAGTATGTTGTAACGGCTCCCAGTATCTAAAAAGTAATTAAAGAATAAAGTATGTAAAAATGTGTGAGGCATAACACTTACTGAACATATAACCTCGAAGTCTATTTCATAAAATCCAAACGCCGTGAAAACGAGATTCTCGTGAATCATTTGAAGGGAAAAATGCACCACCTAAAACGAATATATTAAAAGAAGTTCGGAAATATTATGTTAATGCGTTTAACTCTCGTGAATTAATACCTCGTTCTTCTGAGAATCCATAAAATAATCATGGAGTATTCTTGCTGTTAAAGTAGACTAAAATGCCAAAATGAAAAGAATGGTAATAAAAGATAGCATTGTCTTTCGTGGTTCCGTAATGGTAGTTTGGAAATTAAAAATACCTCGTCTTTGGTTCGTTGACACACGCTACTGATAAACAACACTCTCCCTATGTAGTACAGTGCATTGAGCAAATTAGGGATAACTATTTGCAAGTTGTATATGTCGTTAGAATTATAATAAATCTCGTGGATCTCATAAAATTCATTGATAATAGTAATTAAAGAAATCGCGGAGCTAACGAGAAGATGTAAACCAAAATCCGCGTTTGCCTGTTGAGAAAAAGTGGGTCAACGAAATATACCTTAGGGATTGCACCTTTTATAATGCTGCATATGTACCTTGATAGCAAATTCGTAGAGTAGATGATAAAGAAAACGTGAGCTTTGAATATCCGGTAGCGTAATTTGGCCAGATTTGTTGAAAACCACATTGGAACGTGCCAAAAAATCTAAATATTTAATCATTGGCCTGTTTTTCTTTCCTTCTCGAATCATCAGTTTATTTAATTCGCTAAACCTTCGTCGTATCATATACATAATATTTACAAATAAACAATCAGCCACTAAAGTAATAGTGGCCGAGAAGTAATAATGAATACTGTAGGATAATATGTGGAAGGAGTGGTCATTGAGGAGGAAAAATATACACCTCATACTTAAAGAAAGTGGCATCAATAGTAAAAAGCATAACTGCAGTACTTGTACACGAAAACTTAGGACACGCGGAAATTGCAAGTTTTGCGACCTGAAATAATGTATTGTTTCATATTATGATTAGTAGTATTGTCTGCTTGGACCATTGTACTTACAGCAATAAGTTGTCTATAGCATCTAAATCCTTACGAGAGATTACAAATTGAGTGGTATTAACCCACGAACTGCAGAGTAAGATAAAAACCAGGAGCGTATTCGTGCAATAGCGCAACCAAATAAGAAAACTCTTCACCGAATTGTACTGGCAGTGCAGTAAACACAAATCTTTCGTTGCCGCGTAGATTATTATAATGAAACTAAAGATAAGGAATAAATTGTACAATTTTCCCAGAGTGCTGAAGAGATTCAAACCGAGAAGCTTGGAAGCACACTCAATTGGTTGCGTCGTCAAGCTTCCGCACTGCTTTTTTTTCAGTTTCTCAAACGTGTACATCCTTAACGAAGTTTTTTCTTTATTTGCGTATGTGTCTGTTTAGAAAATTGTCAAATGAGTGTACATTCAAAGTTATAATTCACTGTAATCTTACATATTTGTTGCGGTAACATATAAATTAGCTTAAGATATTTTAAAAACTATTTAATGATGACGCAATCCCTGTACAATATAAATGATGGGATGCATGCTCGTGATACCATTAAAAAAAATATAAAACAATTTGATTATGTTAAAGCAGATACAAGATTTACTTTTAAATACAATTCTAAACAGTGGCTTAATATTTACTATCATAATACTGACATATTTAAATTACCTCTATCAGTAATGCGGAGAAAATATGATGTATCCGAATGTCCGCCGCGAGATTCTTAACATAAATTTCAATATTATTGCCAGGAAAGTGAAGAAATCTATGCCAAACTGCATTCGTATGCAGTTGCCTCGCGCATGTGCAAAATGTCACAATTATACCTATACATCGATTTCCCTGCTGATTTGCAACGATTTGATAAATCTCTACTGGGATTAATTTCAAACCATTACGTGTTGTACTTTATAATCGCTACATCCAATCGCGCCGAGTATTATTATGTTTTTTGTATCAGGAAATCAATAGCACTGATAAATAACAGCAGCCTTATGGAACTATGATTACAAGGTACAATAACTGCGCAATTTGCGCATATGAACTACTAAAAGTAGAAGTTATCACATACTTATATAGCTATCCAATAACTAGTAGTATATACAGTAACCAAATATATACAAAGCCAAAAAAATCACGTTTTCAGTTGATCATATGAAGTTATAGGAATTGATATTTTAAATAATTTACGCTCTGATCTTTGGGTGACGATAAACGGAAAGAGGTACTTGTATAAAAAATTAAATGCTTAATACTCCTCCTCATCGTACCCATATCCAAAATCACCATCATCGTCGGATCCGCCATGGCGGCCAAGCATTTGACCTACGGTCATTTCTGTTGGGTCGGCGTCTACGTCTTCATCGATGTAATCGTCATTTTCATCGGCTGCAAGGACATGTATAAATTTCCTCGAGGGTACTGCGTAACATCTGTCCAAACAATCATTATAATATTTACCTGCATCACATATATTCATTGCGGATAATGCAGACGGTGGTTCTTTCTCTTCCAGCAATGGTTCCGCAACAATTGGTTCCGCTGTCTCACTCTTCCGCGCTGGCACATTCGGTTTCTGATTGTAACTTTTACGGGTTGAGGGGACTTTTGCGGTTTCCGACTTCGTAGGAGACACGGGGTTGAGCCTGTTTAGTGATGCATTGTTCGTTGAACAATAATCGTTATGGTAGACATCGCAATCCCTATTTCTAAACACAAATATTTCATAATAATCGTAATATACTGACGTCTTAGGTGTATTCGTGGAATGATCCAAATCCGATTTACGCGGAGACATTGCAGGGGATTCGGAGTTTTTCGGTTGCTGGTTATTAGAAACATTCACATTAACATTCAGACTCTTAAGAACTTCGTAATTAATTTTAGTGGAAATTCGCTTCTCCTGCAGCATTTTTTCAATTGCTTCACCTGTAAAATACATTTTTCATAAATTTGACAATTCGAGGAAATTGTTGAAACACTTGTTTCCTACCGGCGCTGTTCGCTGGTGTTTGATTTTTATTTTTCTTCGTTGTTCTTCTCCTCTTCTTCTCGGGCTTGCCCTCTTCCTTTTCTCTCTGCCGCTTTTCTTCTTTTTCTAAATGGAACGTTACAACATGAAAAATGCATAAACTCCACGTTCTCGAACTTTAATTTTCCGTCATACCTTTTTGTTGCAACAAATACTCTGCATTTACTTTATTCCATAACGTATGCTTATACTGTGCTTCTTTTTCCGACATAATATAACTATCTAATTCGTCATCATCCAAGTCAGTAATATCTATTTCACCGGATTGCTGAAACGATAGCACGTTAGATCATCAACGAGCAAACTCGGCTGAATCATGATCGTAGGAGAATGATTAACGTGAAAATGAATTACGTTTTCAAAGACTGAATAGTCATTTTTCTCCTTCAGTTCAGCATCTCGATCATTTATGGACATCATAGAAGCGATATCCGGTCCTAAAAAATGTGGTTTCATTTTTGAATATCCATGAAACTCAAAAGCGTTTAAAATACCGTATAATTATGATTTTACCTAGTCCAGTGATATTTGGAGGATTATTTTCTTCAACCACTGAATCCAACACGTCTGGATTATCTGGATCACCATCGACGCATTGTTGAATTATACTTAAATTACTTTCCCGAATAAACCGATCCGCCTCCTCGGTTTCCGCAAACGAAGCTACAATTTTTATTATTCATGAAACGTCGAAGAACTGCTTTAACAAATAATTTATGTTAATCAGAAAAAAGTGTAACTTCTTACGACTATTCTTCCGCTTCCTCGTCGGTTTTCCCGTTTTCTGTATCTCCAATTGCCTATCGATTTCCGTTTGTAGTTCGCTTAATTCTGTATCTATATTCTCCAACTTGAATAATGTATAACAGGTATAATTGTTACGATTATCGAAATTTTAAATTTTACTTAAAAGACGCAAAGATCCTTACTTTTTGTAATCGTTCTCTGTCCTTCTTACGCGCTGCTTTAAATGCCGGAGGATCTTGTTCTTCCTCTAAATCGATCGTCATAAATTCCTCTAATGTCAAAGCGCTAGAAGGGGTATCTCCGAACTCAATTAATCTAAAAATGATTATGAAATATTGGTGTAACGTTGTAAGTTTCACAAAAAATTACTTGTTGTATTACTCCAGATACATTAAGTATGTATTTAGGTCAGCAAATTGTTTTCACAGTACCTTTTGCGTAATGTTGATTCGTGTACTTTGACAATTTTTATGATATCAGCGGGCGATCTATTAAATTCGTGTAATCGAGCAGCCATCAATAATGCTGTTGTAGAAAAACAAAATATTATTCAACTGTCCTAGTGGTGTAGTATTTTTTGTAGTAAACAAGGAGTACTTTGTTGCCTGAATGAAGGCCTGATTTAATTTCTGAAAAGCATTATCTTTTCATACCTGCCCCACATAAGCCCGAAGGTCTTCGACCACTATGAATACTATCACGTTTCATTCTTTGAACTACCCTTAATGCGGTCATTGAAACTTCATGAGTTTTTTCACCAAACTCGAGTTTATTAGCGAACCTCATTATGTAAAGACATGGATCTGCAATAAAAGAACGTACCATTACAAGCATGACATTGAAGATCTATTAAATAAATACTGGAATCCGAATTCTATCCTAAAGAACATAATGACCGATTTATGCCATTTGTCTGCTGTTACTATTGCGACGTATACTATTTTTTATGACGTATAATTTTACAAGTTGGTAAAGTGTATAATCGTGATTGGGATATCATTGAAGGATAAAATTTATTATTATAAGTGATGCGTAGGCAGTAGGCATGAGTGTAGGGTGGCGCGCATAGGTTTGTCAATCATCGGGAAAACATATATTTTAATCCTCGAGCGGAAAAGAAGCTTATACGGGAGACTTGGAAGTGTGGACGCGCACGCTCTGAATTGCCTTCTATTGACCGACGTGCGGGAGCGGTGCGAAGCCATGCGGAGCTGTCTGTCTAACCAGCGCCCGCTTTAATATGGCGCCCGTCTAGCGAAATCGAAAAATCGCGCTCGCCCTTCGTTCCGCGAGAAAACACCGTGAGGACGTCGCGATGGCAATGTCCAATTTGTACTCGAAAATCTCCACTAAGCCGATGAAGCGCTTTCAAGACAACATCATGGTCAAGCAGACCAACACTTGGGTCAATGGTAAGATAACGAAAAAAACAATGCACCCTTGACAATTACGTGCCTATAAACATCCCGTATTCACCACCCCCCAGAATACTGTTTTGCGTCCTTTCCGATTTTCAGTGTTATCTTCATTGACTCACCCCTATTTCATATCAATTTCGCTCTTGCATGACAAATTAGTATTTTTCACTTTTTGGGACAATGTATACCACGATCGCAACTCAGAATTATGGAATTAAGAATGCACATACATATGACGCAGTTATTATTTTACTGCCGTTCTCACATAATATGTGAAATAACGAATGTGTCATTATAAGATTAATTGAACGTGGGTCGTGTACAGGGAGGTGACGTGTGTTGAGCATGAACTTTAAACACACTCATCATGAACAATTGAACAAAATTTAATAAACAAATAACATGTCCTAGTTACGTTATACTTTTAGCTTTTAACTTAAAGAAGCGCTGTTATAAATATTTGCATTCCGTGAAGCCTGTCTTATTGTTTATTAGTGCAGAAAACACAATATAAATAAAATTCTTATTAATTGTTTTTTCTACACTTTTTTGGTCGTGAGATTTTTAGATTTGTCAAAGAATATTTTTGTGTACATAGCTGCACATATAAAATGCTCGTGCAATTTTGTATCCCCCCAACTCGTGCGTAATGTATCACGTGCGTACGGAAATACCCGAATATGAGCCGAATTAGAAAAACCTTAACGACGTGCTATACACGATAGTATATCGGATACACTATTGATATCGTCTAAATACAAGATGCAAATTCAAACTTCAAGATTCGAAATGATCGAATCGGTGCTCAACGTGAAAGTCTGATATTACGCTGCTGCTCATACTATCATCGATTTTGCAGAATAATGTACACTGACGATAAACGTACGATGTTGATGTTATTTTCATGTATAATATTCACAACTGTTTGGACCAATGATTAATTTGACGACCGTTAATTTGGTTGATCGTGTGTCGAACAGCATGCCAAATAAAATCTTATCCATACATGATTAGTCACAAATTTCAAATGAATTGCCCAAAGTTACGTCTAATTTATACTTTAACTTAACCTCATTTGTCATTAATTCGCGCATAAGTTTAGGTTTCATGTAAGAGATGATTCAAAGACAACGCCTGTATAAGTTTAAAAAAATGTACTACAGATTGTATCGACAAATCCGGGAAGGCTATGGAAAAAAAATGTGATTGCCAACGACTTTCCAATGTATCAATGATACCGAAAGTTCTTAGCAACAAAATATGTTAGTGACGTTTCAGTGGTCGTGACGATAATTCGGTTTTCCTGTATATTTCAGCCGAATCACCAAATAATTTAGCAGATTCCCCCCCATCAGTAAATTCACTATCATCCTCTACAATACTGCAACGAGAAGGAGCAATCAATCAGCCACTCAGTGCTCCAGCATCGCCACTGTCTTCCTTATCATCCCTAGTAACTCAGTTAAATCTACCATCACCAGAAGATTGTACACAAGATCCTAATTGGCAAGCAACAAAACCTACAGTTCGTGAACGAAATGCTGCAATGTTTAATAACCACCTTATGGCCGACATTATATTCATTGTTGGCAGCCCAGGTTAATATTCTTCCGATACAAACAAAAATTTTAGCATGTATTATTCAAGTCCCATTTAAAAACTAAAAGAAGCATATAGTAACATATGTGTTTCCTGCAGGACATACTCAGACTATTCCGGCGCACAAATATGTTCTAGCCACGGGTAGTTCTGTATTTTATGCTATGTTTTATGGAGGACTGGCAGAAAACAAAAAAGACATTGAAGTACCAGATGTAGAGCCAGCTGCTTTTCTTGCCCTTTTAAGGTAAATGAATTGTTAATACCTTATGTTTTGCTTAAATCACCTTCTACTACAATTGTACCACATGGCCCACTTTGTCCTTCAGGTATATGTATTGTGATGATGTACAATTAGAAGCAGACACAGTCTTAGCAACACTCTATGTGGCTAAGAAATATATAGTACCACATTTGGCACGTGCGTGTGTTAATTATTTGGAAACAAGTTTGACTGCTAAGAATGCATGTTTGCTTCTTAGTCAGTCTCGGTTATTTGAAGAACCAGACCTCATGCAACGTTGCTGGGAAGTGATAGATGCTCAAGTAAGTCAAAGCCAAAGGTTGCTAAAGTCTATTACTTTGAATGAAAATTTGGATATGATGTCAGATGACAAATTGTATCCTAATTGCATAGATCGCTCATTGAGTTTCCACTCATGTGGTGATATTTGTATTAACAAGTTCGGGAATTCTCGGTATACCTGTATGTTTAAAACTTTCAAAGATACTACCAGTAGCTGCCAAAACTTTCAAAATAGATTACCTATATTGCCGTACTGTTTAAGCTTATCTGAAAATAATTGCTCTTCGAAAACCATTGGTAACAAACGGTCACTATTTTCTCTCTTCCGAACACGTAGTGAACCCTACGTTTTAGACAATAAACTAGATATTGAAGTTACGCAGAACATAACGTATCACGACAGTTTCATGGAGCACTATGAGTATAGAAAACGCGTTATAAGTGTATGCGATCTGTCGAGCAATAATTACAATGAGTTTGCCAGAGTAGTAAGTGTTAATAAAGACATCGGCTGAATGTAAACAGACTAGTGAACTTTCATGTTCAATCACTGCCAGATGTTTTTGTTCTGAATTCGTTATCGAACTTGCATATAATGCTTTGCAATGCACATAAAATTTATGATATCAATTTTTATGAGCAATACCAAGATCATGGAATACCGACACTTGTTTATTAAATAATGAAGGACTTAGAGTACAAGTAAATCATAATTTAGAGTATACATTAAGATATGTGATACTTTAAAGTTAATAAAATTCTAATAGTGTTAAGTAGATTAGCAAAAAGTAAAAGCTCATAATATGCTGCAAACTGTAATGTTCTGAAATATAGATTTACGCAATATTTTGTGATGCGGTAATCTAGCTGCGACATTCATTTTGAGAATAATGGCTGTTATCGACAAAAAGTTCTAAACTCAGTATTTCAAAGCCTAAAATTTCATATGTCGATCATATTTGTTGCAAATTACTTCAGTTTTATATCACTACCATACTTATATTGTATAAGTTTCTTTTGAAGACTGTACGTAGTTCTGCATATTTTTATGAAAAATAAATATGATTGTACAAAGAAGAGCAAAACTTTCTGTGTTAAATACTTCTTTCATATTCAAATTTATTATACATATAATATCGGTGAATACCTAAAGAAACCCTTTACGCGAAGAATTAAAAAGATGTATTGTACAGGCGGAAATGGCTCTGAGGTCCGACGGTTTCGTGGACATCGATGTACATACACTTGAATCCGTTCTATCTCGAGAAACTTTAAATTGTAAAGAAATTCACATATGGGATGCCGCATTGCGATGGGCTGCTGCTGAATGTATAAGACAAGAATTAGAACCTACGCCTACTAATCAAAGACGGTTATTAGGTAAGCATCTAATCTTTTAAGAAGTATCTAAAAAGCAAACAGTCCCCTACGTAACACTTATATTTCAGGAACCGCACTGTATTTAATCCGACTTCCAGTTATGAATTTGGAAGAGTTCGCTAACAGTGCGGCTCAGACCGGCATACTAACGCAGCAAGAAACTATCGACGTGTTTCTACATTTTACTGCCAGTAATAAGCCACAACTTTGTTTTCCTACGAAACCTCGCCAAGGTTTAAAAACTCAGGTAAGAGTTTGTAAACATATATATGTTCCATAAATCCCTATTAGACAAAGAAAGACTGATCTAATTCGAGTAAATTATGATTTCAGGTTTGTCACAGATTCCAATCGTGCGCCTACAGGTCAAACCAGTGGCGTTACAGAGGACGTTGTGACTCGATTCAGTTTAGTGTTGATAAGAGAATTTTTGTCGTTGGTTTCGGTTTATATGGAAGTTCGTCGGGTGCTGCAGATTATAATGTTAAGATAGAACTGAAGAGACTCGGTGTTGTGTTATCAGAGAACAGTACGAAATTTTTCTCGGATGGATCAAGCAGCACTTTTCACGTGTACTTCGAGAACCCAATTCAAATAGAACCAGAGTGTTTCTACACGGCAAGCGCAATACTCGACGGTGGCGAGCTGAGTTATTTTGGTCAAGAAGGCATGTCAGAAGCTACTGTCGGAAGTGTAAATTTTCAATTTCAGTGCAGCTCGGAGAGCACTAATGGTACGGGCGTCCAAGGTGGCCAAATTCCTGAATTAATATTCTATGGGCCGCCCTCAGACGATTGACGCAAGATGCAGGCGGAAGTTATGATTTAATGAGCGGAGCAAAGTAAAAGCAGGGCGTAAGTTTTAACAGCTATTATGTTAAAACAGATTTGCACATATTGTAATAATAAAACAGATTTAATGGATGCACTCTAGAGCCCCAAATATTTTTAAGTATAGCAGCGCATGTACTCTAATAAGGAAGTAATCATTTAAATGATCTACACGAATAAACTTACAAACTTTAGTTGCAGAATGGGTGTGTAAAAAATATCCTGTATTTGATTGGTCAGTAAGATACTCGCGATATAACTTACGTTTAAATGTATGAAAAATGTTTGACTGTCATGTTTTTACGAATCTTTTATACTTTATTGTTATCTTTAGAGATAAGCTTGTAAATCAGTTGTTTACTCAAACAAACGTTGAGACACTTCGGTTACTTCTTTCTGTAATATGATTTTAGGCAGTCACATGTGATTTTTCTCAAAGTACCAATTTATGATAAGCACTAGTACTATAAAAGACTGTATTTCTCATATTCTCACTTGTTGTTACTTGATGTTTTGTATTACTAGACGGGGGGATTATTGCGTGCACAAACCATATAGAAGCTTTATTTTTCATTGCGGACAATTTTTGTTTTATATTGAGAACATCAAATTGAATGGACTGTTAATTACGTTTTGTTTTTAAAGGGGTATGATATGGTATGTGTGCAATTATAATACTACAGCACGGTATATAACTGTCCTTCAATAGTAAACAATATACTGTGTGCAACATTGTTGTATTATGGCACAAATCTTTATATCTTATGACAGTTGGTACATTGGAAAGTGCCCTCAAATGTGTAATGTTATCAACCATACTTTGTACAAACTGATGCCTTCCTATTAATGGTATATATAGCTAACCAGTGCCAACAAGTAAGAGACAAATAAATGTAGAATTCCACTCTGTAACTAGTTTCAAATTATCAAGTTGCAAATTAAAGCAAAATGGAAATACCACATTGAGTTTATTATTACCCTGCTCAACATCTGCATAATATTGAATAACTAGCAGCACTATATTAGTTTACAATCAGATGTACATACTACAAGGAAATCACGTGCAATGTTTTAAGTCACATGTAAAACTTACCCACTGAAGGAATGTTGATACACAAAGCCTGAGTAAACCGTAAATATGTCCTCCCCAACTCATGAACACATATTTGGAGCACATCACTGATGTCAATCAGCATGTCTAATGGTACAATTAAAAATTTCATTAAAGTTATACTGTACAATAGTTCGTTTAAATAAATCATAAAAAAATTCATACGTGCAGTGCCTTCAGTTCTACATGTGATGTAGACACAAGCTGCATGATTATGAGCCTGTTTCCTTCCTCGAGTCAATTGACGATTCAAAGCCATTTTATAAAAATTCAGGGATGTATCGATACAGTGTTGATTTAATCTAAAAAAACCATTTCATTAGAAGTGTACAATGGGATATACATTATAGAACAATCAAATTATACATACTGTAATTGCATACAAAGGTGTGTTATGCCCTTGCGGGCATTCTGTAATGTGATTCCTCTGGATTCTTTTCCATTTACATGGTATGCTAAACAGACATACCAAGAATGATAATACATATAAACAAACAATAAAAGGTATAATATTTACAACTATGATTTTACTGAACTTACTGGCACCAAATCCTGTGGCACCACCAGTACTGTCATTGGCAACAAATTGGCCAAGAACCATCATATTTCCTGATGGTGTTTCTTCAAATGCTGTTTCACTGACAATAAGCTGGTCTTCCAGGACATACCCACATTCTGTACAGACTGCATCTCCTCTGGCAGGATCTGTCTCGATGTTTGTAGAGCCACAGTTACGACACTTGTTTCCAGACATCTTCAATAGTAAATCATATGTATCATGAAATTTTTAACATTAATATGTAACTGTAGAAATGTGTAAGGTATAGTAAAGTTAATAAATCAGCATATTGCTACAGTATGGACAAAGTCAGAGTGAAATTTGTAATTAAAACCTTTGGGTTAAAATAGAAAGAAACATTGACACTGTACAGTTTACTTCGATTATTGGCGTAAACTGTGAGTAACTGATCTTATAACATTAACGCACTTATAGTATTTGAAAAAACGTCAACTAATGTTAACGAAGAGATTTGCGGTTGAAAATATTTATAACCTATAACAGTTTAAATTAGTAACAATATACGCACCTTGGAAGGTCAATCGTAACTTGTTTACAAAATCCTAAAAGCAGTAACTCCAAGAACTTGTTTTATTCCTTAATAATAAGGAATTGTCACTTGTTACACCTGTTATGAAAAATAAACAAATACGTCACATGAGTTTTCGAAGCCGAGTTGATAAGCAACATAGCGCAAATGTTTGTAACCGACCGAGTCATTCAACATCTGATCGAAAAGCGAATGTAAATTTCTGCATTCTCCGTTCAAGAAAACACGTGGAAATCGCAGTTCACTCTATGAAACAACGTGCGCGATGCGCGTGTGTCAAAGGGAAACAGCAACAGCTGTTTGACGGCCTATGCCGATTGATAGAGAACCTACGAAATGCGTATACGGAAGTCTGTCAGTTGAAAAAATTGTATTACATCTTGCGATACATATATTAATTCTCGACAACGTCTATTAAATTGCCTTTGTGACTGACAAAATTGATATGGAAATGTATGGTTTTTAATTATTGAAATTTCGAGCCAATGTGTACGAAAGCATCAACAATGTACAATTGAAGATAGTTGATCTTCCGGAACTTCGTGAAATGTCAATGTCGAACCTTGCTTAATGTCTACTTCATCGACGAGACGCAAACTATAGCCAAAATACTGTCGCTCAAAATATATCATTGCGGAAGGAACATCCGCGTTATTTTTATGATGAAATAATTTATAACCTTATCAAGGGCAGATGAGAGTTATTTTCTACTTAAGAAATTACAATAGAATGATTTTTTCTCGACAATCGTTCATAAAATGAAAATTCGCGAAAGAGAATTTTGAACTTTCCTTCGTCTTCCGATAAAATCGCCAATCGAATTATCAATGTATGATGCGACATTTGAAATACTAATGTACCATCCCGCGCACCATGCGAGATTGAAATTACCGACTTATCATTTCCTCCTACATGCCTTACCATCGTGTTCGCTAAACAGACGTCAGAATTTCTGCCAACATCGACCGTCTTCAACGGTATTCCGGCAGTATCTGTTCGGTGGCAAAATAGGTATGCAAATATAAGCAATCGGGACGATGGAAACTACACGATGGAAATGAAAACAAAGCTTAACGTAATGTAAAAATCTAAACGTTGATTAACGCATTTGTGCAAATGTAATGAGATCTGGTATCGTTACAAGTTTTCATTCTACCGCAAGATGAAAACTTAAGTATAGTGTTATGTTTATTACTTCCCCCGTAACACGTTGTGCGAAGGAATGTGCGAGATACGTTGTGTTATTAAAATCGAGTGTTAGACATTTTTTTATAAGTGAGTGCGGGTCACTGAATTTAATGTTTATCTTATTTATGTTAACTTACGTTACGTTCCAAATGTCACTGTCATATTACGTTTTCACACGATTGCTCTCAGACCAATCTACTTTTCATTTAATGCCGACGTAAAGGTCATTGTTATTTTAGATGTTTTTGTAAATTTAGCAACAACAATTACTGTAAGCTTCTAAAGCGTAATATGAATGTTAATTTCATTTCCTTAATTGCTTAAACTTTTGATTTGATATTGGTTTTATATAATATGTTGTATTAAAGGTATTTCTACTTTTTAAACTTTGCACCTTTTTAACTTTATACTTTTTGTAGGGAAGCTTTGTTTTGTTTTTGAAAATAAAACTACTAAATATAATAAACATGGACATGTTTCCTGAAGTAAAGGAAAAAGATTACAGAGTACTAGACTTAGTGAGACAGCGGGAAATACAGGTAATAACATGTCTGCCGAAATGAATAATTCATACATCATGTGTATCATTCTGTAATAATGAGAATTACTTTATTGTGTTTTATATAGGATTTGGCTACGTATAAAATTTCTAAAAAATTACATGTTACTGAGAGTTTCATATCACGCTTAGGATTAGAGAAGGAACTGACTGGCCATTCAGGATGCGTTAATTGTTTAGAATGGAACAAATCTGGCCAGTAAGTATATGAGGATTTATTATTTGCTATTGAAACCAATTTCAATATACAATTTTTCCTAGGATTCTTGCATCTGCATCTGATGACATTAATATTATATTATGGGATCCCTTTCGCTATGAGAAGAAGTTAGTTCTACATTCAGGACATTTTGGAAATATATTTTCTGTAAAGGTATTCAACATTGTCTTGAAAATTAATTTCTAGTGCTTTAATAAATCTACATGTATCATTGTTATTAAAATGCTTTCAGTTTATGCCAAATTCAAATGATACTACACTGGTGTCTGGTGCAGGGGACTGCAGGATAAGAGTATATGATATTGCATATTCACGGTCGTTAATCACATGCAATTGCCATACACACCGTGTGAAACGTATAGCTACCACCAACAGTATACCTTTTTTATTTTGGAGTGCTGCAGAAGATGGTCTAATTATGCAATATGATATGCGCATACCTCATAAATGCAAAAGTTCAGATTCTCGTAATGTGTTAATAAATTTGGTTCATCACATGGGTGTACATGCGGAGGCTAAATGTGTCTCTGTTAATCCTAAAAAACCCGAGTTAATTGCTATTGGGGCCAATGATGCCTACATACGAATGTATGACCGTAGAATGATTAAGTTATCTCAGGTATTGTTCATAAGAAATCACTTTTATTGCCAGTAACATGTTCTGTGGATTTTAAAACAACTTCAATTGTAGAATCCAAGTATTCCACAAACTGATTGGGAAAATGTAAATTGTATTCGATCGGGTGAAGGAGATCCGGAAAATAATATACCACAAGGCTGTGCACAGTACTTCATTGCTGGTTGGTACAATGTCTATTTCGTACAATGTCTATTTGAACCTGTATATAGAGTCTTATTAATGATGTATTGTTATTGAACAGGCCATCTGCACTCTCGGCAGCGTGAGAGTAACCGAAACTTTACTGCCACTTATTTGACCTTCAGTGCTGATGGAAACGAACTGCTTGTAAATATGGGGGGTGAACAAATTTATCTATTTGATATAAATAGCCAGAGAAGTTCAAGACTTGTTTATAATCGTCCCTCGAGGAAATCTTCGGGTATGTATGCCGTAGCAGTGTATTACTTTCTTTCATTACAAGTATCTTAACTGATGAAAAGAAACTTTCATTATATTTCAGGGTTCGTATGCAAAGACCAAGAGTCTGGAAAGCGCTGTTCCGAGAAAAAAGATGTATATAAAAATGATGACTTCACTGGAAAGAACATTAAGGTTTTACCACCTCATGTTGAAGAACTGCAGCGGCAAGTAAGTAAGTTGCGCTCAAATAAAATTTGGATTAAATCGATGTATATTAAGGGATTTAACGATTTCAAACATTGTTCTCATTACCAGGCAAATGAGGGATTTCGACAAGAGAAATATTCCTCAGCAATTAATTTGTACAACAAGGCGATCAGTCTTTGCCCAACCGCAGCCGTACTATTTGCAAATAGAGCAGCTGCTTATATGAAACGTGCTTGGTAAATGCTAGCAATTAATAACAATTTCTGTAAAAGCAAATATAGTTCAAATTGAGTAAAAGAAATGGTTAATTTGTAGGGATGGAGATATTTACGCTGCTTTACGTGATTGTGAGACAACCCTGCTTCTGGATCCAAAACACGTGAAAGCTCACTTTAGGTGACAACATTTGACAAAACTTAAATATGTGTTCTGTTGAATAGTGTAGAGGATAACGTGAAATAATTTGTTCAGATTAGCGAGATGCTTTTTCGATTTACATCGCTCTTCGGAAGCAGAAAAAGCCATTAAAGACTTCCAACGGAAATTCCCTGAATATGCAACTAACTCTGCATATAAGGCTTTAAAAATGGATATAACGGATGCAGTAGAGTCTGGTTTGATTTTTAACAGTTGGTCTAAAATATGATTACATCTACCTTTTACAAATGAATTGACATGCTACGTTTTCCAGGAAGAGACGATTCTCAGTCAACTCAATCACCCCTAATATCTGCATATGAGAAAGAATGGAGATGTCATACAATAGATTACAAAATGCGATACTGTGGCCATTGTAATACAACAACAGATATTAAGGAAGCCAACTTTTTTGGAAAGTAAGCAAAAATGTAAAAATGACCACACTAATGTTTTAGTAGGATTCCTAATCACTTGCTAACTAACTTATTTGATTTTAGCAACGGACAGTACATAGTAGCCGGCTCTGACGATGGTTCTTTCTTCATTTGGGATCGACACACGACTAACATCGTACGTGTACTTCGAGGAGATGAACGTATTGTTAATTGTCTTCAACCCCACCCGTCGACATGTTTATTGGCTACCAGTGGGATAGACCCAGTAATAAGATTGTGGAGTCCTTTGCCTGAGGTACCTTTCATAACTGTTCATAATCATCCCTATGGCAGCAACTGACATTAACGCGATACTCTTACAGGACGGTACTGTGAACGATAGGGAGATACAAAACCTCGATGACGTAGCCTCGGCGAACCAGATTCGCATGAATAGCGATCCATTCGACCTAATGCTCATGAACATGGGGTACAGGTTTCCTGTTCAACATGCGGAACTGAACGAAGACGCGGACGACCAGCAAGATCTGTTGCAACCTTTGAATTGTCGACCAAGTTAAGTCCCGTGAAAGACACGACGAAAGTACGTGAAATCTAGTGAAAACGCTCTTGTGTTATTTATCCTCATGCTGTAATATACCGCTTTATTTTTATTCGGGTTATTTACTTCTCTTTCTACTCGTAGCGTCCTACGTCTATTCGATAAATATTGTCAGATGCTACCTTGAACGTGAGAGACTAAAACCATGTTCAAAGGCTATGGATATATTTAAAGAAACTACTGCGGGAAATATGTTGATTGAGATCTTGTAAAATGTATTTAATAATATATTGCGCAATAGTTTACGTTTTTTATAACTTGAATGTGTTTCTTTTATTCCTCAAACGTCTATATTATTCACTGATCCAGAAGGCATACATTAAGATGCAGGCACGAGTTCCCACAAACTGTTTAATGTACTACCTTCCCTGGGCTCCTCTGCCGCCACTCCCAAGTGATTCGAAAAGACGGGCTTTCTTTGTGACGTTCCACTTTCGGAAAAGTAATACCCAAACACGTTCGAAATTTCACCTGAGTTATCTTGAATTTCGGTGAAATGCTCCACTGCGACATCCTGCTGAACCGGTGCCTGTCAAACATCCAATTTCAAAATTTTCATTAACATCACCCAGTCCACGTGCAACACTCATCTCCGATAGGATATTCACCTCGTGCTCGAACGTATATTCCACGCCAAATATCGGGGACTTTTCGTAAGCTTCGAGAAGTATCACGATTTCTTTGTGAAGCGTGTGAAGTGCTTGCAACGGATTCACGCGAAATCCTAAAAGATATCCTCCACTGCCGGGGGTACTTAAAATTACCAACGCCGGGCCAAATTTCGAATTCTTTATAGAAATCTACGGGACAACCATATGACCTTTCAAAGTGGAATGCCCAATAACTTCTGTGTTCTAATATTATTATTTCTTACGTTCGAAATTGTCAGATAAGGCATCGACACATTGAAGTGATGATTCATATCCGCGAACCAAACTAATCGTATATTCGTCACGATAAATGTGCCAACATTGCCCTGCAATATCGTTAGAAAAGTTCTCTACAATTGTGGAAACAAGCGAAGGAATAATATACCTGTTCCACCGACAAGTTCCAAATCCCTGGAGAGATCGAATCAACTCTTTCTTGCGGCAACAAAATCAGCCGCTTATCGTGAATAATACCACTCCTCAATTTAATTTCACGATAAATCTTGGACGATACGTACGCTCTAAATGAATGTGGTATTCCGTTATTTTTTATACTTAAATTTTCCATTGAACAAAAGTATGAAATGTTCACCTATAAACTCCAATGACTGAGGTATGATGCCTCGTACTTTTCTGATCTTTGTTCGTGAAAATGAATTCATATCGTGTGTACCGAAATGATGTTAAAACATGTAGAGCCTGCGTGTATCCACTATGCGTCTAAAAGTTCCACGAAATGCGATGCTCTTTGTAAAAACGACCTTTAAATGTCTACAAAAATACCCTGCGAATCTATACTTACGGTGTCGACAGTTTTTGTGTTTACCACAACAAACGTGTTATACCCGACACCTACAAATATCCATCAACAATAAAAAAAATGTTGACAAGTGATACAGTCTGTGTGCAACCTTTCTCACGTACATAAATTAATACGCGGTAAAAGTAATGAATGCCATATAATCCTAAGATTAGTTACGATTAATCTTCCGTTGTCACCAGCATTGCCTTTCGTATCTTCTACATTATCGAGTTTATCAACTATAAATTCGCCAGCACGCATTTGCATCTGGCTGTAAATACAAAGCAATATTCACATTCTACAGTGGAATGACGCGACTATCGCGTATAAGAAATTCATTGTTGACAGAAGATGTTATTACTTGTGGTTGATGTCAAATCGCACTTCGCTGTCTTGCCACATTTTCTGTCCTTACTAATCCCACGTGCTATATAGACTAATATACTTTATTGTCGAACCAATGTTTTCCCTTCGTTCTCGCACATCCACGCTACGTATTCGAATCGATGTCGTTGTCATAACAACAAAAGTGTAACATTGGATGCTGCATGCGTATGACAACGTAAAATGATTCATTAACATTATACTTTAATTTCTTACGTGTGTTGATTACATCGTAAACTATTAAAGAATAACAGTTCCCCTTCACAATAATACTGCGCATCTAAAAAATGTTTATTTTCATAACGCGTCGGAGAAACAAATAATAAAGAGTAGTAATAGTTGAGTTATGGTAAATAAAAAATTAGAAGACAATGAAGAAGGAGATTGTTTAGAACGTCATTATTAATTGCACCTGCTTGCACCTGGTTACTCCCCCCACAGTTTACATTTAGTATGGACGCACGAGCGTCAGGAGTAAGACGTGTTTTATCCTTACAAAACGTCGGAAAGAAGGAAAATGTTACACAGCTTACGAACTATAAGTTGGACGACTACACAAAAAAAGAGAAATAAATGTTACAGTTAATGTGAATTACGAGTGTTTCTATAATATGTGGAAATCGTCAGTAATTACTGCCTCGGATCATATATTCCCTGGGTTGGTTTATCATGATCGGAAAAACGAATTTTATAACATAGGTATTAACGCTTTATATTTCATATCATAAACGATTTTTTAATTGACTATTTATGTTTTCAGGAAATCGAATTCAATCTAATTTACCACTTCAGATGGCTTTGTACTGTAACGTACGTCTCTTTCCAGTTTGGTTCATTATTGTTCTTATTAATTTGGATGCAAAAGTAAATGTATTTCAAATTTTGTAAAAACTGTAAATAACAATCGATTTAGTGTAGTTAACTTTATTTTGTAATTCTGCTTATTTACAGTATTACGCTTTGTCTGATGTGTACAAGTTCATAACAGTAGCTGTATTTGTAATCATTTCAATTCTAGAATGCACTAGATTATACTTAGGATATCTTGGTAATTTAGCTGAAAAGGTATTTTATCTATAACGGTTATAATATTGCATAAGATTCATATTTATGTGTTTAATAGTTTCCCTTATAGATTCCAGAACTGGCAAGTTTTTGGCTCATGTCGACCCTTATCCAATTGCCCTTGGAAATATTTACGCTATGCGATTACAGAATGATGCCGCAAATCGGAGAAATAACAGTAAACAGTTTGATGATATTTCTTTTAACTACAGAAATTATAGCCGGGACTATAGCTTTAAAGAATTCAGCAGACCATCATGCAAAACGATTTTATGTATCGAATTTATATGGAATAACACAAAACCGTTATTAAGCAAATTTTGGTAACAATTTATATACTTTTAACTATTTCTACCTAGCTTATTGATATATTGAATAGTGAATACCATTATGGTGTAATTATTGCTAACCCGCCCTGATCAGTTATTGCTATTCGATCTATTTCAATGGATTTGAAAAATGTATTGTTTGAAGAAGAATACTGTGTTAGTTATACCATGTGGATAGTTAACACTTAAACATATGATACGTATCCGTGACATTTGTAAATTCTTTGCATTGCCTATTCAAGACAGTCATACTCTGTCAGTATTTTCTAACCCTTCTTGTAAATAGAATGTTTGCAAGGTCATAATATTTATCCTGAGATTTTTCATGTATATATCCATACTACGTATAATGATTTCATCATTACACGCTTGCCCATCTGCGAGGGATTGCAGAAGTTGCGTGCGGGCAGGTACCATCCGCGACAATAACTGTCGTTATTAAAAAATTGCATAAGAAAACTGTAAGCCATGTTGTAACAAAATACGTGTCGTTCACTTACGCCGAAAAGTTGCTGTGCCATCCACCCGTGGTACGGTTCCAACGTTTCTTTGTAGGCTTTTTTTAAGAAAGCAACCAAGTCCTCCGTGGCTTTGCCGGCTTTAAAATCTTCCACGATTTCCTCGAAAAACAACAAGATCATATGCAAGCCCCTAAAATATTATCTACCGTAAAATCCATAACGAATTCGTCCTAAAAATTTGCGCGCGACCATTTGCGCTGCCCGCCGCAAACAATTACCTACAGCGCCCTCCCACGCCCAACTCTGTCACTATTGCACTACAGATTAATATGTCGGTAGTACTTCTGCGAAATTTGCTTATCCTGACATAATGGTACCGTTAGATTTATTATCGATATTATGTGTTAGTCGGTGCATCGGATTTTAGTGTGTTCATCACGATTTGTTGACATGTCACGGATAAAGAAAATAAATTTGCTGGGAAACATAATTGCGCATATATACCTTCTAAGCCATTGTAAAGCGTCGGTAGCGATTATAGTTTCACCAGCAGCTTTCTCTCGTAGTATCATGTCTTGCAAAGTTGAGTGATTCTCTGGATCTTTATTGTATTTAGTAGTCAATTTCTATAATGAAATATACAAAAGCAGTTAAAATACTTGTTTCTTTGACGTGGACGTATCTTATAGACTGCCAATGTATTTCACATGTCTTACCTCGATGTTACCTTGCATGTCATATTTAACAGGTGCGAAAAGCTTCCCGAATTTATCTGTAATAAAATTTTTCTTTTACATTCGGCCAGTGCATTCTGCATTGCGTAATTGAAAGAAATTTCTGCTTTTTGAGGTTATGTCACAAGTAGAATTTACCTATTAATTTCACTACGTCATGCGAGGCAGCCAGAAATTCTTCGGTTTTAATTTTTCCATCAACGATATCGGGAAAAGGCGTTTGATGTTTGAAAGGAGAATCATCACTTTCTAAATCTCCCACGGCAGAAATATCAGACATGATTCAAAATGTATATTCGAGTTCGTAGTCCTTAGACGATTGTTAGCGAACACTGTGTTGTTTTCATGTGTATCTCGTAGTCGTCATTGTTTTCAGAAATCTGTCGATTAAGTATGTATATTAAAAATTCCGTACGCACATCGCGTGCAATAAAAATTCCTTACGTAATAACGACCATCGTGTGGTTGGACCACTCGTAATGTATATTTATATATTTCACTCATTGGAAATTTTAATATTTCTTTCAATTGCGAACTGGAAATATTTAGAGGTAGTTTAATAGGAATTTATTATTTTCTTCCAATTCCTTATCTATTCTATGTTACTACATTAAAATTTAAATTTATATGCTATATTTATAATATATTATTGATGTTATATATGTATTGTATAATGCTAATTTATTAAAATAATTTATGAAATAATACTGTACATTATATACTATAAGCTATTAATTATCAGTATATTGCATTGTAAGATTTTGATACTAGGATTGATCAATATCATTGTACACAACCAACTCCAACTTTGTGTGTATTCATGTTCCACATGCCTTGGTGGAAGGATGACAGAAATAAAAATTGTATCATGAATTATACTTAATGCTAGATTTATAAAATACCGTAGTATAAATATGGAATAATTTGCATATTCAACACGGAATGTGCTGTACATGAGCAAAATGTGTGTATATACATCAGGAGATTGTATTTATATGTTTGTATGTTGGTTTTCATTAGAAGATCATAAAATCTTAAACAGAGGAGTAGAGGAACATCATTCGTGGAAATAAAACCTTCAAAAAATCTGATATAAGTAAATGACTTCCAATTAAAGATAATTCGAAATACCGTTCTTTAAGGGTACCAATATGTTTGTCATTAATATTTAATATAATACTGAATAAGCATTTCAAATTAATGACGATAGCTGTAAAGAATTTAGTTATAACAATTTTTGATTCAGTGGTTATAGCTTATTTTGTTTTGTTCTATGCAAGTAACTTGATTAATTGGTTACCCAAACTAGAGCACACATCATTCTCAGTCGTACTACTTGAACTTTATTGTCTGAGAAGATGGTAATTGTATGTAATCTCTATGAAAGTCGATTGCTTCCGTACTCGCGTTCTATTCGGATATTACTATGTCGAAATATAGTTTTTTCTCGAGTCATATCGACTTTCGAATAATTAGTTGCCCGACGTGAGCGTTTCGGAACACTTCTATCGCTGAACAGTCAGACTAGAGGTTGATCGCACATTGGCGATTTCACCGAATTTCAGAAAGATGTTGGTAGGGGATGTTTAAGGACGTTCCCGTTGGAATCTTCGGCGACGAGGGTGAGGGTAGTGAGGCAGTGGGGCGGGGATGGCGGGACTAGAGCCTCCAACGGTGGTCGAGATCCTGGAAACTGGCGGGAGCCGACGACCATACCACCCGAAGTTTCTCGCAATTCTATAACTCGCACACCGTATCGGGAACGTACGACATTCCTGAAAAAAATCAAAACATTTTCCTCTTTCTCCCGAAAGCCAATCCGATGCAACTGAACGACGTAATTTGAATGGCAACTGAAATTAACTGAAAAGTAATACAAATGGGCTATCGGGCTTATTGTTTTACCTCTTCCCATCGTATTCTATGCAGTGCATATGTCGACTAGAAATATTGTCTATCTCGCTATTAAACCATCGATGATAGGCAAGTAACGCAGCGCACGAAGGTCCCCAAAATGTTCGATCTGGCTGGGAAGGTGGTTCGGAAGCTGCAAGACTTTTGGAAAACGATCGATTGAGTTCTGGACTGGCCGGTGCAGACAGTCTTCCAGGTAATTGTCTAGAACTGATGGAGGGCGAGGGCCTAGAACTCTCCGACAGCAATCTCCCTCGTCGTGGACTCGATAACAGGGAATCTTGCACGGTAACGGTAACGCTGAGAGATCTGCTCAAAGCTACCGTAGTGTGTTGTGGATCCCTTCTGATGGGATTTCGATTGAAGTCTATTCCTGCTGCACCTACGAAGACCCTATCCACGTAATCGAATCCTCGGCCCATTATGCCTTCCCGGGTGTGCCCAAGATCGAAGGTATGTCCCAACTCGTGAAGAACCGAGCCCAGCGTTGTCGCCAAACATCCACCATGGGTCCCGCGATAATTGCTATCGTCCATCAGCTGTTCGGTGTCGACCATCGTCGTGTCTAGAAACTTTGGTAGTACCTAACGACACGCAACACGATGTACATACTTTCGTTGTACTCATTTCAATATACGCTACAATTTCTACCTGAGCCATACAAGTGGGCCAAGTATGAAGACAGGCTGAACCAAAGAGAGCCAATCCACCACCACCTAGAGCAGCGTGTCCTTGCGTCCTGGCTAAGGTATCTTCGTGGGTACGTGGATTGGGCGCCCCGCGGTATCTCGTGCACGAGAGAAACGCCAGGTACTTCCGGTCTTTTGAAGCTAAAGGACCAGTCATCAACTCGCGAGCAATTAATTCCCATAATTCTCGCTGGTTCATGGCTCGTGCCCGGTCAACATGGAGCATACTGTGCATCACTAAACATTCTGGCCCGTCGAGGTCCCGCTCCAGCTGGAAGGTTTTCCGGCCATGACCTGCTTCCCGAAGTTTTTCCGCCGTGAGGGTCTGCAAAAGTCTCGCCCCGAGGCCTATCCTCGTCGCCGCACTCTCCGCTGATTTATCCTCGTTCGGCGGTCCCTGGGAACGTAATAACATAGCCAACGTTCATTATTTTCGTCTAAGAAATGACAAAAATCCGCGTCCTTGACCACTGTCACTAATACATCAGTTTCTACAAACATCGGCCGAAAAATTTTACTTTTTAACAGAAGTCAAAGTGTTTTTCATTATGTACAGATTCACCGTTTACGAATAATTTGCGTATCTGTTAGAAGGACAAATACCTTCTGAAAGAGGAATAGTTATTCATACAGTCTGAGAGATGTAATTCATTGCGATTAGTGGAATTTATTTACTTGAAAGTAGCCGTCATGACCGGCACAAATCACGTAAACCGGCGTGACTCGTAATCTGGTTGTTCGGGGTTCATGGACAAGGACCAGCCGTCTTCTGTGATTTCCCACTTGGAGTTCGACTTTGTTTGGCCCCCGTTTCAGCTCGACTAGAGCGCGAAATTCTCCCCCGACGATCGGCCATTCAGAAATATTGTTTTTATGACTGTGAACGGTGATATATCCGCCTATCGTTGGCGCACGCCCACGAATAAGGGCTAAACTGTAAGTCAGGATCTCGCCGTCCAGTAGATTAGAAATCACAATGCCCTCCGGGTTGCCATTCGCCGTGAACTGGCGGTGGCGATGATGATTATCCATCAACATTCCATCTGCCAGCACCTGCGAATGCGTAATATCTTTGAACCGGACTCCCATATCGACCTGAACTTTAAATGCGAATGAACTTTTGAATTTACATGCTGAAAAGTCCGGTTTTGAAAAATTGTCGTCTCATCGTAATTATACGGGAAACCGAAATGAACTAATAAAATTAAATGCGTGTTATTATCATACTAGAAAGTCATACTTTGAAGTTATACATAATTTGTAGCTAGGATTTGTTTTACGAATCGTCCATTAGATTTTAATGTCAACCGCGTAACGTTACTTAATTTTTATGTAAATCGAATCTCCTCGTCGTACCTCTATCCACTGGTAGTTTTCCTAATATCTAATTAATCAAATACTTTAAAATGACGGAGTCCGCACAGACGTCATTGGAAACAGTTAAATACAAGGATACAAATTGATGTCACGAAAATAGAGTATGCGGTCCGTTTGAAAAAAGTTCGAAATACTGCAGTGAAGCGAATCGCTGGAAGGTGCTGCAATCTCGTGGTAATTTTATTCAATGTGTCAGTC
Organism: Hedychridium roseum; assembly: GCA_963989215.1. Taxonomy (NCBI): domain Eukaryota; kingdom Metazoa; phylum Arthropoda; class Insecta; order Hymenoptera; family Chrysididae; genus Hedychridium; species Hedychridium roseum. Next base: position 8,079,420 of record OZ022310.1, on the reverse strand, counting down.
TCGTGCTGTACCGCAGTTTTCCGCTTTCACCTCCATCCGGTCATTAATAAAACGTACGTGAGAACTATCCAAGCTGAACTGTATGCTCACTGTCAATACTTTCTTATACCGTCTTTAAATGAATGAACACTCTTCGCGTAATGACGGGACAAGCTGATTTAAACCAACACGCGATTACCAGTAAGTAAAACAGATTTACAGATGACAGCAGCAGACGACGTAACGGGAACGCGTTTGACTGACATGCACATCCTTCACATTTTCCCTGAATTAATCGCCTTACCGCCAAAACATACTTCAATTTCCAAACGCGGTTGTATCGGGAAATTGGGTGTCTCAAATAACTGTCTGACTGAACGCATGCGTTTTCTGTCTAAGTAATTTTCACGTGAAACGTAAATATGTGAATAGCGGGCAGAGGCGCGATAGACGTAACTCATTGGAACGGATGATTTATAGCCTGACATTCGGAAGGTCGAAAAATGTTGGATGGGTGGCTCGTCAACTTACCATTTCGTAGGAAGCGACGAGCGAAAGGACCTTTCGTCGAGAAGGGACAAACAGCTCAACCGGCTCCGGTCATGCGGGGCGAGAGACTGTGGCGCCGAGGAGGAAAAGGGCGGCGGGTATCGGTACTATATACAGCGACGTCGCAACGCACCGCATCCAATGCGCACCTTCTCCTCCTCTTCCCTCTTCATATTCCACCCCCTTCTTATCTTCGGTCTCCCTCTGACACACCCTCTGCCTTTTTGTCGGTCCCTTTCTCTGTCATTCCCTTCCTTTCTGACCATCTCTGTCCAACCCACCCTTGTCGTATCAATCCCCCTCTTCCTTTTCTACCCTCACCGCCATCGCGCCCTCTACATCTTCCCTCTCTTTCCTACCGTTCCGGGATTTCCCCACCAACGCGCGCATCATCGTGCCGGTTTATCTCCTGCGTCCTTTTCATTTATCCCTTCTCTTCGATGTCCTTTAATCCCTTTTCCGGCAGAAGGAGAATACGTGCCTCTACCCAAATGATATATCGCGTCTCCTCGACTACGCCTACAATGTAAGTGTACATCTTTTCCCTTTTATAATCATAGAGAAATGAGGAAGAAGGTAACCGTCTTCCGCCATTAAAGGTTATAAATGTTCATGAAGGATACACCAATGTAATAGTTCGTTAAAGTTTCAAACGGAAAATTTATCATATATTTTAATAATGCTTGGGGCGGGAACACGAACAGCAAAATGAAGGTTAAACATAACGTTAGGAGAATGGCGTATAAACAAAGGTGGAAATAATGTTTCCATCGAGTAGGATCACTTTATTCCCAGAGAATTTCTGGCTCTCAGCGTCAAACACGCGCCCCAAGAGACTGCAACAAACTTCGTTCTTAGCGGGACTAACAGGATCGATCGTCATTCGCAAACTAATAGTGGCGTGTTTGCCAACCTCGAGACCTCTTCCCGCAAGGCTCGCAATTCCAGCGATTTCCCGCGAAACTTTATTTTACGTGTCTTCAAACAGTTGACTGTCTGCATATTTTCTGATAGTCAAACCTTGCAAATTCTACTTTATATTGTCTGTCGTTCAAGAAGTTAGTATTGCAGTTGAAATTTGTTGTATTTTTCCATTACCTTTGTCATGAATGGTTGGCCATATTTTAGTGTGCCTAAAAATTTCGTAATTCCAGGTTATAGTTCGTCGAGTCAGATCGATTTCATCCATTTCGAGCACCGTTTCGCGGTGGGCTTGGTCGATTACTTTTTGTTTCATCGTAATAAGAGTATTAGCGGTGCCAAGCTGCAATCTGGTACCAAGATCGGACGTTCGGAGACTTCAGAAGTCTTCGAGTGAACCGTGTCAAGGTCGAACGAGGAGGCACATCGTCGTGCTTGTCCAGAATACGCGGCAGGTGCAGCGTGGCACGACTTGTACGCAATTGCATCGACTCTTTTGTACAACGACGACCGAACGGTGCTTCTCTACAACAATTCAGGCGTGTTTATAAATATCCTTCGGCGGTATCTCCTACTTCCACTTCGATTCGACGTTCTGTAGTACATATCGTTTATACACATGCAATACAAGAAGTACTACTTTTGTACGTCGATCGTGCTTCACGTTTTCTTCCATTAAAGGTCTCGGGAATACAATGCTATTCACCTGAATGATTCTAGTACCGGTACACCCTGCCCTTCTGCCTCTGCGATGTCAAATATACGACTTATGTACGGTGATTGGTCGCTGGAGTGTCGCATAAACGCTAGATTGCGGAATCAGCCGAAAAAGAAGTGTCGACTTGCGAGGTGAATTGATCTTGGCCCTGGACCATATAAAGGGTACACAAACACACCGACAGCTTCTTATATGTGGTTTCGATGTTTTGAAATAATTTCTACACAATATCCAGTCGAATATTCTTGGCACCTCCTGCAAGATTATTCCACTCAGCTTGTTTCCCTTTGCGATTGAATCTGCAGTTTAATATACGACGTCGCATCAAGATCAGGCACAACGATCAAAGGGGCACGACTACGAGCCGCTCTCTACCTGTTTCTTTCTTCTAATGGCTCTCACTGCCTATCGTGATATCCTCCCTGGGTGCATTTTGTTTCTCGCGCAAACCAAACGTCACGACTCTGCAGAATGGTTTCCCATTCCTCTATGCTACTTACATAAATTATTTAACAAACATGTGTCCATTGCACAAGCATGGCCTTCAATTTCTCATATTCCTTGCAGGTTCATTATAAATGTAGAAAATCTGTTAATATTATTGAATTAGGCATATAATCATGAAAGACAAATTTTTATAAAATAGAAGGGTGAAATAAGGTCGATTATTATCTGACTTAAGATTTATGAGAATTCAAGTTTTTATCGAAATGTGGCTTCTGAAAAGACGCATAGAAAGCGCTACGATTTACCAAAGTTCGTGGTATAATCGCAGTGAAGGTAATTAAGTCGAAGGAGGTGAGGACGGAAGGGTGGGGAGAAATAGAGTGCGGTGCAACTATTATCGCGATCCGCGGGGATAGTAGGCCAACTTTCGAGATGACAGTATTATCTTCTGTGCAAAAGAGCGAGTCGTTGGACTCGGTGCGGCCTGCCCCTCAGAGAGATGCGCGGAAAGGGGAGTTAGAAATCCTTGGGTCTACGTGTTTTCGCTACTTTTCCACTGTGCACCTGATATCTCCTGAGAAGCCGCAGTGAAAAGTAGCCCCTTCCTCGTTTCAGCGCACGTATTACGGGGTAAAAGTCGAGAAACCGAGGGAAATCCTCGTCGTTAGCTGGTTAGTGCGACGCAAAACTCACTTATTCTAGGTTTCTAGGGAAGATACCGCCGTCTTCGTACAAGCGAGTAACGCGCTAAGGTTTCGTGCAGAGCGATTTGCTTCGGAGGCACAGCTAATTCCCGTCGACGATGAGTCGAAGGCTTTGTATAATTTCTTCCTAGATTCAATGATCAGGAAGGTCGAAGCTTTCTTCTTAGATCCAATGTTTACAAAACGTCTGTTTTGGTTCTCAAAACTGACGTCCTTCTGGAACTCCAGCAGCTACGGTTTAATGCTCCGAGTGGACACCTGAAGGTCGTATGTCAATCGCTTACGGACTACTTATTTCATTCGCCCGGTAGGACTGTCTACGTTTATAAATTTCCGTCTCGATGCCGGAAAGTGCAGTTCTTCGTAAGGGTAATATCAGGTTTGGTTTACCGTCCTGACTCGACACCTAGAGGTCGTATGTCAATCGGGTTCGGACTTTTACTGAACGTTCCATATTTGGCCGAGCGTGTTGATGTTTCCCGGAGGTCAATTGCGATTCGTGCCAGGCGTTAGAAGCTCTCTTCTGTAGCGAGTTTAGTGCGGGTACTCGGTTAGCCGATGGTTTACGACAAGCTCAACTCGCGCTGTTTCGCGTTTCTCTCTCTCTCCCTCCTTCGCGCGGGGTTAGCGACCGTGAAAGTACTCCCTTGTAAAAGTGGGACGGCGATTTTTCAAAATCGTTGCGACGATTGCGTGCGCCCACAATCGACCCACTTGCCAGTGGGTCGTTGCACCGCCGAGCCTCTCGGGTTTCCTCGTTCTTCTCACCTTCGGCCGTCCTCGAGGTATGACGGGCTCCACGGCCGTAAAAGAAAGTGCAATCCCCTAATAAGAGCGCCGGCGATCATCTCCCGGCCTTCCTCCCATCGCCTTTGGCCTCCCGCTGGTCTTCCTTTCGATTCTCTCCCGCTCTTCTCTTTCGTTGCACTTCGTTTATTCCGATTGCTGACTTTCAGTCACACCATTGACGCGACGAAACTAGATCTTCCTGGAAACCGAGTCAGATAAATTCCCGTGCCCCTGCTAAATGTACATAATATTTACGGAGACTCAAAAACGGTTCCCTGTAATTCCTGCAACGTACATTTTTTACCTAGTCGAATTAAATGACGCAAGGGTCGGAAGAAGTGTACAAGCGGGTAAATAAACGTAGTTCGTTCGCTCGGTACTGGCAAAAAACTGGAACACCGGGGGAAATGTTGATAGAAATATAAAAGTTTCTAGAAGGCCCGAATTTCCGTATATTTCTGTTTAATGGTATCGTGGAAACTGGGTTTCGTTGTACTCGTGTCGAGTCTCTTCGCTGTTCATTTTTTCATGGACCGTGGAAAACGGGAGGTTTTTCAGCGGTGGATCGCGGCACTGCGGGGGAAGATCTCGTTGAACGGTCGAAGACCGATCTAGATCGCATCTGATCCATAACTAAGCAAAGATCACCGAACTATCGGCGGTATCGCGGACTGGAGGATCTCACAAAAGGAAAAGGAATTCTTGGAGCGGTGGAAGAGTTTCCGCCGCTCTCTCGGCAGAGGCGATTGCCCCGATGAATTTTCTCGCAGGCTGTCGACACCGTCCTCGTGGTGTCTTTATTTTTCCACTCTCTCCTCGCTCGGACTTCTCTCTAATCGCTCAAACGCATCCACCGGGCGAACGTCAAACAGAAGCGGCAGGTTATCCACGACCCCCCACGGATTCGTAGGGATTCACCGGAAGAATTTTTTCGATGTTTGTTTGTGTTACGGGGATAAAACTGCGGACTGCTTTGTCGTCGCGGTCGGCTTGTGCGCTCCACTTGCGGCACTTTCGTAATATCGGCAGGAGGAGAGAGAGGGACGGAGGGTGAAAGAAAAAGATGGACGAGGCTTTCGACTGTCCAGAATCGGGAAGACGACGTTCGTCTTTCCTGCCACTTGTCGCCTCGACGCTTCGATCTCAAAGAGAGAACAAGAAACCGACGGCTTTTCTCGGCCGGAAACTAGGTCGTACGAGCGATGACCAAAGTACCAGGCTACGATTGCCACTTCTCCCTTTTACCCCGCCCATCCACACCTCGCCGTAGTTTTTCCCATCTCCGCAGCTGCCGGCAGTTTCCCGCTAATCGAAATGAAACCGAACTTCCACGATATTAGAAAGCGTCACATTTTTCCAACCTTATTTATGAATCTTTTCAACCATGTCTAGCAACACAGTCGTGTGAAATCAATGTCTTCGATATTCTATAATTTTTCGCGGCAATAGGTTCTTCATATAAATGGAACATGTTGATATTCGTGTTTACATTTACGTGGCAAAAGCCTTTTGCTCGTCGACCAAGAAACGGTTGTTTCCCGGCAGTTTGGATTTCGCTTGGTACATCCCTCTTGTACGTTGGCGGGGGTAGTAGTTTAAAAGTGGCTTGGAAAATCTCGGGAACTGGGAGAAAGACCGTATGGCTGTTTGGTGTGTCGGTACGAAACGAAAGAGAGTGAGAGCAGATATAGACGAAGGCGAAGCAGGAGAGTGAACGACGCACGGCGGAGAGAGTAGGCCAATGCCAGTGTCAGTGGCTCGGCTAGTCAGCCCCTCTCGGGCAAACTTGATCGTGAAAACAGAAAAACAACGAGCCTGCGCCGATTACGTTCGCGATCTCGCGATTTATTTATAGGTGCACGTGATCAGCCATTCGACGTGCCCGTTTATCGTATTGTCACTTCGCTGGGGGCCATGGGTCATGGGCCGTAGATAGTCATCTTTCATATAAACTCAAACAAAAATCACTTCCCATGTTACAACCGTCGAAACACCTAAGTACCGGTACTTTCAATACCTAAGGATTTTTTAATTAGATCTTTAAAATATATTCAAATGTGATAGGTTATTTCCCAGACTAAATTTATCGATTTCATTAATACCGTTTCATTGAAAATATAATTCGTAAATCTTAGGAGATGTGCTGGCCGATGGCTTTTTGATTTGCTTTTCGTTTAACCAGCGAAAAATCCGAAAACTTGGCCTTTACTTTCGCCGTCGTCGATTCTTCGAAGGTCGAATGTAAAGTGCGTCGACGAGGAAAAAGCACGAAAATGTGCTCGGTATTCATTGTCGTTGTGCATTGTATCGCACACATCCGACCTCGTTTCACGTGGCAAAAGTCAGGCAGCGCGCAATTCCAATTCTTTCCAGCGGTGCACGGTAATATAATGAGCCGAAGAATGACGCCGTTAATGTGGGTTTATGTGGATCATTGCCACGCTCATTGCCGATAAATATGCATCATTGGAAACGGGATGACGTCGCCCATCCTCGTGCAGTGATGCTCAAAGACGATGCGCATGCAATTGCACATGCAAAATTTCTCTCTCCAGCCCTTCCTCCCTATCTGTTATTTTCCGCAAATATTCCATCGTCCCCTACGGTCTTGGCTTTCGATGAACGTTTGCTTCTTACGTCATTCACGAGTTACAGAGACATTTAAAAATTCTGAGGAGTCCTTTGAAATAATTTTCCTTCACTGAGGTAATCATTATTCAAGGAATTTTGCGGTCAATCTCATCAGTCTATTGGCCGGCTGATCCGAGGATGAGAGACTCTGCAGCTGCACTCCATATTCTCCATTCTTATTTCATACGTCAGGTGGATATAAAGTTTTCACTACTAACCTAGACACACTGTGCGTTATCTAGTTCATTGTCAGGACTCCCTGTGGTCGGAGGAAAATATATCAGACTTGAGAGCCATCGCCGGGCTCGTCTTCACCGTGGTAATCCGCAAGCAGTGGCTTGAAACATGTATCGACATGCAAACGTATACATAAACACTGCAACTTCCTAACACAAAGGAAACTATTATGACCTTAACCATTGATTTAGCCGTATTTGACAGAAGTATTATTAATGAAAACTACGTGAAAAGACATGTAATTGACGACGATACGTTGAGGTGCATTCTGAGGGATGTCAGAAATTCTGGTGGGAATTGAGAAAAGAACGGAGAAACTGCCTAAATTTCGGGTCGGTCTTGGGGCGTTACGCAACGATTATGTTTAGCATTACTCAACGGTTATGTATCTATCCCGTGGCTGCGTCGCAATCAAATCGATAGATCACGGCATCGCTCGCGCGGCCCTCTTTTTTTTCATCCGTCGAATTCTAAGCAGAAGGAAGAGAAGTATTAAAGTGTGCCGCGGGAACGCGACCGGAGTTCGAGAATGGGCAGTCTTATTACGACACGGCCGGATGATTTTGAAACAATTTTGGCATTGGGATGGCGACACGTAGTTGGCTCGATGGAGAAATGTCTTATCCAAAGCAGCCACCTCTCGTCTTTTCAGCCCCCCCCCCCTCCCCCCGTTGTCCGTCCCTCTCGGCGACTTTGAACATCTGCATACGTAGCGCGAAAGACGATAGATTCTACCGGAGATCATCCTCTGACGTGGCTCATCGCGATCGACCATCTCAAGGAAATGTAATGGAAATTGAGTACGTTGACCCTAGCGTTCGGAAGAATTGGTCGACTGGACGAGTGGATTTACATTCATTACTAAATATTTCAAGTCATAAGTCAACGTCGATTTTTTGCGTAATTTACGTAAAGAATTTGACGTACAAGGAGAACCGTACATTCGTAAAGGAGTTTCACGGATGAGGAAGGGCTATATGTATGTTTATCGGAAGTGGGTCATTTGGATGACAAATTTAATCGTTTTTCGTTATTTAGTAACATGTTTTACATAAATACGCGATGATTTTCCTTGCAATAAATTCGATTTCCGTGTACGATGGTAGACGTGTCGAACGACAGTGAAATTCGTTGCACGAGAAGTTGCTTAGAGAAAGAGAAAGAGAGAGAGGGAGAGAGAGCTGTATTACCGACCGTTGTCCAATATTTGACTTTGTAGATTACGTGGGAAAACATTGGCACGCGTGTGACTCCAAAGAGAAATCGTAGAAGCATCGAAATACCGAGACGTTAGAAATCACGCTATCGTACGTCGATAAATACATATATCTCCGGGAGAGAAACGACAGCTTGATCAAAAGCGTGTATTCCAAAAAAGTGTGGGACGGAACACCAACGCTAAAGAATATCGATGTGCAAAACTGTAACGCTACGCATAAAGACTGATCCAATTAATAAATCTAGGCTGTTCGAGTTATCTTTTCGATTTGAAGTGTTTGTCTTCGAGGGGTGGGAGGAATTTTTAATTGTACTTTGAAGACCGCGAGGATGGTAATTTTTTTATGAAAAGGGGAAATAAGGTAGGATGTTTTGGCGAGTCTAACGGGACGCAGAATAACCCTGGTAGAATATATTTTTACGCGCAAGGGGCGAGCTAATGGATTTTTTGACGAAAAAGCAATTTACAGTGATTTCGTCGAAAAAACCTGTTCCTTGGTCCACACAGCGACAGTCGCGTTGCGTAACTCGAGTCTGCGAGTAGTGCGAAACCGTGCCTTCCCGGCTAACTGGTATATGCGTGTCGCGATAGTTGCGCATAATATTGCGCAAATTTAATGATCTAGTGACATAAGACCGCTTTGGCATCATCCTCCGCGAATCCTAATCGCCACGGTCTTGCGGTATTTTTATAAGTCGTTAACCACGCTTTCAAAACTATTTTTACACTTAAGTGGATCCTGGATGGCGTTTTTATGTCCAGTCTTAATTGAGATGTAAACTTATTTCACTGGCCGCAAACTACCAAAAAAAGTAGTCTTACGTGCGAGGGATTAATCGACATGTCACCGACACGTCTAAATATTTCGCGTCACGTCCATTTCGATAGGCCAAACGGACCGTGTTTCACTTTCGACGCCGAAAGAATGAAGTTCTTTCGATAGATTGGGGCCCGTGTCAAGGACAACGCGTCTGTTCTATCCTGGCGCACGGAAATCGACATATCTTTCCATTTTATACGGTGTGTCGTGTACACTGAATTCATTGTATTATCACCTTCAAATTATAACACAGAAAAATCGGGGAATTAGTTTTATTCATTCGGACTAACTTTCATCCATAATTTCGTGCAACGAGGAATAATGGGAAACGACGTGATTTTATTTTCTCGTTAGAGTCAGGGCGGAATGTAAAACATTTGCGTGTATTGTGACACAGAGTCGTTTTCGTTTGTATTCACGGGGTGAAAGGTATTTTGTACATAAGGAAGAAAGGGGCCCGGTGTCGTAGGATTTAATGCGATTGCTCGTCGCGTGGAATTAGGCCGAGAGAGGACCTGCCGTCGATGTCCTTGACACGCTGAAAGTGAGTCCGGTCTCACGCGCGTTAACTTTAAGAACTTACGCAATCGGTCGTAGGTGTGCGACGAGCAACGCTCGAGATGACGATACCGTACGTATGTAACCCACCCTGACCGCTCACATTTTTTCCTAACGAGACAATCCGATTTCACGAATTTCCTCTTCGCGTCCGTCGTAACCCGATTATTCTCCGCCGTCTACCTCCCCGCCGAGAAGTAATGCATCTCAATGCTGAATTATGATCATCCGTTGGTTAAGGGAACCAATAGCACCCAATCGGGGCGAATATAATACATTTACAAGTATGCATATCGCTGGTTTAAAGAACGGTTCTGTTCGTGATTGTTGCGACACGATCAATGGGTATTGGTGATAAATTTTACCTCGGGAACTTCCGACAAGCGCGAGTGATGGGTCGTCGGGAATGGTGTTTATGGGGCCGGAGGAAGAGATCGAACGTGTCCCGCGGTGTCGAGCGGCGCATGAATGAAAGTGAGATCTGATTAATGAATAAGCCATAGCGGCCTTGAATACATTATAGCACCGGTGGCGCAAGAAGAGCGAAGAAAACGGCGGTCGTAGCGGCGCGCACCTGTTCCCCGGCAAAGGTGTGTGTCCGGCCCGAAGCCACAAAAGCCGATTACAGAACCCGTGACGATGCTTTGCTACCTCGCCGCCCGTCGTTTCCCGCCGACTTACGGTAATTTCTACGGTAGTTCCCGTATCTCCTTCACGCGAGAAGAACCTCCCACACACGGGCCAACATTTCAAACGAAATTAGGAAGAGGTTCAAAGCTCGGGAAGAGGGAATATCTTGAAAATGATTTCATGACAAAAGCAGCTTGAACGAAGGTCTTCTAATTGGGTTATTTGGTCGAGAGGAAGCTGGATGGGTGAAATTCGGTAATTTCCTGTTTGACCCATTTGACCGGTGGATGATCCGCTACTTGAACGTCAGGTTTCGAGGAACCTTTTACGACGCTAACGTCTGCGGGTATGCCCGTTAATTGCTACCGTGAGATGCTTCGACGTCGGCCGTGTACACGTTGGTTCAGGTCCAAGGCGAGAGCACCTCATAACGGTACCGCGACGTCACTTCCGTAACTTTTACTCTTCGCGAATGGAGCTCGGTCACCGTCGTACCACCTTCCCATTGGCTTCATTTCGTATTTTTACGAGCGTGCATTTCGGAATTATCACGGCCGAGCGTTTAACGGTCGGTTTAACGACCACTCAGTTGATTCATTTGAGAAAGAGTAACGGAGCTTTAAGGTTTACGAGCGATGCTTTCATTTTCTAGGGCTCCAGAAGGATACGCCAAACCGCAACGTGACTGTTATTTTTATCCTGCCTTATCCGACGACGAACACACAGCTTTATCACAGAGATGAGTTCTACTTTCGGGGCCATTCTTCCGACGATCTGCGGTGAGTTTTAAGACCTATCCTTACCATAAGGGTATCTTTTCTTCACTTCCTGTCGCACAAATCCCATTTACTCAGGGTGGTAAAACACGACATTGTCCGATATCGACTTCGTGGTCCAATTAGTACAAATCTTATTTCGAATCGTATTCGCGCGGCTAGTTTTCCCCGGTTCTTATCGACGGGGAACCATTCGGAAACGTCGTCAACAATGAGCAATCTCGATGGCACGAATTGGCCGGACGTTCGTAGCTCGATTGCTGCTTCCATTAAATTGTTTGCCCTGATTTCCCGTGTTTCTTGTACTTGACTTTGGCTAGAGAACAGTCACTTTCCATCGACTCGAACGATCTCGAAACGACTATCTACAATACCTCATTCGATCATAATTGCGAATTTCACTGGATGTCAGATCACTCTTATTTTCATTCAAAATTCAGTGCACAGTATTAGTTAGTTACGGTATCGCTTAAGTGAGGTACGAAAAACAATCTTATGATACTAGTTTCAGGAATAATATGTATGTTTGGATTTTCATGCCACGTTTTTTAGCGTGTTAGTCGATTCGAAGAAAACATTTGAAGGTTGCAGGACTACGTGCGCCTGAGGCACGGAAAACAGCCTTTAAACGCATCGATCGTATTCATATCGTTTGTATTTACGTTGGTCCCTCGTCAAATATCCTTGACCGAGATGGAGAACGACCTGTCAACATACGTGTAAGCACGGAAACTACGAAATTATTTACCTAAAGTCAGTAAAAAGAAACATATTCCTGCATTGCTTTCCACGTCTGGAACCATTGCGATACTCAAAATTACTGTTAAAAATGTCGATTCGTCATTTTCGCAAAAATCGGTTCCGTGCCAAATACATGGCGCATCGTTAACGTAAAAGTCCTGAGGATTTTTTTAACTGTGAGTTCGCGTGATTCTGTTGATTGCGAATGCGGAAGCCGGCAATTGTTTCGCCGAAGTTCCACACTGCGTCAGAAACTTTTTCCCCTCGTTTGGTCGTCTGGTTTCCGGAATGGCGTGTTGCAAAGCTCGCCAGTCACGAAGTCTGCACGGGGAAGAAGAAAGTATGTCCTTTGTCGAGTTTCCGGGACTTTAGGAGGACGGCTGGAAATGCGACGTTGAAGCGCCGCTTTAATCGACTAATCTGACTGCGCTAAGGGGTGGAGCTGATGGAATTGCTGTGCGAACTTTAAAGCAGCTTTTCATGGTACGTCAGGAAGATTGGGTAGGTCGACCTGGAAATGTCACGCGCCCGTACGCCGTATTAATGAGGATACTCTTGGTACGTTCATCTCGCCAGCCTTAATATAATATTGGAAAATGTTCATAATCGTGTTGCATGCGGCTCTATCGATTGCCCGTGCACCAGGGCCTGCAATTTATTCCGATGGGACGTGCAGGAAATACCTACACTTCGTTATACGTCAGCTCTACGTGACGATTGAACGCGACTCTCCAACATATTTTCCATGAATAAGTTAGATATAAAACGAGTCATAACGCGGTCGTAATAAACTCGACGAGACTGTCAGAGTGATATTTAGTATCTTATCTCCTCTCGGCGGTGCCCGGCTCGTAAAATGTGAAATGAAATATACGGAAGGGTAGGCGCAGGAATAATATGGGATATAGAAATAAATCGTTGCTGACGTTTGTCTATCATTTCTCATGTGTGGCCTAGCTTCTTCCGGGAGGAAGGATGTTATTTTCTCTATTTTCATGCTAATTTTCAGCCGCTCGACATATAGGCAAGAGGGAGGCAAACGATTCGAACGTAGGTCGTTCAATACGTAGGCGCCAGGCGTCCTGACGCCTACGCTGCGGGCTTTTCCACCCCGTTGCAGCACTTTCTCTCTCCCTCTCTTCCGCCCGCCCTGCCTTTCCTCCTCCTGCCCCTTGGCCTCCCCCGCCGCAGTCCTTCAACCCCGCGGGGTTCCCTCGAATTCTGTATGCGAGAACGATCCTTCTGCCAGCTTTTTCTTCCACTCTAACCCGCATTCGTAAACTACCCGTACGTCGCGCTTTTCATGCCGTTGCATTTACCTTCGTTTATGCGGAACTTTGAAAATGTAGTGGCACTTTGGGCGGCCACAGAGAATTAGGACGTGTTCTGCACATTTCTTGTCATTAACTTCTAGTGCTGGCATGGCGTGCTGTGCACGTCGACTATTCCCCGAAACAATTCACATCTACTGCAAACCTACTCTGTCAATCGATTTCCTTTCATGTCAGCTTCCTTTTTTTGTCCATATTTCGTTTGACATAAATGATAATTAAATCGAATTCGAAACAAATGAACACGAACGAGCACGAGTACGCGTACATATGAAAGTGCACGCATGAACACGCACGAATACGCACGGACACACATGACACGCAAGCACGCACGAACACGCACCAACACGTCTGAACACGCACGAACTTGCACAGACTCGCAGGGACTCGCAGGACACGCGTGACGTGTCACGCGCTCGATGCCGCGAAAGGGTTGATCACGTGGCCCTGTCTATCAGTTTCGAGAGAAAGAGGTAAAAAATTCGAGATTCGGTGAAGGCGTACGCTTTGAATTAAACGTGAGTTAATACTCGGTTTATTTCGTACCTCGTGTATTATCGTCTGTTATTTTGCCTGACTTTACGCTTGTTAAAACGCTGCTAGGTATAGCGACACGTTCATTTCCGAGATATCCACACTTTATTTATGCCCGTTTACGTCGAACTGTCAAAACGTCGGGATAAAAGGAATGGTATCCTCCCCGATGTCAATACGGCCGTCGATATACGCGTGATTCTCGGGGTATACGTTTCAGAGCGAAAGAATAATACAGTGAAAGAAGCCTGACGGGTTGGCGAGGAAGGTGTTTCAGCTGCAATCGGTCAAGGCTACGCTCATATCGATTCATGCGAAGAATTCCCTTTCCTCGGCTAAATTCTATGCCAACATTATCGTCACACATAAATTAGAAATATTAGAAATACGTTTCTTACGATGGCCATTATCGAAATTTACGACGAATACGACTGAAATCAAAACATTTACATGTAGCAATTGTGAGCATTAATACGTCTCAATATCGACGTTAATATTCCCCTTTGGCCTTAAATCAATGACTTCACGGTCTTTATGATTGCGTTATCAGAAATTAGTCGGGAACTTGCGGGCATTATGCAACGGCTGCACGTACATGTCGTAATATTATGCATTGTTTGGTTTATAATTGCACGGTGGTCGATTTTGTTGAGAAAGGGCGGCATTGAGGCACTCGGAGAAACAAAAGAAACGGGCCTTCGGAGAGAAATGAATGGGTTTTCTTTTCCCCGGATAAAGCGCAAAAAGTCTATTTACGTGGATTCGCGGTGAGTATTTCGAGGGCTCTCCGGTGGAAGTATTGCGTTTTGAGAGCTCGTTATCTTGGCGCGGTCTTTTGTTGGCATTCGCCGGGACAACAGTGCGGAAAGGCAAGGGAGAAAAATGGGTCAGGTAGCACCGAAAGTGTCGGTACGCCCGTAGCATAAACGTTATGCAGAATTCTCGTATGTCTTCTTTAAGAATCGTCGTCGCTTACTTGCACGACGTATTAAACGCTTGTCGGCAAAGCCCCCATGGTTCTTTGATCTCCCTTTAATTAAAAGCGACGATATTAAAGGCATTCATTAACGTCTTCCGAATCTCGTACGAGCGAATGAATTTACATCGATTTTCGTCGGATCGTCCTTTGACGTGGTAAATCACACGGGGATGAAAACAGCCTTTGAAGCCCTACGAAAACCCGAAAATTCGTAAATTAATAAGTAGAGGGATAACATTGTTAAAAGCTCGTTACCCGCCCCTTCCGTTCTCGGCACGTGATATTTTTCGATACGGGAAGTTCAAATTCCGCGAAGTTTCGAGCACCGAGAATCCGGCCGGAATTCTCTGGAATTCTGTCGGGCGAAAAAAAAGGCGAACGTTGGTGTGAATGTGTAACGTCTATGGTCGGAGAAGTTGCCGAGGAATGCGAAGCGTGGGGGTAGCGTGCGAACGCGTTCGTCGGGGGTGGGTTGCTCTCGGAAGAAAATATTCCGTAGATTTTGATTAACGAGGGTGCGAACACCCACGACGAACGGCGAGGGTTCGAGAAGGGTCTATCCGCCGGCGTTTACGGGCCGAACCGGCCAAGAAGTACCAATGTGTCTGGCCTTGGATTACTCATCCGAGTCTCTCCCTTCCTTCGTCCCTCCCTCGTCCCTCCCTCGACGGCCCCAACATGTCCCTCTCTGCTCCACTCCTTCCACCGCCCCCCGCCTCCCTCTGTATTTCCCTCGGTCGGTCCTGACGAGCGCCCTATCTGTCCCTCTCTTCCCCGTGTCCTGACCTTCCTACTTCCCTTTCTTCTCTGGCTGCTCCTGGACCTGCTCTCCGCAGTGTCAATGAACCTGCGGACGACGGTGCGCGGAAGACTGTCGGCTGATCGTTACCAGGGTCCCAAGGAGCTAGTTCTCCACCCTTCTGCCGGCTTCTCCGCCTCAGACCCCATGTCCTGGAAAGTTCCGTGTCGGCTGCACAAACGACCATCGACGTGCTCAGGCCCACTTCAGGCCCGTTTATACAATACGACACGGCAAAACAGGACGCGACACGCCAAATATTCTGGCTAATTATATTGCAAGGTCAGGTCAAAGGCAGTGATTCAATGGGTCTCATTCGAAAATATTTCCCCGTGTCGTTTGTTACGTAGGCAATGAAATTAATTTCTCATTGCAGAACTATCGTTCCTTTGAACTTTCTTCAGTCTTCGACTGATGTTACGTTGCGATTGCTTCTTGTTGTCTCACGAAAAGTGATGACTCGAGTAACATGTCGTAGTGATCCATAAATAATGAATCGGATGCCGCGCGCGTCAACGATTTTCTGAATCGCGTCGTACGAAAGAGTCTCCTACGCAGCGTTTTTACAGCGCTGATACCGCAACGATGAATTGCATTTCAGGGAACCGTGAGAAATATGCGTGAAGGAGCGTGAAGTGCCGACGAAAGAGGATCGGCTGGAGTTTCAGAAAGGCGTTAGGAGCATCTCAATCAGTGGGGTAGAGGGGGGGGGGGCTGAAATCGCGACGATCGTCGATTACGAAAGAAAGAATCAGGATGAAAAGTACGATAGAAAAGGGAAAGTGGTTCGTCAAGGTTAACGTCGTCATCTCGTTCCAGAATTTCCTGTCTTCATCTTTCCTCTCTCTTCGTCTGCCTCTCTTTTCCCGGTGCTCTTCCCCTCGTTATCTGTCCCCGACCCCCCTCTCCTTCGAGACTCTCTTCTCCCGTCTTCTGGAAGATCCACGGGCCGGGCACTCGTGGGACGTTTCTGTGAACGGTTAATCTCCCTTTCGTTTCTGTGAATGGGCCGATCGACGTGAAAAATCACGGCAGGCTCGGATATTGCGCCTCTCGAGTGGTTCGCTCTGAGATGAGACTCATGCAGGTAGGGAATATGGGCCCGGCAATTATCAACGAGAGGAGAATCAACGTATCTTCGGGGAATCGGCGGGACCGGCGCCGATTCGACGCTGTTTTTCCTGGAAGTTTCGTAAGCTCGAGAAACGCGACGGCATCGCTCGCTGAATGGACCCTTTCGTCGATTTCGCCGTGGGCCCTGTGCCACAAAGCTTCCCGGGAATGCCGCCGGCGGGATCGTAAGTCCCCCTTCTTTGCGATCGGGCCCGTTCCGACAGGAAGTCCTGGAATGCAGGTCAGTCCCTTGGGTTCGACGAAAAGGGCCAGGAGGTCAGTCGGCTCGTGCGCCGATTTTTCGTAGAAACAGACTCACTCTTCGTTCCGGAATGCATTACGACTTGAGGTAGCCAGTCTACCCTGTCTGACGAAAAAAATACCTACCCGTTGACAATATCAACACCTTTCCCCGAACACATCTGCACAGTGATCCGAGCAAACGTATAATTTACCGGATCATACGAATTTCATTGTTTTGTCTTAATACGATTTTCAACATCATCGACTTTCGAGACCATTGATTATCTCCGTTATGAATTATTGCGGGGACAAGGATCGATTTCCCCTAAGGAATAATCAAGAAGTCAATGAGGTCTTTATCCTGTGTGTTCGAGAAACTTCTAACGGCGCCGTCGTCTACATACTCGCCGGTGAATCGCGGATTTGCCGAATGCTGACGACCTCGGGGGTCTGGCGTGAGTTTCGCGGTGTCGATGCACGCACGTGCGTAGCTACCTGCCCTCCCTTTCTGTCCGTCCGTCTGTGGTTTTCTCTGTCGGGCTGCGTAGGTATGTGCGTGCGTATCGCCAAATGCCAGAGAGGAAAGGACGTCTCGTGTGCCGGCTAAATACGATCCTGTCGAGCGATTTTGCGAGATAGACCGTCCTATCAGTCGTTTCCGTTTCTCCTTTTCCTCGCATTCAGCCTGACCGAGAGTAATTTTACGCACGTTTTTGCACGTTTCGTCGGCAAAAATGCACCGACCGCTTATTGGCCAACGACGCCCGTCTCGCGATTCTGTCGGCTGAAACGAGACGACCGGCTAGACGCAAGCAAAGATCTCATCGTTGAGCATTCTAAATTGTCCGACCAAAGAAAACTTTCTGCACTTCTTCATACAGAATAAACAACTGCTTTATTGGTTAATTTGTAACTTCCTTTATTATTGTGTTATCTCGGTTTCTATAATATTTGCACGACGTAAACATTGTTTTCTATTTTCTTTTCCATCCATAAATTTGTCAGAGGAAACTGATGAAAAGCAGTATACTTTTTCCACTGATAATCAGTGCTACGCGTAAAATAATTTCCAGTACTAGGAGAATTTTTCGTGAACCGTTTGACATCTTCATAATCGTGAAAGTATTACGCTCTAAAGTTTCCCCGAGATTCTCGATTATTTTCGTTGATAAGTGGAGATTTTTCGAGAACAGTGGGACTCGGTAAAGAGGTCCTGCTGGAAAACGAACTGCCGGCCGGTATTTTTCCGGCGCTCAAGGTCGACGATGAAACACGTGGGTCTGAGGTCGGAGGGACATTTATCGTCGTCGATTTTTCTCCTGTCGGCTCGTTTCGTAAACCTTTTTTTCCAACAATGCCCGTCTTCCTTCGCCGACTTAGTGGTTTGATTGTTCTTGATTTTCGTACGCGGATCTTCCGTCCTTGGTGAAGCTTTTCCTCTTCTCCTCCTCGGAATTTCAGTATTGCGACGCTAAATCAAACACGTCGAAACGTAGTTTTTTTCGCGGTCTCTCGTGAGCCCTGCAAGGCACACCGAATTTTCGGATGCAGCAGGGTTTCCAGCTGGGTCTTTGGGGAATGGGGGGAACGATGCATACGCCGCGAGGTGAGTTCTGAGGGCAGGAAAATCTGGGCGGACAGGTATCTTCCGGTGGGCAAGGTCTCATGGGACATCCGGTACCCGGCTGACAAGACTGCGAAGAAAAAAACCTCGGAAAATGCTGGCTCGAAACAAAATATCGCCTACATATGCACGACTACAGGAACCAAAGAAACCCCATTTCAGTATCACTGCATTGTTTGAACTCTAGTAGAAAATTAAAGTTGCTGAATATCTTGTTAGATTCCCTGACTAATTTGTGTTTTCCTGCATTTGGGACACGATGAAGGTTAAAAATAATTTCCTTCCTGTCACGAAGGCGTGTGTAGTGGGGCAGTGAAAGGTTAAGTGATCTGTTGTTCTCCGATAATCTTTTCTTAGGATTCTCGATGTTCACACTGACCATGGCTCGGCGTGTTGTGTCCTGAGGTTGT
Source organism: Hedychridium roseum (assembly GCA_963989215.1). Lineage (NCBI taxonomy): Eukaryota > Metazoa > Arthropoda > Insecta > Hymenoptera > Chrysididae > Hedychridium > Hedychridium roseum. The sequence continues at coordinate 8,060,668 of OZ022310.1, read as the reverse complement.
CCGTGTTGACGGGAATTTTGAGCACGTCGTTGTTAGGACGGCTTAGGTAAGAGGATCCGAACGGAGAGTTGAGTCGCTTGGGACACGACGAGTATGTCGTATCGCGGATTTTTCTATTTTGTTTTTTTTTATCTTTCATCATAAAAAACATCTCAACGTTCGTAGCGACCTCGAGAGTTGGCGGTGAACCTGTAAAACCTGACCTGCATTAACGTAACATGGGTTGCGCGCCGATATATTCGGCGGTGTTTGTCTGTCCAGAAGGACCTTGGCTCCGAAACACAGATTCGCCCGGCGACGATGCCGAATTTTTCACTCCCTTTCGCCTTTGCTTTCCTTGCGCGATCAACACGATTCTTGACGCAAGACGCTAAGAATATCTCCAGAAACGGAAGGGTTCTCGCGGCCGGTGACGAAATTCACCTTCACGGGACATTAAACACAACGATTCGTAAAGGGTTGCTCGCGATACATCGGTATTATTAATGAACGATCTTAATAAAACCATTTAAATTCCTACGTAATAATTCATCCGTTGCGATTCAATGGTAATTATGTATATTGCTGTTTCATAAATTCAGCTGATGAGTGATTTGTCATTGCTAGTTATTTTTCTGCCAATAGACGAGCAGTCAAAATGGTTTGACCGTTGCGCAAGGATGGAAAAGTTTTTGGAAGGCGGCTTCGTGAACGAATGAGTCCTGGGGACGGTGTTGACGATGAGACACGATATTCGCGGGTGGTGTATGGGAACGGGCCCAAGGTTAGCCAACGTAGACTGCCCAAATACCCAGATACATACGATTAAAGCGAACCGACTGGCCACAGGTTACGCCTAACGACTGGCCATTCCCTGTCGAATTTTATTCATGACGCACTCAATTGCGAAAGATTTACAAAGCCTTTGTATCCGCTCCTTTGCGAACTCCACGTGTACCTCCGACGGTCCTCCAGCGAGATATTTAAATGAATTTACCTCCACGTGTCAATAGACCGAGTCATTGCCGTCGTGATTACTCGTTAATCTTCTGTCGAAGTAGCAAACCTGCTGTGCGTAGAATATATTCCCCATACATTTCTGTCCCATGGAAATCGGGGGTTTTTACTTTCGCGTCGAGTTTCACTTAATTCATTTCCTGCCCTGTCGAGCGCGAGGTGGCTCAGGAATACTTGGTGAAATGAAATTCTTGACGTTGAGATGAACGCCCCGGGGGAGTTTAGTACGGCGTCGTTTTACGAGGGGGTACAGTCAGGGGGAGGGGGGAATTCGTCTACGCGAAATTCACCCCTCCAATGAGTCACGTGGGACTATTGGAAATTCCACGGCGAACTATGTACGTTTAGAATGGAATCACCGTTGCCGGTAGGGAGTTGTCATCTTCTTTCGCCTGACGATACTCTTTGAGTTCGTGCAGCTTCGCGATGATTTATCGAAATTAAATGGAATGGCCGAACGTGCCCCGCCGACGAATCTGCCAGCGATAAATCGTTTGTTGGTCATTCCGCGCGTGGTTTAGAACGATTTATTCTACTTTAAGTGCCAACCCTATCACGTTATTGCACGCCTTATGATATTGCGCCCAATTTTTATGGCTCTTATCTCCATTTTAATTTTAGCAAAGGACGCTCGACCGTAAGTCTTCTTTCAAGATGATTTTCATTTCCTTCATCGTCGAAAAGTTTGCCGATTATTGGCAGTGTCGGTGACCGAAGTCGAGGCCTCCAAGTAGATTCCAACGTGCGTCACGCGATTCTATTAGCCCCGTGAGCGCGTGAATTCGCACCGAAGAACCTTTTTCACTATCGCCTGCCACTGGAATGTCAGGGATTTTAGGAGAAAACACGTGCCGAGTGGGAGCCAAGGGAAATCATTTATTGCGTTGGCCGAACGTGCTCTCCAATGAATTATTAAAATAAACCATTCACTGCAATCAAACGTGCTAATCAATACTATTAATCGTATCAAAACATATTTGCTTGCTGCGTATTTCAACGATGTACAGAGAAGGTTTTATTGACATTGGTAACGGGCGTTAAAGTATGTGACAACATTTGAATATTCCGTTGGTTATTGCTTATCAAGTATTACGCCTTGTACGGTAGGTTACTCTAGAGCATGTCCGCGAGGTTGGTAAACAAATAACACGCGCAAGTGCGAGTGCAATTGTGCGATAGGGAGGCACGCGTAAACGTGCGTCTCCTTGAACGACCGAGACGACGATGGCTTTAAGAAAAATACAGACGTAAGGCGATAACAAGAGCGCGTGGAGAGACGAAGTCGCTGAATGGCTGCGGTTTACGATTACGCGTCGGAAGATACAGATTCCTTACAATTTTCCTTCTCTAATCACGAAAAGCATGGAACTCAGCCTTTAGGCTCGCCGATTGGTATTTCAAACTTTGGTGGACCATCTTTTACGCGTTTACCTTGTCCCTAGAATCTACTTAGAACTAATTACACAGATACGATATCAGTAATCAGGGATGTTTACTTCACCCTCTCCGGAACGTGTCTTGCACATTAGCCGGAGGCAAAAAATAACCAAGGGCATAAGTATTATCGCGGTAGTAAAGACGGTCCAAGCTCTCGATAACGGTCGGAAATTGTGAAAATTGAGGGATATTACACGGTTTAGTTACATATAGTGTTCAGTCGGGTATCTGTGATTCGATTAGGGCACAGTTTAGTGCAACGTTAGTGGCTGGTTCGATGCGCAGATTGTTTTGGATCGCACGTGGCAGGGCAAACAAGTCGAATAACATTATAAGAACCGCGCGACAATACTGACGGGAACGTAAACAAAAGAAAAAGGCGAAAGGCCGCGTGCGCCGGAGTCGCGTGTTTCCCCGCGGCGAGGCAGATAAAATAATTACGTCTGGGTAATCGGGCAATTAGCTGAACGATATTGCGGCCATTGAAATGCAGGTACCGCATTATCTCGCGGTAAACATTATAACGATACGTAACGATAGAAAATGCTCGTGTGTTCGCGGAATGGAATTAATTGGACGAGCGTTCGGGGAACGTGCCGGCACGAGCGTGGGAAGGATTTTTCTCCCTGCCAATCGTTTCCCGTCCAACGGGGGGTTCGGGGCGGACCGGGAGGGGGGGGGGGGCTAAGAGCAAGAAGAAAATATGCCGGAACGGGCACGTGTAAGAGAATTCAGGGAGCGACGAACCCCGTCGAGGTGCATCCAAGTTCCTCGCGACCTTGATCCTCGAGTTGCGCACTAATCCGATGCGTCATCGTGACCCTCGAATTCGGCGAAATCTAGCGGGGGATAAGCTTCCCTGGAAACGTTCAAAAGTTCCGTTTCGAGTAATCACCGTAGCTCATTCTTCAACCCTGATTTGTATATCTTCAGGAAAGTGCCACCCTCTTCCGAGAAACTTGGATTACGAGCAAAGGGCATCGAGTCGAGCGTCTGCTGTGGAAAGTCTGGAACATTCTTCGCTGGAATGCAGGGTCCTGCTCAACACAATCGCCCGACAAAGGTCATTCTACTAATTGGTGAGTGATACCACCTTATCTTTACATTTCTCGTCAAATGTATTGTCGACGATTTTTTTTTACTTCTCCGAACATCATTACGACAGGCTAATGGCACAGATTTCTTGTATTTAGATAGTAGACTTTTGATTTGAGAATGCGACGAAAGAACCCTTTCCAAAGATTCCAGAAATTACGTGTGGTCGCTTGCGTCATTGTTTTTCTGCGAATCCCAAAGATATCTTTACGTGGCGCGGGCAGGAATTCAAGGATCGACCACATGGCTTATGCATCCTTGGTCGGTTTGCCCTTATTGCCCTTAAAATTCGTAGTGGCTCGCCGATTACGTCACCCCACGATTTCATTCCGAACGTCCAAGTCGTAAACACGGGGCACTCAGGTAACGTTGTGTCGAACGTCTGACACTCTCCGGTCGTTAGAACTTGTTGATCCTTATATCATCATTATACCAAAAAAGTTACTAGATTTTTTGTCCAAGCCAAAATCACAGATCTTGGTTGACCACCACTCAAATTCAACTTAACTTGTTCGAAATAAAGAGAGATTAAGAGACAGGTACATCAGGAATTACGCAACATTGAGTGTGTGAAAAAAGCTCAGTTTTTTATGTGAAAGAAGGTTGCAACATTTCGTCGGTGATGAATTTTAACGTGCGTAGTATTATGCGTCACGTGTAGGCGGGGGGAAGTCGTTTAGAATGCAGGGGTCTAAGGCGGGCCCTTGTTTACGAAGACCCGGACGTCTAAGGTCGTCCTTGATCCTTGCCGGATGCGTCGAGCGATGCGTCAGACGAAAATACCAAAGTTGCAGGCCAACTGCAACAGGCTTGGCGGTTGCGTCATCATCCTCCGGACAAGCGAGAACGAAAGTAAATTTTTCCAGCGACTCGCGATTAAAATTCACCGTCACACCTAATTGAACAGCGTTTCGGGTCATTCTGCAGCACCTCACGACTCGGAAACTAATAACGTAAAGCCATTATCCTGATTCCATATCGCTGAGACGGAGTTTCCTTACGTTCTCGGTTCGGTTGGGCAGCCAGCTTTGGAGTAATCGATCAACCGACGAGAATTCCTCTCCAGTCGAATAAATTATTATAATCGGGCGGTTTGAGGACGTTAGGATTCACTGTGCTGGTTGTACCATGATATTTCGTTACTGGCGAAAGGATTTGCTATGGGAATTGCGTTACGTGGGCCAAGGGGGACGGGGTTCCTTCTTCGTAGACGTTGTCCGTTGGTATTCCCCATCGTCGCCGGGTACAACGACATTTGCAACGACGCGAAACCTCGAGCGCACGAGTTCCAACTACTGCGTGTTATTTTGTTCACGCGTCCTTGAAAGCGCCTCGTGGGGCGATAGGCCCGACCACCTGACCTTAACCCCCGGCTTCGGACGAGTGTGTGAGGCATATTGTACTCGATCCTTCAAGACTTTCCCTATCACAATGTCACCGTCACACGTTTCATATCAGGGAGAACATTGCAATTGCCAACATGAAATTTCAATCTACTCGTTACTATCCTTTCAAATACACTTTATTTCGACAAATTTATACAGATTTTTGCACATTTTCTGTACATTCTCTGGCACGCTGAAAAGAATTTTTCCCAAGGCTCAGCGTGCGGTCGGGCAACCTGATTGATTGGAAAAATGGTGAAAACGTGAATCGCGGTAGACAGGCTCGGTGCTGGACGGACGAAGTCTGGTTCTTAGGAAGTAGCGGAGAAAGGAAATATTTCCCGGTGGGTACGGGCCAATGACTGGGGTCTTGTTTGTAAACTCGCCGGTTTCGGCCGTCGGTCGCGGCGTAAGTGGAAATCTCGGCGCAGCTGCGCGAGTTTTCCGCGTTCATTGGCCTCGCGGGAATTACGCTAGTCTGTCTCACGAAAACGCGAGCTTGTTTAGATCGGATATCGGAAAGTATTATTTTATGCCTGGCGAGAACGTGCAGTTAGAATTGCGGGCACGGCACGTGCGGGGCAAACGTGCTGGCCGATCGAGCTGCACGGATTGGTCCTCGGATACCTTCGCTCAGGTGCGGGAGTGGGCATTTTTGTTCGACTCGAATACCTGCCAACATGAAATTACGCAGCTGCAACGATCAGTTTGACGGCTCGAACCGAAAACAACCCTTTCTCAAATCTCAGCTTCGGATAAAAACTGACGATTCGCTGCTCTCTCTTTATTCTTTGCAATGATAAAACGGAGGAGTGCCAAATTGTTTTCTTCTCTTGGTCAGCGCGTTTTCCAGGTTTTCGCCAAGGACGGCAGTTGAGGGGAAATGTTGACGGAGAGGAAGAGGGCTATGACCTGTGTTTACTACCGTTTACATCGAGAGTAACAGTGATCCTATATCTGTCGGCGGTGACGCAACTGTACGGTCGGTCTGTCATGGTCGCCGGGCACGAAGCTTCGCGGTGGATGAAATCTCATTCAGGAATTTCAGGATGCAGTAGCCGGTAAACCGTAATATGTTGCCTCCAAACATCCCGGCGGAAGTATTGCATAATATTTGACATAACATGAACAGTACATTCGCAGTTATTTTGCCAAGATGAACCTTCCGCCTGTATGACGTTTGTAAATACGGATCATTGGCCCGCCGGTCAATGATCTGTTGCTGCCTACCGTCTTTTGCCTTCGCTCTTAATATTGTCAACGCCTAAGAAACCGAGTCGGCGATTTAAATGCTTACACGAACTCGTCGACAAATATATCGAATAGATCTTCATCATCGAAGACGGAGGAAATTGTACTTTTGACGTTACTAATTCCCCAACGTAAATAACAGGGCAATGACTTTTCAAAGTATGACGTATACGATTAATCATTCAAATCTATTTACAATATTATTATATTCCTGCGAAATCATTCTCAGAATAATTAAGTGAAGGACCGAACCTTATTGATTCTTCGCATTTAAAATGTGGCAAATATCTTAACTGGTATGAGGAAGTATCTTTAAAGAGTTATTAGCATATCCATCATTTTATGACTCGTATTCGAAGGAATATGTTTGTTCTTTGGTTTCCCGTCGATTGTAGGGGTTTGTGCGTATCCAGTGTTAACTTTCAGCTTACGAATCCGTGCGAATTGAGCATGGAAGCTCGTATTAAGCTGACAATGGGCGAACGTCGCGGTGCGTCGACTTGGCTGACGACACTATGCACCGGCTCCCTTTGCATCCTCTTCGTCTCGAGTTTCCGTGGATTTAGCTCGCGACTTTTTCGGAATTTCGCGGCGTTATACGATCGTTGCGCATAGTTTGAGCGGCGACGTTATCACGGAGCGCGGGGTAAGAGGGTAGGACGATCAGGACATTTTTATGCATTGCCGTAAAAGGTAGGAGGGAGGAGGTGGAGAACGTCGCCGAGGAAGAAGGTTGACGAGCGTCGACCGAGGGAAACGACCTGGCCGCATAGCGGCTCGATGCTTGAGAACTGCGTAAAACGATCGACGTTACCCTTTCTCTCTCGCCGTGGAAGTCGTTCAACGATCGGCAGAATTCTTGCGAAATTATCAGCGATACGCGGGGGCAAAAAAACTGTTCCATTTGTTAGAATCGCATAAATGTGTATGAGCCGGTTCTTGCCTGGGCATTGTCACCAGCGTGGTAGCCAGTTAAGGCCCGGCCTGTCGGCCCTAATTACCTCGGCCGTCGTAAATTTCACCTGTTTTCGGACTTGGATAATTCCGCTGGAACGCGAGACGATCTCATTTCCCAGCAATGTCCTCATCAGCCAACGATTAGCACTATTTTCTCGATAGCTCAGTACGTTTTCTTTCGCGCGCCTTGCTTTTTTTTCCAGCCGACCAGTCGTACATGCGTTGCATTGTCGCTCGTTTATAATGCGCCGTGCGCAATCATTGCGATCGGACCTGGAATGACACGCGTCTTGTGTTATGGAGCAGGAGAGTGGCGAGGAGATCGCAATGATCGCTTGTAAACAGAACCCTTACGGTAAACGCGCTAGTCACTATTACATCACGAGCGCCGTGACAGCATGATTAATTACATGCACGAAATTCCTCTTAATGCAACGTTTGCTGACATTAATACCGTAATAGTCAGCGGTAATGGCTGTGAGCTCCTGCCATAATTACCAGTTGCATCGCTAATTTCCTAGCATTTTTTCCCTACAAAAAAGGCATAATTCGAAGCTAAATAAATTATTCGACGTATCGCGATAACTTTGGTGAGTTCTTTAAATATTATTCATGGAACTTCGGACGATCCTTGGTCTTTCGATAATTATCTATCGGGAATGCGTTGTCTCGATTAAAGGGTAGAAAAGTAGATCGAGGTCGATGGTTGAATTTTCCGCGAGGACCGACAGATCCCGGCGGTTGGGAAGATGTCGTCGACCACTTTGGTATACGGTACGTCATTGGATTGTTCGATGTACAGTGTTTTGCTCGCGTGCACGCATACGCGTGGGGTATACGTACACGGTACACATTACACCTGCCGGTCAACGTCCTTTCGAAGGTTTGCATCGTGCGATCGTAAGAGCGAGTGCGCAGTACGTGGCATACCGATCGATCGGTGTTAACGACTGGTCACAGGAGCGGATCGATCTTCATAGACCGCCGGACGAGACTGTATTATTCCTCTCATCAGTATCGTCAAAGAACGACGAACTTAACTTTGTTACATCGACATTAACCATCCACCGTCAATTCCTTCCTGCTTCCCCCCGGGAACGTTTAAAGGCGATCGAAACACTGTGAATCGAGTTGGACTTTGGCATCTGGCGGACAAATATTTTCGGATTACTGACAGGTACGCGAGGGACGTTGGTAAACTTGCTGATGTCACGAAGTTTGTCCGAACGTCTGCCGGGATGAAAAACAAAGCGCGCGAGCTGAGCTGAGAGGAATGAAAATCCGGTATGTCGGTAAGATTGACGGATTGGACGGACGAAACGGATTGTGCGTTTCATCGGGAAGAATTTTCCTAGGTGCCGGTAAATACGCCCCTGAGACGGCACGAGCGTTTCCTCGTGAGATACCGACGAGGTTTCCTGTTCGAGAGGCTCGCGTTGACATTTCGTTCTCGTTACGAGCCAATCCCTGCCAATCACCCTGCACGCTTGCAATTCTTCGCCCGCCGCCGTTCGGCCGACCGCATCTCGTCCTGCCGGCTTTGCCGTTTTCCACGAGCGCCTCGCAAGAATTTTCCTGTTCCAGTTTCGCAAATCGGTCCTTGTTATCGATACCCGTTTCTCCACGTCCTTTCGATTATTCCCACGTCGATGATAATGATCTTTCGCCGGCGTGCCGTTTCATTTTATTACCTCGCTAGCGCGTCTAACAATACCCGCTGCGAGCGTTAACGTTGCAGGAACGACGCTCGGAAAATTCTTAGTTCAACGAACCAAGAACCGCCGGATCGCTTATCTTATTGATTATTTCCCTGCCGCAAAGATCCTATCGTAGCATTTCAGTGAATTCCCTTCCTGGAAAACCCTCTGCGCAAGCCATGTGTTGTTGTTTATCGGGCAAATGTTTTTTCGGGGACGCTGAGGTCTTTCGCCTCGGCGGTGCCGGACGTGTGAATATTGCGCGCTATTAGATTCGTTCTGGAGTCCTCGGGAAATGAACGGGAAGGACAGGAACCGAGTTCTCCCGGTGTTGGGCTCAACGGTATTCACTGCGGCGCGCGGCCGTTTGTCACTTTTACTGTTGTTGGGGTCAGTCGAGCATTGACCGCTCGCCGATTCGACTTACATCGGTGCCGGCGGAACGCCTGCACGAATAAATCCTTTTTTTCTCTTCCTCTCTCCGGGCTGGCCGCGCGCACACGCCAACGGGACACGGAACGCTGGAGAACGCGCCTGCACGGCCAACGTGCTTCGCCAAATCGCCGGACTAAAATTCGCGCGGACGTACTTTTTTTTCAATGCCAGTCACGTGCGCACCTACCGCGACCACACTGACAAAACTTGGAATTAACGAGCTTAAGGTTCCTTAAGACTCATTATCGGGCTCCGCCCTGCATTTCTCCTTGACACCATTATCACTAGCCACCTCATCGGATCAGTCGACTGAATTATTAAGTACCCGTTGCTTCCTGGAGACTTTCGTCACTCTTGCCCATTTTCATTCACCGTTTCATACTGTTGTGTCCTTTAACCAGTGCGATTTTTGAGGGTCGCGGATCCGTTAGTCGTTGGCGTGGAGAGTTATGTCGACCTATTAGGAGAATCACGGGGCCGGTAGCAGGAGGACTTTATATGGGAGGGGGGCGTAGGTGTTGGCCGAGTGGCATATGGGCCGGTCGTCCGTTTGCTACGCTCGACGAATGTCCCACAAGACCAATCTCTTTCCCCTCCATCGTCCTCGGCTTCCAAGATCGTTGTTGTTATTGTTGCGGGTGCATTGGCCCCTAGCCGCATGCCTCTGCACGCCGCACGGTCTATCCTAGTTGCATGCGCCTTTCGCTCGCAACGAGTCTCTGAGAGCGACGTTTCTTACGCGTGAGTACGCGCCCCTAATGCGATAGTAGGGTATGTTCTTGCCGCTCGACGCACGCGACTTTTCCCGTAACGCCTCAATCGCTGTTTCTCCCTCCCGGGATATCGAGGGGACGCGTTAGCTGCGACGTCAAGCTTCCACTCCGACGTAGGTTCAATCAAATTCCGACATTTAATCAGACACGGAGACTTTCCTTGGCCTTCAATTCAATTTCCAATATGTACAGAGACGTGATCCCGCCAGTTTTATCAAAACGACGTGCAGTAACATAGAAATTCGACACAGTAATTTCTTCGTCGTCAATGTTAATCCGACCGATTCCTGGGCGACTTTTATCCCCGATTTCATGCTCCGCACTGTCTTCCGGGTGTAAGTTCTTTGCCTTCTCTCTTCCCCTTCTTCTTTTTCTGCGGTGTATTTGGCGGGTCCAGCTGCATTGGCGAACGCCTGCATCGCACACCTGTCGTCCGGTCCACCGCGTAAACATGCGGTTGCACTCGGTCCGGCAACCCCTCCCCCCCTCCCCTGACGATGCATTAAAATGCAGCGTGCGCGTACTGCGTAGTAAACGCACGACCGTCTACTCGGATCATCCGGCGATGGGTCGAAGGAATCGGGCGCAACGTCAACGACAGAACGTGGCGGAAAGCTGCACGGAAAACGAGGCCTGTCAACTTAGCAAACGGTCCGTGAATATTGAAACAACTGTCCCTCTTTCGTGTCGATCCAAAAATAAAAATTGCGGTAATTTCAGAGTTCCATGCTTGGCGCATTAACTCCCCCCGATGGCATCAATTAGGAATTATTGATTACACACTGTGCAGTAGTTGAATACAGATTTGCCGATGTCGCGACGGAGTATGTACATCGCCGAACATAATTAACAGTACTTGCTTAAATACGTTAATTGAGTGCATTCAATTATCGCGCGCGTGCTTCGACCGGTGGTTCGCTCTAACGAACTTTTTATTGGAATAGTGAGACAAGCCGTTTTAACGATCTTATTTACCAACCAAGTCAATCGCGGGTTTCCTCCTCTTCCTCACGGACTGGGTATATTTGACGACTAAAATTTCATAGTTGGGGGCAAGAATAATCGTGTTAAATGATATTGCAGCCTCACGTGACACTCTTTAAGTAATGTTGCAGTCTTACTTGTTGGGTTTTGGTCGGGGCGGGGGGAATGTCGACTCGTGGGATGCAGATGGGCCAGTCGGTCCTGCGTGGCGTCCTTTAAAATGCCGGGTTCGTCGACCCCTTTGGGCAAAATGAACTGACGATCTGCTTCCTCGTGCAGCAACGTTCGCCGACACCGCCGGCGAATTCGGAGCTTTCGGTCAGTCGGCTACGAGCGCCGTCGATCATCGAACGAAGGACGAAGCTGGCCTCTCCTGCTCGGCGTACACGCGACTCGCACAGCGAGGCACTTATGCCAGTTTGCCGGTCATTCACCCTGTCCGGCCTGGAGCGTCGGTGTTATTCGCCTCGTTTTACCATGCCGCGAAATCCCAGCGACCGACGTCGCCGGAACTCGTCACTCCCATCGACCCGAACTAATGTTTCTCGGACAGTCTTTCAATTTTATACCTCGTCAGAGACTGGCATAGCACGATTCTTGTGACAAAAAAGACTTGTCAGCGAACCTTTAGACAGGTTTAAACAGTTTTGACTTATCACTTTTCTGCCTGCCATCTTTGGAATTTGTCGTTGGTGTCGCCGGTTTAGGGGGCCGCACGAGGAAGAATTTAGGGCACGGTATCGGTATTTCTCCAACGATTTCATTGCGCTTTGTCGGCGGAGAGGAGATGCAGGCATGCGTGTAATGCGATTTATTGCTGGGTTAAGCGATTTCGTGCCGGCCAATTCAGCAATATCGATCGTTTCACGAGTCCCCCGTGCCGATTGCCATCGATTCCGATCCGTGTAAGTGCGAATTAAGCTGTGCACAGGGGTTACATAATTCGACCTATTGCCGAGGAAAATAACGAGGTGCTTACGGCACGAAGAAGTGGTACACGCGTACGAATTATTGTCGAGAATTGCAGAATTCTCCGATTGGCGTAGTGCGGTCGTCGATCAATTTCGTAATTCGCCGAAACATCTGCCCACCCGACAGATCCCTCTGCACTATTTACCGAAAGTAACTCATCTTGTACGAAAGGTCAAGGAACTCGCGAAAGGAACAGGCGTCGTTAAAACAATTAAATTTCGCGCACGGACCGTTGGTTTAATTGGAAATGCGCCGTCATTGTGGCATTGATCGATCATTCGAAGAGCAGAGGAAATGATTGCCCGGTCGATAAATTACGTGTAAGATGCAAGGCTCATCGGTTGGCATTGGCCGGCGGTAAATGGAGTAGGATCGCGAGTTTCCGTGCGGTCGACGTGGAATGAGATCGTCGAGACGGCTTCGCGATGGGTCCGTACGTTCGGGTCCGCTCGAAAATTTCGGGTACAAACGAGAGAGCACTCGGGTCAGTGACCCGTTGGCAGTGGTCAGTGATGGTAACGGGCGAAGAGCCGGCCGGAGAACCGAGAGAGAGACCGGCCAACCCAGTCCATCCGTTGGACGCATCGTACGGTCCTTCACCCGCCATTATACGACGGTTACGTACGCGCACGTAGTACACGTGCTCGCGATATACCTACCTCTCTTCGCACCGTCCTGCCAAACGTTCCGAGTCATCGGGGAAATATGCCTTCGTCGCCGGGAAAGTGCATCGTTCGATGTAGCCAGGTTGACGATCGCCGGCGACTCGCAGTCCATACAAATCGGCTAGAAACAATCATCCTAATCCTCGTCTTAAAGGTACTCAAAGTACATAAGACGGTAGTAAATATTCCCCCACACGGAAGGTCCAAGAAGTTGTTGCGTTCTTTCTTTCGATGTTATTGGAAGCTCGAGCTTTTACGAGCTTCTTCTTAGTTCGGCAAGGAAGATGGATGGTTCGAACGTCCTGGCTGGGCTTACTAGGCGAAAATGGCGGATGACTGGCAAACCATCGACGTCACGGATTAACGATAAATCTGGCCTCGTCCGTGGGATAAGCGTCTCGCATGAATCTCAAGCGCAGACAGGGCCGTTCCCCGGCAGACGGCGAGATCGTCTCTCTCTTGGCACGTGTAAGAAAGTGCGTAAATCTCCGGGCAACGACGGCGACTGACGGCGACGTTGTTCAGGGCTCTCGTTAATTCGATTGCCAAGAGGATACGTTATTGCTGGTCGAGGCCTTGACGATAGGAAGGCCCGCGCGTGCGTTCGATTCATTTGTTGTCTCCACGAGTCTTCAATTGAGAAAGTAAAAACGGTCGTTAAACCTGCCGATTAGCCACATCTTCTGAGATATCGAGCGCAACCCGTTCACGCCCCGCGTTTCTCGGTATTTCCGCTTTATCTGCACAGCACTGAAGTTTCCTCGAAGCTGGTAAAAACTGTTGGAAGGAAAATGGTAGGAAATTTGAGATTCTACCCACATCATACCTGTGGAGGGGGGGAGGGGGTTTTGCAGAGACTCACTTTTTCATTGACTTTCATTGAGCCCTGAATTTCCACATCTATTCCGACTCGTTTGCCAGCCTTGTGAGCGTTCATATAACACTGATAGCCATAATAATGTAAGTCTCTGTGAAGAGAGTCGTATATCGCGGGTGTAATGTACTTTCTTGCGATTGCACTTACACCATTTTCTTCGCGTACGTACGCTTTTATCGAGGAGATTAATGATGCCGACTTTGTAGCCTTTTGGTTAAAGTAGAAAGGAAAATTTCCCGCTCGGTTGACGCATTGTACAAAAATGTGCACCGCGCTTGTTTTTCAGGCGGGATGTGATACGCATTTCATCGGCTTTATTACTGTATTTTTCAATGGCCTAACGTATTTACGCGGACATTGTAGCGCGCACCGTAGCAATCTATCGATTCGAACGGTGGGAGACAACATTGTCATTGTAGAACCTTCATAAGTGTCACGTGTCTGGAGATAATTGCACCGAGAGACAAGATAATGAACCTCTTTCGTACGGTACATTCTTTGCAATCGTTTAGCCGCGATGTCGTTCAACTTTGTTCGAAATTGATAGGCTGGTCAGGTTATCGCCTGCTGCCTTCGTGACCGAAAGAGGACAATGCACCGTGCCAATCGCCTAAGTGGCCGCGATTAATTTGCCGAATTTCACAACAATGTCTCGGATTAAGTATCAAGCCACTCGGTTCTGCGCGACTACGAGCCAAGAGTGTGTAGGCAAACTGCCTTACAAAAGTCCTCGAGCGACGGCTAATGGTTTATCGAAAGAACAAATTTCCTCGTAAATACGGGACAGTGCGTTTGCTCAGCGAAGCGTCGGCAATCGAAGAAATTCTTCCGAATCAGCTGAAAATTGTTATCATTCGTTGTAATTCTTTCTCTGGATTACAAGCAACCGGCAGCAATTTATTCAGGTTGTCCAAGCAATGTCTTTCCTCAGTCGACGAACTTTTACGACATCGTTGAAACGTATTGCATTTACGAGCACGGCATTAAATTTACCGTCGTTACAGTTATATTTCATAGAGCCCGGTTTTGCATACCCGTAGCGCCGGGGTCGAAGGAGGAGCTGAACGACGGAGATAAGGATTCTGCGTCCGAATCCTGAAACTCTGGAATTCGATGACGCGAATGCGGGTCATTGTCGGACGGTAGAGCACCTCCGTAACACAATGGCATAGCGCAACGAGGTTATCAGAGAGGTCGACCCGATTTCTAACGGACTTAATGTCCGAGCAGCCGTGAGAGGAATAACGGGCTATCCGAAATCACCGGGCCCCGTTATTGGCCGTTAGTGAGGAAACCTGTTAGAAAAAAAAGGAGTACCTGCCAGACCGCCCGTCTCTTATTGCCGAAAACCGTCTATTATGCTTTTTGTCCAAGCCTCCGACGCCTTACTTCGCCTTACCGTTTGTTCTACCGCGAGCTTTTTACTGTTAGACTTTGCGAGATTAATGGGCGACAGGGCCCCGCATAACTCATCGTCCCGTCGAAATTTTTACAACCATTCGCGAGGTTCCCAGTAAACGCACAATAAGAGGATGACCAATTTGCGAGTGTCACTAAACTGTATATAATATCTATTTCTATAGCTAGACAAGCATTTTGGGTACATGGCAGTGTTAAAGTAAACCAGAGAGGTGACGGTTTATGTTACTCTATGTATTCGAGGACGACATCTAAACGGCTGTCCGCAAATTTATCGGCCAGTCTCTCGGCGGACCGATTTCTCCGGGGCTTCGTTCTATGGGTGAAATTAGCGGCGAAGGTACGGCAGAATTTATTACCCCGTAAGATAAGGCTTCTCTATGTAAATACATTACGAGAAGGAGGGCGCGTCATGCGTGGGTTGATTTTCCGCCTGCGCCCGTTTAGGGAAACGATATGGTTATTGTCCTGTCTGGTAGCGGCACATTTACCTGCTTCCTCCCTGACCTACTTGCATGTGTCTACTGGTAAAGATGCAAGTCGCATATTCCTCCTCGGATTAAATCTGCGCATCTTGG
This sequence comes from Hedychridium roseum, assembly GCA_963989215.1. Taxonomy (NCBI): domain Eukaryota; kingdom Metazoa; phylum Arthropoda; class Insecta; order Hymenoptera; family Chrysididae; genus Hedychridium; species Hedychridium roseum. The sequence continues at coordinate 8,045,147 of OZ022310.1, read as the reverse complement.
AGCCGCTCGTTTCTCCCACAACGCGATACTCTAGGTCGTAGCTTTTCAACCTGCCCAGATTTCACGCTTAATCGAACGGAACATTTGCGACCTTAAACACGTCTGCACATTCTTCCAGTGAATTATCCATAAATATTTGACACCATGTCCCTCAATCTATACACGGAACAATGGATCCAAGGGCAAAGAAATAATGATCCTTCTAGAGGTAATAAGCAGGTAGAATTTACGGTTTTGTTTGTGTTTCGTGTTCGCTGGGAAATACGGTGCGCGAAGACTTTTCATTCATCAACAAGCGACCGGCCGAGTTCAACGACCGCAGGTCCTTTGTACTCCAGTCTCGAAGAGCTATCGGTTCTCCAGGAGGGGGAAAGGGGGGGGGGGAGGTGCCTGCTCTCTCGAGTCGCTCGGTGCACTTGCACTCACCCTGCCTAACTAACTATTAAATTTCGCCTACTCTGCCGTGTCCACCCAATACTTGTGCGCACCGTCGATCCGTGGATTTCATTATTTTTAAGTCTTCCGCAAACAACACTCCCAGATCGAACGATTCTCAATTCCTACATTTTTTCGCGGCAAATATTTGCTTCCGAACGTACGTAAAGGAAATTTTCAGCTGCTGTATTAAAATCCGCCACGAGATTCTTATCCTCGTGGTCGTGTTTCATTTAAATCCGTCACACGTAATACGTGATTTGCCGGATAAACATACGAGTTTTTACGGGATATATCATTGGAACTTCCCGATATTAAGGGTCGATGAATGAACGATTAATTTATTCCCTTTTTCTTGCCTCACCGGGACGGACCTTCTACATATCGAGCGATTGAGATCTCCCTAATGAAGAAGTCAATGACCGGCTAATCTTTTATTGATCGAGTGGGAGTGGGAGCGGGATTGATAGACCGACGGCATCCTGTCCGCGAGATTTATGCGCGATTCGTGTATCTCTCGCGGAGGTATTAAAAATAAGGTTAATGGCTCCAAAATCAGTCCAACTCGCGATATACATTGTTCTTGCAAATCGTTTAATCTCCTCACGACCGTCCTCTAATAAGCGAATTTTGCGATTGATCATACGGCCGCTGATGAAATCTTCGCTGAGGAACGACGTGTTTTTTTTCCACCGTGAGATAAATGAATTGTTGATTAGGCGACGCGGAGCACGTGGCTCGGAGGAAAAATATATTGTTAGGGTCCGTGGGATGAGTTTTATGGGCCGTAAGGTAATAGATGTTAATAAATTTCGTCTCGGGGTATTCGTGAGAAGATGTTAGGAGTCTTCTGAAGAAGCTGGGAGTGTCGACGGGTCGTCACCTTGGCATGTGCCTCATGTCGCATACCTGGGCGGGAAGGTACGACCCGTGTCGTTGGTGTCTTCCGCGCCAGCCCTGAACGTTCATATACGGGAGGAGCATGCTCCTCTCTTTGGACGGGAAGGGAGCAACACGTCCTCCACATGGACGGTCGTTCACCCCTGACGATCATCACAGACAGAGCGTAGACCGCCTTCCTTCCTCTCGCTTCCATCCTTTCTGACCTCTCCTTCTTCTTCTCCTTTTCCTCAAACGAGTCCCGACTCATTTCCGCTTACAACGTCTCCTTTTACGGATATAAATCCTTCCGCCAGCATCCTGCGGAGAAGAACTTTCCCCCAAATACTCGGTCCCCCATGCACGCCGCTCGATTCGCAGAAAATGAGGAAAACTTGACGAAAAGAGGTTCATTCATTTCCATCGTTTCATAAAAAATTTTTGTTGTACGTTTGAGCGAAATCTGTATCTATGCAGGCATAAATAACGAGGAGTCATTAGTCATAGGAGTCATTAGACGCATTTGTAAATTTATAAATGTAAAAGTTATTTCGAGTTATCGTGAGACGTGGACCAAATCGGTCATACACTTGTCGCGTTATCGGGCAAGTTTCACAAATTTCTCCCAGCTCCATGTACTCTGCACCGCGGGATTAATCGGCAGGGAAAAAGAAAGGAACCCTGATAATGTAGAGTCATCAGTCATTGTATGTTTGACGCTGCTAACGACTCATGAACAATTTTGACTCATTACCATTTGTGCAATTGGTGCAAATTAGTTTCCGCTCAGATAATGCATTTTGTAGGACGGCAAGGTCACCTTATTTTATCTCGCTATACGCGTCTGTATGTCATTCGCAGTCGATGGCTGCTTGATTAAAAAAAAAGATTTTGTTTACCACGATAAACCGATGTACGGTATAGGCTGAGGAAAACGGTATCTACAACTATCAGCAAACGGCAAAATATGCCGACTACATGACGCTGTATCTAAAATTTGCAACAATCGCGATAGTGATTATGCTAAATCGCTGCTACTTAAGATGTCCATTTTTTGTCCCATTTACGTTGCGTGCAAAGAGCGTTATCGGCTTGTTTGCGACGTATCGAGGATTCGTTTTGAAAACAAAAACACGAGTTTCCGCGAGTACATCCGCCCTTATTTAGACGTCATTCGAATCCAAGGTGACTCTGTGCGTGGTTGATCCCGACCTTTCGAGCGACGACTTTGAAGGGAAAAAAAAAGTGGCTACATAGCGCCCGAGTATCCCTGTTATCTGTTGGAATTAGAATTAGCCAAGGTAAGTAACTGGTGAGTCGATCGGTGCCTTTCGAAAATGGAAAAACAGAGGACCGCGGGCATCCCTGGTATTTCGAGGCGAGGACGGCCCTTGAACTTCGGCGCTGGCGCCAACGGCGAAGGACGAGACGGCAATGGGCCACTGGCCACGGACGACCTTCGTGTCGACATCGACGTCTGCAAAGGCATTACGACACCGGCCACGGGGAATTAGAGGGGGCGAAAAGCCGACGCTCGATTCCGCGTAATCCCCCACGGCGGCTTCCCCATCATCTTTTTCTTCTCTTGCTACATCGCGGAAAGATCCTGCGCGGGGGTCGCGCGTCATTGCCACGCGGATTTCGCCGAAGTGTTTTTCACGAGTCGCTCAAGGCTGGCCGAGGGTGAATCGCCGCGGGGCCAGTAACGTACGATAGGTCCACCTCGTGACTACTGATCGTGTCTTTTGACATTCCCGTACAGCAACATTAATCGCAGCGTTAAAAATTGTCCTACACCGATAATACGGCACTCACTTGTAATTTCAGCGCAGTTACCCCCCCCCCCCCCACTCCCGACATTTGAAGATATTTTTTCATTCCCCCAGGAGATATAATCTAGCGGAGGGTGTTACAATGTGGAACAAACACATGATTAACTCGATTGGCCGCTCAATAATCAGGCTTTAATCCTCGTCGTTCTATATTTAGATCTATAGTGCAACAATGAATAAGCCGATTAAACGGTTTCGATTGCACGTAACGGCCAATCGAGTCGGGAGAAAGCTGGGTAATGCTAGTGCCCGATAAAACGTTGCAATACGTTGCATTCATTGAATTACGTGACAAATCGCGCGAACTACTCGAAGTTCAAAGTCGCGACTTTCCGGGGCCCTGAAACTCTCCATTTACAAAAGGAGCAAATGCGCTTGCAAGTCGTTTCCTTATCAGGAAATAAGTATAACATGGTTGTGGGGGATCCGTCACGTTCGCCGTTACTGGAATAATCGGCGAATAATTGAATAAATGTATGTGGTAAAAAGGTCAACAGTAGACGAGGTTGAAAAGACAATTATTTGGTCCGATGTGTCGTCAGTTTCGGCGCGTAATTTACGAGGTTAGAGCGATTCCGTTTTACACGATCGCAGGAATTCGAGGACTGAGGACTTTTACGTAACCACGCGCATGTCGTTGATATTTTTCGTGACAGTCAGGGCTGGCTGTTAGTGATGCCGTATCGATCACCGAAGTGACAGTTAATGACTTAGTCGAGGGCGTACTTTAGTCGACATTTTAGTCGAGGGCGTATTCGAACTTTTACGTCATTCGTTATTTGCGGGAATGTCATTAATCCGTCCCAAGATCAATGACCTCGCCTCCGAAGAATGATAACATCTTTCCGATTAACGATACTCCCTGTATTTCGCAATTTCACGATTGCACACGATACGACATTGTAAATGCACGGTGCCATGAATGTCGGTGTTTGCAAAAATAATCAAAAAGTTGATAAACCGATACGTCCGAAACGTCACACGCGATAAAATGTTCTTTATTTTTAGCGAAAGATAATAAATATGAATACGTGGAATTGGTTCGTTGAATAATGAAGTTATTTGTATGTACTTTTTTGTATCATTCTCAAATGGAGTCTTTCCTTCAGTTTATCGATAATTCGATGGTGTGAATCACCATGGTGGAAGTCCGAGGGAATCGGAAAAAGATATAGAATGAGGGAGAGGACGAGAGAGCCAGGTATGGCAAGAATACACGCGAATGCATCGGCCAATGCATCGGCGAATGCACCGGCCATGTGCACCGGTGTATCGTTAGTCCGAATTCGGTTCTCCTTATTTGGACAGGTCGCACTGTACTGGACGAATAAATATGCCCAAATGGGTCAGACGGTCGGTCTTATTCCCCGACGAAATTTCGACTCTGCCGTACGAGGATGCAATTTACATTACTCATTCCGCTAGTCGTTTCGCTTGGCATTCGCGTTCTCCGCTTACGTCTCGCGCCGAGCTTATTAACGATTCCATAATAATTTTAAACGATATCTGTCCGGACGTTACGCATTTGGGAAAGTCGTAAAGAGTAATAGGATGGATAGTTTTAGCGATATGCATTGCGGCAGGTGTCGGGCGATCATATTTGTCATGAAACGGGGAGGAGCAGGTTCGATGACCCGGGCAGAATACATATAGAGCGCGTTGCAGGTGTATTGCGGTGGAACTCTTGATCCTCAATTGGAGTTCTGCCAAGGAAATTTGTCGCGTGAAAATTCATTACCTAAATTGGACCAAACGTGACGGAGACTTAAAGGTGCTGACCCTGTTGGTAGTCTCGGTGCTCATTTCGAGGATGATCACGTTTGTCTCGTCGAAAGAACTTAGAGCTTTATGCCTCGCGATAGAAACAATGTAGCATCGTTCCGAGGAAGAAACGGCTCTTTGTGAAAAGGTTTAATTTGCTTTTGAAAAAAGAAGCAGTCCTTTACGGACATTATCCAAAGAGGAAAATTATTTGGAATAACATTATCGCGTAATTTGAAAATAAGAAGGCGCAATAGGCGGGCGAAGTGTTTAGCATAAAAGCGATACGACCGACAAAGTCGTAAGTTCGCCCTCCGATGTGCAATGCATTACCGTACAACTTGAGCAATCGCTCGAGGACTGAGGTTTTTGCACTCTCTCTCTCGATACGTTTGCTCGCGGTGTATTCATCTTCGCCGAATTTTTCTCTGCCGCGCGGTCGTTCGACCAAATGACCTCAGCCATTCGATAAGCGACCGTCGACGGCGACGGCAAAGTCATCGAACGGCACAATTAGCGAATTATGATGCAAGCACTTGGATTATATCGTGCCAGGTCGTTATTCCTCGCTACGGTGCCCTGTAATCTGCAACGTCGACGGAAAAAAATATGCGTTAACTGGTGTCATTAGCCGAATACTCTCAATCGCGATAAATCCATATTGACGTCTTATGCGTAATCGTATCGGTAGGCATAAAACATTGATTTCCTGCAAATCAAGCTTTACGTACTTGGTTCATTTGAAAAATTATATTTCTCAGAAATCAAGTTTCTATTGGACCGGACACATTAAGTCTATTATACTATTCCTGATGGTTTTTTAACACGCATAAAAACGCGTCTATTACTCTCTTCGGGAAGAAAGTAAAAACATGTTCCTCGGATGGCCAATAACGACGAATATATTTGCGACGTAAGAAACATTGGTTTCTTCGAAAATTTAACAAGGTCAATACTTTGAGGATTATGAAGTGTAAAGCAGAAGACTGATCGGAATTTGCGAATAATCATGACGTTGAGCGAAACGTTGCAACTTTGGCGACCGATTTCGCGACGACGACGACAACGGCGACGACGCATCGTGTCTCGATGCAGCGCGTCGTCTGCGAGTTGTCGGGGTTTCGTCGAGGCGTTGAAGCTCGGTGTTTCTCGTTTTCTCTCTCACTCCGTGTCGTTCGCTCTCGGTTTGTCTTTCACGGGTAATCCCACCACGGACCCGTTGAGGGGACCTTGCAGGGTGCCCAGTGCTCCCCACCGCTCTAACCACGGTCCCCACCAGATTCGGCGGGGCGAGAGGCCTCGTGGTTTCCGGCCAACGGGATGAGAGAATCGTGGGCCCGCCCTCTCTCACCCCTGTTCGCTCGGTCCACCACCCTGAGACTACCCGACCCACGCTCTCCGCTCCCACCTCTTGGCCCGTTGCTGGTCTCCTGTGTCGATCATGAACGGGACGTCCCCACCCCCGCGAGGAGAGAGGCCCCCTCCTGGCCCCACCGCGGCGATCCGAGGGGGGCCGGTTGCCTGATGAGTCACTATATAAGACAGGCAAGGACGAGAAGGTGTATGTTAGTACACACTCATTCCTCCCGTGGCTCGCACGACTCGCAACTGAGCCGAAGAGCGGCAGCGAATTTGGCTGCGGCTCTGACCAACTTTTTTTTCTCTCTTTTTCCTCTCTCCTTCTCTCTCCCTCTTTCTTTCTGCCCCTCTCCTTCCTTCTCTCTCTTTCATTCTCTTCCTCCCTTCCTCCTCGCACGAGGAACCGTCAAACTATCCGTCTATCTTACCCTTTCTTTCCCTTTTTTTTCTTACCCCTCCCACCCCAATCGTCGCTCCCACCACCTGCTGCGCGTCTTTCCCTCTCGATCTCCGCCGAAAAGAATCTTTTTCGACGCACACGCTCGCACTGCCCCGTCTCTCTGCCCTCTCTCAGCCTCTCGTCTCGCGAGGGAAAGAGAACGACGAGAGCGATCACCGAGGGTTCATAAAGCCGCGATCGGCCGGTCGCGTAGGACATATACGTCAGGGTGCTCGGAAGCTTCGAGGACTCACGGTCCTACCGCGTCGATGAGAACCGATCGTCGTCCTATACGATAGAAGAGATCCTAGATCGTAGAGCACAGACGCAGAGAGATCGTTTCGTAGAGCGAGTCGAGAGGGTGGTGCGATATCGCCGGTGACAGGAACGCGTTTGCCACACGGTTCACAAAGAGAGAGAGAGAGACAGACACACGGAAACGTAAGGACGTTTATCGTGCGCGCAACGGTTATACCCGCGTGCGGAAGAGAAGACTCAAAGGAACGGCATTACGGGATCCTAATAAGAGATCCCGCTGGACATTATCGGTGAACGAGTATCGTGAGAAACAGCGGCAATGTTCGTGGAGTACGCTGCACACTGGTTCTGGCAGGCGATGGGTGGTAACAGGATCGACGTCCTTTACACCCTGACGGTCTTCCTGGCGGTTCTGCTGGTTGTGCGCGGTGTCCAGTGGTTGAAGCTCCTGAGAAGTCTGCCACCGGGACCCTGGGGCCTGCCGGTCTTCGGCTACCTGCCGTTCCTCCAGGGCGACGTGCATCTGCAGTTCGGCGAGTTGGCCAAGAAGTACGGTTCGATGTTCAGCGCCCGGCTCGGGACTCAGCTGGTCGTCGTCCTCAGCGACTATCGGACGATACGAGACACGTTTAGACGAGAGGAATTCTCCGGCAGACCGCAGACCGAGTTCATCAACATCCTCGGCGGATACGGTGAGTAGTCGTCGGTAACGATACATTCACGCGAGTGAATACTATCCGTGATCAATGACGTCTCTTATCGCGCGGTGAACACTCGGCAATGGTGCATCGGTACCGGGGGGTTAAAGCTCTCTCTCTCGGTCGGCGCTGCCGTGCGGTACCGCACAAGTTGTCCGTTTTATCGTTCTCCACTCGCCGGTGTCAGACCAAGACCGAAGATTTATCAATTTATTGCCGGCAGTCAAAAATTCCCGCTTCCACGGGGCCTCCGGCAATCCGACATTGGCGAACTTCCAGTTGTCCGAAATGCAAACGTACCGGTCATCTAACGACCCTGTCCGCGCGGTTGGAATTCGCTTTTTAATGAACTCGATAGAAACCTTATCGAGCCGATCCCGAAATTACCTCCGCTAACACTTTCTATTTTATAATTAGTGTTAGGCGCGGCTATTCATGGATCTTTTCGCTGACAATCGTCTTGATTTCTCTGAAAACGTTGGTCATCGGGGGACGCGCGTGCAGAATGGGCTCGACACGAGGCCGCTTCCACCGTCGCGATTCGATTACGAAAAGTCTGAGCAGCGCGATTTCTTGGTTTCCTTTAGGCCGATTTCACGATCCGCCTCGTTCCTGTTTCGCCGTGCCGCCTCTATAACGCGCCTTTACAATTGCTTCTCGGTCAATGCTAACCTGTGTGCCTTCGCGATGTTGTAACCGATCGTCCACGTGACCGGCCCGACAGATCGGCTCCGCGGCATGCGAGAATCGCGCGCGCCGTGCATTCGAGAGCAGCCAGGTCTCGAGAGCATCTCGTGAAGCTCGTCCTTCTTATTTCAGGTATCATCAATACCGAGGGCGCCATGTGGAAGGAGCAAAGAAGATTCCTCCATGACAAGCTCAGGAACTTTGGCATGACCTACATGGGTGCCGGCAAGAAAATCATGGAGTCCAGGATCATTGTAAGTTGAGCTCTATTCGTACAAGTTCTTCAACACTCGCGAAAACTCTGAGAAATGTGCTCCGATGAGAGCTGGACAAAATGATTGAGCCGGTGCAGAATTCTTGAGAAGCGCTTGACGAGCATCATTTTTTTCTTGGGTTCCAGAGGGAAGTGGACATTTTTATCAGAGGTTTGTGCCTGAGACGGGGCGCCCCGACCGACGTGTCGCCTTCTCTGGGAATGTCGATCAGCAATGTCATTTGCTCGATAATAATGGGGGTGCGATTTCACCACGGAGATTTGAGGTTCAAGAGGTTCATGGGCCTCATCGATGAAGGCTTCAAACTCTTCGGCAGCATCGTCGCTGTGAACTTTATCCCCGTGATGCGGTACCTGCCCTGCCTTCGAAAAATCCGCGACAAAATATCGCAGAATCGCGCCGAGATGGCCGGTTTCTTCCAGGAGACGGTTGATCAACACCGCGCGACCTTCGACGAGAACAACATCCGCGATCTCGTCGACACTTACCTCCTCGAGATCCAGAAAGCAAAGGCGGAAGGACGGGAGGCATTGCTCTTCCAAGGAAAAAATCATGGTAAGTCAACAAACATTATCACGCAAAAGCACAGAAGAAATATCTGTAGAATTATTTTCGTTGCACAGTGACATGGATATTTTATTTGGAAAAAATTCTGCTACACGTACTCTGTTTTCGGTGCACGTGAAGTGAAATGTAGATTTTTCGAATTCGATTTTTTTTCCCGTCAACATTTACAAACGTTTTTATGGTTGTGCAGATCGGCAGTTGCAGCAAATTCTGGGCGACCTTTTCTCCGCCGGTATGGAGACTGTGAAGACGACTCTCGAGTGGGCGATGATCCTAATGCTGCATCACCCCGAAGCGGCGAAAGCCGTGCAGGAAGAGCTGGACCAGGTTGTCGGCAGATCGAGAATGCCAGGGTTAGAGGACCTTCCTTTCCTTCCTGTCACCGAGGCGACGATCCTCGAGGTTCTCAGGAGATCGAGCATCGTTCCTCTCGGCACCACTCATGCCACTACGCGGTAAGTCGAAATTTCCACATCACCCGTAATTCACTTTAACCTTCTCCACCTTGGGCAATTCGTGCAATGGACAAGATTTCCGTGAGACGTAAGAAGCGTAGAATGTGAGATATTTTGGCACTTCCGGGCTCGAAAGAAATCGGTTCCCATGAGCCGGGGTTTTCCTAACGATCACCTTGGCGATTTGGCCGAATTCCAAGGAGCGATTATGTAACGGCGCGCGTTTCTCAAATGCTTGCTCGACGTTTGTCCGTCCTCGAATTCCGAGTTGCATCGTTGGGTTTCTTCGTGTTCCCTCCGGTCTTTCCGTCAGTGTCGTTGGCGTTGCCGCTGCCGCAGAAACGGAGGCGCGCGTGTGCGTGTCGGAACCGCGGCCGCGATATCGCTCGTCGATTATATTCGGCGAGCAAAAGTGAAAGCAAAAGGTGCGTGAACCCCCTGTCTGCTTTTCGGGCGGGCCCGGGTTTGCCGAGGTCAACGACACCGTTTCTCGGCCGTTTCGTCGGCACAAAGAGGCACTTGCGGCGAGCAGGTGTGTAAGAGTCCGCGACACATATCGCTGTTCCTCGGGCCTTTGCTATCCGGAACGCGCCATTAGAGGCGACCACGTACGAATAAAGCGCGCGTGTGCCCCCCCGGTCGCCATTAGAACGAACACGCGTCCCACGTTTGCCGACCCGCCCCGCCGTCCGTCCGTTTGGCTCTCTCGAAGACCCGTTGTCGTTTTCACTTCTCCGACGGTTATTTCAGCCGGGTAACGTTCAGCAGACGCCAATCCAGTCCATCCCAGGAAATTCGGAATAGAACGAACGCGTGGCAATTCTCTGGGCCAATCATGATACGTCAAATTGCTATCCCACTTCCTCGTCTCGTTGCCTCCTGTTTCAGCGTCGCCGTAGGGCCTCGACATTCATGGCTATTTTCTTGTCGTTTTCCAGAGAGGTGGAACTGAACGGGTATGTGATACCGGCAGGAGCACAGGTAGTTCCTCTACTGCACGCGGTTCACATGGACCCTGAGCTTTGGGACCACCCCGAAGAGTTCCGACCTTCGCGATTCCTGTCTGCCGAAGGGAAGGTCTGCAAACCGGAGTATTTCATGCCCTTCGGTGTCGGTAGGCGTATGTGTCTAGGTGACGTTTTGGCGAGGATGGAGCTCTTCCTGTTCTTCAGCTCGCTTGTCCACAAGTTCGACCTGAAGTTGCCGGAGGGTGAGTCCTTGCCGAGCCTCAGAGGAAACGCCGGCATCACTGTCACGCCAGATCCCTTTAAGGTTTGCCTCTTGGAGAGACACTTGGATGTTGAAGACCGAAGCGCGAACGAGCCGCCGATGGGTCTCCTCCGCAACATCGGTAGCCATTGAAGCGTCGAATGTACGCTCCAGGGCACCGGAGCACGGTAGTCGTTCCTATTCGCCAGTGAGAGGGGAAGTGGTACCGCGGTGAAGGGTGGAAACCGAACGAAAATCCAGCCGGCCGAAGAAGAAGCGTGCAGAACTTGACGACTCGCCTGGAATTTCTCCGCGTTCTCACACCAGGAGGAGCTCCAACGTCGTCCAGGGGAATTGGACGTAAAACGAGACCGGCGAGCTTTCGCCGAGGAGATGAAGAGAGAACGGAGAGACGGAAGAAAAGGGAGCTCTCGATGGCTGCGAATAAGAGTACAAAAGTAGCCTACGGTTCGAACCATTTTTCAGCCCATTTTACTCCCCGTCTCCGCGCTAACCCTATCATCCCCGTTGCCATGAGTATTTATTTATAACGCTTCGCAGATGTTACGTCGTGTCCCCCGGCACCATCCTCACCCTTGCCCACCCTTGCCCACCTTCTTTCCTACCTATTTATTCGTCCTTAGTCATCGACGGGCGAGGTGGCTCGCGTTTTTTCCCAACTTTCACGGCAAAGTTAATGAGCAGAGGACGTGAGCGCCTTGTCCAACTCGTTTTAAGAAGGAAGCGAGGATTTCGTCGACGCCTCGTTCATGTCGATATACTATACATATAAAATACATATATGTATATATATATTTTTGTACATAGACCATGGGTGCATGTGCGTGTGAATGTATGGTACGTATTTAACGATATTTCTGGTCGGCGAACTGCGTGCGGATTGAGAAGATTGTAGGGCCTGCCTTCGCACCTGAATTATCGCGCGTCGATTAACGGCGGTGTCGTTACGGCTGTTTCTTGTTTCATTGGCAAATGGCACCGTTCGGGATTGAAATTCGTTACGCACGAGTAGAGCCTGCCGTCGAAATTGAAACTCGCAGATCGGCGCGAAGTCGATTGCTCGGTGGCGAACGCGGACTAAGGCTGTGAACCCTCGAGTCCAGGATAGACGGTCGGTGATCCATCGTACGTACACTCGGAAAACACACTATAATTACCGTTAATCTATTTGCGGATACGTTGAAACGAGCAATTAGTGCGATTTGCTAAGTTTTGGCGTCTGCCGGAGTCGGCAGTGTCGGGGCCGATTCTCACTGTTAGACGGCGTAGTCGATAGAAATTTTACCGAAGCTCACCGAAGCCAAAATTTAGTAAAGGTAATGAAACGTTTATTTCCTCGCGTGTAAGTGTAGATTTAGTAACGGTAGCTCAGTTGTCCCTTTCGCGTGTACATTGAATGTGATTTTTCTATGGAGAACCAAGACTGCACATCCTAGAATCAGCGCCGGGGGATACCGCAAGGCTCGACGGTGCTTCGACGTACGTTTTAATCAATGCAAAGAACTGACTGTATGACACTGTTTTACACGATTGACTGTTATAACGCGCCTACTTTCGAGCCTCGCGCTATCGCTCCGCCGATATTCCTTAGGACTTTCAAAGAAATCTGTCCGAAGCACGTTCGAATTGCGGATTATATCGCATTGTGTTCATTCGTCGACCGTGAAGCTGTGTTATTTAATGTTGTATTTTACGCGAAATAATACGATGTTTTCCAGTTACACTGCAGGTTTTTCACCTTACGTCTTCCTATCGATATCCTCCTTCACGTTGGCGGGAAAATTCCAATCCTTGCCGTCCTAGCACGAAAACGTGTTAGCGATAGTCAACGGGTCTGTCCGTTAGATTGGTCGGCTCTGCGAAACGGCGGAGCCGCACGCATTTGCGAAAATTTGTCTGGAAGCTGCAGTCTCGAAACCGGATTCATCGACGAGCGAAAAAAAGCGCCTCTACGTGTGTACGGTCGTGAGGCAGGTGTGTTTGTCGTCGGTGTGTGCCGCTCTTTGGGTTGCACCAGCGGCCTTCGACTCTGATCTCCGGTCCCTTCCTGTCCCCCCTCCCCCTCCCACTGTCCATTCCCCCGAGGCGCTCGCTCGGGGCCTACGAAAGAGACTTTGGGCCTAGCTTTCTCTTCGACCGCGGCGCTCTCGCCCCGTACTCGCGTTCGGCCGGACGCTTTTCCAATTCGTACACCCGTCCAATTCGACTCACCAGCGCCCCATCATCCTCGTCATCGCGCGCCTAACGATCCCAAAGAGAGATTCAGTTTCTACGCTGCCGGGTGTACGTTGACGAAACACCGAGAGATCAAGACGATCGGCAAATATACCGCTAATCACGGTAATTCCATTTGACGCGCGTATAGTCGTTATTTCTTTTTTCTCGCTTTCGAGACAAACACGCGGTTAGGCTTCTGATACTCCATATTTACTCACGGAAGCTGCGGAAATTGCTTAACTAAAGCCCGCTAGGGGTAATGACATCGTTACCGCTTTGTCATTAAGAAACTTTCTACCAACTTCTTGTGGGGTCTCACAAAATAGTGCGTAGATGAGCGGCAAGGCGGGCCGACGTTACTCCACATGAAATCCCTCCACGCGTCTCGTTTGAATAACGCCGAAGGGCAACGGGCCGGGGATCGGGACCGTCGTTCCACGGGGTCGAAAACCTGCGCCCGAATTCGCGGGTTTGCGGTTCTAGGAGGAACGTTAGGAAATCGGACGGTCCCGAAATACGTCGGGCCCGTGCATCGCGAACCCTTGCGGCGGGGGGATCTGCTTACATAAGAGAAACTCGCCCGTTCTGGGTTTCTAACGAAATATCGTCGGTGCGCGGAGGAGAGTATATAACACGTCGGGTAAGGTTAATGACACGAAAGTCAAGTGGCCCCAAACCGCACGCGAGTTACGTAAGGTCAGCTCGGTCTCTCCCCCCTGTCCTTCTCCTCTGCCCCTTCGTTCTCGATCCTCCGTTGCCCCTCAATCGACTCGCACGAGAAGGACCACGGGACGTATTTAATAAAGCCGTGTTTCCTCTGAGATATCGACGATAGCTAGCCGTCCATAAAGTCCTGTCACGCTGCAGCGAATATGTGTGCACCTACGTCCATTTATTTATATATCTTCGTATACGCCGCGCCACTCGGCAAGACTACCACTTCCACTCTGCGCCGTCGCCGAGGGAGATGTTGCGAATTTTCTTGCCCTACGAACAGCATTTATGCCCCGTCCCTCGATAATACGTTATCATATTATCCTGGCAAATTTATTCTCGGCGACAGAGAAGTGTTTTGCTCGTTCGACCATGTCTGAAGTGTTAAAAGAACTTTGCAGTCATCGAGATAAAGATGAATGCACAAAGCGTCGCGAGCGTCTCGCGAATTACAAAGGATCCGTCTACGAGTCGGGCACGCAAATTCGTTTTTTTCCATTCCGAGAACTAACAATTAGTGGGACAGGAATAGCGGCGATTTTGGCAGTAGGTGAGCGGTACGTACAATACACCCAAGGCCGTCGCATTGTAAAAAGCAAGGAGCAAGAGCCGACTTGCGCAATACTTGCAGGATTTCTCGAATCCGCATCGAGCTGTGTGCAGAAGGAGAGACCGCGAAAAAATAGTAAGAGGAGGGGGACGGGAGGAAAGCGGTTTACGCGGAGTCGTCATCTTTCGGTGCTGACCCGTGTTGACATTTTAATGGTCCGCGTTCTCACGTTCGAAGGACAAACTCGCGCGGAAGGAATGCACAAATTTGGTCGAAGCCCACGGCTCGGATTGCGCAAACCGGCCACTCGTGAGGGTGAATCGCTTAAAACACTCATCAATATTATTGCACGTTTTATGCAAATTAAACACGAAATAACGATGTACCATGTATAAATGCCAAAGGTGTTTATATCAATTTTAGATTAAGATACGTCTCTGTGTGAACTTGTGTAAATAATTGCTTGCTTTTGTCGAGCGTATTTTCGTGCGATTTGTCGTGTTTCGACAAGTTGTCGGACAAAGAGGAACGCTGATTTTGCTGTTGATTGTTTTCCCCGTGCGAGATTCAATGACAATCGTTCGACCATGACGCGCTGCGTCACGAAAGGACTGTATGGGAATCCAGCCGAGATCGACTCTGTTGCGCATGCCTTTCGTGGCAAATTGCCTTCTTGTTGTCGCTTTATTTGCGCCGATCTGCAGTTCTAACGCGTGAGTTTCGCGTTTTGTAAAAACCAGCCGCCTGGAGGACATTGGAGAGAAGTTCGGCTTCGATAGAAACGATTATAAACCGCTAACAAATGAGTATAAAAAGCACATCAATTAACAACTCGAAGATATTTTTCTTAGAAAGTTGCCTTTATTATTTGTTCGTGCAAAGTTCGACGCTGAACGGGTCAAGTATAGGTATAAAAAAGTGAGATTATTTATATTGTAACAATGCGATGGACAATTGACTCATGAACACGCGGCAATGCATTAGTGGAGTACGTAGTCATGATTGCAATGGCACAGGCGGAAATGGGTGACGGTCTCCTTATTTGCGCGGAGTGAAGACTAGGCGATGAGGCTTGGGCACGAGAGTGATGCCGCATTCGCCGGTGAGATCGACGGGCTCGTCGAGCGGCATGGATATGGTAAAGGAATGGAGAATCCTGCCGCCAAATAGGAACAGAACCATTCTGGCTAGCTCGTCGCCGATGCACATGCGTTTCCCTTGAAAAATTCACGCATTAATCTCCTGCCGCATTCTCATTAACCATCGTTTAACCATTCTGCCGCTCCCTTTTTCGTACGCAGAATAAATTGATTGAGCAATATGGCGAATTGAGTGTAAACCTTGAAGACCGATACTCGCCGAATTACGACGAGGAATTAGCGGGGCGAGTTACGAAACGTCTGGTTATTTATTTCAGTGTCGTCCGGCTACTTACCAGTTTGAAAGGGAATGAACGCTTCCGGTTTGAGAATGCTATCGTCTTCGCCGATGAATCTGTCCGGCTTAAAGTCAAGGGGATCTGGCCAGTGTGCTGGATCGGTATGCACGGCCCACTGTAGCGGAACGATCATAGATCCTTTCGGCACCTCGTAACCGCCAATTTGCTCGTCCTTAACGAGAATCGTAAATTTACCCAACATATTTACGCGCGGTCGTTTAAACAAGTAGGAGCCATTAACGTGCAAGTCGGACAGAAATACGCGTATTACCCGCATCCAGATATTAAATACTTCCCATCGCGTCGTTTCGAATATTATAGAAATACGTGTGAATAATTATTATTGTCAAGTAGGATTAGGTGAATGTGGAATTTACCTTCGTTGTTCCGTGGGGGATACCGACCGGTACGACGCTTCTGATTCTTTGTACTTCGGAAATCGCTGCTTCAAGTCGCGGCAAAACAGATCTATCCTGAAGACTGGGTTCCCTGTCTCCCAGTACACATGCCATTTCCACCTGAATCTTTTCCTGCAATTCAAATTAATAACCTTTACTTTTCAGACATTTAATTTCTTCGTATTTTAGCTCAACACAGAAGCCATTAAAGTTGTTAAGACTGATAATATCTATTTAAATGTTTCTGAAAATGACAGACGTGTAGTCGTGTTTGTTTGAATCTGCTGAGTAATAATGCACTTCAGTACTGTGTCTAGTTGTGTAAAGAAGCTTGGCAAAAAAATTGACGATCGTCTTACCTGTTCTGTCGGATAGGCAGCCATGTAGAGGAGAAACCAACGGAGAGTCGTCAAGGATGTGTCCGTTCCTGCACCGAAAAGGTCGGCTAGGAGATAGTAACACTGCGGTTCCGTGAAGTAACCGAGGTCGCCCAATTCTTTCCTGGCCGTCATCTCCTCGTCGAAAGACTTGAGGAAGTTATCCGCGTTGGCGGCTTCACCTCGCTGGTCCTCCAGGAGTTTCCTGTAATGCTCGTGCGTTTTCTTCTGCCCATCCAGAAGGGATTCCATGACTTTGCCGTACCGGGGTAAGAATCTAAGAAAACATAATTCCGTATTACTTCACTGTAAATTCGGTTTGCCGTGCCACGGAAATATCGTAATGGCTGGTCATTATTTTGTTCGGTTCTGCTGGACTATTTTTTTTCTGAAAGGGGCGTGGAATCACTCGGCGAACGAATTATGGGTACTCGAATCGAAGAGAATTGGCAGGTGGCAGTCGATTATTGGCTTGGCTGAAAGCAGTTGAGATGCCGAATGAAACTCCGTTTCTCCTTCCCGGATGAAGGATATTCAGCAACGTTATGTACGTCTGATCAAGTACTTCTTTTCATGGGTAGATAATGTATGCAGCGGTGTTAAACGCAACCAGTCAAGCGGGTTGATCGTTCGGAGCAGACGGGTTTGCGGCTCGGTTTTCCTCGATTGTGTCATTAATAAAGCATTGCCTTATTTTCATATTGCCGAGAAAAACAAGGGGGATTTACATGCCATTAATAAATCATTCGTTACGGACGCATCGCTGATGGCTGCCGTTGAAAGGCGCCGAGCGTTAATTCACTCCTTTTCCATGCTCGCTCAGAGAAATAAGAAAACATTGCGTTGTAGGATAAACACCTTAAAAATGGCAGAAAATTGAGTGGCCCGGCTATGCCGATATGCTTGACACCTTCTTCTTGGAGATGTCTCAACCACTGCCAGGTTCCGTCCTTTTCGTCGTAGGTTGTGCCGAAGACGATGCTGTTGATGAGATTCCCCACGCAGTGATGAAGCGTGCCAAGTGGATCTATGCCCTCGGCCGTGGACCTTTCCCCTAGTTTCTTAAAAGAATATCATTCAATTAATACGACATTAAATCCTGTGCAAGGATCGCGAGAATCTTCGTACTTGGACGCACTCCTTGACTGCTCGAACAATCTTTTCCTCGAGCCTGTCTCTTCGTGGGCCGGCCTTGAGCATGCCGAAACTCCTGAGGCAATTGCCAACGAACTTCCTCTGGTCTCTCCACAGGTCCCCCTCCGCGCAAATTATCCCTACGAATACATTGGTTTCCGGTTAATTTCCCAGGCTTTCGAGTTTCCTCGCGGGCTTTTGGCTCGCGATTTCCTCTCCACCGACCGAAGGAATTTCGCTCGGAGGAAAGGATCGTGAGCGGAGAACTCGTTCTCTTCCTACAGGGGCTTTTTTCCACCGGGGACAGGGGGTCATTTTTTGTCAAAGGTGACGGCGTAGTTACGAATGGAGACTCGTAAATGCTACTGGCACCTCTCGTCCGCGGGGGACGGGCAGCGAGAGGAGAGTGCAAAAAATAGCGACAGGATTATCGTCATTCCGTAAGTAGGTGCTGCAGCCACTGAACTCGTCGAAGGATAATCTTCGAATGAATAAACAATAATATCTCACCGCACCCATTCTCCGTTCCACCATATATCTATCTATCTCTCTCATTCATCTATCTAAGATGCAACTGTTGTTTAACGAGCGAAGAAAGGATAATGACGATTACTGTCCTGCAGTTTCACTTTCGTTCAATCAATGTCCGGGATATTCGAAAATGTTTAAAGTACCAGCCAAAGCCTCTGTTACTGTTTTGATATTTCTTGGACACTCCGAAAATCAGGATATTGTGAAAACAAATGATCCAACAGTTGGCTGACCTTGTATATTTTTGATATCCGCTATCTGCCGTAATCCAGCACCGAGCGTGTTTAGTGTTTGTTTTTGTTTAGCTCGGATCATTGAGTAAGAGTACGTTCGTCGCAGGAGACATTGAGAAGGCGCAGAAATATGCAGTTGATTTATAAAAATCGCGTAGGACATACAGCGAATTGCGATAAGATTAGAGCAACGTGATGTTTTTCTGAACTTGGAGGTCGCACTATCAGGCGACGATAGGTGAAGGCTATGCTAATTAATCACGCCAAGTGGATTAGAGATTAATTAATTTGCGATTAAGCATCGTCGCCGGTAGGAGTATCACATCCGCACGATGGAATGCATCCTGCGACGTGTCTTTCCGACGGCATCGGTTTTTACGCGACGTTACTCGACGGCTTCGTGAGAGAGGTCGTTGGTATTTGTCGGCGACCGATGCAATCGAACAAACATTTACACGGTCGCGCCTAGAGGCAAGCCACTTCTTTCGTAGAACTCGTATACAACCGGCGACGTCCGTAATTAAACAAAAAATAAGCCTTGGGCCTTACGCGAAAAATCTACCTTCTCGGCGGTAATTGAGAGAACCAGCAAATCCACTGGCTTGGCCAATGCGTTAATTAATTTCGGCGCTGGATAGCAACGGTTAGGACCCACCCGTACATCCTGCGCTAGCCTGTCAATTAGAGGGTTAAAGGAAGATGCACGATGTTTTATTTATGCCCGGAGAATCGGCCCGACGATCGGGACACGATTCCGCAACCAATTCGCACGCGATCGTCGCCGACGGGAGAGAATGATCGCGGAATCCTGATGATCGCTTTGCGAGATTATCGAGGTTTACGAGCGACGCGTGCTAGGAATATCAATGGCGAGCTTCCATCAGCATCGCTGATCTCCGCCTCGCCACGCTGCTGCTCCTGTTTCTCCGCTCTTCATTATTTAACGATCTTTGCGGAAAAACAATCTCGCCATTAGCGACAAAGAGTTTCACTTCCAATGTCACACGTTGGTGACGATTCACGAGTAAAGGTATTCTTTTCCAAGACGTATGGGTAAACACTTTACAAACATGAATGCAAAAACTATTTGCTACGGGGCGGGTCAAGGTGAGGTGAGGCAATTTATTATTTCCTGATAGTAAAATAGAAGACAGGTAACTGCGGAGCAAGTCAGAACTCCGAAGAGGACTCGTAATACTTCCCTAAGAATTGTACGGAAATAGATAACCGACTTGAATCGGTAATGTCCGTTACACGGAAAGATAATGAGGGAACAGATAATGTAATCTTGAGCACTGTAGGGAATTCACCGAATGGTCGATTTTTCGCCCGATAATTATTTGGATGAAACTGGTGTCTACGGGCTTATCTGCGGGCTTTTTCGCGGCGCGTTAATGCACCGTACGCCTTGTGCACGATTCTTACGCAATTAAACATTGTCGGCGGTGATTTCGGCGTGATGACATCATCATTCGCCGGAGGAGATGTTTACGAATTCGCCAACCGCCAGAAATAACCGTGCCGGACGGTTAAATGCATGTATGCGGCCGAAGGCTTTCAGGGCCGTTCGTTTCATCTCGCGGTAAAAAGTAATAACTGCACCACACCGAAGACTGGATGGGCTCGAAAGAACGGCCAAGAGAAGGAAGGGGAAGCGGCTCAACGGGTCGTTGTAAGTTTGTGACAAAAAGTATTTAGCTAATGCATTGTCCGAGTGATCACTCGGTTCTACTGCTCCCAGAAAAGAATTTCCTCGAATTTACCGCACGTAAGTACCGACGCAAATGAGCCTTACTCTATAAGTTGATCGTAATAAAGAAATGAGTGCGTAAAAAGCGGTCGTCGATCTGATCAATCATGGATCGTAATTAAACTCGGTTTACCAATAACGAATCAATTTTCGATGAAAGCTCGATAAGTTAGGTTATCTGGCCTTTAAAACGGAAGTTGCAGGTGCTTGTCTCGGATCGCTGGGGTGCTTATATAAGTAGATAAATTTTGTAGAATTTCATCGAAAATGTATGTACGAAAGAGTTTAACGAATCATGTTTTTCGCTTGCATCGGCGACGGCAGTGAATCGTTGCGCTGATTGGATAAGCCGTCGACATTTATCGGTGATTAACCGGCGCGGTGTCAATAACCGATATTAATTGGCAAACGTCGAATTAAGAGGGCGATGCCTGATTCCAGAGATCTACAAAGTCCAAGGCCGGGCATCTTAACCGGCGCAATGCTCGCTGACTGATCTCCCCCACCACACGACGATAAATTCCCAGAAAATGTCAGGAAACCGCGCGATCCTTGACTTTCGACACAACGTGCATGAATTTTCAGATAGCTTGCGTGAGTGCCGACGTGGAAAAATGGCAGATCTCGACAAATTATTTATCTCCTCACGTGTAATCCAGTCTACCTTAGCTACCACTTAAATCCGCGGAAACTGCCGAGCAATTCCTTCAATTTCCTTAGCCGGGAAATCAAAATAAGAGGGGCGGAAACAAGAGGACCCGTTTCCAAGGAACTTTGTATGGACCAGTGCGTTTACAGGGCAATGACTTTGAATTAGATTTTTCACAGGTTTTTAGAGGTCGGACATGGAACAATGCCAACGTTCCTGGTGACGTACGGTCTCTGTGTTACGGGATAGGATGCCGTAGTGTCCTTGCGAGGCTAACTGTAATTCTCCGGCGATGCGGAGCATTAACGACGACGACGACGACGACGACGACGACGTTGTGGAACGTCCGAAGGGGGAACTTCCCTCAAGGAGAGCCCGATAAAAGTGAGAGTCCGTCGCGTCCGGCTCGAGGTTGAGTCTCCGGTACTCTTGTACCTAACCTATCCTATTTTTCGTCTTCTCGCTCATTAAAGTCCCAAAAGCCGTGGATATTTCTTTTCACTATCGACCCCTCGGCATTTGCCAGGACTGTCGATCTCACGGCAAAGTCACAAAGAACTTCTCCATTAAGATTCTTCTTCCTTTTAACTGTACAATAATTATTGTCCTACTGTCCCACTTCCGGAAGTGGGTCTCCAAGTACAGGAGAGTTGGTCCTGTTGAAAATATGAGACCAAGAGTACGCTAGTTTTATTTGGAATAATTCTCTGGGCAAGGCTCGCATGTTGATCCATAAATAAGGGTATGCCTTTCCCGCCTGTCTCATAAGATCTAATTAAGACGAATAAATATCGAAGGAGGCGTAAGGATTGTTTCTTCGTTTCCCGAGGCAAATTGCGATCTTGTCGATTATCGGGAATTATCTCACGACGCATAGTGCAAGTCTAGAGCGGGGATCGCGTGCGTTGGAAGAAAAAATGGAATTCCTCCCGCGCCCAACAGGCCGGGAAAGGCTATAACGAGGAAAGCACGGCATCGACCGTCGGGAAAACCGCGGAGGCCTATTACATCATTGGTTCTGCGTCTTACGCGCGGAGCAACGTCGACGTACGCTTGGAAAATTACTCGGAAGGCCACGTCGTACTCTCCGCTCGGCGATGCGTACTTGACAGAACGGTCAAATAGGAAGTACCATTCGGTGTAAACTAGGAAGCCTAGGGAAAATCGATCAACATACATTTACCTGCCCATTTGCTTCCTTAAATCCGGCAAAAAATCATACAACTAATTCGAGTTCGAGGAACTTGGCAAAGAAGTTTTTAATGAATCGAGGAAAATTCTGAGTTGCTAAATGGAGGTCGTTATTTATCTGGCGACGTGGAACGATCTTCGTAGGATGACTTGTTCGTGAGATACGAAAAGTTGGTAATGGAATCTTCCAGGTGCATCTGGCCACGCGTTTCCTATCTTCCGCGCTACTACGTTGGTTTCTCTTGGTTGGTCTTTTCTTTTTACTCGAAGGGCACGTACCGTCGGTTGAACGGCCTTCTCGTTTGCATTCGTGCGGTCTGTCGACCTACCGAGGTCGGCACGCGTCTCCCTAATGCATAAAACACCGTAAACAGCCTATTAAGAAGCTCGCTGCTTTTCCACCCTTCCGCAATTTCCGGCGTTAATGCTAATGTCCTGACAGTTAAGATTAGAGTTTGACGTTAAAAGCTGTTGGACCATTTCAACATTTTCTATCGGCACGAGATTGGCAAATTGGGAATGGAGAATAAATTCTCCTGTGAATATAAGGATTTTCGGTAGAGGAACATCATCAGATCCCCTGGCTCTGGGAAGGCTATTAAAGCCAGCGGAGAGAGAGGGAGAGTTGACTCGCTGGTGCGATTCGTGAAATCTCCTCGAAGAATGCGACTCGCGATAGCGTGACCTTTTTTTCCACCTTAAATTAGCGCCGGCGTAGGTACACGGGCCGCGTGTAACCAGCGTGGGACAGCCAAGGACATCGAGAATTTCAGGTTTCGACGACCCGTTTAAAGGCCAACGGCGTTGCATCGCCAGACACTTTTGACGATCGGATTTTCTCCCCTTCCCCCTGCGGGCTATGAGGGGGCGGCAGGGAAACCGAGAAGTCCGAAGGGTCGATGCACCGGTAACGAGAGCGACACGCGAACCGATCTCTCCATCCTATATTCATTTTTTTCCCTCCCTGTGTATCGCATGTCCATCTCCTCGGTCAATGGTGTAATTGCCCAACAAGGGAAGGTTCCTAACTGGCAACTGCAGGTTTTAATAGACCTCACTGGACACACATGAACTACATTCAGTTAACTTGATCATGTTTTTAACCCTTGATCCTTGAAACCCTCCAACTAGGCTCACACTCGAAAAGCCAAACCCAAGCGATTTGTGCGAAAAACTGAATCGTTCTCTGCCACAGCATTTCGTTTGGCTGTCCACTTAAAGTTGCAGGAAAATTCGAATTTTTGCATTGGGAAACTTCCGCCGCGGTTGTAAGGCGATCCACTTAAGTTTTCTCACACGAGCGATCTCGAACTAGTGTCATTACGGTGTCGTTGTGTAGGCCGGCGCGTATGACCGGCCTCGAACCCGCCAGATATTGTGCAACCGCGCACCGGCTTCCCCGCGAGCTTCTCGCGGTTATTATGGCATTCTCCCGGCTTGCTCGGACAGCTACGTTTTTTCGGGGACTCGCGCGTTTCGGCAATTAGCATGCAAAAAGACGCGCCGGGGGGACATTTGTCACGCGCTACGTTTCACGTAGGAAACGGACTTTTTGCCGCGGTCACGTTATTGCGGATGAAAATCATACGCGGGATCGCGCCGGTCGAAAGTCCGCACGTTCATTTCGTATTCCGCTATTTTAGCAATAGACTTCTTTTCTACCGCGCGCCATGCCAACGAAGGAGATTTATCGTTGTCTTCGGGAATTTCTTTGCTCGACAAATTTCAACATCGGCTTAATTTATGCCGCGGGTCAACGTAATAAGATTCAATTAGCCGTGTCTCCAGTGGGATTGCTCAGGTTCAATGTTACTCTCGCTTTCGGGACCGTTCCCAGAAGCCTATTAATAATTCCCCTTCGTCGTCTATGGTCTTTTAACGACCTTTCCCCCATCGTCCCATCGTCATTCGTATGCCGGACGTTCCCGCTGTTCTCATTTACCGACATATCTTTACTGTGTCCAGTTAGAAATACGTTTCACTTTTTGTAGAAATTTTGCAAGGAATTGACGTTTGCTATTTGACCTGGAAGACTACTTTCTCGACATATGGTGCCTTACAGTAATTATCGGTATCTGTTTCTATCTCCCTAAGAGCATTTCAGAGGGAATGATTATTAAATTTGTCTCAGTACGACGGATGAAAATTACTAATGGCTGAGCGATCCGAGCCTCGCGCGTGGATAACACCGCTGAAAATTGCATAATGCGCTTACGGACGGCATGATATCGCCATCGACGCGCTCTATAATAAATTAATGCCATTAAGGAGGACATTATCCGCCCTAGCGGAGCAACCAGTTTACCGATCGCATAAGAAACGCGAACTTGCCCGTAAAATCGCGCGTAAAGCGTGTTGCCGGATAATCATGGGTTTCTTCACGCCAGGACAGGCACGCGTCCACGTCTTTGAACAAGCAGAACCGCCCACAGTGTTTCCTAAATCGTCCTTTTCATGTTTCACCTCAGACCCGAGGATAAGGAAAAAAGTGATAGGTGATCAAAAGATAGGAAATGAAATGACTACTGTTTCAAATTTTCAAGAATTTACTTGTGGATCTTTACTAAGATTTTTTCAAAGATTTGCAGCCACAAGAAGGTGTGGAATTCTTCTGAGAATATTTTACTTTATGCTTCGATGGGGTTCATTGTAAGTTGGTTCGAGGGATGCGATGCATGGTTTCCCGTGGCGTCGAAATCAAGTGATAAAGGTTGTTCATTGCGTCCGCTGGTCTGACTAATTCGTGACCGTAGTCACTTGGAGGATCGTTAGGTACGGACGGGAGAAGGAGATTGAGGCCCTTTCTCCGCGTTTTCCGCGGTGCACGGCGATTCCCGCGATCGACGGGGCCCGAGGCCCACGTCCAGGTGCGTATATACCTGGCTTGTTTGAGGGCGTGGCTAGATGTCCCCACCAGGTTCCGTTTCCGGCGTGGAGAGACAGAGAGAGGAAGAGACGAGGCTGGCAGGGAGGACATGCTTCATCGACTCTGGAGGGGCATCGGGCCGAGGAGTGGAGGAAGTTCCTTCTGAGGGGACCCCGTCCTGTGAAAGCCGCCAGAAGCGTCTCGTCGTCACGAGGAAACGCGCCACGAGGGTGAACTTTCCTCAGCAATTGGCCCCGAACGATTCTCACCAGAAAACTTTGCGCTCATTCAATCCTTTCTTCGTTCACTACGAACGTGGACGAGTTATCTCTCGATACTCCTTACAAAAAATGTTAATTTTATCTTAAAAATTAGCAGGTATATTTCTTAGAATTTCAAAGATATCCAACGATTCGAGATAAGGATCACTTTGGATCTTTATCGACTTATCAATTGTGCGTCTCGATAATCGACGGCAACCACGATAACACCAATTCCTTTCCTGTTTGCTCTTTTTGAGAAGTTGGCATTGCACGTAACATGTGGCTACTTCAGAAAAGTATCAGCAGAATCTGAGTAGCGATGAACGCTTGGCGAGGAGGTAATTTGGAGTTTATCTTCGCGAGGATATTTACGAGTTGGGCATCGGCCGATATCGGCGGACAGGCGGTAAGATCGGGTACTATAGCTCAAACGAAATGAATGGAGAAATCATCGGGGCCGTTGACTTGGAGGAGCTGGCGCCTCGTAAACATCGGCGAACGCACTCGGCAGCGTGCATGCGTTCGCCAAGGAGGAAGGGGAGGAAAGGAGTGGGCGAAAGGGGGTAGAGAGACGCAGCAGAGCTGGCGCGCGCGAATGGCCCGAGGAGGATGGGAGCTTTCGAAACCGAGTGTAAAGGCATCGACGGGAGTACGTGGTACACTTTGCCGTGAAATTATCGCTTCTCCCGAGCGGCCGAGCTACGCCGATGGAATTTGTGGCCTTGCCTCTTTGCCTTCCCGGCCGAACGCCAGACTTACGGCCGTTCGAGTAACCCTGTTTCCTCGCGGAAACAAAGGACCCAGCCGGAAATCCAACGGGCCGAGCCAGCACACCTTTCAGCCACGAGATTCTCCAAAGTGTTCCAGAAATGAGGATCACGAATCGCATCGGCCCTCGATATTCCGTCTTCCGTTGGAGGGATTTTCGAAAGATCGCCGTATTTTACGGCCGAGGATCTCGGGAGCCGGGTGAAGGGTGAAATGTCGATTTCTCAGGTACAGCTGGGTCGCAGAAATTCCGACCGCCGGCGATCGCGCTTGCGGTCCGTTAAAGGAGCCTGAGCCTTTATTTATGTCCATTTAACGTTTTCACGGTGTAAAGAGACTTTCACTGTGGTCGCCGGACGAACACGACCGCAGGAGGCGCTCTTTGTAGGTCGGTTTTACGAAAGAGAATCGAGAGCGCAAGACCGGAAGCTCTCTAAATCCACGCAACGACCCCGTTTCCTCTTGTCGGGGTATTCACCCTTCCTTTGCCCCTTCTAATCGCAACGTACTGCGCCCCGACCAACATGTAAGCGTCATTTTCTGTTGCCAAACAAACTTTAGCAGCCGTGCAGGGGCATATCTCTGTTGTACACATCGAACCGACGGTATTTTCGGGTTTAGTAGGTTAGTCGGCCCGCGTACAGTGTTCCTTCGTTAGAGGAACCGTTAAGTCCTACAGTACACGGCACTCTTGCCCTTCCATTGTGACCAGACGGCCCATTGTTACCGGTTCTCGCGACTGGACACGCTCGTCGCTTGTTTTTACGACTGGCAAAAATTACCTTCAGCCCCTCTCCTCAGGAGAAACATTTCGCCGCGCTGAGCCAAAAATAATCTTCGCCCATGTCCCGTAAAAATATGTTTGGCGCATATCAACCCCTGAGTTTATCACCCTTTTCGTAAATACTTTGTGTGATTCTAGAA
Organism: Hedychridium roseum; assembly: GCA_963989215.1. Classification (NCBI taxonomy): domain Eukaryota; kingdom Metazoa; phylum Arthropoda; class Insecta; order Hymenoptera; family Chrysididae; genus Hedychridium; species Hedychridium roseum. The sequence continues at coordinate 8,018,269 of OZ022310.1, read as the reverse complement.
ATAGCGACGAAGGCTTGGTGACTTACCGTATCCTTTCATGATTCCATGAGTGAGGAACAGAGGTGCTCGACCGGAGAAGGAATCCTTAGCAAAGGCTTGTCTTATCAACCGTGGATCGGATAGGACAACGGTGTACAACGATCCCATTTTCAGCCCGTAAACCGGACCGTACTTCCTAGCCAGTTTCGTCAAGGTCTCGTGAGGTTCGTGAGGATCTATCCACGGTAAGTAGCCAAGTATTGGCAGCCCCCACGGACCGGGCGGAAGTCTGCGCCATTCAGAAATCTTCCGGCAGAGCGATACAACAAGAAGAACGATTATAGCCGCCGCAACGTAAAAGGTAGACACTGTCATCCTCGAGAAATATGCTAAAAATTCACTGGAAAACAATTGATAAGATTTTTCAGAATTAACGTCCAGTACAATTAGGACTTTTAGCTTCGAAAATTTATTAATAATTAGTTGGAAGATGATTGTTATTACAGCCAGTGGTTAGGGCGTTGTAGCGGGAAGAAATGTTACTTTCATTGCGAAAGAGTTTAAGAAATATCTTTGAGTTTTCGTTTACGAGCGAAACCCGCGAATCTCTTCCCTTAACGAGGGTTACCGAGGCATCTTACAAATGATGGCACTGCTCTATAGCATCACCTGTTCACCCGACTGGAAAGTCATTTTCCAGAAATGGCAGCTGCAGAAAGGCGCGTGATAAATACCTTTCTCCGTGTTTACACTCTGCATATAGCGTATGTGCATTTATGTGGTTATCCAAGTGCGCGCACGTGCATCTCGAGGAGGACGACGAACGACCCGGTAACGTGTTTGTACGCCGAGCATATACGATATAGGACGGCACGTGTTTGACCACGTGCCGGTTGCCAACGTGTTTCGAGATCGAGAAAATGCGGAGATACTTTCCAAGTTATGTACTTCGACAAGGATCTCGTGAAATCAGGGACCTTTCGTGTATCATTGTACCTCGTAATCCCCACTCATAGGCAATACCATTGATTTATTTACATTCCTACATGTGTTAGACGGCGTTCATTTTATTTCGACGAGAAAAGGTGATGCTACCATTTTTTCAGCATTTGGGCAGGGATTATAATGTAACCATTTTCCGCCTACACTCAAATACCATCGATAGAAGAGGATCGGGATATTCTTTTGTTTTTGTCACGTGACAGCAACAAAAGGAAATGGAGAACATGGTGAACTGTTAGGTTATATATATTTTATTTATTTCTGGACGGAAATCCAAGCAGGACAGACAGTTTTATGTTAAAATACGTAGATATTAGATCCCTGTATTGTAGCGCATGCAAGACGGTGCGTACGTTAAGTGATGTTGCATTAAATAACTCACCACATGGAGAACAAAGAGATGTCGAGGGCAAGAAAATATAACAAAGGTGTACAGCCTCCAGGTCGACTTCAGCGCTCAACTCAGGTGCAAAAGGAACTGAAAGCGCGGGACTTTTGAAGAAGACTCTCTTGTACGAATTGGGCGTGATAAAAAACTATGCTAACCGGATTCACTAGAGTGAAAAACAAGCGCGCAGAAGAGCGGTTTCCGGAGGAAAGAAATACGATCCTACTGGGTCAGCGACGTGAATCCGAGTATACCGGCCCGAGGCAGTCGAAAGTGTCGGACGTAAAGTTCGCCTCGAATCGCTTGACTTCCAAATTCCCGTAATTTTGTATTCGTGCGTTACGGTTGAGATTAATGCAGCCGAGATTTGTCGAGAGATAGGCAGCCAGCGGGGACGGTCTGCCGCTCCGAAACGCCGAAACGGTCTCAGGGGAATTTACACTTTTCGTTCTGGACCCTCCAATGCCGCCCATTACGATCTAATCAATTATGCGCTTTCCGTGCCATCGTATTGCATTAATATTCGTTGATTTTTATCACAGATATTTCCCCGATTATGCGCTCTCGAGGAATGGAAGAAGTTCTGCATATTTGCAGTTGTAATGCAGTGATGTCACCTTGCTTAATACCTAAAGCAGATCTTAACTTTGTTTCCCTCTGTTCCAAGTACTTTGTTATTAGGGAGTATTAAATACAGATCCCGCTGGTGACGCCTATGCCGTGAAGAATTTCTGCGTCCGGGAGGAGTCATCTTTCGTTGGATCAAGCGAATAAAGAAATACGACTGCCTGCTCTAAATACACATGACACTACTTATTTCCTACAGGTTATCCTGCTAATAATTCATAAAATTGTACCAGTTCCAGGGTTTCTGATTATTAAGTTGCCGATTAAATGACCCGAAAGAAGCATGTAATTACGAGATTCACAAAGAGCAAAATTCTCTTCTTCGAAGGTAATTTCTGCGGTTCGCAATTTTTTGTTCCTTTGTAGCGGAATGATAATGAGAGTGTAAGGTGCTGGGGGAGATTGAAACCCGTGATTTTGTACTGACAATCGGGGCGACGCGTGTATACAACGGCAGCGTCGAATACCACCGAAAGTAAGAGTGACTTCTCGAGCTGCAGGTGAGTCGGGGACGTTAAAACGACTGGTATGTTTGTGTACGTCTGTGTGTGTGTATGTGTGCGTGCATCCTGACTACCTGTGCACGTGTTTCTATGTGCACGGAGGAGCGGAGTGGCAACGACCAGTTGCCCTTACGCATACGGCGCGAGCCTTCTTCGCTCTCCTCGCGAGGCTATTTATCTTGTGCACGTCTACTCAGCTCACGTGCTAACGACCACTCGGCGGAAAGGGTGGACCTGCGAATCACGTGCGAATGAGCATTCGTTGATCGTACGCTCCACGTATACGGATCTCGTGGAGGTTGCGACAGAATGAATCGATGATAAGATCCGCGTGAGAAGAAAGCATAACGATCGCCTGAATAATTCAATTCTCTGCACTCAAGGGCGGCAAATGTCGCAGTGGATTCCCGCTGTGTCAATGTTCCTTCAGATATCCCTACTTCCTGCTTATCAGAACATTCGCAAAAGATAAAAAGGAAATACTTGTATGAATCTGTTTCAACGACCGTTTCCCGACGAAAGAAATTTCCGTTTGACTCTGGAGTTTGGCTAACTGAAACTTTAGACTCTTTTTCAGAGAATTGCGAAGATTTACCGCCGGGGATTTGGCTCGTGCGACAAACATTTTCTCCCTGGTCAAACGAGTGTAAAATCGGCCGAGGTGACTCTTTGTATTTATCGTTGCTATCGTTCCTTTTTCTACGTGACGTTTGTCCAGCAGGATAGCCCGTTTGCTCACTCGCTCCTTTGATCGCCCACTCTCGAGGACGCTCGATTGGGAAACGACCCGAACGAGGAGAAGCCAATCGACTTTCGCGAGAGACCAGAAAACGGAGATGTGCCGGCGGAATGCGAGAATGTGAACATACTGTTGTACTCCTAATTTAGCGAAATATTTACTTTCCCTTTGCCCAAACGTACAAACCATTGCATCCAACTTTTCACCTACAGATAATACCTATGCAATTCCCATCGAATTTCCTCCCCTGATAGAGTTACAAGATCTCATCAAAAAATGATTGCTTTTTTTTGTTGCATACAGTTTGCGAGTTTGAGTTTTCAAACAAATTCGTAACTACACGACGATGGCTTCGATGGGCCGGCAACTTTCCCTTCATCGTAAAATGAACTTCCAATGCTGCGGGAGAACGAGCAACGAGAGAAATGGCGTTGGCTGAGCAAAAGAAATGTTCACATTTGACGGAAATATGTACCTTCACGTCGTACTTGTGCAAAACACGTACGCTTTGGAAAGATTTTCAGGCAATGTTCACATTGGTCCTTAGATTCGGAGTAAGCGAGTTCCCTGGACGTTGGAGTACTTTGCTGTCGGGGGAATATTTATCGAAGGTTAGTATCCGGCTGATTGATAGGGCGTTGTCAGTCTTTTGTTGCGCGCGTGACCAGGAGGACACGGCCAGTCGTATTTCGAGGAAGCTGAGAGAGGGGTTGAGGAGGTATCGATAATTCATATGGAGCGGCGAAGGTGCGAGCGCTGAAAGGAAGAAGGCGGGTAGGAAGAAAACGAAGGGCGGACATCGACTCCTTAATCGAGCGGTGCACGCTCGGGGGCCTCGTGGATAAAAACGGCGAACGGCCGTTGCCTGTTGCGAGATCGGTAGCCCCCGCTCGCGTCCACCTCTTCCTTCGACCCTTCCTTCCCCTCCGCCCCTCCGCCCCTCCGCCGGCCCATCTCCTTCTCATCCTCCTGCCCCTCCCGCAGCCCGACGCTGGTTCTGGTATGCACCTTCGGTCGGTCCGCGGCGGAACTGCGAGTGCAATGATACCCGAGCCTATCGGACGGGACGTGCAACGACCGACAAAGGTCACTTGCGACTCGTTAAATCTGCATTCTGCCGGCGCTCGGTGCCTCCCGGCGTCACGGGAGAATGCCGGGAACACCACGCGCCGATCTCTTTCTCGCGTTTCTCAATCGTTCCTCCAGACCCCACGAAACGACCGCTACACGTAAGGGTACAACCCCGCCATACAGCCAAGCAACAGTTCAAGGGAATTCAAAGTGGATTGTCCAACGGAAAACCACGGAATTGCCGTTGAAAATTCATTAAAGGCTCAGGAAATGGACGAATGAATTTTCGTACGTGATGGTGATGGAAAGGGTGGAGAATTTCCCGTAATTTTCATTAGCAGAACTTCTTGTGGCATCGGTGAAATCGTCTTGAAGCAGGGTACTCCTGAGGCCGTTGCATTGTTTCGTGAATCCGGAACGGCGGGTTCCGTGCACCTAAGTCCTTCGATTCGACGTTTAGATATATCTCTGAGCAGCACGCTCGGAGAGCCCCTAAACGGTGGCGAACGGAAAAAAGAAGGGAACAAACATGCTCCTGAGCGATCGACCCTTGAGAATTCGTCGCTCTTTCCACTGAACGGAAACTCTTTGGTAAGTACACCTTGTTTTGCAAGGAAAAAAAACTTGATTATCCCCGAATCAGGTGCAAGGGGGATAATCGATGGATGTGGCAGTTTATCAAGACGTGGTAGACAGTCGATTACCGAACGTTTGTCGAAGTGGATTCTGGCTCGGGGTTAGCGTTCTCTGGAAGCCAGGAGAAATAGCGTTTCTGCGCGAAAGAGTCCTCCCTCTGGAGAAGTATAGACCGTTATTTACGGCCTCCGCCTCCTCCCTTGGTCGGCCCTTCGTCCCTGCTGAGCTCGCCGACGAGCGGCGCATAACTACCACTACCTCCGTATAAGCGTAAGCCAGATTCCTCTTCTTCTGGCAGGAGTAGCCGCGGCAGCTCGCGCCGGCAGACATCGGGCAGCCATCTAGATACCGTCTGCAGCGTGCATTGAACGCGGGGGGAATGCACTGAATGCAGAATGTGCAGGAGCCGCCGGGGTATATGTCGACGCACAACGTCGGGGTTCGCCAGGGCTGCAATCGCGCTCGGTGATCGATCGTACGCACGCCTCCCCCTTTCACCCGCGCCCTCGATCTTGCGAATGTCCCGCCACCGAGATCCGGAACGATTTATCATACGAGTCCTCGAGTATTCTCCCGGTCCTTTTTACCTCGGTCCAATGGACGAAATTGCCAGAACCTCGAGGAATTTTTACCAATGGGGTTGTGCACCCGTAAGAAGGATCCGCAATTCTCCTGAGTCGTGAAGGAATGTTCAATCGTTGGAACAATGTACTGTATTTTCGCCGAGGATAAACTCGTAGGGTGACGAAGGAGAATCGTTGACCGTTGCTATCAAGACGTTCGTGGGTCTTTAATCGGTACAAGTTGCTTCCAGGGGTGTTTTTACGGGATAGATGGTGGCGGTTGTACGACGCTCGGTCATGCTCAATTCCAAGGTTCATCGGTCAAAGTCCCTACCGGTCATTTGCTCCCGTGGGCCCGGCGCGTACCGACTCGGCTGGGCCTGCTAGGTCCATGCCTGGCACGGGGGGAGCCAAGGGGCCGGAGAAATAGAGGGAAGAGAACGAGGGGTACGGAGAGATGGAGAGAGAACGGCTCGGGCTCCGGGGTAATGAAATTATTTTTCTTCCGACCTAAGGACGACTACTCCGGGTTCGATGAAACGAATTTTTCTAGAAGGCCCCGTGCGCCAAGTACGGATGCACCAACGGGGCCCCACCACCTGGGACTCTCCGGCTCGCCGCGAGGTGTTGCCCGGCAGGGCGGCGATCGTGGCGGTAGGTTTTTGTCGAGCCTGTTCAGAGAATAATGAACCCTGGGGTACGTCGATCCCACCCGTGCCGCTGCATACGCGGGTACAACGCTACGCACGTCTCTAACCCTTACACTACCTTCCGAGATTGCAACCGGAGCTCATGTTAACCCCCGGCGAAAATTTCTCCTGACCTCCACCTCGTTCGTCTACCAACCTACCAGCAAACCTAAATCCTTGTCTAGTCTATTCTGTTGTCTGTTCTATCTTCCTACAGTTGGTGCTAGAAAATTTCATACACAGAAACCATTGCTCCAAATTTACTTGAAGACATATTTTTGCTGACAATTGACATTATTTACTTTTGGATCTCGTGGTCCGCGGTGGACCTTCCGAGGGTGGTGTTACGTTTGATTTTGCGGCGAAACCACCGTGAGACTTTTCGAAGCAATTCCCTGATGGATGGAAGGGGCTCTCCGTTTTCTGTAACACGGTACAGGTAGGCATGCCTATTTATATCTTCGGCAGACCGTGGATCTTTTTTACGAGGATGGAGGTGAGGTGCCCCGACGATTCTAAGGATCCCGGCAGCGGCGGCGGGCAAAAGGATCGTGCATATATCTCCGCCGGACTGCAGCCTACCTGTTCCCTCTAAACCCTTGCGTACCAGGTAGGTATCGACCTACGGGGCAACGAACGACCGGGGTCATTGGCTGGATCCAGTTATCAAGGTTGGGGTCCTTTTCCTTCGGTAACGCCAAGATCGCCGTTTCTCCTCCCTGCTGCGGATCGACGAACTTTCCGTCCGCTCGATCGCCTCAACGCCTGCTGCGCTTCTACCACCCCGCACCCCCTCTTCTTAGAGCGGCAAACTCAGCTCGGTCGCTCAGGGTTCTCTTCACAGTTACACGAAAAAACGTAGATCGCATAGTAACACGCGATCCTCCCCATCCACGAGGGAGATCGGTAGAACCCTTGATCCTTATATACAAATTTCAGTCTCATCACGATCAACGGTAAGATCCTGCGAAATTTTCATTGACTCTACGTTTTGCCTATTTTCGACTTTGCCCTAGAATTCCGTTAACGATTCCTAAGCTTGGACTTCTGCGCAGACTTGGTCAGTCCGTTGTAGGTCAAAGTCCTCTTATCGCGGTACTCGGATACTTTTCTGTGAATCCAGGAACTTTTAGATGCACTTGTATGACAGCGGAGCTTAGGTTTGAACGTTGGCACGGTCAGTGGCACCGTGACATTGTCCTACTCATTCCGGGGATAGTGAAGGAATGCCGGTAGGGTGGTTGAAGGACCTCCTTTCCACCGTTGGCGAGGCTCCTCCCGATGTCTCCGTGGAACGAGAGGCGCGTGTCCTTGCCGAGCGGAGGAGGCGGGGGAGATGGTGCAGTCGGTGCAGTCAGCGACCCGGAGGACAAGATCGCCGATCGTTTCGTTCGAACCGAGTTTCTCGATCGATGCTTTCGCCGCTGGGGAATACGGCAAATCCCACCTACAAATTCCGGACGTTTCATATTTTCCTGCTCCCCACGGCTGGACCTCTCTGTTAGAAGATTACTGTTACTCTTGCAGGCGTTGGCGGTGCGAAATCCTTATCCGTGTCGTCATCTTTCATATCGGTCTTTCGGCGATGACGAGTCGGTATATTAAGGCAGTCGGTGAGTACCGTAAATGAAAATACATGGAGGTACCGTTCCGATGGGATCGATGACGCGGCTGACGGCCCGTTAAATGCAGCGTCGGCCGAACATCGGCTGAACTTTGGCAGCTCGACGCCTCGCTCTGAAAAAAGACGACGTCTTTGGCCTTGACGTGAAGCAGCACTGCTACGGAGCCAGCGTCGAAATGCCAAACGTCGAAGCGCGGGGGACGTTGTAGTAGCCGATCGAAGTGGAAGGTGACGATCGGCGAAGAAGAGAAAATGCCAGGGAGGAGTCGGGAGGGGGAGGTGGTCAACAGGAGGAGGATCGAGTACCGGTAACCGGTCCAAGGAGAGTTGCGTTCTGATAACCCAGTTTCGCCTGCTATCGGTCAGATCGGCCTCCCTCGCCTTTGTCGAAGCGAAACGATTCTAGCTCCTGCCGGCTCTCCGTGCGCTCGCCAACCGGCTTCGTGGTCATTCAGCCCGCGGATAGTCCGACGACTAGTTCACGACTAGCGGACTAGGCTCGATCCATTACACCGCCGGGTAGTGCTTATCGTCTATCCCGCATGACCAGTATCCCATTCAAGAAACGTCTATCATCGATCCTGCTACGCGCGGTACCGGTATCTTATCACACGCCGATTATACGTTCTTGCATCTCTCCGCTCTTCTCCTTCATCAGCTACGTAATTCAATGTCATCTCCCTCATTTACTCCTCCATAATTCCTTTGTTTAAACCCCTCTTTTGTCTTCCGATGAGGATATAATTATGCATTGCATTTGCATATTGGGTATTTTGCTTCTGTGTCAAGGGATGAAGCGGTACATGAAGCTAATGCAATTACGTTATCGCGATGAATGGCGCGTAAAGTGAGAATATGTCGGCGGCGAGAGTGCAATTTCGTGACGAAATGCCGGTCCGCAGGGAATCACCGGTCCAATTAAAAGCGGACAGGCGCCGATCGCCTACGAAGACGAGCGCAATGGCAATGTGTGATTTGAAAGCGCGATAGCTGCGCTTCCCGCGCTCCTCGTCGGCTTCTCTCTTTCTCCCTGCCAGCTGTTAACGCCGGGAAATTGGGTCGTCGATCGAAACCATCGATCTTTTACGATTCTACATATAAGCGACGAGCCACCAGCTGATCGACGCTCCCCACGACGTTGAGCGGGGTTCAATGAACTCCTCGTCGATCGCTAGCATAGATATTTTCTGACCGTGCTTAAAAGACATTCGCGTGGGCCGTCCCCCGATGACGGGCAAACCCGGTCGATGCACATGGACAAAAAATTGCACGGATAGTGGCGAGTGAGTCGAAGATAAATCACTCATTCTCAATTACCTCGCTCATGAAAATGATTTCACATATCTCCACAAAGGTATACCTAAAACATTGATGCGTAGAATTTTACTCCGAGAACAGGACAAAACTCTATAATCATACGAGAATATCTGTCATTTAATTAGATATTTATTTTTCGTGCCTACGTTTTCCCACTGTTCGTTCCCTTTTTCACGTTTTTCGTCTTCTGCTTTTATTTCTACCCGATTTCCTTCCCCCGCATCGTTGGTTCCTGACGGAAGATGCGAGAGAGGGAGAGCGAGGGAAAGGTGGTTGACTGCGGAGAGAGGGAGAGAATGACAGGGCGAGAAGGAGAGGAGTGTTGGGCAGATTCGGCACTGACGCGAGCGATCGTGGCCGTGCGGCCGACGACCGCGACTTTCTCCTCTTATGCTAATTTCGTTAATACGCTATTTTCACGACTCTCGCGCCTCTCCGGCCCGCGATCCCTGGCACCGTCCGGTATTTCGATGCACGGCATCGTGATAAAAAGAAAGAAACAAGTAAGAGGAATCGAGCGTTCCTCGAAAGGACGATAATTAGACGACGTCGCATGCTGCTCGTTACGTAAAACCATCGGCGAACTGCAAGCTGTAATTTTACCACCGGTCCATATCTCCTACCCTCCTGACCGAGTCAGAGACGTTTACCCATCATCTCGATATCGCCTCATGGGAACTTTCAGTTGGAACCATTCGGAAGGATTCGTCTACTTGAACCGTTGTGCAATGATTAATTTCAAAGATGAAAACAATTCCCCCCCTAGTCAATTTCTCCCTACTTTCCGTAAGTTTTGACCTATGGAACACGGTGTACGCAAGGGGAAGGAATGTTTATGACGAACGACCTAGCGGTCGATCGTTTCCTGTTGGATTCGACGATCCTAGTTACCGCACACCTGCCTTCGCGAAAACTCGACAACTCGTAACCGGTATTTTTTCTGTCCGTGGGCGATAGGCCTTGGGCCGTGTGTCTTGGTTACTATTACGAATGGGCCGAGAGGCGGGATCGTTTTGACGAGCTTATCAGACATCGGCGTGCTGTCTCCTTAACGGTATATCGTCGAGCAAAAAAGTGTCGTCAACGAAACGACCCGAGATCGACTTTCGTCCCGGTAAGAACGGCACAAGTTCAGTCACCTCTGGACGTGGTTCGTACCGTGGAGGAGAGCTCGCCAGAGCGGACCGCCGAGCGCTCGTCAGATAAAATGAGGCGACGTGCCCAAGGGCCTTTCCCCGCGGAATTATCGCGTGTCTTATCATCGGCTCTCACGCACGCATCTCCGTCCTACCTGGAAGCCCCTGTCTATCGGATACGACGAGCAGCTGCTGGCCCGCGCTGTTTACTAGCTTCACTCGACGCAGGAATGTGCAACTAGCTCGCTTCGTAATCGTTCCCCGCCCCTACTACGAATTCCGTTTAACCACGACAACGGAGCACGGACGGTCCATGAGTTTGGCTCGACGAAATTTTAACGGTCCCTCGCCATCTGCTCTCCAGACTCTCGTGGAAATGACGTAACGGGTCCTGCCATTTCGAGCGGCCCCCAGCAACGCGGGGAGGAGATAAGACGCCGGTGCTAATCGGCCGGCCCTATTTATCGGTTTCGGTTTTCACCGAGTGGTCCAATCGGTGCTGTGCAGACGAGCGACACCCGCGGTGTACACTGTGGTGGAAGCCTTCTCGGGTTCGTTGCCCCATGAAAGAAGACGTAGCCGCGCACCAGCGGACCACGTTTCTGGGTTTATTGCTTTTGCCCCGTTGGCGCAAAATGCGCGAATGCCTTTGTATGCCTGCACTCGCTGCGCCCGAGTACCGTGCTGTGCTCTACCCATTTGGCAACCATCAGAAATTTCTCCCAAAGTTTCCCCGACTGTCATATCCAATTTTCTGACATTATTGCAACAACAGCCTTTCCTCGCGATCAAAGAAGAACGATTCTGTGTGACGCCGCTACGGACAGAATAAATATTTATAAGGTCCTGGTTTGATCGAGTGGCGGTAAGGTACGTCGATGAGTCGTAATAATAAGCGGTAATTGATTTCTTGGAGGCGCTGACAATGACTGTGAAAGTTTACGAGACTCGAGCACGTTGGCACGTGAGAAATGAAAAACCAACAGAGACGTCGCACGGTCGCCGGCTGACAACCAGGACAATTGTAACTCGGGGCCCGTAAAGACGCATTCCCGCGTGCCGCGCACTTTCCTCGCGGTGGAAATGAAAACAGCCGAGTTTCTATGTCAACGTCTTGACGATTCGCAGAGGCAGGCCACTTAATCGATTTCGCCCGATCCGTCAACGCCAGAGGAATCGTTGATCTCTGTTACTGACTTGCCCGCTTACTCTCATTCCGCGTCAAGGCAAAATTCCATTTCTTTTCGTCCAAACAGTTGTATCTGAATGACTTACGTAACAACTTATTTGTTGTCCACCATATGTATGATTGGGTTTTCATATTTTCCTTCTTTATTTTAAAATATCTTCGAGAGAAGGATACAGCGGCTCGGATATTGCGACGTAGCCTATATCTGCGCGTCAAAACAGATCAAATGTGCACTGCTAAGCAGACACTAGACACTCTGACGCGTGATTAACTTGCGGCTCTCGTTGCATCGGGTATCGATGTACCGAAAGACCCTGTGTCTATGCATAGACGAAACCGAAACGATATGCAAATGTCCTCCGTATATTTTGTCATGCCGATCGCAACATCACATGCAAATACTCAGCCATAATCTTGTGCAAGTCCTTAACAATGACGACAGCGCTCCACAATATCACGTACCATCTCCTCTGCCATTTTAAATATGAATTTAAATGTAAAAATCCGCCAACGTCACTAGGTTTCATGCATATTGCATATTTTTTTCCTGTCCCTCGGTTTACGTAAGTTGGCTGACATTTTTATCTGTCGCGGTTCTTCCGTTGGCCGGTCTGTCCTTTCTCGAGGAGCTTTGGCGGGCTATCTTTGGAAGTTCTATGGGTTCGCTGCACTTGCCGGCGTCTGGTTTCCCTCGGCGCGTTCGGCCGGGCATTTTTACCGGTGAGTTTAGAGAGCGGACCCGGGCCTACCCCACCAAACTACCGATTTGTCCGTTTACTACCGGTGGGCGCGCGCGCACAGCACGATGGTCGTCAGAGCGGGCGCAGCAGCAGCCGCAGGGGAATTCGTTATTGCGCTCACGCTCTCCGGGAATCAAGGGGGAAAAGAGACAGGCGGGCTCTCGAGACGCGCGTACACGTACCAATACGTATAGGTACGGGCATGCCCGACCGGTCACGCTTCGACCGCATTTGTACCCCGTTTGTGTGCTGGAACGGTCGTCGACCTGCTCGCAGCCGACTCTGTCCGATGCCAGCAAAGTCGCTCGACGGAATTATAAAATTGCCTCTGCTGTTACGCCACCCGAAAACACACACACGCATACACAACGGCGGTCGTGTGGGTCTTGCTGTTCCTTAGTGCCGATCATCCCTCCGTCCTCGACCTCCCTGATAAATGGAACGAAAGGCAGCGACGTGTATTGTCTCTGCCACTGGGAGACGGCATTCCGCGGATACCGTTCGCCCCGGAATCACCGAGTCTATTTAAAGTCGAGGATTTCGGTCGGCCCCTTTCCGTGGCGACTTCAACGCCGTCGACCAAAAAAATAGGAAGCACGTTTTATGCAAAACGATGGACTGTTATTTGAGTGGTGCAAGGTAGGACGGGTGTAGGGGAAAATTGAAGAACTCGGTCAGACCTGCTCTGATCATTTCTGAACTTTGTGCATAATCGGAAGGAAGATGTTGCACGTCCTTGCCGCGTGACCGGAATGTAATTGATCTACGGATGGCCGGAACGAATGGGGAACAAAGCCGAGACGAAAGCACAGCCGGTCAGGTGTGGCCGAAACTTGGAAGGGACCACGGGAGGATGAAAAAACTTCACGCCGCGGGAAGAAAGTTTCTTTCTCGCGGCAACTCGAATCCGCCGTCGAGAATCGGAGACGAGCGCGTGAAATCGACCGTGAAGGAATATCGAATCTTCGCCGACGGTGCCAGTCGACGCCCAAGGCCGTGGTTTTCAGAAATTTGCAATCAAATAATTGCGAAAAAATTGCAAAATGTCTAAATCTCGTAAAATTTCCGTTCTCCCCAAAAATGATTCTTAATTAGTCTGTCCTGTGGAAAATCACTCTCGGCAAGGATAATAGGGCCGACAGTGTTTATTTTTCCGTTGTCCTTTGCAAGCGCACGAATGTTAAGGAAATTTGTTCGTCTCATTTGCATGTACGAAGGCGTTGTAAAGCTGGCACTGCAGGATCATGTAAAATTGGTTGAAACCCCGAAGTAGAAAGGACGGACAACGTTTGGCCGGCTGCTCCGGGTCATCAGGGGTCGACGTACTCGAAAGTCGAAGCTTTCGCGGCTCATCGGCATGCGGGACTCGCGATATTGTCTATTAACGAAATTTCTAATGCGAATTTATGATAATGAAGCCTATACGCACTGCCCTGTGGCCATTTTGGCCGATTACTTTTTCAGTGGTTCTCACTTCCCGAGGCGAAGCTTAATTTCCGTTTTTTTCATCAACCGAAATTCAACCCAACACTTCCTCGATAGTAAGTCGTAGCTTAATCGTCTTGTATGAAATCCACAAAAATTTCCGATCCCACTAAAAACTGCAGTCTTCCATAATATTCACCGATAATATTTGTAAATTTGCAAAACGTTTTCATTGCCTGTATGTTTTATTTTTGCCCAGTTTATGCAGAACATAATTTTCCCATCCACGTAGCATTGTTCGTGTCTCCGTTGCCCTTGGCGGTTGGCGAGTTGTTGGCGGTAAGGTCCCCGGTTTTTACCCTGGAGGAGGATGGAAGCGCGTTTCTCCTGGCGGGCGTCGAGACGACACCTCTGGGGAAGAGCGAGATTTATGTCACGGCATAAATAACCGAGCCCGGTGGTGGGTATAGCCGTCGAACGCCGTTAACGAGTGACCCCGCTGCTGAGCGGGGCCGGGTGAAAAAAAGGAGTCGAAAAAAGTTTCGACCGGTGCCACTCGAACGGGGAGCCAGTGTTTCGGCGCCGCCTCACCGACGCCTCTTACCTCCTCCCTCCGTCGACTCTATCGCCCGCAAAATCCGCATTCAAACGCCGCGAGAACCGCAAGAGTAGTGCCACAAAACGACCGACCGTTTGACCAGAGACGATCGCTATTCTTCATAGCCAAGGCTCTTCCTCTTTTTTACCATCTCTACCAAACCCCCGCAGTTTGGATGCCCCGACAGCAAAGCTACTTCTCCTTGGAGTTTTCAAGAAAAATCCCCCCCCCCCTTTCGCAATCATTCCTGTGGTTCCGGTATTTGCCAACTTTCGTTTTACGAGCTGAGTCAATACTCACATCCGTTTTTGCTTTAAGTGAAGGATGTACCGACAGAATGTCTTATGCAACTGTCTTTAAAGTCCTGCCTTGTAAATGAAAGCGACGTTACTGGATTTCAGGTAAAAGACAATTTTCGGTACGAGGTTCTGAAAAAGAAGGTAAATACTTTTATACGATTATTTGATCTGCTGCTTCATACAAATATTCATCGCACATAACTACTCTGTGTAAAATGAATTGTCTTTGGTACTCAATGCATCATTCCCGTATTGTTTTAATCCTCGCCACTATTGGCAGAGTTTGCAAACTAATTTGAAAAAACCGCAGTGAACCGGATGTCTCCCGTGGCTGGCGGAATTCGGGGAAAAGACGGCGAAATACGCGGGAAGGCCCGGCTCGAGAAATTGGTCGATCGCGTCGGGGAGGATGGATTCTGATGTGATGTCGAGGTGCTGGAATGACGATGGCTGACGGTGCGTGTCCTGGCTCATGCGTGTGCGTGCGATGAGGACGGAGGACACTTTCACTCTCACAGGTGTATGACCGCTGGCTTCTCTCGTTCGTGAAGGAGAGACGGGGAGAAGCCGAGCGATCGAGGAGGAAGGACGAGGAGACCGAGGGAGAAGGAGAGGAAGGTCGAGTAGGAGTAGGACGGAAAACCGGTAAGAAGGAAACGCTGGAAGAGGAGCCAGCGAGGACGCGAATGGTGGGACAGAGATGCAAAAAGGGCGAGGAAGAGGAGGGGAGGGTCTTAAGGCCGGATGAGCAGCGATCAGGCCATTCCACAAAGCGGAGGGCCTTACGGCCCGCTAGATAACGGCCCATCGGCCACGTGCTCGCACGTACCAACGTCCACCTTCCTGGCTTGTAGCTACGTCAGACCTTTATCCGTCACCGGACTGCCCTGTCCACTTCGAAATGCGTCTGCCCCTCTTGTTGACCCTCCTACACGAGCGATCATCCGTGCCCGCGAGCCCGCCAGGCCCCATTGGACTTCTATATCGTCTCCGATCGCCTCCGCGAGGGTCAATGACCACTTCTCCGCTGTTATACTTGCATCGATATCCGTCGTGTCTCGATTTATAGCGTTACGCATAGAAATTGAGAGTCCCAACGATTACTCAAATGGAGATTTTTCCCGGCAGTCGCTCAATTCCCCTTGGATTTACGAACCGGGCGCAGCATTTTGTCAATTCTTCGGCGCGAATCGAGGATACAGCCATACTCGTTCCAATCAATAAAATATATCAACGGAACGTGCCGTTCGGCTGAAATTCGAGTTCGCCACGATTCACTGGCTCCACATAAGAAAGGTATTTTACATCGCCGAGTGGGAATTCTTTCCATAAATCAAACATCCGAACTTATCCTCGTGGAACGTTGAGAGTTTACGAATCTTGCTCGCACGAGGAACGGAGTTACAATTACCGGTGAAAATTCACGATCGTGTTTTATGACCCGCGCGGGCCAGTTTTTTTCGGCCTTTACGATTACCGCGCTGGGCGGCATGTGAGCATAAAATTTCGACATTTTTCCCGTGCAGATGCGAACGTGCCGGTGGTGTAACTCGCGTACGCAGATTAAACCGTCGGCGAACCGCTGCAAGAACGTCGTATGAATCGGTTTGAAAGCCGCGGGCAACATTGGCCAGGATCATGGGGAAGGAGGAGAACAGGCGCAGGAGGAGAAGAAGCGAAAGGGCGAGAAAGAAAGGGGAAGAGCGACGGAGAGAGAGAGAGAGAGAGAGAGAGCTAACGCATACTGAGAGAGCGGGTCAATGAACCGAGAACGTCCACCGCGATTCGCCGAGTTTACTCACTACCGAAATACGTTCTCTCGAGTCGGTCCCGATAGTCCGGAGTAGTCCCAGTGGGTCAGTGGTTCACGAGGGGCCCCTCGGCCGCTTGGCTTGCCAGAAAGACCAGCAGAACCGTCGGCCAGGATACTCTCCGCAACTCGCCTCTCCTCCACGTCACGCGAATTAATAATAGCTTACACCAATGGGACCGCCGTACACGGCTAATCGATTTATAAGGATGCGTCACGATAGCTGTCGAATAATTATAGCCATCTACATCAGCGATCTACCAAATTCTTCGTCAAATCATTTCTTCTGTCCTCAAAATTATCCTTCGCTTCACTCGTAAGATTTAAACGTTAAAGGGTTGAAATTTTGTTCGTTTAGATTTATCGTGCTAAGATTAGATTGTCAGATCGCATTGTGTGAGTTCTATTCGGCGATTGAATTCAAAAGAAAAGAAAGGGTAATCCAACGACAAGTGAGAAGCTTTTGCTGATCGTAAGAGGGGAATAAAAAGGAGAACCGTAACTCGGCTAAAAATATCTGCATCGCGTTCTCCTGGTATACCTGTGTGTTCCGTCCAGCTGGTGGTTGCAATCTAACGAATTTCGAAAGCTTAGACGATGCGGATAAGATGTTTGACGAAGGATTAGCACGTTAGAAGGAAATAAGGTCGGTGCGTATGAGCAATATTTGCCAAGTGCGGTAGATAAACTTCTTAAACTTCTTTTCTCCTCGGTCGAACGGGAACGCATTCCGACGTAGTCGATCGAATTGGTAAATTTTAGAAAACGATATAACCGTGTAAAATATGACGATGGAGGCTTTCGCGAAACAAACAAGGAAAAAGCCGGCGTTACGCGAGTGAAACTTTGGCCGAGGACCTCTCTCGTCGAGGAAGATCGGGTTACGTATAATTCCGACTCTGGCCCGTGTTCGTTTCAAAAAGTCGAGGATGCTCGATTGCATGCGAGCCTGGAATATCCCCATAGTCCCCGTTGACGTATCCAGTGAAATCTCAATTTCAGAGACACCGACGTATATTACATTCCCTCGCGACGAGTAAACCGATTACGTGCGGGCACGGCGAATCCCCGTCGAATCGATAATTGCGTAAATATTTAATCAGCGGTGCAATCCGAGGATTGTTTATACGCGTTAACGAACTTTACGGTCTTGGAAACCGAAGCGATTGAGCAGGAAATCGGTTTGATAATTCTTTATAATTGTGAAAGAACTCGGGTAGGATCGATTCTTAATAATGACCCGCGCTGTCGTATCTGTTTGCCTTCTGCGCTGCATGACTTTTACGCGAGATTTACTGGAGTTGGGAGTTTACAAGTGGAACGTAAAGCGAAGCGCAGTAAACATCGGATAATGTAGACAAGTTCTCTTTCGCTGATATTACATTCCCGTGGAACGTGCTTGGGGCGCACCAGAAATGCCAACTTGCATTAGATCCTCTCACGGTGGGAAACAGGGGCCGTTGACCTGCCACGTGGAACAGCACGTGCAGCGCC
Source organism: Hedychridium roseum (assembly GCA_963989215.1). NCBI lineage: Eukaryota > Metazoa > Arthropoda > Insecta > Hymenoptera > Chrysididae > Hedychridium > Hedychridium roseum. The sequence goes on along the minus strand of OZ022310.1, from coordinate 8,000,440 downwards.
GAAGGATTTCGCGAAAGGACGACCATTAATAACTATCGCCGGTCTACGTAGCTGGCATTACGCGAGAGCAAGGAACTCCTAAGGCGGCTGACGATCGTTAAAAATCCCCACGGCTCGTAATACGGGCCTTAATCCCTCGTTAGAGTCACGTGCTGTGCCGGTATTTAGAATCTCTTTTGCACGCCCGCCTCCGTATCTCTACGCGAGGTTCTTTATCAGATTCCCCGTTGTATGTGGACGTAGCGCAACTCCTAACAGCCTCTTTGCTCCGCCAATTCTTCTCGAATCTGGCCCAAATGCCAATGAAATTCCACAATTGGCCAAGAAGTTCGCGTCGGTAGCACAAAGGAATAACAGGTGGCTCGTCTGCCTTTGCCACTTGTAACTTCTTGGACGTAAAGTAACGATAAAGCTTTCGTCGAGAAGCACTTCCTTTGCCTCTCGTTCCTCGTTCCTCGTTCATTAGTCTTTCTTTTTTTCGTTAAATGTATTGAGGGTAAGAAGTGATTTCCTGCTAATTGTCAGTCGGTTCGGCGAGGTCACCGACAGACCTCGGAGAGTTTCGGATATTTCGCAGCGGCCGTGCCACTCTCCTAACTGAATAGGATATTTGTCTTCCTAACTGGACCTGGCTCTTGGCGAAACCTCCTAACAGCGCTTTATTCGCGAACAAACGGATTCCACGGCGGAAAGGGCGCCGGGGAGGAGCGGACAAAAAATACGGATTAAGAGAGATCGAGGCGCGAAAGGCCGAGGGACACGAGCGAAAAAAAGGCAGCGCGCGGAGAGACGGGGGGTTTTCGTCGTTAGATGCTCGTAAAACCGACGGCTCCCCGTAGCGAACGTGGAAGAGTCATTCTTATGCTCGCTTGCGGTTCCAAGAAGTCCGGTTAGAATTTAGGCTACGAGGAGCTCCTACCCGAATCTGGAACGCTACGGTCGTTGGCCTTGCCTTCGATTCCCTGCCTTGGAGATTTTCGGACCCGGTTCATAAGCGCGCGTTATGCCTGCCCCCGTCGCGCTTTTCTGCGCCCGAACTCGCCGGTTTTATCTAACGAACGTCTAGACTGGTTCGAAGCATTTTTGCCGGACCGGTCGGCCGCGAGTCGCGCCACAAACCGAGCACGTTAGGTCCACCCGGAACCCCGAGATCCGGATGTGTAACACCTTCAACCCCCGCGCCGCCGGAGAAATCGTACACGAAAAAGGAATGGACCTTTGATTCCTCTTTTTTTTCTTTTCCTCTTACCAGCGGATCTAATCACTGCGAAATTCCAGGCCTCGCTGACAAACGGCCAGCTGTCGTTGATCGATTCCACTTTTTTTCCCATTTCACATCCCATTATCCTTTTTCAATTGGTCGCCGGCCGCGTTGGAATCTCGCGAGATAAATCTTCAAACGCGCCATTAGCGGGCTAAGCCGCACGAAAATCACGCGGGACCGTGCCTATGGCACTCGTTACGTTTTTCGTCATGGCCATTTCGCGAGGAACTTTCCGTTAGGATAGTCGAGCATAAAAAATGGAACGAGTGTACGAGCCGAAAGACTGTTGATCGTTTGAATTTGACCGTAGCTGTTTCAGTCAAAGGGACGACGGGGCCAGGACGAATGAGGAACGCATTGTAATTGACTGCAAACAGAAAGGCTCGAAATAGCGTAACTGTAAAAGGGGCATTAAATCGTAATGACCGTGGCGCACATGGATCGTAATCGTTATCGGTGCAATTTGTGGACCGATACGGGACTACCGTGCGACCGGCAACGAATTCGGCTGCGAGGGAGCCGTTCATTTCACGCGATTACAAACTGCATGTACGATTCTTTTTTCTCTCCTTGATACCTCCCTTGCTCTCTGTCAACGGAAATCTCGCCCACCTACCTCCCACTCTTTCTAGCCCCTTCTTTTGTTCCGCGTTTTATCTCACCACCGGTTGAGTACCCGTGCGATAAAGATTTTAAAATGCCCACAGTCTCATCGATTCATATCCATCAAATGTATCAACATCCATTTGCAAAAATGAAATTCCTTGAAATTCACAATATTACTTAATTCTCTTTATAGACGAATTCATTTCACCTAAGTTTCTAAGCTATGAAAGTGCGGTACATCCCTCGAAGCCGCATGTAAGGTATTGAGCGTAAAGACGAGTGCGGTTGCTGTTTTTAGCTTCCGCAGGCGTCGAACCGAATGAGCCTCGAGGGAAAATCCTCCGAGAGCTGAAAAGAGAGGAAGAGAGACGAGGACGGGCAGGCCGGAGGGAAAGGCCCGAAACGATTCGAAGATATAATATATACCGATGTACTGAATTACGCGGCCGACTACCGAATCATTTTGACCCAAATATCCGCGGATCTCGAGTCGCCTCGAGCGCCATTGAGGATGCCGAAGATATTCGATCTGGCGAGCGCGCGAACGGCCGAACGCCTTCCCTTCCCTTCCTCCTCATCTTCTTCCTCTTGGCGCTCCTTTGTCGAATCTACACACTGTGCTACATGTCTCCCCGGCGGATAATGATCGTTAAAGAAAGGAGGATCTACGGTTCCTCGTGGCCGTCTTCTTTTAGCCACGGCTTCTTTGTCCACAATCCGCTGTGCTAAATGCCACGCCGATGAATAATCGTCATCGAAGAAAGGGGTGATCGCGCCTGCCTTCTCCTCTTCGTCCTTTTAGCGGTTCTTTTCACCGCACAAGCGGGCCCAACTTGTGCCTTCCTCTCGGCCGGCAGATGCGCGGCTACTCGCGTTTCAGGGGAAAAAAAGAAAACGGAAATTGGAGCACATCTCCCTGCGGAAGAACCCACACGTCCCTGCCACTTTACACGTGTTTTACGGAACCCGCGCGTATTCCTCGCGATTGCTCATGCCAGGTTCCTCGAGCGGAAACGATAAAACGCTCAATTTGTATTCCACCTGGGCCCGCGACTATCTGTCCAAGGTCTGAGGTAAATAGGTCGCACAAAAGACCTACCGTCAACCGAATTTTCAAAGGATTCTCCCACTCCCATCGTATGTAATTCGATTATGTAAGGCTGAGGAAAGTTTCTGCATTCTGCAGGTCTAATTATACCGTTCAAAGGAATAAGTATTTTTCGAATGTACTTGTTTTTAAGCCACACTGGATTATACTTTGGTAGTCTAGCCGTGGCTAGATAAGTGACTCTTTTTGCATATCATTTATCCAAGCTACCCAGCTGAGAATACCCACTGAGTTGGAATAATGAATCGCTATATAAAGGTAGCTAAATAACAAGTAAGTACCAGAGTATACTGAAAGTAAAGGAAAGTACGGAACTATGATTTTAGTGAATTTATTCTTGTGTTTAATCGCGATAAGCAGTTCCATAGGATCTCCTTTAAAAAGTCACCGAGGTTCCCATGGCACTGCCAGACCACCGGAACCACGATTCGGGGGTGTCTTTGACGAGGGCCACGCACACGAAGAAATTGGTAAATTATTATCGCAGGACTATTAGCAAACAGCGAAGACAAGCGTGTAATAAGCGAAACTTTTTCAGCGAATCGTATAAAATCGTGGAAATCTGACGATCCACAGAACGTCTGGGAATTGAGTGGACTTTACGAGGGTGACATTATGCTGCAACCGAAGGATGGAAGTGAGAAAAATGGACTGTTAGACGCGACATCCAGGTGGCCCGCGGGCATTATTCCCTATTACATAGAAGAAGACGATTTTGGTAATTTAACTCTATTTATTGTTCCGTAAGGAAGGCAATTAAAGGTGCACGTGTTTACAGACCAGGATGACATTACCGTAATTAAGAAAGCTATGAAGGAGTACCACGAAAGAACATGCCTACGTTTCCGGCCCTACAAGGAAACCGACGCGGATTATGTGAAGGTTCAGGGCAAAAACTCGGGTTGTTGGTCCCTGGTGGGCCGTCACGGCGAAGGACAGGTGTTGAATCTGCAGAATCCGGGATGCGTGCACCACGGCGTGGTCGTTCATGAGATCATGCACGCTCTTGGCTTTTACCATCAGCAGAGCGCTGCCGACCGTGACGAGTGGGTCAGAATACATTGGGACAATATCAAGACTGGTATGTGTGTTCCTTTTTTTGGTAAACGTTCCCTCCCCCTTTCCTTCCAAAGTCTCCAATCGTAAATAGAAATATGAATTTAAACATCCTCCGGGTCGGTACGAAATGTTTACAATATTTATTCAAATAAGGACAAATAGAAGGCAGTTAATACGTTGCGTCAAGGGCATTTGCATTATCGGTTATTAACGTGTTGTTGCTTAATTGTCGACTGTTTGGAATCAATCAGACGTGCAAACGAAGCTACGGAGGATCCGTTTAAAGGCGTGGCAATGTTTATATTTACTGATATCAGGCTGACGACAGTGCCTACGCAGCTAGCTAATGAGCCGTCAGTATGTGTGATGTACTTGCATCTCGCATGTGAGGTGAATCTTAATCGATGCCTTACAGGCAAGGAGCATAACTTCAACAAGTACGACAACCGTACCATCACGGATTATGGCGTCGGTTACGATTATAAGAGCGTCATGCACTACAGTTCCCATGCGTTCTCCAAAAACGGCGAACCCACCATCACGGCCAAGGTGTGTTTCATGCAATTTTCTGCCACTTAGGAGGTACCTTTAATTGCGAATTTTAATGCGATTCGTTACGAAATTCTAGAAGGAAAAGGTGAATCTCGGTCAGCGGGAAGGTCTCAGTGAGAAAGACGTGACGAAAGTGCAAAAAATGTACAAAGAAGAGTGCGGTGGGCGAGAACCACAGGGAAACAGCAGCAGCGATTCTTCCGAAGACATTTCTTTAGGTTGGATATTCGATTGAAACACGTCAATAAATTTTTGTAAACTCCATCGTGTGAAACTCGTTGTATTTGTAAAAAATTACAGCTTACGGTTTAAACATTAGTTATAAAAGTTATACAATATTATTTGAATGCATAACAACACCCGAATAAGAACGGTTTCCGGGTAACAGTCAGTCTTCAGATTAATGTATCCATTAGAAATACATTTTCAACAAATATAAATGTTGTTTATTTTGGTCCCTTCATGAATGACGTACATTTCCAAGTTGTCCTACGGGGGCATTTATTCCGTTGGACTTTGTTGATTGTAATACATCAGTTCCTTCAGTTCGTTGACAGCATCTGTGGCGGCCTGAAGTGGGAGCTGAGTTATTCTCTGATAAACTAGTCACTTCGATAATATCAACGAGTATACTTACATTTCTGAGATTCTCGTCTTCGTCGAGAGTTAAAGTCTCAACGAGTTTTCTCAGTGACCTACTCCAAACTTGTTGCAAGGCTCTACAACTGAATCTGCCCAAAAGTCTGATTAGGATGCAGGTTCTGGTCCTCAATACGGTTTGTCGATGTGTAAGAAGCTTAGTGAGCTGTTCAATCGATCCACCTGTTATAAAGAGAAGAATGTATGATTTATGCGTTTATTCATTTTTTCGATGGAAGATATGAAACGTTGCCTAAGGAGAATCGAAATGAATTACCATGCGACGTATCGGATGATTTCATTCGTAGTACTACCCTTTCAACCAACTCCGCATTCTCTGGCTGAGAACGCAAAACATTGTTAAGAATAGCGACAAGGTCAGACACGACTCTAGCTTTCCTCTTCTCCAAGGCCAATAACTGTTGTAGCAGCGGTATCCCATTAACGATGTATACAGCGTCACAGAATTGTGTGAGAAATTGCTCGCGAGCATATACCAATCTGCAGAGTACGAGCATCGCGCATTCCAAAGCCTGAAGTTCATCAGCTGATAAGGCTGATGCTGACCTCGTCTTTGCTTTTCCCATTTCTGCGCTTCCGTGTTCATTTTCGGAACGTTCCGTCATCAGAAGCTTAATGGCATACACGAGATTCGGCACTACCCGGACATCCAGATAAACTCTCTCTACTTTCTCCAGGTCTTCTGTCGAGATAACAACGACGAATGGCAGTGACAGAAGGCACGCAACGTATTCAACAACTCGACAACCAGCTGCTGGATTTCTCAGCGGGGAAACGAATACGGATACGCAATTTTCCTGTATCAACGAACCTATTTCGCCCTCCATTACTTCCTCCATGGATCGTTGCAGAAATGCAACCCATTCTTCGTTTTCAATCGGTCTTTCCACAACCTTGGGGTCCCAGTCTGGTAATCTTCCGTGTTTCCTTGCCAAGTGCTTCTCGCCGAACTCCTGCTCGTAATCGACACTCAAACAACTATGTTTGAAATCCCCGTTTCCTACTGGAGGATCGATATCCGTGGATGTCTCTGTTGGTTGGCCAATTTCTACACCATCCCTCTGTGCCTTTACGTTCAACGTATTTTTCTCGGCATTCAGTCCCAACCTCTCCTCGTTCACGTCAGTGTGAGTAAAGTTTGCATGATCGTCCAATGGCAGTGTTTGTGGAACATTGATCGTGTTAGGACAATCACTCTGACAAAGATCATGATCTGCCGCCAGAAGATCGCTCCTCAGCGATGCCCGAAGACTAAGATTACCTAAAAGCACATCGACGCTGGCACTGGAGTCTGTTCCACTAGGTTCACTGTGCCGCAACGTTTGGCAGTGATTTACACCGTGTTGACAATATCCATGCGACACTGGATATCGTGGTTGAGACATGCACGTCCTCTGATGGTCCCGAAGTTTTTTCTCATGTTCCTGTATTTTTCGAACCGCTTTTTCTAGTACCCTGTATACAAGTGTTTCATACTTTACTACAGTTTACTGTTTAACTAGTTATAGTACACTCACTTTGGCTGGTTTGTCGAACGCATAGCTAAACTCTGTAATTGTTGTTGTTTTGCCCTCGCTTGACTGTCTGATAGACGTGTTGTAAATGGCGTGGGTGCAGTTCCGCCTACTATAATAATTCTGTCCTTGACAAATGGATGATCTAATAGGTCTGGCCACGTTAAGCGTTGCGCCGGATCTTTTTGTAATAACCCCTACACAATAAATACATGCCTTTTACATAAAAATACGAATGATAGTCTCATTACCAAACCTTTATTCTCTATTTACTTGCAAGAAACTTTTACAGTTATCTGATATGAAATTCGGCCACTTTACTGGGTTGTAACTAATGAGTTTGATTAAGTGCAACATAGAAGTAGTTTGGAATGGTGGGGACCCCACAAGTAACTCATAGACTATACATCCAAGCGACCTGTAAATGTGAATATCATAAAGTTTCCTGCACGTAACACTTTTCATACAGATTATACAAGGAAATAATGTACCATAAATCAGCATTATGATCATAAGGACGTTCCTCAATAAGTTCAGGAGCCATATAAAGTGGTGTTCCTTTAATAGAAGTAAGCACATGAGTTCCTGTGCTCATGCTACGCGCAAATCCAAAATCACATAGTTTTGCCACCCCATTTGCCTCAAGAAGAACATTTTGTGGCTTGAGGTCCCTACAGAAAATATCTATAAAAATTTGATACACTGTTGTACAATATCAAGGTAATTAAAATCTTTGAATACCAACCTGTGTAGAACCCTATTAGAATGTAAATAGTAAAGTGCTGACACAAGGTCGCAAGCTATAACTTGTGCCCTTTCTTCTGAAAGTCTACCAGCTTTACCTAATATTTCATATAGTTCCTTATCAGCATATTCTGTTACAACAACAATCTATAAAAAAACTACAGCGTTATAATATGAAATATTAATAAAATATGAAGAAGCATTAATAAAATTCATTTTACCAGTTTCCAGTAATGAAATTCAGTTTTTTACCTCATTATCAGTCTCAAAAGAATCCAGCATCTGTATGATGTTTGGATGATGAAGATGTCTTTGAATTTCACATTCCTGACGTAGACTCTTCAGTTCCTTAAACGATCTACCGCACTGTAAGTGCAACAGAATTTCATTGGCTTGGTCGTATGAAGAGAAGAGGTTATTTATAAACGTTGCCAGTACATAAATAGGTCGGCCATACCTTACGAATCACTTTGAAGGCAACTATTTCGCCATCTGATCGTTTTTTCGCCTTGTACACCTGACCGAACGAACCCTCGCCCACCTGGCCCAATACCTCGTATTTCTGCATTATCGCTATTATTTACCATTAACACTGACATGTATTGTAATCCAGAAACATTGTACGGTGTCTAATAAAACTGGTATATTTGGCTTGTCAACATGTGTACGCGTGCCTCTTTAAACCCATGTGCGTCAGATAGTAAATATCGTACACGTTCATTGCAGTCGTTACATATCATTGATGACAATCATTGAGGATGAATTTCATTAAGCTAAGCATATAAGTTTTCACTTAATGCCAGCGCCATGAGAGGATCGCAAATCAAAACCGTATATACTTCAGTTATCGACTGCTACAAAACTAACTGCAGCCGGTAATATCAATCAAACCTGTTTTACCACAGAAGATGGGCAAATAACTAAAACTTATGGTTTAAATTTATTAAATTTTTAATGTTCTAATGCATTTTCAATATATTTTAATGCATTAAAAATTGTATGTTCAATTAAACATTTTGGTATTCTGTCGGTAATCAGTAGACTGATTATCACAGTTCTCAATTTACGTTGGTGTAGAATATCGGTAACGAATCTGCAATTGCTAGAGTGATTATCACCGTTCTCAATTTACATCCGTGTAGAACATCGGTAACCGATCTGTAATCGCTAGTCTGATTATCACGGTTCTCAATTTACATCTGTGTAGGACGTCGGTAACCAATCTGTAATCGCTAGACTGATTATCACAGTTCTCAATTTACATTCGTGTACAATATCGGTAACGAATCTGTAATCGCTAGTCTGATTATCACGGTTCTCAATTTACATCTGTGTAGGACGTCGGTAACCAATCTGTAATCGCTAGACTGATTATCACAGTTCTCAATTTACATTCGTGTACAATATCGATAACGAATCTGCAATCGCTAGACTGATTCTCCCCGTCATCAATTTACAACCGTGTAGGACGTCGGTAACCGATTTATAATTTCCGACGTATTTTAATTTTTAATTTTTAATTTTTCAATTCATTTTCAACGCATTTTCCACGAATTTTCGACGAATTTTAACAGATTTTAACACATCTGCGATGCATTTCAACTCATTTTTAACGCGCTTTCAACGCACTTTAACCCATTTAAACGCATTCTGGACGTACTTTAACGTACGTAAACGCATTTTAATGCATTTTCATCGCATTTTAACGTATGTAAATGAATTTTAATGTATTTAAACGCATTCTTAACTCACTTTAACTCACTTTCATGCACTATTGACGTATTTTAACATATTTTCACACCTTATAACGCATTCATAATACGGATTTTCGTGCACTATAGCACATATACAACATACGAACTATATACCTATTATATATACTATATACGTTCTATATATGTAACATACGTACCATATACCTACTATATATACTATATACGTACTATGTATGTAACATACGTACTATATACGTATTATATACTTATTATATATACTATATACTATATACCTATTATATATGCTGTATACGTAATATATATTATATACGTATTATATAATCGTTGTACATATTATTCTATCGTATTTCAACGCATTTTAATGGATTTTAATGCATTTTTCACGTATTCTATCGTATTTCAACGCATTTTAATGGATTTTCATGCATTTTTAACGTATTTTATCGTATTTCAATGCTTTTTAACGTATATTATCGTATTTCAACGCATTTTAATGGATTTTAATGCATTTTTAACGTATTTTATCGTATTTCAATGCTTTTTAACGTATATTATCGTATTTCAACGCATTTTAATGGATTTTAATGCATTTTAAACGTATTTTATCGTATTTTAACGCATTTTAACGTATTTTAATGCATTTTTAACGTATATTATCGTATTTCAACGCATTTTAATGTATTTTAACGCATTTTAATGGATTTTAATGCATTTTTAACGTATTTTATCGTATTTCAATGCTTTTTAACGTATATTATCGTATTTCAACGCATTTTAATGGATTTTAATGCATTTTAAACGTATTTTATCGTATTTCAATGCTTTTTAACGTATTTTAATGCATTTTTAACGTATATTATCGTATTTCAACGCATTTTAATGTATTTTAACGCATTTTTAACGTATATTATCGTATTTCAACGCATTTTAATGGATTTTAATGATATTTTAACGAATTTTATTGTATTTTAACGCTTTTTAATGGATTTTAATGCATTTTTAACGTATTTTATCGTATTTCAATGCTTTTTAACGTATTTTAATGCATTTTTAACGTATTTTATCGTATTTCAATGCTTTTTAACGTATATTATCGTATTTCAACGCATTTTAATGGATTTTAATGCATTTTAAACGTATTTTATCGTATTTTAACGCATTTTAACGTATTTTAATGCATTTTTAACGTATATTATCGTATTTCAACGCATTTTAATGTATTTTAACGCATTTTAATGGATTTTAATGCATTTTTAACGTATTTTATCGTATTTCAATGCTTTTTAACGTATATTATCGTATTTCAACGCATTTTAATGGATTTTAATGCATTTTAAACGTATTTTATCGTATTTCAATGCTTTTTAACGTATTTTAATGCATTTTTAACTTATATTATCGTATTTCAACGCATTTTAATGTATTTTAACGCATTTTTAATGTATTTTATCGTATTTCAACGCATTTTAATGGATTTTAATGCATTTTTAACGTATATTATCGTATTTCAACGCATTTTAATGGATTTTAATGCATTTTAAACGTATTTTATCGTATTTCAACGCATTTTAATGTATTTTAACGCATTTTTAATGTATTTTATCGTATTTCAATGCTTTTTAACGTATTTTTATGCATTTTTAACGTATATTATCGTATTTCAACGCATTTTAATGGATTTTAATGATATTTTAACGAATTTTATTGTATTTTAACGCTTTTTAATGGATTTTAATGCATTTTTAACGTATTTTATCGTATTTCAATGCTTTTTAACGTATTTTAATGCATTTTTAACGTATATTATCGTATTTCAACGCATTTTAATGTATTTTTAACGTATTTTATCGTATTTCAATGCTTTTTAACGTATTTTAATGCATTTTTAACGTATATTATCGTATTTCAACGCATTTTAATGGATTTTAATGATATTTTAACGTATATAATCGTATTTCAACGCATTTTAATGGATTTAAATGCTAATCTCAGTTTCTTTAATTTTTTTGGCTAGTATAGTAGTTTTTTGGGGTAGTATAGTAGTTTTTTCTGCTAGTATAGTAGTTTTTTGGGTAGTATAGTAGTTTTTTTCTGCTAGTATAGTAGTTTTTTCTGCTAGTATAGTAGTTTTTTCTGCTAGTATAGTAGTTTTTTTCTGCCAGTATAGTAGTATAGTACTATAGTAGTATAGTAGTTTTTTATACTACTATACTAGCAGAATAAACTACTATACTAGCCGAAAAAACTACTATACTAGCAGAAAAAAACTACTATACTACCCAAAAAAACTACTATACGAGCAGAAAAAACTACTATACTACCCAAAAAAACTACTATACTAGCAGAAAAAACTACTATACCAGCAGAAAAAAACTACTATACTACCCAAAAAACTACTATACTACCCAAAAAAACTACTATACTAGCCAAAAAAATTAAAGAAACTGAGATTAGCATTTAAATCCATTAAAATGCGTTGAAATGCGATAAAATACATTAAAAATGCGTTAAAATACATTAAAATGCGTTGAAATACGATAATATATGTTAAAAATGCATTAAAATACGATAAAAAGCATTGAAATACGATAAAATTAGTTAAAAATGCATTAAAATACGATAAAAAGCATTGAAATACGATAAAATTAGTTAAAAATGCATTAAAATCCATTAAACCGCGTTGAAATACGATAAAATACGTTAAAAACGCATTAAAATACGTTAAAATGCGTTAAAATACGATAAAATATGTTTAAAATGCATTAAAATCCATTAAAAAGCGTTAAAATACAATAAAATTCGTTAAAATAGCATTAAAATCCATTAAAATGCGTTGAAATACGATAATATACGTTAAAAATGCATTAAAATACGATAAAAAGCATTGAAATACGATAAAATTAGTTAAAAATGCATTAAAATACGATAAAAAGCATTGAAATACGATAAAATTAGTTAAAAATGCATTAAAATCCATTAAACCGCATTGAAATACGATAAAATACGTTAAAAATGCATTAAAATCCATTAAAATGCGTTAAAATACGATAAAATACATTAAAAATGCGTTAAAATACATTAAAATGCGTTGAAATATAATAATATACGTTAAAAATGCATTCAAATACGTTAAAAAGCATTAAAATACGATAAAATACGTTAAAAATGCATTAAAATCCATTAAAAAGCGTTAAAATACAATAAAATTCGTTAAAATAGCATTACAATCCATTAAAATGCGTTGAAACACGATAATATGCGTTAAAAATGCATTAAAATACGTTAAAAATGCATTAAAGAGCGTTAAAATACATTAAAAAGCGTTGAAATACAATAAAATTCGTTAAAATAGCACTAAAATCCATTAAAATGTGTTGAAGTACGATAAAATACGTTAAAAGAGCATTAAAATCCATTAAACTGCGTTGAAATGCCATAAAATAGTATGTACAAGGAGTATATAATACGTAAATAATATATATATTACGTACACAGCATATATAATAGGTATATAGTACGTATGTTACATATATGGTACGTATATAGTATATATAATAGGTATATAGTACGTATGTTACATATATGGTACGTATATAGTATATATAATAGGTATATAGTACGTATGTTACATATATAGTACGTATATAGTATATATAATAGGTATATAGTACGTATGTTACATATATGGTACGTATATAGTATATATAATAGGTATATAGTACGTATATAATATATATATTACGTATACAGCACATATAATAGGTATACAGTACGTATGCTACATATATGGTACGTATACAGCACATATAATAGGTATACAGTACGTATGTTACATATATGGTACGTATATAGTATATATAATAGGTATATAGTACGTATGTTACATATATGGTACGTATATAGTATATATAATAGGTATATAGTACGTATGTTACATATATAGTACGTATACAGTACGCATGTTACACATATAGCACGTATATAGTATATATAATAGGTATATAGTACGTATATAATATATATATTACGTATACAGCACATATAATAGGTATACAGTACGTATGCTACATACATAGTACGTATACAGTATATATAGTATACAGTATATATAGTAGGTATATAGTACGCATGTTACACATATAGCACGTATATAGTATATATAGTAGGTATATAGTACGTATGTTATATGCGTCATAGTGCACGAAAATACGTATTATGAATGCGTTATAAGGTGTGAAAATGTGTTAAAATACGTCAATAGTGCATGAAAGTGAGTTAAAGTGTGTTAAGAATGCGTTTAAATACATTAAAATGCGTTTACGTATGTTAAAGTACGTCCAGGATGCGTTTAAATGGGTTAAAGTGCGTTGAAAGCGCGATAAAAATGAGTTGAAATGCGTCGCAGATGTGTTAAAATCTGTTAAAATTCGTCGAAAATTCATGGAAAATGCGTTGAAAATGAATTGAAATGAGTTAAAACGCGTCGAAAATGTGTTGACAATGAGTTAAAATGCGTTAAAATCTATTAAAATGCGTCGGAAATTATAAATCGGTTACCGACGTCCTACACGGTTGTAAATTGATGACGGGGAGAATCAGCCTAGCGATTACAGATTGGTTACCGACGTTTTACACCGATGCAAATTGAGAACTGTGATAATCAGTCTAGCGATTACAGATTGGTTACCGACGTCTTACACCGATGCATATTAAGAATGGTGATAAACAGTCTAGCGATTACAGATCGGTTACCGACGTCCTACACAGATTTAAATTGAGAACGGTGATAATCAGTCTAGCGATTACAGATCGGTTACCGACGTCCTACACAGATTTAAATTGAGAACGGTGAAAATCAGTCTAGCGATTACAGATCGGTTACCGATGTTCTACACGGATTTAAATTGAGAACGGTGATAATCAGTCTAGCGATTACAGATCGGTTACCGACGTCCTACACAGATTTAAATTGAGAACGGTGAAAATCAGTCTAGCGATTACAGATCGGTTACCGATGTTCTACACGGATGTAAATTGAGAACGGTGATAATCAGTTTAGCGATTACAGATTGGTTACCGACGTTATACACGAACGTAAATTGAGAACTGTGATAATCAGTCTAGCGATTACAGATTGGTTACCGATATTCTACACGAACGTAAATTGAGCACTGTGATAATCAGTCTAGCGATTACAGATTGGTTACCGACGTCCTACACGGATTTAAATTGAGAACGGTGATAATCAGTCTAGCGATTACAGATCGATTACCGATGTTCCACACGGATGTAAATTGAAAACGGTGATAATCAGTCTAGCGATTGCAGATTCGTTACCGATATTCTACACGAACGTAAATTGAGAACTGGGACAATCAGTCTAGCGATTACAGATTGGTTACCGACGTTTTACACCGATGCAAACTAAGAACGGTGATAATCAGTCTAGCGATTACTAATCGGTTACCGACGTCTTACACCGATGAAAAATTGAGAATGGAGAGAATCAGTCTAGTGAATGCAGATTCGTTACCGATATTCTACACGGACGTAAATTGAGAACGGTGATAATCAGTCTACTGATTACCGACAGAATACCAAAATGTTTAATTGAACATACAATTTTTAATGCGTTAAAATATATTGAAAATGCATTAGAACATTGAAAATTGTATGAAAATGCTTTAAAATAGATTAGAACGTTTAGAAATGCATTAAAATGTGTTGAAATAGGTTAGAATACGTTAAAATATGGGAGAATATTTAGAAATGCCTTAAAATGCGTTAAAATAGCGTAAAATATTTAGAAATACATTAAAATGTGTTGCAATAGGTTAGAACACGTTAAAAATGTATTGAAATGTGTTAAAATAGGGTAGAATATTTAGGAATGCATCAAAATGTGCTGGAATAGTCGAGAACGCGTTAAAAAAGCGTAAAATATTTAGAAATACATTAAAATGTGTTGAAATAGGTTATAATGCGTTAAAAATCTATTGAAACGCGTTAAAATATGGTAGAATATTTAGAAATGTATTAAGATGTGCTGAAATAGGTTAGAACACGTTAAAAATGTATTGAAATACGTTAAAATAGGGTAGAATATTTAGGAATGCATTAAAATGCGTTAAAATACGCTAATATACGTTAAAAATGCATTAAAATACATTAAAATGCGTTGAAATACGATAAAATACGTTAAGAAAGGATTATGTTAACATGCGTTTAAATGCATTTAAAGGCGTTAACATACGTATTTCAACGTTGAAATACGTTGAGAATGGATTGAAACACATTAAAATACGCAAAAAATGCATTTTTGACAAGGTATTACATTATTAAACATTTCAGGAAATGAAAGTTTGCGGTTAAACATTTTTAACAAAAATTTTCAATGTACGAAAAATGTCGGGTGACTTGTTATCTAATTGAGTAAGTGTTTTATTTGCTGTTTTCTCTTAAGTAGGTATTTTTAATGTAATTAAAATGAATCTCTTCAGCGCATTAACGAAGCTGTATGAGTAGAAATTGTGAATGTCTAAATTCATGTAGTAAACGATATCTTAAGAACTTGTTACGCGTTATAATATAACAAGGACACTACCTATACGATACGATTGCTAGGCAATTGCTTTTGAGGTGTAAATCTGGTATCGAGCTATTAAATACAAGTAACTTTTATGTGGCTGTAAAAAAAGATTATTACGTTAAAAGAATTAAAAATGAATAACCGACTAGTTTGTAAGTCTGGCGAATTAATAAGTCTGATAATTTCGTACAGAATATGTATAAGTAGCGAAGTATGCATTTTTTCAATAAACACGCAGTGGAATGATGGTAAATAGGGAATTATTTTGCCTAAAATTTGTTTATTTTTCTTTTTTTTAACGCGATCTTCTTGCTCTAACAGCAAACAGGCTGTGGAGAACACATGAGCAAGTGGTTGATTAGACACGATCGCGTTGTGATATGTTCGCGAGACGACATCGCTATTTCAACATGGGATGGCAGAAGTTTCCTATCGTCTCTCAGTCGGGTCTGGTTGCCCGGTCGCGTTAGGACAGTAGCTGCAAGTGCATCATGTATGCACGTGAAGAAAAGATAGTGCACTCGTCGGTGCAATTGTTCCACCGGTTCTTTCCCTGGGTGTGCACTTTGCTGTCGCTGATCTGGCTACTCGAGGAAGCAAAATCCTACCCCACACCCTACCACTATCCTTGGAGGGGTTGGTCTCGACGTAGCATAACACCGCCCAATAACAAGGCACAATCGGAAAACGAAGAATTTCCCGAAAATCTTCATTATAAACGTGAGTTGCGTGCGAAGAGTACTTTAATGAATATTACGGAACATTTAATGCACAAGAATTTACATTTGCGATATTTGTTTTCAATGAAAACGAGTATAACAGCGTAGAAAAGGTGCTTGAAAACTGTGAATACGTATAGTACGTCAAATTCTGATCAGATTCAGTGATGGGCCATTCATTTTTTACTACGCGTTTTTATATTTCAATTCGCGTTTACGATAATACAACGTGAATACTCGTAGAATTATATAGAAAGATTTCAAAACAAACACGAGACGGCTCGATCTGCGAATTATTTCTTTGTACGATATGGTATCAGCAAGGAGAACAGTTAGATTTTACGATCGTGGCGATGTGATTTGTAATAAAGAAGCTGCGATTGATTCGCGCATGTCTTCTCGTTGAAAGTCGATGCCTGGTCGCAGTATGATAATCCGGAGGAGGGAACGGAACGAGAGGGTGATATTCACGAACATCCCCTCTTTAGGAAAACGTCGACCAAGAACAGAAATCTTCTATGGCCTAGGGGTGTAGTATATTACCACGTGGACACCACAATACGTAAGCAAAAAGTATACAGAAAGAGCTAAACATATTTAAAAAGTTGAAGAAAGTAGTACGTGAATAGGTCATATAATAACTTATTTATAAAAACCACTTATTAATGTAATAATTTGCAGTCATGGTAAAAATGTGTGCTTAAAAGAAATCATTATTTCTTGAAAAAGATAATGGGTATCGTTTTTCGTAACACCGTCATATGCCAAATAAATTTTTTTAAGCTAACGTAATTTCATTGTCGGTGTGATAAAATTGTTTAATGTGCATTTTTTACCATAGTCAGAGAACCACAGAAGTTCGCAATATTACAAGATGCATTCGACACTATAATGAAGAGGACGTGTGTGAGATTTGTACGTATATATCCAAACGAGTATGGTCAATTTCCTAGCATATACTGGGTGAACATCACGGGAACGAGACCAGGTTGTTTTTCGGACTTGGGTCGTTCTCCATTTGGTGCTAGTCTTCTAAATCTTCAAATCGAAAAATGCTTTCGCACCCGAGGACACGCTCTTCACGAATTGCTACACACGTTGGGTGTTTATCACGAGCATATGAGACCAGATCGTGATCGATATATTAAGATCATTTGGCGAAACATAAAGAAAGGTAAGCAATATACTACATCTTGATGGATTCGACAGACTCTTCTAAACTGCAAATTGTCAATTTTCAGGGAACGAATTTAATTTCCGGGTTTTAAGTAAGAACAAAGTCACCAGTTACGGAATGCCCTACGATTACGACAGTGTGATGCATTATTCAATGACGGCTTTTTCTAAAGCCAAATATATGCCATCAATAATCCCGCTGGTGAGTGTTCGATCTTATCTTCGTCCTGTTATAAATACATTGAAACTCCTGAATATTTTTTCCTTTGTAGAATCAAAATGTTGTAATAGGCCAAAGGAGCCATTTGTCGACGATAGATGTACAAAAATTGCTCATTGCTTATCAGTGTAATGAAGTGAATTCTTATTACCCCTACCAGAAAATGCATAACGATCAGTTCGATAATAAACAATTAATAGGCACTAATAACACAAATGTGATGAAGAAAGTCGACTGGAATCATCCGGAAAACCGTGAGAAAGACGCGGCGGAACCCGATAAAAATTCAAGTGTTGTGTACATTAATTTATTGAATTTGTTAGCAGCCATCGGCTACTTATTTCACCCAAGGCCACTTTCTTTCTCAAGACCGCACTGGGATACTCATTTGGTTTATCCTATTTATCCAGATTATATTTCCTATTAATTATTCCCACCTAAATGGCGAGAATTTAGACCCTTTATATTACCATAGCAAACATATCTATGTATGAGGAAAAGTATTTCAAAAAACGGAGACAATGTCAATTTTAAGTATTCTTATATTTTGTACTATTCTAGGATTACAATAAATGGCGAGGAGTTATCGTAGAATTAACAAGTTTTACTTGTATTCTCACGATTTCATCACTCTACATATAATAATCCTTACTCCTGCTGCGCTCTTTTCGTTTATGATGTTTATGCTTTGTGCGACTTCTGTCCGAGGGCGATATACATCTGTCACGAGACTTATGAGCTTTCTTGCTGTAACGATCTTCCTTTGGTCTATGTTTGTCTTTTTTGTAAGATTTTTTTCGATCCCTTGAATGGGATCTATGCTTACTCCGCTTGTAATCCTTGGAACTCTCTTTGTCGTATGGCGAGTACGACTTTCTCTTCCTATGCTTTCTGGAATCATCTTCCCTTTTTACTGTTGTATCTTCATGGTATTCCAATTTGTCTCTATGTTTTAAATGATATTGATCATTCCTTTCTTTAGAGTGAAAACTGCTGTAATCCGGGAATGATGTATTTGGTAATTGCGAAGAAGTCCTTGGATTTTCTCTATGTTTAGATACATATAGACTGTTATCTACAACTTCAGAATGTTTTTCATCGTTTTTCTGCTCCGATATATGATCAACGTACATCTCCATTTGTTGATTAATCACTTCACGAAGAATTTCTACGTGGGACTTCTTATTTGTATGGACACCTTTGTGCTTTGCTCTTCTTCGTTTTAAATTACGTTCTTGTGCAAGCAATTCCAGAAACGTTATTTCTTTATTTTCATCTCCTTGTGTTTTCCTGAAATATAAAGAATATTTTAGTATTTATTTCATGTGTTGATGATAAAATTGAAACAATGTTCTAGATACTCACGGTTTATGAATATCGCTTATGTCACGACCAATGTCTGGCTTAGCCGTATTAGCAAGAACATACTCATATAATGCGATCCTTTCCTCCCTGGTAAAATCTCTGAGAAGCCTATCCGATGTACGTGGGATTAGCCGTTCACCCATACCTAATGTCAGTGTTAAGAGTTCATATTCTTTTTAAAAGGGATAAATATTTGCACAACATGATAGATCACTATACAATCTCTCGTCAGTATAACTCTAAATATAATCTGGTAGAATAAGTATCAGAGATATATATAATTTCTTGCAACTGTATCAATGGATACCTTATTTTATGTATATATTTAACTAAAGGATATGAAAAAGGATATATCGAAGGCTTGCACTGATAATGTTCTGGAAAAAATCAAACGATTTAAGAACTGTTTTGACCATCATATGTCATAGATTTACTAACCAATTTCCATTGTTGAATTTTTTTCCTTTGCTGCCTTCAGCACCTTGTCCTGTAGTTGCTCATCTGTAAATTAATCATATTAGTAAGTCATACATTCAGGAGTTGAAAACAGTCATTAAGTACCTACCGAAACGAATACAGGAAGGTGCGTCGGGGGGCAGAGACGCTTCCGAAAACGGAGTATCATGTTCATCATAACCTTCTGCTTTCCATTGGCATCTAACAAGATGACTGGCAAGAGCGTGTTCGGGAATCTGATGAGACTCGTCATATGGACATGTAAACGTATTTTCAATCTGAAAAAGAAATAAGTTTGACATTTGTTTATATATTGAAGAATCATACAGTAACATAACCTACATTGCTAATGCTTTCCACTGTCCAACCCAGTGATGTTGTGATTTCATTTATTTCCTTTGAAATATTCTCAGTAAAGGCATCTAACTCCTCCAGCTCCTTCGCACGATCATTCACTGTGTTTAACAGCACCTTCATAATGTAAATAAAAACGATATTACACACTTTACACAACACACAACGCAAACGATTGTAGCCGGTACTGACGGTACTGACTCTAATGACAAGCGGCGTGGTATCCCTCTATCGGTAACAGTAGAAATTTTATGTTTTCGATCGGTAACAGCGCGGGTTAGAGGAGTGGGGGGTTGTAATCTCGATCGGTAATTCTGTAAACTCGATGGTGCATGTAATATTATTACAGAAGAAAAATGTTGAAAATAATAAAAATTATTTAATGGATATACTTATTTCGCAGCCAAATATATGAGCTTTTTGGTATACAATTTTTCTACAATATTATTTTCTTGTACAAGCGATGAAAGAGCATTGAAATTACTTTCAGAAATAAAAATTAACATGCATCGATACCACCGTTTGTACATTAGAGAACGGGTACGAAAAGAATAAGGCGAGGTCCGCGAAAAAGTGGATGGCACGCAAATCGCGGAAATGTAGGCGCCGTCAACGAGGTTGGAAGGACGGGGACGAGAGGAGACGTAAAAGAGAAGAGTAGCGGAGATAGAGAAGAGCGCGAAATGGCTCTCGGCTGCCGCTAGCAGACAAAGAAGCCCGTCAGGTCCGATGATGGACGCCTTCATGAACGACCCTACGGAGCCCCGTACATCACTTTTATTACCGCCTTCCTCATTTTCATATTTCATATTTACATTTCTAGACCGCCGTAAATCAGCGAATTTATGGGTAATTAGGCCTTTGTGCCGTGTACGCGCGGACCCAAAGCAGAGCCCGTCGACTGCTCCCGGGGGTTGCGGAGAGAGGCTTATCGAACGATGCGGAACAGTCGGCTTATACCACACTAGGGGGTACGTCGCCCTCTTTTAATGTCCTCCCCGCGCCTTATCTTCACCTCTATCGTCACATAGAAATCGAGGAAACGTTTTCCCCTGCTTCGCGGGAGAAAAAACTATGTTTTCGGTTCGGCTTAATAGTGATACGCAGTTTGTAGATAGACGTAGTGAATCAGCTTTAAGAATCACAAAATATGATAAGGTGGCATCCTTTTATTGACGAAAATTTGCGCCCTATGCTTTTTTATGTGTGACGGACCTTTTCCGCTTTTGTGGAAGGCGTCGAAGATTTTGATCGCTGAATAAATGTATTTCCAGTTTCCCTCCACTTCGTTCAAATACATCGCGTGTACTAGCGACAAAGTATGAGCTGTTGAATGTATTATGACCTCATAAAGTTTCCTTTAATATTTAATAGTGCGACTTAATGGCGCACGCAGGTGCGAGTACATTCTAAGTATCTGTTAATGACAGTTTCCGGCCAAATGACGCTTTTCTCCGCCCACCATCATTCATCACATCTGCTTAATGGGTATTGTTTTTCCACGAAACTCAAATCCTTGTATTTCACACTACGTGTATCTCACAAGAAATACACATTGTATTATTCAATCGTCCTATTTCGACTTATTTGCAATACTTGGCCGTAAGATAACGTTATCCCATTATTCCTTTGTCCGTGCGACTATATGCATGATTTGTGTTAATCGAATAACGGACACGTTTTTACGATGACTTTTTATAACTTCAGATAGGTCGTAAGACTGATTGCTTAAGAGCATGTCATAACGCCTCGCCCGTTTTGTAACGACATAACGAAAGTTATAAAATCTCGACAAACTGATATTATGGGAAGAATCGATTAATGGACCTGGGGGTTGTTATTACCGAAGGAATCGGCGCCCCCGAACGATTCTAAATGAAGCGATATTGTCGCCGAAACTTCGCCCGTTTCGAAGGGTGCCGTACTCGTGCAAATCAGAACGGAGATCCTCCGTAAACCCTTTAATTAGCGGTCATAAATTGTGGCGTTATAGGTTGATAATGCCTATCGGCAGTAATTTATGCATTTGAACTCTGCTTGCCCAGTGGAATTTCGTACCATGAGGAGTGTCTTCCATATCTTCGAAATATTTCAAAGTCAACGTCGATACGCATTTTTCTGCCTGCTGTTTTCTTTGAACCCCTTGGACTTTTCCAGCCACGTATAGATTGTTCGCGGGAAACCCGGAGACAAGGGTGGCAAGTTGACCAGATATTACCCCGCGGGAGAATTAAAGTGTGTAAAAGATGCTTGCGCATTCCTAAGGAGCGGCTGTAATGTGCGTATATTTACTTTAGTACCCACCTGTTGCCCGTAACCTAGTTTCTTACCTACACCCGCCTGAAACTTTTTAAACTTTCCGAGAATCCCTCTAAATTTTCGACCCTTGCATTACTTTCCGGAAGGAACAATTAAAGCGACTTGTACACGGAAGAAATGCTGCTTTCTTTACTCTCTGGAATGCCGAAAGACTTTTAACATAGTTTCAATAACTTTATATTTTGATAATAAAGTCGTTTGTTTCGAATTATATTGTAGTCGAGCCATGATTTTAATTACGACGTAATTATTATTCCTTTACAATTGATTACGAGTTATAAAGAATAGGCAATTACGGTACAAAAAGATATTTATTTCATTCGGTTTGTTTGTACTGAAGATTCACCAGTAAATTCTATGTTTTCGTAGGTAGATTTGAGTCTTTGTTTGTGGATTATTGTAACTATTTCAATGTTATTAAATACTGTTTTCGGATAATAGGGATGTAGCAGATATCCGGGGGGTAAAGTTTCCACGAATTTCTCGAAGATGGCGCATCGATGTACAGGAAGCAATCACCATCTAGTATATATTTGATTTTGAATAATAAAAATAATAAAAATCTTTTCTAAAGCTTGTTTAACTAAATGTCTGCTGAACAATTTTTTAAAATCCTCGAAAATGTTATGGAATTTGGCGAAAATTTTCCTAAAACTGTAGTCATTTTTTACGTTAAACATTCGAAAAATTCAGATGAATCGCGCGGGGAAACGATTTGATCCTCGTGTCCAACCCTTCGAAAGTGAAGACGAGGGGAACAGCAAGGGGGAAATCGTATGGTTGCATTTGCATACAATCGTCGGTCGTATTCGACCTCGTGCATTCTGCATCGTGCATAGTCCTTTCCTTCTCTGTTAATGGCAGACACACACGCTAATTCGCCATACATTTAATATCGAAGTTTGTAGTCGGCGAGAATAATGATATTTGAATACATTACAAACTGTATTACAGTACCATATGCCGAATGCTTTATGAATACATTTCTCTACGGGCTAACGACAAGGTTTTTTACTCAATTTGACGTACACAAACATGCTTGACAGTTTTTATTTGTCATGCGATTTCACAATTTTTTTTCGTTGGTGAAATGTCGGTTATTGTAAAAGTTCTGCAATTTGGAAAGTAACTCTCTGCAGCGATCTGCAGCGTACCCGCACGGGAAAATGAAAGGGCGGAGGGTGGGCGGAGGGGTGCGTAGGGCCGGTCGGATCCATGGAGTACGGTGGACATAGCGCGACGCGTCATTGCACGTGCACGTGCATTGATACCGATATTTATGCCCGCCAGTTAATCATGTCAAAGTCGTTTGATTTGTCGTTGGCTTTTATGGAGGGGAATTAAAACGTTCATTTCGCCACAGACACTCGCCAACAGTGACCGTCCTGCCGTCGCTCGCTGCGCTCTATGAGTTATTCTCTCGACAGGCCTGCACCTCGGTCGCCGGAAATTCCCCGGGGGAGAGGGGTGGAGCTTTTTGTAAAATTAGCGGACCTCGTTTACATCGCGGATTCGTGTTTTTGACGAGAGCGATTCCAGTGGCAAACCGCGCGGTGGATTTCGAGCACGAAGGACAAACATTTTTTCTCACTCAAGTCTACAGGGAGCTCGCCTTTTTATTCGGACCTGACTCTTCGACGATGTTCCTTTATCAAACATTGAGTGTAGGGAGTATTTTGCCTTGAAATACACCGAGTTTGCCTACGGAGTTATTTACATGTAAATAATATTGTCCGCAGTATACCACGCTCAATACGCTCACTTTTCTTGACATCTCCACTCGTTTCGCAGCACGAAACGATATCCCGAAGAAGAACACTTTGATGAAAAACTCACGTACCGGCGGTATCGTCCTGAGACCGTGTAATATACATAAAGCTTTATCGTCCGCCATCGGTGGAAACTTCGCTGATTGTATTCCAAGACGATAACCGTATCTGTCGTTCTTGCAATTCTCAAAGTGTACCTGATCCATCCTCTTTTAACTTTTCTTCTATTTTCGCTTCTGACCTGTTTTCCTCTGGATCCTGGATCGAGAAATATCGAATGCAGTTTCTCACTATACGCAATTTCCGCCAAGTAGAGGATACGAGTGTATATGTGTTTGTATTACAGTGGCAACTGAACAAGCAGAACAAACGTATGACGCACTTTAATTTACACAATAGACACAAGAACGTTACAGGACCAATTTTTTCTGTCAAGGTCATTGTTAAATGGTGATCGCACTGGACCATCAGCTGTTCATCAAGGTGGTACCGAAGTGGACGAAGGTAGAAGAGTAAAGGACGTAGGAAGGGTGACGAGCTGCTTCGGTCTCCACCATTACCCCCGGGATCGGTCTGCAGGGAGTAGAAGTCGGCAGGGGGAGGGGGTGGGAAAAGACGGGAAGAGGGAATCGAAAGAGAGAGGACGGTGTAGGAGAGAAAGAGGAGATGGGAGGAGGAAGGGAAGTAGAAGCAGCAGCCGGCATCAGCTCGGTCCGCGCACTTCTATCACGTCGGGCGAACGGGCGGACAGCTCGGAGGCGATTTGTCTTTCATTTCGGGCTAATTTATAGCGCCCGAGTAACCCTCTCTCTCTCTTGGCCACCCTCTTCTCTGCCTACTTCTCTCGTTCCTTCTCGGTCCGTCTTTCTCCGGGCCATCCGACGTCTCTCTTCTCCGGGACTTCCTTCCATCAGCCTCTCCTTCTCCCCCGCACGATGTTTTCGTTCCTCCCCCCGCCTCCTCGTCGCGCCCCTTTGGCCCTTGGACGTCTCTCCTCGTCTCTCTAGCGCTATTCTCGACTCCGCACCATTCAGCCACGCCCCACCCAACTAATGTCCCACATAAAACTTGGTATCAGCGATCCTCAAACGGGGATTTACAATCCCTTCAAGCGCCGCTGTCACGATAAATCCTCCGGGGCGACGTCGATATATCTCGCGCGCGAATACTTCTGTCCCTAATGGATACCCCCGCTTGGTACGTACAACCGTGGAGCCCAAACCAGTCCGGATACTCCGTACCTCCGTATACGTACATATATTTGTAAGTAGAACTGAGCTTTCTCCGGCGCGGTACCCTTCAGGAATCGACGGACGGACGAACGAGTTCTGACGATCACTCTTTCCCCTCGGTCCTCTTCTGTCCGTGCGGACGAACGCACAAAGCAAGACGCGCGAGTTTCCGTTTGCAGGGCCTTTTTCTGCGAGATCGTTGCGCAGCAACGTCAGGAGATTAGAATCGCAGTATTTTGTTTCTCTTCAAGGTGAATTCTATCTTCCTGAGAACTTTGCTGACAAATACAAAATGATTCGGAACGGCACTATGAGTATCGCAATTTATCCTCCGCAAGACCGGTGTCGTCAGCGTTGAAACATTCATTAAGGATTCATTGGAGTTTTCGCAATTTTCTTTCTCTGCATAATCATCAAAGCGTTCTCCGGCCAAGGAAAGGTTGTGGCCATTCTCGCGTCGTAGCTGGTTCGACGTCACGCGTAATCACCCATTACGCTATGGTTCTGCGGCCAGGCCAAGGAAGCAAAGCGCGAAAAAAGTCGCGGCTAGTGAAAAGGAAAGAAGCGAGCTGGGCGGAAAAGGCCATATACGCAGAAAACGCATTATCCGAGTTAAAGCGCCGTCCTATTGGGCCACTCGTCGTCGGTAGTTAATAAGGGTAAAAGCGCGCGTTCGCGCAATTAGAGGAGCGGGTAATAAGCGCCTTAAGGCCAATAAGATGCCTCCTAATGGGCGCTGGCTAACAGCGCGAGCCAATTATCCGGCGGGCGCATTAAAATGCACGTAAAGAACAAGCCGATACGCGAGGGCCGCCTTAACACGTTTCGCGTGCACCTATAATGTCCGGAGGTAGACGAGGAGCGAAGAATCCGGGCAATGCCGGCTACCGATCCCGTTTACGCGGGGGCCAAACTTAGCCGGGGAGGAGGGTCCCGTGCCTAGGATGTCCGTATCGCCGGTAAGCACCTCTAATCCCTCGATGGCGAGCACCTATGGGTTCGCCGATTCCATTAGACCGTTCTGTGTGCGCGCCACTCGCCTTACTGCTAGCCAGACCCCCGGCAGGTACTTACATTCGCATGGTTTTTACCAGACTCGCGTTATTTTGAAATATCGGACGGGCTTATAACCCGAGCGGGAATTCGTTTTTGCCGCTTGGTATTGCCGGTCTTGCTGAAAGCCGGAACCTCGTGGCTCTTTCTCGCGCGATTCTTCATTAGTTCCTCGGGGTGTTAGTTTCCGGAAGAGTCCGCCAAGTTGAACCCGGTTTCTTCGTCCCCTCGAACGACGGAATATGAATATGGACGAGAAAGCCACGAGTCGTAATGCCACCTTGTTGTTTCGCACAGATCCCGAGCAAATGGAAGAGGGACGGCGAAGAGCAAGGAGTCGCCGAGAAGCAGCGCCCAGCCAGGACGAAGAAGGACCGAGGAGAGACAAGGGTGAGAGAGAGGAAGAGAAAGAGGAAGTGAAAGAGGGAGAGAGAAGCCGACTTCTTGTCGGAGGCTTTCGGCATAAGTCCTCGTTATGATTCAACACGCCTTAAGCCGGTCTTCACGGCCGCGAGCTCCTGGGTTCTGCCCTTCCGTACTCTCTACCTGCTAATTCTCCCGCAAGCTCCGCCAGCCGCCCCCTCAGCCTTCCGCCGTCTATTTCCAAAGCGCAACGTCAAGGAATATTATGCCGTGGTTGCTGATACCTTAACGCGCGCTGCGCTCGCGTAGCATTGTCTGCCAGACGAGGATCGTAGAGTTACGAGGGCGAGGTGAGGGGGGTGGCCGTTCCACGGCTACTCCTGTTCGCTGGGCATTAACTTATCGCGCCCGTATTACATTAGGAGGAACGTGAGGATCTCGCCTCTGTATCTCTGAATGCCCGATTGGGGTACTCGAAACGACAGGGGCGAGCATCATTCCCTTTACTACAGCACCCACCTCACCCCCTCGATGTAATATGAATTCAACAAATAAACAGCCCTTTGATCACGGTGTCTGTACTCATTAGGCATTAAATTAACGCATGAATGCGCCGGGCAATTACAACATAGTCAGGAATCGCGAACTGTTATTGACAGTCGATAGCCTGTCGTTGATTGTGACTCATACAAAGGGTTGCGCGTTCCCCAACAAAAGGTTAAAATGGACATTTAATGTATCGTTCCAAGGAGGTCACTGTGATTTTCCATGAGATGTCAAAGGTTTCTCCGGGGGGTGTCAAACAACAATTACAGAACGGACGGTAAAAGGAGTGTGGCAAATAAAAATAATGCTATTTAAAGGAAAAGAAGAGATTTAACGCGAAGGATGACATATCTGCTGATTCTATCGTAATAAGTTTAATCTCCTATTATTTCGATTTCTATCGTTCTTTGCCAAAACGGAATGGCTATGGCGTGCCTAACAAAGCGTGTATAGTTCGGCAGCGAGCTCCCAGGACGCTGTGCGGAGCCGGTCGTAACAATTATTAACCTGATTGTAATTGCACCTGATCATATACGCGGAATAACGGGGGAGGTGGTGTGTGTTTCTGGAGAGGAGGAGGGGAGGGGAACAGAGCTTTGGAGGTCTCTCTACATCGGTGGAGGATGCACCGATGAGTTTTCGAGTCGAGTGAGACGGCGATCGACGGCGTAGAGGTACAATCGGATGATACTGAGGGGCAGAGAGGGAAAGATGATGAGAGGGCAGAACGGATTCAGACACAGATAGAAAGAGAGAGGCAGGGTGGGAGCAAGTAGAAAGGGTTAGAGAGGGGCAAAGAGAGGGAAGAGGAAGACCGAGAGAGATCTGCAGAGTGCTGTAACACCGAAGGGTCGGAGGCATTTGCGAGGCGGGTGGCGTTTAATCCTGCCGCGCGCGGATTCGGGTCTCGGGATTTGGGAAATGGAGAAAGGGACGGAGAAAGGGGACCGCGTACGCGTATTTCCCGTGCTCGAGCGAGAGAGAGGGACATCGCATTGCGGAGAACTCTCTCTCGCCGAAGGGTCAACGACGAAAAGAGAGAGCGAGAGAGAGTAGTGAGGGGGATGTAGGTGAATAGGGGGGTGTTGTCGTGCGCGACAAATCAATTCTCTCTTTCTCGCTCAGCAGGCGGCGATGCGGATAGGCCTGCGTTGCGTTACACGGCACGGACACAATACCTAGCCGTCGGTGAATGGCCGCAGTTCCGCGCAGCGTGGACGATGCGACCGAGCCAGGACCGGCTGGTTGTTTTACCGTAAGGGGTTAATTGCATTGCCAATAACAGATAATGCAACAATCAATGATTTAGGTGGTCGACGGCGGAGGGACGCGTGCGAAGCACCCGCGGGGGGTGGCGGGGACAGGAGGGGGGAACAGGGGGGCAAGGGGTGTTAGAGGGGCTTCTGGACTCTCTCTCGGTTAGGCAGCGAGCCGCCACGGCGCGTACTCTACGCAATGATGTTTGTAGCTGCGCCTCCGCCCTCTAATTTAAACAGTCCCAGCAGGCTCGCGGCGGATTATCCTAACAATAATTGGCCGCGCTTCCTAAACCGTTCGGCTGTCGAGCACGCAGCTGGAGTACGGCGATTTCGAACGTTCCTCCGAGAAAATTACGGCCGCAGGAAGACGTTAAATCTCCCCGTCCCTCGCGTTTCCGGTAATGCACGAAAATCCCACTCCCCTATGCCGCAGCCAAGTTGTGACGTCACGCGTTATCGCGCTGACACAATTGCCGAATATATTTTGCATCATAGACGAGGGGAATGACGCGACGGACTGTTTGTCCTAGGACGAAGGACGGCTCGGTTGTTCTAAGTGCGTTGGTAATACGAACTGTCGTATTTCGCCGGGGCGACGTTTTCATCGCGCAATTTTTCCCGAGTTACCGTCCATATACCGAGAGTTATGTCCGTCAGGGAATTAATATAGGCAAGATTTGTTGTTATTACTGGGCGGTGGCGTAGACGACGACGACGACGACGGCGACGACGACGGCGACGGGTCTGGCTGAATAGGGAGGGGGGTCGAGGGCTTGACGAGGGGGAGGGGGGCAAGCCGTCGGCGAAGGCTTTCTCGGGGCACCGGAGTGAAGCCATTACTTACGATAACTGCCGTACGGGTAGGACGCTTGGCGTTCCTGTCAGGCATCCATCATCGCGACTAATGGCTCTACTCTCCTGCCAATAACATCCGGTCGTGCAACCTTCGCCCAGAAAACCCACCCCGCCGGAGTCGTTTCGTCGCTTCCCTCAACTTTACTTCCGACTTTTCGAACAGACCTTCTCCGCACGAACTGTCGGACGCTCACGGTCGATACCGGTCATATCCTGCCAAGTCCTTTCCTGCGTAATGTATTACCCTTTTCATAGACTTACATGAAACCCATTACAATGAATTCTACGTATTCATTCCCGCTAACTTCCCCCGTAATCGGATAATCCACTAAATCTTCCTATAATACGTTATTTCTAATTTTACGTATGGTTATACACTACTTTGATTTTCGTGAGGCCCTATCTGGGTGCTTTCAATTTTCCATTTCATTTCCCTGTTAGTAGTCTCGGCCCGCTGACTTATTTCACGTGGCCCGGTTAAAGCGTTCCCCGCGCGAGCGGTAATCGTCCGGCCTCGTTACTGCGACATAAATTTCGAGAAAAAGGTATGCCTGGCTTCCTCGAATTTCGTGCGGCGAGGAGAAGGTCGGGCCGACGTCAACCGCTTTTTGCCGGACGTTTTAACGACCGTTGCAGTTCGTTTTCAAGTATTAATTTTCCGCCGTCCGTGCGTCGTTCGTTAATTTGCGCACTTGTCAAAATGTAAAACTGTAGGTATCGACTTTGATCCCCGTTCGGCGAGGACTTCCGGTTGCCGTGATTGGCCGGCAGATCGGTTCATTAGGCATCATTCACTGGGCGGACGTTTAATCGTCAGCTGACATCGCGTCGTTTTTCGTGGGCTCCTGTCGACCGGCCAGTGGATAGATAACTTCAATGATCAGCCTTGAATATGTCTGATGAGAGCCGGATCGCAAATTGGGTGTTTGATCGCTGGTAAGCCAAGCTTATGGATTTGACATCAATGTCAGCGCCAGCGATATCTCCTGATTAATATGTTTATTATGTATGATTCTGCGTGCTGTCATGGATGTTTCAGTCATCGCCGCCCGCGTTACACGTTAAAGGTCTTTTCATTTACACATGCTAGCCAATGTCGGTGAATTTAGAAAATCACCATAATTCAAACTTTGATGGGTCTTTAAAGCAAAAAAAAAAAACCTACATATATTCTGATACTAAGTAAACGACTGAATGTAATCAAGAGGAAGGTATAATGACGCGGATCCGGTCGGTTAGTAAACGAGTAATTACGAGTCTCGGGAAGTAAGAGTTTTACGATAATTTGCCGTAAAGTAGACGTTATAGCTGCGCTGGAATTTCAACGAGGACCCTCGGACAATGTTTCCCGGCACGATGGGCCGGTGAGAAGTGGCTCAGGAACGGAGACGCTTTGATTGCTGGTAAGCCAGGATCACACAGGACGCACGGGTCCGGGGACGTGCAACAGCAACGGTTAGATAGTTACCGCTGAGCGATTTCATAGGTGGATAATGACGAGTAATGACACACCGCGGTGGGAATCGAAACGCTCTCGCGCCCCAACCCCCGCAAATATCTACCCGACCTACGACTCTCCCTTCCATCCCCTTCACGCCCCCCCCTCGGCCCCTCGCCACCCCACGACCTGGGGTTTCGCATGTGGATATGAGATTGCGTCATGCATATGCAGCTGCATTTGGCATCGGACTGTGCTCCGGCCAATCACTGCCGTGAAACTTGATTGTCGCCGATTATCCCCGGCTGATCGACCTAATAAAACGCGAATATTTTCCGACATTACCGCCCCGGCCTGCCAACCACTTTACCAACGACCACGATTCCGATCTTCTATTTTACGGGCAAAGATAGGGCCGTACGATCGATATCGACGTTTTTTACGACACGCGTTTTCGGATATTTATAAGGCACCGTTTGGTTCATACGTACGAACTTTCAAATATACATGGAACGGGGTTAATGTTCTGTTTGGATTTTCTAATAATTTTCCGCCTAAAAATAAATGTCGCGATATATAAAAAACATTTCATGAAGCAAAGAATAAGGACACAATGGGCTGTGTTATTTTACAGCTACCGCGATGAATAATCGGTGAACCCCTAATACCCTGTTGCTGTAAGATTACGCCGGGTTCAGCTGAATCAGGGATGCTAAGGGCAAACTCGTCTGTTCCGCGAAGACTCGGGTCGTTTGTTTTATATATGCTGAGTCGCTGCCTGCCAAGCACGTAACGGCATTTATACGATATAACTGGCCGGAAATAAGTACCTTCGTTCCTATTACGTAAACACTTACAGCTGGAAAATACGAGATCGAGGAAAGACTTATCCATACAAACTGGAATTACATAAATCATTTCCAATTCATATTGTGTTTTAGCAAATAAGTTAAGATTTCTTTCAGACGAGAGGTGTGCAAATTGTTCTGTGAATTTTGCGAGTTATTTTATTTGGTATATTCTGCGTCAAGAGAATCGGGTTTGTTTTTTCGTGTAAGGCGGCAGTCAGGCAGGGAGGATGAGATTCGCGTGGAGCACGAAACCCGCGTGACGATGGCACTCAGACTCGACTCGACGAGTCAGCAGTCGTTAGAAGTATGCAGAACTGGCAATGTAATACCTGTTGCATACGTCGGTGATTCTTTTCGAAACGCGCCCTCAAAAATTCAACGGCAACTCGTTACCTGCCAATATGTTTCCCCCGGTTTTTATTGGATGCAACAGCAAAACCGAAGATCAGGGACCTCCGCTTGGATGCCATCTTCATACTTATATTTTTCAAGAAGTATTCGAAAGCGAGGAAATAAATGACTAGAATGATTGAAATTTCTTTAGAATGTAGGAAATGAATAGCTCTATTGCGAGGGGAGTTGGGGGAAGGGGCGGGGAGAAAATTTCTCACGTACATATGTCTAGCGCGAGGAATCCAAGGAGGCTCAGGGAGGTAGTTGGGGGGTCCACGGGGCGCCGTCGAAGCAACGGTTATCTCGGCAATTAATATGATTGAGGAGACATCTCTCACGTCTCCGTAATATCCAGCAATGGCCCAAGTTCTGATTGCTTTCCCCGTCCCACTCTCGCTTTGCCTTGCTATCTCGAGTGCCATAACCCTTGCGCGCTTCCTCGCTCCTTCCACGTTGTCCGGACTTTAACGAAACTGAGTTACGACGCTCGGCGCTCGATTCCCCACTGTTTTTAACCCACTTTCCTGTGCGGCAACGTCACAAAGCCTTGCCGGACTAGGCTCATCTCAGCGCTTAGAGGAGTACCTCAGTGGAAACGTGTTACATTTGGCGAACTGGTTGATATCATTTTTTACTTCCCGGAATGATTGTAAATCGCGAGGAGCTACATTTTCCGAGGGTAGAAAGAGTCGCCAGGTTGGGACACTTGGGAAGGAATGTCGAATACGTCGGAGTACTTAAGACGGTTGGATTCGCTGGAAATCCTGGAAGGTCGAGTCTTCGGCAACATTGGAGACAACGTAGAAAAACGAGACAACGAGGGAGAGGGTGGACAGTGAAGGGTTGGACGAGAAGAGAGATCAACACGCTGAAAAACTTGGGGAAGGAGAAAAAGCAGGGAAGGGCGAAAGAGCGAGGAGAATGTGAAAAGGCGGATAGATCGACAGGGGAAGGACGAGGATCGGAGGGGTAGTGAAGGGACGGGATGGAGATGACGACCATCACACTCAAAGCGGTACGTGACACGCCGGCTACGGTTCTTATCTGCCGTGCCCGTTTTCCGTCCCCGTGGTGCCACGGATTCCACGGGGTTCTCGCGATAATCCGAACATTCCGTCCTCCCACCACGTTTGCCGGAGCACTGTCCCGCCCCCGCGGCCCCTCCGGCCTCGTACACAGGACACCTACACGCGCGTCCTTCTCCACCCACGTCGAGCTCCTCCGTCGTTTCGTCGCTATACCTCGAGGCAGCCTCCGGGCGTCGGCTTGTATACCTTATAACCGGTATGTGACGTTATAATCGCGCCCGTGTGCTGGCTCACGTGCACCAAGAGCCACGCTCTCACACGTTCGCGAGATTCCACGGTAGGAGAGTACTCCTACGCTCTTCCTGCATCGACTTCCCGCTAAATCCGTGTACGTAAGAACGTACGGATCCTCGCGTATCGGAACCTCTGCGTCTGTATGTGTGTGTTATGCCCCCTGTGTGTATGTGTAGCGCCGGCAGTTTGCGACTACGTCACGGCGGCCTCGTAAACTCGGCAGCTCGGAATCAAACGCCTCGACCCTCTTATACCACCGTCTTCGTGCCGCTACCAGCAACCCCCCTCCCCTCTGCGTCCCTTGCTACGCGGCTGGGGCTGTTACCGTGGAATAAGTTTCCCACCGCCGGAGGACGAGTCGTACGACCGTTCGGGATCGTTCCTCCTGGTTTGTCCTCGCAAACCGCCAACTCTCTCTTCCTTTTCCTTCCCTCCACGATTACCTCTCAGCGCTTCACGGCGGCTGCGGACGATTGCGCTAGGAAGCTTCGCCATTGGTTCTCCGGTGTTCGCCAAAGCTCGGAAAATGTTTACCAAAACCGTTAGGAACACTTTCGTTTCCATCATCCCCAAAGTACCGGGGACTTCTTGGGAGAGAATTCCTTTTGCTAATAGGTCCTTGCAAATTTGTTTAAAAATCTACCAGCCAGGAGTTTCCGCCGGAATTTTTCTAGGGTTTTAATAAAGTGGTCTTTGACGTAGCGAACGAGATGCTTCTTTTTACGATAAGGAAACTGGGACGAGACTGTGCATGCATACGCGCACCGACGACATTCAGCCGCTTCTATATTCGACGTTGAAGAAGGGTCATTGCACAGTTTTAGGGGCATTTGTGTGCGAGGCTTAAAATTCGCTGTGAGGAACGTTGAAAATCAAACGGTGCAGGTCGTTGTCGTTAAAGACATCGCGGGAAACAATGGACCCTTAATGGCAGTTCGAGGGGTAACTTCCGCCGCTTTCTCCGCGAAGGACTTTCCAAAGCGCTGCGAATTTCAGAGCCGGAAGGAAACGCTAGACTTCAAGTGGTTCCGTGAAAACAGAAGCTGGGAATGCCTGTTTAAAATAAACTTTCATTTTTAACTCTCCGGAACTACGAAGGTATTTTAATAAAATGTATCATCACAAGATTATCGCACTTGAGAAGTCGAACAATCCTATTTCCTTGGCTTTTCTCCTGCTATTTTATGTATTTTGCCGCTGTTCGTTTAGGTATTTGAATTTTTTCAGGGTGTCGTTCCGTTTGCAAACGAACGACCCGCGTTTCCGATATAAAGAAATGACGCTGACATTCTCACGGGGCATGTGGTTCGCCCGGAGTGTCCTTTTGCAAATCCGAGACAGGCCACCCCCGGCTCCTTTCATTACGCTCGTAAAAGCGTGGATAAGGGGGGAGGGCGAGGGAGATGGGCAAAGACGCAAGGTTCCTTTGTGCCGGGAGCCAACGCCGGGGACGTAAGACTCAGCCTGCCCCTTTCTTTCTCGTATCTCGAATTGCAAATTTCGCCGCGGGTATGAAAGGACGAAGGAGCCTGGCATAAAGAAAAGAAGGACACCGCAGCGACCGCGGAAGGCGGGCTTCGCCGGCGGCGGCCCGCTCCTCAGAAGCTCCTTTGCCGATAGCGTTCTTCCGTTTTTAATTATCAGCGGAAGGAGAACCAGCCGATGCCGCGGTTGTCCTAATTAATGGCCAAGTACAGAGGGAAAGTAGTGTTCCGGGGAAAGAGTTCAACGCTACTGATTATCCTAACCAGTTTCCCCATGCCCTCAAAGCGAGAATTAGAAGCTCCGCCCTTCGTTCTCCTCTAAAAGGGAGTAATTCGCGACAGGGTTAAAAAAAAGAATGTCTCGCAGTTGGCCGTTCGACGTCGATTGGCGAGCGTGTAATCGGGAACGCGGTAAACGCGCGCGACGTGCCGGCAAAATTCCGCTGTCGAGTGTATAAAACGATAAATGGCCGCGTGACGGTTACCAAACGAGGAGGCCGGAGTCACCGAGAAATCCGGGCTGAGGTGTAGCGGACAGGGAGGGACGAGGCTGCGGGAGGGGGGACGGGGTTCGGGAAAACACGGGCGATACGCTGTGCGGCTTGGCGAAAGCGCGTCGGGAAAAAAGGACCGCAGGGGAGGAAGGGGGGGGGGAGGAAAGAGGGACTGTCAGGCGACGCGAGGAAAAGAGAGGAACGCGAGAACGAACACGTGTCCGTGTCAGCGGCGTTTCTCCGAGTCTGCAGGATTCGCGGGGAATTTATGCCGGCCAGTGAATCACGTCAGAATTTGATTTGTCGATGGCTTTTATAGCGGCAAGTTATTGCGTGTGTTATGTACAAATTCGGCGGCGGTATAACGCCGACAGAATC
This sequence comes from Hedychridium roseum, assembly GCA_963989215.1. Lineage (NCBI taxonomy): Eukaryota > Metazoa > Arthropoda > Insecta > Hymenoptera > Chrysididae > Hedychridium > Hedychridium roseum. The sequence goes on along the minus strand of OZ022310.1, from coordinate 7,964,562 downwards.
TCGCGATACTCGTTTCCATCTCCCTCCCGCGGTGTCGTTTCGACCAGTTACGAAAAATTCCATGTCAAATGCGCGATATTTAATCGTCAAGCAAAAGTTTCATCGGAAAACCGAAACTCATGTGCATTAACTCGCAAAGAAATGAGACACGTCGAGGTGAATAATGGAATTGGCTTCCTCGTAATTTCCAGGATAAATGTAATTGCCATAGCAACGGGAGAATACGAGATTTATAATGTTACTCTATTCTCATTTGCGACTGTTATAAGACGATTCTTTTTCCTGCCATTTTTTGTACCAGAGTCGAGTCGCGTATTTCGCGGCATCAGGGCGCAACTGCAGTTGCCGGGAGATTTACATATATCAAGCGGCAGCAACGAATATATCATTCATAATTTGTTCGAAACGGTTGATTTGTAGCCCGCGACGTGCGGCGTCGACCTGTCCTCCAACCCGTTTACCCCCCATCCCCCGTTCTATCCATTCGCGTCAGCCACGTCACGCGGCATTCTATCCCTCGCGATGCGTAGATTGAAATTAATACCCAATAATGCCTGTAAATCATTAGGAAAATGCACGAGCCGTGTTAAATTCGCCCGTCCATCCCCGGTGCCGGCCGTGATCACTCGTCATATTTGTACAGCAGTGCTTTCGCAACCGTCGGCGAGATTTTTGCGTCTCTCGACTTCCTGTTCGTCCGCAGCCCCGTGATAAATCAAAATTTTATTACGAGCTTAGCGCCCCGCCGCGCACTTGTTGCAATTAAAACAGTCTAACGCGGATATCGATTTATCTCTCGTTACATTAATCGCAACGCAAAATCCTTCCTTTACACGGCAAATTTTGCGTTCCATTGTGTTATCCCCGTTTCATTGAGGCAACTGTGTTTTTCTCTCTCGGAGATATTTTCAGGGGGTGCGTAAATTGCAAGTAAAATATGTCAACGATTACAGGGGGGAAGGGGATTACGGGGCCAGCCATATCCCCGGTGGATCTCGAGTGATCTACTCGAAAAGTCAAAGACACATAGGTACAGCGTATCCCCTGTCCCTCAGAAGTCTCGAGATACTCGGCGAGTGTAAGTCGAGGCGGAAGGCAAGGGCTTTATTCGGGATTTGCCGAACTCCGGCCAGCGAGGAGGAGGAGGACGTGCGTGTTTGCGGCTCGGCTCCTAGTGTGCACACGTATAGAGCTGGCTCGAGGAGGAGGGAAGTAAGAGGGACGGGATATCGTAGGAAGACGTTCGGCCGCGGCGGAAGGGGAGGGTCAGAGAGACGATAGTATCTGCCGGTATTCCAGTAGCGCCGGGAGTACCTAATCTCGTGCTTCCTAATGGTAAACCGGAGCTCTTCTCTCTCCGTCCTTTCGCCCTCCCTCGACGAGTTGCTTAGGCGGTCCTCCCCCCACCTCCCCCCTCGGCCGTTGGGCCCGGGGACAGAGTATATTACACTTACCGCTGCAGAAGTGATACCGAGCCAATGGGCAAACACAAGTAAATCAAGATTGCCAGTGATTTGTGGCGGGCTGAGTGCCCCGGTGAGTTCGGTCCGTGAGTTTCGTCGTTCCGCGCGCCTCCTGATACCGGAAACGGCCGTTTCGAGCCGCAGATAAAGGTGTTTCAACGGCAGTTGGACCTTTCTCCCCCCTCCTCGCCTCACCCCTCTGTCTCTCGTCTTGCACGCCGCTACCGTAGATCCTCAGCGCCGACTCTCCACGGTAACCGCGACTGTTTGCCGTGTCGTCGCCACCCTTAAGGGCGCTCCCAGGTGCGCGCTTAATTACCCTGGTTACACCCCCCAAATCCCCCCGCTGAGGGCCGCAGGTGATGCAGCTGAAAATTATATAATGAGCTACCAAGGCCACCTACGTCTGTCCTCGAGTTTACACCTTAACCAAAAGTCCCTGCCATACGAAGACTGACTTTCAAGAATGCCCAAATCAAAATTTACACCTACTAAATGACTGTACAGTAATAAAATAATGCTCGCAGAATATGATTCAACACGTGGCTTACAAAGATTATTTCATAGTTTATGGTCTTTCGCTTTTCGTAAATTTCTCATAGAGCGATACAAAAGTTTAGTTTTTACACGTAGGATAAATATCCGGAACATTAGAGCTGATTTACTCGGGGGGAAAACTATCGAGCGAGAGAAGAGCCGCTGGTAAATGGTCGTCGCGCTCTTTCTTTCGTCCGGATGCAAAGTCTAAAAGTTCGACGAGGAGACGCGCGTACGTGCAACAGGTGGCCCATAAACCCTGCACGTCCGTTTATCAAGGACGAACGAGTGCATTCGTATTGACTGATGGCTGTTAAGGTACATTGTAACGCCGGCATGAGTATCGCGTATGCGCCCTTAAGGCCACAACACCAGAAACCTATCCGCTGACTTTCCGTCATTCTGTCCAACGGACTTCCAAAAAAAATTACTGTGCTTTTATTGCCGAGCGAAAAAAAAATTGCACGAAAAAGTGATGGCATTAAATTCGAGTATATTGGCGAATAAATATGTAATTTACGAGTGATCGCGTTCTTAACTTTAATGCATATTTCATGCTCTTAAAGATAGGGTCAGGGTGGGTAGGGGTAGGAAAGGACAAATGGCGAATGAATGATGCCGGGGAATAACTTTTATTAGCCAAGTATTTCCGTGGATACGTTCCTCGGTTGTGTTTGAGGAGAGAGGCCGGCACCTCAAGGGGCAAAACGGGAGATTAAGCCGGGGGTGTAACGGGGGTTACGCCTCGGTGAATTCGCAGACAAGGTGGGCCCAGGGAGGCTCTGCATCACGGCCCCTCGCGGCTTGCCCCACGACGATAGTAAAAACTTTTACAGTCCTTATAATTATGGGTAATTCACGGTAATTAACGAGGCTGGACGGAGTCACGCCGGCAATTTTCTGAGTAATATTTCTGCGACGATAATATCGCGCTTTCCTGCGCCGCCACCCCCCGCGGGAAACCCTCGCCGTGTCCCGACCGACAACCCCTTCGTCCCCGCCCCACCGGGGTATCAGGATTAAGAGTTCCTGGGCTCGGTCCTTCAGGGATTTCCCGATCAGCGAATCTTCGAGGATCCTCCAACGGGGAACTTCCTCGCTCCGTCGATGAAAACTGAAGGCTATTCAAACGTGATTCTTGCCAACACGGTTCCCCCGTGTTTCCCCGAATCCCGTAATCTCGGCGGTACTTTAATAATAAACCGATCGCATCGCGTGACGCGGGTATTTCCTTTTTCTCGCGTTTTCACGCGTCGCTCGTTAGTCGATCCGTAACTCGCTTCGCCGACTTGCCGGGCTTATAAACCACGTCCGTAGGTTGTATTTCAGGCGATAGAGTTACAGCGGGACGGACGGCACGGCGAATTTACGAGGAATATGGCAGCCGCAATGATTTCTGCGATGAATGTTATGCCGTGAAAGTGGGCCTTTAACGAACGCCCCTGGAGAATTATTCGAGCCTTGCAGCTGCATCCTCGTTTCTTGCTGGCTAGACGTCACTTTTCGGCGTAGTATCGAGATTACCCGGGATATTCGAATAAATTCAACGCCCCCCTCTGCCCCGTTCCGCCCTCTTCCGGCGCGACGATCTCGAATACGGCGGGCAGATTTGCGAGGGACTTCGGCGAACTCCGCGGACGCAACGCCGGCAATCTGTGGGGATCTTCTCTCCTCCAATTTATTTCATCGCTTTTGCGCCGAATGACGTCCCGTAACGAGACATAAATTCGCCAAGTCCGGGTAAACAGGGCCGTACGTAATGTCGCTCCTTCCGTGTGCGAACTCGTGACGTCCACGCTCGAGTTTACAGCCGGAGAAACGGAAAACACGTGGCGACCGATCACGTTAATCCATTTCCCTTCTTTCGCGCCATTTCTGTCCCCAGTCACGTCGTGTTCATCGGGTATTGAAAAGGCTAGTTTATACGCGTAATCTGGGACGATGAAAAATGACTGTCTCGAAATAACTGTTCAACGTCCTGTGCAGGGACCAATGAAAATCCTATCGTACGCTTTTTTCCCGCGCTAAGGACAGCTCTTGACTTTTCATGAGATGTGAATCCACGGTTAGTAATACGATCGTTCCTATTCCCTGGTCGACCTAGGGGCTTCGGTACATCATGCAATTGCGATTTCATAACAGGTCCGAAAGAGGTTTAGTTTCATGTCGTATAGCTCATGATGGTTTCATGAAATTATTATTTTCCGGTCACGGTCCAATACACGCTTAAACATCTCCTCAGACGAAAAAAAGAACGTGATCTTGCTCTTCTGTTATTTCGCAAGAATATTCCAGTGTTTTACGATAATTTTTCGGCGCAATGCGGTTGGTTCTGGTCCAAGAGTTTCTCATTGTTTATATATACTGACGAACGATAGTACACGGCGGAAGGTCGGTGGGATCGGGCTGATCGAAGGTTCTCCTGTGGTGCGGATGCGATTCACGGAGTACATGCCCGAGGGTGGTAATTCGATCGTTCGTATTCCCTGACCGGTTAGGGGGCGAGAACAGGAGCGCCCTCGTCGATCGGAACAACAGTTTCGAGCGGACAATTGACGATGTGTCGCGGTAGTCGGTCGAGTTGCACACGTCGGTAGGACGATCGGCCGTACAGTGACGGTCGCTTACTGGCGCGCTGAACTCAGCCCCCGTGGGGGTTGGTTTTCGCCGTCTCTCTCCTTCCGTTCCTCGGCGGTCTTTCTTATTCCTTCGCACGCGCGCTCGTCGGCGTTCCTCTTGCTCCCTGTGCCGTCTCGTTTCTCCGGTCGGCAGTTTCTCTCCGTCGGCGGGGGACTCGGCGGATCGTGTTGGTCGGGGCCGACTGGCTGCGCTGCTAGGTATAAGCCAGTGCGCGTCAATAACCGTCCATCAGATGTAATAGCTCCCCGAGACACATCGGTTGCATTTAAATGGCTGCTTAGCCGACTCTGTCTCGACGCCGACGTGGATCTATGGAATTCCATCAAGCTCCACGGGATCCCTTATCGTCCTAACCGGGTCGTCGCGTCTCGGTCCGACCGTCCCCACCTTCCCCCTGAGTACCACGTCCCTCGTGCCGTTCCTGCCGACGTGCCACTATTTTCTTTGCCCGTTTCTAAGGGGTATACTTTCGCGGTTACTTCCTCCGAGGGAGAGAGCATGGGAACGACAGTGCGCAGGACGGAGAAAGACGTAGCGGAGAAGAAAGAAAGCCCGGCTAGCATTCCCTTTTCCCCCAATTTCCACGAGTTCCCTCCGCAAAGTAACCGACCACTTCGAAAGGGGAGGTTCGGTCAAGAGCATTTTGCGGAGTGCTTTCCTTTTGCCCGTCGAATCTCCATTTGCCTTGATTTGAAAACCTCCATGTACCCTTATTCCCTGCCAGACATAATTTCGACTTTACGTTCATCTATTTACATTCGCGAGATCGCTCCCGAGGAGATATTAAATTAACGTTGCCGCGATCACGTTGAACAATAATTTTACCGGAAGAAGAAAGTCTATTACATTTTTCTCGGATGCCGGGGAGATCGCTTTTAATTCTCGACGTTTTCGTGAAGCGTGACGCCAACCACCCTGGAGTTTTCTCTTAGTCCCTTTTCCCCGGGATCGAAGAGTCACGAAGCGGAGGGTCGGAGTCAGAGTAACAACCGACGGCACGGCGTAAACCCGCTGACTGCGAGGTTCCTTGATTGGCTCCATCCGCAGACCTACGTGCTCGTCACAACAGTTCATTCCGCTATCCTGTCTGGGTCCTTTCGTCCCCACCTCCCCTCAACCCTCTCTCCCGAAAAAAATATAGGATTTTTAACCCGAGCTACATCTCCGGTACTTCGCTGACCAATCGTGACAGTGTAAGAATTTTAATTCCCCCACGTTTTAGCAGGATTCTTCGACCGAAAACCACCGGGTAGGTTTATCTCCGTATTTCACATGGAAAGTAATACCACTTTTGAGTGCCTGGCTACTGTTCTGCATCGGGGGCAGGATTTAGCTTTTTCCGATGGTTAAAAAAGCTGTGCCAAATGGTGACAACGTCTGGCCATTAGTCAGGTAAGCGTATACGGCTACTTGAGCGTTATTGCTCTATGTATAATAATTTGAGGCGGTAGGACGCTCGGCCCCGGCCAGTCCGGCCTCGCCGTATGTCTCACCCTCGGAGCAGAGGGACTTAATCCCTCGCGGGCACCGAGCCCGCGGGGGGTTAGGCGTGCCCGCGGCATTGCCGCGTAAGAGACGAGGGTTGGGGGAGGAGGAACGGTCTCTCCGTGCACACGGAGGTAGCTGGTGTCGCGGGGACCGGCCGTGAGGGGGGGAGGAAGGGGGGTGGCTGAGGGTAGCTACGGGCAAAAGGATCTGCATGGCGGCTCCACCGCGTCGCAAATCACTTAAACTGCGGGCTGGAGGTACGCGAGGGCGAGCTCGACTCTGCTCGAAGCGCGGGCGAGGAGAGAAGAGCCCGGAGAAAGGGGCCGAGGACGAGCGTGCGAGGGAGAGGGAAGGTCGGTCGAGGGTGGAGGTGGAGGGTGATTATAAGACCGCTCGGGGTTGCTGGCTAGCGAGGTAGTACCATCCGTTATGACTATAAATCTAAGATAACAATAACGTCCCCCACGCCTCCCTTTCCACCTCACCTTCCCACACCCACTCCTCTCCCCCTGCCGTCCACCTTATCCTGCTCTCTTTCTCTATCTGTCTTCGACTCTGTGGACTTCGGTATTTCTCCCTCTCTGTCTCTCTCCCTTGGTGCACCCTCGACACCCAGCCGTCCTGACCCCTTCTTCCGCTGCTCTCTTCGGCTCTTCTCGTTTCTCCTCTCTCGTTTGTCCGGCAGGCATTAATGCCCGCCTGCGCCCGGCTGCTCACCGACCATTCGACACACGTGGCCTGAGAACCTCGGCTTGCTTGTCTGCCTCTTCTGCGGCACACACATGTCACTGTATCGACAATAATTGTCATAGTTTAAAGAACCACGCCTTCCATTGTCCCACCAATGAAATGTACAACTAGAAATTTCTCTTGCCATTCGAAATATTCCATCACTACTTTCTCGTACTATTTGAGAAATATGTTGTCCGGTGAATCATCGACAGGACGTTGTTTAAGAATTCCCAGCCGGAAACACTGACTGTACGTCACGTGAAACAGAGTGGTATAACGGCTAATGAATTTTCCATCCGAGTCAGCTATCACTGAGCTGAAACGAAATCGTTCTCCGAACGTCAGTGCGCTGTTTGTGCTGCCTGTTTGCGAGAGCTGATCGCGTCAGGCAGGAACGAATTATATCCGCTATAGGATGCACGGACTGTAATTGCATTGAAGTCGTTTGAAGCGATGCACACACTGTGCTTGATCATTTGTGATTGCCGTATATGATTTAGCGAGTATCGCAGTCGAACAGCAATACAGTCGAAAATTTCATCTCGGTGTATCGCTAGTAATTTTGTCAAAATCCTTGGCAACAGGATTAATGTCTTTTAGCTAAGTTAGTTCTTCGATCGCCGAAGAAACGTTGGCATAAATTCAACTCCCCGCTGGCGTTTATCGCGATAACGCGTCGGAATTTGCGTTTACATCGGCGAGTGCTTTTAATTGGGCTTAATGCCGTAAACAGCGAGAGCGCGCGTTAATGAAAAGTATCGCGCAGCGTCATTGCTATTCGGTACATTAAGTCGGCAAATGAAATTCATAATCGATGACCGAGCACTAGACCGTCGGCGAAAGAGTAATAATGCATTCGCGATAAATATGTGTATACGAGTTTATCGTAATAATGAGTTCACTGATTCCCGGACGCCTGGGGGGAAGGAGGGGTAGAGCTTCAAAAGGTGGACGGAGGGGCGGAAGGCCGAAGGTGGTTATTTTATTGGAAATTTTGGCGAGTCGAGGCCGCTCGAATTTGTGAATCCACGAGCGTTCGATGGCTTTCAAAGGTAAATTAATATTGCGCCATGAACACGCGTGTCCATTCGATATGCGCTGATGAGCTTAATGAGAACGGAAGTAAAGAGCCGTGAATAAATACGACTTTGATCAAACCCCAATTAGGCTCCCGGGCAGAGAGGCGCCAATTACATCCGTGTGCTCAAAAGCCACGTAGGAGGATATTTCGCCGACCTGATCGCGCCAGTTGTGAATTTCTCCAAATTAGGAACACCAGCCACCATCGACTTGATTCGTTACAATGGAAGCATCGGTTTTGCTCATCTTAAAGTCAACCCTTTGCACTACCAAGCATTCCTACAAAAATACATCCAATTTCTTCTAAAGAAATTATTTTACGGTTGTTGGTGAAATGTGTTGTTGCTGATTGACAAGAGATAGACGTTAAATTTCTCGATCGCGGGAAACCCTGAGTGGGGAGATGTTTGTGGGAGATGCAGAACGGGTGAGTCTGGGAAGGGCAGACAGCGTCGGGTGTGCAACTCGTCCGTCCGGCAATAAGGGAAATCTAGGAACGAAGAGCCGTTTGGTTACATCTGCCGCTGTGTCGTCCATCACGCGCTCTACCGGCCCGGCTAATACACGTATAATTACTCCTTTCTAAGATTTATTTTAATTAGCCCCTATATCTTCTGCTAACGACCAGCGCTCTGATTTAGTACAAACTGTTTCATCCCTTACCCAGCGGTCCGCAGGAGCCGCGTCTCGGATACCCTGCCACCCCTTGGCCGTCCTTTTACGACTCAAATCCCTACCCGACGACGTTAAATCGCGAACCTTGTTGTCCCGAAGCGATACGTTAGAGAAAGCAAGAAAAAGGAATCTTCGCCCGAGCTCGCCCGCTAACGAAGGGGAGATTAAACTTCGCCGCGCCGTGTCCCGTGATAAAAATAATCCACGGGTAAACAATATCATGTCGACTTTGCGCTCCACGCATTTTTGATGAAACCTTTACGGTCAGTTACAAAAGCGTACACCACCAAGATGGATATCACATTTTTCTTCCCGGGTTGAAAGTTGTGGCAGTAGTTTAACCACGCACTAAACCGACGCTGCGGCAATCCGCACGTAGGTGGATGATTTTAGTGACCGCAAAAGCCGTGTATACCGGGCCCATAGGCACCCGGGGGAGCTCGGTAAATCAATTCCCTGACGTCTCGGAGGGTCTTAACCGTGTGTTTTCATCGGCGACTCTGTTATCATTAGCGATTAGGAAGGAGCGTTCGTAGAAAGGGCGCGATTTAACCGAGCCGTCGGAATATCGTGGATCGGAGGTCGGAAGACGGGGGGGGGGGGATAAGTTTAGGGGTTCGCGGGCTTCTTCGTTAGGTAGATTCGCGTTGCTGGCGTAGCCAGCTCTCGCTCCATTAACTCGTTCATAGGCGATCTACCGTCGCTGCGTCGTCTCACGACGCCCCCGCCCACCCCTTCTCACCCACCGTAAGCCGGCACTAAATCACCCTCCGCTCTCCGGTTTTCCACCTTACACCCCGCCAACCGGCGCTCCGTCCGCGGCGATCTTCGAACCTCTTCCATCCCCATCCTCCCCCTCCTTCAGCCCGGGAACAGTCGCGGCAAACCCGAAACTCAGGGCAAACATACGAACAACCGTCGCGAAGGGGGAAGTACCGGCACTGCTGTAAGATCGCCTGCGAATCCGTAATCGCCGTAAACCTGAGGACTTAGGCGGTCGGAACTGCGGATTCCAGGAATTTGACACCACAGGGCAAATGTGTGCACTTATTCGCATCCGATAAGACATAGAAACCTTACAGAATCTTTCTTTCCAAGTAAAATACCTCAGTTCTATCATAAAACAAGGAACTATGAGAAACTGACTGTTTCCTTATTGGAAAATACTAGAATTTTGTATCTATGTTTGCTAAACTAGAGGCTTTGGACATACATATTATCTTACGTAGAGAAAGAAAGACTACGTAGGCAGAGAAGTATTGTACAAATGGCATATTCGATATCTGTTCATCCAGTATGTACTGACGACTTACCCGTCGCAGAAACATTTCTCGCAGACCTCCTGCCTCCTGGTGAAGTCGAAGGTTTCCATCCCCCTGAATCCGCGGGCTCCTACCCTCCAACGATCCAACGGGATATCTAGCAACGGCTCGAACTCGTCCTCTCCTCTCCTTCTCCTTCTTCCGGCGCTGCCGACAAATCCTGCGAACCGGCACACAGCGACGGCACGAGCACATTTCCCTGAAATACGACGTCCCCGGGAGCATAAACGCCGTTACTATTCCCACAAGTTGTAACTGGTGTTAATTATTGACTTGATATATACGTGTACGTGTGTATGTGTGCGCGCACATGGACAGCGGGGTGGGCGAATCCGCGCTCAGAGGGATAAGGGAGGACGACGCTTGAGCGAGTTCGGTCGACCGGAGTTATTCGCGAGACGTTCCCCCTGCTGCCGATATCTGATTATCGTTCGTCTTTTGCTAGATAGGACAAATAATTAAATGTCACACGCAGTTTCGTGCGTTATGAAGTACCAAAGACTAAGAATTTACTTAATGCTTTAAAAATTCAGTGAATTTGGAGAGATCATCATTGAATTCAAATCTGAATCCTTGTTATCATGGAAAAAAGGCTTCATGTCTAATTTTCAATGTGATTACTGCGTCGTTGAAGCATGGTTAAAGTGTGAAATGGACTACCGGAAGTCATCGAGAGAGAATCGAGCTTTCTAACGTGCGGAAACAGCGTTGGTCGTTCCGATAGGTGGCTGATTATCATATTTAACAAAGAGAGGAAAGAAAGTAGGAGGGTAGAGCGTGCCGCGTCTGAAGTTGGCCCAAGCAACGTGCGTCGTTACGCTCGGGCCGTTGCAGAAACGTCGACGTTTCGCGGAATTAGATGCGCGATGGCGAGACGAGAGGTCGAAGGAGAAGGGAGGGCAGAAAGGCAGCGGCGGGTTAATGCAAAGAAAGGGTCGATGCGAGCTGAAAGTGTCGGAATACGCCCTGGTTAGGTTGCGGGGGTCGGGGAAAAGAGAGGGGGGAGGGGGGTGGATGTACACAACGCGCGCCGTCAGTGGGAATGGCGCTCTCTCGCAGACGCTCTCGGCCGTTAAGCAGTAAGCATGAAAGATGGTGATGCCGCCCGAGGGAACTCCTTCCAGAGCTTTCATTATTAAAGCTCTCTTCATAATTGACGGACTTGCCAGGCAGTTTTCGCCGGGACTGCGGGCCAAAGGTTCCCTCGTAAAACCCCGCGACCGCTATATCGAACTTTCTCGTACCGGCCAATGCGGTTTATCCGCTAACGAGTCCCCGTGTAAGCGTCCATTGATATTACGTCTTTGGTGTTGGCCAACTTCTTCGAGACCGGCCCCGTACGATAAACCTTACCGTTCTGCAAATAATTCATCTTTTTAACTACAATTATTTTTAGCAAACTGGAGTAACGTAAGAACTTTTTGCGACGACAGCAACGTCGTCGTACGGATTCTTCAAGGATTTGTTTTTATCATTCCTGCTTTTAGTTCGTCAACCTATAAATGGATTTGCCCTCCGAGAACGCGTAATAACTGATTCTACGAGGATCTCAAAGGCGGGTTGAGAGAAATCTTCGTCTCTCCTTCGGATTGTTCCCCGAAAGGAAAGTTCCCAGCAAAAATGGCGCACGGAGGGGCACAACTTTCATTCGGCTAAATTGAAAGTTCCATCGTCAGCGGGGAATACATTTGTAAATGAAACAGTCATGAACGTATGCCCCGTCGGCCCCGCGGCTATTCAATCTACCCGGCGCACAAAGCTAATAGAAACCCGACAACTCCTGCATAAAGGAAACAGCCAGATAAAATCGAATGCGGATCTTCTCGCGTGGATTGCAAATAAGTCGATTGTTTCTAAAACTCTTCTTATTAGAATCACAGAAGAAGCATCGTTTTCACGTATCACCATTGACCTCATCACAAAATTTCTCATGATTTCTTTTCAGGAAACACACACACACACATATATATATTTCCTGACTGTTGATATTTTTTCGACTGCTTGTTAATGAAACCTTTGTAATTTCCTCTTTCGTATCGTGCGCAAATCAAACTCACGAATTGCCCAGGTAGGAGTAGAGCCGCGTAAAGTCCATTGGGGAAGAAACGAAGAGAGGAAGGGGGAGGACGTTTCGTCGGAGCACGAGGAGGATCGATCGAGAATTCTTTTAGCGTGAGCTCGCTCAGTTCTGGAAGGAATTAAGGTTAAGATTTAATTTCTGATTAGGCGGCATCGTGCCCTCCCGAGGGAGCAATCTCGCTCGGCCATTGTGACTGACAGAAACGCGCGATTCCTGAGATGGAAGGACCGACCGGCATACGAATCGCCTGCTTTAGCCACTTCCGACCCAGCATTTCGACTAATAACGGCTCAACCAGCCAGCACTACTCTTAACCTATAATCGTATATGTGCCAGCGCAAATCTCACGTCTTACACCCGAGTACGTGGATTTTATCCCCCAGAGAAGTTTGCCATTTTGTCGTACTGTTGTCGCTATTACCAGATATTATCGGCTAGACCCTCATTCGTTTCGCGGAGTAATCACCATATCGTCACGCACTAATTCCAAGATTCACGGTAAAAGGAAATTAAATGGTTCATTATTCTACGTAAGGTATGTGGGAGGTACGTCAAGCGGTTTCTCATTGACGTGGAGATTGTAGATCGGGCGATAAAGAATAAATCTTATGGCCCGGGTTCCCGGCGAAATGTACGGTTAGTATAAAAGCAGAAAATCCTCGGGAGCATTGCGAAAATTTCCGCAATTTCCCGGGGCGAAACTAAGTGAGATCGTAAGGATCTTCCGTGGTCGTAACGAGCGTGGACTGGAGCGGTCTCAACAACAGAACGTAGGTCCAGCAGGCTGCGGATAATATCGCGACGCTCGGCCGAGGGTGGGAGCGTCGGCGACGGGAATTAAGATTCCGGGGAAGGAACCGGTCGGGGGATCTTCCTGTCAGGGTAACGCGGGTTTAAGTCCTCAACATAATTTACCGTTCAAACGTTAACCGGGCTGGCTGGGTTCGCGAGCCATCCGGGGGGAAATGAGGGGAGCGGCGGGGGGAATTGCACGTCGGATAGACAGAGAAGGGAGCAATCGAGGAAAAGCTCGCGGTGAGACGGAGGAAAACGAGGCGGAGAGAGCGCAACATTTTCCTGGCCCTGACACTGTTCCGACGACGCTCCGTTTGCGCGCAGCCTTTTTACCCCCGCTGTTGCTGACACATTTCTTGATTTTCGGAACAATAGCGCCATAAAGCAAGAAACCGTGTACGATCGCGAAAGCCAGGACGAGGCGGACGGTGCTACGTAAAGCGACGTAAGAATGCAACCCAACGAGCGATTCTAAATGCGCAACGCGTAGCAGCCTTCTGGGACGGTGGTTCAGGAAAATCGAAGATAACGAAGGATGGTACGAGTGCCCTTTGGCAATTCTTCGTCTACAAATTAAAAACAATTATGAATGCCGTCTGTGAATACCTTTACGCATACCAAGATTTTTCATTTGTAGAAGGTGAGGTTTTACCTGGGCACGCCAACTGTGTAATTAGGGCTTGGAAGGGTAGTGGCGTGGAGCAGAAATAGCGCTTATCGTTCTTCATTATGGAATTTAATCGGTTGAATCTGCCGGTGGCGACGAGCGGTGACAGTCGATGTCAATATTTTATCCGACGGCTTCTCGATGGATAATGAGAAAGAGGGCGAGAGGAAGGACACGAAGCGGGCCGGGAGTACGAACGGAAGAAAGGAGAACGACAGGGCAGCTGACGGTGGACGGACCGATCCGCAAGAAGAGAGTTCTGCAGGCGAAGGATGAACCGAGGGATGATTATTTCGTGGGCCGGTTGGGATTGAATCTCGCAGTGGAGGGTGCTCGAGGGTGCGGCCAGGCCTGCAGCCCTGCGAGAATGAGAGACCGTCGGTCTGGCTGGCTTTTCATCCAACGCGACCTATCATCGCTACCACCGTCCTGCCATCATCATTCTCTCTCTCTCTTCGGCTTCTCCTTTTTCCCCGTTCCTCCGTCTATACACGCCTACCCTCACGCGTTGCTCGTCGAGACTCACCCTTTGGCGTTGGACCTACCGTCCTCCAAGAAGCTCTTTATTTAACCGCGAATAATCGGAAAATTTTCCACGTCGTCGCACTCGTCTTGCGACAACCACTCGGCCGACCGGTTTCTCCCGAGTGAAAGGAACAGGGATTTTCCGGTGCTCCGAAGGGGAATCCCCATGTCCGCCATAAATTGGCTCCACTGACCATCAGTTCCATATCTAAACTTTCAGGATCGACGATCAGCGTGCCTTATTTCGATCAATAGAAAGAACATTAAAAAATTCTAACCTCAATTATCCTTTGGTATCTCAACTATCACGATCGACGATTAATGTGCCTTACTTCTATCGATACACATATTATTAAAAAATCATAACCTCAACACTCCTAGGACTCTACGAAAAGGGTGTTAAAATTAGCTTATTGTCTAAACAAGTTTAACCTTGACATACCCTCTGTCCTGCTGTTCGCACGCTGATCCCTGGAACTAGGTAATTGGGTCGTTTGAGGTACTGTGATGACGAATGGAGTAATTGTAGGCATAGGGTAGGATGCGACGAAGCTGCAGTGACGGGCTGAACGATCCGTGGTGAAACGTTTCCCTGATTCCCGAGATGAAGCCACATGCATGACCGAATGGTTGGGTAGAGGCGTCAAGCGATTTAGTAGTCGACGTTATGGTAGTAATAGATACAGAGAGGGAATCAGGGCTCGTGCGACGAGGGCGAGGCGGGGGGAGGAGGGAAGGTGGTGGTGAGTCGGCAAGAGAGGAAGAGTGAAGAGCCAAGCACAGAGGTTCGTATACATGGCGTGAGAGGGAGAGAGGCAAGCGGTGACGTTGACTAATGATGGTGGTGAGAGAACACACTCCAGTCTAACCCGACCTGTTGCACCCCCAATAAACCCCGTCAAACGACGCGCCACTAAATAGAATCGCGCCGCGTCTTTCGACCCCCTTGACTGATTCTGCCTGACACCCGGAACGACGCCCCGAAACTGGGCTAAACTCCCGAAATTCCCACGCCCCTAGTTGCCGGTGAAAGCTCGATTCTAACCTCAAAAAACTCGAACACAGGAGGGCACGCGAACAAGTCGAATTAAACATGCATGGTTGGTATAGTCAAAGGAATAGTTGATATCGAATAGTGGTAGCGTGGGAGGTAAATTCGTTTTTGAAGCAGGATGGTTATCGTAATTCCAGAACAGCGGTAAGCAAGGCGCCTTTCCCTCGGCGTCGGATCGCGTAATCCCAGCAGGATCATCCCATTGTTGTTGGGCCACGTGTAGATAGGAGTTTCACAAGCAGAAGCCACGCCGGCGGTACAACCGTTCTACCTGCTCCCTTTACGTTCGCCAAGGCCTGTTTCTCTTTTCCCCGAGCGTTCTCTGTGTCCCGGTAAGTATAAGCTCTTTCCAACAAATCCACCACCTCATTTAGCGTCGCAGCGAGGATTAGCACGAAAGCCTTCTTCTTGTGTCGCGCAACACGTCTGACCACGTACACCCGTGCGAACGCCACTATATGTTAATTCTTCGCGGCCGCCGCGTAATAACCAGGGCACATTCTAATTTCCTCCCGGACTAGCTCAGCGCGAAACCAGTCGACAACGAGCATTCCGGCTCTTCCTCTGGGTGTTCTTAAACTTCCAGCGATAATAGAGCTTCTTCTTCCAGCTTTTGCCACACTTCGGTTCTTTCGTTTTTCTACCAACAGTGCGCACTTTGGCAAGAACCTGAGCAGCATTTTGCCACGCTATCTATCTCGCTGTTTAGCAAAGCATTTTTCGACCCCGATAAAAACTGGCTGAATATCTGATGGACCATCTTGGAATTTCGAGTTTCTTGAGGTCCTTCGAAGGCAGACGTGCGGGGCGAATGCACTTTGGAAATACTATTGTCGTGCGCAGTTTGTAAAGGGCAGCTGGGGGATTGATAATTAAATTCCGCGCGGTATGCCTTCGTGGAGTTAGGTAATTCCGGGGCGTTCCTCATGATCGGATCGGGCGAGACCTCGCGAGGCAGGAAGGTTGAAAGCCGCTGTCAACATCTCTCAGTGGGCAGCGCTGTCTGGCCCGTAAACCTCGTTATCAACCACCGGCCATTAGGGGTCCAAGGCGACAAAATGCCGAGCAAAGTGCCATCTTTCCCAAATAATTACGCTCCACATTGTCGATGCCACCGCGCTTTCTCCTTATTCTCCTGCTTGGACTGCAAACACGAAGGGGACTTAACCATCGTCCCGCACGTCAATAACCATGCGTGGAATTCAGTTTCCTCGCGTAAGCAGGCGTCCAATATGCGCTGACCGTCGGTATTTTCCGCAAATGCGTAAAAACTTCGCGGCGTTACTTGGATTTTGGGAGCCCGTTTTTTATAGTTACCGAATGCTTTAGCGCCTGAAACTGGCGAATAAAACGTTCGCCCGTACGGAAGGTTTTAAATTGTTATCGCTGATCGACGCTGACGTTAAATACAGAAAAAACGGGCCGGAGAATGACGGGACCGGCGCTCGCTGGTCTCGCATTAAAAAATTGGCAAAGTGGAAGTACAAATCATCGACTGACCGGTCATTCGGAAATGTCGGTGCGTGCGCGGGGGCAGGCGGGACTGAACGAAGGGGGTGGGCCAGGCATTTGCAGTAACAAAATGCGAAGCGCTCCACGCGTTAATTCCCGTCCATAAAAGCCATCGACAAATCAAACCTTCGACGTGATTCACTGCCAGCATAAATACAACTAGATCAGCGTGTGTACGAGAAACGTGGTATGAGCGATGGGTCGACAGGCGTTTTGCCCCGACCCCCCACACCCTCTACTACGGCTTTACATTCCCCGGATCCTCCTCCCCCGCGGGCCGCTACCGCAGTCACTCACACCCCCGAAACAATTCCACCGCCGACATATTATGCTCCATTTTCAGCATTTTCGTAATCTCATTATCGATAATTTAATACGCTGACGGAAAAGTTTTTTTCTTTCGCAAGTACATCCAATTTACGAGCTATTTCGATTCATCGGGTAAATAAATGTCTTTACGTCATTCCTGAGTTTGTTCTTCCTACGCACCCTAGGCAAGTGTGTGTACGTTTCAACGTGATCTTCGTAAGGGGAGTCGGTTTATAGGTCACTCTAATTAAAGTCATCGTGGAATTTCGTCCCTTGCGCAGTTATCCTTATCGGCGTCGTTCGGATTCTCCAGGCGTTTTTTTCTCCAGCTAGGTTGGTCGTTTCCACGACCCCTGTCGTCTCATGGAAGGCAAGGGAGGAGTGTGGAGGAGGGGGGCGTTTAAGCCTCGAAGAGAGACGAAGCTTCGAAGAAACGGGACGAGTGGACGGCAGTTCTTCGACCATTCCCCTTCCCTTTCGTTTCTCTGGAATCCACCCCTCGACAGCAGCCCATCGGAAAGGCCCATAAAACCAAGTGGGGTGGAATAACAATAAACTATCGTTATAAATCTTAGCTCAGGGACACCGAACTGCTCCGATAGCGTTCCCGATTATCTCGGGAAATGCGTTTTCTTTCGTGAGACGGAACGTGCGCGGAGGGGGGGGGGGCACGGTGGACGGGAGAGTCGCCTTAAACGAACGCCAGCAGGCTTGATTTGCTTAATGTTTACGAGCCTCCGGAGTGTACTATAAATTTCACGCTGAGCTCTGTTCGTCGCCAATCGAGATCGTTGCATTCGCAGAAACTCAGTTTTTCTTTCTTCTCATTCTGTTACATTCCCCTTCGAAGAAGAAAACAGTTAAATGTTGTGCACGAAGGTTTTATTTCCTTGGCGTTGTGAAAAATGACAGTCAGCAGTCTCGGTCGGTACACAGGTCAATGTATTGGTTGAGTTCTGGGGTGAGTCGCGAAATAAAATAATCGACGTCGCGTCAGTTTCGATCGGTCGGTGCATTCCCCCCGATCGTTTCCTCGACCCATCGCCACCAACCCCTCGCGAATAGTTCGGAGGTATAATATGCGGTGCTCAGGCTGATTTATAGGCGCGTGATATTTCGATACAATGGCGGCGTGGCTGTTCCGAGGGGGGGGGGGGGAGGGGGGACGGTGAGGGAGAGGACCGATAGGTATACGCTTCTGAGGGTGGCTCAGAGGTTACCAATGTGTGTCGAGGGTGCAAAATGAATGCCCGCGTTTCTTGCCTCGTGGACTCTATCACGAGCTTCCATACACACCGTCCCGACTGCTCGGTTTCCCGGTCCTGAAGAAGAGCGGGACACCAGAGAAACTCACTTATCTTACTGTCCGTAAATAATAAAAATATAGACATTACGCGACCGTATATCAAACGCCGGCGTACGGTTTACTTTGCGCTTTAAGATAAATTCACTCGCCGCCGAGACATCCGCTTTCGTGGAGCAACAGAGAAAAGGATTGCACAAAACAGGCGTCTGCCGTAACTGCTAATTCACTTTGCTGTAAATAATATTTTTGCCGCTGTCGCGAGTTCGATAGTGATTAGTATTTTCGTTGTTGAAAGTGACTGTCTTCTTGTCGATACTACTCCGACTGTCCGTTTATCGACTTAACGGTAATCCGTTAATACCTGTCTCTCCCTTTCTCTCTGCCCAGCGGGCAGCGCCTATAATCCACATGCAACAACTTCAGAGACAGCCACAAAGAACTCAATTATCGGTGCGTACGAACGGGGACCAATTATACGTCAGGACTGAAGAAAGGCATATGAAAGGCATGGCAACGTATGTCTGGGCAAGCAAAGAACCGTCTTTCCACAAAGAAAATCAAATATTCATGGAAATGTTAGTTCACGTTTAGAGAGAATCGAAGGTATAGGACATTTTTTCGCCAATTTCTCCGCGTGACGAATGATCGTCTTGGCTGAAAAATTCTTTGGTATTAGAAGAAGGGGGGAGGGGTCAGTCATCGAGTTGCCTCGGACACGCAAGGGCCGATAAGGCACCGCGGCCAACTGCAGCCGCTTTATAAACTATCCCTGTTGTCTCCTTGGGTATTATTCCGAGTGCTGATTTATCGGGACCATTAATTAACGGGCGCGCCTTTATTCGTACGAAAGGGACGCGGACCTATTGCTCACCGGTTAGACGCCAATTCAGTGCCATTGTTCTTGCGTCGTTTACACAGGCACGCGTGCGCTCACACCTACAGCAGGGGGCTGCGAAAGTCCACCCTCCCCCCGTCCCCGGCGGGGGTGCTGCGACCGGCGGGAAGCTCGCGAGGGGCCGACGATAATTTTTCCGCGTGAAATAAAGTGAGCAGGAGCGCCGGAGGAGAGCGGCTCCCTCCCTCTCTCCCTCGTCCCCCTTTCCTCTCGTCCTCGGCTGTGTTAAGCGTCGGTGAAAGGGCGAGACGGCGGACGGAACGCGAGCGGAAAAGGAACGGGGTGTGCGCGACATCGGCCGGAGGTCCGTAGTGGGCGGGCACGGCGAACGTGAGAAATATTTTTCCGTTCGCGAAACGGCCTTTTGCCGCTTCGCCTGGCCTCGCCTTGTCTCGCGGACACTTCTTTTGAAATAATACCAGGGCATGCCGACGATGCCAACATATCGCCACCCCGCTCCAAGTCTGCGCCCGTGTCTTCACAACGATTTACGTAGACCTCCTCCCCCTTTTCCCCGGAAAGTCGTCGACCTGTGAGAAGGACCGTTAAAAACATATGTCAATTTATTTATTTGAAAGTCACCTTAGCATACTCTGAATACTTCACCGTGATAGCAATGACTTGGCGGAAGGGAAAATCGGGAGTCTGTGTCCGACCAGTGAACGCTAATGATTTTACCCGGTCCTACCGGGGGAAGAAGAACACTCGTAGCTGGCTAATTAAATATGGATGGCGATATCCAGACGGAGAGTGCCGGCAGATGGAACGAGAGGGCTGGTCGGCGGGATCGGGGGGACGAAAGGGTGAAAGAGGAGGAGAGAATGTGCCGTCCGGCGTTAACCCTTTTCGCGGCAATTAGCGCGGGAGCCTCGTTTACTCCTGTTCACGCGGCGGAAGCCGTGTGGATTATTTCATCCAGCGTAATATCGCGTTGTAATATTCGTTGCCGGGTGTTTGAAATTGTTTGCTAGCGCCTTCTTTGGCGGGCGCGCATCTCGTTACACGGCTTTACGCTGGGAATCGCTCGCACCAATGGCGCCATTTCATCGTTCTTCCTACGTCACTTTCGTCTCGAACCGTATCGTCAATTCGGACATTTGTCCGATCGTACATCACAAAGCACGCAAGACTAAGAGACCGTACGTTATTGTCTCGTCGATTCCCTTTATGCGCGGAGCTTCGGCCATTTTGTCGAAACGCGTACATTGTTTCTATTTTATTACGTGGAAAAATGTGCCGGTGGTTTTATAGCCCGCACGGTTAGCGGGGAACTCGATTAAAATGCCTTTACGGTACGCTCGGAAATGGCCGGCACAGTTTTCGGAGGTGAATACGGCTTCTTTAAAGCCTTGGTAAAAATGTGGAAAATTGCGGGAGCGGCCGGGCGCTTGACAATGAAATTTATTACTGCTCGTTTGATCGGCGCTCGTGCGTCATCTCGCTTGAGCGCGACAAAGCCAAATCGAATCCGGCCGTGGCCTCGGGACTTGCTCTCCCCATTTTCGCCGAATTACCTATGAACTTTATCCACGGCGAAATTGTATTCCGGTCCGCTGCTTGTCGATCACTTCCCTGTCAAAGGTGTATACGCGCGCACGACCGATATAATGATAGCCAACTGAAATTTTCCGCGCATTATTCGCGGACGTAACACATGCTCATTGTCGCGCGTAATTCGTTCGGACCGGTGGTTGACAGGTGACAGGCCTGACGTGGGCGAGCACGTGACATCTGTCAGCTGTGAATGTTTCGAGCGTCGACGTGCACCACCCCCCTCCCCGCCCCTTTCCCTGCCGTTCCCCTGACGTTGTTATCGTGTCGACAGTGCCGTACCAACTAATGAGATTCGGCGGAGGGTGAAAAAACGGGCCAGCCGCGAGTGTAACGCGAACCAACGCCTGATGAATATTCCACCTACTCCGCTATCGTGTTAATCACGCACCGTCTACTGCGCGATCGTTTCCTGTGAGTAACGCACCATCGCCGATCGCCCTGAAAATTTCATGCCGGACCATCCCTGACAACCTACGAATTCTCTTTTTCCGCTGGCCCATTATTATCCTGGCTTCGATTTTGGTCGGTATGTTACCGGTATCTTGGGGTTCTTTGCTGGGGAATTCGAATTGACCCACGGGTAATAATGCGTTGTCCGTGTATGGAGATCGAGAGGGGTGGAAAAGTGCAGGAGGACATTGTAAACGCTTCGGAGTGTCGCGGTGCGAATGAGGAGTGGGGGAGGGGGTGCCAGTAGGAACGAACAGCAAGGGGGAGGCAGGGAAGAACGCAAGGGGTAGGAGAGAGAGGGAGAGAAAGAGAGAGCCGTTATTTGTCACGGTAAGCGGCCTTTCTCGCAGTATTATTTCCCGCAAAGTGTTATTAACTGCGCTCATATTTCGCCTTTTTCTCTCCCGCTTCCTTGTTGCTCTTTTTTCTCCTTCTTTCTGTCGCTCCTTTCCCCCCTCTCAGCCCGCGCGGGACCCCCTTTTTTGTTTTTAATCGTTAATAGCGCCCGTTCATTTCGGCGCTTAAGCGCCAGCCCGTCACGCGTAGTTATTTAGCTGAAATTTCAGTACGCGGTAAACGTTCCCCGCGTTTTCCCATGGCTCCGCAAAGGTATGGACACAGTTACGTGCCCGTTAGCATCCAGAACGATATATTCGTAGAAGCGGAAAAGAAAACAAGACGGCGCATCGCGATAAAAATGCGAGAAACTCCAACAAATGGTACGTGCAGCCATCTTCACCTGGAATGGTAATTCTTCAAAAATCAATAACCTAACCACTTTCCCTCGGCGCGTTGAAATGACAAGAATTAAAATCCTAATTTTAAGTTAGGAGTACGTTAAAAAACTCTGACGTGTGTCGCCGGTAAAACCTGCGGTGCTTTGAAATAAATTGAGCGACGAAGTGTTTCCGAAGATATCCGGACGTTCTCGGCGCCTTGACAAATGGAAGTTACGTAAAAGAGGTAGGATCCCCGTTTTTGCGCTACGTCTTAAGGGTGCCTACACACGTATCGCCGGCACTGGTGTTTATACGCCGGGCGCATAGCGAGTCGGCGTGATTGATAGTGGTTTGATTCAGTCAGCGGACTTCGCCGGGCGAGCTCGCATTTTCCGGCTGATGTGCGGCTCGTTTATCATCCGCAGGAGGATCACCAAGAGGCTCGAGGTTTTCCTCGTTCTCGGTTAACTTCCTCTTTCGCTGCTCTACCACTACTTTGCCCTGGTATTCGTGTCTTCCCACCTCATACAGCTGTTTCAGACAGGTTTATTTACCAATTAATGCCTTTTTACGGATATAAAATGTCCCATTTTGGTTGTTGGATGAAAGGAGAACGGTTATTACCGAGCGATACTGATTAAGCCGACGTTTTAGATAGAAAATACATATAATCAGCAATTACAAGCTGACGCTTTGCGCATAAACGCTGTGTACCTGCGTAAACACGACGTATGGTTGACAACCCCTACCCGGTGCTTCATCACTGAATTATGGATAATTGGGTGGCCATGATAACGAGCCGGACGAGGGAGACAGCACTCGCGTATAGCTACAGCGGTCACGACTCATTAGCCGTAACTACCTATTTATATAATTAAATTATAAAAATTCGCCTGCGAAGTAAACTCGTTAAACGCATCGACGAATTAATTGGATATTATACACGGCACGAGAATACAGAAATCATCGGTGCTGTGGAGTTGATTTCGCTGGACAAGTGCTTTCGATATGTCCTATTGGCAACCACGAAATCACATTCAAATGGAATATACCTTTGCGTCTGCACACATTTCCATATTATTTTCGCGTTCTGCCCCGATCACCTTATAAATCAGGAACATTCGAACATACGTGAAGTTGTGAAATCTTGGCGATAAATCATAGGAGCGAGCATTGCTTGGCAAAGCGGATAACGTTAAATTTACCAGTTCGACTAGTCGGGAGAATAATCCCTTTTAATAGGTGCCGACGTAATAGCGGCGAGCGGGCCGGCTTCGGTGTCCAATTACTTCTTTTTCCTGCGAATGAGCGTTCGTTTTCTTAACACGTGGCATCTTAATGCGCGCCGGAGGTGGACGACTACGAGGGTGCAGAGTGGAAGTCAGCGCGTATGTATTTGCCTCATGTGCATGAGTTCCCGTTGCCGGGGAAAGAAGGTGTTGAAACGGCCAGGGTAAAGAAGAAGAGAGAGGGAACGTTGAACGGCCAGGCGCGAACGAGGGAGAGAAAAACAAGGACGGCGGGAGGGTGGCGAAAGGGTAGAGTGGAAAGAGGGCGAATACTCGCGAGCACGAGGTAAGTAATTAACGACGCGTTTATACGATATCGTTTGCGAGAGGGCTGCGGCCTGGCACCAATGAAGAACCCCGCTAATAGGAAGTGCTAACGGTGATACTCCTGAATGTTCCTGCGCCGGGGTCGTTCCATCGGTCCCTCTGCTCGACGCCCCCCTTCACCCCCCTCCGCCCTTTTCCGCGGCCTGACCCAGCCCATTGTAATTCTTCCATTAATTTTTGCTGAGCTCGAGACTAGTTAATATGCATTAAAAAGGGTTAATAAAAGCGTCGCTCGAACGCAGCTCTGGAATATGGGGGCGCACCGACGTCGTAGGAAACGGGCCGACGGAATCGAGAGCTTTCGCGGCCGCGCTCGTGATAACATAATTCGATAATACTCGTTACGGTACGGCCTCTATAATTATTCAAAGCCGCGGCTGCTCGATGGAAAGCGGATATTACATTTTACGTTTATCTCGATGACCGTGGCAAGGGGAAAGCTTTACCGATGTCAACGGAAGATGCATCAAACACTCTCGTCTCTTAAATTTGGACTGTCTTGCTTTGCGCTTGTTTGGATTGCCTTGGAAAATGAATCGCAAGAAAAACAAAGCTGAAGAAGAACCGGTGAACTCGTAAGTGATTTCCTGGTAGACTTGCGGGGGGGTGGCTCAAGTACAGGAAGATGGAGATAGGGTCAGATAGATGGATAAAGGGAGAATGAAGGAGAGAGAGGTGGAGGCAAGTGAGGAGAGGGCAGTAGTTTCTGGCTACGGATAGTCGCAAATCACTTTAACTGCGCTAGGAGCAGTTTGGAGCCGCTAATGGCGTCAAGTGTCTCAGATACCGCAGCTTGGGGGTCGGGTCGTCCGGTAGGTCGAGTCGACGACGAGCCAGAGCTACCGCAGTCCTTCCTCGGCGATGACGAGGACAAGGGCGAGGACCCAGGAAGGCTCGACGAAGAAGGAAGATCCTGCTTTCCGAGTCTTACGTCTTGGACTTACCCCTGGCGGCTGACTTTAGTCCCTTGAAATCTCCCTTCGGCGAATGACAGGCCGTCATTGCAGGACTCGTTTTCCCTGGTGCGTGGGGTAAAATGGCCGTAACTGCGAAGGGCTGGTATGACGGTGGCTGGTTTAATGTCCGAGAGAGCGAACGGCGTTCCGTCCTCGCGCAGCGGTGTCCGCCATCCGTTACATCTATAAATCTAAGATAACAATATTGCCACCGCCGCCGCACACCGCCGTCGACGACGCCGCACCGTCGCCGACGCCCTTGTCCCACCCCCGCCCCCCGACCTCGGTAATGAATGTTTGTACAGCGACCATTAGCGCCACGACGGGGATAGTACATCGAGAGCACCGACCCCCTCCCGTAAAACCATTTCACGCACATGGGGACACTTTCCGTTTCGGCCGGGCACGTCTCACGACGCACCGACGGTCGTGTCGTGTCTGTCCGTTTAATACCTCCACGAACGCACTCGACGTTGAGAAAATGTCACCTGATTCCGAGGAAGCGAATCGAATCATGTTTCCTCAGCAAATAGATGACGAAAATTATTCATCTTGTTAATCGCGCGACGTTTATACGAGTCTCCGGTAATTTTCTGTACAATCGTTGTCGATATTCATAGGGCTTGATTCTAGCGAGGTTATATTGATGAGACCCGTTCGTGGATTGACGCATTGTTGGAATTGGAAATTGCATTGAATGCGGCATAACTATCTCTGGATGTAATCAAATAATTAGTAATGTTTGCTTTGTATGCTGATATTCCTTGTGCGATAGAGAGTGAGCTTTACGCCTAGCGTTTGTATGCGGACGGGGATCATCGCTTGTATGCCGATTGTAATCGACACGGTCCAGCCGCGTATATACAACCGCGGCCTGTCCTACGGGTATTTTAGGCAATAAAAAAGGCATAAAAATGGTCTGTAACCGGTACGCCCTGGCTATACGATCAGGCGAGGGGCGAGTGAGGGGGTAGGGCAGCAGCGACGGCCTGAAATCGACATCAGCGGTCGGCATAAAATTTATTTATTATTTTTGTCGTGCAATTTTGTATCGTGCCCAACTGCGGTGAAATTAAATTATTATTTTGCCGGTATAAATCATCGTTCCGGGCCGAATGAGAGAGCGAGCCAGAGAGAGGGAAAGAGAGAAAGAGGTCGCGCGATCGCTTTAAATCCCCGCAAATGAATATTTATATTTTCCATTGAATTACTCTTTCGGGGCGGCATAATACGCGTGAAATTGAAATATATTCGATAAATTATTTTATCGAACGACGGCGCGGCTAATCGGCGCTATATTCCAGCAGAAAATCCGGCGTTGCCGCAGCCGGCGGAATTTTACGATCCTCGGGTCACGCTGGATTTTATAGCACCGAAACGCGTAATTTCATAACGAACTGACGGCCGCAACGTCGTCATCGCCGGAAAACAAAAGTCGCGCAATGAGATCGCGCCGATCGTGGTGAACCGTGATGCCTAAAAATCGTTAAACGTTTAGCCGGTAATCCAAATGAATATAACGAGCCACCCATGACGATTAAGCTTTTGCCACTCTTTTTTTTATTGTCCAGCCCGTTATGAGGTTCCAGCTGTGCTTTATTGTCTCGCAAATCTGATAAGTACTTCCGCTAAACGCGACTCACGTAGGGCCGTAAAATTTACGTATTATGATCGGCGATATGATTCCTTTAAATGCATACGTATAAATACAGTTTTTGCCCACTTTGCGCTACAGAAAATCCTATTCTCTTTTAATGGCCACGCGTCTACACGGCGGGACAATTATTTCACGGTTCACCTGAAGTGTGCATTTTATTATCCCGCTGTTTTTCGTTCTCCCTTCGTTCGAGACCCCCTCTCCTCGATAGGTTTGGCCCAGCCGATCACGGAATGCAGTCGCAATGCGGTACGATCGACAGTTATAACGCGTCGAGAATGATTACACTTCGTAATTCCCGTGTAAAAGCCCATTTTCCGACTTCGTAATTCGAAATAATTATCGGGGCGCATTGCCGGCGGCCCCATTATCACGGGCAAACAATTTTATATCGCGAACGGACGCCATTAACGAAGAAGAATCGCTCGGTGGTTTCGATGTGCCGGCCGACACAAAGCGCGATCAGATTATACGTCGGTGTCCCGTTGAAACTGTAATAACGAACTGCACGGATTAATTTCGCGCACCGCAGCGAATTACATGATACGAGGCCATCTGCACTTCGATTTGCGACCTGTACGTGTGTCTACGTGTAATTGTTCCTCTCGGCGCGCAAATAACTTCATGTCTGAAAACTCCCTTATCTCCGGATACATTCGCAGGAACCACTGCCCGGAGGGTAGGCGGATATATGCGTTTAACGACACTATTTTCATAGGGTAGGGAAATAATTGGAATGAATATTAAACAACTGACATTGGATTTCGGAACAATTAAATATGTGTACTGCGGGTCTCAGTAGAAAGAACGTTACAGAGTCAGACGCGATGTAGTTGTGGCTTGTCTGACCATGGACGGCCTTATCCACTTGCCTAATTTATCGGTATGCTCGTCAGAGGGGAACGGTTGGGTTACCTGAGAATATAGCCGTGTGTGCTTCTATTCGTCCTGTTCAATAGGCTTTGCCGGTCATGAGTATCTCCAGTCGTGTGCGTCTCAGAAGGAGACTGCGGATGGAGTGAGAACGGCCGTTGAAAATTGAGATTCACCATATTAGGGCCGTAACCGCACTTTATTGGCCACGGAGTCTGCACGGCTGATACAGCCGCGTAATATTCCGTAATAACAATGATTTGGTGTGCAGGGCTGCTGGCAGTCTTGCCGTCTCTTTCTCCGCTCGGTTCCTCGCCCCTTTGCTCGTTGCCTGCTTTCCGCCGTCGCTGAGATCCAAGGTCCTCGGGCCGACCCCTACCACCCCCTCCGCGCGAGCATGACAGAAAGAGACGATCCCGTGCGGCGGGAGAGAGACGGAGGTGCAGTTAGGTAGCCAGAGATATAGATAGATAGATAGGTAGACGGATAGATAAGGAGGGACAAAAGTGTAGGAGCGATAGAGAAGAACGGCGGGGGGTAAGAAGGACGGAAACGAGGAGGGAGAATGAGTGCGGGGAGGAAGACGGGAAGAGGGGCAGGAAGAGAACAGAGCCAGCCCACCGTGAGTTAAGCGTTTAATAAGCTTAATCACGCGACAGATCTGTGAGATACAACTTGCTTCGCTTCGCCACCGAGCCAGCAGCCAACCCTTCCTACCGCTCGCCCCATCCCGGGTTTCATCCCTGCTGTACCATCTGCTGTTAGTATTTTACTGGCGGCTCTACGAATGTGCAAGCCTCGCCCTGCTTCCCCCCCCCCCGCGCTACCCCTCATCCCCACCTTACCGACGTCCCATTAACGGAAAACTGTTTATTGCGAATAAACGGAAATGCGAAATTACCAAGATTTCCTCTGACGTGGCCTACGGGATCGTAGCATTTTCGATTATAAAAAGAATACCTGACCAAAGTAAAGGAATACTTTAAGGAAAATTCATTCTTTTTCTCCTAGAACAGCAACGACGAATATTACAGAATCTTATTTTTTCTGTTTCGTATTGCCGGTGAATTTTAGTGAATTTTGCCGATTGACGATGAAAGCTGCCAATTGTCGTCTTATACATGCCGATTCGGCTGGGTGAAACACTGCGGTAATTCCCGCGGTCGAATGGGAGTATCGGAAGAGGGATAAACGGCAGGTGCTAAAAACTTTGGCTTAACGATCCCTGCGGGGATAATAGATTCCGGCGAGTAATGCGGTATAAATTAACGGGCATTCCGCCCGCGGCCATAGAATCTTGGAGGGATTGTTCGCGGCGGGACGCGAGCGGCGAAAACGGACGTCTGACATCAGCATTCGAGTCCTCGAACCTGCGGCCCTTGGCGAATAGTTCGCCAACATTGATCATGCGGCGGTGCCCGATGCGTCGAACAATGGATAGAATCGTCGTGGATTCCACTTGAAACTGCGCAGGCAAGTCGTCGACTTCCGGCCGATTCGTCTTGCCGTAGGTACTCTTACCTCAACGCGGAAAGGCATACACATATGCGCCATTAACTCCTGAGAAATCTTATACCGTTACTCAGCCTTCCGAAGGAACGTTAAATTATTTTCCGTGCATTTTAAATGAAGTCTGCTCACTGCTGAAATATCTTTTTGGGTTATCTTCTTCCTAGTCTCATCAGCATTCTCACTCTCCTTCGTTTATTTACGGGACAACTGATAAGAGTGAGCGATGATGTCCCTGAGGTAAATGCACAGTTCCC
The DNA here is from genome assembly GCA_963989215.1 of Hedychridium roseum. Lineage (NCBI taxonomy): Eukaryota > Metazoa > Arthropoda > Insecta > Hymenoptera > Chrysididae > Hedychridium > Hedychridium roseum. Next base: position 7,935,891 of record OZ022310.1, on the reverse strand, counting down.
GAAGCACCGTCGACAAATGCATCAGTCATATCTGTCGAAACAAACAGTATTCTACGTGACGATACAAGGATCCCTCGACACAAATGCTCCACTAGCCAGTGCAATTTTCTAATTTCATGCATATGCTAATCAAAGCACAATTTTTACAGATCGTTAATAAAACTTCGACGTTTTTATAGTGACGTTTGCAGGGCCTATGGTTACAAATACGACAGGCCATTAATTCGGGTTAAGGCTTACATGAGGCTATGAATATTAAGGGGGTTTAGGAGACTGACGCGTAGGAATCAATGAAAATATATGGCGTGCGTCTAAGGGTCGAGGGTGGAGTGTGTCGAGTCTCCTTTCATCGTTAACATCGTCCCTGTCTATGATAATCTGCGTGCCAGGAGAAGCTTGTACTCGAGGTCTATGCGCTTCTTCGTTATGTACCAAGGGCTTGCTTATCTAACGGCGTTGGCCTCCGGATAATGGAGCTGACAAGCATAATTTCGCGCACCCTCGTATCTCGACCACTGTCATAAGTGTAGGCGGCCGGTATTAAGTTGGGCTCCTCGACGCCGTGCTAGACCGGGACCATCGTCGGCTCAAAGGATTTCCGCTTCCATTCCGCGGTGGTCCGGTACGCGCGATTAGATCGTCAACACCGAGATAATTATGCCGGACTGTCGGATGAAAATTCACGAAACCCTCGGCCAGGAGGGATGCATGTTTTACGCGTCGAAGTCAAGATCCTTCGTCTTGTATCAACCTCTTATTAAATTAATGCCCCGCGCAATAACATGCAATTTACTCTAAATTGCTCGAATTTCCCGGCAGTTGAAACAAAATAGTAGAAAATTGTATTACCGATGGGTTAATTTTTTTTAATAGACATGCTAGGTTCTGGGGGTTAGATAATTAAAGTCTTTGTCGTATTCGTGGTTTCCGTTGGTCAGTCGAAACTCTCAGCCCTTTGGCCCTGAGGCACGTGCATATTTAACGAGTGGAGGACGCCACGGGCGCGAAAGACGCCAGTTTCTTCCCTTGGATCCTCGGACTGGCCGGAAATTGCCGAAGTTTCCAACCGGGACGACCGTGGAGGACCAGAAAGCGAGCCGTCGGCAACTCGTCTCGCTCGACAATTGAAATCCTACAGTGGGTACCTTCTAATGACGTTCCTCGTTATGAAATTTTTTTCATTGTGCCAAGTTGGCGCGTACGACGGCCAAAGTTCTGCATTTCTTCGGCGTACATCGACCGAATCGCCTCCTGCGATATTAAATAACACGTGACGAGTATTCGATTTAATCGCCATATTTTTACGTGATTATGGAAAAATGAAGGGGGAAACCGTTTCCTCGAATTTCCTTGTGCGGTTATCGCAAGCAATCACGCGGTTCGTATATCCACGGGGGAGGAAATATAGATGAGGGACGGCGCGAACGCGTGTTGGAAAATTAAGACGCGTATTTTTCCCGGCGGGGAAAGAAGAGAGGATAGCGTAACCGCTCCCGGTTAATGATTGCATTAAAGTAAACGAGCAAGTCGACGGGAGAAAAGCGCCGGGGGCCGGTCGGTGGGCGATTGCGGGGCGGTGAGGGGCGACGCCGTGGCGGAATGACGAAGGGGGTGGCGAGAGCGTGGGACTCATTCGGCTTGAGCCGAGTAGCAATCATCATTAATTCACTATTCCTGACAAACGACGGGGTATTCGCGCTGCCACGGATAAAGGGGCCTGGATTTGCCCGGAGAAGAACGCGATTAATTTTTCTTACCGGCGCGGGCGGACGCGCTCAGTCAGCCGCACGTTTTCCCTGCGGTGTCTTAAGGGTGATCCCGCGAATCGAGTCCCGGACGTTTCGATGGATGGTGCCAAGCACCCCTCGTTCTTTACCGCCGTCTCGATTACACGCCCCCCCGACCGGCACCCCCCTTTTTTCCTCCACCTGGCCCGTCGAGGCTGAATTTTAAAAATGCGCCACCCGCCACACGTCGGCCTTGACGACGGAACCGACCACAAGGGGAACACAGGTCGACGATCGCTACGAAGTAATCCCCCGCAAGAACGAAATCGTTCTCAGTGGTTTTATCAAGAACGGAGCGACGGTGAGGCGGTGACTGCGCGAAATTACGGTGAGGACGCGAGCCGGGCAATAGCATTTCAAGAGAAAGAGAGGGAGGGTCGGAGATTTAGGGGGATGCGTTGGAGGGCGGGGAGGGGGTAGGGGTGGTGGTGGTCACACATAACGGCCGAGAGCAGCATTGATACGGCCGGATCACAGCCACCGGACCGATGTATTTTACTGCCCCGAGGCTTAGCGCTATCGAGGCACGCAGTCACCCGCCATCACTCCGTGCACGGGTATGTAGTGACGGTAATAGTCACTATATCATTGGCTCTTGGTAATACCCTGCTGCCGCTGCCGTTCTGCCGGTTTCTCTCGCTCTCACCTACCGTCGCGTTGTAACTTTCTCTCTCTTTCTCATTTCCTCTCTGGCCGTCTCTCTTTCCTCGTGTCTCTTCCGCACCCCGGTCCTCGCGTAGGTCTATCTTCTTCGCTCTTCCCTGCTGTACGACCCCCTCCCCCCGTGGCTGACCAACCACCACCTACCCGGCGACCAGTCTCGACCTCCTCCCCCGTCCCGCGCGCGCGCGCGTAATGTTCGAAATGAAAATGAATGTATTTCGGATAGCGATAAATAGCCCTGCCGATCCGGGCGCAGAGTCGAGCCGTGCGCCGCTCATCTACGTGCACCGCTCTCTCTTTCCCTGGACGTTAACTCGCGAGCTCGCCGAGCAATGAACAGGTGATCGCAATGGGCAGGACCTTTATTATTATGCCCGCGCGACCGCGATGTATCTACCTGTCCGCCGAATACTCGATCCTCGCCGGGCAACCGTGATATGTGTACTTCCAATGGGTTACGTCCAGCGATGGATATACGAGCGTCTAGCGGCTCTGTCGTTACTCGGCCAGGCCGAAAAGCGCGGTAAATCAGATTCAATTCCCGCGTGGTTGCACGAAGAAAAGGATATGGCTCGACGCCGGAGATTTTTTCGGAGAAACTCTTCGTTTGAGCCAAACCGTCGACTCTCGTTACTTTGCCAGAAAAAATTCTTCCATTACTTTCGATCCCCGTTACTCACTGCTTCGTCTCGTTAGTCACTTCCGTCCCAAAGCGGTGTTTGCTTTTCCTGCTTTAGCCGGCGTTCGAGTTTTCCGTTACGTCCTCTCCATCCTTCTGGCGGGCTCTTGAGATGTCTTCTGCCTAATTTATGTGAGCGGGCTACTTCCCGTTTGCGAAGAGCGGCCGGCAGACGCCGCGCGAGGAGAAGAGAGAATCTCCCGCGAAGTACGAGTTTAGTGGCGGAAGAAGGGGGGAGGAAGTGGAGTAAGTAGAGCGTGGGAGCGGGCAAGGGGCGTGGGAGGGGGGACTCTCGTCGCGGGAGACAGAGCCTGGACGGTGCGAAGGGCGAAGGTGTACGGCACTGGAAGATATCTATGTATCCGTCGCGGCGTCACGACGTCTCACTAAATCTGCCGCTACGTGTCTGGAGCGTCGAGCCACCGCCGGCTAAATCAACCTGAGTTAACTCCGTCTCCTCCGACATGCCGTTTCCGGCTACGTCCGCGCTGACAAGTGCACGTGCACCAGTCCCGTACACGTGCGTGTGCGTGTCCCGCCACTCGCGCCAACATCGTCCGCGAAAAATCAAAAGAAATCCTGTTAAAAAAAAATAGAGAAAACCTAGAAACTTACAAACACTTCATCGGAGCTACACAGCGTGGATGATTAAAGGCGTTGTAAAGTAATATTTCGAAAGTTTAACAAAACACGAAATTTTTATGAAACATAAACCTTGATTTTGAGCCTCAAAAATATTAGCTTGTTTGAGGCTTAATTTTGTATCCTGTATTTATGGGTTTATTGAGGTTGCTGAAGGTTTCGCGCGGTTGATAGGTTGGTAAAGCAGTGTTAAGTAGACGGAAGGTCGTGAAAACTTCATTGCGGGCTACTGGTCCACGTGGGAAAAGGACCGTGAGGAGAGAGGGGAGGGTTTGGATTCCGGTCCTGGGAGATTGATCCGAGGTAGCATTACTTCTGGTTAGCCTCGGAGCGACGCGCTGTTAGTCTTCATTCCTCTCCGGCTCTCGTAACCAGCCGCAAACTCCGACTGCACGCTTGATTGCGTCTAGTTAGAAGCAGGCCAGACCCATCGGTCGCCTGCCGCGCTCGTTCTACCGCGATTATTTGTCTTCCCATTTTAAGAGTCCGAAAAGGGAATTAGCCGAGGGATTTTATGCTGATCCCCGGGCGGAGCTAAGAAATTACCCGATACCCAGATCACCGTTCCGTCGCTTCGGAAACGTTCGCCCGGGTAAATCCGTGCTTTTCCCTCGGCACTCGGCGGCAACAGTTTTTCCACCGACCAAGACTTTGCACGTGCTTCTCCCTCGCATACTGTTATACTGTCTATCAAATTTGACAGCATCGGTTGGCTCGTTTCTCCCGTTCGATCTGCGCGCTGATCAGGACGGAACGCGGGGTATATCTGGCGGAGAACTTAAACGACGGCCAGTTATAAATCCGGATTATGGAAAGAGTGGGCTATACACGGGACAGGGGCAATTGCCGAGTAGGTTCATAACTCCGGTGATCGAGCGTGTAGGGCGACAGTGCGGGGAAGCCTGCCGAGCGGACGGAAAGAGAGAAGTGGATCGCGGAGAGGATATCGCTCGGACGATCGACGTTCGCGGGGGAAACACACAGCGAAGCGGCCAACAGAGAAAGAGTGAGTGAGGAACGGTGGAAGGGGGAGGGGGGTTGAGGTTCGACCGTACGTACAGCCGCGTATACGCGTAACGTTTAATAAGCTCCTGGCCGGAAATGAAAACACTCCGCTCCTTTTTTTTCAGCCCTCGTTTTGCCTCCTCCTCGCGCGCCCGTTCTATCTCCGCGTATTCATACGTATAACGTCCTCGGGAGGGGAGAAGGTGGGAAGGGGGGGGTGGGGTGTACGGTACGTGAAATCCGATCGTAATTTCAGCCGCACGCCGCGCTACCGCCGTACCTGCTAATCCATTCATACGCTCTCTTGGTCCTCCACCCCCCTCCCTATTTCTCTTTCCCTCTTGCGCGGGCAGCACCGATGGCTCTTCTCTCATTTTCCCGCCTTTCCGCTCCCCTTCGGCTGCTCATTTTCGCTCATCCTCTCCCCGTCCTCCCCCCCCCTCCCACTCATTCTCCTTCCTGCTTTTCTCCTCTTTCCCTCGCGATGTTCCTGCTGCTCTTCCACGCCGGTCCTCCTTTCACACCTCTCCTCCGCTTCACCGTCTCTCTCCGGCCGTCGTTTGGCTCCCTCCCCCCCCCGAGTACCGCTGTGCCATCCTCCTACACCCCGTTCGCCAGCGGTGCGGCGATGTACACACCAGGTCGGATATATCGGCCGGTATTTCAGCCGCCATGCGGAGGTAATGGATTCAGAAACGCGGCGGACACCGCGCGCCCCGTGTTAATAACAATCCATACTTATTGCCCGCATATATTACCGATCCCCCCGCTGGCGCGCGCGCGCGCGCGCTCGCGCGAGTTTCTACTCTCTCGCACCCTCGGCCAGCCCGCCCCCTCCCCTTCTCTCTTTCTCGCGCATTCCAGCGTTGCACTCGCGCGCGAGCTACCGACTATATTACAACATATGGAGAGCATAAACTTTTATGGCCACCCTTCTGCCTCCGCCCTACACCTCCTTCTCCTCCGCCGCCCGCCTAACAACCGATTCAACCATCCCCCTCCCCCTCGCCGTCCTACCCTTCTCCACTCTTCTCTACCCAGCACAGCGGGCCGCTTTCCCCGTTTTTTCAGCCTCTCTTTCCTACCTACTTTCGCTAATTACCCAGCCGGGGAAGGTCGAGCGCGAACAGGGGGACGGTTATGCGATTGCACGGGACGATGTACGGCTGGATGGTCGAAACTCATCGGCACTAGGAGCGGCCAGCTACTTCCCGGAAATTCAAATGGGACAAGGAAGAAGCGAAGATGAGCCCCGCGCAAATTAACGTTACGTCTTGATTAAAGAGCATACCTTAGAGCGTTCTTCGGTTATCAGGCCGACTGATCCGGGTATTATAAATACGGGAGATTTAAATTTAAACTGGTTTGGGCATTTTTAAACGACTGGGAGAAATTTAATATCCAATGCTGTCTCAACGGTTTCTTTCGCGAATGAGAATTGAGTACCGGTAGGAACCATTACCGTCACCTTTGAGACTGTTGAACGATGTTCATGTCGACGCACACGGACGAATGGCTATCGGGCAATGAAGCCCGTCAACCGGATGATGAACGTCCCGGACGTAAACCTGACGAGCGTCTTCGGCGAACTACCGACGTGCCAAGCGGACGCAGACCCGTAGATCACTTTTATTGCTGCCCGGGCACTCGTGATCCCTCGCACCGCGTTCTCCGACTCCTCCCGCGGATTGGACGACGAAGATTTCGTCGCCTATCTCTGCCCACCGACGTTAACCAAAGGCAATCACGCTCGGCCAGTGGCGTAAAGACCGAAGCCTCGATTCTAAAAAAAGAAAATTACATAATCCCCTAGGTCGATGATTCAACATGAAAGCACGCCAATCCTCCTTATGAACATTTATGAAATGCATTGTTTCAAAAATTTATACATCGTCGCAGGTACGTACCATGTTATGCATAGATTTAAAGCAATAGGCGTAGAGATCGATCTGTTGCGCGGTTTCATTGTACGCGAGATATATGGGGAAAGTTTGTCGGCGAATTACCATGGAATTTCGGTGGGAAAGACACGTCGGCGCCCATAGCGCGCGACGAATTTCCGCGTCTCCCGTTCTATCGCGACATCGACGAACGTCGGTGCTCGGCCAACAACGCGGAATAATAAATTAAGCGACGACCGGGCCGGGGGAGGGGAGGGTTTCGCTCGTCGTCATGCTTCCCTTTTCCCCGCGTTCGCACGGCGACCGTCCAACTTCCACCTGCAGCACTATGCGCATCAACGTAATTGCTCGCATATTATAATTTATATCGGGTCCTGAATGAGGACTATTTGGATGTGAACAATCGGCACGCCGACAATGCCGGACCTTAAATCATAATTTGGTTAATGTGGAATGTAATGCCGATGTCGGCGCGAGAGAGCGCGCTCTGTTCCACCTGCGGGCGGAGGAAAGAGAGAACAAAGGAGAGTGCTCAAAAGAGCGAATACCACGGGGCCAGGGGCGAGGAGGGGGGGGGGGCTTTTCGTCGTCCACACACGTGGACCTAACACCGGGACGTGCACGTAGCGCCTACTCGGCGTTGGTGTTATAAAACGCCGGCCAATGAGTGGCTTCCATTCGTTATCACTGTCGTTGGCACGCCGGTTAGCTGCCACCCTACCTCAATGTCCCTGTGTTCGTCGCTGTTTTATGCTCGAAATATCGCGCTTTCGACACCAACGTCTAATCCCTGGAACGTAACCCTACCGACCAGGAAACTCGATCCTTCCAATTTTTTCCTTGGACGGAATTTTTATAACGTAAAAGGAAACTCTGTGGTAATGGAATTTCGGATTCAAGAGCGAACGGACAAAAGCCAAGTCTTTGCTTCTCTCTTGTGTGACCCGTGATCCTTGTAAAGTGACGACGAAAACCACGTCGAAGGATTGCTTTCCCATGTCCTTTTTTCGATATTGTCCCCAAAATATACTCATAAAACATGCCAAAATATGGCTTTCAATATTAGAGAAAACGTAATCTGTACTTTACTCTTGTGACCCAAATTTTCTACCAGGGAGATTATTTCCCATGCACCGATCGTGCCATATTTTAAGTAGAATATACCCCTGTCCAGTCAGACAGGAAATGCAGGTGTCATTTGACAGGAGTTTTAATACCCTTACCCGTAATTTAGGTGAATGGGCAGATAAGGATGACAGTAGCACGGCCGATTTCGCGGAATCCTATTGGCCAGATAGCCGGGCATATCCTTAAGTCTCCTTCTACTTTATAGGATTGTTATCGTGGCAGCCTATCGGCCAGATGGACCTTTCGCACCCCCGAATGACTCGGTCGCACATATGCAATGAACTCCCTTTTACTTGCCGTGAATTTGTTGGGGTCGGTGATAATGGCGACCCTCCTATGGTAAGGACCGTCTCCGTGGAGAAGGGACGAGCTCGGAGATACGAAAAGAGATTCTCTTGGAGAGTTTTCCTACGAGGGAGTCCGGGGATCTACCGCGAATCTATGACGCGTGAATTATACGACGGATTCTACGCTCGAGTGTTCATCGACGTTCGCCCTTGCAACCCTGTCTTTACTTAGCCATAAAAAGATTACGGGAAATATCGATCCTATCCTCGCAGAATCGTGATTTAATTTCTCGATAGGAAGGAACAAAGGCGTGCAAGAATTGAGAACCGCATTCTCGATCAAGTCTCAATTTCCTTATTAATTTTTACTCGAGGAATTCGCCGAATAAAGTGTTTATCCAGCGATTACTTTGTCCCGTTTAAATACCGTTGTCAGCAATAACGCGCGCGTGCCAATATTCGTTGTATACACAAGTCCGGCGGAGGAGATAACGTACTATTACTCTCCTGGCCTGTCCTCCGCCCCTTTCTCCGGACGTATGATGTCACGGCGAAGCGGGGCCGTGTAGCCAGATAATAATTATAAGTTACGAACTTGCCGGGGTCGGCGTTTCGAGGAGGCCAAGGGGTAGCGCCGAGGGGGGGGAGAAGGACCCTGCTTGTGGCTCGTGGAAGCGGACACTGGCGTGTTACGATGTTGCATTAATCTGCAGCGAGCGAGTATCGGCCGGCCCCTGGATAGGCGACGGGGTCGTCGAATCTGAAGAGAGCGGAGAAACACCGTCGGAGAAAGGAAACAGCAGGACGGTCGTTCAAACGTGTAAGAGAGAAACAGGGCTATGTCCAACAGAGAGAGAAGGAGGGGTGGTTTGCTGTACGAAGGACGAGGGGGGTACGCCACTAGGATGGCTCCGGGCCGGGCAGACGGGGGTAGCTAACCTACATGCTTCCTAAATATATTGTCGGTATAACACGGTGAACCAGGGCGTAAGGGGGGTGGGTCGAGGAACGACAACGACGCCGGCAAACGGTGTATCGTCTCCGTACACTCGTTCACCAACCGTATGCCGGCCGGAGGATGGAATGATACCCTCCGCGGGATACAGGAGCGAGAGGGGATGATCAGCTCGTGGAATGGCTATGCCGAGCGGTCCTGGCCGAGTCACGGGTTTGTGCTGGGACGGCAAAGCAGTACGTCCCTGAGGCCCGACACACACCCACGCCTCTTCAACACGATTGCCAGGGCTCGGGAGATGCCGGAATACTATATGATTCCCGTCCACATACATCCCCGAGTCGCACTTAATGCCGCCCGGAAAATAACTGGACAATAGGGCCGGGGGAATTCGTAAACCAGCTCGCTTAACGATACGGAAATGAATTTTATGCTTTCTTCGCAGAATGCACACCTCCGCTCGCTTAGCAATATGCGAATGAATCTTTCTCTTTCTTTTAAGAATTCGTACATCTTTCTACTGATAAAATCATTCTTTGATACAGGAGAATTCCGACCGATATTGAACACTGCACAAAGTGGTGAAATGTGTCACGAAGCCTCCCTAAAAGGGCTTTATTTCCGTTTGCGTTGCCTTCGGCGACGTGTCGTTCTATCGATGCTCGAGTACCATGATTACTGCGTCTTTCGTTTTTCGCCTCACGATGACTCGAAAAACGATGATTGCGAGCTATCGAAGCCGAGATAACGAATCCCCACAAAGATCATAAACTGATTGCTTGAGCAGTAAACCCTTAATTCTTACTCTCTAAAGTTATCAAAATAGTTGAAACAAAATAGTTGAAACAACTCGAAAGGCCGGAGTTAACAATTGTGTAGTCTTCATGAAACGTTCGATTATTTTTTGCGAAACGCATACCCTCTGATATGACGACGGCCACGATATCTCTTTTACTCGAATCCGGCAAAAAATCTGCTCGCGAGCAGACCGCGAATAAAGTTCCATCTCGAAAGATTACGTAAATCATGATCGAAGTGAATCGGCCGAAGGAGCGAGGCTGAAATAAAAAAAACGTCCGTTGAAAACGAGGCGATTTGGAAGGAGAAGGAAAGGGTGGAGGGGGTTTTAGGCGGGGAATGGGCTAAAGTGTCTCGTGATTCTAGGATCGGCCGGTGGTATCGGCAGACGGGCGTTGGATTACTCTGGATTTTTGATCTCTCTCTCTTTCGACGTCGGTTGCGGTGCTTCGGATATCGAGCTAACAATTAATTATTGGCGGCACTTCAGAGAGCCGCTGGCTGCCGTAGTTAAACATTACGCGTTCCATATCTTACTGTGCTATCTAATCCCCCCGAGGGAGCACGGACGGGAGGCGGGGAGTGAGAGATAAAGAAAGAGAAAGCCGGGAGAAGTAGGAAACGAGCGAGGGAGACGGGGAGCCCGCTACTGCAGTAATCTCGTTTAATTGCCGGCTGTAGACGCGAGAGTCCCGTTCAATTAGTTTTTCAAATAAACATTAGTTTCCTTAACACGCGGCGCCATAACGTGCCGGAGGATGAGGCGGCGGCAACGGGAGTACCGGAGGAACCAGTAGACCAGAGGAGAAGAGGGAACCGACGTTGAAGTGGGGGAGACAACGAGGGGAAAGCGCTGAGGTAGGTGGGCAGGGAAAGGACAGCATTAAACCCAGAGAAGGGTGGATGTAGAACGATTGCTAACCAAAGAGAGATAGTCGTAGATACGTCTGTGTTTGTCCTTATTCACATATCAGAGTACTTAACGACGAAGCTAAACGACCATCAAGAACTTGCAACCTAACTAAGCCTGTTTCGAATTTTTCCCTGAATTTCGCGGTAATCTTCATCCATCGTCCCTTCTCGGTATTCCCCCCCTCCAACTGACAATCGACCGCTATCTTTAACGCGATTCCCCGTGAAAGAGTCGAGGAAATAAAGCGGGGGGTGGGCAGGACAAACGAAAGGCAGGTCGGTGGTGGTGACGGCTCTGCAAGAGGGGGGAGGGGGAACAGAGGGTGGGAGGGGGGAGATGGTTGGTCGCATGAGAACGGCGGTCTCGCCCGGCCGCGGGGTAAGTAATTAACGACACATTTATACGATATTGCTCGGCGCCGAGAGAGAAAGAGACTGGACAGGAAGTGGGTGGGCGAGGCAAGAGCCAGGATCTCGTTGGCATGAAGTACCCCTCTAACAGGAAGCTATACGCTTGTCGATAGATACCTGAACCTACCGGTAAACGGCTATATGTTCCCGCGACACCGACAACCAACGCTTCCAGGTGAACTCACGGGAGGAACCTCGAAATCGCTCCATCGATTCCTTCGTACCTCGATCGGCCCGCAATTCACGATATCCTCGACTGCCGTTTGACGTGGGGAAATTTCCTGCCCGCTGCCAGAGTCCTGCAATTTTAAACAACTACGATTCGCTAAGGAAACTCTAATTAGCGCTACGTAAGAATCCATTCCAGCGAATCGTCTCCTTATTTTATTGCCACCCTCTTACGATTATTGTCTAGCATAATGGGCCAATCCCATTTGGGTGGCTCAGTTCCCGGCAATTCCCAAGGACGAGTAACTACTCCGTCCCGTGGCTCGTCAGTTCCTGATATACCGTAGGAATGAACCGTCTTGGAAAATTTGTCGTCGCTACTGTCATTGCCGTAATGTAATACATTTCCGCGTACCTAGAGGGCCGGTCGCGGAGGTTTGTTCGATAGCTCCGGAGCCGTTGAAACGCCGCGGAGACGGGGGTACACGAGCGAAAGAGGCGCGGGGGGGTGGGTTGGTGCGAGAAAGACAGTGCGAGCGGCGGAGTACGGCGGTTGTTAGGACGATAGATCAACGAGACGGGGGGCTTAATGCGACTTTTGCCGTTGCGCAAAACGCACCGGCTGCCCGCCGGTTGGTTATGGTGATGCGGATTATTCACTAATATGATTTACGACGTATTACCCCCGACGAGCGCGGAACGCGAGCGTTCGGTCGCGCGCGAACGCGACTCACAATGCGCGCATAATGTGAGGCATAATTTATTAATTTTACTAATGGCTCCTGCCCATTATTATTGATTTCGGGGCGCGCCTCGCTCGGACGGCCGCTGATTTATCCCGCTCGTTATCGGCCCCGCGCGTTAAATCGCCCGCGAATCAGGAACCCTGCGAATACTCGCCGCCCTCCGAGTGCCCATTCCGAACCCCTCCCTCCCCTCGGCCCCTTTTTTCCGTCGTTTCAAACAACGGCAATCGTTCGCACAAATCTCCTAACCCATATACACGGCTTACAAGTGTCCAGAGAGTTGCAAATCATTTTATTTGTGCAGAGTTTAACGTTAATTACACATTCTGATTTATTTAAATACTTTCGAGTAGACCAAAGCAGATTGACGTATGTAGTTCTATTCTGTCTTGGAATGTCCCATCAGTTACGGTCTTGCGTTACAACTGTATATCTGGTAAGTCAGCAGGCTGTAAAAAGGACGAGACGGGGATGGGACGGGAGAGGGAAAAGAGGATGTTAGCCGCATTATCGGCTTGGAATCGGATTCGGGAAGACGGGAGGAACAAGGACGAAGATCACCGACGACGTCCTAAAAGCGGACACCGCGTTGTCCGAACGACCACACCGACACGATATTAAAACATTAAAATAATATATCGCCGGTGCTCGGATCACGTTATGGCCTTTGCGGGGGTTGCCACCCCGATGGGGCTTTTGACGCACACTGTCTCTGTTATAGCCACGTCGTTTCCCCTCTCCCTTTCTGCGAAACAGAAAACCACCGACCCCCGCTAACATTTCTTGCTCCTCGCAAAATCGTCATCTAGAAGAACGAACTAATCTGACCGCCGACGGAAGTTATGTCAGTCCAATCAGTGAAACAACCGAAATTAAGTGAAAACTTTGCAGATATCTCGGCGAATTGTATCTCGCGTGGTCCGTTATTGTTAAATATAGGGACGTTAGGTGGAAGGGGGCTGCGGGATCTAAGTAAGCGGCAGTTCATTAACGCCTCTCGGTTTAATTGCCGTATTAGCCTGAGCCATGTGTACACACGTGATTTGACGCTCGCGAGTTTCCCCGATTCACATGGGGATACACGCACACGAGCGATCCTGCCGAATTTCCGGCGGTTCCTGCGGCAATGGGAACCGTTGCCATCTGGAGCCACGAATACACGAGGTTATGGATAAGTCCACAAACGTATAGGATAGGACACATAGGACAGGGACGAGGAGGGGGGACGGGGGTATTTCAGGGAGGGTCGGACCCAATATCAGTGACTGTCTGTTTGTCCTGTGCTTCTAGCATCCGACGCCAATCTTGCGCCTTCGATGCGTTATATTGCGCTATTCGCGTCATGGTCTTCGCCACAATAACCTTTTTATTAAACGATAAATATGCGTCTGTGTACACGCCCCTGTCCTCGCCCGTCGTACAAGAAAAAATAGCCAATAATAGGCGGTTAATGGAAATCCACAACATTTCCCAGATTATACGGACAAGAATATTGACTAACAAGAAGACTGAGAATGTCTTTACTTAATGGTGCGTCGATTTGATGTTTCTGTCTGAAGCTTCGCGATGTGTTTCTGTTTCCTCCTCAGCAAAGCCCCGTTGCCTTCGACTTGGAGTCGTGCGTGGAGGGTGAGCTTTCACAAAGGCAGATTACATGAACCTCTTGGCTGCAAGGGGGGAAAGCATAGCTGCATTAACCGCAAACCGGACGGCCATTATTAGCAGGTACCTTGTTACCCGGCCAGTATGTTCGTCTTGTCGAATAATTAGAATGTTCTACGACTGTCGTGGCTTCCGTCTAAACAGACATCCCTGCGTTCCTGTTTCTTCAGAAGTCCGACTTAATTGCAAAGGATTCTTTAAGGGTTATTCGATCCCCGTCGCAAGGGCAGATCCTCTTTGAATAAAGATCCTATCTCCACGCTGATATTTTTCGTATTGGCAACATGTTTGTTCCCTTTGACCTGTACTTCGATTGACCGCAAAGATAATACAATATTTCCGCTGACGTACACGTGTAGCTAATGTTTCGCGACTTCTTTTTCTTGTAGCCTTGGCTAGGCGGGCAATAAGAGAGCACTGGACGGTCGTATCGGCAGTTGATCGAAGAAATAACGTCGTAAAATGAACAAGCGCGTAATCGTCGTTTCTCCCTGTCGGTCGTTTCCTTCCTTCCGCGCGGCATTTGCCTCTGGCAAAAAAATTCCATCCAACTGCCAATAACCGGCAAGAGCAGCGCGAGCTTCGAGGACCGAAGATTAATTATCACAAAGCGACGCGTGTTTGATGTCGGCGGAAATGTTGGTGCGCGGCTCGATTGATCGGTTAATTTAAAGGGACGGCAAGGAGGTCTGCCGGGGCGGAACGTTACGGCCCCGGGGTGCTAAGGGCGGCGGAGGACGAGGAAGAGGGGCAGGGGGGACTGGGACGGAGGTGGGGGTGAGAGAGACTTCGGTCGGAGGCAAAGCATAGAGTGGCTCTGTTCTGCTCTCGGTTCTGTTGTGCCGCCTTTCGTTCGCCTCGACACTCCGACAGCTCTTTCATCTGCGGATGATTACGGACTACTACTACTCCCCGCCGGTCTAAACAGCCTCTCCTCTCATTCGCCGACCCCTCCCCCCGCCGTGCCCGGTTTCCGTCTCCCTTCACCCGTCACCATCCATCCCTGACGCTTGGAAATTACTTATCCCACTGGAAAATAATTAACACGCTCTCATAAGCTACGAGAGCCCTACCTTTTTATGTCCCTACCTTTTTCCAACTCGATCAATCGGTCCCCCGGCCGTCACGTTTTCCCCATTTCAAACGTCCCTTTCAAGCATTTTTATAAAGTCATTGTATCGCTGCGAAATTTACTGTTAAAAAAGGACAGTACATTGATGCCCTCTTGGGGCAAGGCTAAATTACAGATTACACCTACGTATAGGTGTAATGGATTTGTAACCTCCTCCGTTACAAATATCAGGCCGAAGGGAACGTGATTCCCGAGTAAAGTATCAAGATACACGGAGAATATCGATCCTGATTATCGAGACGGGTCGTCGGGTAACGAGGATGTATTCATGTGCCGTATTAAGAGATATCGATGCCCCATTCCAGGCTGAGGGCTTCGACACGTTTCGCTGGTCCACGCATTTCTTACCCTTTTCACGATTATTCAATATTTACAGAGAACGGGTAGAGGAAAGATCGCTGCTTTGCCACAAAAATCACTCGATCGAGATTCATTAATAAGAGGATCACGTTTAACCTTACTGGCAATCTTGTTAGGCAGTTTGTTCGCCAAGGGAAACGGTTTTTCAGGGCGTGCGGATGTCGCGAAAATCGTGTGCGTCGTCCTCGTCGTTTCACCTGACTCCCGAGCTCCCCCGCGTCCCGTCGTTAACATTAACGTCAGGGGCTTTCTCGACGGAGTCACAATTATGCACCGGCGGAAATAACATTTACTTAGCCGAGTCGCGCCCGAGTATTGTGGGCCTGACACATATCACCTCAGCCACGTAACTTCTCCCGCTCGCCTTGTCCCCCTTTCTCCTCGTCTTCGTCGTCCTCGTCGCCGTCTTGCGACGGCAGCTTAAACTTGAGCCTCAACTTCCTGCCGCGCGTCGGAAGGACGCAACGTGTTGCATGATGTATTGGAGGACGCCAGAAGCGACAAGGTCGTAAATGAGAATCAAATTCGGTAAATTATTGCGCCGCCTGCGCCGGCGGATATCGAGTTTCCTCCGAGAAAATCCCGCCTAGCCCGAACCGGATGAATTAGATCTCCAATCCGGCTTCTTCGTCCGCGTTTAACGGATTTTAACAATTACTCGTCACCGGTTTTTCCCAGTTCGCAAACCATTGCCGTCTGCTGGGATTCGTTTCTTCTCTCGCTGCTTTTCGTTTTAATCAGAATTCGTGTTACGCAATTTTCTTCGCGAATATCGCGGTATTTTGGGGATCCTGCGAGGCGAAATGTACAGGCAGAACAGCTCTACGTCATTCTGTCGAGCCAATGGACCGAAAGATGTCGCCGGAGATTCTCGGCCGTCCTCGATTTGACCTTTTTGATCCGACAAAAACTAAGCAAGAAAACGCCAAGTCACGTCAAGTCCTCGGACATTACGGCGGAAGGGGGGAAGGGAAAATGACAAGAAAACGTTGAGATCGCGTCGAACGTCGCATGTGAATGTGTCTCGGGCGAGAGTAGAAAACAAGAAAATCTCGTCAGATTGACAGCTGGGCTTCGAGAACAAATTGAAAATACCTCGTAACTATGAACGGCCAGCAAAAAGTCGACCGTCATTTTTTCATTTTCCTTACTGCGTTATTGCTGTAATATCGACTTATTTATAGGAACCATGGGTTTGCCGGTAAAAAGCGAAATGGCAAGGAGCGGGGGGAGGGTAAACGGACAGGGTTGGTGGTGGTCGATTTGAAATTCCGAAACTTCTCTGATAACGACTGCGGGACTGGCAGCTAAGTAAGAAGGCGAGCGACGACGAACGGGAGACGGCGTTATCGGCGATCGTCGTCGTTTTTCCATCCTTATTTCCGCGGCTCTCGTCCAATGGAAAACCCGGAGGACGCGAGATCGTCTCGTTGCTTGTCAAGGAGCTCGGCAGAACGGAACTACTCCCGGTGAAATATTCATCGTGGAAGTTCCTTTCTGCGGTTAGTGCGCCATTCTTTCCTTCCCAAACGACGTTCCACCGTGCATCGCACGCGTCTCTGTGTTTGTGCGTCTGCAATTTGAAGACATTTCGGGGACAGGCCATCGTCCACGTTGTCGCCGTCGTCCTCCTTCTCATCCTATTTTCAGGCTCTGCTTAAGACCTATTCTTCGTTCATCGAAAGAACATGACTACCTACGCACAAACGAACGACATGATATTTTCACCGATTAAACTAAGAGAGTTAGACTGACATGGTTAAATTTAGCAGATCCAAGTAAGTCAATATAACCATGCATTCAGCCAAAGTCCATTGTTTATGAATCAATGAACGTTGTAAACGCAGGAAGGGGCCTGTATAAAACATTTCCCAGGGGAAAATTGTCGGAACGAAATACCTCCTTAGGGTTGTCGGTTTATTTCTTGGACCTCAGCGTCTTTCCATTGAGGAGGAACGCAAAACTCCGAGTTCTCGTCTTCTCCGAGGAGAATCAACAGCGAGTTTGCGTAACGTACTTACCCTCGCCGGGCTGGAAGTTTCCATCGGGCCGGAAAAAATGGGGGTCCTCGGTGCTGGCGGACAGAGTTGCATCGTCTATCGTGTCGTCCGTTTTCCTTTGACACGACAAAACGGATTGAAAGTGCCCGGCAAGTTTATTTGCGCAGTTATCTGTCGCTACAACTGCGCCGCGGGTTCAATTAGCGAATTAAACTTTTAAGCGCCGCTTCGTTTGACACCGCCCGGCCCCTTCGACACCCCCCTCCCCCCGGCCCATTGTTTACGCGTCTTTTGTTGAACTCCGCGGGAATTATGAGGGCGCTCGGTGATTTAAAGGCGCGCGGGCCAGCTCCGTCGAAAATCCCGGGCAGAGCAAAGGATTCACCTTATCCCTGCCTTTTCCACCCCCTTCTGTTTCCCCATAATCGCAATATTCCTGGCGCTCGAGTTTCCACCAAACAGACTTCAATGCAATTTTCCCTCCCTCAACGGCAACAACGATTGATAAAATGGCTACAAACTTGACAAACTACACAAAACAATTCTTAAACCTAAATTTATTTCCTCGATGACAGAAAATTGCAATTATAGGGCATAAAGATCGAAAGTTTGAATTGACTTATCTCGTACAAATTTTATTTTTTTCAAATCGTAGGAATTGATTCGTTGATTCTTTCCTCAGGGATTACGTATTGCGGTATTTCCTCGACACCTGCAGGTCTCGGCTGGCTGGAGGCGATTACGGTCGGGTCGAGTAAATCGAGAAGCACGTTTCTCAAGATCCTCGAAAAGCCTCTTCGGCGGAGTCGCGCGAGGAAGTCGCGTCGTTCGCTTTAGAGAGCCGGTTACGATCGCGGCCCTGAATTTCGCGAGTTTACGACAGATTAAGGCGACTCGAGCTACGGATCGGCTTAAGAGTGAGACGAGCGACGCGGTGCGGGGACGGATGCGCGATGTTCCGCGGCTCGTGGAAGCGAGAGGGAACGAAGAGGGAACCTCGGGTACAGGCAGACAGGGACGACACTGAGGGAAAGAGGGCAAGAGGAGGGGGGAAGAGTCGTGGATCCCACGGACGGAAGTTTCCTCCTCAAATTAACCAGCCCGAGAGACGCTACGTAAACCGAGATTATTATAATCTCTCCGAGGCCTGACTGCGGTAACATTAAACGACGCGCCCTTTGTTGCGCGGTGTGTGTACGTGCGCGAGAGAGGGAGAGACCGCCGATGAAATCCCACAGGGAGAAAGAAGGACGGAGAACAGCCTGCCACGGGTATAACATGGGGGAGGGGAAGGGGGGCGTTTTGCTAGAGCGGAGGAGGTACGTAAAGACCTCGGTTATCCTGGCTGCATGCGGCTCGCTCGACGTAGTTCGCTCGTGACTTTCCGATGCGTTCTCTCGTAATGAAACCCGGAAACGGATTAGCTCTAGAGTCCGCGATAACGGCTCGCCAAAAGCATCGGGAATGTCGGTATTTCAGGTCCACCCATTCACCCGGGAAACCCCGGGTCACGCACTCAGAAAACTTCACCTCCAATTCACCAGATCAATTTTTACGGTGAAGCAAATTTTCTCGGACGATCCGTAGTAACTTGATAATTTGTTGTTCGGAGAAAAGGGTTCACTCGATCAACGGCACATCGTTATCGTGTTATGATATTAATTGGCCTACGAGTGTGAATCGCAGTTAGAAATTCTATAAATCGCGGGTGAAACTACTTACGTTTGTTCGTCCGTAAAACTTAATGCCGTCGCGAGTCCCTTTCTCTGTCTCTCCTTCTCTCCGGCTCGTTCCTTTTTCACGCTCGGCGTTTCCCCATCGCGCTTAATCTTCAGCGGGTATTTATTCGCATAATAATAATAGTAACGCCGTTGGAGCGTTTTCAAGAATTATGGCTGTCCTTGCCTCGGACGATAAATGAGTCCGCAGGATTAGCTAAACAGTGGCTCAAAAATGTTATTATATAGTGGCATGAATATTCATCAAGCGGCGAATTCAGCGGCGGTTCGCCTTTAAAATGCGAGCCTCCCGACCCCAGGCAGCTCTTATTCCGCGATGAAATCGTTTTGACGCAGGGGAGTAAGTTTTTACGTCGACGCTGCGCCAAAGAAAACGATCGTCGCGCAGACATTATCAATCATGGAGTTTATCGGATCAAACAGCGACTCTACTTCTAATTATTATCCCATCTCATGATCTCTCACCATTAAGCGGAACGAGTGGAAGGACGCTCTCCTCGTGGAAAATTTCATTACCACCGATGTCTCGACTTTGATCGACCTCAGGAATGTCAGAGATTAATGCGTCGACGACAAAGTGGGGAAACAGATTAAAGAAAAAATGCCTCAGAGCTTGAACTTCTGTTTAGGGAAAAAAGGGGAGAAATCACGAGGTGTTATTAAAACTGCAAATATGCTTGGACGGGCAATTTAAGAGCGCTTCCTGCTTGAGAAATGAGATAGAAGTCGAACGGTTGATTTCGTCGTGTAGAACAGCGGCGCAGTAATTGGTAAAATGAATCTAAAGGTAAGAGAGATGGCCAATAAGGAAGGGCACGTAGAAGGCGGGACCGACGTTCAAATACTGCTCACCGATGGATATGTCCGGGTTCTGACAAACTACCAATTCCGCTGACTGTAATCAGTTTCATGAAAAATCTAAATAGCAGGTCCGCTCGTAAGAGCACCTCAGCAGCATCAAATTTTTACAACGAAAAATCCACGACGAGTCATTGGAAAAATTTCTTGATAAGTCTGATTTACGGCTTCGGCCGATTCATTGCTTGGCACATAATCTTTTTTAATCGAGTCATTCGCCCCACGCGAAATTATTCTCGCGTGTTTGCGGTAGCCCGCCAACTGCTCTGCACGATATTTCGCCAAGCAGAAAAATGCCCGTGTTACGAATGTATGCGTATAAATCTCGCGTGTGTGTTCGATCGGCAACGGGAGAGCGACGGTCACGCGAGTTCGCCCGGTGAACGGGCAAAGCGGCGATTAATTAAAAAGTACACTCGTTAAGCAGGATTACAAGCGTGCGATTGATGTTTTTGCCGGGACATTTTCGTAATCGCGTTAACCCGCCGAACGAATTCAATTTGCACTGGTCGCAGCTCGCCCGCATCGTCGATTGATTCGGACTGAATAATAATAAGCGGTCGCAGCCACGCCGAAGGTGCGATAATTAACGCTTTCACCGTGCGCTATCGCTGTCTCCCTTTCGCCCAAGATAGTACAACGATTTGCGTCAGCTGAATTTTTTGTTCTACCAAATTTATTCCTTTCAATGAAACCAAAAAAATGTCAATATTATTTCCTTTTACCTGTACAAACGAACTAGCCGTATCCAGATTACGTGATAATATTCTACAGTTTTCTAATTAACAAACCGTAGGGAATGTCAATTACAAATGATACTGATTGAGCGATGCCGACAGACAGGAAAGAACGCTCGTGGGGAAGAGCGTTGAAAATCGTTCGAACGGGGAAAAAAACGAGTAGTGACAGCCGTGGTAACGGGTCCGAGTACTTCGATAACGCGATAAGGCGAGGTTAAACCCATGTTTGGCGAGTAGGTTATAGGTTAAACGGTGAGCTAGGGGGTGCAACAGGTCGCGTGAACTTGGGTGAATTTTCTGTTCCAGGGCGTGCTGTCTGGCCCTCCGGTCCCCTTTTCTCTCTTCCTCTTGGCTCTCTCCCCTGGCCTCTCTCTCCCTCTCCCTCTCTTCCCGTCCGTTCTCCTCGGCGCGCCATCATTAGTCAATGTCGACGCTTGTAGCACGTGGAGCCCCGCAGAATGCAGCATCTGCCTGATATCCCCCTGTATCTCCGCTACAAATCCGCGCTGCGATCCCGCCGCAAAGTCGACCGTGTCCTCTCACTTTCCTCGCAAATGTACTCCGCCGTTCCCGTTGATGCGCGTCACTTTCCCCGACTTCCGCCCCGAACCCACGGCACGAAAAACGCAGTAACAGAAATGTACCAATAGAGAAGGACCCCCGTACATTTGCCGACTCGTTCTTTTTTCTCCATCAATTGTCACGTTATTTTTACATGAAAATTAGCAACGATTGTTTCATGTCGCGAGTAAGATTTGCATTAACTCAAAGTGCTTCGATGGGAAGATATGAAACGATCGCCCGAGAGCGTTTAACGTAAGATTTTGAAGACGTTTCCGTTTGGCGAAGGGAGTTCCACGAGTGGCGGGTTCAAGTAACGAACGAAAGCATCGCAGACGGGAGAAAGAGGGCCCGGCAGGGAAGAGGGGTAAGAACGAGGGGAGGGAAGGGTTAGCACCCGCAGAATTTAGCCAAGCCCTCGGCCGGTCGAAGAACAAAGCTTGATTTATTGTAATGAGTTTGCAGGAGTTAAGAGGTCTGCCCCTTTCCTTCCTTCGTTCCCCCCTCACCCCGAACTACCCCTTTGCCCGAGGACCGGTACGGCTCGATATTCAGACTGGTGCGGTTTTGATGGGGATCCTCGGATCAACCCCCGTCATAAACCCTTCTTAGCGGAGACCACCCTTCTAACCCCCTCTGAAATATGCATGAATCCCCTGCATACTGATTGCGTTATTTGTATCACCTACGAGAAAAGTCACCGCGAAATCGCTGTCCTGCACTCGCCGGAATTCAGTAATTCTCCGAAACAGTCAAAACTTCCTACTCGAAACGATCTTGATGAACGGAATTTTCCATAGACCTCAATCAATTAAGCGGAAAAATGGCGAACATTTTTCCGCGCGAGAAATACGTTTCGGGCGAAAACGTCAGCCCTGTCGAATTGTTTATGTTTTCTACGGGGCGGGGAACAAGTTGTCGATCGTCGTTCATCGATCATCGTGTCGCCGTGTCCACGCGATTCTCCAAGACGTATCTCGTGCAACGAGACGGGGACAAGAAAAAGAGCGATTGATGTTCCCCGGCGGACAGTGATGGAACAGTACGTCTTTCCCTGACACCAACGTACTTCCGATCACGTTCGATCGCCATAATTACTCGAGGGA
The DNA here is from genome assembly GCA_963989215.1 of Hedychridium roseum. Classification (NCBI taxonomy): domain Eukaryota; kingdom Metazoa; phylum Arthropoda; class Insecta; order Hymenoptera; family Chrysididae; genus Hedychridium; species Hedychridium roseum. Next base: position 7,913,651 of record OZ022310.1, on the reverse strand, counting down.
AAACGCCCCGGCGAATCGAAAAACCTAAAACACTTGAGCAATATTACAGGTTAAACAAGAATGTTGACTGATCATTATTCAAAAATTTACAGTACCGTTGACCTTCATTACCTGTTTATACTTTGGTCGATAACGTCATAATCTTCGGTTGATACTGAAGTACTGTTTTTTTGGGGGGTAATGGGAAAAGGCAGAGCGATAATCTTGACAGTTCGGAAAGCTGCAGCTATCAACGGAAGTCCGTGGAGAGCGTTCGCAGTGAAATCGATCATCCTTCGGCGAGAGACCGGATAGGCAAACGTGCCGGGCATTTCACGAGCGACGAAAACCGTAAAAATGAAGGAGGGCGCGTACGAAAAAAAGAAAAACAACCGAGCGAGAGACAGGGCGGTGAGGCGGCGGGGAGGGGGGTGTCGTGAACGCGCGATTTGGCGGGTCTGGTTGGTTGGAAACTGCTCGTCTCGTAGCGCATCGATTTCCCGGGGCTGCCGAAAACGCCTGAATTCATTGGGAATTGACGGGGGAGCCATAACTCCCGTCTCGGTTTGACGTTAATGCCTCCCCTACTTCGTGCCTCGCAGATAGGCAAGGGGGTTAAGCCCGCTGCGACATATTTATGGAGAGGGCGAGATGCTATCGGCCGGCGGGACTCTCCGGGTTTGCGCTTCGAATCGCGCCGGTTTCGCCGAAGCGCGGCCTTTCCTGCGATCTACTTCGCAATTATCGGCACCGCTGTTAATATCTGACTCGGCGCCCGTTATGTCTTTCCCCGTCTGCCGTTATACAGCCCTCCGCTTCGGGAAGGGGAGCCCGTTGGCCCTTGTATATTTTACGCCACGAACCCTCCACGCACGGTCCTTCCACTTTCAACAGCAACGAGCGTACACCAATTGCCATTTACTGAATTTTTCTTTATCTATAAAACTCAGTCTCAATGAATAACGATGGACGGTCGAAGAAATATTTATTCCTAGAGTGTTCCTTCTGTTCCTGGCCGCTGGACCTTTTGCTCCTTCGTTTTCAAAATGTACAGAAGGTAATAGAACGGTGTGAGGGGGATCTTTATTACGCTATTACGTTGGTTAGTGCTCCGAAATAACGGCGGGGTATAAATAAATGGTCGACGTAGGAGCATCGTAGTCCGAGATTCTTCCTTGGGTTTCGACGATTCGAGGAACCGAGGGGACCGTGTGTGACCGAATCACGATCGTACCAAGTGTGTTGGAAGAGGGTCGAGGGGTAAGACAGGGGGAGGCTCAGATGGAGGTAGAGATAGAGAGACCCGTCCTGCGGGGTAAGGTGGCTCGTCGACGTAGGAGGGACACGGGGAGGGGGTGGAAGGTGCGTGTAAATTAAAGGCGTCATAGATTTTCGTGGTAGCCCGCAGGATCAGGGCCTTAGATTTGCGTCCGGCAGATTACCCCGGGGGTGAAATGGGACAATGGGCGTTAGTCTGGGCCGACGGCGTATAAATAAGGATCCCCAGGAAGCATCTGGGGGCCAGGGGGCAGCCGACGGAGGAGAAAGAGGACGTCGTCGACGACGACGACGACGACGACGACGTAGGAGAGAGCGGGTGTTCGCGCTCGTTCGTTTGCTAGCGACGCGGTAGTGGCAAAGGGGCAGGGGGGGGGGGAGGGGGTGCTGCTGGGCTAGTGCTGAGACCGGTCGACCGTCCATCTTGGCCGTCGCCCTGGCGGTCCTTATCTGCGCTCACAGCTCCGCCGCTAGACGTCCGGTGATCTAGGGCACTTCTCTTGTCCCCCCTCTAACCTCCCCCCCCCATGCCTCCGAAACCCCTCGTCGTTTTCGCTCACGTCTCCACGCCACCTCCTCCTCCTTCCTCTTTTCCCGAGTGCTTCCCTTCTACCTTAATTATATCCGCCCTTGATGACCAGGTCGATTTCTTGTACCTCAGCCATCCCCACATGTCACAAGCAACGGAAAATAGGAATTAACCTACGATCACCCTTTACACTGTTCTACGATCGACCATTTTTTCAACTTATCACAACTGATCATGATTGACAGTTCCGACGAATGACAGATCTGCGTTAAGTCAAAAGGGGAAATGGCGTATTCCGATTAACATGGTGTATACGTGGTTAATATTTTACGAGATCCATGCCACGGTACAGGGCGTCGATGTTCTCTCTTTGTCGCTGGTAGTTGGGGTGGCGGTGGATCGACGACGAAGAGGAGGAACGAGACCGATCGTCCGTCCATGTTTTCGTGGATAAAACTGCCCTTGACCCTTCACCCGCATAATGAGCCGCTCTCTTCTATTATTCATACGATGCGTCTTGTCTCACCGCTTCGAGTCTACTCCCGTAACTTTCCCGTCACATCGGCTCGGCCCTACACCGATTTACTTTTCCCGTCGTTCTTTGCGCAAGGAAAAAACTATGCGACGAATATCGTAAGCTGGTCGATCGGTATGGAACGAACTCATTGGAGACGGTGAAGCCTTTCGACGCAATTGGCTTCTGGAAAAATATCCGTCGTTCGCGGCAGACATTGAGTGTTAGTTCCTCCTGCTTGGAGTTTTCCGGGATGTACGTAAGTGGCGTCGAGACGAAGAGTAAATGGGGCTCATCGAGGTGCCGCGCGACGCCGTGAAGCAATTTCTTAATTTTTCCCCGCCGCGAGCCAACCGGCCGTTTTATTTGGTGCTTGGCACTGGTTTGAGTCCGTTGCCCGCCGGCGGAACGTGAGGTAGTTGATGATCATGAAGGAAGGGTCACACAGCCAGAGAGGAGACAATGAACGTGTCTCGCGAGCCAAGTGTACCCCGGCACCCTCTTTCATCCCTCTTCCCACTTCCATACCCATCGTCCATCCCTTCGGCCACCCTTACCTTTTGCACCGTCCTCCAGGACACTCCTTCTGCCTTGCACCGACCAACTGCGTTATTACCTTCAGAGGAAACATATTATTCCCTATTCCTAAAAATCTTTTTAACGCACAAAGTCTTTCATTGTCCACTTCGCATTATTGTCTTATTTTACATTTTATTCTTCTTTAAGTCCTACTTTTCTTTCTCGTATGCTTAACTTTTTGGGCAGGTCTGCTTCGTAATTCTTCCGTTGGTCGACATATCGTGGAGAATCGTCCGCTGGCCATTCTCTTCTTTGCCGGACAATCTCGGGAATCAATATAGCAGTCAGCCGACTCGCAAGCACTCCATTCCGTGTCGCTGGTCTTTCTGCAGCCGCTTGTTTCGCCGCCTGCTACTGCGCCAACAGCCTTGTAATTAAACCGGCTTCTAATGTACCGGCCAGACTATTGCCGTTACGCCGTCGCATTACCTTCGCTCGCTCGCCAAGGTAAAAAGCTCCGTCCCACCTACAATGATACGCACTCAGCTGTACTAATCGCCGAGCGAAGAAGCAGCTTTCAATGTTTTAAAACAGATGAATAAAAAGTTAACAACAATCGGGCTTCCGAGCATGTTTGCCTTAGGGATCGAATTTTCTTGCTCAAGGCTCAACTCTTGTCTCGAATCATCCCCAATGAATACAATTTTCTGGGTCAAAGCTAACTTGTCCCGTGTAGGTGTTTGCATTCTAATGTTCCTTGGGAGGAGCGTAACGGCGAATACATCGACCTGTCCGTGTCGAAAGTCTGTCGACGAAGGTATCTGCGGTTTTCGCAGAAGCTGTGAGTCCGCCACCCTCGGCATTCGAGAGTCCTCGGGGTGTCGTAAGGGAGTCTCGTCACACAGTTGTCTGTGCATACCGAATGAACGGCACACTCCACGATCTCGGTCGGTCCTCATGAAATCTTGAGCGCGGCAGGGCGTACTTATCGAACGTCCTCGGCACTCGGTCGAACCCTCCTGCGGGACGAGGATACCTACCGTCCCCCGAAAACAAGCCCCTCGAACGAGCCTGTCGGCCGGCAGAAACCGTGACCGCGGCCCTGCCGAAATGTCACGTGGCCAGGAGGTGTCTCGTGTGCTAAATATTCCAGCTGGATAGTCGGAATATCAGAGGAGCGGCCTCACCTGTGGACGCTTCAAAGTCCAAAGAAGTCGCTGAGAGGCCGGGGAAAAACCTTGAGAGTGGTTTTCCACGAGTCCAAGGTGAAAGATAGATTACAACGGACTCCTGAGTCCACCCTCTCGAGAATCCCTGGCTTCTGAATATTCCCTAGAATGACTTTTTCATGCAGGTGGAAAGGACGTAAGGAGAAACAGGACTGAATACAACGGACGTAGTGGCCGTTCTTCATTAGAGATTTTAAGAAAAAATGAGAAAGATGCATCTGAGAAAAGGAAGGGGTTCTATGAAGACCTGCGCAGGTGGAACACCTAGCCCGTCTTTCCGGGGGGAGAAGATCGAGGCGGTGGGTGGCAGGGATAAAGGCGCGGGAGAAACCGGGTAGTATTCACTGGATGGGCAAAACGACTCCGGGAAACGGCGGGGTTGTACGAATACACCCGGCAATTGAACTCCTTCCGTTTATTGCTTCTAATTAAACGACCGAGATATTTCTGCTACGTTTCATTAGCGTAGAGCCGAACTCACGGAGCTGGGTTAATGCATTGCCCAAGTCGCTCTCCTTACGGAACGGCCGAGAAAATTTCGTCCTTCTCTCGTCTCCTTTCAGTCACGTACGCCCCTCGCTGCGCTTTTCCATTCTCCTCCTCCTCCCCTCCCACCCTACCTCCACCGGCGCCGCTGAAGCGATACATTTTTCACGGCTAGACGAGCTTAAGATCGCTCGATTATGCGCGATTTCCACTCGCGGCAAACTCCCTCGGATACGTGGAAAGTCAAGACCGACGGGTGCTCCTCTAATGGCCTTGTTTATATCTATCAGCCTGCAAATTGACCGCATAAATACGCGCCTGAATATGCATCCATCTCTTTTAAAGCGACGCAATCCTCGTGATTTGTCGCCGGCCACGGCGAACTAGTCCTCAGACTGGCACTGATTTAAAACTATCTCCACGTCGTATTTCTCGACAATTAATCGAACCTAGTCGCACGGCCAAAGACTAGCAAGGCGGAGGATCTATTTAGCCGCACACGATATTCCCTCGAAACAACCGTGACACTAGATTTTAATAGCAACCGTAAATTCTGCAGCTGTAACGACGTTCGAGGTTTTCGAAAATTCCGCATTGACCAACGTGTTGTAGTTCTCATTACGGTCCAATTAATTCGTATTAGAAAATCTCGGCCGAACACCTACGACCAGTCAACCATGATTTTCCTGCGGCAAAGATCGACGCGTGTCTGTAGCATTTGACGAAAAGAATTGAAGACATTCGTACGTATGACGGTGTCCATTGAAACGAGAAGTGCGAAAAAGACGGAGGTTAAGAAGAAAGACGGAGACACTCGCGCCAATTCTAATTTTGCGCTGGCCCGGTTAATATCTCGTCGTAGCGAGAAGCCGGCGATAAATCTCCGGATTCATTATCATAAATTGGCCGGACGGGTCGGGCTCGACGTGTCCGTCGGACGGTTGATGCCGCGAACACGGGGAGAAGAGAGCAGGATCGCCGGTTTCTGCCCGGCGACGAGGAGGATGACAGATCAAAGCGGAGGTGAGAAAGGAGTTCGATTCGCGCCTTTGCACGCCCGGCATCCTCGTAAAAACGTCGTTTCACTCGGGCCTTTTTCTCGGGCGACACCTCAGCGCCGGCAGAAAATTTTACGATAATTATTATCGATGTCCTACACGGCTCTCGTTACACGCATTACGTCTTCGCGCCCCCGTCTTTTCCCCTCGTCAATCCCTCGGCGCATCATCTTTCCCGTAGAATTCCCTGTCAATCGAAGTACATCGCGGGAGTTCGTGCACTTGCGGAACGTCCGAGTCCGCGGGTTAGTTGAAATTTCGCCAGAAGAATGTCTGCGCGGCCTCGGCTTCTCCTTCCTCGGTGCCCCCTTTTTCCTCCTTTTTCCTGGGAGGCTCGGTCCGCCGTTTATGCCGGGGTCGGCATTCGATTTATGGATTCGAGAACTCGTCCGTCCACTTGGACGACGTCGCGGACATAGGGAAAAATACGCGTCCGAGCTGGCCCGCGCAAAAAGTAATCTGCTGTGGTATTAAGCGGGGGAATTTACGACGAAAGAAGTGGCGTTTAATGAGAAGCGGTTTGACGGAGGTGCGAAGAATTTTGAGGCCTCGCCCGTCCGAACGACACATCAAAGCGGAGCTGAGAAAGGAGATCAATTCGCTCGTACGTACGATCTGTCTCCTCGTAAAACTATCCTTCCGTTAGTTTCCCCGCCGTGTTTTTTCATTTCTCCTTCGCTTCTGCTTTCGTTCGAGTGCGTGCGCGCGAGGTCGCTGCCCGATTTACGATCCGACAATTTTGAAGGAGCGACTCAGCTCACTGCCGAGCCTCAACGCTTCGCTCAGAGAGGCAAATAAGCCAATAGGAATGTTCAAACTGACCTCCAATATCTTGCCCCTTAGAAATATTCTCGACATATAACAATATCCTCCACGAGTCGTAGGAAAAAATAATTCTTCGGCATGAATTATCCGGTGACATAAAAGACTTTAAAATAGCCCAGTCTGACGTTGACGGTTGAGAAAATTCGACGGACCATGGCGAAGTTACTTTTTGCCGGTTGGTCGCGAAGGAACCGGTTGGTCGTAATAATAGAGACCCGTCTGGTGCGTGCAATTTCTTCGGACAAACGTTCCAAGACGGTATCTCTCTATTTTTACTCGGTATTGTGGAGAATGCGAAGGGGCATCTGCCGACGTGGACAAGCAACTAACGATTTGCCCCGTAACGATCGCTAATTGCGATATGAAACATTAGGAAATCCGTTGGCTGCTCGTTTTATTACACCCCGCCCGAAATAAACTCTTGTTTTCGCTATAATCAACGAGACACCGTATTCATCTTCCCTGCGCACGACAATTCGTGCGTTAAACGTGCGCGAAGACAAATAGGAAATATCAGTACAAGGTTCTCCGTGGAAAATTCACTGCTGGCCAGTGGTTTCCATTTGCGGGCGCGTTTAAGGCTCAGTCCGGGGAAACGAAGGGAATGTAAAATAGGGCAGGGTCTTGTAAAAAGACTGCGGCGATGAAGCGAAGGACGTGGCGAAGGCAGTTTAACTGGCATTCCAGCGCGCCTCGAGGTGCTGTCGGGGAAAAATTGGGGGGGAGGAGAGGAGCGGTCTCGGCAGGAATGGCGGGAGAGTTCCTCGAGAAGTCAGCACCGTTCCTTGTCTTCCTCCCGCGCGTAATCTGGAAACGCTTGTCTCGGCTTAAACGAACCTTGCCCGCTAATACGCGAGTGATTAATTATCACAAGGCTACGCGGAGTTGCGATCTTTCTGCATCGGGCCCTTAATGGAAATAACTAAGTATTGTTCGGATGCATGCCTTCCGTACGGAAACGATCCATCACGGTCCGGATAATTAGTACAGCCGTGCTTGCGCGTATAATCATCACTCGGAATAGTAATAGCCGGCCGTACACGTGCAATAGCATACACGGCTATCTCTTTCTCGTTTAACTCTGGTTTCCTCTTTCGCTCTCGCTCCCACGCGTTCTCCCGTTCGCTCCTTGTCTGCCCCTTCCCCACTTCTCCTCGGCGAGGGGCCCTCGACGCACCGAGAGGTGCGAACCGTCGCAACGGCTGCCATAAGCGACCCAGGACGGCCCCGTGAGCCTGTGTAAACGGCTGTCCCCCACACATTGCTGGCAATGTCCGCAGCGTTACGGCCGGCTTACGCTCTCGGACGATAGCCCGATGATGATACGCCGGCTAATTATTGCTAGCACCTTCCCGCCTGGCCGTTAAACAACCGGCGGCAACACACGTCACGAATGATGTCTCGTCAGTACCGTAACAAACGCCCTGCCCGTGCGTTCGACCTTATCTGCGTCCAGGAAATGTCCGCAAATTGCAATGCACCTTGGAGAAATAAGGGGACGTAATAACCAGCCTCGAGTCACGGGATTGCGCAAAAATACAATTGCGTCTCGTCAATATTTCTACGCCTATTTCTCTGTACTTGGTGGTTTTTAACCGAGACGAGAAAGACAGTACTGGGTATCGCACGATCGGAGTGTTATTACAAAGGGAGGAGATCGTTCCCAGCGATGGAGGTTGAAACCTTTTACATTATTATAGTAGAATACAGGAATCTTGAGGTCCTCCCGTACGACTACCGCGACGATTTCGCAGCGAGATTAACACTGCGCGACTTTTTCTTCGCGTGTAACACCAGCTGGAGGACAGTTAGTGCTTTTTAACGAGGGAAAGACATGTGAGTTTCTCTCGGCCGATACGAATCGCCGGCAAATCCCGCTAGCGACAATAACGAGCGAGGAGTTTACCTCACGCGTTCCCGTTTAACGCGAAATTTCGGCTTCGAAGAAGAGACGCGAATGAGGGCGAGGGGGCGGGGTCCTTCCGGCGGAGCTGCGCAAAACTTTGGAAAAATCAATCCCTCGCGCGCGGTATACGCCGGTGTCGTTGCAATTCATTTGCATGGGAATTACACCCCACGGAGACTGCAGCAGAGCCGGGTATCGATTTTAAGTGGGCCGCCTGTCCCGTCAGCCTCCTGTCTCGTCTTCTCTCGGACAGAAGCCACTCCAAGTCGCGCAAGCGCCGCCACGTACGAACGTTTCTCGTTTCTACGCCTCAGATTCCAGAAGGGACCGGCGAAAAGGACCTATCCACGGCAATCACAATTCTCTGCGAGAACGCGTATATACGAAAAACTTTTCCCACTTGCACGAAAAAAAGGAACACTATCGATGCATACAAGATAATTTCAAATCAAATATTTTCCATGCTTAGTCGTGTTTTTGTAAATAGTTTTATCAATATTCTTAATGTAATGTAATGATAGGATGAGCTCGCGAAGGTAACAATGGTTTATAATTATTATTGATAATTTTAAAACAAGATTTAACTGTTCTTCCTGTTCTCTTTTTATACGTAGTTGAGTTAATTCCGTGTCTAATGCAATACTTTGCGTCGGTAAGATGAGAGATTTGGCGTCTTGTGTAAGCATAAAACATGGCTTAACCGACAGGGTCGTAAATTTGCCCGACTTCCGTCGTCAGGTCGTTGTTCACGTCCAACGAATCTTTCAAGAACGTTTCTTGGAGATCCGAGCCGTCTATTCTCAGATCAACTCGGTTGGCTCGTCGACATTGTTGCACACGGCAGAGCTGCTACTAATCGACATACCTAAGACCCCATTAAAACATGAACGAATGTCTGCAGCAGTTAGCGTGTCTTCTTTTTACCGCGACATTTTGATCGTCCGTGAAATTCGATGGGACGTAAAGTATCGTACTGTACGAAATGATGAGCATATTTTTGTCCGAACAAGAATGGCTCAGCGGTCGAATTTTTCCCTGTGTTGCAACGATCCGAATCGCGGTTCACTAAATACGAGATCGGGCGAACAAAATATTTCAACGGGCGCGTTAATCGCGCCATGGCCGGCCTTTTTTCCGCCGGTATTCCACAGGTATTTGGCCGCGGAGGGGGGTGGCCGCGGGGAAGGTCGTTTCGTCTGGTTCGCGGGAGTTTACGAATAATACAGGAGTTTGAAAGTAGCTCTGCCGCGGGAAAAGTCGGTGGTTTAGCATCGGTATCCAGCGGGGAGTAGCGTGTATACGGGCGCGGGGTAAGTTAGGCATCCCCCGGTGGCCAGTACGTAAGGACAATAAGCCAAAAAGTTGCCGCGGCAAGATAGCTAGAGACGACGGAGGTCGGGCCGGGGGGCAGTTACCCGTTATGAAGCTCAGGGGTGAAGTCAAGATTGTAATTAGCCGGCGCTAAGTTTCGAGGTTTCCCCGGCAGATATTTGCATGCGATCCCCGAGCTCCCTTCGTGCCACCTATAGCGGGGCTCTACGTTGCCCCCTTACAGACAGCACGCGTTTACACGATCCTCCGAGATGGAGGGGGGTGGGCCGAGCTTGAACGAGAATAAAAGAGATAGCCGGAGATAGGGAGATATCAGGAAAGAGACGTGGAAGAATAGTAAGAAGCTGTTTTAAACGACGGAACGAAGGGGGAGGGGGGAGTTTCGAAGGACCCGCCCCTCCTTCGCAGCCGCGAAACGAAGGGAAATTAGACGAGAGGAAACGGAGGAATTGTTCGGTTGGTCAGAAGTTCCGGAAGAAGGGAAGAAATAGAAATAGAGGCAAACTGGAGCCACTGGATTCGCGGCACGTATCAAAATTTCGTATTGTTTGCCACGGTGCAGTCTTAACGACTTGCCTCTTTCAGCCGGGACTTAACTAGCGTTACGCTAGTTTTGCATTCTTCCTATATAATCCGGCGGACTAACGATAACGCGCTCTGCAAGATATTGCGGAGATAGTAAAACGTGTACACATCGTCCGGTGGGAGAAAGGGGGCCAAACGTTACGGTTTCGTCGAGAAAAATGCACGCGAATTTCAAAGTGTTGTACGTAGTTGAATCACGTTTCGCAGTGTTTCACCCTGCAGCCGGGATATTCGAAACTTTCGAAGCAACTTCTTTTCAACGCTTTTAATACCAGCTTCCGAGCCCTCTGCGCAAAGTTGGAATCTGGTTTTAGAATGCACAGGAAATTATTAGATGAATCCGGAGGACCACTGTTTTCCTATTTCACGATGATTCTTCGCGAAGCGTCGTAATTACGAGTAAGACAATACTGTCGAGGCAAATATCGCGCCGAATAACATACTGGCAGTTTCCCTCTGGAACGAGCTGCCCGAGGATGGCGAATCTACGCGTCTGGCTCACTCGTCGGTCTGCCGTCGATGAATAAATAACGACCGAGCGAGCCTTCCCGGCGATAAAAGTGTCGAGTGCCGGGGGAAGGGGGCAAGAGAACGAGGAAGACAGAGTCGAGTTTTATTGTCAACGATCGTGGCTATGGACGTGAATGAGCCTGGAATAAAAATAGTCTCACTTCGAAGACGAAGGAAGCTGCCGAGATCATGGGGAGACGGAAGAACGGGGGGAAGGGGGACTCCCCCGGCTTGGGGTGGGGGTTGTAGGGTGCCCTCTGTCTCTGTTAATGCATCGCCTCCGGAATGGCCGATTAATTCCAACTACGGGAAGGAAGCGACTATAACTCGTCTCCGAGGAAACATTCTTAATCCGCGCACTCTTTATTCCGCGGCACACCCTTCCACGTCTTCCAGGAGATTCTCTCGCTTCCTCGCCTGATATTTCTTCCCTTCGATCCCCGCCTTCCTCGTCGTCCTTCCAAGAAATCACTTTCCTCCTTTGCATTCGTTCGCCCTTATCCCCCCTCCTTCGATGCTCCTTTGTCCTCTTCCTCTCTTCTCGTCCGCTTTTCGCTGAAATCTCGCACTGCTCTTGAACGCACGTATGTACGTTCCAGCGACGATTCGTGAACAGCAGCTAGGACACTGCCACTGGCGATATAATATGTTTCTTCGCTGAAGGAGAGCACTGGCCATTGGACGCTCACGCCAGTTGCTCTTATTAGGATTCCACGCGGCGGTGGTTTATCGGAAACAAAGTTTTCATCCCTCCTGCCTCTCTATATTCTTGTCCGTTTCCCCTTTTTTCAACCTTCCTTCTTACGCCTTTCCTATTTTCTCATGCTTTTTTTTCGTCGTCTTTAATCTTTAAACATTCTTTTCCCTGGATCAAAGCCTACGCTCCCAAATTTCAGCATTTAACGTGTGATATTTTTGTATCTAAGGCCAGTAAAATGGATTTTGAGAGTGTATTTTTAGTTCCTCAGCGTTCCATTGGAATCCGATTGCGATGCTTTATTCTATTGGTTCTGTCAAAGTTTTTCGTCGTATATCGGATTTTAACCACCTCCCGCTCGAGCCGGTAATACAAATATTTCCAGCTAACGGAAGGAACCGCGAGCAGATAACTTCGTTTCCCTGGCTTCTGGTATTTCACCGATACGAAAACATGTTTTGATCCTCCGACGGATATAAATATGTAACGTCTTCCGTTGGGCGAATTTCACTGCTTTTTTACGTGTCGCCCCCGGGAATCTTTGCGATCCGTTTTTCGTAAACGTGCCTGCTGGAAGGATTATGGCCGGGCGGGACACGTACGGCAATTACAGCCCGGCCAGCACGGAAAATAGAAGGGGTTTCTATCCTCCGATTGTTATCTACACGTGTTGTTTATTGATTGTCTCGTTGTCTCGAAGCAACCGGGAACGTACGTCGTCCGGCCCGGCAAGCACGGCTGCCGGTAATTGCCCCGCGCGAAGAGTCACGACAAAATCTACGTTCTACGCGTGTGCGCGAAGAATTAAATTCCACGAATGGATTAAGGCCGGACGCGAAATTGTCAGCGTACTGAAACCAATAACGTCCCACGCGTGACTATCCTACAAGGATCCCTGTCATTGGCTCACGAAATTATAAGAATTTATAAGAATTCATAAGACCGCATTAAAACGGAGCAAACTTGTTAATAATGTGAGCAAGTTATTTTCATGTATTGTACAATTTTTCCTCTATCACCGGGGATTCTATCGACTTATCCTCCCCCTACCCTTCAATTCCGACCGATAAAAACCGTAAACTACGGGGGATAGGGGCGTGTATAGCCGAGCGAAATTCCGGCGGGAAGTTCGAACCGATCTCGACCGGAGTTCCACATCCAATTTTCCTCGCATGATCCCGCGATGAACGGCGCGCGTAGATCGAGAGACTTTCCTCGATGTCAGGGAACGAACGAGGAATTGCGGGGCGGGGGTGGGGGGGATGACTTGAAACACCGTGCTCGGCCGCTCCCCCATCGAAATCGACGAATGCAAGGCACTCCGGCGAATTCCTCGGAGAAATCTTCGGGGCGTTACATCATGCGCCGTTGTTGGCAACAAATTTGTTTCGTATTGTGCCAGTCCCCGCGCGAGAAATGCGCGAGATACATGGTCCTCCCTACGCGCTATCGGCCCGATAGAAAAACACCGGGGGATGAACGCGTGACCCGGAGATGGAAAGGGGGAGGGAACCGCGTAGCACAGAAAACGATAGAGTTGAGCGCTGAAAAATTTGTCCACGGGGTCTGAGCCATCGACAAGAAAATCAACTCACCAAGAGTTGTAAATCTGTCAAAGGACCGAAACACCTCGTGGATTCGTAATTCTTCTCTCTTCTTTATAATATCAGTGGGGAAAAAATGATCGTTCATTTTCCCGTGAATCTGAAATATTGAGAGTCTGTTAATTTTTCCAACGAGGCATTGAACTTCTGCGTAGGCGTCTTCTTGTTCCCCCCGGGTTTTTCTCGTTTCGGTGGGGAAGGACGGGCGGGCCCGACGCGGGGTTCTTCCACGTGCGTCGTAGGTGCCGGAGACCCTGAGCGTGTAGGTCGTTAACGGTATGCCATTCTCGATAAGAGGCCTTGCAAGGACGACGCTGATCGCGCGCGACGTGTAGGCAAGCTGCTCGTAAAGTGTTTAGTCGCAGGGACGGTCGAGGGGGAGGGGGGGTTTGGTCGGGAGGGGCGGATGAGTTAAACTCCACGAGGTCTGACGGTAATAATTGAGTGCCGCTCTGTCTAGTTAACACCTCGCACCGGCGCTGCCGGCTGGCTCTCGTCAGTTTATCGACTAAACGACAGCGATGCGTGACAAATCCATCTTGCCTTAACCGCCGGCGCCGAAACGATTATCGACGCCGGCGCCCGTTCCTCGCGAGGTACGGTCTACTGGAAACAACGCCCCCTCACCCCGGAAGAAGCAAATCTTGTCGACGAACCGAGAACGTTCCCGTCAAATTTCGCCAAAGATTAAGAGAAACCTGCGAAGGGCCCACGGGAGATGGAGAGCAATGAATTTTCTCTGATAGTTCGCGTTGAATGCCAATAAGTCACGGACCGTTGCCGCGCGAACAAACCTTGCTAAAAGTATACGCGGACACCGTAGCGCCGGGTGGGGAAGGAGGGATCTTGTAGTTTGCTTTTTCGCTCGGGGAAAAAGCTCGGGCCGTCCACGCGCGAAAGCTCATCGGCGTTATCTTCGTCTGGTAAACCGTCGTAGGAGTCTTTCTTGCGGCCATACGTAGAGCAAGCTCGGAAAGATTTACGTGACGGTCCGCCAGCGGAAGATATCGGTGCTGGTGTCTTCGGGGGGGCGAGGAGGGGGACGGTCGTTCCCCGGCAGTTTCCATTTCGCGAGTCGCGCAGCTTTTTCTCCCAAGTATCTAGGACCCGCGCGAACGGGCGCAGAGGGAGGGGGACGGGGGATTAGCGGGCCGCGTGCGTTGCGCGCAAGAAACACGGAGGAAACGAGCCGAGGGGATTCGTTCGACCGAGATCCGCGAGAGGAGTTCGGCTCTCGAGTGAATAATTAAATTACGCGGCCGAGAGGGCCGGCGTCGTCGACGAAAGCGACTGAGCCGTAGGCCGGGGAAGGGAGGAGGAGAGGGGGGGGGTGCAGGTGGACGGGCGGCTCCATCCGGAAGGGTGGAAATCCGGGGAAGGGCGAGGAAGAAGACGAGAGGGGGGGGGTGAAGGGAGTTCCAAGTTGAAATTTCACGCGCCATTGTTCGATCTCGCCGAAGGAATAGGAGTTAGGAGCATTTAGGGAGCGGCAAGCAGGCACGGGGCGTTGAATTACGGTCGTAGATACGCCGGGACGTGGCGGAGAGATGCCAAGAGGGACGGGGAAGCCGAGGGCCAAGGAGGGGGAGGGAAGGTCGAGCTGACACCGGGCCGCTGGATGAGGCGGCAATGGAGAGTGGAAGACGAAGACCCATCCGCTGAGACTTTAATTCCAAGCTACATCCACGGGGCCGCAGAACCCGGCGATTCCTCGGCCTAAACGACTTCGATTTCCAACGGCTCGCCTAACGAGATTAATCGGCCTCCCTTTATGCGTGCGCTTCGCCGATCCCCGTCCCCGGAGGAAGCCAATTCTCGTCAGCTTCTAACTGACAGAATTGCCATCGCTATGACAGACAAGAAACTCCACATATGAAAAGGATCATTCGCAACTGAATACTAAAAATGACACCGCAATTAATCATTCAGGAATATTCCTTCGAACGGTGGATGGATTCCTTTCAACGGTGTCCTGTTAGTGCTTACAAACCGGCGATAGTCAGGCTTGGTTCTTCGTTGGGAAGCGAGGAATATGAGGATATTCTGCTTGACTAGATCCTGAGAGACCTCGTATCGAATGGATTGTCCAGTAGCGTTTTAGGGAGAAGACTCAAAGGTGAAGAGCGCGAGGCTAAGAGTTAGCGTGGCTGGATGGTTCGTAGGAGAACCCCGAACGAAAGGGGGAAGAACAGGAGGGGAGGGGGGATCGAGGAGGAAATGAAAGGCGGAGTTGAAGGCAGAAGAAGAAGAAGAAGAAGGGAGAAGAAGAGGGACCCGCATTCTCGGAGATTATCGTGCTCGCCATCAGCGTATCACGGCGTCACAGGACAAGATTTATATGTAGAGTTTATTGTCGCTGAGTCCGCCCTACTGCGTTTTATGGATGTTTTTCGAAGGAGCACTGCCGCCCGCGTGATCTATCGCGGCACCCTCACCGTGCCTTCCGCCCCCGGTTCTTTCAGCCCCTCTTTCTCTCTGGCCCCCCACCCCCTGGGCGAGCCTTTCCTCGTTCTCCTCCCTGGCCGACGGTTCACTCTCTCCCTCTCCTTTCGTCTCGGCGGTTCGTCCTGTTCCGGCGCATAAGGGTGGCATCGAGGTAGATGGAGGGATTCCTAATGAACGCCCCGACTGAGTCTCTTTCTCTTTCGCTCGACTTCTCCCTTCCCCCCCTGCTCCCTCTCCGCCCCTTAACCGCTGTACCGAGCGACGTCGGTGCTTCCTCGTCCTTCGCCGTTCCCGTCGTCCTCCCTTTTTCTCCTTCCGTCTCCCTTTCTTCCAGCTATCTCCGCTACCCTGCCGTTTTCCCTCGGACTCGCCGTTTCCCTTGCGACCCCTCACCTTCCTTCCACGAGCTCGTTTCTGTAGCCAGAGCCACGCCACGTCGCTCGGCTCCACACATTAACGCGAGATTTATACCGCGGAATCCTGGACGATATCGCATTTACATTTTTGTCGCATCACTATAAACCACCTAGCTACCCACCTACGTTCAACCCCCGCTGCTCTTCCCTATCTCCTTTCCTTCTGACGAGATACTACCCCGTCTGCTGACGACCTCCAAAGCAAGAATGCCTCTAGAACTCCGTTATCCTATATCAACAGCTTTACCAATTAGTACAAGCAGAACTCCTATTAAAATTCTTCGTTCGTTAAATCACTAAAAATTCACTTTGGTATATTGATGTCACTGAATTCAATGATCGACCATGTTGACCAAGTTTTCCTTGACAAAGAAACCACTGTCTTTGAAATGTCCCGGGACCATTCGAGCGACCTGGGATCCACGTAAACACGTGAACGCGGAAGAGGGAGATACATGGCGGTAATACGTTACACGTGTTACCGGCCAGCACGTACGGGTTACATCCGGCAGTCAATCGCTCTAATAGTCGCACTCTCTACTGCGAGGACGTATAACGACGACCACCCCCTTCCCCCTCCTGGCGATCGTCAAGCCTTGCCCCATCCCTTTCCACTTGTCCTATTTGCTTATCTGTCCATCCTCTCTTCTCCGTCTTCGTTTTTCCTCCCACGCCTGTCTTCTTCCCTCACTTCCCCCTCTTTCGCGCATTCCTGCACCCTTTCAGCGTATTCACGGCTCGCAAATCGTCCTTCAACCCCCTTCCTGCACCGTACTGCCGGACTTGACCGTGACAAAGTTGGTCGATGAAAAACTTTTTCAGTCTAACGTCCCGATAAACGGTTCCATCGTCATCCTGCAAATACAAACTACAAGCGTGGAGAAACCCCACGTGAGATTCAGGAAGACATCTTTCATCGTACAGTGAGTCATAAACGAGGATCGAGTTTATGTTCCTGCAAGGAAGAGGATGAAACGAAAGTACCAGGCAGGATTAAAAATCTGCCTAGCGTTGCGAAGGGGAATTCATCACCTTCGAGGCGATGTATAATATTTTTCGTGGACATCGCGGGGGGTTGGTAGAATGCGGAATGCCTCGGGAGTTTCCTGACGTCGGCAGTCTAATTAAGACCGTGGCTCCATCGGTGCCTGGATTATTCACGCGTCCTTGGCAGTCTTATTATGCGCGTTTAACGAAGCTGAGCTGATTATATCAATAAATTAAGGAAAGCTACAGCCTCTCTCTGCCCCCTCCCGCGTACGTCTCGGGCAATTCCCCACCCCTTGGACTCTCCTGGCAGTCCAGCGTATGTATCCAACCGTATACCCGGGGCTGCTCTGCGAGGCGTACATCACCGACGTCCTGCTTGCTCCGCCTTGAGTTATGCTCGACAATTATACCTATCTGGCCGCGCGGTGGGCGTTATTATCATATTATACCGCGTTACACCTCGCGTCTATGCGAGCCGTACACGCGCGACTCTATCCTACTACTGCTCCTCCAGATATCTCGGGGTCGTCGGCCCGGTGATCCACCGTATCCTTCCTCCCCCTCTCCCCTCACACATTCCCTTAATCTTACGTTTAACGTCACAACACTTGTCTCTGACATTTCAAAGACTCGAAGCATGCTTCGAAGCGTCGCATTGGCCGGGCTATGAGCGTCCGATCGTTCGAGGGACAGCAAGGTTGGTTAATTGCACTGATTAGCGCCGCTCGGTTTAAGGCCGATCCGATGGATCGTCGATTAGGGGGCCAAAGTCCGGAAGGTGTCGCGGGTTCGACGCGACGGTTCCGGTTGGTCAATGGATCGATCGGCCCCGGTACGCGCGTACGTTCTGCGTCTCCCTCGTTTCGTCGGGTGGACGAAGGGAAGGGGGTACCGATCGGGCCTCGAGCCAAAGCCCGTGCTCTGCGGGAGCGCCGTGAAAAATCCCTGAATTATGATAATGGCGCCGACATAATGCGATCCAATGAGGCAATCAAGGGGGCGGCCGGCTGGCTGGCTGGTGCTCCCGTCGCTCCACGATATCGACGCGTCGACGTTCGTGTGCGTTCGCGAGGGGGGTAGGGACAGAGGGGGATGTACACACGCGCGCGAGTTACGCGCCGTATTAGCGTCGCTGGCCACCGAGCCGAGCCGAACGAGCGGCCGCGATCTATGCGTCGGCCACGATGCACTGCGTTGCAGCAGGTATAATTGCCGGCGGTGGGCAGCAGTTGCTCCAGGAGGAACCAGTTTCCATCAATCAAGCCCCGGTAAAACGCTAGCACCCCCCGGGTCCCCGCCTGGCCGAGCCAATCGGTTCGCCGCCCGGCCACCGATCGCACGTTTCGCGTGTTCGCGGTTTCCACGGCTCACAAGCCGCCGGAAATTCGACGAGCCCTTCGTAAGATACTTCCGGCCCGTGGAAATTGGCCGGCCAAGCGCGGAAACGTCGAACCAAAGGGGGGCATTTGAAAAAAGCTTCACCTCGGTCTGTGTTAAACGAGATTATTATTAACGAGTCTTGGTATTACGTGAACGAAGAACGAAACCTTGTATGACTCGATGCACGAGGCAATTACGTCAAAGATTTATCGCGAAGCCATTGCCCGCGGGGATTAATGGAAGATTAACAATTCCCGTTGGAGCGATGACGATTATTGGCTTCTCCGCGTCGATCGAATCCGCAGAAACGCTTATCTTCGAGCCCCTCTCAATGGACGAGTGAGTGACAATGCGGAGGGCACGTCCGACGTAGTCGCCGGCACGCATACCTAAACGTACGGTGCAGCACGTACGACGAGGCTCGTTGATGGGACGGGACGCTATGCAGGGTAGTTATGGGATCCACGAGGATGTTAATGACCATAAACAAGCAATCACTGTAATCCGCCATGAGTCACTCCAGCTGTCCGGCCAGCTACATAGATACGACCTGCCATATGCCTAGCCTAACTGACTAGCGCTGGATATGCGCCCGAATCATCCCCGTTCCAAGGCTTCACCGACAACTAACAACCGTCCCCACGTAAACGTTTTTCTCGTCCTGCTAAATTAGCATTAGCATTAGCATTAGTTCCTTATTACGTTTCGTCGGAAATGAAGTATAAGTAAAGCTCTGAGTACGTTGGGTGATTAAGAACATTTTTTAGAAAGAGTTAGGACGATTTATGTGGACGTGGAAGAATTTGAAAATGCAATAATCGAAGCTGATGTGTATTCAGAGGTTGGGTAACGGATGATATGGACTGTTCAGTAAGAGAGCCGCCAGTAGCGCTAGAAAATCGCGGGCAATTTCGAAACTCGAGGTCTCGAGCCAAGGCTTTAGATCCTTTTGCCGAGGAGCCCAGGTACGGGGAGAGTAAGATGGCCAGAGGGGCGGGAAACGTAGATAGGAGGATAGAGGAAGGCTCGATATCGATATCCAGCGGGCGAACCTTACGATCGAGGCTTACGACGATCGTAAATACGTCGGCGATACGGCCTTCTCCAAGATACGCTAAGGGAGAGAGGGGGGGAGGGAAGAAGAACAGCAGATGAGCAGCGATAGAAAGGAACAAAAGAGGGGAGAAAGAAAGGGGCCAGCGACGGGAGGAAAACGCGGAGCAAGGGATAAGTAAGGTCAAGTAAAAGAAGGGGAAAGATCGTTTGAGCCTCATGACGACACATTTTATGACTATCGATCTTACATAACGTAACTATTTAGACTACGTTGATTCTCCGTTCCAAATAAAAGTACTGCACAATATTCGAGGGTCACATGTTCCCATTTTTTTACGAGAAACCGAAAGATGCGAGTGATTGAGGAAGGACGAGAAAAGGCAGGTAAATCATTGAGGGTCATTGACGATCGATGAGGATAGGTGAGATGACCTTAGGTCCTGTTAGTTATGACCCCGCGTCTTGGAAATGGTTTTGCCCTGCCGACGGCATCATCTCGAACGACGACCCTTCATGGCGTGCCGACGCTGCATATCCGAGAACACGACGGCCCTCCCGTTTTTCTTCCCCTTCGATCCTATCGGCGCCTATAGCGCGCTGTAATTATCAGCGGCGATTCCGCAGATTTGTACCGGAGTATCGTGCGCTCCCGTTATCGCGGCGATCGCTGTATTTATGGTGCTCCCGACGCTTCGACCGGTCCGTGTGTCATTTACAAATAAACCGCCGTTGAATACACACGGGAAGAAAATGATCGGCAAACGTTAGAAGTACGACACACAGGACCAATAACGAACAACAATTCTTTCGACCGTCCGACGTTTCGGTTGACCTCTTTGTTTCGTCATCTCCTGTTTTACATTGAAAATTTTATTGATAAATTCGATCGTTGCCGTAAAGTCAGGCCGGAGTTGGACAGTTCTGTAAGGTTCGTTCGCTTTCACCGGCTGGAAAGTAATACAAATAAGGTGAGCCGAGGAGCGCGCGTTCACGCGAGGGTCGAAGGCGAGGGTGGAAGAGAAGTGGCTCGTCGGCGAAGAGTAGGGACCAACGGTGGGGGAGGTGGGGGGGTGGTTGCGGGGAAAAGCAAGGCCGCGGAAAGTTGGCGATGACGGCGGATGTTATTGGCAGCGGGGCCATTCGTCGCGATGATGGATGCCTGACAGGCGCTCCTCGCTCGCTTCGTTCGCTCGCCAGGCAGTTATAATAAGTAATGGGCTCACTTCCGCCGCCATCGCTGCCTGAATGCCTGACTGCCTTCCTCGGCCATGGCTCCGATGCCCCTGCGAGACCTTCGTGCCTTCGCTCGCGCTTCTTTCCTCTGCGTCTGCCCGTTCTTCCTTTCATTTCGTCTGCCCCCCTCTCTTGCGCCGTCCTTCCTTCCCTCTCGCTTTTTCATTCATTTGCCCCTTTTCTCTTACCGCCACTCGCGGTCGCTCGGTCTTCGTCTTATTCGTATACACCGGTCACCCCCGCCTGCGTCTTTCTCCCTCTCTTCCTCTCTCTTTCTCTCGGTCCCTATCTCCCTCTTGCTCGCGCGCATCCCCTTCTACTCCTCGCCGTTCGCTCCCTCGGGCTGAGTGAGCCGGGGCCACTCGTCTTCCTACTCTTTCCATCCTGCCTCCCCGCCTCCTCTCCTCGTAATAACTACAAATCTGTCACGCATTAATTCTCCGTCCGGCATAAATTCGAGCACGGTACAAGCGGAGAAGGAAAAAGTTATCGCGAGGGTAGGAGGGACGGGGTGCCGGCAAATCCTCCCTCCGCCTTTCCCCCTTTCGCTCCGTCCCCCCCCCCCCCACTCCCCTTGCCTGCCAGCGTTCCTCGACTCTTGTCCGCCCCCGATCTAGCTCGCCGCTATTCCCCGACGAAGTAAGAGGACGAACGATAAGCACGGACGAGAGTCGTCGGCGAACACGTCAGACGGAGAAAGGGAGCAAAACCCTGCAGAAAATACTGTTGAAACCTTGCGCAACGTAGAACCGAACCTCTTGCCTAATTACACTGGCATAGCAAGAAATTCCAAGCTACCATAATCAATACAATGATTTTCCCTTGGGCAGAAAATTTTCCTCTCCCAAGCTTCTCGCACTTTCGTATGTCCAAATTTGCATTACACGCTCATTACACACGTTCATTTAATTACGTTAAATCGAGTGTCATGCGAAGGCCCGTACTGTAATTTCCCACGGATTGACGAGTTCGTAACTCGGTCGGTACATTGAAATGCTATTACGGCTTTCGACGTGGCGAATAAAAATAAATAGAGCACCGTATGACGAGTGCCGTGTAATGGAGAGGCATTTAGTTACACCGCGTACTTTTATTCGCCGAGGAAGCCGGGTAGTTTCGCGAGATTCGCGAGCGTTCGAACGGCCGCAGCTGTTACTCGATTAATACGTTACCACCTGATTCGGAGCCGGCCGAAAAAAAGGCCGGAAAAAGGAGTGGGAAAACGGACGATCGGCCGTCGAGCCCGGCACGAATCGTCGCGTCGATCGCGCCAGTTATTTGCAAGTGTCGTGAATTTATACGCGGTGTATGCGGGAGCCGGGGGTGGACGGGCGGAGGAGGGATACAGGGGGAGGGGGTGAGAGCGCACCCTCCACTCGATGTTCCGTTGTTTATCGGAGCGGTGTGCCGCCACGTCGAGCCACTACACTTTCCTACATCGAGTTCCTATGTATGTCCCAATCCCCCGATCGACCCGGCTGCCTCGAATATCGCGGCAAGTACTCGACTTAGATTTCCTCGTTCTATCGATTCAACGCATCCTGCCACTTCGACCGAGTTTCTAGTTTTGCATAGCCGCGTCTTCAACGCACGTTCAAGGCTGTATTAAACGTTAGGAAATACACAGTGGCGTTGAGTGATTCTGCGAACGTCTTTAATTAATGCGCAATTGAGTTGGCGGGTGAAAATGGTTAACTTTTTGAGCAGTCGTTGCGTTGATGATTCCCGCCTCTTACGGCTTCTTTAGGTTCAAGGTGAAATTCACAAGCTCGTTTCGCGTGGGGCGTAATAGACTCGTTACAAATAGCGGTTCGGTCGGGTTAAACAGCGGGATCCTCGAAGACGGACGCGAGGGGGAGGCGGATAAAGCCGAAGACAGAAACGGAAGGGAACCCGTCGACGTCCTCCCGCACGGTCGGGGGAAAGAGATGACTCGTGGAGGGTTGTAGGAGAATCGGAGGAAGAGAGAAAGAGAAAGAGAGAGAGTGTGCCGCCTCAACGACCGTGACAAATAACTCTCCTTCAACGGGGGTCTGCATCATTTAATTTTCCTTAGCCCCGCCACCGAAATCGATGATCTCCTCTCTCTCGAGTATCTTACCGAAGACGAATGGGATGACTTAGACGGCGTTTCAGCACCTACTCCGCGGCGACGGCGCTTGCTGGTAAATCGATCAGCCGGATCCCAATTATTTCCCGGAAAATTAACCTGCCTGCCGTCGACGCGATCCATCCTCCATAATTAACCATCGCAATCGCATAAACAGCACGGCCTTCTCAAAATGTTTAGCTTTTTGAAGCGTCTCTTACCCAGCCTTTGGCATTCAATTTTAATACTCAACGGGCACCTGTTGGGTTCCAATTCCGTAGATCGTATTTCCCGAAATTGTAAAAAAATGGACTAATGGAGAATTCTTGTAATCAGTCTTTTGTTAAAACATTTACCAAAGTGGTTGGCTGTAGAAATCTTGCGCGGTAAGTCGATGCTATAAAAATGAAAAGGTTACTCTCCGAGCCAAAGTCGTTGGCTCGTGGCGGTCGGCGAAATTAGAGTACCCGCTCGGATTCGAGGAGAGAAAGTCTAATTTCGGGGTGGGTCTCTCGCGATCGCGGAACGTCGGGTACGGATCAGCTCCCCGATTCGGGGGGCGATTCTCTCGACATTTACAGCCTTCAATTTGCCCTTTCGAGGAGAGGTGGCGGCGGTGGGCGAGCCCGGAATGTTAATTAAAGCCGTTCGCTCCTCGATCTCGTGCTTCGACTAATTAGTCGGGCACAATGCCACCGTGAACGTCGAGAGGAAAGCGCGACTGCCGAGCGAAAGGTGAAATCGAGAGGGACGGACAGCTGGCTTCGCTGTGAGTTCGACCAAGAGGCTTTGGCAGAGTTGGGTGGGGGGGGGGAGAAGGGTAGAAAGGCAGTGGCAGTCGGAGATCACTTCACTCGGATACCACCGATCGCGTACGCGTGAGCGAGCGTTCAAAAGGAGCAGGCGAATGTCAAAGCAGGCTGCTCTCTCGCGCCCTGTCGGCGCGTCGGTCCAAAGAAGAATGCCAATTTGCCGGAAGCTCTCTTCGCGGTGGCCGAACGTCCTCGACGAACGGAAAGCCTGAAACGGAGAACCGGATTCCTCCTGCCGTCCTGTACTCCCGGCGCACTCGTTCGCGACACCTGTCGAGGAGTTTGACGACGATCCCTGTCCTATTGTGCCTCCCGACGACCGTTCTCTTCCATTAATTACTTTCCCCATTCGACGTCTCGCTAATTCCATCGGGAAAATGATATTCCTACCAATACTTAAATCCCACTATCTTCACAAAAATTACGGAGAACCTTATTTCCGTTCTTTTTCGTTCCTGTTTCCTCTACCCTTTCCTCTCTCAAAATGTTAATCCGACCGATACTTAATTCCACAAACATTGCCAGCATTGCGACAAAAAATTACCATCAATTTTGTCTCTGTCCTCTTGACTTCGTGGAATTCTATATTTCGTTAAATGAGTCAAGACATTTTTCTGGTGTACCGTGAAACCCTGCGGATGATTGCGGAGCAACTTGTTATCGCGGCAGTCATCGACAGGTCGTAAATAAGGTGCGGGCTCTCACTATTACGTCGACTCGCATCGTGCCAGAACGAAGGCGGATTCTAATATTTCGTCGATCGGGTCCCCTGCCCTCCCCCCGCCGGATACCTGCGTACAATTTAACATGGACTCGGGGCGCATTGTATGCAAATGCGTTTACAATCGTCAGCCGTGGCGGAGGGAGGGGGGACCCTGCTCTGGAATTTACATCGCTGCACCGCCGTGCCCGACGGTTTTTGTTTCTCCTGTCTCTGTATTTGTCCGCGGGAGTCGCGCACGAATCCGTTCGACAGGGCCGCAGAGGAGTTAGAAAGCCCGTATAAGCGGGACGTGGGGGAGAGGGGGAGATCCCGAAGGACTTTCCCTCCGGAAGGAGCCGGAAAGGAGTCGGGAAATTCCTGTATCGGGAGGTACGGGGGGGGAGGAGAGTTGGTGGAAACGAACCGTCGAGGTAATGCAGTTAAAGAGACCCGCTGGTAGAATCGACGAACGGGCTGAGAGGGGAGGGAAACGTCGTGAGGAGGAGGAGGGGAGACGACGGGGGACCTCATCTAAAGTTACAAATCGCAATTCTTCCATGGCCGTGGTTCCGATTCTGTAAAGTTATGTTATGGCGCAAAGTAAGCGGGATTTATCAAGAAACTTCGTATAACTCCGCTACGACTATTGATGCAATGAAACGATTGGCTCCGCCTCATTTACCGCCCCCCTCCCTCCCTCCCTCCCTCCTCGTCGTCTCGGAAATTCCTTCTACCTCGCGCGCCAACCCCTTTGCCGGCGACCTTCCAACGACTCTAAGATATTCCTCGGAGTCTCCCTTCAAGCTTCTTCGCCCGGGAAAACAGTCGTTCTCGCGTCCGTGCCTCCCACCATTTATCCGTAGCAATAGAAATTTTTCAATCGTGCTAAGAATTTTCCCTGCTCGACGAAACAGAGCATCTCTGTCTGCCGGAGCGAGAACGTCGAAGAGACGAAATCGTAGGTTTATCTGAAAATATTATGATGGCATTGGCCGGTCTGGCCAAGGTGGCCGCCGGTTTTCATACGTCCCCAGCGTGGCGTAGAGTCGCGCTCGCGCGCCCGTATAGCCGAAGATATATGAACGGGATTGCAATCATGTCCGTGTTACCCGGGAGTGTCCTGTTGGGATAATATAAATATTGTACGGTCGTCGGCGGCGGTGCGGTAACACGCGCCAACCGGAAGGGGATGCTCGCAGACGGGGGAGGAGGGGGTGGAGGCGGAAGGCCAGCCGAAATGGAGAAGACGAAGCGAGAGCCGGATCCGCCGAGGCAGGCCAATCCGACCTCGCGATACGAGACATTTCTTAGAATATTAGCCGATATCCTTGGCTATCGGCTCAACTATTTACGAGGACAGCCCCGTCGAGCTACGCGCCAGGACTCTCGTTCCATCCCCCGTAAGTAACAGGTACAACGAGAAATAAGAAAAGAAGGAGACGTACATACGACGGGGGTACGGTCATTCCATTTCTCCACGAACCGAGACAACGCTACGAACGTAGCTAAATATTCCGAAGAAAACCTTGCCGGAAGGTAAAGTTTTCGTACGAAGAATTTAATCACACCGAACGGAGAGGATGATCTTACGGCCAATCGTAATTGCCTTCTAATTTGGGGACAGAAGATTGCAGCGAAGGGAAGCAGGGATGCGTGGACGTTGAGACAAATAAGGAAATGAAGCGGGGGGGACTGTAGACTGGGAAAATGGAGTCGAAGGAGAAGACATGTAGGTTAACTATATCTCGTTTTGTAGCACAAGTCCATGGGTAGGGTGAGAGAACGGCCGGATAAGATTGCGGACCAGTGTCCTGGTCCCTAGTGTCCTTTAGCTCCTGGCTTCGGGAGGGAAAGATAGTGGTCGTGCGAGCGAACGCGTAGCAACCGCGGAAACCTATCCGGATACGGTGAACCGGAGTTACGTATCGGCGATGCTCGTACCTTGCGATTTTCAGTTGGTAATCACGGCCGAGCATTCGGGTCGTTAGTTTCACCGAGAATAATCGCCACTGTCCCCTACCTACGATCTGTAACGACAAAATACCCAAGTTACCGCGATACGCTCTTCGGTAATTAACAAAAAGGAATATAGATCGAAGACTATTGATTGTAAAGGTCTACTCGAGTAAATTTTCCTCGATAACGAAAGTCCGTCTGAGTGTAGAGAACGGTATACGCGTTCTGTTGAAACATAGTATATCAATTTAGCCTTTTATAGAGCTTGCTAAAGCCTGCTATCCAGGATCGGGGTAAGTTCCAGAGAAGCAAATAGGAACTTCCACTGAAGTTATCCCAGTAATTCATTGTATTTTATGTATCCGATCGTCGGAGTTACGCTCTTTAGGAGGGCACGCGGGGTGCGGGGCAGGGGAGAAAGGCAGTCGTAACGGGCAAACGAAGAAAGGAAAGCAAAACGGCCGAGTCCGTAAGCTCGCTAAGCAAGCTCGTCGTGATGTAGTGGCGGGAAAAACTTTTCTAATACCGTCGCCCGTCCGGGATTACCGCTCGGAGATTGAAACGTATATATGTATTTACGAAGCCGACCGACAGTGTCTCGCGAGAGCGGGACAACGATGAGAGTTCCTCGGAATCCACCCTTCGTTCTCCCCTCGTTTTTCCCTCCTCGCGTTGCTATGTATCTTCCTGTCCCCGTTCGTCCGTGGGTCCGGTCCCCCCTTCGTCCTTCCACCCTTCACTTATTGCCTCTTTCGCGAGTACCGCGCTCGTTATTACTTCGCAACAAGTACCGGATATCCGCGTACGGAGAATTCTCCAAAGTTTATACGAGGGAAGGTTATGAAATGACAATGGACGGTGCGGTAGCTTCTAGGCTGATTTCTGGAAAAATCAGCTTTCCCATTCGATATTCCCGTGTTCCTTGGTTCACGGTCTTTTCATTTGGCGCAGCACCCTGACGAGCTAAACCGCGAGTCTTGAGGAGACAGGGGTGAGGATCTGCGAGGCCGCATAGTTGTTGCACAAGCCGACTCGACCTCGGCCCTTCTCTCTCCGCGCGTTCTTCCTCTCCCTTTCCCCGAGTCGCGACAATAGAGAGACAGAAGGAGCGAGGGAGAGAGAGGGGGAGAACTCCGACCACCCTGCGGTACCACCCGGCCGTCCACCCCCAGAGACCACGTTACAAGGGGCCAGTATTTATGCACATTGTTGACTGGCACGTGGATTTATGCACGTCCGTTATATTATGCGTCCTGTCGTCCCCCGTGTAAAGCCGGGATGCCTGGTACCGTCTCGACCCCTGCACGCAACATGTATTTCGGCTTGCCGCCACGCAACCGTTATCCTCCAGGACTTCACCGACTCCAGAGATGGAGTTCCGCGAAGGTCCACCCTCCGGGGCGTCTTGGAATGAGTCTTTGTTAAGGACACCGAGTTAACTCTCACGTCGAGCGGTAACCGTTAGTCCTTACCTAGGGCAAAAACCGAGACCGAAATTTCCCATTGGTACGATGGAAAGGAAGGAAATGATTTTACGTGCACGAAAAAGTCTTTGTTTCGTCGAATCGGACGGTAGTTATTGTCGTGTTTCCGCGCGACCATTGGAGGTATTGGCAGGCCGGTAGGTGAATGGACGTGGAGCGGAGGGAAATGGCGATTAATACATCGGGTTTCCAATTTGGACGGTCCAAGAAGCGTGCGGCAGTGAGTGACCGCAGGTATATGGGAAAGACGTCGTCGAGATGACGGTTGTTTGCGAGTCCTTCTTAGAACATCTCCGGGTACAAAGCCAGATCCTGGCTGGCGCTCTCTCAAGCTGACGTGGCCCCCGGCGGGGTGAGAGCATTGTGTCGGCCCTCTCGACCACCAGCGGCACCAACACCGCCTTACTTTGCCACTCGACGGTGAACTGAATCGAGCATGTGGACGGGACAGCAAGGAAATCTCCTTCTTGCCCGGGACCCGTCAGCCACCCCCTTTCCCCCATCCCCTCTTGGCCTCACTGTCTCCCTCTCTCTCTCTCTCACTCTCTTCTGGCCTCTTCTCTTTCGCCTTGCTAGCCTCTGCGCCCACTCTCGTGCCAGTTCCAAATGTCCGTCCGGTGTCCACCGCCACTACTGCCTGGCAAGTTTCGACCCCGGGGGCGATCAGCCCCAGGAACGTACGACGTGCACGGATCAAGGGACCGACCGTTAAGGGTTGCCCTTTGAGACGGTCAGCCTGGATTACACGCTGGGATACGTTGCTCGAGCGGCCAGCAAGGGAAAGTCAAGACCACTCTCCGCTTAGATGTTTAGAACGACACAAGCATCGTGTTACAGGATTTTCCTGTCATTTAGAGTTACCCCGCGTTACAACTACTACAAGTTTAAACTCCCACGAGCAATACTAACTTCTGTAACCCTCGAAAGCCATGCATGTAAAAAGCTACGATGGACAGTGGTGAATGTTAAACGATATTTCACGTCGATATGTTGGTGAATTTTAAGCTTCCGGTGCTAAGGGGAATTCAGCCGTACGTTTGACCACAAGGACGCGTAGCTGAGTCTAGTTACAAGCACGTGGACGCGTCGTTGGCGTTTATGGAGGTTCCGGGGGTAGCGTCCTCGGCAATTAGTCTCAGGAGAGTTCGGTAGTGGCTCGAAGGTGGCTCCGAAGGGCCAGCAGCAGCTTCTAGCCGTGCGAGCGTAGGATGAACGACGACGACGAAGGGCGTTAGACGACGCAACGTACTTTGCCCTCGGCCTAGCAGCCGGTCGCTCGGTTTCGCTCTCCCGGCAGGGAGTTTTAGTGTCTCGCCGAGTAATAACGTCTCCGGGCGTAGATTATACGGCGGTGCTGGTGTGTCCGGCCAGGAACGGTCGAGTGCCCAGTTGGGTCCTCCGATGATGCAAGGTCCCCCGGTGCCCACCCCCGTCCGGACATATATTAGCATTCTAACCGACCATTATTATATGCCTCGTGGAACCCGGTCGAGAGAGCACGGACTTCCCCCTCCGCCCCCGCCTCGAAATCCCCCCCTCCGTCGGGTGTTGCGTACTTGGACCAAGTTTACCAACAATTCACCGGGGCTCGCGCACGCTCTATAATGGCCCCACGGTTGCTTAATTTATCGCGCTCGTAATTAATAGCTTTGTAATTTTCATACAGGCGTACACGGGCCGCGTCGCGGAATTTATGGATACGATTCGCTCTCGCGATTATCGATTCCGGGATGAGCGACCAGCTCGCACTCTGCCACGGTTCGGCAGCCCTTGGCTCTCGCGTGTCTTTTCGCGCCATGAAAATTCCTCAGCCAAGCTTCTACCGGTAGGAGAGCTCAAAACCCAGGAGAAACAATTAATCCCCATATCCACGTAGCTATTAAAGGTTAGTATTCAAAAAATTCTGCCGGTAATTTGCTCCTTATTTAAAGAAAAAGAAATTATGACAAATAAATCCCGACATTGATGATATTGCGTTTAAAGACGTCAAGTTTTACAATACCGGACTGAACTCCGGTTTGGAAGGTCGGAGGCTGGACAGGCGACGATAATAATTTCATTGAATTTTATGCCCGGAGCCTCTGGTATCCACTCGCATTAAAGTACTCATTCTTATTTGCCTTGCGGGTGTAATTTCATAAATACGCGGATACGGCGGGCCGGGAATAATCGAGTTCAAGGCCGTTCGCCGTTGAGACCTGCGCTCGGCTCATGATGGCCGAGTCGCGGAGGGGAAATTTATTATTAAATATCCCTTTCGTCCGGTAAGTAGCTCCTTCTTTACGGCGCTTAAATATAAAATAAGTAGACGGGTGCAGCCGCGGCAAGGTGCCCGGCCGCGATACCCGGCTGACTTGTGGCTCCATTAGCGCCCCCGCCCGGTAACGTATAGCATAATAAGAGTTTATGTGTCAGGTTGATGCGCCAGAAGGCTGCCAGACGAACTCCGCGGCATAGAGACTGTTATATTTTCATTAGAAGCCCCCGCGCTCGTAACGAAGGGTGCCTTCGATGAATCCCGAGAAAATAGCGCGACCATACCTGCAAGCCTGCGACGGCCAAGTAAAAAAGTGTTATGGCAAATCCACAAAGTTATTTGGTACCCCGTGGCTGTTCGCGTACTTCCCCCCTCGATGAGGATCGACCGAGAAATACTTTTACCAGTAAATTGCTACTTGAAATAGTTCGTCAAAATTACTCTGAGTATTAAAGATGAGATTCATTAGCGTTGACACTCCTACTGCGGTTCACTTTCCGACTTTTCGTTGTCCCTGTGATGGCGGGCAAGGGGTAAAGTCCTCGGGGAGCTGGCCGGTCGCCGTTAATTCGTTCACATCTACACGTCCAGCGGGTTAACGAGCGTTTCCTCGAGGCCGCCAGCGGAGGCATCGGCATTATGCAATCTTGGGGTAAACTTAGCACTTAGGGAGGACGAGGAGTTAATGCAACGTCGTTCAGAGGATCGCAGGGAGGTAAGGGAGGGGAGGTCCGGCAAGACGGAAGGACAGGGTAGACCTAGACGGCAGGGTCCGAAGTCCCCGGGCTGTCGGTGGGTGGGTGGTTAGTTCGAAGGATATATCCATTGGACTTGCGGCAAGCCCAGGGCGGATGGACCAATCTCCTTGTTCTCGTCGGCCATCCCCGCCGTCAGAGTCTCTTCCGCGCGGTCCTCTCGTGCCACGTTCGCTCTTGGCCTGCCTCTCACCTATAACGACGTCTACACCTACTCTCGCCACCCTCCGGCCGATGGGTCCCCTCGCTATAGACGCGCACCATAGTTGTGGCTAGTTGGCCGTCACCTCTGCGTCCACGCTCCCTTGTCTCTTCGACTGATTCAATTTGCCCGCCTCGTGGCTGTTTAATTACTGCCCGGAGAGTGGACCGTGGCCGAGAGCGAAACACGCAGGCAAGAGAGAGAGAGAGAGAGAGGGGGGCAGCAGAGCTGTAGAGCTGCTTCGCGGGGACACGTTCGCCGCCAAGAGAATGACTGCACGACATCGGTGTATTCGTGTGCGCTCTTACACAAACTCTAAATACAATCTTCCTAGGCGGAGAATAAACGATACAATACTTCAACAAATTTTCCTCAGTTCTAAAACAGGTTTTGTCCGTACCCAATCATCAGGGACAACGCGAATCATTTCTTTACCTACTCCTTAATATTTTCGCGTAAATCAATCGTTAGATTCTGTGACAATGTCGAGAAGGGGTGGTGCAGTGGTTTTTTGTGTCCTGGGGCAAAGGACAGAGATGATAGCCTAGGATGGAAAGCGGTCAAAGGGGACAGTTTGGCCGGTAGGAACACGGAAGGAGCGGCTTGATCTGCGTGTATTGGTGACCCGGCGGTTCCGCTTGTACTAAGACACTAACGGAATAACGGCGGTTCGCCAGTGGAGATTGTTGTTGATGCCAAAGTAACGGCTAGCCCTGAGGGGGTCGCCATGGGTTGGAACGAGACAGGGCTATACGGATAGTACGAGCGACGGGGGATGAGGGGGAGGGTGCTGAAGCGGGTTGTAGGGTTGGGAGGGCCCTACGACGTGTCTTGCAAACCGAGCGACTACTCGTCCACTGCCCTCCCCCCTCCGCCGTTGGCCCATCTCCTGCTCTCTACTCGTTCGTACTTGCGGAATAGCCACCGCGTTCGCTTGCACCGTGCATCCTCGGAACTCGACGATGTCCACCGGCTTTACGGTCGGTTTGGAATACGATTTTACTGCTACCCGGATAAACCGAGAGCGAGGGAGACAGCCCCGTTGAGCGGCGTCCTCTAAATATCGATGTTCCCGAATGCTCGGATGCCACGGAGACTGGGACGTCGCGAACGATCTTCGGAAAACGCAAGACGTCGACCCCTCTTACCGACGTCCAGGGACGAAACACTTGAGGCGAAGCAACGATTCAACATTTACCCACCTTGGAATTGTACTTAGAATTTTTCTCGAATATTACGAAAAACTGATTGTCGTTGTTTCGATTCGTTTTAAGCGAGGAATGTAAGATTTCCTCGCGAGTTACGACCTTGATCGTCCACTGCACGGGGCAAATTTGTCGCGCAGTGACGTCAGCCGAGCCGATGCACCCATCCATCGAAGCTAAGAGGAGAACGGACCTAATGGAGCCGCGGACGGACGGATGGACCGGTAGGCACGCGGAGGCGAATTCTAAATTTACGCACGACGGCCCATCGCGGTATCTCTATTATAAGACAACCGTAAATTTAGGGATTCATTATCATAAATTGGATCGGCATCGGGTCGTGTACGTCAACGATGGAATGCCTCGCCGAGCGGAATAACGTGTACTACAATAATGCTTCGGGCTCTCTTTACAATGGTCTTCTCTCTCCATCCATCCTCTCACTCTCCCCCTCTCATTCTCTCTCCCTGTCCGTTCTTTCCCGCGATACTGGTATCCAAGGTCATTGGTCCCCTCGTGCGCTTCTATACGGCCGATATATGCTCGCGGAGAAATTCATACAATCCCCCACGGTTCGCCGCGTGTGTATACGCTCGGCGGCCGATCCCCCGTAGATCGTCGGAGAATCGAAGGAAAAGATCGCGATTAGATCGTCCAATGGTCGCGCACAGGTTCCGGGTTTTATCGGATTACAATTCTTTCCTGGCCACGGGACGGTTCGTTATGATCGGAAGGTCGTCTTACAGTAAATTTCGGAAATACCCTTTTTTGCGTAAAGATCATTTTCGCGATAGAGAAAAGAAAGGGGGAGAGCTCGGGAGAAGGAGTTAGTCTCGTTTTGTCTTCTCGGAAAAGGTTCTCGATCAAAGTGGAAATTAATCGGGTCGGAGTTCATGGAAACTCTTGACGACTTGAGATGACCGTCTCCACGATTGATTTACGACGTCGACAGCGATACTCTTGCAGATGTCTCGGGGGACGTGGAGACGTGCTCGAGGAGAAACAGACGGTTGCTCTAAGTTCAGTGCTTCTTTCTCCCCCCCGCGCCCCTTCTCCTTGGCACTTACCTTCCCCCGCTCACCCCTTCACCTGAGGGGGACACATCGTCCGGCTTGTACATATGTCCTCGTCTCTTTCTACATTTCATCTTGGCCGAATGCACCTTGTTGCCGACTCGTCGACGGCATTTATGACGTTGCGCCACGGTAATTCTGTCGTTGTCAAAGCACGGAGCGCACGGGCACCGGGAGTCTTAAAGAAGAGCCGTGATATCACGTGGCCCCGCCGAGAGAAGTACGGCCGGCAATTGAGAAACCATTATTTATCGCGATACTCGAATTATGACGAGAACACGCGGCGGCGCTGATACGCCTGCGCCTACGCTCGTAAACAAATTTATGCCTGGCATTAATCTCCCGTGGAATTTCCGCTTTATCTCGTTCCCGCGTTCGCCCGGCGGAAAAGGTCCCCGTGTAACCGCCGACACGTCTCTCGCTCGAGCCAATGGATTCCACTGACGGCAATTATAACCGGCCGAGAAGCAATCCTCAAGAATCCCCGATATATCGTCCCTGGCTGGCGAAGATACGGAATACCCGGGTCTCTGTGTTTCAGGTGCGACGAAAAATTCGGGAATTATGTTACCGTCGATGGCGCATATCCGCGTCTCGTTAGGCCTTAGCCGTCAAACGTCAGTGGTTGGAATGGCGCGAAAGTCGTTATACATTGCGAGAGGCGACGTGGCCATACGTTCGCGGTTGCAGGTGCAGCCGTATCGGCGGTTCCCGTTGCACGTGTGCGGAAAGAACGGGAGATAGAGAGCGCGCGCGGGAGGATAAGACGATCGAACGTGCGGGAGAAGGAGAAGGAGAGCGTTGAGTGGACGTGGGTGCACGTAGAGCCGGCTACGTACGTATATATACGCCTCTGGACGTTACAATGGCACTCGAGTAACGAGGATCTCGCCTCGTCAGTCAGCCTGAAAAATTCCTCGGTCCGTTCGCTTGGCCGCAGTCGCGCACGTTCGCGTGCACTCGGGGATATAAAGCCGTTGAACGTTGTGTTGGTGCCTCGTACACGGGGCCAGGGGCGAGGGGAGAGGGCTGGGGATAGGATAGCTCTCACACGGCGAGAATGCCACACGCGTTCGCGGAGGCATAGGCGGTGGTGATGGCGAGGATGGCGGAGGTGGTGGTGGTTGTTTGCAAGGGGGAAGTCGCGTCGGTCGAAGCACTCGGCAATAAAGTGTGCCCCGACGAGAAAGCTCACGTGTTCGCGTTTAGCATTTATCGAAACCCCGTGCGCGAGATCGTAACTCGAAAGTGCAGGCCTGCCTGCGTGTCATGCAGATAGGTTTAAAAGCCGAACGTGCCGCATTTACAAATGCGCTCTTCCCGTCCCTTAGATTCTTCCTCCGCGCCGATTCCTCCCTTCTCCTTTCCTCGCCAACCGCCGTCGACGAGTTCCTCTTCCTTCCAGTTGCCCCCCCCCCTCTTTCCGCCTCTTGCCTCGTTTCCTCCCTCTTTGCTCTTTCTCGCCGCTGGTCCAACACGGTCGGTTCTTTCGCTTCGAGCTTTCCGTCTCTTTCCCTCCCCTCGGTGAGCCTCTCTGTCGCGGCTAGCCGCTCGAACCGCCCTTAAGGTGCTTTCCCCGTCGACATGTTACGCGCTCTCACGTGACTCAAATTAGAAAAAGCTCGTTAGTTCGATCCATTAGGCGTCCACGCGTCGCCCGTCCTCCCGATATCCCGGCCGAAGGCACCGCCGCGGCTTCTCTACACGCTCCGCATTACGGCGATGCCATTAGCCGGGAAAAGTGAATCAACGAGCAGGACCTACCTGGACACGGAACTCTACAAAAGACGTCGCTTTACATTCTTACCGTTTGATTGAAATCGACGCTACCGGCGACCGCCGGTAAATTCTACCGCGACAAATAAACTTTACTCAATGAGATGCACCCTTCTTCGTTCATTAATGCTTTAACCGTGCACCATGCAAATTTGGAGGATATCCACGGGGCGTTATATCACTCGTTTCTTTCTTTATTCAACGTCTTCGATACGCTGACGTGCCTAATAAAATGAAAATTGGTCATGCGTAATTGGAACATTTTTTTTTAACAACAATCTTGTCTCTTTG
This sequence comes from Hedychridium roseum, assembly GCA_963989215.1. Lineage (NCBI taxonomy): Eukaryota > Metazoa > Arthropoda > Insecta > Hymenoptera > Chrysididae > Hedychridium > Hedychridium roseum. The sequence goes on along the minus strand of OZ022310.1, from coordinate 7,878,477 downwards.
CTGCAATTCTTTGGCGTGACGTCGTTCGCTTTTGTCCTTCGTGTGACGGAATCGTTGTTGTCCGAGGAATCAAGGAAGGTCGGCGGGAGATCGATATGAGTTGAAAGGAAACATAAATTAGGGCGTTCCTCCGGGCGAATGTACGAGGCGCGGGGCTAGTGGAGGTAAAGGGGAGGGGGGGACATGGCCGTGCGTGTATTTCGGGAAAGTAGACGGAGTCAGCCCGGCACGACACTTAAATCACTCTTTTTCCATGCCACGTGAGATGGGTTTCTCCCCCAAGAATCCGTATCGCGTAACTCGTCGGGACTCGTGACATAAATCAATTCCTGCGACGTCAGGTTCTCCGACAGGTTCACGATAAAGAGTGCCCAACCCTCTATTAAGTTACGTATTAGGGAACGAAAAAAAAAGGTACATTCCCGCGCGGTCGTTCGGTGTTAATAAAAAAAAGAAGTAATCGAAAACGAGGAAGCATAACGGTACCTCGATGTTTGGTTTCTTTTAATTGCGCGTACCTAGAAAATCCTGTTGTTCGCGGGATCTGAGAAAGGACGATGGCGAAGTGGAAGTAGGCGAGAACCGTCTGTCGTCAGACTGACGAGCGAAGGTGCCCGGAGACGCGTGATCGGTGCGCTTACGTGTAGGAATATATATATATATTCACGGGCGTGAGTCCGGGACGTAGGCGCCACACACGCACACCGTCGCGGACACAACAAAAAGGGATCAATCCGCTCTCGGGCCGGAGGAAACATAAATCGTGGCCGGCGAGACAGTTTTCGGAGGGCGAACGGCAGGCGAGCCGGCCGGAGAGTAGCGGTGTGATACAAACAAGATCCACTCGGCGACACGAGGCGGTAAATATACTGCGGGACCGTACGGGAGCAACGGAGAGGAGAAGTGCTGGGACAGTCGGTGGAAACGAGAGGGAGAAGTATCGTCGTGCGGAGAGACGCGAGGAGGACCAAAGCAGCGTGGAACTCGCGCCGGTGTCTTGTATCTCCCACAGATTCTCTTCTGCCCCCCTCTTCCCCTTGGCCGCCATTCTTCGTCCCTTCCCCCGGTTCTCTCTCGTTTATTCATCTTCTTCGGGTCCTTTCTGCTTCTTACTCCCCCCCTCCCCCGTCCCGCTAATTCTACTCTTGGTTCGTCTCTCTCTTCGGCCGATCGACCGACGCGTCCGGAGGACGGGGAAGAAGGGCAGGGAGGTGAAGCGTTTTATTTCACGAGACGACACGGCCGGGAGACAAGTGACCACATCGAACTGTCGTATTTCGGGCTGTCACCTGTCCGGAGGGCTGCGGGTTTCACTCCTCGCGACAGCCCAGTCGACAGCCACGCACAGGAGAGAGAGAGACGGCAGAGACGAGTTCTTAGCGCCCGCGCAAAAATAGTGTCCACTTCTTCATCCGCTTCCTCCGCCTTTTCCATTCCTCTTCAACTCCCTTCGTATTCGCCTCTTCTTCACCCTTTTTTTTTCCTCCTGCTCCGTCGATACTTTGCTTTTCTTCGCGCGTCCCCCGGTACGTACACAATGCCGGGAAGATTTAAGAAGTCGGCGATTTTTTTTCGTCCCGTAGAATTCGACGCGAGCGAAACGCAATAACCAACACAAATCCTTCCTTACGTTCCTTCGCGTTCGTAAACGATTTACAGATTTAACAGCGGGTTTCAGGTGTTTTTTCAAAAATTTCTTCGCGAAGCACCTTTGCGTTTCGTGTTCCACGATGAGAGGGGATGGGCGAGGGGGTCGTTAAATATGTCATGAAGTTCCTTCATGACGACGACTACCGCGATACTGCGAGTCTCTTGTGTCGTTTTCTTTGACGACGTCGCGACAGCGACGAGCTCGCTCGACTAATTGCTACCGCCCGCACGTTACTCGAGCCGTCAGTTTAAAGCACTGACTACTCTGAATAACGAGAAGAAGAATTCCCCTTGTCAATCGGCCGTCGTCGATTTTAATCGCCGACAGTCCCTATATTTTATCATTAATAATCTCCGGCAACTGCTTTATGCCCGTAATGGGCTTTTTTTTCGCGCTGACACGGCCCAAAAAGAGGAACACGGGTGGGAGGAGTCGCTGTGGAACGGGGAGAGAGGAAGGAGGACGCGAAAAACGGCAGAGACGGAGGAAAGGAAGACAGAAGAGAAGCGAGAAACGCCTCGGGTCAGTGCCTTGACTGTCCGTCAAGCGATCACCTCGTGCTCGTCCACTCGTGCGAATAGCCGCACCCTTCCCTCCCTTCATCGACCTTTCAGCTGGACGTTTCTTAAAGCGTTATTCATACTTGACAAAATACTAAAAACCAGAGAAAATGATTCCATTCATTCATCCCAGACAGCAAAACCCAATTCTTAGATGATAATAATAATAATCGCTGCAACTATAACTCCCAAGAAATACCAGAGAAAAAAGAGGGAAGTTTTTCGAAAAGGCGGAATTATTGGCCAGAAGAAAAGTCTCTGACAACGAATTGTATTGTAATACTTTTCATTTTCGTCTCCTTTTTGCTGCGCAAAGGGTGGAGGCGAATGTAACCCGACGCGAGAAATTCTAATCCCGTTGTACCCTCTCGGGAGTCGATCTCTTGTCCCGATAAAAGGAAAAGGGCAGGCTCATCGAGGGACGTTCAAGTATTTCGCTGAAAAGAAGGGAACGGCTTCTTACCGGCATACGAATTTAATCAGATCGTTTACATGCGCGGATCATAAAGAAGGGCGACGTATAAATAAATCAAATTTAATGGCCGGGAAGCTTTGGAATTCTAAAGGATTTTCATAGTTGACTTCCGAGGGAAGTATCGTTGTCCCGTGAACGCCGTCGGCTGGGATATCTTGAAATTGGGTGGAGAAGCTAAACGGCCGTCGTTTCTCGTCCGTCGGGGACCTTCGGCTGGGCCCCGTGTCCTTGGGGCCCCGAGCGATTCTGGGGGATCGGCTCTCAGCGAATTACCACCGAGGGAACTTGCAGGTACGCGGGGAGCGTAGATCAATCGGAATTACGATCGACAGTCGGCGAACGCCCGTCCAAACCGATCCGCCGGGCCCCTTTGGACGACGGAGCCACGTCTCGTAAAGAACGTCCGGTATAAACCGCGATAGGATATACACACTCGAAACCAGCTCCGAGAGTCGACCGGCCGGGTTATACGGCGGATAAAGCCGTAACTTATGCCCAGCCGCGCGATTAACGGAGGTTCTCGCCTCCGCCGTTCTCCCTCGACTTCGTCGCATGCCGATCTCAGGGAATCACGACACTTCACCGTCCGTACTCGCCGTAGAATCGGCTTCCCTTTCGTTCGAATCAGGACGAGACAAATATCGTCGGAAATAAATATCCACAAGCGACGAAAGTCTCTCCAGCAGGAAATTTCATCTCAAAACCGAGGGTTCACGAAACTCTAGTAATCTTGTACCTTCTTTAAGAAGGCACGTTTTGCTGTACCTACAAGTACAATATTTTTATTTAAGAATATTAGAACCATGAAGATCAGCGTGCAAACGATTCGTTTCGAGTATTCACTGAATTCGCGGGAAGTTTTCGACAAGTGTTTCGTTGAAATCCTTGGCCAATTGACAGAGTCATTCGAGGCTTATTAATTAGTCGTGGCACTTGTTTCCCCTTGGTTTTTTTTACGAGGGCGACGTGGTGAGTGGCGGTTTCTTGTACGCGGACGTCATTGGGGGAAGTGGAGGGGGGTTTCACACGCTCTCATAAGGCGTCGCGTCGATAACGGATATTTACGATGAGCGGAGGAGCGGCGACAGCGATGTCCGTCGCGATGCTATCGCCCTGAAGGTGCCATTCTGGGGGCGTAAAAAAGGGCCACTGCCGGGAGATAAGGGGAAGACGGGGGGAGGGAATGTTGCAGCGGCGAATAAAATCGTAGATCACGGGGGATTCGAAACGGGGCCCGAACCTTCGAGGAGGAAAGTCCCCGACCTTCGCGCCGTTAGATTCCATCGGGCGGCGTTAATGGGGAGAGAAGGGAGTTCCGCGAGAGTCGGAGGCTTGTAAGAAAACTGTCCTAACGACCGTAACAAAAACGGAGGGTCGAAGGAACTCGACGGAGGGTGCCTCTGAAAAGACGACGGGGGCGGGAGGTGCCGATGATTCGGGCAAAAATATTTCAGCCGACGGAATTCTACTTTTCAACGCGCTGCCGTTAATTAAACGTTTGGTCCTCGGCAGGACGAGGGGGGGAAGGGGACGAAGGGTTATAAAAAGTCGGAAATATGTGATCGAGTCTCCATAGACTCTTTTCTTTAAGTTACACAAACTTTCCTCCTCCACCGTATCGCCCTTTTATCCGTCAACTTTTTTCGTCATAAGTATTGTGCTATTTTCGTGGATCATCCCTCCCTCCCCCCAGGAAAAAATAATTACAAGCACTTTACGAGGTACAGATAAGTTCGTTTAAAAATTGTAGCTCAATGTACAGACTTCTCTGAGTCAGCGTACGTGCATACGGGGGAAGGGAAAAAGAGATAGCGATAAGGGGAATGATCGGGGCGAAGGAAAGGAGGGGGGAAGAAGGAGCAGGGGATGTGCTGAACCGTGGAATCGGCGTGGCCGCGTTGCCCGGAGGGCAATCAAGCACGTCAGGGAAATGATGGACGTCTCGGCATAAACCTGACGAGTAACTCGTGGCGCCTTCAGAAACGACTCCGCGGAACCCCCCTACATCACTTTTATTATGGCCGTCCTCATTTTCATATCTCATAAAACCTCCGGGGCTACGCTCCCCACCCTCTCCTTCTCTCTCTCTATCTCTCTCCCTCTCGTCTGCCGCGGATCTTGATATACGTATAATCCGCGATCTGACTTACGTGCTGAAATTATCAGTCCCCCGCCGCTCATCCTCCTCGTCCCGTTCTTCATCGAATATATACGTCCTTGCCCCGACGAGCGACCTTTTTCCCTCCCCGTTGAAACCAATGGAATTCATTTATTTATTCGTTTACTTCCCGTTAAGAATTCGTGGCGTCGTGCGTTCGGTAAATTTTTACAACAGATTACCCGCTTTAGGTTCGTCGTAATTTCACGGGAAGGGCAATTAATTACAGGCGTGGATAAATGTTTCATTTTGTAATCATTGTAATTTCCCGGTGCAGCATGTGATATTGATTACCGTGACTAAGACTGCCTAACGGTGCCGTGACGGGCCTTGATCACACGGAGCGATAAGTTTCCCGTGAGTCGCGTGTGAAGTTCTCATTTAGATCCGGCGATCACATATATGACGAAGCCCAAATCAATTCCATAATTTAGCGGGGCGGACCATAAAAGTGATTGATCAAAACATTCCGCGTAGCCCGTTCATTTTCGATATCGTTCAACCGAGGGGACAAATTTCTTTTCTTCCTGTACAATCGAACACATGATTCGACGAGTCACTGACCATGTGTTTCGTAGGATTATCAAATTCCCTGTGCTGCTTGAGGTGTTCTCATTAAACGAACTCGTTTGTTAAAGTCCCCGGGAAAGGGCGTAGGACAGTGACGTCCAGTCTGTTGGCTTCCGTTGGTCGGAGCGTATCGTACGTTCTCCCTGTCTGCTCTTATTCGCCAGGTCGCAGGCAAGGAAGGGGGGTTTTCCTGAGCCGGCGGCAGCAGAGGACGGTCGTGAGTGCCGGTACGCTGCCGGCGACAGTGAATGACTGCGCTGCACGTGACACGAGACTGACAGGTTTATGCGAGCGCGCGTGTGGGAACATAAAAGGGAACACGTACCTAGACTGCCTGCCTGCCCATGATGTACGTCTGTTTGTGTAAGTGACACGGAACCCAGTGAGTGACACGTCTCTCCCCGCCGTGCTTCCTCGCTCGTCCTTCTCCGAGTCTCCTTCTGCCCCCACCCCCGTCCCTCAACTTCCCTAACTACGACCTTGTCCACACCTTTTTCTCGTCCGTCAAGTTTCCCTCCCCCTCGTCGTTTGCTCCAATTTTCACGATACTCGTTTTAGCACAGCTTTTCGTGTCCTCTGTCTTTTGTCTTGATTTCATCATTGTTTCATTTATTCTGCTCGATGAAAGAAACTAATACCTCTATGCATGAAATTTGTTCCGTCATTTTGCACTCTTTACTTTTTCATCTGTATATTTATTTAACGCGACGAAGGAGGAAGTTTTGGACTTTCTCGCGACGTTTCGCCGTAGGTTCTGGCAATGCCGGTTCTCTGGCGTTGGTCTTTGTTGGTCTACGTCTACGTCAGGACGCCGCGTGCACTCGACGCCCGTTGACACCGCAAAGAGCCGCTGCCCTCGCGAATGATCGGGCGCACGGTCGACCGATCTCTCCCCGAAATCGACTGGCGTCCGTTTGATTTCCAACACGTGAAACACGCCGCGTTGCCAGTCGATAAATCCGGCCAAGTCAGGTCGAATGCCAAAGAGGAAGTCATCGAGGCACGACATCTGCCTCGACCCACTTTCCCGGGGGATCGAAATTTTCATGATTTCCAGAGAGCGTAATACGATAGAGCGATAAATAATTCCCAGGATATCAGAGCTACGGGCGAGTGGCCTGCGGTTCTCCGGTTACAATGGAATCGCGAATAAATTGTCATTTTTATTGAACATCATTTTCATCCTTCTCCCATCGGAATCCGAAACTGAGTTTCCCCCGGACGTCGCAGTAGTATCGCGGCCGCCGTCTGCTCGTATGCTCCTTCGGCGAATGGCTATTTTTTACGACGTTGCGTAGCCGGGTCTCTAACGATCACGTGGGGCCGTTGAGTACGCGTAGTCACGCAGAACCCCGTCGTACGTCCCCCCCTCCTACGTTTCCATATTATATTCCGCGCGTAATCGCGGGGCAGCGATATGCGCGTGGCCGCTCGGTGCGTCTCTCTAGTTCGAGAAACGGCGAGCTTTTTAATGAGCGTAATTGCGGGACCTGGGCTCGCGGGATACTTCGCGAAATTAGCCGGGCTCCTCCTCGAGAATTTACAAGAATCAGCGGCAGTATCGTACGGGGGGGGGAGAGGGAGGGGACGATATTCCGCGGAAATGGACCGTATAAAGCCGTGCATCGAGAATACCTGGACCATCGTCTTTGCCGGTATAACGCACGCGCTCGTACGAACGTAATTGAATGCCTCCTCGGCAACGTCCCCCTGGGTTTTCATGCGTCTCGCGCAGCTAGCGGACTCTTATTTAACGACGCTCGCAGGACGCTCCTGATAAATCGCCGCGATTTACGCCCGCGTAAAGGGATTACGCGCACGCGATATCACGAACATTTTTACGCTCACCTCTCATCGAACGTACCTTCCTTCTGTCCCTGCCAAATTAACGGATCACACGGCGCAGTCGAGTATCAAACGTTTTTTTTATAATCAAACATTTATATTTTAACGTATGTTCCGCGAATGCAATCGCGCAAACCTTGCGTGCTATGCATATTTCTGCATGTCATACATATTTGTATTATTTGTCCAAGATAACGGTTTCCATGTAAGGCATAATTGTTTTTTAATGAAACTTACTTCTTGATCGATAAGGTGAAGTGTTGATTTTTGTAGACGGTTAGCTTTCTTTGAGAAAAAGGATATTCTTTTTCAGCACCGCTGGCCAGAGATAGTTGCACATTGACCTGATGCAACGAGATGCACTGGCTTTAGTCTTGAGTACCTGGAATGTCCTGCGAGTCTCGACACCAATTAGCTCGCTGCGAGATCGTCGTATCTAAGGTAACGAACCGGCTACACACGTCCTTCTCTCAAGCTACTTCTTTAACCCTCACGCACTTACAATCCGCATTAAACCGTGACGAAAGTGCATTTAAGGTCATTTGCCAAATCTGCCTTCGAAAAGCCAGTCCGACTTCAAAATTCAAACAGATCACAAACCATGATAATATCCCATTTACACACGTTTAATCGATACCCTATTTTTCGCGCAAAATTCGTCATTAATACGCTCCAAGTTTCATCGGTGGCTGTAGTATTTTTCCGAAGGCGTAATTTATATGGGTCGAAGTTTTGCGGGATCGTAAAGCCGCCGGTGTTGGAGTTTGGTGCCGTGTGTGATCCTGCGTGGCGATACGTATGCCCGCCATAAATACCTGTCTGTCGTCAGACGAAAGGAGGGTGAAGCGGTGACAACTCGTTTCCAAAGGCGCCACGACTCTACGACTTACGGCTTTATTTTCTGAAGGGCCGTCGAGAACGGCAGCAACGACGTCGGTTCCCCGGCCGTACAGTGACGTACCTTATACTCGACTTACCGGGGCCGCTGCTATCGACGATAAAATAATCGACGACGGCCTCTCGCTAGCGGAAGTAATTAACTTTGCGACGGATCATTAAGGAACAAATGTAGCATAAAAAGGTCGAGGCTCGCGCGGCCCAACAGAGAGAGGGGGGAAGGGGAATTTCGTGGAATCAATTAATCGAAGTCGCGCAGAGACCGGGATTTCTCGGTTATTCTTAGTGCCGCGTTATGCCGAGTAATTCGCGAGGAACGCGCGAGGAGCGGAATTACGGAAAAAGCCCTGTGTACGTGTGTAGCGTTCCCCGTGTCTCTGTGCGCGGGAAGGCGAACTGGAAAGGGGAGAACTCGAGACGTTTCAGAAGAGTAGGAGAAGGTGCTGGAGGAGCTCGGAGTAGGAGCGTGGGGGAGGGGGGGGGGGGTGAAATTTACGCAACAGCAACCAGCGACCTTTCCTTTACTTCCATCTAATTCAAAACTATAAATCGAGGGCGTCTGTTGTATGTATGATGGCGGGCTGGCGTGAACCTGCAAGCTCGAGGAACGAACGAACGGACTGCCGAGCGAGAGGGAGAAACCGCGGCAGGGACGACGAGCGAGAAGGACAGTCGACAGATGGAGCAGAAGGAGAGAAACAGAGAAAGAGAGGGAGACTGCAGAGCCAGAGTAACGTAACAGATGCTGCACAATAAACACCTCCCGTCACTTCGCTCCATAAATCGCGCGGCGGGCTCCTAGAAGAAACATTCAACCTCCATCTACTACTCCTCATCCCCCTTCCGAACCCGCCTGTCCCCCCCGCTCGCCCCTCGGCCCGCATCCCTCTCTTTCCTCCCCCGTAGACTCTCGCTCCCGTCTCTCGGAGGAAACTCGTCGCGGACGTCGCTCGTCCGCGGATAGCAGGAATCGCCTTAAACTCCCCCGCCGGATCCGAGGTAAATCGTCAGACGAGCGATTTAACATTTTTCTTCAGGAGGACCGACTCGGTGAAACCAATGCCGTCGGAACAGGGGGGAATATTTCACCTGACTCTCACGAATTCCACGCGATTCCAGTCTGTGGGGTCTGGGTGGTCCGAAAGGGAAACCGTCCGCGCTCTAAGTGGAAGCTATTTCCATGAATGGGCAATGTAAATAATGAGATAACATAGGGACTATAAATAACTAGTCCCCGTTTAGAAGAGTCTGATAAAGTACGGTTAATTGTGTCGGAGCGAAAGCCGGGGAATAAATCGTCCGTCCGAGAGGTCGTCATTTTCCTCCAAGGAATTTCGAGATACATACTAAATATCTGTTAACGGCCAGGTAATCGAATTATTAGGGACTATAAATTATAAGTAATGTTCGTTTTCGGGCCAATTCCCAATTTCTCTATCGTCGTAATTTATTTTTAGTGGAAGAACGACACGAAACGTAGAGTAGCTGTCAGTTTCCCTGAAATATGTCGTCAAAATAACGATGTCTTAATCGAAAATTTTGTCATACTTTATTTTCCTTCGAGTCGTAAAAATATGTCCGTTTTATCAGAATCCACAAATTAAGAAAAACAAGACGGCCATCATGGCATTATTAAAAGTTGTTGGATTGGGCTTTCGGCAACTTTCTAAACTCGGCTCGTTTACACTTTTGCATTTTCCCTGGCATCGCGGACGTCCCTCGGTTTTCCTTTTCCGTTTCTTTGCGGCCGGTTCTTTCGTGGTAAAATAGGGCCTTGAAGGTGAGGGCTGGCGAGAGCCGGCAGGATTGTCGGCCAGGAAGATTTACAGGATCGGGGGACTCGAGGGTTACGACTCGTTATTATATGCTTTAATTACAGTTCAGCGTAATGAACTATGTTTAGCCGTAACGTGGTAGGCTTGGCGATAAATTAACCCAACCGAAAATACTAAATCACAAGTTTGCCGATGCTGCCGAGTAGATAATCGGACACCGAAACAACTGTATACACGTAATTTCACCTCGGAATCCGCGGGGGCAAACGATCCTTCGCGCAGCTGCAGGATAACGGCCACGCGAGTGCGGTGAAACCGACGATTTGCCCTTCCACCGCGTTCCGAGACTTTTATCCTTCAAGGTTTTAGCCAATCAAGACAAGTATCTCTTCATATGCCCGAGCGATACACCTTGACACACAGGCATACATAATCGGCGCTGGGTTTTCTCGCAAATGCTTCGAAAAACACGGCATTGATAGAAGGGAATTCCTGGCGTATTCGCTTAATGGAGTGTGGCTGTCTTTGATCCGGAGGAAGGCAGCCGTAGAATATACGACGACACAAATTGACTCGCGCTTCGACTAACCGGCCTGCTGATCGTCCCTCGAAGGACGCGACGGCTCAGCGAGGTGAGGAGGGGGCGGGGAGATACCCCGAGGAAAGGGGAGGTTACCGGCGTTGAATTTATCGGTCGCTAATTAAAGAGCGCGTTAGCTCGGCAAGGAGGGCGCGATTCGAATTAAACCCTCAATTCTCAGCTACGAATACGGACTCTCGCCACTGAAGTAAACGTTTCCCCCTCCCTCTCACCGTCTTTTTTGTCTTGAGTAAAAACATTCCTTGTGGGCCCGTCCATCTCTGTCGCGTCAGTTCACTGCCACCGTGCAGATTGCACGGTCATTAACGGGGAGTCCAGACGTTCTCGCGTCAATTGGGATTTATGCGTCTGAAATTGCATGGCCGCCGCGGGGTCTCGGATTACGCGTACCCACGGACCCCGTCGATTAGGGTGGGTCCATTATCCGTCGAATTTCAGACGCTCATTTTCTTGGCTCCTACAAATTCCACTGAAAAAAGGATAGCAGTACAGACCTGTCGACGGACTTTTACCCAAGTTTCCGCTGTATCGTGCGCTTCCCTGTACTTCGTGAGCGTCATTTAAAATCGTGAACAAAGCCGGGGGTGAATGCACTCGGCAACGAGCGTGTACCGATCCGCGGGGGCAGCTGGGTAAAGCAACAGTCGTGACGGAGAATGCTTCTAATTAATACACTCGGACCGATGGAATCGCGCCGGAAGAAACGACGAAATCACGAGGACCTTCCGCCGTGAAAAATTTCATTGAGAAAAAACGGGTACGCTAGATTACCCATCATCGTCATAGTTGGGGGGGGGGGCTACGTTGATGATCCTGATAAATTCAACGCGTGGCGTTTGTAGGACGTACGACAAAGGCCCTGAGTAGCGTCGATTTCTCAGCGGTGAAAATCTGTCCGGTCCGCTTTCTAGCGTGTACCTCCTGGCAGGTGAACGTTATCGCGTCGAAGATATAGAATCCCGCTGAGCGCTCACGCGATACCAGCCGATTATTTCCTATTATTTACCTTATTATTTAGGTCCCTCGTTGGAAGTACGGTGAAGTGGGGGGGGGGGGGTTATCGGAGCGGTCGGGGGCAATCGAGAGAAAAAGAGAGAGATAGCGAGGTGACGGGGGGAAGTCGAATGAGGAATGACGGGAGGGGGGAAGACAAGGCGAGGGGGGGGGATCTCTCGCGGAGGTTAGGGGCAACCGTGGCCGCTCGCTCGCGCGGCCGTATTGATCTTATCCCCCGACATGAGAAATGCCCGCCGGTTTAATAAACTCCCGGGACTTATGAAGCACGTCAGGGTGATTCACGGCCGCCTCATTGAGTCGTATTTATACAACCGCGGCTGATAGATTTATGGAGGACAGCGCAGCGTGGTCCCTTCGCGTCTCACCCCTGCCAGCCCCTTCGTCCCCCCGCATCCCGTGTGCTTCCTCCCCCGGGCCCCGACGTCCTCCCCCACCGTAGACGGCGTCCAGGTCCTCGGCTTTTTCCGTTTCCCGTCACTGTCCCGCACTGCCGGCCTCGTGAGATCGCGTCGGGATACTTTCCAGGGACGACGGATGGCCACTCGTTGAATGTACTCCCGCGGTAAGCAGGACCCTCTCTTCCGTTCCTCCTTTTGCCCTTTCGACTGGCGCGGGAAGGACGAAGGGGACGAAAAGGGAGCGAACGAGTGATCGTCGTGGAACGGGAGGATAGGAAGTAAACGAGGGGATTGCGTTTAGGTCGAGCAGGACGAAAGGGAGAGTGTGGAAGGTAGCCAAGGCGGGGAGAGAGGGGGAGGGGGTGGTGTGTGAGGACGAAGAAGGAGAAAACCGAGGGGGGGACGAAGGGGACGGCCTCTTGTTGGACGGAGCATGGCCGACCGTACGTCGTCGTCCATGGACGGCACGTCAGGAGGGGCTCATGACGTCACACGCGGCGCTCATCTCGCCGGACCGAGAGACCGAGGCAGCCTTATAAAGTAGCCGGGCTACGATTTAATCCGAAATTTATTTCCTCCATTAGTAAGGGCTTGTCTCGGTGCGTCGAATGAGCGTGAGTGAGAGGCTGACGATGACGACGTTCCGCCCCCATCCCTCCGCACCCTCGACCCCTTCCCGCCCCCCTTCGGGCAATCTTCCCTCCCTTCCCGGCGCTCTTTCTGTCCGTTGGTCCTTCTCGTGAGAGGCTCGGAATGCACGGCGGTGCATCGCAGCCACACCGGCACTACATTATGACTCCTATATCGCCATCTTTATTATATCCGCGGCCCACCGGTATCTCCGTAGCCGCTCCATCGTTTGACAAGCCTCGTCGTCGTCTTCGTCCTCGTCCTCGTCCTCGTCGTCCTCCTCAAACACCCATCCCCTCGTCTTCCCCTCCCTCCCTCCGTGCCGTCTATCCGCGTTTCTGCGGTCTTTTTCTGCCAATCCGCATGCCACCTTTCTCTCGCCTGTTCGGTCGACCCGTTCCTTTTGGCAAATCACCGCGCACGGGGCCCAAGGTTCACCGAGTGTGAATCGAAAATGAAAGAGAGAGAGAGAGAGAGAGAGACGGCATCACGATATTTCCCGGGACATGCATGATTTAAATGAATTCGATTAAACGACGGAAGGTCCTGGTGACAGTGTTTTCAAGATTCGGTGCTTCGTCTCAACGAGAACATCGTTTATTCCCGTGGGCGGGGAAATCGGTAAAAGACAGAGGGGGGGGGGAGGGAACGGAGACTGATGCCTCGACGTGGCTCCTGACAAATCACTTACGTAGGCCGAGGTTCGAGGAGGACAGAAGACTCGGGGAGCCTCGTCCCTCGGTACACAATCCCGGACAATTTTTTCTCAGCCGGCTGAGCTAGGAAGGCCGCGACGTGAGATTATTTTCATTCACAGTGTGGTCCACGGATGCGCGAGTATGAGGGATGAGATCGCATTACGTCGAGCATAGACGGAGGCGCTGCGTAAGATACGCATCGGCTGCTCCCGACAAATTGCCTCCTCCCCCTGGCCTTTTCACGAGGAGCTCGACGGGTTCGGCGGGTAGGTGCAACGGGTAGGAAGGTTATGTGCCGAGTGGTTAAGGGGTGGGGGGTTGATGTCTCAGTCAGCCGCCGGGAGGAAACGAGAGGGACGAGGGAGATGGAGATGGAGATAAAGCGTGAGAGAAACTGCACGTCGGATCGACCGAGATAGACAGTACGTCGAAAGAGCGAGAGAGCCAGAGGAGCAAGGGGGGAGGAGGACTTCGGGGGGAACGTGGCACGATCTTCGTCCATCTTCTGTCGAGACTCCTTCATCCCCCGGAGGGATCCAGCCGGAGACATCGCTTTATTATGTCTCGGGACAACGCTATCATTCGAGGTCACCCGTGCAAAAATGCCGACCTTTCGAAACAATTAACCCCTAAGTACCGTAGAAAAACAGGCCCCGCTACTGTCCCAACGACGGCGCTCTTTGACGAGTCATTATTTTAATCCAAACTGATAATTATATCGCGCCGTTATTATCGGGCGCCGATTTTATTGGATCGACGCGTCGGTTATTACCTCGACGCTGATGGTTAGCTCGGGAAATTGCAGACTACTGAAAGATATTGCCAGGTGGGGGGGGGGGGGTGTATGGTTGGTGACCTCCGATACTGGGAGCAGGCTGAAGGACGATTCGTGCATGCCGGAGGACTGGGGATCGCGACCCGCGCGCACTTATGCATTACAATGGGAACATAAGTGAATAGGTCGGGACCTCGCGCATTGTAGCCATTATGTATGTAGAAATGAGTACAAACAACGGCTGGTGCACCCGCGCCGATCACAGAGACAGGGGGAACTTTGTTTCATCGTCCAACTAGTCCCACGACATTCCTGACTTAGAACGTATTAGACTCCCCCCCCCCCCCCTCGTATCAGCCTTTTCAGGCAATTCACGGGTCTGCGCGGAGACAATCGCGTCGATGAATTAATCAGCTCGGCCGGGAATGGCCGGCTTGTCGAATACTAATTTTATCGCGGCCGGCTTGCACGCGCGTTCGACCGAAGATATCGGCTAAGCACGATGTCGTGGACGACAGCGAATCGACCGTATAAGAGGAATGTACTTGTGTAGCACCGCTGAAACGTCAGTCGTAAAACTCGAAACTCCGGCACGTGCTTTTTGCCGATTACCCCGTAAGTCCGAACGTCGATCCTCAGTTAGACCTGGGGTTGGCTAGCGATTTAAAAGTGGGGAAGGGGAATGTCGGAGTCTAGTGAATGTCCGACCGATTGCGCGTCTGATCGAGTCGGCCGAGATTGCGGGCCTAGGACTTGGCTAACACGTGTGCCGAATAAGCCAATCCCCGTTGCAACGCGAAACAGTGCTCTCGGTCCGATTAAAATCGTATGCCGGGTCAATGCTGGCGCAATTAACTCCTAAAGAACACGTTTTACGAGGGACCAACGAAATCCCGCGAGGTTTCGTAAATGCCGTCATTTCCATGCGTGCCGTTAAACACGTTCTCAATGGTCGATCGATTTTTTTCCACAGCGCGTTACAATCCGCGCTCGACGAAGACGCTGCTGGGGGAAGAAAATCGGAGGAGGAGAGGCTTCTTGATTAGACGAGCGGCGAGGATATTCATGGACGTAGTCATTAATGACCGAGCGTTCGCGGCGAATAAATCCTTCATCGTGAGAAACGATCGGTCGCGCCCGATAATACACAGCCCTCCTTTATTGCTTCCCGATGATCGTGCCAGGAGCAATATATCGTCGTCGCATGACAGCCATTCGTCCTTCTTCCGGCGCTGACGGATGATTGTAAAAATCCTCGCGCCTCGGTCTCCTCGTTACACTATACACATTGATTGCCAAGGATTTCTACGGTTTGTCCACGGGCCAAGAGATGGCGCGGGTGGTTCGCAAGGTGACCCGACAGTCAAGTCTTCCTTGAAGACTTGAGCTTCCGCCATCCTAGATTCCTCCGAACGGTCCACTTCCGGGAACCAGGAATAATTCGTTCAAAAGCAACGTATGGCTACAGCCGTACTGTAAACGATGCTTAGACCATTAAAAAAGACACGACTGAACGAAGAAAGTTTGTTCACAGCTCGGTGAGCTTGGAAAGTTGAATCTTAGGATAGAGGGTTAAATTTGAATTTCGTCAAATCCTGATTCTGCTGGTGATGCTGACTTTTTCTCGAGGTTTTCTCGACACCTTGACGCACCTTTAGGGGAATACTAAAAATGCCGGTACTCCATAATTCCCCGTTCGGCGGCGTGTCACTTGTGCAGTCGGAGGCGTTGAGGAGGAGCGCAATGGCTCGTGTGTATACGTTGCGGGGGGATTTTATACAGGCCGGGGCGTGCTTACGTGTGCGCGATGGTCACTCGCCATAAATCAGATTCCCGTGAGATAGCCTGCTAGCTGCTTCTCTCCGTTGAGTTTTATCGGCCGTACCGGCGCCGCGTGCTAATTAAACTGACGTGAAATAATCGCGGCCGTTTCACGATTGATCGTTGATCGAGCCTGTCCGAGTACCGGCGAGTTCCTTCTCCGCCGATCTCCTGCCTCCCCCCCCCTCTTTCCTTCGTCTTTCCTGGCACATGCATCTCCTCCCCGCGCCACCCTCGACCGTGGGATAGAAGATCCGCTGGGCGAGCGGACAGCCTAATGCAGTTGCCATCGGGAATTCCTCGCCAAACATATTTGCCATTCACGAGGAGTCATTGAGGCTTGTCTAACAACTGTGCGACTCGATTACATTACTGGCAGGTGTTGATACGTACCAAGGAATTTCAAACGTCATGCGGTAATCACTTCCATGAATCGAGTATTACATATGAGTGTTGTTAGAAATAAGCCTTTAGGGTTTACAGGTGTTCACCATGCTTAGTCTCGGTCAATCGTTTACCCGTGCGATGTATTCCCGGCTGATATTTACAGGAGTCCTAAGAAATTAAGATCCCACGGCTCGATTGTTGGATTTCTTATAGCCTTGTGTCATTCAGCATTGACGGCATTCCTGACTAACCTTTACAGTTCTGACAAATTAAGAATCTACGGCTCGATTGTCGACACGGTCTCGGCATTGGGTCGCGTAATTTCAGCTTGCACGGCCGAGTTGCGCCCTGTCGAGGGTTAAACCAGTGACGAGGAGGGTGGGTAAAGCGGGGAAAACGTGCTCCCACGTTCCGACATGTAACGAAAGCGGTGGTTTCGGTATTTCGAGAGAGGGTGCGGACGGTTATACGGGGGTTTCGGTTGAGTCCTTTGAAGCGGGCCAAAGAGGAAGGGGGGAGGTGAGCGCAGGTTTGCGGAGGTGGGCTACCACCTCTGGATTTATGTGATCCTCCGTCGAGTAGGGAGGATCACACGGGCCACCCCTCCCCCTCCCCACCCTCCTCAGCACCAGGCCTATAAGACTACGTGACTATGGATGCGATCTTCCAACTCTACCTGTACGCGCACCTACATCGGCACCTCTCTTTCCGTCTCGACGCAATTTCCTCTGTCCCTCTTCGTCGTGCCCATTCGACCTTCCTCTTTCGACGTGGATAATTACAGAGCCCGTAGGATGGATGTGTGTCGGGCGGGACCGCGTTATCGCGCGTCCGTCCGCCTACGAGGGTCGTCTCCCTCGACTTTATTCTCTATTGTCCATGGGGTTATCGTTTCCTTCGCCTCCGAACCGTTATTAGACAAATTCCATTCACGTGCAACACGGAAATCCGTACATCTTCCCAAAGGTAATGCAATAAATGCTATCCCTTTGTTTTGTAAATTCTCTGAAGAATTCTCGAATTTCTCAAAAGGCTGAGGTTTCGCTTAATTTCGGTGTTCGTTAATTCCGTGCAAATTATAAAGGAAACATTGAAGAAACCGTGCTCCATTTAGAGGCTGGAAAGGGCATAATCGACTTTCCAATATCGTTCTCCTTCGAATGTCGCCCCGCGAGATCATTCGCGTAAGATCAGAGATAACCGAGTCCCATAAGTCGTAATCATTTCATTGCCATGTAATCTTAATACGAGCAATAAAGTAGATTTTATCGCGATTATCGGCATTGTTTATTACGCCGGCCGAAACGTAAGAATAATAACAAACTACTTTAAATCGACATGCTTATAAAGTACGAATCCTTAATGGTTCGCAATGTAACAACTGTCTTATCTATAGAATTATTTTTATTACATTCCTTCCTTCACATACGACTCTTATCGGAAAATTGGACTTCTGTATTGGTCTCTTTGTAAGAGCATTTTGCAGTATTCGCCCGATTCGTAAGTCTTTATGTGTCGTAAGTTTGTCCTGTACTGTTTATGAGTATTCTTATGTATGCCTATCTCCCCGCATACGCATCTTAGATTATTACGAACTACCGCAGTATCTACCGTGAAAATTACATACTGCATTGTACGGTTGCCGTAGCAAGTCATACTTGCTATCTTTTTGAAGTTCCTTTTTTCTTATTACCGTCATTATTATGGTCGTCAGTGGATTCTCCCTTATTTTAGCGTTGGTTGCGATATTCCCTTTTAATACATATGTTACTGTAAGCATCTCGGCCCATAAACACTTCCTTTTAATCGATCGTTTTGAAAGCCATTGCCATCATTCAGGATCCTCGTCGTCCCTTTCCCTTTAAGCACGAGCTGCATGCAGTGCCGGTTAAAGGCGCTGAACAGGTTTTAGAGAGCATCGGTAGCGATAAATACTAACACCGTAGTGGCGTCTAAGCTACAAAATATGCGCAATATCAATGCACGCTATCTCGCCACGATCGGCGAATCTTGTATCTAAACAGCGCGCCATCGTGGCCGCGGCTCTAAAATACGAAGTGTCCGCTCGGCCCTTAGACCGTAATCAAGGACAGCCCGCGAGACTCTCCACTGTCTGCGGCCTACGATCGAGTACGATCCACCTATTTACGAGACGGTGCCTTCTGCCGCGTCATAATACAAGCGACAAAAGCCCGGCACACGTGGGAGCAAATCCACTGTGTTTCCCGTGAACGAGCACACGGCGATTCTTCAGATTTCCAACAGAAACAGGAGGCGAATATTGTTAAAGGGACGCCCGGGAAACGATCGATGATCCTCGAGCGACGTTTAGCCGGGCGAACTTGTGCAGAAACTTTCCTCGAGGATCTGGACTCTCGTGTTTGAGGGTAAGTGACAGGCGCGAAAGTCGAGTCGCTCGTCCGAATGGTCAGGGAGAAGATGAGGAAGGTGGAGCGGATGTTTGGCGCGGTCCATCACGCCGATCGGACAGATTTCCAATCTCCCTGCGGAGTCTCGGGGCACGGCGGGTCTTTGTGAGGGACGTGCCAGCCGGCCGGCCGAGCGGGAAAGAGAGAGGAGCAATTAATGGAGAGATTAAAAAGCCAGGGGAAGCCGGCAAGAGTACAGCGAGTCGCGTCGGCAGTGTACACGGGCGAATCCCGACCTCCTGTACGTGCGAGCCGGTTTCCCTGTGTGTAACGCCGAGAAGAGTAAGGGCGAGGAAAGATGCTGCACGGTAATTAATGGCAGAGCGAGTTCGTCACAAATCACGTGGCCCGTCCTATAACTCACCGAGCTGACGTGTATTTAAATAGAGCCCGATAGGCCGCGAGAAAGAGAGAGGGAGAGAAGGGGGCAGAGAGGGGGAGAGAAAGAGAGAAAGATTTCCTTCGTTGTACCTTGAGCATGCGCCACTCCTCTTACCTCCGCGCCGTGTCAAAAACGAAGAGCAGTACTGACGAGAAACCGCTCCCGACCTTCCCCCGTCCCTCCATTCTTCTTAAACTTCCGGTCTTTCCCCGCAAGGTCCACCGATAATCTCGCATTATTCCACTCTCGTTTTCCACGAAACCGATGTCAGGCCCCCCAATGGTCGTCCTTCCCTATAAATTCCCTCTCTTCCCTCCCTCCAACCTTGTATCCTAGAACTTTTTTTTGGAATGTTTTCGGCGGTGAAGGAAGGAGAAAAGTAGGGGAAAGTGACGGTTATTATGTGAGAGCCGTTTATTTGATAAAGGTCTCGTATAGCGCTACTCTGACGCGGGGTGCGGGTGACACGGGACGAGATCTATGGCCCCGTAATATTCTATGAGCAATATTTACGGGCGCTCAGATAAGTACGGAATGTTTTGCGCATGACGAGGCCCTCGTCCCCAGGCCGGAGGGGGGGGGGAGATTCGTTGGGCTCGGCCAAACTCCATTTCCAGGGTGAATCCTGCCTTTCAATCGAGATTTCGCGTCGATCGTGAAAACGAGCATGCATCGTCGGGATCTAAGGTATAAATAAGAATAAATATCGCTGCAAAGCCCCGGGCATTCGCGATGCACATAATACATTTATGAGTACACGATTAGGTACACGTCTCTCGGTCAGAAGAGACTGGTTAACAGTCGATAAAAATCGGCAACGGAGTTGCTTCGATTTGTATTCAAATGCGGTCAATCGAATAAACCAGCGAGTCGGACTCGTGTAACTCTCCGGTAATATAACGGATCTCGGTCTTTATTCACGATCGCCGACGAATGGACAAGGGAAAGGGGGATGTATCTCCGCGACGGGAAAATCCGAAGCAACGATCCCTGGGACCCGGAGCAAAAGCGTCGGACGCTACGATCGTCCATGTGGACGGGAAGGAGAGGGGAAAGGGGGAGGAAGGGAGCAGAGGTGGGAGACGGCTATCCTCCTCATCCTCCGCTATCGAAAAGCTAGTATTTATAGCTCCATTAAGGCCGAGACTAAATCATCGCCGCAGCCGCAACTTTGTTGTACTACGAGGCCAGACGCTCTCGTTCTCTCCTTCCCCCCGCGGTGTCTCCGTCCCTCTCCCTCCCCCCACCCTCTTTCCCTTTCCCTGCCCGTCCAATACCTTGCCGGCCGCGTGAACCTCTTGTCTAATATTTCGTTACTATACGGCGCGGTCTATACTACGCTGCGCGCCTGTATATTTCAAGTATCGATATCGAGGTTGGAGGATGAAAATTTCAGGCGGAACCCTCTTTTCGGAGCACCCTCGGACCACGCAGAAGTGCAGGGGGGGGGAGGAAAACGCTGTCCCTCCGATCGAGCAGGACCTCCCCCCCCCCGTGCAATCGTTTCGTAAATGTTCGGTCGGTCCGCACTGGTCCCCAGGATCATCCCCGGAGAATGGAAGGTTCTATTTCGTCTGGAAACTACGAACCCTGTCGTCTCTCTGAGACTTTCACAGCTTTGTCTCCCTCTCTCTCTTCATAACCACCGTCAAAATTCGCCGAAAAAGTGTAACGAAATTTCCACGTCCCGTTCGTGAAGTAATTCATTTTCTGCACTTCCGTCAGTGCTTTTCTCCCAAGGATATTACGTTTATTTGTGGCGTTATTTTTGTTGGGAAGGCGGGGCAAAGTTCCTGTCGTCTTGTTGGTGGCTGATGTTTGCCGCGGCTTTTGAGGGAACGCAAGGCGGTGAATTTTCGGCCATTACGACGAGTGAGAGAGAGCCAAGGGCAAGGAGATTCGTCCCGATGACACGCCGGTGGCAAGGTATCACGGCCCATCGGGTTGTTTAGTGTCGACGAGGGCGCCGGCCAGGGCGGCCCCCGTCAACGGCATACATTACGACCCACATTTACCTCGAGTTACACCGGCCAACCTTCCCGATGAACGCACGCACGCACGCACACGCACGCAGCTGGAGGGGAAGGTAGCCAAGGAGTCGGGGATCTTTTTGGTCGGTGGCACCGACGTAGCTGGATCGGTGCAACGCGTCAGCATTCATTAGCCCGAACCTTATCTCCCGGACACTTCTACCTCGCCCAGGCAAAGATACAAAGAGAGAAAGGAAGAGAGAGAGAAAGACAAGCGTCGGAGGAAGTCGATGAAAGAGTCGCCAAACAACGAGGGACCAGAGAAGAAGACAGGCTGACAGGGAAAAAAGGAGAAACAAGGAGGATAGAAAATTCCACCTTCTTCTTCTCTCGTCTTTTCTTTCTCCTTCCACTTCGAGCGCGAAACTTTGAAACTCCGGCCAATACGTCGAATGGTCCCTGCGGCGTATTTAACAGATTTATACGCTTCGAGCGTCTCTCAGTGTCGTTGTTCCATTTTCTTTCATCCGCCGCTTGATTTACATCGGTGTTTCACGCACACGTCCATCCCGACGGGGCCTTAAATCGTCCTTGGACTTCTAGCAGATGTAAATACCATTAGGTTTCGGGGCCCGGCTCGCATTATCGTTAGGTCCGACGGATGGACGATCGTCCTCGTGTTCCCCCAAGCCCCCCTTCCCTTCTCCCCGCGCTACATAAAATGTTGATTTTATTTAAACTCCTCCCTGCCCCTCTCCTCTCGTCTCCGGTTCTGCCCGACGCCGCCAACGCCGCGCGCGTATTTATCGCGAGGAGACATTCCGGCCGGACGTAAGTACGTCGGTCCACCGTATACTCCTGTTAATAATGCCCTTAATCCTGCGGCTTCGAGCGTGCCGGCCAGATATTCTCTCCCGAGAAGAATCGCCTTTTTTCCACGTCCCACGAGTTACGCGCCGATAGCGCATCGTTTTTCGAATTTGAATCCCTCGTCGATTTTCACACGAGCGAACGTACGTCGGTACGTACGACGAGACGCGCAGTTGCGATTCATTTATTTTTTACCGTACGTCAGATAATTTTGTCACATTCAACAAAAAGTTTCAATTCCCAGCGAAGCATGGCTTGGAACATTTGCCTTGTCGTTCCGTTGAGCAAACGTTTCTTTTTTTCCGCGCGCTACGAGCCGTAAATTATCACTTCGAGAAGTGCAGTCGCCGGGTATTTTTATTCGGCGAAATATCAGATTGGCGTGGCCGATCTTGCGCGTTATGGAGATTGAATCTAAATGCAGAATCCGCGGGGGGAAATTTCGTTTCATTGCACTTTATGGATCTCCGGCGCAACAACGAAGCATTTTTATCGGCCCTAAATAATACGGTTATACACGGCGTCGCATTTCACCGAAAGTTACAAGGCAGGACGGCGATGCGGCATTGTAGATCGTCCTTTTCGGGGTTCAAGGAAGAACAGCGAAAGAGAGAGAGAGAGAGAGAGAGAGAGAGAGCCGTAAAGCAACGTGGAATGGCGATAGCCGGTGGGTCGAGGAGACGAACGGCGGGGGGAGGTATAGCCAGAGCGCTGGCCGCCGGAGAATTTGTACAAATTAATTAAAAGGCCCAGTAAAACGGAACCGGACCGTCTAATTACTCGAGCGGGATCTCGAGAGTGGCCCGAGCTCGTCCCCTCCCCATCTTTCCTCGGCCCTCCTAGGCTTTCCCTCCATCACTGCCCCTGTCCCTCCGTGCATCTCCCTGCCGATGGCACTGGCTCTCTCGCTCGGACGTGACGATAGAAAAGGTGAATTCGCCATGAAGTGGCGACGGCGGCGATGGCGATGGCTCCCGCTGTGAGTTGGTACGAGCCGCCGTGTCGTGTCCTGCCTCGGATGGTTCCGCACAAAGAGGGTTGCCAGCGAGGTCGGAGGACGGTGAAGATGAGGGTGGTGAGGGGAGGCAGGGAAAGGGGGGCAAGGGGGGTTGGTGCGAGCGACGTCGAGACAACCGGGGCTAAACAGCCATCTAAATGCATCCGAGGTGGCGCTCACTGCCATTACGGCTGATGGACGCTTATTGACGCGCGCCCTGCCAGCTAAGGCCGGAGCCTCTAGCCAGTCCTCTAACATCCCCCTGGATGGAGATACCCTCCCTCTAACCCTCCGTTGCCCTGCCACATTCTCCAGACTCTCCCGCAACCGTCCCTCCGTCCCCCTTCCTACCTGTGCAACGTTCTTTCCCTTCTCCCTCGGACGAAAGTCCAATTAACGCCAAACCGAAACCCTGATCCGTCGATTTTTGCTTGAAATATGTATCGACCGGTGGGAAACGATGAAAGCCTTCCTCTGTTGACAAGTTCATGAAGTATGTGAGCCCATTGACTTTTCATGCCGACGTAAGTGCATCGACTGATACCGTAGTTAAAGTGGTCACGTCTTTCATTGGGCTGCGTTTACGCGAGTATTCCTTACGTTCGAATATTAAAGGGCGGGGGGTTATTACACGGTAGACCTTAGGCAAGGGGCACTAAAATTCTTTGAAATATGTGGTATTAAGTAGGGCTCCATCTTGTTCGTCCGGTTAATTAGGATCGGTGGACGTTTCTCCCGTGTTTCTAGCCGCTGCTCCCCCGGTCGTCGCCGAGAGGGTGGTTGACAGGGTGGATCGTGGGCCACGGCGAAGCTCGGGGGGGAGGAGGGTGAGGAGGGGGAGACATCCCAGCTTCCGTGGCAGCTTACCCCGAACCTTCGTCCTTCCATCGCCACGGCAGGATTATCGCGTTATTTATGCGGCAATAATAACGAGTTAGTGTATGCGCGGGATGTGCTTTATATCCTTGCGAGCCATTAGGGTTAATATAGCGCCAAGCGATCGTCCTTCTCTCCCTGTCGCACTGTCGGTCCTTCCCTTCACTGCCCCATTCACCTCCGATTCCCCTTTCCCCCTTACTCGCTTACATATTTCTCCTACTCGTAATACCTATCCGCCACTGGGGTAACCAAGCCCTCCTCCCCCCTCAATTTCCAGTGCTGGAATATGGCCGATAACTAGCGGACTCTAGCAATTAACATAAAGCCCGATTGGCCAGAACGAAATTTCTTTCCCCGGCTAGTCTACTAGTCACGATAAACGCACTTCCTCGACAATGCACAGCCATAGATACGCGTTTCCACATAGAGAGAAAGACAGAGAGAGATAGATAAAGCGAGACCGTAGTTAGATAAAGGACGGTAGATTTTACGGTGCCATGAATAACGATGCTTTAAAGATTACAGCCAGATATAATGGCATAATTATCCGTTAATCCGGGCGACGTTGATCCGCGGAGGCCGCAAACGAGTCCTGCCGGAGGACGGTGCCCGATTAACTCACGGCGCTGTTAACTCCGTCCTCGCGGCGGCTGAGATGAGCCCACGTCGTTACTTACGGGCCTGTCGTATCTCACGACGCACCTGTTAAGTGCCGTCGCTACGTCATAGCCCTCGGAGGGCAGCCTCGGGGGGAGGTGAAATTTAGAGAGACAGAGCGAGGCACACTTGCACAGTGGAAACCGTGCAGAGGAGAAATAATCGCACGCGTATGCCGGTGAATGCGGGAGAATTCTTCCCTCGTCGTGAGGTAAAAATCGAAATTACCCTGACGCTCTCGTGTTGGTTTATCGTCCGGGCGATAAGAGTGGCGCGACGCGGTCGTAGTACGTCACTTGTACGCCCATAAATCGGCAAACATGGCCCACAATGGCAACTCGCCTTGAAACGAGTCAAAGACGTTCGGAAGAATTTCGCACTCGATGTTCGGTCCATTGGCAAAATCGTGACCGATCCTGAGTCGTGCTATTCGAAACGATGATTGTATTATTTCACGAGGCACGGGGTATCTTTGTTTGGCACGATCCGTTACAATAGGCACAGGTACACAACGTGTAGAGTTTCTAAATACATATGTCAGCTTCGACTGACCAATTACCCTTTGTTCGTCAGTTACATTCTATTCTCGTTTCTTTTTAAGGCAGTGTTCTTTGGTACGTCGGTCTCGCGTCAATAGTATCGTTGTAAAGACCCGCTTACGTCCGATGAATTACGAAGGGAAGAGAAGGGGATGGAGGGGGGCAATCGCGAGGCGGAACGATACACAGAATTGCGAAGACAGGAGTAACTGGAAGACCGGCCTGTCGACCTGCGGCCGGCTTTGCGGAGGGGAGAATCCTGGTCGGTCATCAGGGACGACATGGACGACTGGCGGCAGTTGATTGGCCGGCATCGATCGGCCGGCGGAGAGCAATAGATCAACGGGGACACCGACGCCATTGCTCGACCCTCGACGCTCCGTTCTCCGTGTATCTTTTCTACGCTCGGACTGGCCGGAGACGCGAAAGGAAGATACGAATACCAATGGCAACGTACAAGGATCGGACGAAAATCAATGGAGACTCCAAGGGGGGTGGGGTGGAATGAAGCAGCGTTCTCCAATCGGAAGAAAGAACCACGAGAGACGCACAAACAACCGAGCTAACGTTCCGACGTATTACGATTCTCGCGGAAAATGTTTCGCTCTAAAATATGATTTCCTCGTGAGGCTCTGGTTAAAAAGGTTCTGCGTGAGATGAAATATTCTTGAATTACCGGGCGACACATAGGAGGACGAGGGGAAACGTGTCAATAACGGAGAAGTAGATATCGAGGGAAGTCAGGTTTCGCAGATCAGGCCGAACGGGGTAGAGATAGCAGCGGAAGAGAGGAAGAGTACGCGGTCGGGGCGGAAGAACGCCGAGGAGGCGGTTCTGGCCAAAAGGGAGAAAGAGGAGGAAGGGAGGGAGGAAGACGGGGCTATCGAGGAGGACGTTAAGGGGAAAGAGAGAGGACTGAGACGAAGGGGGGGGGGGATCGAGAGGCATCCTCGCGGCCTCCAGCGCCGCTGTTGTTCGATTCGGGCCGCGCGGCCGCGGAGAATACGAACGGCCGAATTATGAAAATGACTTCGTGTGACGCGGCAGCCACCCTCGCCAGAAGAGATAGCTCCGAGCAATAAACATACCGTCCCTGCCTCCCCCGTCCGGAGGCTCGTAGTCCCGGCCAACCACCTCCGGCGCCCCTCGCGTCTTCCGGCGAGTTAAGGCCCTGGATACGAGCGCGTCCAGGGGGATGGGACGCGGAAAGGGGTGGACCGATCCTACGGGCGACGACCCACACACTGTCATACCCCCCAGACATGCTGACGTGAATACGACAGTTTCAGTTTGGGAATAAGAACGTCTGGAATGCGGCATGTACCGACCGTACTTTCCTCCTTCCCTACCGTCAATGGCGATACGGATATCTAGCAGTTTTATGCAAGCTTTTGCCATCCGCAATGTCGGAATCTCCAATCTTGCCGGGGAAATATCGGCGAAGGCCGTTCTTCAAGAGGGACGAAACCGACGGTTCTCGAGATATACATACATTGGTCCACTGTTCTAAATTGCTCGACTTTCCTCGTCACATAAAGAGACTCAGGAATGGTCAGTTCCTATCGAGTAATGACAGCGACGCAGCGATATACAAGTATTCGGAGCAGATTCGCGGAGCAAGTAGACGACACACGCGTAGCTCTCGCGTCTAAGGAAATGTAAGACAATAAGTTGGTAGAACGATCGGTTTGAATTCCCCGTGGGAGTAACGTCGAAGGTCGTGTGATACGACACTCATCTGGAAGAGCAAAGAAAAAGGAGGGGGAGAAGCGCCTATATTTTGCGAAATGTCAGACTGCACTCGGGATTCCGAGAGGGGGCGAATCGCGTAGCAACGTGTGTGCATATATATATATATATATATATACGTCCGCCGTAGGAATGGAAAGAAGTCTACGTTAATCGTAAAATGCGGGCACGAGTGACTCCCACGGAAAGAACGCACGACCCATTGCCCTAAAAGCTGTTCGGTACGCTGCAGCATTTATCCTGGAATCTCCCTCGTAAATTTCCATTTCGACCTCGGCGCTCCTTGGCGAATCGCCGTCGAGGCTGCGCGAACGTACGACGATTGGTTCTCTTAACGCTGCCGGCTCAATGGATATCCGTGAATCGACGCGAGCGAGAGGAGGAATCGGAAGCACCCAGGAAGCGCGGAACCGAAGAGCCACGGGGGAGATTAACGACGGGTTGCAATTTGCCGCGAAGAAAAGTCCTGCGTCAACAAGGACGCCATAAAGAACGTCCACTAAATACAACGACGCTCTGAGAAATTGTTACGCTTTTTTCCCACGTTCGTAGCCGGCCAAGGGGAAGGGAAGGGGGAAAAATCCGTCGCATAATCTCTGGCCTTTCTTCATTGAATTTTTCATTCGAGTTTTCACATTCGCGTTTCTCCCCCCTCGATTGTCCTTTTTAGCAGGAGCACGATTTACCGACTTTTTCCGGCATTAATATCTTTTATTCGCGCGTTGCGATATGTCATATCAATAATTCGCGGCCGGCTCCGGATTCGTTGGAAATTATATCCGATTCAGCGTGGATTTCCGCGATAAACAGATAACGAGCGGCGGGGCGGTGCACAATAGCAGAACGGCGTGCACCTGACGCGGATCGTGATGCATTTCCTGCCGTTCGCGTAGCGTCGAGCGACTGGAAAGCTCGGATCGTTGCTGAGGGCCATCCGTCAACCTTTTGGGGTCACGTCTGTCCATCAGTAAGCCCTGTCAACCGTCAATCGTCGTTTACTCTACCCATCCGCCTACCCACCTACTCCGTTCGAATCCATAATCAGCTGAGAGCCTGCCCCCCTGCGGATCATTGGCTCTCTAGATCGATTCTCGTCACAGAGACACTCGGCTTCGAAACGCGTTCGAAATAACTCAGTACTCCCGTAACCGGGTTCGGCCAATTAATACACGCGACCGGGACACGTCGATCGATCGACAACGTTCAAACAAATGGGTCATCGCGATAATATCTTAAAATAAAAGATAACAATAAGGGGCCAATACCGTAGCAATTGTTCGACGGTCAATCTGATTGTCCATTGTCGCGCTTTAAACTTCAATTCCTCGGTTCTTCTTTTGCCCGCGTAAATCTTTTGGCAGCGGCTCGTTTGACGGACAGGCTTCATACGCTAATTGCCGATTTTTTCTCTCCTCCGAGCGTGAGAGCAGCCCTGGCCAGCGGTTCAACAGGTGTCGCGGTGCCGGGTCACGGCAAACTTTTATTTGAGCGCGAGCGAACGGGGGAGTCGGCGGAAGCGGGAGCGAACGCTTTCGGCCCGGGGAACTGGCCAGAGTGAGAGGAAAAAGGGGCAAGGAAGGGGCGGGGAGGGGAAGGGGGGTACGCGCGGAGTTGAGCGGCCGAACGGGAGTCTATTAGTTCACCCCGGAAAAACGCGACCCCACTGGCTTTCTCCCCCCCTTCCCCTCTTCTTTTCTCTCTCTCACTCTCCGTGTATCTGGCCGCTGCGTAGAGCCGGCCTCGTTGTTTGGTATCGCCGATTTTTTCCTCTTCCTTTTTTCCATTCGAACACGTCGACCGCGGTAATCGCTCTGTCGAAACGATCCCTCAGCCCGGTATCGTGGCAGATGGCACGCCGCTACTGCGAATCGCCCGCACACGATGGACCTTTTTAAATGGCACGTACGAGATACGGAAGTCGATTGAATCGTTTCTTTATGAAGAACCTTCACTCAAGGAATTCAAATAAGGAATAAAATATTAACTCGTACTCTTTCAATCTTTCATGAACATTTTCGACATTTTCTTGCATAAATTGCTACGTTTAAAGAATGATATTAGAATCTTCGTTAATTCACACCGAGGCATGGATCGTAGGTATTCGAGGACTTAGTAGAAACTTCAGTGACGTCGTTTCAGAAACACTGTCGACGTGAATATCGTTCGCGGTATAACTGACGTAGGTGAAAGACGTGCATTGTAGAGAAGCTGACGGTTCATTGTCATCGTGGGCATTGAGGATCATCCGTGCATGATGATTCCTTGCTCGTTGATCGTTTCGATCACCGCGGCGACATCAAGGGCAAGAACGGTCGATTCAAGCACGAGGATATCGTTCTCCCTTTTTTCCGCTCCCTGCTCCTTCTTGCTCCTTCTCCTTGCTGGGCCTCCAAGATGACGAGTCATCATCGTCATCGGCTGAAGAAAGGAACGACGTCAGGCAGATGCGTCGGCCGATAGGATATGGCCCGGCGTTCAATGAGTGACGGTAATCAATACGTTTCATTTCCGAGAACAATCGAAGGCCCGTAGATAATACGACGATGAGGTGCAGCCTGGCAAATGAGAGTTCCTCCTCAATCGTGAATGACCATCGGAGATCTAGGATCTACGCCAGGGACAATGTTGATTAGCCCTGACTGCTTGGTCCTTTCCTCGCAACTCCGATTAACTTTACCGTTTCAAAACTCAACGACGTTTGACAGACGTGCCAACGGATCTTTAATCCCTCGCAACGAGGATACAAAAGGATCGCCGGCAATCGGGGAGAGGCGTGTAGTACCATTGTTATCAAACCTTCGACCAAGCGATAATGATCTTCACTTTTGACGTCGGCATGATTCTTTGGAGTCTTTCTTACGATTTACGACGTCTCGTTAGAGTCTCGTTATCTCCCTGTAATTAACATTTTTAATACCATTCCTGCGCTTCAACTTGGAATCTTCGTGCTAAATCTTTTCAATTGTTACGGTTGCTTGTTTTCTTAACACTGGTCATCGACATAAATCACTCTAACCGTGTTCGTCCTGTGACATTCTTCCACCTTTGCAGCGTTTTAATATTCCCCATTCGCAAGCCGTGCCGGACGTATCGCGCGTAAACTCAGCTCGGCGGGTCAGATGTACGTGATTTATATCGTAATTTACTTGGTCCTTCGCGACGTCGGGCATTGCCGTACTCGCGGAACGTGAGACCCGCATGATCCTTGGTCCGGTCGACGTGTCTGCCCGACGGACCGATCGTTGGACGTGGAGGAGACAAGCGGAAGACAGAAGAAAGACGGACAGTTGTGGAGACCCGATGTGTCCCTTTAGAGAACGGACAATCTCTCCACGTGGTCACGCACCACTGATTCTCCCTCTCTCTCTCACACACACATACATTCACTCTTTGAGGAACTCTCTTGAGGCCGTCCAACAGGATGACGGGACGTATTCCGACCAGCATTGTTGCCCAGCCCACCCCTTGTCCGTTGGTCCGAACGATACCACTTGTCGGACGACAATATCGCATAATACTTTTGTACGTACTCGGTACCGGCCGTAAGAGGCCGATGGAAACGAGCCGACCGGAGATAACAGCAAAGAGATAAGGACGCGGACTCGTTACATTCCAGTCGCGCATCCTTCGCGCCAGTCCTTTCATGGCTCATCCGCCAGTCCTCATCATCAACGCACCTCAGCGCCGTCACTTCGCACAGACTTCTCTATTCTGAAGCCAACGCACCGGTCAATCCAACGTTTACGGAGTAAAGATTGTTCAAAAGTAATTGGCGAGAAGGCAATGCAGACTTCTTTGCATTCTCCGTTATCTGTTTCTCTATTCTAATTAGAACGCACTAAGTTCTGCGGAATACGAGTCACACGTATCATTTCACGGGATGAGGAATATTTTTAAAATAATTACCGTAGCGAAAGATGGGTGGGGAGAGTGGGAGGGGGGCTTTGATACTTTGAGAGAAGGCAGGGACGGTCGTAAAGTTGAGGCTCATGGCGAAAGGTACGTTTTATCGTGACGTCGGAGGTTTTGATTTGCCGTCTCGTCGATTTCGGGGCAGGCGGGCCTTGTCGAAAAATCGCTGGATTTACGAGCGACGACCCGCCTCGTTTCCATCGACCATCGAGCATCGACATTATACTCGGGCGCGCCGTGTGCGCGCAGCGTTGCCCGGGCCCGCGCTTTCATTCGTTTATTTATCGCACGGAAATTTCGCTGATTAGTATCGTGCGGACTGCACTAATGCGTTGTCTCATAATTCATCGATTTTAACACCGCTGCCCGTGCCGCGCCACTGAGTCGGCATGACCCCCGCGCTGACATTCGCCCGTGACGTGCGGACTCTCTGAAGGCCAGAGAAAATACACCGCTGATACCACTATTTATTGCACCAATTTAACGGCATCTCTGACTTCGCTTTATCAAGGGCATTAATGTACCGTGAACATCCGACGCATAGATCTGCCGCTAGAATAAACTCGATGCTCGGCATTGCCAATGATATGCCCGGACTTAATTGAAAACACCGCGTACCGTTACGTATCAGCGTTGCACGGAATATCGGAGGGAGGATAAATCGTGGTTTACCTAGAAAAATTCGCAACGTATAATACTTCATCATTTATCCCACGGTTTAGGGTCAGGTGTATTCAGTTAACTTCCAGTCCTAGTAATCTTTTCTCCTCCTCTTCCGCTGTGTAACACCACCATACATATCGGAGGAAAAATAATGGGAGAAACATACTGCAGTCTTGATACGAAGGATATTCTTATGACGAGGACGAGGTCATCATCGACCACGACGCTCGGGTCCTTCGAGCCAGGGAATTACCCTTCGACGTCGTTGTCCTCGTCAGGATCGCGCGCTCGAAATTCCCGTGGAGCCAGCACAGCTCGACGGATCCCCGAGGGATGGAAATGGACAAAGTTTCCCTCGCTACGACATTCGCGAGGGTCTGCCGGAGAGATTCGACGCTACTCCGCTCGGCTCACGTTGGATCGTCGTCCCGACTCTACCGTGTACTGCACCCCCCCCCCCCTCTTCCCCCCTCTGCCCTCTTATTCAACCCCTCGCGTTTTACCCGGCAGGTCCATGGTGCTTCCCCTTCCAGTCCTCGGAGCGCTCCAACTCGAGCCGCTTGCACAGTTCGAGCTCTCGCATAAACTCACGGCGATACACACTTGGCGCCCGTCCTGAAACGCGAGCCGTACCTTGTTGCCTGCTATGAGATAAACTAGACGCCCTCCTAGCTCTCCGTAATGCACGCACAGCACGGGCAAAGAGATAGAAGCGGGGGGAAACGGCTCAGACGACGGTACGATCTACGTCAAATTTCCTACCGACTCATGTCTGCTGAAAAAAAAATCCGATACAACGATAATTCGGGACTGTACATTATCGTTGTTTACGTAAGGAGCGTTGAATTTGGATTAGTAATGGGTGAAGCATTGTTACGGTAACGATATGCTTGGAATATTACTGTCGTAGGAAAGGGTAAACGTGCACGAATGAGTGGAAGGATGGGGGAAGATGGGTCGAGATCGCAGGTTGGCCAACCATTGAGTCGGGAGATTTGATTCCGGAAATGAGACAAACCGATGGAACTATAACCCAGCCGGTACTTGGAAGGTCCTTCCGCAGACGTTTGGAAATACAAACCGTCCAGCCTGGATAACAACTAATATCTCATCATATATCTATACTATCGTTCTTCTCGTTTTTTTTCATTCCATAAGATTATTAAGCATTTTACAGTTTCACCAGATAATGGCGGTTCATTTGGCTGACATTTCTGTCGGGAGCAGGGACGTAATTTTTGTCAGGTCGTTCGGGAGCGTAAGCGTAAGCACATTTGGGAAAAATTTAGGGCGCAAGAAAGGGTTCTGCCTGAAATTTGTAGCTGTGTCGGAGTTTATCTCGCTAAGACTTTAATGTCTTCCCCGCGCGCGCGACAGCAAACTAACCGGTAGATTCTGGAAGATGCCGACTACCGGCTTACCGATTTTGGAAGCCGGCCAATTCGGGAAATCATTCTCACGAGGGTGCGCGCCTTGGCTAGGAAGGTAACGTTTATGTATTTAACGATATGCCGACTCGCCAGGCATCTGCCTTGCCACGGCGTCGTGGATAAAGGACAATAGGCTCTTACTCGAGGCCCCAGAAAACGTGGCTTAACTGAAATTTTACGATCCACCGCGAGCAATGTTTAACCGCTGAAACTGGGAAAACTTCTGTATCCAAATGACCGACTAAACCGTGTCCAATCACACGACCCCATCCTTTGGACAAAGTCCTCGTTGAATCCGCTTCAACACCCCCTCCCCCCTCAGCCAATTATCTAAAACCACAGTCATTTAGTGTACATTTACGCGCAGAAACATTGGCATCGTGCGAGGGCAAGCAGAGGAGGAGTATCGCTGTGAAACGCGTGGTAGGTCGAGTCGGACAACAGTTGGTGGCTGGTTGGAAATATGATGGATTCGGACTCGTCGTCTTTCCGTCCCGTGGCGACCATCCGTCAACCCTTTGAAAGTTGACGGGACTCCCGCCTGCGCGGAACGGCCGCGTGTGCGACTCCACACGGAATCACAGAGACCGTGAGAGAGAGAGTGAGAGAGAGAGAAGCTGGGGAATGGGAAGTCGTTGGTATAGACCGACGAGAGAGAGTCTGGTAGCTCTCGGTCGCTTATTCGCCCGTTGTGTGTGGCCTCGCTGTGTTATATGCGCCGACTGCAACGCGCGACAACGGCACTGCTCTCTCCCGGGTGATGAATGGTTTGATCGAGCGTCGATGGATACGGCTACCGGGGCCCACTTGCCGCTCTCCCACCGCCCAACTGCCCATACGGTTTCACCGCCAATGCCGGACGCGCGGTTTAACTTCTTTCCCCCCGATCATCCTTCTCCGGCAATTCCAGCACTTCCATCACCGTCTATCGGTTCCTGTCACAAAACTCGCACGACCATCCAAACGCCGGGGGAACTCCGGGAAACTTTGCTGCGAAGGAACAGTTTTCTTTTTCAAAGGCTTCTCGTCCAAAAGTAGAACGGTGGGTTTATTTAATACTTGGTGTATGCTCCGCTGGGCCACGAGCTGACCCAATTGTATAACACAGAATCCTCTGATTTAACGATTGATCTCTAAATATCAGTAAAATCGTCAAGAAGAAATGCCAGTCGTGAGATTCTTGGTTCGAGAGGAAGGCGAGTTTGGTAAGTAGCCGGTTGACAGAGGGCAAGTTGAGGGTGTAGAATTTGTAGGTGAACCCTTCTGATTAAGCAGTGCGGTCTGAGGGACCTGCCGCGGTTAGGAGGGACGCGTTTAATGCAGTTTCCTGCGTTCGAGAGCGGCAAATCCATCAGACGGGCAGTTCGCAGCGGCGAGCATCGTCGGTGTGTCCCCCACGGGGCGGATAAATACTTATTTAACGCGCTTATGCATGCAGCCGCGGTAGCGATACGACCCGTAAATCTGTCCGAGGAAACACAATGCTGCTAATTATATACAAACCCGCGCGGGGGTCGCAGGCGGAACGGGGGACGAGGGAAAATGGCGGAGCGGGGCTAGGAGGGGGAGGGGGGGGGTACCGGAAGGAAATAACGTGGGGTTCAAAAGAGAGAAAGACGAAGGGTAGGCGATACCGCGGAGAGCGAGAGAGAATTGGTAAACGATCGAGAGAGAAATCCGTGGTAGCCGAGTGGCTGCGATCCGAAGCGTTCTCCAGTCCTTCCCCTCCCCCTGCTCCCACACCCCCGCTGACTGCCATAGCCCCTACCCCGTTGCGCGAACCGTGCCGTCGACTCAAAAGACTCGCAGATTTATTGCCAAGGAGAGGAGGGAAAATGTCGACCTAAGCTCATACGTACGGGCTTGGCAGTTTGTATGCTCGCGCGCGCTCGCCGTCTGGAGAGCCAGAAAAGTGGGACGGAGGAGAGGCGAAACGGACGCCGAGGGACAGGGGGAAGGGGGACGGACAAGGAGAGGGGAAATGAGTGCGGTAGGGGGTATCGGAAGGGGTGGTTGTGCACGTAGAATGAGCGTTAGTCGCGAGGGCAGAAGAGAAGGAGGAGGAAAAGGGTATGGGCCAGGGGGGAGAGGTTGAGAGGGGCGATCGTCAAGGGTGAGGGACGACGGCGGGCAGAACGCCGATCTCCGAGGTTACCGTCGCGCGCGCGCGGGCGGGGGGGGGGGGGGGGGTACAGCAGAAACTGGCAGCGGAGGAAAGAGAACGAAGCTATAAATTCCATCCCTCCGCGTCTCCGCTCGTCGTGCTATATCGCTGATTTATAAATATGACTGTAGCGGAGTATAATAATACGTACGTACCCGCCGTGCCGCCTCGGTCTTTCTCTCCTTACTCTCCCCCTTCCCGTTCCTCCCCCTACCCCGCGCTCTTTCAACGTCTCTTCCTTGAGGAGACCTTTCGTCGTTTCCTTCATCTCCATCTCTTCGGCAAACTACTACTCTGCCCTTATACTTCTCACTTTCCATCTCCTACCGTTTTTCGCACGTTCATTCCATCGCCTACCTTCCCCCACGTGGGACTGGCTTTCACGTGCGACGTTCTCCCGCACCAACCCCTTGGACGTTCAGCCCTGCCGTTTTACCTTCAACAGTCCCTTTAGCGAGAGACATTTTCCTTTGGCCGGAGAGGCCCTCCTGTCTTTACTCGCTTCTGACTTCCTTACGCACGTGTTTTCTACGTCGAGGTAGCAAGATCCCCCTGCTCGAGTTTCCTCGGTTGACTGCACCCACCCTTCGCCAGACGAACCGGCAACCTGCTACCGTCTTTCTCTCTGTCTCCCTCTCTCTCTCCCTCTCTCTCTGTCTTTTCCTTCTCTTCCATCGTCTTGCCCTTGCCCTGGCCGCTACGGCTCGGTGTGTCTGCCTACCACGTTACACGTATATACCCGACGTGGCCGTAATTGAAAATTGATTTACGCGGTCCAGGCTGTCAGTCGGTCGGGTAAAGATGAGAGTCGAGGCCCTCCATCCCTCGCGAGGGTAGTTGCGCCGTCGACCGAGGCGAAAGGAGAAGACGAACGGGCCGAAATAGAGCGCGAGAGAGAAAGGAAGGGCCGCACGAAACCGCTGTACCAGGATAGAGAGAGGGGGGGGTGGGACTGGTGCGCTCGCCGTGAAGATGAAGAGGAGACCCGAACGTGGCGAGAGGGAATGGTAGCACGACTCTCTGCCGTAGGGAAACAAAAACCAGACTTCAACCCGCCATCGCACCCCTCACGGCATAACGTCACTTGCAGAATATAATCAGGATTTGTAGCGAGCCGAGGAGAGTAGGACCGTACTTCCCACTCTTCCCCCCCTCCCCTCCCCTCTCTCTCTCTCTCTATCTCTTCATTGTCTTTCCTTCCTTCTCTACTTCTCCGGCGATCTTCCTCTCCGTCCCTCTCGACATCCGCCTTTGGCTGCTCCGGGCGAAAGGGAGACGGCTCCGAGGGACGAAGGGAAAGGACGAGAGTGGGCGGCGGAGTGGCGCGGCCGAGACACCCGGGCGTTATTAAGGCGCGACAAGAACTCCGGCGTGATGAGCGAGCCGCCGCGCCAGAAGATACCGGCGTGATTTATGCGACAGCGACATCCACCAGGCCAACGGACACTACCGACACCCTGGGAACGATTCTACCGGTGACACGTTCCCCCCGCGTACGGCCGGGCGGGGCCCGCGGTACGATCGTAATTACGTTTTCAATGTAATAACGGCCAGCGCCGCGAGCATTACGGAGCGAAAGTTCAGCGAGCCCGGCCGAGCTGACGCATTCGCAAAAATTTCACGGTACAGGGCAGAGATTTCAGCCGGAGCATTAAATGCATTTACTCGAATTAATCGGCGTTTTATAGCTACGAATTTCCCAACCGAGTTCATGCCGAATCGCCTAAATCGAATTCATTGTACCGGAAAACCTCGTTAAACTGCCTGACGTTTATAAAGTTAATATAAATCCGCTGTTAAGGGCACGGCGCAATTAAAAATGTATAAAATTCGTTCAACGAATGTATATTCTCATTGAGCTCCCCGTTAATTCGCCGGATCAAGAGTTATTTTTAACGAGAAGATTATTCAAACAAATCCGATATTGCTTTTTAGGAAATATGAATTCGGAGTTTATGATAAACTCGTTGCAAATTCAATTTGATAAAGCACATAGGCTATTTATTTCACTGAGAATAAGGAGTTCCCCATGCCGAGTTCTTGAAAATTTCGGTAGGTGGGGAGGGGGGTAAATATCGGCTCACACGCGTCGCGCGAGTTTCGTGAAAAATCACCGACTGATTTGGCCTTAGGATAGATGACTGCTTGCCTACTATACGTACGTCAGCGTACGGCATTATTTATCGGCAGCAGCTGACATTTGGACGATCCCTCGATGTCCCCCACCCTTGGCCACCCTTACACAAGATCGTTTCTCCGGACGGTTCTCCGTTACTTTCTCTCCTTCCTCTCCTGCGTCTCTATTTCTCCCAAACTCCATGCCCCTCCCTCCCCTCCTCTCTCTCTCTCTCTCTCTTCTCATAATCCATCGGCTCTTTCCCTCTCCTCTTTTTTTTTCTATCTGTTACGCTTCTTTCCCGCGTCTTTTTTCTCTCCCTTTCTATAACGCGACTGAAACCGACGTTACTGGCCGTCCGTCTCCGTTGCTCCAGCGCTTTCTCCGGCCTGTCTCGGTCTGGCCCGCTGTCGCCAATAAGTCAAAGTTATCCCCGCCGGAGAAAAATGCCAGGCGTTTCCCAGAGCAGAGAAAGGCAGGCTTTCTCGCCGTGATTTGTGGCGACCGCTCGCTCAACTCGCCGCGGCAATGAGTCGGTCAGTCGTAAATATCCTTGGTGGACCCACGGACGGTGGCATGAGACCGACGGATGGACGGACCGACAGGGTCGAGAAACCGCCGATCACCCCCCCCTCTCCCTCCTCTTCTCTTCCCTCTTCCTGCGCCGTGATCCTCACGCGGAGCTCCCACGACTTCCAGCGCCCCTCTTTGCCGCTCCTCAAAGACCACAGGCCGGAAATCCGCGAAAGGAACCTCGATACTTCGCTGGAAACTCGTTAACGTACGAGCAATACTGTTCAAATTCCGGTTTCCTCGATTTGTCGGACCTTGTGCCCCGCAATATCGCGTTTACCGAGCCAGCGCGATAATTGAAACATGCATCGAGGGCACGAAACTTCGGTTGGTCCATCGGGGAAGACTTGTTTCATCGGAAAATCGATCTTCTAGGCTAGCGTTGTTGAAGATCGAGTTCGGCGATCGACGGTGACTGCCGTAGCTCGGCGGTACTTGGGGCGGTACGTGCCTACGAGGTCCCGGAATTACTGTCGGCCGTGTGGGGGGGATACGTAGTTTCCGGTACTACCTTACCGAAGACAGATAAGGTACTTCCCGAGTAACTGGGAATTATAGGTTTGGGCGGTCTCGAACGGTCGTCCTTCCAAGAGTCACGATTCAGTTTCCGCGGTGCTTTCTATTCCGGGGGCAGGGCCTTGCCCGGCACTTACGCGGGGACCAATTGGATCTCGATAAATAAGAAACTAGACGGCAGTAACGAATCCACGCAATCCCCTGATTACAGAAATTAGCAACGTTACATTTCACGGCGATAATAGCTAATACAATTTCTACGTAACAGAAGCAGCTTATTTATTTTGGTTTTTTGTTTGGTGAGGTTCGTGTAATACTTTTTCGGCTGAGGATGCTAAGTTTTCTGCAGTGGGGATCATCCGCGCTGTTTAAAAGAGAAGCGGCTAATAAGCACGTCGTCACTGTCGAAATTCCACGTTAACGAAGATCCGTGAACGAGGAGCATGGCCGTCTGAATTGCCGTTGAAATTCACGATCCTTCGGCTACCCACCCACTTCGACGGCCGAACTTAGCCGGGCTCCACCCCTCCCTTAAATCACTCATTCTTTAATAATAGACAGATCCCATTATAATACCTCAGATTTATATCCGCGGTACCCTTTTCTTTTTGCCGATAAATTTCCTCGGCCCCTTTCTTTTTCACTGTTCATCAGTGAACTGCCGTGCTGCGATCGACCCCTTGATATAAAGATATTGTTAAAAAGTTCCTTTCCTTCATTCGTGTCCCCTCCCCCTCCTGCCTTCGACTTTGAAAGGAACCGTTGAGTTACGATTACGCTAAAAGAATTCCAGAAATTCCGTGTTAAAATTTCCTAGGGTCACGTATAGGTATATCCTCTCAACGTAATTAAGCATCCTTTATACAGGACGGTTATTTGTCTGGCTTGCAGAGCATCGAAGGGAACTGCGCTCTTCGCGTATGGAACGTGTCCATCGCATCCTTCGTGGAAGGACCTTGGCGTGTATGTTAAAGTGGGTTACCGCAGGACACGAAGACGCTTAAGCCGTGTCCTCGTGGCAGACTCTTGGAGCGATGGTCCAGCCATAGGAGCGAAGGTACGGAGACAGAGTGTCGAGGAAACGAGGAAGACCAAGCCGGACGGAGCGAGAGAGAGAGGGGGAAACGGTGAAACATGACGAGAGATGTGCGGGGGTTGGGGGGAGGGGTTTCGTTAAGTCGCAGCGACGTCGCATGTGCACGGTCAGAGCGAACCGGACCTATAAATATTGTCGAAACGCGTCAAATAAATCTGAAGCTTTCCCAGGTTGCAGGACAAAAAGGAACGGGGTGAGGAATGGCCCGATGCCCGCCGCAAGGGTGACCCCTATTTATTGCCGAATTAAAGCGCGTCACCATTAATTTGCATACCGTGAACGTCAGCGTGGAGAAACGTCAGGCTGCGTCTGGGATTTCTGGGTAGTTTGATGATATTCGCGTCCGCGGAAATTCACCGTGCGAGAGAACCGCTCGACAGCCAAGACGCGACTTCACGCGCCTGGCAAATCTTTCAGGAAGTAACAGCCATTGGCGGTCATTAACGTTGCAACGGAATCCGGCTAATTTTAGACGGATTTTTAAACATGAAAACTATTAGGTAAGTCGATAAGTCTTGAAATTCCCACATTTTCTGTGCTTTGTAACAACTGAAAGATGGTATATTAATAAAATTCTGTAGACCCAGCAAAGTTTGTGTAAATTTTGTCGACTTCTAACTTGGCGAAATGGGTAAATGGGCTACGAAATATGAAGAAATACTGTATGAGATGGAATCCAGCGTGGCGTCACTAACGAATCACTTATGTCGGGGGATTCGAGTGCGTTCCTCGCGATGGTCGTTTTGCGGAAACACGTTCCGTGAGAGATCGACCGTCCGTGGACCGTGGAGAGACGGGACGTCGGTGGGAGAGCGAGGTAGCGACCGATCCGCGCCATAAATTAGCAATTATTTAATTTTCGTAGGGCCCGGGGTCCTTAGACGGCTCTAAATCAGTCTCCGTTGCAAAAAGCATAGATAACTATGACGCATGGCCCCCGGGAAGAGACAGGGGTGCGCTCACCGGATTGTGGCGGTGGTGACTTGGCCTGGAAGGAGGGTACGGGCGAACCGGGAGATAGGCAGAGAAAGAGAGAGAGTGTGACGGGGTAGGTAGGGGAGCCACGGGAGTGCGAGGGAAAGACCGACGAAGAAGGATAGGAAGGCTGGGTCATGGAGGACCACGTCGGTGGGGATGTTCCGCGATAGCTGTTGGTCTCTCGTGGTGCAGCAGCAGGGAACGAGACGGTGGCCGCATCAGCAGAGCCAGAAGTAGCAGCAGCAGCAGCACCAGCAGCACCGACCACGCTTCTGTTCCTCGTGACGACGCGAGGTCCTACGTTGCTGGTTGCTGCTGTCGCTTACTGGCTGGCTGGTTCATGCACGCCGGTGGGTGTGCTGCCAGCGCTACTCAGGATTCCCTGTCCCTCTCTCTCTCTCTCTCTCTTTCTCTCCGTTCCTTCGTTGAAATCTCGCTCGCACTCTCGGCGCGCTATGTATGTAAATGTGGCCGAGAGGGAGATAGCGAGAGCGAGCCGACGGAACGGGCGAACGAGCACGCCGAGAGAGCTGGGCACAATGGCAACTAGTTTTAATTACAAAGTAAGGTGAAGCGATCAATCATAATGATGTACGTGAGGCAGGCGCGGCCTCTGGGGTGTCGAGGGTGCGCGGGGCAAGGGGGAGGGGGAGACGAGCGAGCCGGCAGGACGCAGAGGAGAAACGGGCAGGACGGGGAAAGGAGGTGAGCGCGCGGCCCACGGGGGCCAGGGGGGGAGGAGGAAGGACGAGACCGGGACGCGGAGGGGCCCTCGCGTACACTTTGCGTATAATTTACTGGCACTGGATATACCTGAAGTTATGCTATACCGAAGCTGCTCCGTCCTACCCTTCGTCCTGCTCTTGCGCTCCTCTCCTCGTCTCCCGTCGTACACCGCGATAGACCGGCGGACTTTTCCTCCTCCTCCTCGCCCTTTGCTCAGTCCTTCGAGCTCCTCGTCTTCTTCGTCCGTCCATCTCTCTCAGCGCTCACTTCTTTCCCGTCGATCCGTCTCTTTTCGTTCTTCCGCCTGCCCCCCCCCCCCCCCCCCCGTACAGTTCGTCTTCCTCTCTTTCTTTCTATGACTCTCTGTGCTCCGTCTGGCGGACTGGCCGCCATAACTCTCGGTCGCTCCCTCCGAAATATCTGATGCGCCACGCGATATTTACGATCAGCACGCCCTGGCCAAGACCAGCGCTGAAAGCCTGACGGCGAGCCTTGGCCCTCCTCCCCCGGCCACCCCCCTTCGTAGGTACCCAAGGCACTTGGTCTCCCTCTCTTTCCCTTTCGTGTCTTATCCATCGCTCGACCGGCCCATCCTTCCTCCCTTCTTCCGTCGATGGTTAATGGGGTCGAGCGATTTATACTTACGCGGGGGCTCGAATTTACGTCTGTTTTCCACACATTTCCACCACTACTTGCCCTTATACGTGCTCCGCAAAGAATTCCCCGTAATTGCGATGCGCCCGGAACCTATCGATAAATCGACAGATGAAACGATTCGTCCTTTAATAACTCATCGTCGTGGGCCACGTAATTAAAACCAGTGCGATCTGCCTAGGCCTGGACCGTTGTTACACAATTGTAAAAACCGTGCTGCCAGCTGTGCCGAGAGGGAGAAAAGAAGATGGGAGAAGCGAGGAGGACGGTTTGTACGTTGTGCGAGACGGTCATGAATATTGCGAGCGCCGGTATTTTGAGCCGGCGTGACGAGCGTTGATGGGGATCCACGTCGGTTTCTCCTTGTGTGGCTTTCACCGCAAGAAACTCGAGCGAGCACCTTTTTCTGCCTATTTCCCCCGCCCCTGCCATCCCTTTCGGCCCTTTGCCTCTCCGCTCTTGGACACATCGCGTCTTTCTCATCCTGTTTCCACGTAAACGTATTTCTAGCGATGCTACTTTTACCACCATTTCATCCCCCCTCCCCCCTGCCCACCGTTCCTTTTGTATTACCTGTATTTCTAAGATGTCCTTTTCCGTGGCTTATATCGAAGGGTTTTTCACTTGCCCGTGCACGTAGCAGCTTCACCGGATGTATATGGTATTACCGGTTCTTTTATTTTTCTTACCTGGCCATTGTCTTTAAATGCGTGGAGCTGCGGTCTGTCCTTCCTTCCGATCCCTATTCCCTTTCCTACGGTTTTTATCCGCTCGCTTTTGCCCTCTATGACCCTTCGTTCGCCGTATCAGCATTCTTCCGGCCTCATTACCCGCCGAGATGTTTGCGAAACTCATTCCCTTCGTATAACAAACTGTGTAATTGCCATACGCGGAGCCGCCTTTTTTAACCATTATGTAAATCAGAGACTTATGAGTTTCTCGCTCGGACCGTAAACGTAATTATCGCCGAAAGATCGTCCGGTCGGATCACGTGGATTCGGCGGTACTGCGAATACCTTCGCCGGGGAGGTTCGGGTTTCTCGCTGTTTTTCATCGACCCATTTCTTAATGAACATTTCCCTTTGATCTTCTCCACATTGTTTTCCGTTCGAGCCTTCGTGCGCCCTGCCGGAATTTACGATCTTGCCGCCACGTATGAATGGTATCCCGGTACGTAACGCGGCCTCTCCTGTTTCTCCGTTGCACCGCGGCTTTACGGGCGAATTGCAGCCACGCACACACACACACGCACGCACAGTTAATAGCGTGCACACACACAGACACACGCACACACCGATGACGAAGGCATCCCTCGCGTGACGAGTTGATGTCCATCAGCCACTGAAGCCCGCCGCCAAAACAAAACGTAATTATTTCACATGATTAGTCGACCGACCGACTTGCCCGACGCACGCGGCATTCTTCTTCCTCCCAGTGCATTACGCCAGAACGTCCTCTAACCCTTCCCATCTGCCCTCCCCCTCTCCCCTCCCCGTCGTCCGCCCTGCACGTAAGCCCCGCCGAACGAATCATTAATGTAAATCACCGACCCGATGCGCTCTACGGCTAACGATCTCACCGCGAGAGATGCACTTTGACGCTGCAACGTACAAAATTTCTTCCCCTTTCTCAACGAAAAACTCACGCGAACCGCGGAGGAAATTTTCTCTCATTGATCGGTATCAATTTCTAATGACTCTTGTTTGAGATTCTCGCCATGAAAATTATTTGTAAATCTATAGTGAGAACTTTTATTTCTTTTTTCTAGTGCGGTACGTGATCTTTGGCCTCCTGTATGAGAATAATTATTATTTAGGAATTAGGATTTTTTATTTTCCACATGTGGATGATGAGCAGGTATCACAGGATGCTCATCTTCGTGGAATACCCTTGCCTGGCATTTTACAGAGGTGTACATCTGCGCGGGGCACATGGTCGTAAGGTGCAGGAGGGGGAAGGAGGGGGCAGAATCCGCGCGATCCAATTGGTTGGACGGTCATTGCGTCCGGTCGATCGGAGCTGGGGGCCAGAACATTATTGGCCGGCTCGCGTGCTGCATGTGCAATGAAATAATAACGCCGCGAAATCTATTAGACACGTGAGCATTGCTTTCTTCCCCTTTAACGATCGGGACCCTCGGGGCCGTTCACGGGGGTTTAGTGGCTTCCTCCAGGCCCGTGTGTCATTGCCGCACGTGCTCTGCGCATCCCACAACAGCCAGTACACGAAGGGACGATGCACGGTTGACCTTCAACCGAGATCGTAATTCTCGCGACCTTGAGACTTCCTCCGTGAAGATGAAAGTCGTGCGAGCCTAACCGGCGGGGCTCCGTTGCAATGGGAAACGATTGAATTTTTGTACCTTTCCATCTCGATAATTCCGTCCGTTCGGACGCTTCGTCATCGACGGACGGATCATCCAAACGGACCGACGTGACTGCTGGCAATTTCTCTGTTTTCCGTGGATGGGTGAAAAAAACCGACGGCACCGGAAGAAAATTGGAAACGTAGTGACAAAGGAAGTCTGTCGAATTCACTTGCCAGCGGATCGGCCGCGGAGAAAAAAGACGGGCCCGACCAATCGCAATCTATCAGAAGAGGGTAAGCGACACTTTCGATCGGGGCGTCAGCGTGCTACTCTCTCTCTGCCGTCCGTTCGCCCTTCGGCCCTTTCTGGCCGCGTCGCGAGCCAACCTTTTCCCTTCTGTGCCCCGCGGAAGCCGCCACGAAGCCAGTCAACTACGATGACAAAGCAAATAGATAATGTCCGAACTTTAATTAAAACTCGACGGCTGACTGACGTGTTTGATTACCGGAGAATTTAATTAATCGCCTCGCGAACTCTCCCGGCCAACGAGAAAAGACACGCGGGGACCAATCGTCCAGTTGCACGCTAAGTCGCTCATTAGTATTGCAAAATTATCCTTCCTTTCTGTCCAACCTTTCGCCGGTACCCCCGGCCACGCTGCATAACGAGGGCCTAATTAACATCGTGGAATTATTAGCACTCGGAGATAATCGGTTACTTTTATTCATGCATATTCGCACGTGTACCGGCCGCTGGGACTAACGGTTAACAGCGTCACTCGAATCATCCAAGGACATTGGACTTAGGATGTTGGACGATATTTCAGGGACCTTATCCGACAGGGGGAAAGTGAATATCGTTTTACCCTGATGGCTATCGGCACTTCCTTCCCGCTGACATGTATACACGTATGTAAGGATACAGACGTAGGTATGTAAGCCTTTCCTAACGGTGC
This sequence comes from Hedychridium roseum, assembly GCA_963989215.1. Taxonomy (NCBI): domain Eukaryota; kingdom Metazoa; phylum Arthropoda; class Insecta; order Hymenoptera; family Chrysididae; genus Hedychridium; species Hedychridium roseum. The sequence continues at coordinate 7,833,656 of OZ022310.1, read as the reverse complement.
AGTAGGCACGTAGCTACGTGTATTATATACGAGGGTGAAACAGTGGATCCGACCGTCTAGAGAACCACGGCTCCCCGGAGGCTGATCCACCCCTCTCGTCTTAGTGCCAATACTAATAATCCATTCCTCCATACACACACACACATCCCCTCCCCCCAGTGAAATGCATTTACAGGCGTCTATATATTTCGTCAGATTGCCAATGCGACGTAGAAACGAGCCGAGTATCAGGATCGCTTTGCACGACTCGTAAATTCCACTGACCTCTGACTTTTAGGAAACTTTTCTCTTATCAGACCGAGAGATAAAATGGTGTATCTAAGAACCGGCCGGTAGAGTACTATAATTAAGTCCTTTAGACATATTTATCTATGTAAAATAGCTAAAGATTCAATGAAAAAGTCATTGGTTTAATTACTGTTTATTGCCGGGGGAGAGAATTGAGCCGTTGTTAGGATAGGTCGACGTTGGCGAGGATATTTCTTGGTTCGCGAGTGTCGTGGATTCTCGAGGACCGTTCGTCTGCGTTTTTCCCGGTGATTCCCCCCTGCCGTCGCAGCACCCCCTCCCCCTCTTGCCGCGCGATTAGACCTCCCGACGTTCCTTTTCGCAGCACCCGTCGTCCCGTCCTCCGTCGGCGAAGGCGGTTTTACGTCTTATGAGTTCCCAACGGCGGCACCTCTTCTATTCCTCGCAATGATTTCGTCGCAATCACCCCTCATCCTACCCGCCCTTCACTCCCCCTCCGTGCAGCGGGGCCCTCGACGTGCCGGTAATATCGGAGAATGGCTGCGACGAAACTACGGGAGGCGGAGGAACGGACCGACACTTTTGTCAATACAGAGGGAAAGAAGGGAGAGAAAGAGAGAGAAAGAGAGCGAGAGGGAAACGGTGGATAGGGACAGGCAAGTGCAGTGAGAAGGAAAGTCTATTTCTCTCTCTCTCTCTCTTTCTCTCACTCTGAGTCTCCCTTCTCGTGGCACGGTAGCGCTATAAAGACCACTCGTGTCATTTCGCAATGACGAAACTTTGTCCTGAATTCTCTCTTTCCTACGGTTCTCCTCCCGGCTTCCTGTCTGCCGGCCCCCGCTCGTTTTCCCTCCGCTCCCGTAGGGTAGGATATGGCGAGTTTGTTAGTTCGAGCAGCTTAGTAACCCGGCGCTATACCGCTGTCCCACCTTCCGTCCACTTCCTTCCTCTACCCCCCCTCCCCGCCCCTTCTCCACTCTACCCCTACCCATTCGCTTTCCTGGCGATTTTCCTTTTTCGCTCAATCCTCGTGCCTTCGTCTTCCCCCCCTTTACCACTCCCTCCCGGAAGGAACGCGACTGACTGCTCCGCGTCGTACAATAACAAACCGCTCGGCGAAACTATTGAGAAACAAAAGATGTACACTGATGGGTCAGGGGGCGGAAGCGGGGGAGGGTTAACGGCGGGGGCGGCAAGACGGGCCAGTCCTGAGTGAGCCGAGGATGGGAAAAGGATATTACGTCTCGCGTCGGACGGCGACGTCCTCTTACGACCACCCGTCACCCGCAGAAACTTACGGGGACGAGTGCCTGCGAAACTTATTCCCCTGCCGCTGAGCACCCTGCGGCTTTGAGGATTTTTCCAGCACGTGCTCCGAAGAGCCCCGGACAATCCTCACGACAACGGCCGTCCTTCGTTAAAGAATAATTTCCGTGGCAAATGGCAGTCAGAACCGGTCAGTTTCGACAAGTGATAACGGCTCATCATTTTCAGTAGTTTCATTAAGCACTGGTCGTTCGTTGAAGAATAATTTCCGTGGCAAATGGCAATTATTGAGAATCAGTCAGTTTCATCGTGTGATAACGGCACATAATTTTCAGTAGTTTCATCGAGCACTGGTAATGCATTATTTTTCCCCTACGACGTTCCTTCCTAAGAATCTGGACATTTCGTAGCAACGCACGTCGTTCGTTAAAGAATAATTTCCGTGGCGAACGACTAGTCAGAACCGATCAGTTTCATCGAGCACTAATGAGACGTAATTTTCGATAGTTCCTGTCGATGTTACGAGAATTCCGGAGAATCGTGCGGTCAACTTTTTCCCTGGCGACTGTGGTGGTGCTTCAAGTATTTTTCTCAGGCGAGGCGAGTTGCTCCGTTGACAATGGCGTTGCTCTGTCGCTAACGGCTGACTTTGATGAGCCGACGTCGCGTTGGTCCGTCGAAACGGTCCGGCAAATGGAAGTCAGAATTGCGTCGGCTCGGAGTTCCTGCAGTGCTCGATCGTTTTGGCCCGTCAATCGCAGACTCGTTCATTCGACTGAAGCTTTACGCCGCCCTGCTGGAACCCTCGAGTCACTTGGTTCAGTATCGCAGCTCTCTAAGGTCGCTGACCGATCGTCAAGAACTAAAGTCTCTAGATAATTTTCCGGGAATTTCACGAGAAATTGCCATTTTTTTACGAGTGGCATCCGTCGACCAATACAGGTCTGCAATATGGTCCTGGAATTTTACAATATAACTTGAATCTACAGTGTTCTTATTAGGAGAATTAAGAAACTCGTCGACCGTTCTCGCGCTGGCTTCAATGATCATCGAGTGGCACGTCGTAGGTTTCTTTGGAGGAGCATCGATTATCTTTGCCAGTGAGAAGTCGTTGTGGTACATCGAGTAGACTCTCACGCGGGAAACGCATTTTTACCACTCGGGACACGCAGACGGTACGCGCCGAAGAAACACGGCGTATATGCCTTACGGTAATGCGGGCTGGCATTAATAACCGTCCACCTTTATGACATCCGGCAAAACTATTTGTCACGGCGTCTTCCGAGAAGCCAGGGCAACTACGCCGGAGACACGCACACCGATGAATCGCGGGAGAAACGGGCTTTACGTATTTATCGGGACTAAACTCGTAAACGTGGCGGCTTTGCGACGAAACGGGTAAAGGGCGAGAGGGACGGAGAAGGTGGGAAGAGTGGTCGATCGGTCAGGGAAGAAAGGAGAAAGGAGAGAAAGAGAGAGAGAGAAAGGACGAGGGAACATGCCACGCGACGCACGTCGTCGACGAGGACCTCGTCACGGTCGTTGTCGTCCCATCTGCCCGTTCACAGCGTGCATACTGATCGGCCTGCACGCGTGTGCATACGTGCGAGCCGTTAAGCCAGCAAAAGGAAGTGAAACCGAGAGAGAGACCGAAGGAATTGACGGGCCACCCGCAGCGTGGGGCCACGCACGACCAGCGGTTTTCGACTTTTCCACCCTCCAGACCGCGCAAGAATAGGATAAAAATACCAACCGGCTGATAAATTAACGTCCCGCTGAATAACAAAACAACCGGACCCACGGCGCTGACGATGTTTAACCAAGAGAATAATTACGCATCGACCAATACTAATTAAGTACAGGCATTTGGAAGCGAAAAGCAATCGAGAAGAGTGGCATTTAAAATGGACGATTACGAAATAGAACGAAACAGAAGTATCCTCGTCCAATGGAGACTTCTTTGTGTAGGATTTCCCTGTGCCCTGTGCGTAGGTTGAGTTCGGTAGATTTCGCGGGCAAAGCTCGAAGTGGCTGGTAAGAGCAACGGCGTAAGGATTTCAGCATTGGAACGCCGGGAAGGCAGAGCGGCTTGAAAAAGGAGCACGTAAGAAGCTACGGGGGATGTTGGAACGAGCCGAAGGAAGAGGAACGAGAAGGCACGGATGAAATGGAAGGAGGTGGAAAGACCCGGTCGCATTTGATATGGACCTGAGATAGCTGGTAACGTACGCGCGGACTACCTGTCATGTGGCTACGTACCTGCTCGTGTATATGCGGTTCGCCTGTCCACTCGGCAAGACCACGGCGCCTTGCAAGACTGCCTTTCGACGACGGTCAACGTCCCACACGAGCATACATTTAGCCAAAAAATCCAGAAGGAGGGGGATCGTCAAACTCGGGACCTACGTCAGCGAAAATGCTTCATCAAGCAGTGACGAGAACCAACGAAAAGTGCATCTCGTAGGCGGACGATAAACGACGATGCATGTAAATTGTTACGTACAATGAAGCCACTGTTTTGAGCTTACCGAAAGGTTGACGAAGGAATGAATCGATGATCGTGTCGAAGCAATCGACCTTTCCCTACGTTTGTCGACGTTTGCAGTTAGTCTAGGGTCTCGTTATTTACTCTTACCTTCGTGCTCGTATATTCGTTAGAGTTGTGGTATTAGTTAGAGCTCGGAGGCGCGGTGGTACGGCTGATATGGTCGCTCGTAGTTGTTGGAACGACGCTGCTGACGGTGGGACTTACGCTGCTCCCGGTCACGATTCGCGGGCTCCCGTATTTGAATACAATGCATTATATTGTCCGCGTCATATCATATATCTCCTAGCTAAATAAACGCCGTCACAACATTTAGACCTTGCGAGAGGGTCCGCTGAGCCGCTCGTACATACGGCCGGCATGGAAGTGATGCTCGGGTTCAGAGCAGCGGGGATCGAAGGCAAAAAGCGACAAAACAACGCAACGTGATCGTCCGTTAAGCTTGGCCTTCAGCACGCGACAATCTTTTAAGAGGCCCATTAAGGTATCGTAGGATTAGGTCTATCGTAGTATTACGTCTACGTCTCTCACCCACGTGCGTAATTAACTCGAAGGATTTGGACTTTGACCATTTGCCCGTCGAGTGATACGCTTTTCAGTGTAATGGCGTAGAATTTGCCGGGCACGTTTGTCAGGCCGATTTCCCGACATGGCTGGCCGGCGATCGAGTTCCTCGGGGCGGTAACGAGGATAGATAAAGAGGAGGGGGACGGTGGGTGGTGATCTTACGGCTCGATCTCGCGTCGGCATCGTAATTTCGGAATCCCAATCAGCGGGGAATGAGCGATCATTCGTTCCGTGAGGAGGACGGAGGAGGTTGGTCGTCCCTGCCGCATATCCCAAGTACCGGAGAGATATCGTGCCGCTCGTAAAACCGCCGGCCTCTGTCTCGCTCCCACTCCTCTTCCCTCCGCTCGCGTTAACTCGTGATCGAGATGATCTACAGTTATTGAATTCCCCGGAGGCGGCTGCGCACGGCGGAAGATCAACGTGCGCGAGAACCTTCCCCCCGCACGACAGCCTCACCGACCGGCCAGACGTATTAGGTATTACGTATAAGGTATTAGTAAGTACTACGTAGAAGGATAACCGCGGAGGGCGACGCCGGGAAAGACGAAGCGAGGTATCTAAGGCCAGGTTGACCCACAAGCTGAGATCTTATCGAGGAACAGAGAACTTGCTCGAGCAATGCTCGCTACTCTTGTCTCTAACTGATCAAAAACGACGACTCCACGGTGTTAACAATCATCGGAAGCAGATATACGCGCGATTGTTTCTCTTGTGTGTTACGTAGCGCTCGACGCGATAGTTCAGACGTGCAGAAGGAATTAAAGGCGGGAGCGTATGGAAGGCTACGATGGTAAGGGCAGGTTTGCCAGACGAACCGGGGAATCGCTGGGTGGGTCGAGTCATAACGCGAGATCTTATCGGTAAACGGGGAAGTGACGTGAGCAATCATCGCTTGGTCATCGTAGACGAACCCAAGCGACCCCATCAGGATTCGATCGCGAGGGAGTCCGAGTCGTAGAGCCAAGGCGGACGAGAAGTCCAGAGCCAAGGGAGCTAGGAGCACAGCAGCGTAGAAAGAAGCAGAGATGAAGACAGGAAACTGACGACGATAGGACCGTTCGACTGGCGTTGCCAGATCCAACTTTTAACCAACTTTTTCGAATTTCTTTGCCCTCGTTTGCCGGTAGAAAAATTTCCGGCCAACTCTTCGTGCATCCACGGTGTTGTAATTTTTCTTGCGACGTTTCTCACCATCTGGAGGGCTGTGAAAAAATTGCTCTGACATTCGAGGACGCGTAACGTGGCAACGTTGGCGCGTTGCCGCTGCCGAGGGAGGCTCTCATTTTCCGCTAGGCTGCTTGTAATTGGGCCAATCATCTTCCATTGAGCACCCTCGCCTTATTTACCCCGAGATATCGCGCCGGGGCTAAATAAGACCTCTTACGCCGAGCGTCACGAGTGCAACGTCTACCTGTACGCGCGCGGTCCTCCTTTTTCGCGATTATCGAGCCGCTGAGAGATCGGCCTCATGACGAGCCTCGCGTCTGAGAAAATGGGAGATGATGGTGCACCAGCCGAGCCGATGTTTAAGGAGGCGTGATTAAAGGTTATCGCCAAGCCATCGGCCCGATCTTGCGCGCGATCAAACTGACTCTTAGCTTCGCTCATTTAACGTTCAAACTAATTGGACAAGCACGAAAAGTCGCGGTTTCTATTCACTACTCGCCTTTCTAGAAACAAGCCGAGGGTCTGTTTCGAGAAATCGGTTTTGTAGTTCATTTCGTAGTCCGAGAGTCGAAGGGTAATTCTAGTTTTACTGTCTATTCCTTACTCGCGTGTCTAGAAACGTGCTAAAAGTGTGTAAAATGAAGATTTTCGGCTACGAGGGAAACGAATTTCGATTTTCTCCCTCTAGTAATCGGTTTCCTTATAGATTCGAACACAGTCCGACAGCCTGAGAAGAATTGCAGCTGTCTCTGCGAAGCTGGCCTCGCGTCGTCTCGTCGCGTATTCGCGGTAATCCGATACGTCAGTGGTACGTCAATTGACATTTAACATGCAGCCGTGCACTTGGCGTTATATGGATCTGTTGGCGCAGTGTATCGCCCCGGGTTTATGATCTCATCGTGCCGATTGATTTATGTCGGCAATTATAGCATAGCTACGAGAGTGACGCACGGCTCCGTGTCCCGAATGAGTTATGGGTGTTAATCTCGGGAAAACCAATGAGGGTCCAGGGATCCAGCCAATGACTGCCGCGTTGTAACATGGAGAGGAGTGGAGAAGGAATCTTCCTACTTTATTCCTTTCGAGTCCACCTCGCGGCCTCGTTTTTCTTGCACCTTCGGATTTTCTGCGAGCTGCCCCTCTCCCCCGCGTGTCTTCTTTGTCGGACAACTTACCGAGAGGCGTGGACTCATCGACAGTCCGCGCACGGACGATTGCACCGTCGACGTCCTACTCAGCCGTCACCTGATCAACGGTCAACCCCCGTCACCGCACTTGGCCCCTCGCCAATTGACCCTTTCCGCCGAAAATATTAATCTACCGTAATGGCGCGGTGACGCGCGTCATCGCGCTAATTCACGTTACCTGGGAAAAACTAGTGGACTAGCGATTAAGCAATTATCCGTAACATGGAGTACGGTTATGCAATTATCAAGCCGTTGATTTTATTGCGATAAACGGAAGTTCGCACAGGTGCTCGCACGGCTCTGAGGAACTGGCTAAAGGAGAGAACCAGTTTTCAGGCTCTGAGGAAGGCTTTAGCTCGAGCGGAGGATCTCGGGAGATAGACTTTCGGATAGAAAGGTTGTTTAGCATAATTGGTGGCTGCTGCTTCCCGACGTGTCCCGTCATAACACGCACGCAGTTCACACTTCGTGCTCCGGAGCGCTCTTCAAATCGTCATCGCACGCGTCTAATCACGTTATATTCATCGTGTCAACAGTCTTCCTAGGGCGTATTTTGCGCGCGACAACTTTCATCAAGCCCCGGGAACAAGGGCAAAGAAGATATTGTCCGTGGGACATAAAAATCTCGAGAGTATGAATAAAAAGTGTGTTGTGGAATCGTTATTAACTCTGGTTCTTCGGTCGTAGCTTAATTTCGACTTAGCCCGACGCTCTTGCTTTCTTGCCTTTTGCAAGAACTTAATTTAAGTATGCCGACATTGGCGAGGATCTTTTTACCATGACCCCTCGAGTCATCTATGCTCGGCCGAGGCTCTAGAAGAAGAGAATTGTCCGCTGTAAACGTTGGCATTGTCCCTCGTGGATAGACCCCCGCGTAAAAAGGGGATCGTCTTGAAAGCTTCCGCGGGGCTTTGCTTCGGTTCGTCCGGGAAAATCTCTTTGCGTGCGAGCTCGCGCACTCGTCCGACAAGAAAAGGAAGCTCACGGCCAGCTCTCCAAGTTATTACGGTATACCGTGTAAAACATAATTAGATGATGTTGCTCGACGAGTCGATGGCAGTCCGGTCGTTCCTGAGGATGATGCTTTGTGAAAGCCATTTACGAACCACCTAACGCATCATCCAAAAGAACAGAAAGAATGACGGTAAACATTCTTGAAGTGGCTCATTTTTACGTCCCTCCGTGGGACTTGTAATTTTTTGGACAATAAATTTACTGTCCTACCAATGGTAATTGGCGAAGTTTCGTTACATCGCCAGGACGCTTATATATCCTTGCGCGATCGTTAGTGGCGACAAACTTTGAATTTATGTATGTCACTAAGACGCCGGGAATTGCGTAAATCATCGTTGGGAAGGTATCTCACGAGTTTAGAGTCATTTAGGGGCATCGAGTGAGCGCGGGGCCCGAGAGAAAACAGAAACGTTAAATCACCGCGCGTCCTCGGCAGCAGACGAAACCCCGACGTGCCCCACCCCCCTCCCCAGGAAAGGGGGGGGGGGGTGAGGTTGGATGGACGAGATGCCGTCGTCGCTCTCCGTGGAGAATCGTGCTGAAGGAGGAGCCGAGGGGGGTATTTACATTGCTAATGTATCGCCGGCCTAACTTCTAATTAAACAAATTCGCACAACTCAGCGCGCCGCACGGAATTGCCTGGAAGGGCGATAGAGAAAGAGAGACAAGGGGGAGAAACGAGAGGGAGAAGATGGGGAACGTGTGGAAAGAAGAAGGGAAGAGAGAGAAGGAAATGACGGGGGGGAGGAACGAAGGTGGAAGAAGGAATTTCTATCGGGAAGATAAAGGAAAGAGTAAGCAGGACGGTCACCGCCACCCTCGCCGACCAAGTCCTTCGCGTCGTCCTTCCTCCCGTCTTCCTCGTTCTCTCTCTTCCTCGAATCCCGGGGAAGAGGTAAAGCTTCGTCGGTGGGGCGAAGGGGTTGGTGGTAGGTCCGTGCTCGCTTAGAGGGGTCGCTCGTTAGCGCTCTTAACGCGACTTACCGCCTGGAGCGCGAGTCCCCTCCCCCCTGATTCATCGACAAGGAGAAATGAATATTTATAAGAAACTGCGAAATAGTAGCTCCCCCTTTCCTCGTAGCCCGATTCTCCTTGTCTCACTGGCCACCGTTCCGTCCCCTCGACTCGCACCTTTTCAGATATTCTTCTTGCCCTCGATTCTAGCTCCGACCTGTACTCCGTTGTACGGAAAAATCTGGAGAATTCAGGAAAGACTCCTATGAATATCCGGTCGATGATGAAGGGGATCGAGAAATATTACATAATGACGTATGAGAATTTCAAGTTCCTCGTAGTCCTGTAACGTGAAACAGTCCCTGTGTGTAAAACGGGTCCGGGTGAATAAGAACGTCATAGTACCGCTAGAGAACATAAATTCTCGGGCGTCGATATAATCGCACGGAATTACGAAGGCGCTATACAAGGCAGGCAATTGCAAAAATACACGACGCATCATCGACGGCGCGTTGCAGTTGAATGCGATGCCGATTATTTATGCGCCTTGGAATAACGGATCGGCGATTGCACATCCGAGTTAATTTATTCTCGCGAGTCGTCGGCGATGAGCGCGATATTCAACGTTCGATTCAGTAGCGCTTCGAGTAATTGATTTAATCGAGCGGATTAATATCGGCCGTGTATGCCGATTAAAGTAAGCGAACGTACCCACGCGCTCCTTTACTTCGCGTCGTTGAGCCCCATGACCGGCTCATCGGCTAATAAGTCAAGGTACATCGAACCTTCCGTCCGCCTACCTTTCCTTCTAAGGCAATTCCGATCCTGCCCAGGACACTTGCCTTAATCATTTCACGCTACGCTGCCTCGGCAAAAAAGTACATTCCACTAAAGATCCGAACGTTCATATTTCTCAGAGTAACAGGGAAAAGAATTTTTTTACGCTCATATGAATTCATTGATACTGAGAATTTGTAAGAGAGAAGTGGACGGTAGTCTGAGAATAAGGGAAATGCAGATTCTTATAAAGATGTGCTTCTGTTTCTCGAAGGATTTTAAGAAAAACGTTTTGTGAAATGGACGTATGCGACGAACGAGTTTCTTGATATTCTGGATTTGTTAGGGACAAGCGGTTGGTTGTCCGACAATCGGGCAGACATAGGACGTTGACGACGTGTGAGGTCTCACGGCTGCTTCCTGTCGCGTTGACTATCTGCGCCCACTTCCGGCGTATCCGTCGTCTCGATTACGCGGTAATAAAACACATTGCCGACACCTGCGGGCTTGACAGGGCCCCGCCGGCCCTCCCTTCTGATAACAAATGCACAAAGCCGGCTCTATGTTCCCAGAGCCGCTGACTCCACGTGTGAAATTTGCGACGTCTTCGCGAGCCAAAGTCCAGACCGTGCGAAACCAACGTTTCTGACGACCAAGTGTCTGTTGTGAACCAATGGAAATCTCCCTACGTACGTAAAAGAATTTCCAAAAACTTCCACCCGTCGAACGTTAATTTAAAGCAACAATAATTACACTGCAAGTGTATGAATAGCGGCGATGAGGTTCAGTAAATTAGGTATTATATTTGCCAGAGCGTATCTGAGAGCAAAGACAATATCCCGTCTACTTGTTGATTCGAGGGTCGCGGCCGTTTAATGCGCAAAAGTGTCGTGGTTAAACGAAACGTAACGTTATCGCCGTGGCTAGCTCAAACAGCACCAGGTAATTAGCAGCTCGTCGGAAGATAGCGATTTAAAGACGCCTACAAAGAGTACCGACTCGACTCCGCGCTGCGGAATCCGCCGGGTGATTGCGAGGTATTCTAAGATACAACATGTACATCGGCTGGGGGACGTCACGAAGGAAAGTGGACAGTCTGAAGTGGAATTTTCTTAACACCAAGTATCTATAAGCGATGATCCTTAATTCTATCCTTGACTTAAACATTTCAAGAGACTCCTCGGGTCGACCTTCAACCCTTTTAAACATCACAAAAGTTTACTGGAAGCTCTCTTAATCCTTCGAACATGGACTTAATATTACCATGCGAAAAAATTGACGAACGGTACGACACCGAAAGAAATGTCTTTAAGAACGACCGACAAAGCCGATTCTCCTCAAACGAATTTCGAATTTTCCGCAGGGAAGAAGTGTTGATCCTGAGACGTGCGGGCAAGTGGTATTGTAAAGTTTTGAATAATGCGGTTGCCGGTGGGATAGAATGACGTGTTTATAAGCGGCGCTGCTACGTAGAGACGCGGGGAACACAGTTACGGCTCTCGCGGAGGAACACGCGCACTCGCTTATACGTGTCACCGGCGTGTGAGTGCACGGCGTGAGCGGCACTTTGTGGGGTCGTAAAACAGCGGCAGCCTTGTAAATCTGTGCCCGAGTGTGGCAGCCCTGACAGATTCTCGCCCCCGCCGATCCCCCTGGCCGTTCCTGTCCTCCTGCTTCGCCGGCGTGTGCGGTACGCTCCCCCCCCCTCCTCCACCGGACGAACAAACTCCTGTAATGAGGTCGCCACGATATTTTCCACCGGCCAGAAATTCGCCCCACCATCGTCCCTTTGACCTCGAGTGACCCGTTAATTGGTATCCACAGGGCAAGAATTTCACAGACCGTATTACATTCGCATTGTCGGTCATCCCCCCCTCCCCTCCGTCGTTTGTCGGGCAGAAAATTTTGCAAAAATTCATAATCGGATCACGAGGGATTGCTTATTCAGCGGCGCGATTCGGATGATCCGAATTTTTCGGAAAATAATCAATTAATCCGCGTGGGGGCACGATTCAACGAAATCAGTTTTTCGGTAGGTGTTAATGCGAGGGGGTCGAATCTTTTCGGGGTGGGAAGGGTGAATGATTGAGGATCCCGCTGGATTGGATCGATGGCTGACGAAACGTCGATCAAGGGTAGAGTCTTCCCTCAGCGAGGAGACTTGGGAAAGGACGAGTCACGCGCGCGGTACGCACGTAGCAGGTCCCGAGGGTGCCATTCCAGACGTCACCATCGGCTTCTCCGTTGAAAACGCAGTCGGAGCAAGATTCCGGATCGGCAGGATGCCTCTCGCGTATCGTTTACCGCTGTTCCCCCTTCCTCCCCTTTCCAGCACTTGCCATCTAGCCGAGAATTTGAAAACACAAACAGGAAAAATAGGTACACTGCGAACGGTTCCTGTGATTTTATGAAATCGTTGAATTAATACAACCGAGCGATGACTTTGAAAATAGACTTTTTCGGAGTGTCTGCGTTAAGTGGATACAATCTCGGACAGAATTCCTGCTCTCGAAATCTTTCATCAGGGCAAGCTTTTGATTGTTTTAACGAAGGCAAGACTGCTGATCGTCCGGTGTTTATTGACAAATGCTCTCTGGGGTTCTCAATCTCCCGGCTGATACAGAAAATACGCGCGTCATGTCGACGGAAAGTCGAAACACGTAGATTTTTCTGCCGTGCGTCACGTGGAATTGCTTACGTTGACGAACTTTACGATGTTATGCTAACCCGGATATCCGAGGAGCTGTTGATCTCAGGTTTCCGTCAATTCCCCGCTGAATCGTAATATTTTCTCGGCCGATAAATCGATCCCGCAGCCCGGGGAATTCGCGAGGGACGTTAATTTTAGATATCCCTATTGGATTCTCCTTACGGAACGCTCGTTGACTGTAATTCTCCTCACCTACGATTCTTGGACGAGGGAAAATCGCGGCTGGCAATTATTTCGCTGTTGAGATCGATGCTGTTCGTCGTGCTTATCCGCGTTCCCCGAGAGGTGCCATTAACTATCCAACATCATGAAGCCCGCTTAATCTGAAACGCAAATGACTGCGGCATTGTCGCCGGGTTCTCGGAGTCTGTGTCCGCGGGGCCGAACTTTTATTACTGCGACGGTTCCGACGACGGGGAGAGTGCGCCGGGCTAAGCCTGTTGTTCACGGTCCTCGCCGGCTGTGTAAAGTCAGGAACAAATGTAACGAGGCAGTCGCGTCTTACTCAGATAGTAGCTTACCTGATCAGGCGCGCCTTGCCCCCCTCCCCCAGCCCCTCCTTCGCCGCCTCCGCGAGCTTTTTTCGCCTGTTACGCGCGCGGCCGTCTCTTAGTATGCACGTGCGACCGTCGTAAAGTAGATGTACAGATCGCACGTATCTTACGAAACTAAATTGGAACGGTCCTGGCCGCGGGAGGGGCACGGATAGATGCAAAAAGGACGAGTGGCCGCTGGGTGATGAGGCAAAGGAGAAGCCTCCGCGCTTGTGAAAGAAAGAAGGAGATAGCTCGCCGGTGAACGCAGAACCAGAGTGCGAACACCCACCAACCAGACGCACGGTATATCCAGCTGGCTCTCCCACGCGTTCCTGCAGAACTGACATCTTCATCATGCGCTGCGGAGGGAGCCGCGCAGTAACAGGATTAAAATCCTCGGCTCGCAGAAGCCGCCGAGAGCTCGTACGGCCAAGCTTATTCTCCTTCTTCTTCCTTTCGAAATTTCCTCCAATGAAATCCGAAGGTCCGTTCCTTTGCGGTCAATCACGATCCACTGTCTTGTCAAATATTCTATTTTTATCATGAAAATAATTCTGCGCTCTCGATCGACATTTAACGGTACGGAAGGGTACTGAAGTTCGTTGTACGAGAAAGTTCTGATAGACTTATCGATTCCGAATGGAGAAGCGATACTGCTTCATTGAGGACATAACTAGGCGCATTACTGTTGGTCGAGGGGGGATTAAACCCCGTTGTCATCGACGTGGCCGGGCATGAAGCGGGTAGGGAAGGGAGGGGGGGGGGTCGTCGCAGGAACAACCGGCAGGCTGGTTATCGGGGCCGGCACGACCGCCACAAATCTTAGGCTATCGTTGGATCTCGCCTGGTTTTTGGTGGCTCTCTAATGCCCCCGTTCCCCGTCCCTTCCCTCGCCGCCCGGAGAACTGCAGCGCGCTGGCCGATCGTCCGAGAGGGAAGAAAGGGGAATCGTCCGACTCTTCTAGGTATCGCGCAGCCATATATATCCAACGGCGATAGAAAGGAACGGCCGGAGATCGAAGGACATTAAGGGAAGAGAGCGAGAGAACTGGCGGAAAGAAGGGTCCGGAGGGGGAGGGGGCAGTTAACCGGGGAGAAGTGGATCGCCGTGAAAGACGCAAAGTCCGAGAGAGACGCGACGGAAACGCAGAGAGCGAGGCGGAGGCGGCAAGAGGGAATAAGAGTAACCGACGGTGCGGAGATAGCGACTAGAAGTCCTCGTAGCTCTTGCCATGGAACACATAAAGAACAGAAACGTCCGACCTTCTTCGAGACGGACTGCCTTAACGCGGACGCGAAGTGTAGGGCCAGCCAGGAGGATAGGACTCTGAGAAATCCAGCGAGAAACTAACCAACCAATTCCTCAGAAAGCGAGGGAAAGGGAGGAGAAAAGAATTTTTTAGCCAAGGAAAATAAACGAACAACGCATTACGTTCGTCCACTGGAAAATAAAGATTAAATATTCCTATCCCCTCGCGGTAGGTTCAACGACTTTTCCTCCGTTAACTCTTTTTCGTGGATATTGCATGTTCATAGATATCGCTTTGATATATTGTGAATAAGTTCTTGCCGGGGGATGCTGGGCTCGTAGCTTTAAAACGAGGGTTAGTTTAAGAGTCGTTGGAGAATCGGTAGCCTCCGCGTTTTATTTTATCCTCGGCGATCCATAAGATCGCATTCTTTACGACCCATTAGACGAATTCATTACCGGCCCCGGGCAATGGGTAGGTGAGGTCCGTGAGCCGTCCTCCCTCCCCCCTTCCCCTTCCTTCTCTTCCTCGCTGCCCCCCTTTTCTTTGGTCTCCCCTCCGCGCCGTAAGTACTTCCCGATGATTCCGCCCTTCCGTCCCTCCCTCCAGCTTTATAAACTTTGTAAACGATCGAGTCTGTCGTTCATACACCATTGCCTGTTAATTAATTGCGAAAAGCCGCGCGCTAAGCGAAGGACTTTACCGATGGGAGGAATCAAATTGGCTGCATTATCCTTTAATATTAAGCGCCGCGTCGAACAATTAATAAAGGGAATGCCCGGCAGAAGTAAGACTCGCTTATTTCCATGGGAATTATTTATACCCGTGCAAAGGTATGCCTTTTCAGCTACTGGCTATACGGTCCACTTCGTTGGCTGCTCGCCGAGGACGACCACTTCGTAATTATTCGAACGATCGTCCGGACGTATTCACCTATCAAACGCGCCCGCGTGCTTTCCACTAACATTTATCCGCCGGATACGAGGTTCAATGTTCTCGGATAAACCGTCCTCAAAGAACCTCGCGTAATGCTAACCATCCGGCCGAAAGATACGACCACTCACCTACGTGCAAATAAAGAAGGTACGGAAATCAAGTAATACGAAGACGCATTCTTAATTGCCGCTGAAAGTTAAACGAACGATTGGCATTATTATTGCACTGCATTTATTAGCAAATCTGTCGAATTTTCGTAAGACACCGAAGGACCGTTGCATCGTGACGAAGCCACGGTTAAGGCTCTTAAAATAAAACAGGGGCCCAATAAAAAGGGGGTAGGTTGAATTTATTGAGCGCATTGCGAATCGCTAGCTTCCTACCGCGCGCAAACTAGATCCGAGTTAATTCTGGCAAATGGCTAATTATCAGAGAAGGATAAAAGTGATAATTAGTACCGCTCTGTAAAGTAATCGTAATTTGTTATCCCGTAATTACGGTGGACTTTGTGCATCAAGCCGCGGGCCCGCCTACCACCTAAATCAGTTGCAGAGGCTTTAATAGCCCAACTCGAGGGAGCTCGAGCCTTATCGAGGATTTATCGGTCGCCCACGAGATAGGGCAAGATTTAAATTCTTTATCGTTACCGTTATCCATCCGTCTTGCCGTTTTTTCACGGGGCTCAGCTATCCACTTGGTTCGTCATCGGTTTCTTCTGTAGCCGCGAGCCTCCGGCGATTCCCGCGGCAGTGCCGTATCGTGAATTTCGCGAATTCACGCAATTATCTTTATCTTGACGACGAGACGAGAGAGGCAGTTGAAATTATTTAAGAGCCACAAACGTATTCCGCTAATGACGGGGGTAGACGACTCGAAATACCTCTCGATAAATTTCCCTTCGAGCACTTTCCATTATTATTATTACTTGTATGGCTTTTAATAAAAATCCGCGAAAAGCGAACGATCGATAAGACGACGTTTTAAGTGGCCCCGTTGGCCGGAGAAATTCATGAATTTTCCTGAAATTTCTGAGCAACAAAGTTGCGAAGAGCGAGAGGCCCGCTATTTGTGCCTTGCCGTCGTCTTCCTCGTAGCTTTCAGCGTTACGGGGTGCGGGGAGGGGGGACTGAAATAAGGATCACGGTTGCCGAGGAAAGAAGGAGAGAGAGCGAGAGAGAGAGAACAGGAGAAAAGCTGCTGCTCGGCGCTGTATCAATTCATTAGCGCATTACGGTTAAAATAAAAGTATCCGCGTATCTGCGGCATGCGGCGTATCTCTTATGAAGAGGACGAGTGGTCGACCGGTTTTCTGCGGCTCCCCTGGTCCCCCGTGGGGCCCCATCGCCCGGAGAGTCCCCGGATCCCAGGCGCAGCACCTTGCCCACCTATCTTCCCTCTGCGAGGTTGCAGCTCGTTCGCCGGCGCGACCTTCACCGTGATTTGCTGGCTGGCAACCGCTGTCCGGCGACTGCGAGTCGTCATTATGCACCGAGGGAACGGCCGTACAAGAGGGGCAGGGGGGGGGGAGAAGGAGGAGAGAAGGCCCCGAAAGACGCGCTAAATCGAAGTGAAAGACCAGGCCCCGCAAGGGACGAGCGTGCTTCGGAAAGATGATATCTCCGGCTACGTTTCCAACGCGCTGATAAGCCAAATTGGCCCTCGTAATATGGTTTACCGAGCTCTCCCCGTCTATCTGCTTTATCCACCGGCCGTCTCTATCCCTTAACGCGAACCTACGTCCGTGTACGCTTCATACCGATGGCCGCGCGCATTCGGTCCGGTATTGTACGACCTTTAAATAAACGCAAATACTCCGGCGAGCTAGGCCGTTCCGAAGTTACGTTTCTTCCCCGGCAGATAAAACCAATGTCCCAACTGCCAGGCCGATATTCCGCGCAGATACGATGACTTTTCGGTGTTCGATGTCAGGTCCTCGCGCGCCTCTTTTTTTATTTTCAACTCTCCGTCGGCAATAACTTCCCTCTGTACATTCGAAAGCACTCGACGATAGCACCGGGATCGCGCTATGAGCTCGGTAGTCCTACGCTCCTCGGCCGTTAAATTAGTATCGTACGGGGACTTTGAAGGGATCTTCGAGATCGCGAAGCCTGCTCAACACGAGAGAGAACGAAATTCCAGCGAGCAGTATTTAACAATGATCAAAATTAATAGGTAGGCAATGTTTGCTTTAAGAGTTTGATTCTTAACTCTTTTCTGCTTCTAGGAATATTAGATTTTTAGATCTCATGGAATTATCTTGGTTGAAGGGCCGCTAAATACGCGAAATCTTTGGCGGTTGGGCAAAGCGACGATGGGACCGGTTAGATCGTTCCGCGATAGTCATTTCCTCGAGTTCTTAACCGGCGAGAGCGGGAGAGCGAGCCTATTAGCCGCATCACGTCCGCTGAATCGTAGCTCTCGTATGTGCAAGACCGATTGAATGAATTCGAGATAATGCCCGGCTAATGGCGAGAGCGAAGAAGGCAAGAAAGGAAGCTCCTGGGACTCGCTGGGAACTCGTGTCGTGATCCCTGCTGGTTGCCAAACAGGGAAGCTGGGAGTCACAGTTCTCTTCAAGGGCGTAAAAGGCCGATGGACTCGCAGTCATCGAGAACCAACCGCAAAACTGTACCAAATCCATCGAAATCTTGCATTAAATCCAATAAACTTTAAACTACAAATTATAACCGTGCCGTAGAGTTCGCTTTTATCGGGAGAAGATCTACGAGCGCCTGATATAAAATTGCGCGAAAGAAGCCAATTAGCGGGGAGTTTATTTTCTGAAGCAGAACAAGGCCGTCAGAAGGGTCAGCGTTAGCCTTGAATTAATGAACGTCAAATCGGTCATAGGATAATGAAGTCGGAGGCACGGATAAAGGAAAGAACACTCTCGGCGCTTAGTTTATAACATATATATTTATTTGAGCTTTAATTGCATTTTAAAATACAACCGAAATAATTAAATAATGACAAATCTGGTAAAATGGTTTCAAGAGTCGCGTATACATGATGCATATCTTTGTGGTTGCGTGTCTGTAAGTAGGTAAGGTAGGTACATTCGAGCAATTCTGGCGCACGGTCGGCCGTTTTCTCGTTTCAAGAACAACATGGACATACGCCCCTTGCGTCGTGCGCGTCCGTGTTTTTAATCTTGCGCGTGTCTCTCGCTGTGTGATCCGTGTGTATGTGTGTGTAGATATTGGCGTGTACGTTGTTTCTCTTATCCTGTGTTTTGCACCCACTTAAGACTTCGTGTTTCGTTCATCACACTCTCAGCAGTCGTATATAATTACAATAATAATATTAATATTATTATTATGTCGATAAATACCTTTTAAAGTCCGCGATGGAAGAATTAGAGTTTACAAGAAATACGTATACAAGTGTGTGTTCCGTTCTTTTCGTCCGAGCTTTTTCCAGCCGGTAGCCGATGTAACTTTTTCCGCGTGTCCTCGCACTCGCGGCACTCGCATTCACTCTCGTTTGCACGCTCTTTCGCCCGTTTCGCTCGTCGTCCATTCGCTCGTCCGCTCTCGCCGTTACCGTCCCCCCCCCCCCCCGCGTTTCTACACTTCCCGCTTCTTCGGCGGACTTCCCACGCAACATCCGAAACCTCGTGCCGTGTCTTAATCGCTAAACCGTCCGTTGTCATCGTCGTCATCGTCGTTGTCATTGTCGTCGTCGTCGTCGTCGTTGCCGCCGCCACGTTACACTATAATAATCCGTAATTATAATCAATATACACAGTATTCGCGATAATCCGAGTGACAATTAATGACAGTATTTTACACGTAGAATGACGCGTTTGGCTCCACGCTTGCCGGCAATAAATATTACTTCTGAACAAAGAAAATGTACAATGGTCTACAAGACGCCTGCGTAAACGCCGGAGGAGGTGGAGGAGGAGGAGGGGGGGCTGTTCGACTTTCTCCGCGATGTACGCACAACCCACCCTCCTCCCTAAATCTTTTCTTCCTTTCTCTCTCCCTCTCACTCGGTCTCTCACGTACGCGCGAGACTCGCCCTCTCTCGCAAGGGCAATAATTAACGGCGAGCCTCCTCGCTATTGCACCGCTTTACTGTTTTGCCGTTCCTCGACGCAGAAAATATTACAAAAATAATTACCGCGAAGCACAGTGAACCCGGTCCATTATTCGAATCTACCGACGCACTGCCCTCAAAGAGCAAAGATCCTTGGCAACAAAATAAGTGAACGGTAAGTAGCGAATGCTGTTTTGTCTACGCTTCTCCGAGAATTTTCATTCCTTTTGCGTGGAGACTTTTCACGTTCCCATGGATGTACTGTGCCTCGGGGTAAATTACATCATAAAGGATTTCCCCGCGGTTTCGTCCTATGTATTTCTTGCGCTCCGATGAACGAATGGAGATTTGCAACGGCTCGACGAGACTCCGCGGCCCGTCCACGAGGATCTTCCTCACCGGTATCCGTGGCAATAAGTATCAACAAAGAGATTCCTATACAGGGGCGAACCCTAATCGCTATCCTATTCGCTAATCAACTACGCCTTACGAGCTAGAGGTATACATGCTGAAGACCTTACGACCGTTGACAGATAAATTCCGCGCTCTTTTTTTTTCGCCAATCCATGCCTATCAATGCATTCCTCTCGAGTAAACGAGATCCACGTAACGAGATTCGACTGGATTCGAGCGGGCTCGAATCGCCTGCAAAGTACTGAGAATGACGATAGCATGGACTCCATTTTGATGGGAATGGGATTTCAAATGGGCGAGCCATTTTCATGGAATTCCATCGTTTAGCGTCGGTCTCTCGTTTCCCGTCGATCTTCTTTTCTCATCTCCAGTCGTAAACGTCCTTAAGTATTTATAAAATCACAAACTTGGCCGCGCGCCGAGCCCCGTGACTCAGCGGTGCCGCGAGATATGGTGGTATCACAATTTAATTAACGCTCGTTCAGCACCTACTTCGTCGTTCGCACCCTTTCACGTTCCTCCTTGGGTAGAAACAGAAATGTTGGGATAGCACAGTGTCGGGTTCGCGCGGGTTTACCGTCCGAAGCGTCGAATAAACAAGTCGGGACAACAGGGTGAAAACAAGGAAGACTTCGAATGGCTTTGGATAGGAAGGTGGCTCATTAGTTTCTGGAAGCTTGACGTACGATTTTCATTCTTCTATGATCAAGGACTCAAAGACGGGGGGTTAAGGTCGGGAATCGAACTTATGTAAGAGGGGAAATATCAAGGGTGCAACGTATAAAACGGAACTTGACGACTCTCCGCTCGCACGGAGACTCTATTCTCGACGGGTTGTGCACGCTAACCGCGCCGTCAACCCAGGAATGACAAGACACGTGCCTCCGTGATCAGCCATGAACGGTCATGAAATGTCAAAGACACGAAACCACATAGGAATAACTTGAGTAAAAAAATTCTGACTTACTTCAACTACGATTTATCGAAAATTATAGATTGCGGACTGCCAACAATTCTTTACAAGTTAGTTTGGGAAGTACAATCAGTAGTAAAGGAACATTCTCGTAGTCTTTGACCGTTTTTTGGGGGAAGTTAAAGAATTGTCCGCTAGCAACAACCTCTCGTTTTCAACGTAATTTTTCGTCCCAATGGGAAGGGTAGAAGAAAGAGTCGAAATAAAAAGGACCCTGGTCGACCGTGCACGGCCGTCATCGGCGCATTAAAATGGCGGGCTAATCATCTCCGACGAAACGTCGCCTTAGTTACAGTCGTTACAGTATATAGATACACTTATGTACAAGTGGCACCGCTACTTACGGGGCTCGGACTATACGTACTTGCTGGACAACTGTTTGGCCAGCTCCGTATACTTGAGAAACTTGGAGTGCGGGCTCTCCTCGAGGGGAGAGGCCGCCGCCGACTGCGACGGGCTGCCGTTCGCCTGGGGGATCGGCGGGGACTTGTTGCGCTGGGAGGAGGGCGTCGGCGGCGAGGAAGCGCTGTGACTGGGCCCGCTGGTACCAGTCTGCGAGACGGCGGAGGCAGCTGCAGCTGCGGCCGCAGCGGCCGCCGCCGCAGATCTTCCGATCGTCAACGGATCCGGTATCACTCCGTCCTTGACGAAGTGCATCTTCGACAGGTGATGCCTGTACGCGCCTTTTGAGATGAACGGGGTGTCGCAGAAGGCGCATTTCATTATGGAATCCGCGGTCACTACGGCGTCGTTGCAGGCCCAACTGAAGGCCAAAATGGCCCCAGGTGTGGGCCCGGGTCCTGGACCGGTGACGCTGGTTGTCGACCCACCACCGGGTCCCATCGATGCCGCAGAGCCGGATGATCTTGAGGAACTGCTGGCGCTCGGTCCACGAGTCTCAGTTTTGTCGCAGAGCTTCTGCAACGCTGCTAAGGGGTGACTGCTGGCCTTTCGACCTTGGTTGTCGACTGTGCTGCTGGAACTGCCTCCACCGCCGCCGGAGAGGCTGTCGAACATCGAGGACAGGGCTCCTAGGCTACTGGAAGCCTTAGCATCGGGTGTACCTCTAGGTGTGACCGATCTATCGCTACTGGCTGGACTACTTGTGCTGTTCCTGCAAGGACTGCGCGCTACTTGTTCCACCTGGGTAGTCGACCTTGGCGTCGGTGGGTTCATCCGAGGTGACAGGACTTCACGAGCGTCCTCGGAGGAATCGTGAACGCTGCTACGTCGGTGATTGTACGAATTCTGATCGTCCTCGTCCCGGCAGTCGTCGACCAGTTCCTTCTTCACGTAGACCTCCCGCGTGGGTTGGGACTGCTGCTGTTCCTCCTCGTTGTTCGCCGACCGTTCGTTTTCCTCCTCGTCCCGTGGCTCCTTCTTCACGACGACCGAGGCCGGTTCCTCGTCGCCGGATTCCTCCGTGGGTGGATGATGACGAGTCGGTGGCAAAGGTGTCGACTGCTTCTCGGGAGTAACTCGGTGATGAGACGAGTGAGAACCCGAGTGCCTTTCATGTGGAACCGAGGAATGATCTATGCGTCTCTCGGGTGTCATCGTGTCGGTTCTGCCGCTACCACGTTCCGATATTGAACTGGACTCGCTTCCGCTTCTCTCTCGTCTGGCGGCAGCGCTGGCCGCGTTGTAATGTTGTTGCTGTTGCTGATAAGATCGTAGGAGGTTCATCGTCTGAGGGTCGACCAGTGGTTTCGTATAGTCCACGCTTTCGTCGATTCCCAGTCGCTTGAGGATGCTGGTACCCATTGGCGCACCTGGCTGGGCATGGTGCATACCGGAAGTTCCGTGTCTCACGCGAGAATCAAAGCTCTTCTCGATGAGCTTCTCGATAGCGTTGAGAACCGACGGCGATGATGAGGATGTACCTGTCGTCTCGTTTGCGTTTGACGTGGGCGTGTCTTTCCCGGGTGTCGTGGCGTCACTGGCCGAGGACGGGGACCGATGATGCCTCGAGGAAACCGAAGACGCGTCTTCGTTAACGCTCTTACGACCACTCTCGGTGGGCGGCAAACTCGCCGGCAAGTGATTCGACATCAGTGCGTTCTTTAGGAAGTTCCGCTGATGGGCCCCAACAGTGCCCGCACCTATGCACTGTCTTATGTGTTCGACGAATATGGTTGTCTCGATCTTCTCGCCACACTTCTCACAGGTAATCCTTCCCGCGTGTTTGCCAAGACCATGGCCCAAGCCAGCGGCAGCGTCACCGTTCTTGAACTCATTCTGAGCGCGTTCGAGCTCCAAGAGCTTCCTCACCGGTAGAGACTTTTTCCTCTTCTCCCTGGTCTGTCGTCTCCGGCCGCCACTTTCGGTGATCGAGCGCATTATGTGCTCCTTGTAATGAGAATTCTTCACCATGTGATTGCTCAGTTCCTTCAGCGAGCTGAAGGCTTGATCGCAAACCTTGCAGGTCAAAACTGCGCTCACGTGACTGCTCGTTGCCCCCGCTCCTGGTCCACCTGAATTCGCGCCACTGTGGGGACCGGAGCCACTTCCGGGTGGTACTCCCGCGCCACTTCCGGCTCCTCCTACGTTACCTGCACCTGGAGCCCCACCGCTGGCGCTGCCGCCTTTGCTCTCGTCCGAGGACTTCCAAGAAATGATCTGTTCCTGGGAGATGATGTTGGTGTAATGTTGCGTTTGCTGCATGTGCGAGGTCATCTCAGCGAGGGAGCGGAAACTCTGTCCGCACCACATACACTTGAGAATTTGCCTCGTTTGCTCTGCCCCTTTGCCCAACCAGACGTCCTGGCCGCGAACCAGTTTCCTGGGCAGAGGCATGGTTTCCTTGATCAACAGGTTCAACTCCGATGGGCTTTGCTTGCTGCTGGGCGTCGTGGAGCTGTTGCTGCCGGGATTGCTCGTGGATGTTTGCGGTTGGTGGGACTGTTGGGGCGGTGGTATCGACGGGATCGACGACGGTTGGGGGTGATGGGCGGACGAGGGGGGCGGTACCGGCATATTAACACCACAGTGTTTTGCTTCCTTCATATGAGTGGTCATAGCGGCGAGCGTGGGGAAGCTCTGCTTGCACCAGACACACTTGAGAACGTCTTTGGCCTGATCGGCACCTTTGTTCAGCCAATGAGACTGCCAGGCACTGTGCCGACTACTCGACGTCGTCGAAGGGGTACTTCCGGTGCTCGAGCCACCGGTTCCACCGCTCGAACCTGATGACGACCTAAACATGTCTTCCCCTCCGAGTTTGCTCAATTCGCTCATCTTCTCGAGGGCTTTCGTTGCCTCGGACGGTTGATAGGGCTTGTCCAGCGCCGGCGGTGGTTTCATCTTTCCGTTCCACAGCTGATGGTGATCCACCACGCCGCTTGTGCTCTTCGGTGAAAGCTGCTGCTGACTAGTTGCCGCGGCTGCAACGGCCGCCGCGAAGTAAGGGAAATGCGAGGCAGCCACCACCGGTGACGTCCATGGGGAGACCACCGGGGGTCTACCAAAGGCCGATGGTGCACCAGCTGAGCCAGGAACATCCGGGTGACCGGAGGTCGCTGCCGCGGAGGCTAACCTCGAGGATTTCCGAGGTGGCGGAGGTGGGGAATCCTCGGGACCCGGTCTCTTCCTGCTGGAGACCGACAGATCCAGGGGACCGTTGTTCGTCTCCGTTGAAGAGGATGGGGTCGGTGGTTTGCTAAGGTTCAAGATCTGTTCCTCCTCCTCTTCCTCCGTCGACGATGCCTTCCTCGTGCTGAAGTCCAGGACCGCGGGCAGAGGCGTCGCGGAGGGCGACACTTCGCCCACGCTTGTCGGCGATACCAGCAAACCCGGGGTAGCCGCTGGCGGGGAACAAGAAGAGGACACCAAAGGCGAAACCGAGCCACGTGATAACGGCGAATGACCCAGCAGCAGACGCTGGTGAGTCTGTTGAAGGTACGCGGCCATCACTGCTGCAGAGTGCGGCGGTAGGAGGGGGTGGGTCCCCAGGGGTAGAGGCACGATACTAGTTGGACTGACCGGGCTCGAGCTGCTTCGCGTCGCTGCTGGCGGAGGACTTCCGGTCGTCGGTCCGGACGATTCCCGGGAATCTCTCGAGGGACAGCGCGGACTCATTGGCTCTCTGCAATAAGTAATACAAAAGCTGCCATGTAACACGTTAAGTGATAATTGCATCAATCTTTTCATCTCGGACCTTCCCATACACGGTCCAGGTGAAGAATACGCACTACCTACGCATCTTACAAAAATTGTATTCATATGTACGTAAAACATGTGAAGGCTTATTGGTAAGTCCTGAGATAAAGTATTGTTTTCCTCGTGAAAAGCAATTATTGATAAATTGAGTATACCGTGGAAACGCGTTTGACTATTAAGGTGTACGGCCGGAATCTGCATTAGGAGCTATTGTGCGTGTCTGGATACCTGTCGGAACGTCATTCACGCACGACAGCTCGGCAATGGGCGCACGTGGTCGGCAGGTAAACACACTGGGAGGCCCGGGGATGCGCGCGTTGGCTCGCGTGACGTTGGTAGAATGGGCTCGAGCGAGTTGACGGAGGTTCCAGCCTTGTCGACGGCTCGCTCGTAACTGCCTCGTCCTGACTGAATGCCGAATGCGTGCCGCGAGATGAAAGGGGACCACCGGTACGCATGCAGGGGAAGTTTTTGGGGGCTCTGGCGGGGCGAGAGAGGAGGGGAAACGCAGGAGCAGTGCTAGCGCTGGCGGCACTGGCGCAATTCCACCGACTATTCTCCCTCCCTCTCCGTCGTACGGCTCGCGGGTCCGACTCTTTCTCGCACCAACGACGGCAACCGAGGGTTGCTGAAGAGCGTGTGAGCTGCCGCTGCACGGGGCCAGTGTGTGTAACACGTGCCTATCTCTATTAGCCGAGTGACGTAGCTGCGCCAGCAACCGATATCAAACCTGACACCGGCTTATTTATCCCCCTCCGTCCAACCCCTTCCTGCCTCCGCAACGACCAACACACACCCCCTCTCCCTCCCCGACCACCCGCGCGTACACACAGGTCTCCCGCGTACACCGAAGGCCCGTGTGACGATTTGCTGCGTTCAAACAACTTCTCCCTTGTACATACAACGTCGAGGCGCCCGACGGCGGCGACTTCAAAGCCGACCACGCACGACTACCGATGATTTAGGCGCTTTATTACCGGCAGTGTAATGAGCTCGAGGCCGAAACTACCGATCAAATTCAGAAGCCGCCTAGATTACTCTCAGCTGTGTCCCCGCCGTGTGCTAATTACATTTAACGCTGAGTTCCTCCCGGTTGTGCGTAGATTGTTCGCTTACGTAAAGAGCTACTGCGCTAATTTTGTCGATGATCTTTTTTTGTTGTATCTTTACCTGTCCGGCGGTCCTGTATCCCTCAGTATGGTGGGGTTTAACCTTGCGGAGGCGGAAGGGGGTGGCGTGGGCGGTGAGACTTCGTCGTCGTCTTCCTCGTCCGTTGCATCTTCCTCCTCTTTAGCTGTTGTTGCGCAACCCCTTTCGCTAGGGCTGATAGGTCCATCCTCGTCGACGCAGTCCCCCTCCTCCCCCTGGAGGTCTGTACCGGGCCCGGAGCCTTCCACGCCGTCCTCCCCTGTCACAGAAAATATCACAAACCGTTCGGTTAATTTATTCCCTTGAAACGTGCTTACGTTACTAATTCCTTCCCGACACTTTCCTTTTATCGTGAGGAACATTGCTTCTCCCATCGAATTCCCACTTACACAAATTCTTCACACAAAAAGCCCTGTACGGCCAATGGCAGGAATGTCATAAAAATGTCCAAACGCAGGAACCGTTGGTGCGTAGGTTAAAAATTATTTTTCCGGCGGGTCGACGGGTTTTCGGTTTTATCGACATCGAGATGGCTTTACAAGGTGCCAATGAGTAAATACCCGTGATCGAGACGTAGAGGGGCATACCTCGAATTCTATTAGCATAGCGGAGGGAACCTCGGCCCGCGCGGTACAAGAGCGGGACCTACAAATGAATTTAATTCACGATGACTGTAACTCCGTAATTTCAGAACAGCGCCGAGACAGATAAGAACCCGTTGCGCCTTGGCAATCGTGCTTTATCGTTTGTCATCATCTACCACGGCGCGAGAACCATCGTGCGGTGCCGCCAAGTGGGACTTTCTGTGATCTAAGGTGCACCGAGAGTGATTAAATACGCCGACTGGTGGGGATCGGTCGACCCCACCGGTGGGGGAAGACAAGACGAGAGGAGGGCGGAGGGGGGACGAGAAGGTGGGTACACTGAGGAATGACGGGAGTGATATAAAGGTGCAGATGGCGAATAACACAATGGCACTATCGGTTCATTTATCAGCCTTTCGCGGCGTCGACGGGGACATCTGCGTTGCAAGAAACCCAGGCTACGTCGGATACGTCGTGCTCGCTGCCGAGGAGCCATTGTAACCCCCGGCTGCGCGACTTCCGTCATTTGCATTCTGAGTTTTAATCAAATCATTTTCACTCGAGCCTCTCTTAACGAACGGTAGGCATCCAAACGCTGCTTCCACGTCGTTAAGGCACCTTCGAGCAGTGCTTTCAAGTGCTTATACAACACTTCCACGCGCAATTATTATCGTGGCATTACGCACGATTAAGTTCTTCGCGAATTGTTCTAGATCGGCGAGAATTATTGACACGTAATAAGATTAATAATGCCAGGGGGACCGGATAAAATCGCATTGGTTCCCAAGATGGTGCCGGCACAGGTGCAGGAAGCTCGGAAGACACGTTTCTTGCGGAGAATAAATTCTTATTGGAACATCGGACGATTGAGTTCTCTTCAAATTGTTCTCCATTGCCGAGGATGATCGACGCGTGGTAAGGATTGACCGTGGTAGGGCTTTTGTGGAGGGGTTTGGGGACCTGAAAAAATCAGCTTGGCTTCCAAGATGGTGCCCGGACAGGTGCAGGAAGCGGAGGAGGTGCGTTTGTTGGGCAAAAGAAAGGGCTCCCGTGGCTTGGTACGCGAATGCAGAGGCCGGCTAAGGAGACACTCTCGTACCGGCGCCATCTTGCTCCTGGCGCGTCCTCCACCAGGAAGGGAGTGTCGTGTCCACCGTGTCGGCGATCGTCCGAGAAGGGAGGTGGGGGAGGGGGGGTGGGTGGTGCGCGGGGACACGAGAGAAGCGGAAGGTGGCATCGCACCACCCGGGTGGGGGACCAGGAGCACCGTCCTACTTTGCCGAGTGACCAACCAAACGGTCGTTTGTTCGCGGACGAGCCCGGCGAAAGAGGGAGGGAAAAGGAGATCGCGCATTGATCCGCAGGGGCATCGGCAACTAATTACGCAGATTTATGTCCCCATTGTCCATTGTCTCTCTCTCGGGCGAAGAGCCCTCGGATCCACGGGTGCAGGCGACCGAGAACGATTCGATGGCCAGCAGCGACTGCGCTCGACATGGCCGGACCTCGAAGGCCCGCGGACATCAGCCAAGAAGAACGCTCAAACGGAAGGACGAAGAGGACGATAGAAGCCAGAGAGAGAGAGTTGCCAGGACGATAACCACCACGGTAAACGTCCCTTCTCTAGAAAACTATGTTAATGATAACAACGACGACGACGATGACGTCCAACGGATACTTAGATAAGACACATAAGCACTGTGCTGAGGAAAATATCACAGAAAGCTACGTACGAAGTTTAAAAATTCTTGGATAATATTGGAGAACGACGACGCGCCGATGGACAAGAGTGGAGGATTAATAGTAAGAATTACGAGAATGGCACATAGGACAAGACAAGCAGAAGGGCTGAAGACGAACCACGGGGAAAGGGCGAGAGCGAAGATGTGGAGAACGTGGAGGTCGATGAGAGGAGAGATAAAAGGAGGACCGGAGGATTGAGAGTCGTGTGGTGCAAAGGAGGGGAATTGAAGAAGCGAAGAGCAAGCGGGCGGACCACCGGCGTATTCAGCCCCGCCCGCTTTGGATATCGTCCTTCTTTCGTCCTGTGTTTGGCTTCACTTGCGCAGCCTTCGGGCCGCGATCATCCTCTCTCTTCCTCGGCCTTCCGTTTCCCTGCCTACGCCTACCTGTAGCCGTTGTTTCCTCCGCGAGATCTGTCCTCTCCTTGAACCCCCCCGCCCCTTGCCGTTTTCGCCACCCTCGAACGCACGGTAGCCACGCTCGAAAGCACCGGTATTCCCTTTCTTTTTCTTTTCCATCGGCCAAGAAGACACGTAGGCGGCAACTCTGCTACCGTCGAGATATTCACGCTTCCGCGGCAGAGACTTCAACGTTCGTTCGTTGCGACGGTACCGAAAGGTCAGAGGGGCCATATCTTAACCCGTTATGCAGGCGATTTCAAACGAGCATTGAAGACGTCACTCAGAGAATTCCATTGCGGATTAATTAGCACGATAGGATCGTTTTTAATGCTTCGGCTAATTTTAATCGTGCATAACGATCATTAAGACGAATCGTACGCAAGTCGTGTTAACAGAGGTGAACAGAGGCTGCTGGGAATTCCAGGGAGGATCGTCGAGTCTCGATGGGAATTTTTCCGGGGACTTCCCTATTCGGCAAGACGAGAACCGCTCGTCCGATATTCTCACCCCTCGGCCGATCTATCTGTCGGTGCCCTATTGGCAGACCGCTAACAAGAGCCGGCCTTCCTGTGGCCGAACCATGGCTTGCGGCCGATATATGCAACCCGTAGGCCAGCGGAGATACGAGAAGAGTACAAGGAACGTGCTGTACCGAGCTTAAAAGCACAGCGACCGAGTCCTGACACACGGCGAGATTTTGTTACGCGATACCCCAGCAATTCCCGTCCCTCGCTTCGCCCAGATCAACGCGAACCACGCAGCAACTGGCGATATTTATATGCCGAAGAAGTATGCAGAAAGACAGGGGGGAAAACAGTCGCGGATATACGCTCGTATCTTCTTTTCGCTTCCCGGCCATCGTCAGTCTTCCTCGGGTTTTCGTAATCGCCATTCTCCTCGTTCTGTCGACTACTTCCGACACTTTTCTCATCGTAATTCTTCTCCTTTGTCCGCCTACTGCTCGTTGCTCGACAATAATTAGCCTTATCGCGCGGACCGTTCACTTTTTACAGCGCTCTACGATCCATCAGCTGCCTTCTTCCATGTTCTTCCACGTCTTCTTCTTCTTCTTCCTAGCCGTCTCTTTCGTTATCCATAATTCAATAAACCCATGAATCCCCGTCGAACCGTTACCGCCAGTGACTGTTCTAAATAGGAAACGAATCGTAGAAGTACTGGCTACGTGGAAGAAGTAAGAATCTGTCGTATTTTTCTCGTCAACTGTTGCTAGTAGGTTTTACTTGAAACTCGTCCGCTTGAAAAATCCTCCCACGAACTGTGGGATAGTGAGGTTTCTTGGCTGCGCAGCATGCAGGAGTACACGTGTCTTTTGTGTACATACGATCTCCCAGTAAACTGGTAGCCCGGGTATCTGCGGGATTGCCGCGCGCTTCGCCACGACTGCGATAGTCACGCTTGCCACTCGCGCCGGACGATCTCCGTTGCCTGCTAATTGCCGGTAACCGGGTCCTGGGATCGTTGCACACCGTTCGCTGCGCAGCCGGAATATAACCGGGGATATAGCTCCGTGACTGTTGGAGCCTCTAACAGGATTATTAATCTCCTCGTCCCGCTGAAAAGTATTCGCTCGTCGAAGACCTAGCCTTTCCAACTCGAAACTACCTCGTCTCAAAAGACAAGACGATGCCCTTTACATTCAGCGAAATAACATAGAAAAATACGAAAGAATTTCTAGAGCATCGTAAAAGAATGATTGTCAGTGAGATTTCTTGGGGATTGGAAAAAACGAGTTCCGTTCCAGGAGAAGTGCGAATCGCGAGTATGGAACGAAATTCGTTGTTAATGCGTGTACGGGTACGGGTGTATTCTCCCAGGTAAGGAAGGACGCTGGGAGTAAGCGGCTCGACTATCAGCCAAGTCCTGGCAATAAAACAGTACATAATAACAAGCCGGCGGCAGCGGCAGCAGGGAAGGAACAAAAGGAGGCCGGAGGAGGACAGAGGTAGAAGAGGAGATGAATTTCTGATGCGAGAGCCGTCGGGAGGCTGCCGAGGAGAGTGACAGGAGGCAGACGAAGAGACGAACGGATGGACAGGCAGACAGACGGACGAACGGACGGGCGGACAGAAGGACGAGGAGCTGGGAGGAGGACGGCGAGGCATCGCATTGTGATTCTCTCGCGGTCTACCAGAGAGTGACTGACGGGTGAATCCGTTCTCCTTCCTTTACGCCACCCCCCTCAGACCCCCTGCCCAACCCCTTCTCGCCCCGTCACGATAGCTCGGTCCTCTTTCGTCCTGCCTTCTTCGCTCCCACTTCCCCCGGACAGAAAGCCCAGTCCTCGAGCCTAAAGATTCAAACTACGGCCAAGAAATGCAACCGCGGTGTAATACACGATCCTCAGGGTCGATGATCCCAACGAATCCGGTGATTAAAGTCTCCCAACAGCGATGCAATATCGATAAATATTTCTACATATTTGCTGAGTACGTCCAAGTGTGTCATTGTATTATACTTTTGTAATCCTTTATTGGTCTCTCACAGAGGATAAAAATGCACCATGGAGTACAGTAATATCCGCTTTAAGAAGATGTCACGGATTATTGTTCCGGGAGAAATAGTTTATCGCGGGCAATGGCCCATGTCCCGGAGACGTATAGATAGTACTGTTTAATCGGTCTCTGAATAATTCGGAGGCAGCTCATCCGCCACGGTCTTCACATAATAAATGAAGTCGCCGTCGTCGATGCGAATCTTCGGTATTCCCCCCTCCTCCCCTCCGTGCACTCCTATGTGTGTGTCGTATTCGCGAGTTCGTTGTTTTGCCTTCCTGACTTGAGCGGAGGCGAACGTCAGGTGGTCAGATTCGTGACTCACTTAGGCGGTTTCTCCGCTCACGAGAGGACCGCGAGCTGGGAGAAGCTGGGAGAAGCTGAGAGAAGCTGGGAGACAGGCCCCGGCCGAAGACGGAGTGCCTACCTACCGTAGTCTACCTGACTGATTGACCGATGAGGCGACTGTTATCCTAAGTCAACACTCACTCCATCAGCCTGTCGAATACCCCGGCCTAACCCCCTCAACCCCTCCTCCTCCCCCCCCCCTGCTCCTCTTCTCCGTGGCTCTTGACGAAGCCGCGTTCGTGTCCGAGCGGACGCTCTTAGCCACGTACTCGATTCGTTCCGCGTCTTCGAAAGAAGGCACGTCAGTTTTAGATCCTCGATGATCGAGACTCCAATTTACTTGGACACGCTCGGTTCTTACTCGTCATTCAGCTGATGCGCCGTTCTCCCCCCCCCCTCCCACCTCCTGTCTCTACTCAATCGCATTAACCACGTCACGTGTAGAAATCGCTACAAATTCGCCCGATCGTGTAAGTCAAGTTTTTTATCGGAGAAAATGCCCGGGGCCAAAAGACTTTCCCCTTTTGCAACACTGAATTCTTTCAGCATAAAAATTGGCAGGAATAGAGGAAGTTTTATTAACGCGGTATACCGTTTTTGCGAGAAAATTTTGCAATGTCACGCGATGATTTCAGCTATTTGGTACGAATTTCGATCGATCTCGAAATTGGCCCGATTGTGCGAATGAATATTTTTTGCAAAAAGTGCCACGTGTCAGGACTTTCTATTTTTGCAGCAATGAATTTTATTAGCATAAAATTTGTGATGAATACAGGAAGGTGTATTAACGCGGTACGCTGTTTTGCGAGAAAACATTGTAAAATTCCCTCGACTATTTCATTTACTCGGTGTTCTGTATTCCCGATCGAGGTGAGGACTGCGTTCTGTGTCGTGAAGTTTTGTCGGCCGGGTGTCGGGGCGCGGAGAGTATTTCCCCTGCGTCGATTTTCCCTGGGATATTTCGAAGTCGCGGCACTTGGACACGCCTCGTTCAATCTCGGCCGATCGACAAGGACGGTGAAAACCGAAAATCCAGCTTGCCCGATTGCTTTTCATCCGCGCCGTCTCCTCAGACGACCTCCCTGTTCCCTCTTTACACGTACACGCAAACCCAGGGGTTTGCATAGCCCTCTCTATCCCCACCCACCCTTTGTTTCCCATCCTGCGACGTCCTTAACTCCGCTCTTCCCCGTGTCTTTGCCGTATTTTCCGAAGACTTCAGTCCCCTCCCCCGCGTCGTTTCGCGTCCGTCCCCGTAGCGACTTCTTCGGCGGTGATCTCGGATTTCCGTGTCGTCTGCCCGAGTGGGAAAATCAAGTGTGTCGAACACGGCAACCCCGGCATATTGCCTTTGCCTTTCATTTCGTCGGAGG
The DNA here is from genome assembly GCA_963989215.1 of Hedychridium roseum. Taxonomy (NCBI): domain Eukaryota; kingdom Metazoa; phylum Arthropoda; class Insecta; order Hymenoptera; family Chrysididae; genus Hedychridium; species Hedychridium roseum. The sequence goes on along the minus strand of OZ022310.1, from coordinate 7,800,798 downwards.
TGCGGCACATCCGGTGCATAACGCCCAGGGCCGAGAAATATCAGCAATAACACAGTGCGCAAAGAATGCAAATCGCGAAAGTAACGCCTTGCGGCTCGTGCCTCGACGACTTTCAAGCAAACTGCATTTGTCGGCGAAAGGTTTGAACAAAGTAACAAGGACTTTGTTCGAGCGTTTTAGAAAATTTAAACAAGCACAGGAAATGCGAAACAAAGGTGTGCAGAGTGACGCGATGATAAGTGTTTCGATTCGAGGGATATATTTAATGTGGAGACTGATAGGCAGGAGAAAGGGAAATTGAGAGGTCTGTGAAAACCGAAGCCCTGCGTAGAACCTAACGCGTGCCGATAAATTGACACAGCGGGAGTTGATCATCGGCCTGCAGTGATTATTTATCCTGCCGGCCGTTCCTGAGGACTCTATCATCCATCCGAGGTCTGCACGAGTTCGTACGTGCAGGACCGCATTCGCTTCGACCCGAGACAAGGTTCTGGCGATAAATTTAAGTGCGGTGATCGTGGTGGACCGTTGGCGATTCTAGATTGAAAGTAACATCACCCGAGCCAAGTGCCTCTAAATGCCAAAAACCTGACGAAACATCGCGCGCGTGACGGGAATTCGTATTCATAGGACATTCTTAATTTACAGGCACACTCAACGTAATACACAAAATATATCAGCAAACATCTCTTGATCTTCGGTCTCATTTATAACTATCTCGATACAAATGGACCGTTTATTTTGAAAATGATGTAAATCCACGCATGTGAATATTATTAATTTTCGCGAAATTCTACTTGTACTACTTTTAAAACGAACGAAGTAGGTATAATGGTACATACTTCGTCCTGAGAATTCTGCGAGACGATTAAACCGTTTGCTGTCGCTGAGGTAGGGTAACGAGTAAGGCGTGTGTTACGTTGCCGGTTGCAAGCGGAAGATGACGGAAAGGCAGACACGTCGGGATGACGGTGAATGATGGACGGGAGCTGTGCCATCGCGAAAGCCACTCTCTGTCGCGAGGAAAAGGCAGGATTGCCAAGACTCTCGGCCTGTCTACCCGACTGCCACTGGCCGTTTAAACGCGTCTGCATACAATACACGCCTTTCTAATGTCCGTCCGCTGGTGGCTCATTGTTAGCGACAGGCCGTGCAGGCGATATTCGCCAAACCGCCGGGCAAAAATCATTTTCGCGGAGAATCCCTTCGTTGCCCGTCGAGCCAACGTCCATTTAATCTGTCGCCGCGATTTACATTCCCTATAAAGCGCGAACGAGCAAATTACCCTCAACGGTCCGACCAGGAATACTTCACACGACACTCCTCATTATACCCTATACGTTAATCCAGGATTAACGCAAACGCGAGTCATTCAACTTGACTTCCGAAGTAACAGGGCTTTATTACTATTCAAAGTAATTTAACCGATTCTTCAGGGACAAGAATTATCGACACGTTTTCAGAATCAGTCGAATGATTCTGTCTTTTGATCGTTAGTTCTGCGAGTAAAGACGTTCTGTTGAATTGTTTTCTGAACTGATTCTGTTGAAGTCTTTTGTTTGATTTTTCTAGTTAAACGGGGAGGTCATAAAGGAGCTCTCATCGTCCTCGTCCTTGGTCGAATGATATTAATTCCCGCGCGTGTGCAGGCGCCGAAGATGCAACGGGCTGATGCAGGTACGACGACTGGATGATGGATGGACGGTACATGTCCGGCAAGACCGTCCGTCCGTCCGTCTGGCCGTCCGATCGCGCAACAGGCGACAGTGATGATCGATGCGCGAGGCTGCCGTCTCTGGCTGCTCTGCGTTTCTGCCGTTGCCATGCCTCGAGAAGGCGAAATCTGCGAGCTCGTTTGGCTGTTCATTAAACAACACCGAGCACGTCTGTCGAGGTCGGTCCATTTCCCCTTCTGACGGGCGCGCGTACAAAAATCTCCGTCTCTGGAGACCCGAGAATCCTCGATTATTGTCCTTTATTTACCGGACAAAGGAGGATGAGGGGGGGGGAGGGGGAGGGGTGTCTCGTTCGTCGGGTTGTCTTAATCTTTCTTGCGGATTTTATGAGCGACGTATCTCGCTGGCCGGGGGAATCGCTTCTCCGTGCCGTCATTCGTTAAGTGGAGAATTTCAGCGTTCTTGGCAGAGCAATCGAGGAAGTCGGCCGACAGCGTCTGTCGCGTGTCTTCGACGGCCGACGGGAAGGGGGAGGGAGGGAAGGCGAGGCGACGACGGTGTCGGGAAGAGACAAGGTGTCACCGCGACGACGACGACGACGACGACGACGACGACGACGACGGGATCCTTTTTCCTCCGTCGACTGGACACGTTTCACGCGCAGTTCCGCGAGAGCATCTCCGGCCGGACGCAGAACTGACGACGAGAAACCGGGGGGAGAAGCCGTGCAAGTGTGCGCCCGGTCTCCGGGCTCTGCACGTAGAAGAGGAGAAAGACGAGATGGAAGAGGGGGGGGGGGAGTTAGTAGGCGGAAGAGAGGAGGAGGGGGAAAGAGATGACAGGAGGACGCCTTCATCACGACGTCCGTCATTCTCCTCTCCCGTCGTCCACGACCGTCCTCCCCCCCCTCCTTGCCTGCGGCCTCTTTCTTGCACCTTCCGTCACGCTGGCTTTTGACGCGTCAGTCCTCCTGGCGGCGCAACGGCCGTGACAACAACAATTGTCAGCGGAGTAACGTCTCCCCGGCCGTGGAGGAGCCTTGCGGGAGTCGATGGGCCCGAGGTGAGCGTTAACGGCCGGAACGGGGATATTCTGCGCGCCAAAGATGAGGAGAAAGCACAAAGTGGAAGGACCGAAAGACGAACGACGAAGGAGAAGGAGGAGAAGCAACTATTTATAGGATCGGCAACAAACACGAAGCAGCTGGTGTCGATCCGTCCGGTTATCGCTGCGTTTACACAGGGTATATCGTGCCGTCTCGCTCCCCCACCCCCTCCCCGTGCCAAGTGGTAGCGCGTGAAGTCGAGAACCTCTTCTACGCGCTAAGAAAGACCTTTGTACGACGGGAACTTCGGATGAGAGCTCTTTCGCAAATCAGGTCTGCCTATTCGAATTCACTTATACACAGCCGGCTACTTGAGCGCTGGAATTTTTCTCCTGATTACCCCGTCCACATAAACGTCCACGCTCGGCGTAACGGCTGTAAAATTTTCATAAAATACCCATTCGCCGGGGTAGCGTCGAATGTAAATGAAATGAACTGCCGGGACGATAACACCTCGATGCACGACGACCGGCCACATTATATCATCATCTCCGAAGACATTAGACAAGCGCGTATATCCACTTTTTATAATGTCCACAGGACTCGCTTTGCGGAGATAATAAAACCAACAGAGTAGAAAAGGCATAATGAGCATGACCATTAAAAATTATGAAGCCGAAAGATGAAGTGATACGGGCCAGGGTGGTATCAATAACGGCATCACTAACAGCTACGTATCCGCCGAGGGCTCAGCCTGTCACGGAGGATCTATGATCTATGATAGACCGTGCTAAGATCCGACGTGTATTCTTTTCACGACAAAGACTCCCGATCTATTATACAAACAAGAAAACCTATTACTATAAACCCCTCCTTCGAGTCCGGTTTTACGGTCGATCGTAACCGGAAGCGAATAAAATTGAATAGCTGAAAAACTCGAAACCGGTACTCGTGGTGGCAAATGAGAAGGAAATGAGAATTCTTCGTCCTAGGGTAAAATCAATTTAAATATTATTTTCACACGTTTTACGACATGACGAAAGACGTAGGAAGCGGTTTTATTGGTCTTGGTTCATTTGACTAACCGTCCCCGGCAGTATCCGCATTTTAATCGTACGTTGAGTGACCGGACGTGCCGTCCCATCGGCGAAACGATGATCGTCTCATTCCCGTCTTCTTCGAGCGGGCTAATCCACTGACGCGCTCCGCCGCGTCGTTTTCGTCTCGCGGAAGAGAGGAGGAAGGGCAGGGGAGGTGCGGAGGGATAAAGGGAACCCAAAGGAGAGTACAAGGAGGAGGAGGAGGAGGAGGAGGAGGGGAGGGACGATGACAGGGGACGATGGAGAGAGCGAGAGGGGACGAGAAGATCCCGAAATAGGCTGGCGAGTGCGCGAATGAGCGAACGCCCGGCTCACCGATCCGTCCTAATAAATATTGTGTCAACGTAAATAAGTACGAAGCCACGTGGTACGCACGAGTGCTCTCTCAGGAGAGAAGATGGCCGTACGGACAGGCACGACCTGTCACCCGGATGACGGACGGTTGATGTACAGAAGGACAGGTGCGTCTTTCGATCTTCCCTGTCCCTCCCGCTCGTCCCGTCTCGCTCCTTCTCGGACCAACGAGCAAGAGGGGAACGTGTAACGAGCCGGTTCTTCGCTCTTCGACCCCCTCCCTCTCCCCTCGGTCGGCACTGGCCGCCTCGGAAACGCGTCGCCTCGACATGATTTCGATTCGTCAGAGTCGCCTGATTTCACGAGACCCAATTATATATTCTTAACCCTCCGCTGACGATGCTCCAAAACGGTTCTCCCATCCCACGAGTGTCCAATCTATTCCGACACACATGGCGGAACGTTCCGATACACCGACGGGAACCGGGAGGAAGGTCCGAATTGTTCGTTACAGAATGTGCCAGCTTTGGTGAAGCTTTGAGACTTCTCGGTGGAAAGTTCGAAGCGAAGCTGCGGGGCTTGACGGGATGAAGAATTCGAATTTTAGCTTAGCTCGCGGAGAGAAATACGCGGTTCGATGTAAGGGAGCCGTGCGCGGTCCAGGGGAGGGGTGGAAGGGGAAGGATGGCAAGCCGAGAGGCAGTCAGTCAGTCAGTCAGTCAGTCGAGCCGTAGTTGCTCCAAGTCGGAGAAAGAGAGCGACCAAGGGTGAAGGGGAGGGAATGAGAGAGACGAAGAGAGGAGTACCAGCTCGGTCGTAAGGGGGCCGGGACTGAGGTTGGAACAGATTTATGCGACACACATGCGGCAAGGCGTATAACTCACTCGCTCGCCCATAATATCCTCCCCCTGGTGCCTCTGCCCCTACCCCTCCCCTCGAGCCCCCTTGCTGCCCTAGCTGCTAGCCCCCAAAGGCATCGAAACCGGAGAGAAAGAGAGAGAACGGCAAAGAGAGGAATAGACTCACCAATACCGTGCTCTGAACGAGACTGGCGCGGAACGATATTTATTACGTATCGGGATTATGTTATCCAGGGGTTCTCATCCAAACGCAGGTGCGGCTCAACCCTCCACGGTATCTACCGGAATCATCAACCCCGCGCACCGACGAGCAACCTCAAATCAATATTATCTTTATAAACAGCCCCATTTCACCGTCTCCTCGGAGCCCCCGAAAAAGAACGCAGCGGAATAATTACGTCCGCTTGGCTGGCGAGCAATTCTACGCTACGATGTAACGTGATTGCGCTTTCGGCTAAATGCCAGCCATTTGCCCGAAACGCCATTCACCGGGGAATTTGATTTACATTTCTTTGTGCGCGAAAGTTCAATGGAACAAAGGAGAACGATGGGGAGGACGAAGGAGGTCAAAGTGCTGGACAAAAATTCCGGGGAAACGTGTTTCCCAATGGCGAAAATATGTCGATCGGAGTGACAAGTCGGCATCGATCGTAACAGGGATTAGCGTAATGCAGGGGGCTAGCTTCTGTGCAGAGTCGGAGCATCGGGCAAAGAATTTCGACGTGCTCGAATGTTGATGAAAGGCCGTCTCGGCGGTAACGAGGGCGTTGTCGTATCGTGCGTTTACGATCGGCCCCGGCAACACGAGGAAGACGCATTAGCGAGGCCGACGTGGATAATTATCCTGGGGTTTTATCGTGGAAGCTATCGACGCCGGAGGGCAGCCCCCTCCCCCTCCGCCCTTCCCCCAAATTGGCGTGGAAACGAACGAGAAGCGGTGACACGTCGTCGCCTTCGCAGTTTCGTACGATAACATCTCCCCGGCGACGAGGAAAATGTCGAATAACGAACCGGCCGCAATTATTGCACGAACCGCCGGCTAAGGCAAAAAGTTCAATTACCATTTATTAATTGCCGTCGTGAGAATGATTGTAATGCCGGGCCGGAACAATTAAAATGAATTGATGGAAGTTACGTGATTTTTGCGAGAGTCCTCATGAAGAATCGACCGACGATCCGTCCGTTCGCTGACAGGTAACACGAATTTACATTTGTTTTCATTGCGGTGATCCATTATGAATTACCGGGCGATGGCCCGGACATCTAGGGATATTCACTTGCCTCCGCCAAGTAGCGGTTAAGTAAGAGTAATTAAACTCGTCTCGTGGCTCGTCGTGGTCGACTGTCTTTTTTTCTGGTCCGGGGACATAAATCGTCGGGTCTCCTCGCTTTCGGCGTCGGCTTAGCGAATATTCCCATAACGCGGATAAAAACGTCGACGGAGAGGCGCTGGCCCGGCGTTCTGACCGTTCGTAAATCGCGGCTAGCGCGGGCATTTCAGACGAGGGTGGGGGGCTTTTCGACGGAAACGCATCGACACGAGGAAGGGGAGAAAACGTCGGACCCCATCGCCCCGTAGGGGGGGAGGGTGGGTTACTACCTATGCCCGTACCGAGGCTAGTTAGCCTGGGATCGTGCCACCTTTGTTTGCCCGTCCCACCTCCGACACACAGTCGCACGTACGGAGCTGGCTTTCCCTCTCCGTATGCGTGTGATTCCTACAGGCTCAGTGCACATACACACACAGACACACACATACGTGCATGCCGCGGTAACGTACACCACGTCGCTCTCGCGGCAGTTGCCATAGCATTATATCGTGAGCACAGAAGTAATTTATAGTTGCAATAATTTATTGGGTACCATGGGGTTTATACTTGCCTGACGCGTAGCCATCCGTCACCGTCAGTGACGTCACCTCCCTCCACATAATGACTACCTACGCCCCTGACTACCTCCCCCTTCGACCGCGCTTCGCATAGCCGTCTAGCACCACCACCCCCCCCCCCTCCCCCTCCGCGGCTTTAGTCCTGCGTGCCACCGTTCCCCCCTTCGCCGACTTCTCCTACCGTCGCGCGCGGACCTGCACCCTTCTGCGTGGCCAACCCCGCACCCTCCTCTCGAACCGAATAGACGGTTCTCGTCTACTTTTACCTCGGAGCTGGAAACGTCCGGAGGCACACGCGACGGCCACCGCAATATATTTACGAGGGCACGGTTTTTCGACTTGTCATTACCTACGCTGCTGATAACGTCGGCTTTGGATATTAACCCCGCCGGGCGATCAGGATTTTTCTGCCCTCCGCGTACCATGCACACGAATTTTCACATCCGCATAAATCAAGCACACGAATTATCTGCAAACGTATCTGCCAGAATTCTCCTACGCTGGATTTGAATGAGTTAATTAGATAGAAATCATTAGGTTTCCTACGGTGAATACTGGAGATGTATTTCCTCGTGTTTTCTTAGCCGTAGGTTCCTTTCGTTCGAGGCGAGTTATCGGAAGCGAAGCCGAGGAAGGACACGATAACGATTTTTCAAGGGGATAACATCGCGAAGGAGAGGTCGCCGCGGGGACGAGGAAGAAAGGGGAGAAGAGAAGCAGCTCGTTCGGCTGACGGACAGCGTCGAGTAAGACGGGATGACGTCTGGCCGCGATACGTCAGCCCCTCACCCCCCTTTCTCCCCCTCGTCCGTCCTTCGCCACCCCCGCCCGGCTCGTCTTTCTCTCCGGCGACGAAGACGAGCCGGGGAAGAAGACGGTGTGTCGTCGATGAAGGGGGACGTGATGGTGGTGGTCGTGTGCCATCCTAGTCACCAGAGGCGCCTCATGATGGCTGGCAGAGATGACGAGTCGGTCCAGAGCTAGATATGCTCGTCACGTTCCCGGTTCGTCTCCTCAGAGAGCGGGCGGAGGGCGGTGGCGAAGGACAGACGAGGGGGGAGCGGGCAAAGACGGGGAAAGAGAAAGGACGCAGAACCAGGAAACCCGCGACGGTGGAGGAAGGAAGGTAGGTGGGTGCTGCCGAGGACGGTTACACGGAGAAAGGGGTGCTGGAGGGGAGAGAAGGGGTAGCCGAGGGTGCGACTGGATGTGACGTTGACGGGCGTTTGTCACTGTCCTCGGCAAATAATATCCAGCGTCGACCAGCCGTTATACCCGACCTACACCCACCGGCGTCCGATCCTCCTGAGGGTGTAGACACACGTCATGGGAACGGCACGTGTAAATGTGCGCGCGTACCGACCCCCTGTCCCTTCCCTCCCGCGTCATCATCCCCAGACGGCCCTAGCATCTATACGTTACATTTACACCCTTGCAATATCTCCGCTACCAGGCGCTCGTACCCACACACACACACACACGTGTGTCGTGGCATTCCTAGCGACGCGTATGCACAGAATGTAAGCGTGGTGTTGCGTTTCATAGGACTTCGGCACAAGTATGTCGGTCGCACAATGCAGCCATTTCCTGTTGGAGTTATAAAACAGCTTTGACGTATTGAAAATGAATCTACGGCTAATAGTCTTCATGTCGGAGTCTATTTTTGTACGGCCCTGTGAATGTAATATGTTCTCACGTGATTGTCCTCGCGTGTTCTGACTCACGCGACCTAATAAATGAGGGATTATTGTACGCTCGGCACTTTCTCGTTAAATGCATCCCTTCCCGCCATATGTCCGTCGCGTAGGGATACCCCCTGTGTACACGTACAGTCATTTCACACCTCGATCCTGCGATATGCCAGCAGACAAGGGTCTCCGATATGACGGCTAAGGGGATGCACAAACACTTACAAGGAGCGAAAGGAATAAAATACTAAAAACAATAAATTTTAACGACATATTCTGCAAACAGATAAATCATCCTGTATATGGAAAGCATTAATGAGAATTCAGCCACCGATTTACTTATTCATCGGAAGACATTTTTTTAGCGGCTACGTATGATCCCGTATTTTACATGAGGCAACACGTTCAGTTATTCTCTGTCACTAGACACCTTTAAGCATGTACATACTGGCATAGCAATCAAACGCAACTCTCCGGCCGATAATATAATTCATGACAGACCAGTTGATAGGGCTCGTTTTTCAGAGCAGCTGCTACGCTGCGTGCCACATCCACGTGGCGAGTCGTTAATAGAGTGGAACAGGTAAAAAGGATAACGAATTGGGAATTAGCACAATGGAGAATTGAAACGTAGTTAACGGTCAGAGGACCGTCAATCTTATTCCGTTCGAAGCCTCTCCTCTCCCCTTCCGGTGCTGTCCTGTTCGGTCTACCTTTTCTTGTCCGTCCGTTCTGTCGGCCGTGTACCGAGGGGGGAGACAATTAGGGGAACTTATTCGAACTGTCAGGACGGACAGGTTGAATGCGAAGGAAGGCGACGGGGAATCGTGTGACGCCAAGGGAAACCGAAAGGTGGGTCGGCGGGTGGAAGAGGAGTTGGGAAGGGTCTTGCCGACAGCCGTCAATCGATTGTCAACCGGGTCAGCCAACCAACCTAACCTAAACCCACCCTCCAACCCCTCTCCTGCCCATGTAGAAGCACGTCTACGCAGCCGACGTATTTCCCCCTTCCCACCCCCCCGGCAGTGCTGTTTCAAGAGTCCAGCAGTTTTTGAGGCGTTGAGCAATTAAGCCTCCTGGACTCGAGAAGAAGGATCCTTTTTCATTTATCAGGCATCCTCATTGAAGAGTGTGCTAATCAGGTCAATCCTATTACACTACCTTACTTACTTAGAAATCTCCCTAAGATATCATTTATACAAGATTTGCACGTGGAAGTTGAAATTATGCTCGATTTATTCCACCGAAGGTTTTTTATTCGAAGAATTCCCTTTCCTAGAGGTTCAAAGATTAAGAGGTGACCGTAAATGGGGGTGAGGGGTCGGGGTTGTAGGAGGAGAGGTCCGAAAAGACCGGTCCAGCGGGCCGCGAACGCGTCCTGGTAATAAACTCGTTGGTTCGTTTCAAGGACGAGGCTAAATTGGGGTGACTCGTAATTGCGGATGATCAAACGAGATTCGGGGATTATAATTCGGGCCGTAATACTTGAACCCATGGCTGGACGTACGCGGCTGCGGGACCCCATGCTTGCAATTTCTTGGCTTACGTTAATAACAACGATCCCGTCGCGGCTTCGCGGAATTTCGTCTGAGACTATAAAGTCCGGGCTGTCATTAGGTGGGTCAGTCGGTTGCCGGGTTTATTGGTTTCCTTGCGCAGCCAGCTGCCCTTCCTAAATTCTCACGGCAGATTTTCGACTCAACGATGAAAAAGGAAGAAGAAGGACACGAACCAAAGCCTTCCTGTGCTGCGCGAAATTTCGGAGAATTATAGAACATTAGTTTACGAGTGCTCTGTGACACGGCGGCAAATATTATCCACGTCCGTGGAGAGGGGTGCGGGGGATTTAATCGAGCGACGAAAACCGCGGCTTGTTCCAATTTGCCTCGATTAACGTCTCCCGGCTTGTCGAAAGAAGAAGAGCGACGACGGGGTTGAGAGGGTCGCAGGGACCCTCCGAGACGAGAAGCCGAGGGAGGGGGAAGGGACGGGGACGTAGGGGAAGGGCGAATTCACCGGCAAGGCGTTAAGGAGTAACGAAGGGAAGGGAGTGGGGGTATAACGAGTCTCGGGCGAAGGGTGACGAGCCGTCTCCTGGAATTACGGTTCGTCCTCACTATCCCCCACCCCCCCCCCTTCGTTTACCATTTCCACAACTATCCACGACTTATTTCAGTTTCTCCACGACAGGGCTACGTCCTGGACATCGCCTGCGCCGGGAACTCAAGCACACAATGTACTTGTCACTGATTCTACACACGAGGACGCATGCAACGATATTCGCAAGAAAAAATACGTCAACAGCGTATTTTATAACCGAGTCCACGAAGTGTCGTTCAATGAGGGACATTAATGTCAATAGCACGAAAACGATAATTTCTTCTAACGAGTGGGCTGAATGTCGGCCTGTTAATGCCGAGGGTGTGTTATATTCAGTTTCCTTCTGGAATTCCAGCCACGGCCAGGACCTGCGTATCGTTACTTATACGTATAAGCCTGGCGCTGGACATCGTCTGGAGCGGTGCTTGCGAAGAGCAGAGCTGCATGTGGGATATACTTGTGTACTGCTACGTGGGGAGTGTAGGAGCGGAGGGAGATGCGGGGAGGAGGTTAGGCACCCTTGCGCTCGGCTGTCCGGACAGATCCGCCCCTCCCCCCTCGCTCTTCGCCCCTGTCCGTCCGTCCGTCCGTCGATATCAAGACTGCCGTCCGACAGATCAATGCCGTGAGCGGCGACGACGCCTGGGCGTCCACCGTCGTCTCCTCTCGGACGGACGGGTGGACATCGACGGACTCTCCCCCCTCCCCCTTCCCGCCCTCTCGGAACCGCGGCTTTCGAGGACCCGGGCTAGATTGCTTTTCTTTACCATCGCCACATCTACGTCCATTTCCGCGTCAGCGCAGCTACGTCAGTCAAGACTGAGACGCAAAAGTCAACGAATTTCTCGCTAATAAACACGTATTTTTATTTGTATTTATGTCCGCATTAAGCCTTAGAAATGTTTCAAGTGTAGGATGGTAACTGAGGTTCAATTCGTAGTAGTCTATGACGATGCTTAAAGTATTGTACATTAATGACGTTATCCAATGCGTGCGTCGTGTCTGTGATTTAAAACGTGAACGTACAGTTATCATCGCGTGGAATGTTGCGGACATCCTTGGGCTGTGGAAGACGCGTTGCGCCGGGTAAATTAGAAAGGGGTGCTGTCCGACCAGATTGACAGGGGGCAATATCTGTTCGGTGGCGAGACGCGTAAACGGGCGACAATCCGAGGAACCACGGGACGGTGCGGGGCGGGGTACGTAGGAGGTAAACTGACGGACGGACGGACGGACGAACAAAACCACACCCGTGGGCTTCATTGCATATTCAGTGAGAAGAGAGCGGAGCACGGAGTGCCGTAGGAGGATTTTGTCTTCGGCTTCCGACCTACGGGAAAGGCGTTCACGAGGGGTTGATGGAAAGCCACGGAGGAAGAGATAGAAAAGAGATTGCGAAAGAATGGAACGATTGAGGGGGGAGGGGGGAGGGGGGTTGTAGCAGTACAGCTTTTGGAGGGTTGACGGTTGACCCGTTAGAAACAGTCGCCCACGTATCCCTTCCACTGTACCTTGGAATATCCTCTCAAGACTGGTCTATTGGTTTTGCCCGCGGTTCTGCCCTCAGACGGGAAGGGAAAAAAAATGTGTAACGCCGACGGAAGATCGGAATAACGCGGCAGTGGGTAGAGACCGAATGTTGACGTAATCCCTGAACAAAGCTAAAATGCCTTCCCTGGGTATAAGGAAAAAAAAGCAGAGGGTTCCTGCGGTAAAGGAAAGGGTGGCGGACGTATGTTCATTCACCTCACGGACGGAGCTGCGAAGACCAAACAGACAGGACGGGGGAAACGACAATGGCGCTGGGAACGACATCAGTACGCATTCCTCGCGTTTTCCACAATGTCCACTCTACGTAGAAGTCCATAAGGGTCGCCGTAGCCTGATGAAACTAACCTAGATTAACTATTTCCCCTCCTTTCGTTCCCGACAGTTTTCATTATCCGTTTCGCGGTCTCCTCGTATCAGTAAAAACTGATGTGCACTATTCTAACATCGCCAGTACACGTACCGGGAGTGTGCATGACACGAGGCTTAAGCGGATCGAAATGTACCGTCCGTCGAAAGTAACGGCAAGCCATGTCCGTGGAGGAGCGATGCTGCCCCGCTTGAAGGAAACCGAAGCCTTCGACAACGATCCGAAGGTCCGCTCCGTGGGGTGTGGTAAGCGAAGGGTGAACGTGTACTCGTCGTAACGAGAGACAGAGACGGAGAAAGGGCAGCTACCAAGTGTGTGTGTATGTGAATGAATGTGTGTGTGTGCTCCTACGTGTATCCCCGCTTAGCGGATAGAAGAAGAAGAAGGACAGAAGAAGGGAGTAAACGGAATCGCGGAAGAGAGGAGAAGGAAGAGGAGAAGGAAGAGGAGGGGAGTGGGGTGGCTGTTTCATCTGTCACCTGCAGACGCCGCCTTCCTTTCCGTCATCGTCCCTCTTGCCCGGCCGTCGTCCACCTCCCCTCCCCCCCCGGCGAACCCCTTTAATAATAACAACAATAGAGCCGGGCTAGCGGTCGGTCGAAGTCGCGGCATGTGGACAGGAGGCGAGGAGGCAGGCAGGACGAAGGTGGATGACGGTGAGACGGAACGGAGGGTGCTCGGAGGGACTGTCCAAGAGAAGGAGGAAGGGGGAGGGGGGAGGGAAGGAGCGGTGTCGGTGGGATAGTACGGGTCACAAGACGGCCGTGTCACGTCCTCTTCCAGCCTGGACCATCCCCCTCTTGCCTCGACAGCTTCGCCACGCGTGTCAAGCTCACCCAGGGCTGGAGTGATATGCTCTTGACGCGGGCACCAATCGGACGAGGAACTCCCACCTCGGAAATTCATAACCCCCTCCCCCGCCCTCGTGCACCTCGATGGCCCGAGCGTTATTTATTCGTCCGGCGGGACAGCCGCTAATACAAACTTTCCCCAGGGTCACATGACTTCCTCGAATCTCCGAACTTTCGACTATCCGCAATCATCCTCACCGGCGATCCATCTCGCGCGGGCCAACTGGCTTCGGGGAACGCGCCAAGGTCATTAGAAATTACGTTCGACGTAGGGAAAGGGATAATGACGAGTTGTAATTGCCAATGGATACCCGAGTGTCGAGCCGATTGTTCTCCTAGATAAGTAAGAACGAACGGACGACGGTCTGGAAATAAGTCGAGTAAGGTTCCTGTGGGGCATTCGCGGGGGTGGATCCGTCCCTGACCTGGTCCAACCCCTCCTTTTGCCAAGGACCGTCCGTCCGTCCGTTCGCTTGGCCCCGTCTCTCGCGACCCTTATTACACGTCGCGGCTCAACTTCATCAGGGGATGTCGCAGCGTTCTCTCAGGACGACGACGCGCATTAACCCACACACCTAAGCCCCGCACATCGGCGAACGCCACTCGCGTGGCTATGCTAATGTCTCTCCTCGCGGCTTACTACGTGTGCGTAGATGCATCTGCAGTATTTCGCGATAATGGCGCGCCGGGACTGGCCCGGAGAAAGCCCTCGTCCTACGGCCTGCAACGTAATATACGGCAAAAATAATACCCAACCCCCACTACCCTTTCGTCAGACACAACGCTCCTCATTTCCGCCTTCCCGGCGATGCATGTGATATTCTGTTAGGAACCTGAAGATCTTCCCCGACGTCACTGACACGGATACCCGGCCGCATGCAAATAAATATAAATATTTATGTCATTATCCCGCGTAATCGGACACCGTGTTCCTCGTCATGCGCGTTTCATAAGCATCTAGGGGAAAATGTTCGACGTTGTTACCTTTGTAATTTACCTTTCGAGAGTACAACCGTGATCCACGGTTCATCGTAAAGTTAGGAATACATTAAACGTTACTTGTATCCCGTCTTTTGGTTTCCCTGTTCCTGACGAATGGACGATAAGTCTATTTTTAAGTGAATTCGTATTGGAATTTCGGGCTTTCGTCGTTGAAGCGACTGGCAATTTCGCGTCTGACGGCCATGCGCGTACGGGCCATTAATCGTTGGTAATTTCATTCGATTTAATTACCTGACCGATGCGCCCCAAACCAAACGCTGCATTAACCGTCCGCAACGTGGGGTATGTTTGCATTTTAAAATGCGGTCCGACCGTCCTCCTCTCTCGTGTCCCGCGCACTTTTGCTTTACCTAATAATAGTCGCGTAACGAGTACGTCCTGCCGTATCAATTAACGCCCGATAATTAGCAGGCAACGGGCATACCTGCAACGTTCGTGTGCGTGCGTGTACGTATTGTCTACCTATCGACGTGTTACTCACGAATCGCGCTACTACGTCGCGTCCTAAGAGGCACCGCGACCAGGAAAACCTTCAAATGCTTACCTGCAACAGAAAAGAAAATGACATTACTCTCTGGTACATAGAGCGGGACAATAAATTTATTCGGCAAAAACACTTAGATGAAAATCATCCATTCGATCGTTATTGACCCGAGTCCTTCGTACGGATTTCGAAACGGTCCGCTGATTCCGCTGACATTTCCTTAGTACCCTAGCAATGATTTCCCCGTAGCTCGTGTGCGAATTTCTCTTCCGATCGCTTTTAAATAAACGGCAATTAGCGTGGGCCGGAGCGGCGAGTAATGAACAGCGCGGTATTTAATTATGCCGGACAAAACGGTACACAGGGCGAAGAGGCTGCCGTGTCATTTTTCCCCGTCGATCCTGCGCTCGGTACAAAAAACCGAGATAATCCGATAAACACGTGGGCGCGTGCGCGTATTGACAAGCTTCCGGCGTTCGTGCGCGTCCAATGGTCCGGCGATGGCGCATTTAAAAGCCGCTTTTTTCCGTCCGCCTGGTAATCCAATCGGGAACGATGATTGAATTATTAATTGAATGACTCGCCATGGCCGGGGTCACACGCGTGTCCTCGCGAATTTCCCTCGTCCTCGCCGACGATGAGACAGTCCTACGCGCCGCGGACAAACTGCCAACACAACACCCCCTGCCCCCCTCCCGTCCCTCCGTTCCTGTCTAAGCGCAGAATTCGAAAAAGCAATCCCCCCGTTACGACGTATGAAAGAGGAATGTAACGACGGCGCGGTAGTTGGCGAAATCGCCCTGTACCTGGGCGCACGATTGTACGTATAAATAGCAGCGTTATCGCGTAAATCACGGGGACGTGGAAGGTGCGTGCATTGAAACTCGTTGTAGAGTGATCGTTATCTGCGCAGGCAAGCATGGATTTGTGGGAAGGATATTGACGTAATAACCGCTGGCCGACGAGAGCCGCGTGAATTACACTTGCTCGTTCGCCGGATTCTGCGGCACGGGGGTGGGGGTGGGGGGGGAACACCGTCTGGACTGTCTTCGAACGTGAAAGGGCAGGGGGGAGAGGACGAGGAGGGATGGGCAAAAAGGTAGGCCACGAGGAGGAGGCTTTGTCTCGATCGTCGGCGGCCTTGAATAATCTCGTCCTCGGAAATTTGATCGACACCGGTCAAACGGGTCGAGCGGACTCGAAAACCTCACGTTCTGCAGCCCGCCCTCACTCCTCTCCCACCCCCTTGTTCCCTTTCCCTGCCCTCGCCCCTCATCTGCATTCGACACCGTCTTCCTCGCGACGAAGCCGCTTAACCGACGCGGGGGAAGTACCTGACAAGAGAACGGAGGGAGGGGAGGGGGAAGACGCGAAGGAAGAAGGAGGAGAAACGGCAGCAACGGCAGCGGTGATCTCGTCTCCCAGAGGGAAGAACGACACGAAGGCACACGGCCGGAATAACTCGGAAAGTGTCAGAACGATAATCTGACGTCCGCAACGTGATGGACAGGACGGACAGTCCACTACCCCCCCCCCCCCCCCCGAACCCACTCTTGCTTCTCCACTCCCTCCCCCCGCCCTTGTTCGCCACTGTCCGCCGTGTCTCCTCTTCACCCTACGTCCTTCTTATCCGTCATCCATCTACGGTACCCTCGCCGCACCTACGATCCACTAAGCACGGAGCTCCCATTTCACGGGGTTCCTATAAAACCGGCAGACCGAAAATACGGCTACCGAGTGTATTCGACGGACCGAAGGATTTGTCAAAGAACTGCCAAGCCCTTTGACTCTATACTCTTTGCTTGCTAGATTTAAGGATAATTAAAAATACTAATAACCTTAGGAATAAACTGCAGAGCGTTAATTAATCCGTAAACACTTGTCAAGACCCGTCAGGTGGATGGAGTGTAATTAAAAATTCTTTTGCCTGACATTCGAAGGATCAAGGAGTTTTTGTCCGAGCTTAAGGCGCACGGGGGGTGGGGAATGTGGTTGAAAAGTGAATTGCCCAACGCGGTGGATTGTGAGTACTTCGATGGCTACTACTAGCCGTGGATTTCGAGATTTACTTCTTGGCCGTTTTCGCTGGCGGGTTATCGCGAAGGTAGGCAAGCGCGCTCGCGACATAACTCAGCCGGCAAGTACACGGATATGACGAGTAATGCGCAATGCAAATCACAACGGGAGGATAATAACGATTGCACGTGGAATAGAAATGGCGAAGCAGATACAAACGATAAAGTAAAGATAAGAGAAGGGAGGAGAACGCACAAGCGCTGTTATCTCCGTTCCTCCCGAGACGAGGCACGTGTATATGCATGAGTTACAAAGGAGCGACGATCAATAATACTCTTTTATAAAACGAACAGCGTGTGACTTAAAAGAGAATTTAGACATTGATTTAAGTACGCTTGTAAAGTGATTTATCGGAGACCGTTGCTGCCGCAACGCACGACCCGTAACACCCGTTGTTCTTCGCGCGTGTATACACCAATGTTCTTCTTTTCCCGCGGTAGGATTCAACAGAAGACGCGGAAAAAGGACACGGGCCGAGGGACAGTGGCTCCGCGGGAGAAAGAGCTGTCCCAGGAATTCATTACTTCAGTACGGTTCTCGTGTCATTGCGCTGCAACACGAAATCCCTCGTAATTATCGGCACGTTAGCGAGACATGAATTAACGTACGACGTGAGCGAAACCTCGGCCGTTAAGTTCTCAATGAAATTACGTAAGTCCTGGTCGGGCTTTCGAGGGGAAAATTCGTCGAGGATGGCGCTTTAATAAACGTCATTTTTCGTGCGTCGGCGCATGGATTTATGTATCTGACGCAAGACGGGGATCAAAACTTCATGGCAAGGCGGAGACCTCTTTGCGGGGCCACGTCGCGCATAATTCAAAGCCGAGTGAACGTTAGCGGAGAGAGAAAGGCTCCGAGGGAGGTTGGCCAGGCTGCGTTCGGCCGAGCGCGAGGTTGGTCTAATAATTGTTAATGGATAACAATGGGCAACGCGGCTTGCCGATCGAGAGGAACGAGCATTACGCGCCGTATAATCGTACATCCCACTCGGCTGCAGGTACGCGTTGTGAAACGCACTTAACCGCGAGATCCTCTCTGGCCTCGCCCATTAGACCGTTAAACAGGCCGGGTAAAAAGTCGAATTACCACTGGCGCGCGAATAATTCCCTCCAACGTATATCCCCCCCCCCCCCCTCTCCCGTGCAATATTCTGGCCGAACCGAAACGAAAATAACGTACAGGGAAAGTCTCTTTGTATTTCCAGGAGATTTATTTGGCCCGTTAAAATTATCTCCGCCGGCGAGCCGGTGAAATCCTATTTATCGGACTTCAATTTTACGCGTTGCGCGTACGAAAATGTCGCTACGGCCGCGTACCTTGTTCGGGGTGGAATGGCGCCGCTCGCAAAAACCTGACGGGGACATGGTATAACGCGGTCTTCGCGGTTTCCAAATATTAATTCCAGCTCGTCATTCCGAGTCATCGTCGTGCGGCGGATCGCGAGAGACAAGAGCCAGGTGCAACGGGACGGATCGAGGTCGCCGCGACGAGGATATTAATTGCAATGTGACACGTATATATACGAGTGACGAGCGAAAGCTGCTAGCTCTCTGTTTTCCTTCCTCGCGCTGACCCCTCTCTCTCTTCGTCCCTCTCGCTCGGGCCACTTTATCTTCATTCAGTTTTTTGTACCAATTAAGCAGCCTGTTTCTACGATACTTCAGATTGCCCCGTCGTTACGTTTAATTTACTTGTTTATGTTTTACACGGCGAGCTGACACGCTGTGCCGTACAGTTGCCAAGTAATTTACCATGTTCCCATTCCTCGGACGTATGCTTATCAGTTTGGAATTCGTCAGAGTTTAAACGAATGTGCCTCGTCAAGTGATATTCGCGCGGACATCGCGATTCCCGGGGTGGCTGACTATTAATAAATTCGAAAGACCAAATTAACGGATGTCTTCTGGTCGCGCGAAGATCGAGCGTCATTATTCGCGGCTACTTAATCGATGCCAAAGCCACGGCGGCACGTAAAGGCTGTCGGCGGCACGTAAAGGCTGTCGCCGGATCTCAGAAATAGTACTCCCGCGACTATAATCCTCAATTTTTATTTAGCCCAGCTCGCAAATATTTATAGTCGTTGATTAATCGTCGGATAATAAAACCCAGAAATCCCTGGACTGGGCACGCTGGAAATTTGTACCTTCTTTGTCAGCCCTTAAGGTGGGACAAGATTTTTCGGGGAGCGTAAATATTCGTGCGCGGTAAATGTACGAACGCACCTGGAGCGTTGGAGTCAGGTGAGTGCAAGGACCTCGTCGTTGTGTACCTCCTTTTCAAAGGTCTCTCTCAGTTGGAAGAGCTCACGATCCTCCCCTCCCCCTCTCTCTCTCTCTCTCTCTCTCTCTGAGTCGGTACGGCGCGATAAGATCCCAACGAGAAATCGGTTGTCCCGGCGCCGGGAACGGGGCGAATTAAAAATGAGGGGTGAGCACCCGCTGGCAGGTGTAGGAGAACTGTATTATTCGGCCCGTCTTATCAGCCGTCCTCGCATTAATCCCGCAGGCCGCCGGCGGGACGTTTACAAGAGACGAAGGAACCGCGCGCGTCTTCTGCCCACGGAGAATGATACCCTTGATAGCGGCGAGACGCGAAAAAATAACGTGTCTACAAGGCGCATCATCGTTAAATCACGCCTAATAAAATGATTAAAGTGTTAGGAATCCCGAAACAAATGTCCGAGCGGGAATAATTGAGGGGGGGGGGGATCAACTCGTGGAAGGTCGCTGGAATTTCCTGAAGCTGCAAGCGTATAATCACTGTATTATTAGGCGGTTTAGATTTTCGTGAAGGGTCAAACGACAGCGATACGCCGCAATACATCGGGCTCGGTTTTATTAGTTCCATTGACGGAACGTGTGTAACGTTTATCCGCGTCGAGTGTCAGGAGTGAGTGGCACTGATCCGGAGCAATCCTGTCCCGCCGAGCGGCCAATCACTAGTGACAACCTTTTACCCGTGAAGTACGACTTCCTCGACATCGCCGCGCGTTAAAACCGATCGTTAATAGCAAAGGTTCATAGTCGCGCGAGTTCCTCGTCTCGGGGAGGAGAGACAGAGAGAGAAGGACGAATAGGAAAGGTCTACAGGCGGGAGGAAGAGGGCGAGAGCGAGGGAAAGAGAAGATTGTTCTCGCTCGCTTTCTCGAGATCAAGCGAGTTCACCCGGTCCCTCCTACGGCCGACGACAGAAATAGACGGCACGTACGGTAATAAATATCTCCGTATTATAATTAAGCCGACTGCCAGTGAAGGAGAGTGCGGAGTAACGTGGGAGAGATCGAAAGACTCGGAATGAATGGTGCTAAGCTGCAGGAACCGACAGACAGACCTACCGACGAAAGAAAAGTCCCGGATAATAAAAGCTAAACAAAGGAAGAAACGCTGCCTTTCAATGGAACTAATACACAGAAATTAGAAACAGCCACTAAAGTAATTAATCAATATTCTTCATTTCTTCGGTGATTTTGCCTATTAAAAACTGGCCAAGAAAAAATTCGTTCTTTTGATAATCATTCAACAAATGTACAAGAATTAGCAAAAGAAATGAACCGACAAGTGAATGTGTTAGGATTCATTTCTTCGGTGACTTGAACATGAACGTTATATATATTTCCTACGGCGGACTTTGTCAGGAGGTACAACAGAAGTCAATCCCGGGAAACACGGTCGACGGAACAAGCACGGAGGGACAGCTAGATTTCATAAAATCCATTCATCGATCCACCGTGCTCGGAGAAGTCCAAGTGCGTCCTTCGCCGGTCCGTCTGTATGCACAGCCGTCATTCTCTGCTGGGACGGAGACTCGTTTCTCTCTTATCTATGCCACTTTCGTTCGCCTGCCATGCACCGTGCGACTGACAGCGATGAATCCGAGTGAGACGCGGTGAATGCAACTGCGCCGCCTTTACGTGGACGTAGTGTATATTGTACGACGTACCGACACATCGAAAGCCGCGTGGGTCGCCGTGCAAGAGGTACCCGTCGCTGATCCGTTCGAGAGTAAGTTCTTTCCACGTCCAGGCATTCGTTACGAAGATCGAAAAATAACTGGCAACGATTTCTCCGAGCCTCGCCAGTACACCACTGACATGGCAATGGAAAGGACACTAATTGCATCAAGAATGCTATTCAATGTATTCCAGGGATAACGTTCTATTTTTTAAGCTGATTCATGATAGTTTTAATGATCATCCTAGACCTGTAGATGTTTGTAGACACTTTTCTGTTTTAAGCGTCTTTCGGAGGAACTGTTCTACTTTTTAGGGTGATTTAGTAGATACCGGACATCGTGTACCGCGGCGAATTGTAGTCTCAACGAATGTCTATCGTGGAATAGACGCGGAGATACGTGCCTGTGGAATGATATGGCACGATTGCATTAGGTCTTAGGTTCGTGCGTGTACGTGCAGTTGAGATGGAAGCAAAAGGACCGAGAGTCGACGGCTCGGCGATTGCAGTCGCACCTGCGTAATGCACTCGCGCCGTAACAGCATTACCGATAAAGTATCAGCGACGATACTGGCGATATTAAAAGTACTGGCTTACCCCACGGGCACCGTGCGATTTCTTACGTAATGCCGTAGATATCGGCCGCCAGTGATCCACGACGTTGGCCGAAGGGTATTCCGCGCCTCTGTATATACAATCTGCAAGGTCGGCGATAATAAGCCAGGTACCCCGAGTTCCAGTGGTTCTCAGCGTATCGGTCAAACTGTCCGTCGTTGGTGCGTTCCTCTTGCACCGAAAGATAATCCCGACCAACCGGAAACATGCGAGCGATTCGTAGGTTTCCAGCGCGTCGTATGTCTGTCAGGTAGTCCGCGTATCTATTTATACAGAGCACCGGTTCGGTTTTCTATTTCTTCGCGGCTGCCAGTGACATAAATCACGATTTTCCCATCGTCCCTTGCGTATCCCGATACGCGGCATTCGATGCACTCGAGCGTGCACCGTGCACGCCACTTGCCACTGGCGCTCATTCTTTCGACGTTCAACTTTTCCCGCGCCGCTAATCGAGCAATCCCACTCCTTACGTAATTCACTGGCCGTGCCCAGTATCTGAAATCGCCACTGACTCATCTACCACGACGAGAAGTAGGTACAATATTATTGTAGCGAGTTTACCGCGCGTAATAACGGTAGACCTTCCTTCGGGGACATTTTGCCCGAGGTGCATGTTTTTCGTCCGGCCTTTAAATGCGCGTAAAAAATTAGCTGTTACTCGGGGAAAGGAGAAAACACGTGGCCTGATTACACGAGTATTCGTCGGGCCCCGCGAGGACGAGGAAATCAAGTGCGGTCGAGGATATGTCAGACCTCCGCAGCCCCGTCAGCAGGCTTTCCCATTCTCTCTTGGATCTCTTCCGCTCTCGCTTGCTCCGTGCGCGTAGCACCGTCCTGTCCTCTCGGCCGGCAACGACGGCGGAAGCAGCCACAGCCGACTAATATCTCGTTCTTTTGTGTTGCGTTTCGCGGCAATTCGCCTGGCTCTCGGCTCGCAACGAATTTCGGGCTGATTATTCGGGGCGGCGGAGTGACGTCGGTCGGCCGGATTAAAATGCCGCTAGTAGGACTACCAGCAACACATACACAACATACACAAACAGGGAGGAGAGGGGGGGATGTCAACCCCCAAGGGCCAACGTTTCGTCTTTCTCCCGTTCTTTCCGACTCGCGCAGCGCCCGTTATTCGGCGCGACTTGAAATCCAAGAAACGCCTTTCCCGGCGGTAAAATAGTATGCCGATAGAATTACCGCGATCCTATCGATCGAGAGCAAAGTCCACGGGAGATCTGTCGCGAATGAGGCCGGTCGCAGTGGCGAGAAATTAATCGAATTCATTATCATTCCTCGATTGATCGCCATTTATTTACACGTGCGCGTGCTAATAAATCAAAGCGGCGATTAACGAGTCGGTGCAATATTGAAAAATCTCTATCGAGGTCCGGCAGTCGAGTGGCCGAGTCGATCGTCTAAACTCGATTTCCCTCGGCCCATTACATTCATTTTTCCTCCGGACGTGCGATAGCGCGGTAATTGCTCGGAAAGATATTTTCGTAGGCCCTGCCGCCGACGTATCAACGTATGTATATACACGTGTTTGGCCGTGCGCAATGTATGTCGCTCGCCTCGGTTGTTCTTTAATTGTCATTCGATAGACGGGTCGGCGCGAACTGGCCGCCCGGTTCCGCCGAAAATCACTTTCGGGGACGCGACGGGACGATTAATGAGATTCCAGTTTTTATGCTCTAATCGACCGTGTCACGCATCGCGTACACACAGACACACGTGCGCATGTATACACACATGCGTAAAATCGCCATCGACGAAACGGACAGAGACGATTGCGTTGCGGAACGTTGGCCTGTCGCCCCGCTGTCCGGTAATAATAATAAAAATTCATGCGCCTCTTTACGGGCATCGTAAAAGCCGCAAATCCGAGGAGAAAGACAACGCTGCGGTGTAGCAAATGAAAAGAAGAAGAACGCGACGACGATCTGGAGACCGCGAAAATCCTTTCCCCCTCGATTCAAGGACAACGTCTTCGAACGATTTTACGCGGGACGAATTCGCGATCGCTAGATCACCGCATGGATTCTGATCTCTTGTAAAGAATGCTTTGTAATTATGAGAGTAGCGGTGTGAATTCGTGTACTTCAGTTTCGGAGGTGTGATGAAGGAGAGACGATGATTGGACGGCTACGAGCGCCGCGAGGGAAGCAACAGAGTATCATCCTCCCCCTTGTTGAGGATGCAAGAGGGGGAGGGGGGAGAGCGGCAAGAGTCGGCCGTTAGCGCGTTTTACGGCGGCATTAAGCTTCTCTTAAATGACGCATGCAAAGTGTTACCGCTCTCCCCTCTGTCGAAGTGCTACTTCCTCCCCTGCCACCCTCTTCCCTCCATTTTTCCTGGACATTTCGTTCTCGGTCGAGCCACTCGTCCGCCAAGAGACAGTTTCTTGCACCGCCAAACCACTCCCCCCATCGCATCATCCCTTGGTCCACCTATCGATCCCACCCTACACGACAAGCAAGTATTTAACCGTGGAGCAAAATGAAAAATTCATCTGAAACGAAAGGACGGAAAGCAGGACGAACGGTCGATATTAATGGCTCCGCACGATGTCTTTCACCCGGTAAGACTGACTGCGGTGCACATATATGTACGTTGGAATGCACGCAGAGTATTATCCGGCAATTTCGGTGTCACGCTTGCCCAAGCACGAATCCATCGGGTGGAAGTAGTGTCGGCGAGTATTCCCCGCCAGCTGTGTCGCGGCAGATACGAAACGCTGATAGGGGCACGCGCGGAAGGAACGGAAGTGCACGTAGGGTCAGTCGGTAGAGGTAAGTCCTCCCCCCCAGCAAGGCCGTCGTCGCCGGACCCAGTCGGGTTCGCCGAGTATCGACAGATATTTAAACGAATATTCCTCGACTGTTAGGGATCCTCTTTGAAATCAAAGCAGAAGGTATAACGGTTCATTTAGACGTGCGCCGATATCCCCTGCCGACCCGCCGCTGGATACAGAGTTTCACTTGTCACGTCATACGCCGGGTTATCACAGGGTGAGACACGCGGAGACCGAGGGGAGGGAGGGAAACGGCTGTAACCCCGGACCCACCGGTGCTTGTCCCTTGACTACCCTCCCCCTTTCTCCCCGTTTGTCCCTCGCTTACACGAACCCACACAGTCTCCCAGAAACGATTCCTCGTCAGCCAGCCAAGGGATACTCAACCCTATCGACGGTCCGGAAGGATCTCACATTTTTCAGTGATTGAGATTCCATTGGACGTACGTTTCCTATTGGCAGAAATTACCGTTCGGAGGATCGTTCACTTTTCACTGTACGCCATAACCGGTCTACGATTATGTTCGTGGTAGGAAAATTTGTGTTGAACGAATTAACGTCTGTGCGGTTCATTGGAAGAACGTGTAGACATTGGTATATCGTATTTCTCGGGCGTGCACTCTTTTAATTAGGTGTATATGGAAGGAATTAAGTGATTATTTTGCCGGGCGAAGCGCTCGGTAAATTCCGATTCGGCGAATGTTTTCCTTATGGAGGGCATACTTTATCGCTTAATTAAATTTCGTTGGGAAGAATGAGCCCGCGATATTCCACGTCGATGGCACGTGCCCGTCGGGACAGCTTGATAAAATCGTACGAGACGCAGCGGTTCCGACATCGGCCACGTATAATTAGAAACTAATGGACTCTTGCAATAAAGTGAAAGTGGCACTGCACCAATTGCATCTGTTCGCGCGGACGCATACATACCTGCCGGCCGTGTGACAAGACACGAGAGAGAAGTGACGGAAAGTACAAATTATCGCATCGCCGCGACGAAGGTTTCCCAATCGGAATAAATCTGATCCTCGACGGACCATCGTCGTAAAGCTATTCTAAGAACCCCGACGTTGCATAAAAGACAACGCTTGTAACGCGGCAAAAGCACAGCTATCGTTTATTATCCGCGCAATCATCGAAATGACAACTGCACGCAGGTTGTGCAATAAGAAAATTAATAGATGAAATCTAATAAATACGTAGTTACGCCTGTAACAAGTAATGTCTGACCATTCGACGAATATTCAATCGATTTCAGCCTACTTTCACTATTGCCTTCCTTATTTCTACGAAATTCTGATAAGAAACGTTTTAATTCGTTTGCTTGGATTTTTGTGAAAATCTTTTTCAGCGACTGAGGAAATATCGGTACGTTGAAAAACAGGAAAGCGAAAGTAACGGAGCTTAATTTACTCACAAACTTTCTGACAGCTGACAAACATGTGCACGATAATATCCGAGTTTCTCAAGCAGGATAATGAATGATAACTCCGATTAGTGAAGGTTCGCAGAGAAGAAGTCACGTGTCTCGTCCGTCCAACGAGTTTCTAATTTTTCCGTCCGGTCAAGATTCAACCGACTGCACGCCGATAAATCTCGACAGACGTTGCTAATTTTCGCGTCACAGTTATGCGCATGAATGTCGCGTATTTGCAGGAGAAGATTTCAAAACGTTGCTGGATTATGTTCTCAGTGCTCGTTTAGCTCGTGCAACTGTTTAACGTTTCTCCGAACGATAAGATGCTGAGATATATTTTTCCATATTTCATCGGTTCGAATATTTTGTCGTTTATTTATTCTTCGTTAGTTCGAAACCGTTTAGCGTTAATTAAGGGTAAAACGGTGCATTTTCTTGGTCGATTTTCCTGGTACTTGAGTCCGCTGGGAACGTTGTCTCGCGAAATGGACGTGTCGAACGCGGAAGGTTGTTTCTGGCGGCCAGTGGCGATTCGTTCGAGTGCGAAAAATCGAGGCTGATTGCGCGTTTCACGGGGCCGGCTCCGGAGCAGATCGAGTAAAGTCGCTCTCGGTTATCGCTTTTATGACACCGTTTCGTGCCACGCCGGGCACAGAGCGACTCGAGACGTTCCACGGACTCGCGGAGCAATGAGTCACGGACCGACAAGTCGTCATTACGACGGATTTGCCAGTGACACAGAGTCCAACGACGCTTTTGTTCGACGGTCCTTTGTCGCTCGCTTCGTAACGATCGACACCGGCACCTTTTCAAACAGGCTTCTCGCTCACGAAGAAATACAATTTCAAAAACCTTCACACCTTACTACGCTCAAATTCTGAACAAACGTGCGCACACTCATGATTATACTCTTAACAAAATTCTTATCGGTCCTCTGGATAATTAGTACAAAGTGTACCACCGTGTATCCCTGGAAGTTTGTAAAAAACTTACGATCTCGAGCTATCACCGGTATGCTTTGAAAAATATTTAATGGATCTCTTAGCGATCACCAGAGCTGCTTCTCTGACCCCCAACGTTATATCTCCGCACCTGCGGGACTTTCCCGCGGTCTCGGAGCGAGCTCAACGTACCCACCGGCATGATAGACGGAAATAAAGAATGCCCCATGGAAAACAATAAAGTTCCGAAAGCTGTAGTTGCCAGGCGTAGACACACCTGTGCAAACTCGAACGAAGGTACCTGACCGCCCCGAGCGTCGTTCGACTTCGCCTGGCTACCGTCTTATAACCGTCGTAAACAACCGATTTACGAGCAGCCCGAGCATGTTCGTTGATGATAATCGGTTAATGAGTTGCGACTGGGCAGCGCGATGATATCGTTCGTACCGAGCCTCCACCATCGGCTGTCAGAAAAAATGGAAACCTTCCTGACGAAACGTTCAAACGACGACCTATTAATACCTTCAAGACCTGCCTTAACGATCGAACGTATTAAACGTTTCGACGTAAATTTCCTCCATGTCTCATAGGACGCTTACCCCTGAGAACGTTGGACACTGAATGACTATATTCCGGGTTCTAAAGGCCATCACCTCCGGACATTACGCTCCAATGTATCTTTTATCGTTCGCAATGAAAGCCACGACCCTAAGTCTTGGTAATTGGCCTCTAAGGTGTTGATGTCTCGCGTGAAGGAAAACCTCATTGATGCCAACTGCCAGGGATACCCTGACTTCGTTGAATGGAAGTTTATTTTACTGAAGGTTTTTAAAGGCTATTAGCTTCGCCAGTCGCGTTCAATCGTTTCTGTGCTCTTTAAGCGTTTATAAGGGATTCCAGTGGGATCGTAGGTGCAGGTAAATTGAACGAAATTGCCAGCCATGCTCTATTTTACGCGACATGGACTATCGGGACGATCGACGCTCGGTGAAGGAGGGGTCGCGTAATCATTCCACAAGCGTGAAGATCGTGCGTGCGTGCCTTATGAGCTTACGTGTGTGATATTTACCGGTGAGGTTATCGCCGCGCTGCTGCGGCCACCGGAAGGAAGGCCTGGGCTGCTGCTTGCTGCGCATATCTCCCGTCCGGCGCGACGGCTGACGGCCGCTCGCTTTTCAAACGATCTCGGAGACCACTACTTACCTGAAAGAGAAAAAGGTCGAGTGGTGAGAAACCTCTACGAAACGCGTAAAAATTCACATACCTCCACCGCTCTGGAGAAAAGGAAAAATTCAAACAATTCCAGGGCAGTCTGTCTCAATGATTACATCCCTTCGTCAGAATCAGGGAGAATTTTTTCTCAACCAACCGTTTTAAATTGAACTTAATTTAATTTAAGATTAGATATTAGGTTTACGTAAAGTTTGTCCGTCCTCAAAATTTTATCGTAATTATTTGTACTTTGGTTGGTTACTCTTAGGGGAGCTGTCCCAGAGCAAATAAATTCTCTTTCTTCTTCTTCTTCTTCTTAAATTTTCAATGGCTATAAGAATTCTCGGATATTCTGTTTCAGGGGAATCGTTTCCGAAATTAGTTTACGTTTAGCCGAGCGTTGTTTTCTTCCGTAAGGAAGGGTTCACTTGTTTCGTCAGCATCGGGATTTCCGCGAGCTGACACGACCCTCGGCGAGAGTAGTTTTTGCCAAGGGTGCCGACGTGACGGTCCTCCCCGACGGGCCCCTCGGTCCGTGGGGTACGGCGGGCATCGTAACCAGCCGTATATCTTTCGGGCGTACGCCCTCGAAAGCGGCCGCCTTTGTTTCAGATATTTATGAGGCGTTTTAATTCGCGCGCCGCGTCACCCGGTCGGCGGGGGTGCCGAAGAGGCGCGGTGTCGGTTGTACGAGGAGGGGGGGGGGGAGGGAGGATAGAGTGTGGGTCGGGGGAGCGAAGAGCGGTTAGAAGAGCGTACGGGGGGTGGGGTGTATAATAGGCATAAGGGTGGCCGATAAAGCGACGGTTTCCCCGTGCACCGTCTCCCCCTCCTCTTGGCTAACCCCCCTCTCCCATTTTCCAGCCCTTCCCAGACGTAGGCCATAAGCGCAAACAAACTCGCGCTCGTATATCTCGCCTCAATGGTTTCTACGTCGGTGCGCCAGGGCCGCACTGTATCGCTCCTCCTCGGTCTTTCCTTTCACCCAGCACCCCCCCCCCCCTCCGTCATCGCCCACCCCGCCAACGAGGACCAACGGCACCGGGAAATTCCTTAACCCATATTCGGCTGACGACGTATCGCCCGGTACACTGCGATTTACCGCGATATTTTCTTCCGGCTGTATCCCCTGGCAGTGCTGACTTGATCCGCGCTAAGAAAGCCGCGAGTGTCGGCCAGGATTTATAAGTTAATTCCGCGGACGGGGAATTATGTCCGCGTGGATTTCGCCGGTCCGAGAAGTAAGAGGAGGTGGGCGATAATTATGCGGACTTTCCCCGACTCATCCTCGGCCGGCGACTCTGTCAGTGTCGGTTCAATCTCAAACGGTTACTTTCCACGGCGTGGAAATCCATTTTTCATCGTTACCCGGTCGGCCGAGAGTTATTGGAAATCGCTAGACCATCGGAACAGAACAGTCACGACGAAATAGTTTCGCGGAGAAAGCCTCACGTCGTTGACCGTTTGACATGTTTTGCCTATTACTACTGGCATTACTCCCCCCTCCCCCCCTGCTCGAGATGCTAACCGTCGCGGAGATAAGGATTCGCGGAAGCGAGTCAATTAACGCTGCTAAAGTCGTACTTTTTCCGAATACAATAGGTTGGTCCCTGGCTTATCCACAGGCCAGATCCTTGCCAGCGCACACTGCTGTCGTTGCCGTCCACCTTCACGGCCGTCTACCACTAACCACCGCCACGTCCTCCCCTCCCCCCTGGCGGGCCCCTTGCCTACCAGCAGCTCACGACACACTCGAGAGGATGGCGCACTCCCGCCCGCGCTCTTCTTTACGTGCAGACGAGTTTAACAGTAACAGTACGTCACCCTGTCGACCTCTCCCTCCCTCCCTCCCTTCGTCTTTCTCTCTCAAACTCTCCGTCTCGAGGTATCTCTCTCCCGTTCCTCGTTGTTTCTCTCCTTCTCAGTCGACCCCCTTTTCCGCACGTCCGAGGGCATTTCTTCTCCCTTTCTCTCTCGCTCTTCTCCACTCCCTTCTGCCCTCCGCGTAACGTCTACTTCCCTCTCTGGCGCTCCTCTCTTTCACCCCCTCTCTCTCCCACGCTGCTCCTTAACAGCCTTCACTCTCTAAAAGCCTGGGTGTGATCTATGGCGGAACGTTGCGTCACTCGGGGAACAGATGCAGGGCTCGTATATTACTCCGCCATATCTAGCAGAAGGACGAGCGAGGGGCGGGGGGGGGGGGGCAGAGAGGGAGGCCTCGAGGCCCGGTCGAAAGAATGGCAAACGACACAAATCACTCGGCCTTTGTGTCACCCCGGACGGCTGATTCTCCTTTTTTTCCCCCCGTCGGCGAGGGTAAAGGAAATTTACTCGTTGACGAAGTTTTCCCTCGAATATCCGCCGCCTGCCGACTGCATTTACGTAGGAATGTAAAAGAAAATCTTCCACGCGGCAAGAGTATTCCCTTGCACGAAGAAACTGTGCCTGACACGAAGTCTTTGGAATTTTGACGAAAAGTATCTCCTTCTCCGAGGAAACCGTGACACGAGCTACTCTGAATTTTTCGTACGGGCTTTGTCCTCCCTTACTCGATTCTTAATTGCGACTTTACGTTACCGATAAAGAAAAGAAAGTCCCGGTTTCGCAATAACGCGGCACAGACATCGAGTCTCGGACTCGCGCTCGCTCATTTGAATACCATTAATCGATAAACGCGTCGGATTAATCGTATCTCTTCGGCAACATCGCCAGGCCCCCGGCAACTAATTAGGAAGTCGGTTGCCGATAGATATCGGCCGAGAAGGTGCACCCGAATAATTCCCTCCGTCGTTTTTCGCGCTCTCACGACTCGTTCCCGAGGACAAAGGGACGGAAATGAAGGCAGCCAGTGCTCCGAGAAAACACTAACCAGCTGTCCGCGTGCATGCAAGAAAGAATCATCAACAGACACACTTCAGGAAGACAGAAACATGCTAAACGTCGATATAGGAAGACGAAAAATTCACTGTTGATGATGTTTGTCAATTCTTCAAAATACACTCAGGTGAATTTTACTTTCCCTGTTTCGTACTTAATAATCGCGTTACGGAGTAACGTGTAGCACGTTGAAAGCCCTTGCACTTGGGGCAAAACGTCGTTTTCCGTGGTGGGAGAGCTAGGAGGGAGGAAGGGAGAGAGACGGCGAGACCCTCGAAAACGCGCGTGTCGGCAGGGTAGACGCTTCCAGAATCCCATAAATCAGGTCAGGGTTGGCGACGGAGGTGAATGTAGCGCTGGCTGCAGAGGGGAGGTGCTGGAAGTGGGGGACGGCCAGGACGCAGAGGGAAGGTTGTTAGGTAAAGGTCGACGCACAACAATCCCACGCCGGTGCCGACGGGGACGATGCGCATGCTCTTGAAACATTTGGCGCCAATTCTATCCACCGACTGAGCCGAATGTGCGGCAAGTCCAACTCTCTCCTCTTGTGTGTGCGTGCGTGTGTACGGTCAAGTGCCTTGGCCAAGTGTTCCTGGCGAAAGAATGGGAGGCTGCCGCGGGGACAGCCGGAAGTCTGGAGCCTCGATCAATTAGCAGAGACGTTGAAGAATGTCCGACTAGGGACGTGACGATGACGCGCATCCGAGCGTTATACAGGCCGATCTCGACAAAGGTGCGCCTTCATCGGATTGGCCCGTGTCCAAAGACTTCCGATTTTCCTCGTGTCCAATCCTCAAGGCTCGTTCCAACGGTTTATTCCCGAAACCTCGGAGATCTCGGCCGGCCGGCTAATCTCGCTTCTGCTGGGTCACTGAAAAAACCTTGCCCTCACCCTCTCAAGGTTTCTCCTAACTCCTTCCTCTGGGGGAGAAGAATGTGTGTGTCTGTCTTGAGCTGTACTGTCCTCTCGTTAAGTCGGTTTTCGTTATTAATTCTACGGGAGAAAAATGACGGCTGCCGGCCGGGGTTTACTCGTAGCATTTAATTCCCTCGCGACGCTCGTAATTCATTTGGATGTTGTGCGCTTATTGATTTTAGCCAGTCGCCAGCGGGAGGAATTCTCGCGTTCGCGGATCTCACCGGGCGGAAGGGAATACACGCGAAGGAGATGGAAAAGCTTGGAAGGGACCCCAGATGGAATCAGTGCAGTGCGGAATATTGGAAAACGTCGTTCGGCGCGAGTGGCAAAGGCGGAGGACAGCGGGGCGAGGGTTCTCCTGGAATACGAGCAGGCCACTATTTATGACGCGTACGTGAATTCTCAGAACAGCAGGAGGCACACCACTCTCGCATGTACATGTGTCTGTTTTCTCTCTGCGTGCGTGTATGTGCTCGTTTCGCCTTATCGTCGAGGAAAGGGGGACACGGATGCTTACTTCGCTTCCATCTCGAAAAGCTCCAAAAATGCTTAATCCAAATATACCAACATCCCCCCCCCCCACACGCAATAACCGAAACTCGCGAATCGAATTTCATAATTAAACTATTAACTAAGTATTTCACTGAAATTGTCGCGCGTGATGAAAAAAACGCTGAAGAATGTACCGCCGGTTATTTTGCTTTTAAAGACGGATAAATGCGGCCGGCGATATTTCTCGTAATACAAATGGGGTTTTCGTTTTGAGGGCCGGAGCATCAAAGAGTTCGAAGACATCAGCATCAATTTGCTCCCCGTAAGAAAAAGTGCAAGGCGCGGGAGGGTCGTAAAGTCGTTGGCGGGTCCGATCGTTTGGTGGAATATTTCGGGGCGCGCGGCGGTAAAGGGCGACCGGCGGATCAAAGTAGAGGGAGGGGGGTGGGGCAGGGACGTAAGGGAACGGAGGAACGTCGCGAGAGCGGACGGCATTCGATTGATTCATTGGACGCGCGTGCCTGGTTTCAAATCACGAGAATAGAATGAGCCGCCTCAGAATGCCGGGCCCACGGCTAATCCATCGAGCGTCTTTATTGCTCGGCGACATTTATAAAACGCCAAAAGGGAAGTGGAAGGAAGGGGGGGGGGGGCAGGGACGAGAGCGGACGAGAGGGCCGCCTGCAATCGCGCTCATTCATCACCGATTATATATCGTGAAATCTTCCCTCGGTCTTCCTCGCGCTCCTTCCCCCGCCTCGTCCCCCGCCGATCCGTCCTTCCCTACCGACGTTGGCCGACAAAAATGCGCGACTCTACGCGCCGAAACGTCGTTCGCCAACGCCCCGGATCACGTTTCAGTGTATTTCAAAGCTGACACGTACCAACCGCGGGGATCAACGAACCGTGCAAATTTTCAGCCATGACGTGCCGCGGTCAGTGCATTAAGCAACGAAAAAACAATGTCCAAGGACAGGGACGCTGGACTTAGAAAATTCCGTTCGTTAACAGTATCACTGGTTCCTGTATCTGTAACATTTTAATGCTTTCTCGTAATCCATGTCTTTCTATGCTTTCTGGGACGAAAGACATGGATCCGCGTAAATGAAAGAACAACGGACGTCTGTTGACACGTGGAAAACGTGGTTTCCCACCGTGTGGAAGGAGAGCAGAACGAAGCGGGAGATTTATCGATCTCGCCGATTTATCGGCCGGGTTAATTACATTCATGGGGCGCGTTGCTCATTGGACTGTAGATGACCTTTGCCCGACGTGGAACAAGAGTTTCTAGACGGAAGGAACGAAGTCAGCGGCGAGGCAACGCTGAGGGTGCAATAACCTGCAGCCAGATAGGTTCTCCGCGTTTCGCGAGCGAAGGTGTAGCGGAGATAAGGTGTACGTTGCGTCGAGACGTCCCTTGGCGGCCGTCCTGCAGCGTTCCGGTGCTTCCCTTCCCCCCTCATCCTCGCCCCTCGTAACGAGCGACTTCCCTTCCTACGGCCCCCCGCCCCCCGCGGACCATCTCCCCGGCTGTAATATAGCTGGCTGTTCCTCCCGTCGTTATCCGCTGCCTACACGAACCCGGCGAAAACTATCGTACACCTGTACGTGTGAATCAATGCTCGCGGAAGCCAAGATGCAAAGAACATAATTTGTACAGAAGAAGAGGAATAACATAAAATGAAACCAATTTTCGATGAACAAAGAAACAGTGTCGGTAAAGCAGTTTTTAGAATCTTCTATGTATCTTCTCCGCCGGGCATGGTCCTTTTTTCTCTTGTTTCCTTATCTGCGAGGATATTCCAGTCTCATGCCGGTGATTCGCAGACTTCTGGCAGGACGTTCGGTCTTGGGAGAAAGTAGTGTGAGTCTGAATCGTTGGGGAAAGAGTGGCGATAGAGGTCGGCGCGCTGGAGGGTGGAATCCCCCTTTAATACGTGCCTCGATAGCCGAGTGTTTCGAGTAATTGGGAAGTAAAACAGCCCTCCGACATGCACCCCTCGTTTCATTCTCGGACCCTCGGCTCCTACGTCCCTCTCGCTTTTCCCAATCGAATTCAGCAGTACCGTCTCTTCCCTCCCGAGCGATGGAAGGTTTTCCACTTGCCGCGGCGAATAGAGAATTCCGCGGAAGGCTTCGCTAAGCCCCTCGCGATGGGGCGAGGCCGTTAATTAAAGAAGCTCGGCCGACCTCTCGGTGGATTCGCGAATTCTGGCAAATCGACCGACGGAATCATCATCTCCAGCGACTTCCTTTCAAAGACGACCCAAACTTGCGAGCCTCCGCGGCTTAATTGCGTCGTAAATTCACTTGGCAACTACTCCTCACGAGATTCTAAACGCAACCGATGTCGTTATTCGCGAGGAAATAAGACAACATTGCGGGAGACGTAATTGAGAGACTCCTCCGATACTCCTTGACTCGTGCATTGTTTAAAAAAGTCCATGTAGCCTCGATTCTAGTTTCCCCGGGGTCTTTGGTTTGTTCGATTTTCATACTGCCGCGGAATGCCACCGCTTCTCCGGATAATCATCGGTCCAAGGACGCGAGGGGGGAGGATCCTTGGCGAACTGATGATTGTAGAGGCAGGTTTCTACGTGTAATCGCCGTAGATGAGTCCGGATAGGCTACGCTCGGGCTTCTTATTACCGGTTGGCTCCGCTCCGTGCGCGTGTCCCATTACGCGGCCGATTATTCGACTGACCGGAGCTCCGAGCCCTCGGGAAAGGGCCACCTTCCACCGAGAAGTTAAAATCAGACGTCCAGCTATCGCGGAACGGTCCAAGGTCCACGTAAAACCATTTCCCTTAATCCCCAAAGTCCATTGGCCAAACGTGTAATATTCCCCCGGGCAAAGGGACGACCGTCCGGGAAGGTGGATTTGTTAATTAGCGAAGCACGTCGATAGTACTGACACGGAGGAACGGAACTTTAGAAATCTCGAGGGGAAGTACGTTGATACGAGCGGATGGAGTGGATAGATAAGGACAAACGGAGAAAAAGATCGGCCGGCGTCGACAGAAGTG
This sequence comes from Hedychridium roseum, assembly GCA_963989215.1. Lineage (NCBI taxonomy): Eukaryota > Metazoa > Arthropoda > Insecta > Hymenoptera > Chrysididae > Hedychridium > Hedychridium roseum. The sequence continues at coordinate 7,765,582 of OZ022310.1, read as the reverse complement.
GGGTGGACCGTCGACAGGGGGCGAAGGGGGGTGGAAAGCGAGGTAAGTAGGTACAAAGGAGCGTGACTGGACGTGAGTTCAATACGCGGCCCTCGAGCACAGCTGTCACTGACATCGCCGCAATCCGAAACTGACCACGACAGCTAACCTCGGTACCGGTTGGACCACAACGGCGGAAACTTATACCCGCCTTCCGATTGATCCGTCCCGGCCACTCACCATACGCCCAAGGGGACGGATTAGACGACGACCGTTCCTCCACTAAGCCTACCGAGAAACTGCAGACACGATACGTCAAAGACTATCATCGTTCCGCAACATTAGATAATTACTTAAATTTCATAGTCCTAAGAAGTTAGTTTTCGCTTTCTTTAAATCCCGGTACACCGTTTAGCCTCAAGTGTCGTATCACTGAACCGTGTACCCCGTGACTTATTTCTCGTGTAAAGCTATTGTAATTTCCTTGGACGTGATTTGTCGGCGCGGTGTGAAAAGGGTATCGTATAGAATGGACGAAATGATCTTCGGATGAGGAGGAAGCGATGCTCCGTTCTGTAAGAAATCCGCTCCTCCTGTGGCGGGCAATCGATTTCTCATCACGCGGCTTGGATCTCTGGTGTCGGTGTATAGACGGGACCCAGTCGGGACGATAATCGATACGGAGTCGGAGCGAAGGGCTGCGGGGCCAATAGAACAAGAGGACAGAAGTCATAGGGCGTGGATGAATCCGCGGAGGGCGATCAAAGAGCCGGATCGGCGCGTTCTGCCCGGGAATTAGGGGCCATAACGCGGGGACCGTGGGGCCCCGATGGGCGGTCTTAATAGGTGGATCCGGGAAGAGCGGAGTCATCGTCGGTGTCGGACGTGCAAGAAAGTCGGGCACGCGGTAGGTAGGGGGTTCCAAAGGCCGCATTGAAAGCCCCGCATTGTGTCGCTTGAGATTTGGAAATGCTAGAAGAAAGACGCGATATTGCTCGGCGATAGATATCTTAAAGAGAACGAGCCAGTGCCTTTTACCCGGGCCGATATTACGTCTCGTTACTCCCCATTGTGAGGCCGAGAAACTAAATTGCCCGGCGATTAACTTCCGATCGACGTAACAGTGCGTTCACGCAGTTCCCTCTCCCCGCGATCGGGATTAGCGCCGGGACGGCGGGGCTATTGCGTTTCCCGTGAAGCACCGGCCAAGGTGAAAGGAAGCGAAGTAACAAGAACTGGCGCGGTAATGGCAGGTCAGTGCCGGTGACGATGAGGGACCGTCCGGGCCACGGAGAAAAAGGTGCCACGAGCAACAAGAGTGCAGAGTGAGGAAGCGAATGAGCGCGGAAGGTCTTAGCCGGAGAAACCGACGAGATGACGAAGAGGATGACGCAGGGTGGGGGGAACGAGCGAGAGAGAAGGAGGGAGGGAGGGGGAAGGTCGGTCAATCCTTGAAGAGAACGCAGTGGTGATTGATGGAACGTCAGTCATGGTGCAGCCATCAATCTCATCGTGCCTATACCTTTATTATTTATTATTCCCGCCGCGGCGGATACTAGCACGTTCTCGTCGGGTCCACTCTCTTTCTTGCCGTTACAGTGCATCGGCAGATCCTAAAGGACGGCAGTGACGCAGCACCGGGCCAGGTACGCACGCAGCCTGGCGCGTCAGTCTCTCTGCGAAATGACTTATGAAAAACGCACGAAAAGTCCCCCGATAAGCCGTGGGTAAACGGTCGGAGGAGAAAGCTCAGAGAATAGCAAGTCCGAGCCGTCCTGTCTAAAGACTTCCACGGGCCGATTAATCAACGTTTTGAAAAGCCCAGCGGCCTAATTCCCCCGTCGACCTACGTTTTCACGAAATTTCCTGTAAATCGTCGCGGGCAAATAACGTGCTCAGGAATAAGCGGTGCTCGTTTAAAGGTGGGAAAAAAGGTGGGAATCGGTATTGGACGTACTTATTGAACCTATGTTATTCGCGGATCAGAGTCACGAGTTACGTCTTCTTTTTCACGGTCGTAAAAGTGGACCGTGCTTGGTGTATTCACGTGGCGCAGCACATGGGACGTGAAAATACGCGCGCGATTGTACGGAGTTCGCGTTTGCCCGTGCTGCGTCACGAAACAAATGCGCGTTCGGCCAATCATCGTCATGCTGGCGATGACGATGACGAGCCGGGAGAGGATGACTCTCTGCAGCTGTCAATCCCCGGGACACGCGGGCACGTCACGGCTCGGGCCGATCCCGAGAGTCATTAGGCCGAGAAGGAACGAACCTTCCCCCGACAATGGAACCCCACACCCCCCCCCCTGTTCGTCCCCCGCACAACTCACGTCGATCCAACGGCGAGCTTATTTTACAAGAAACCCAGAGAAACTGTCGATCGACCATCCTCAAACGCATTCCATCTTCTCGCGAACACGACTGCGACGAGTTGTTTACGAGTCTCGTATTTTAATGAGATATTCGATAAAAGTGCGCGCACATTCCTGTCGTCGTGCCCGGGACAGAGGAACGGGGAATCCTTCTTCGTTAATGCCCTGCCGCGCGGCTTGAGCAATCGCTGTATTTTACGGCGCATAAGATACAGCCTGTCGGCAAATACATCGGAATATGAAAACACGTGGAGCCATCGAAGCCGCTTAAAACGACGCGTCGATCCGAGAGAATCGTAGGCGCGGCAGAGATCATTGCCGAGGGGATCGTCGAAGCCAGTGAAATCTTGGCAAACCTTCGCCATCGTAAATCAAACATTTACGTTTCGTCCTCGCCGAAAACACACTGCGTAATACGGATCCACGTAAAGTAAGTATGTCGTCTTGATGCTACTGGAATAAGGGCTTCTCTCACGCGAGCCTTGGTTCCTTAATAAAGCACATCGTTCATTGAAACGTCAGAGTCCTGAACCGTCCGGTTAACGAGCACCGCACGCTTCCGATAAATCTAACCGGATAAATCATGAGGCCCGCCCGTTTGGATGAGGAAAAAGGCGCAAGAATTTTTCTTCTCGTTGGAGTTATAAGCGCGTTAGTCGTATTTTGCGGAGCCAACGGTTCGGTAGGTTCCATAGCCATTAGCCGTTGTTGGCTGATCGATGAAGTATCTTGGCGAGGCCGAGTTAAGCTATTACCGTAATACCACGTCGTCGGTACGCAGCGTTTTGCGGACGGAAAGGAGGCCGAGCAGCGTCTCTCAAGCGTTCCTTGTGACAGTAATTCACGGCGAAGCCTGCCGCTTAAACGAGTAATGAATCCTGCACCGATGTTTACTTCGCTCCTACGTGCATAACTGCGCGTCGTGTCAATCCCGAGCCAACGTCTACCCTGACGTTTGATAATGCAAAAGCCACGGCGCGAGCCAGCGGGACAGCTGTTTTTATTTAACAGCCGCGCCAGTCGCCGGGCAAATTACGCTGCACATCGCTATGTGACAAATGATCTATCAGCCAGGTTTCTTTTCCCCGTTACACACGACGACAAGCTGCCGCGGATTCGGTAAAAAGATTCATTATATATCAATCTCACGCAGTTCCCTCGTCTCGATGCAAACTTATTTTGCAAACACCGACCGCAATTCCTGATAATTTCCTTTAAGTCTCGTCGCGATTATTACGTGTGTTCAAAAGTGTTCTATTTAAGCGATAAAAAGATTCGTTACAGACCGAATCCCAGGCAATTCCTTTGTTTCTTTGCCCTGTCGAAGTTGATGAGAATTACGTTTACGTCTCGATACCGTAGTTACGCGTCATGAAAAGTATTTTACTTTCCCTCGGCGTGATCTATTATCCAATATGCGATAATTAAGACGTCTCGCTTCTCATTGCCGTACGTTTAATCATTCGCTGTGGCGAGGAGACGGGCCGACGGCTTCAATCGCTCTTTACTCCAGGCCGATGGACACGAGAGGAGTCCGTTGTGATACTGCAAAGTCACACAGCAGTGATTCATCCCGCGAGCGAGATCGATCGTATCTCCGCGTCTACTCAAGCCGCGAGTACAAACGAATCCCTTGCACCGATACAATTCGAGAAAAACAAAGCCGGACGATCGTACGTCCGAAAATTACATCTCATTTTGACGGGCGATACGCTCTAGAAGTTAATTACAATTTGCCAACACTCGACGTTCGCCAACTTAAAAACCGCACCGTTCATTACCCGAAATTACAATTAAACGGGTCCCACTTATCAACTGATGACAGTCTCTACTGGAATTTAATGACAAGATCGTCACTGTTCAAATTTTCACCGTCGTAAATAAGCTTCAATTCTGCCAACGTTTATCCGAAATTACGGTTATACGGATCCTAGTTATCAACAAGCAGTTGTTGACAAACGGACAGTTTTTACTAGAATTTAAAAGGAAAATCATCGTTGACATTACGACGTCGTTTGTGAGTGTTAATTTTACTCAAGTTTTGAAGTTTCCTGCTGGTTCCCATGACAGGCATCGGTGATCTGACATACTTTAATCAGTTGCCACGAATTAGGGGCGATCACGAGCGGCCACGATTAGAAACAGGATCCCGCCGAGAGCTGTGGATAATCGAAAAGGCAGGACCGAGGAGCGCCGTTGGCGCGTAAGGGTAGAGGGGTGGAAAAGTCGTCGGCTTAGGCGTTTTAAGTTTCTACGGGCATTCGAGAAGACACGCTGGAACACGATCTCCCGAGCCGGACGCCGGGGATACCTGCACCTGAGCCTCTTAGCCGCTTTTTTCGCGGGCTAAAGGGGTCGCCTACCCGTGTTAGGCGCGCGAAATAAAAAACAACCAGGACGAACGGGGCCCGTCAGAATTTCGCGCGGCAGCTGTCGTGATATTGCAAGAACCAAGGAATCGATTTCGTCGTCACTGAATCTCACGAAAAATCCACCTAAACAAGGACCTAAATTCAAACTCAAAAGTATTTAACCCCTTGGGTATCCATTAAATTCTCTTGCACATTTCCTAAAACATCCCCCGGGTGAAAGGACAATAGGTGCAATTTGAAATTTCACGCGTGTACCGAAAGGGGCTAACGTTGGAACGGATCCTTAGACTCCTGTGCGGAATATTCTTGGGTGATTAATCGAGGATTTGTATCTCGACGTGAATGACGCGAGGCTCGGAGCGTTTCGAGTTTTATTCTCGGCCAGAGACGAAGTGCGCGCGCCGGAAGATTAGGATTTACATACATCGATTTGAGGCAGGTCAAGAACAGCCGGTGCGGGTATAGATAGGCGCGCATGTAAGTGGGCGAGAACGGGCAAAGGCTTCTGCCTCCATTCATGCTTAAGCGGCGCCGGTTATGAACGGTCCGTGTACATATTATGTAAGCCATCGGCGGCAAGGAGTCTTTTTATAACCACCACGTGGCTCGTGGAACTCGAGGGAACCATCCCCCTCCACGCCATTATCTCTCACTCTCCTTCTCTCTCTCTCCTTCGGTCTTTTCCTTCACGCATCTCTCCCTTTCTCCGACTGTTTCCTTCCCTCCGGCGCTTCTCTAAGCCTTTCTCTTCATTCCCGTTGGTTAAACACTCGACCCATGAATGCTCATCCTACTGCTCACTCTGGACAGTGCTATTCCACAAACAAATACATCTGCCTATCCTTCTCTTATCGTGTCTCAGTCGTACGATTGGCTCCAATATTGCGTTAAGTGATAACATTATGACATGAGTAACGCACGATACGGTTTTGTGAAATTTGTTAACTGTGCGCATTAAAAACATGTTATCTTAGGGAAAGGTAAATATGCATTCCGCTGTGGTCGATTCATTTCCGTGGTTCTATGTGGTAAAATTAATTCTTATTCCTCAAGATCGGTCCAACTTATTTATTAAGCCAATACACTTTAGCAAACTCGGTGCATAAATGTTCGTACGGTCAATTAGGGGGCAGTCATTTTAGTTGATTTTCTAAGCGAGTACCGTTAAATATCCACAGATTCTTTCACGCACGTATTGAGATTGCAATTTCCTTTTGCACCTGATGCGAATGTTCGACAAACCGTGAGATATGAAAGTGGATATCGATGGAAAAGTATTCTTTACCAATAATATACTCGTAAATTTTCCATTGGCAATTTAGCAATTAGGGAAACGTCAATTAGTTAGCCCAGATCAGTAACTCCGATAATTAGTAGCCGATCGAGGAAACGGCTGGAGTATTTTTCCGGGGGGAAATGTTGTAGATAGATCGTCCCTGTTGCGATCGTTCGGCCGGCCGATGGTCTTATGCAGATGCAACGGGCAATTATCGTGTCTCTCGAGCGGCAACGGTGCGAACAGCCAGGCATTCTCCGGCCGAGCGAGATATGCGGCCGCTCTGGCGATCGCGTTATTAATGAATTCTGCGGTTTGGATTGACCGCGGGGCAGGCCAAGAGAAGGGGTCCCACAACAGCAAAGGAAAGCCCAAGACGAAAGAAAAAGGGAGAAGGCAAAATCAGAACCAACAACTGTTGAACCAGTACTCAGTGTCTTAAATCAGACGAGTACTATGCGTTTCGAAAAGTAAAACAGGGTCCGTCGTTAAGTCTGTCCCACGTAAAAGTATGCGCTCGTACGAGTCTAACGTTTTGTGATTTATTTGCCAGTGACGAAATCGGTGAGTTCTGCGGATTGGTTCGAATCGAAAAGAAGGACTGAGGCGAAAAGTAGAGCCGGAACGTGCATTTGCCGAACGAGTTTCGAACAGGATCGAAGAATAGGTGGCACGTAATATACGACGACGTTTATATTAATGAGAAATGTGCCTCCGAGGAGACACGTCGGGCCCAGCCGGCCGACGATTGGCCGGACGATCGGGCCGGCTTTCATTGTTATTATCGATGCGCCCTCGGCCCCCAAGACGGTCTTTTGCTTCTCGTGACCCGCCGTAACGATCGTCGAACAATCGTCGATCGTTAGGCCCGTCGGGAGATCGTTAAAGGTCCCCTGCTTCTCTTTATCACTGGGCACAGGTTATCGGCAAACGCAGTGTCGCTGCACACGGTTACAATGTCGAAAAGTAATCGAATCAGAGAAAAGAAATACCCTGTGTGTGTGTGTAAATTTGTTTTCCCGATAGGACACTGTATTTTCCCGAGGAGAATAATGTCAACGTCATCTTCTTTTTTGAGGTGGAAGTTCTTGAAAAGGGAACAGGAGGTTTACACCTTCGTCATTGGTCGTCGTTTCGTCATTCGAGAAGATTCGTTGATCGATGGACCCGTGGTTTCTTACGTGTCGGGCTTTGCCGTTTCGCAAAGGGTCGGGGACATAATAGGTCCGTTTGCGGCCATAATAGCGGCGCACAATGACAGCCATTGGGCTACAAAATACTTTGGGTCATTAACGGCGGTTAATGCCCATGACAACGACTTACCGTCGTCTATAATTCAGTTTCTATTGCGAGCCCGACGCGAGGTGCAAAGTTCCGTAATTTACAGCACTGCAACTATGACGCGCGACGTTGAATCCCGTAATTTACGGCGATGCAACGGCTCGTCGACGCATGCCAAGGTTTCGTCCGAGCGTTTATTTATTTTCGAGTCTCGTGGGAAATTCTGAAAGCGGCCGGGAGACCGCCGTCCGATTAGATAAAATCCCAGAGTAGTCCGCGGTATATTCCATTAGCACCGATTCTAAGCCATTCCATTAGCTTACAATTTTCCCCCATCATCTCGATTTTCTTTCTTTTCGGCTCCGCGCATCGCTTCCCGATACAATTTCGCATTCCGCCACGTAGACCCTGGCCTTCTCACGTTTCCGCGTTTTAATCGCATATAAATCGTCCGTGTTTATCATCCGTGAAGACTAATCCGATCGAACGTGTCAACTTGCCCCAGGATTACCTCCATTTTCCCCAATTTCGCATTGACCGATTTCTCGCGTAATTGCAGGGCCGTTGTAATTTTTCTTCGCGACTAGAGCGCATGCGCGAGATTCCTGGCGCGAATCTCCCGCGAGCTACGAACTCGAGCGTTATCGTCCATCGGAATGGATCGCTCGGGGGATAATTGAGCCAGGTGGCTTGGAACTTTTCCTCCCCAGCTCGGAGGATAGTCTCCTCGCGGAGGAACGAACCGAGGAGTTGAATCGCGAGAGCGACTGACCGGCGAGTTTCTCGCGAAAGTCGCGCGCGCGCGAGCGCAGATCGGCTACCGTTATCGATCGTCGCCCGTCAGATAAACGCGAAATTATGAGATCCATGGATCGTACGTATATCTGATCGCCGATGCGTGGAAGCAGGTTAATTGGAATCGTACTCGCGTACTCGACGTTGAAATCGATCATATAGCGGTCCCGGTGCAGGGCCCGGCGATCGATAAAATTATGACGAATGGCACCTCGTGACGAGCTCTTAAAGACGTCGCCGGCGAACCTCTCCCCACCCCCCGCAGGCCTCATCGAGAAATTGGGTTACACGGTCGACGAGCCGATCCTGCAACTGTCCGTCGATTATCGATTGTACAGCAACGGCTTTTTCCGCCGGACGCGGAGAGATTTTCTGTCTCGTTACAGGAACAGTCAGAGCTCGGTAATTTATTTACAAGCGCGATGTATAATTTGTCCCCTCATTACTGTCCAGCCCGTAAATTTATGCGCGCGTCCTGCCTGCGCGAAATAATTGCCCTCAAGTGCAGAGAATCGCGTGAAAAATCGATGAGACTCCGGGGGAGGGGGCGTGTGGCGGCATTGGAAAAATGTTGAGGAATGTGTTTTGGCATTGAAATTCGTTCGATACTCGAACCGCGTGAGGTAGAGCGTATGACGAAAGAGTTTTTGCTCGATTTATAAAATGGGTGGTCCTCTCTGATAATTAGGTCACGGAAGAACGATCCGTTATGACGGCTCGATGACGAACGACCGACGTTGCCAGCGGCGCACCTCATTCCTCCCCCCTCCTCCCCCCTCTCACCACCGTCTGCACAACCCTCGCTCAATCCGTCCCTCTCTGTCCCTCTCATTGCCTCGTGTTCCTTTTTCGCTGTCGACTCTATCCCGGGCTCTCCTCGTCACATTGCATCGCAACACAGCTAAATCGAGCCAGTTCCAATTTTCACGTGGGTTATACGCGTTCGACGGCGTTTCGGAGGTGACAATAAAATCACCTGAAATTATTATCGACGGCGCAATAGCCGGGTTCGAGGGATAGAGAGGGGAGAGAGAGAAAGAATGAGAAAGAAAGAGAGAGAGAGAGAGAGTCAGAAGGCATGCCGTGCGGTGCACGACATTCGTCAAACGATCGATCCATTCCCGGCGACCATCAATCAACCGTGTCAGAAATAATCGATCAACGTGACAATTCGAAGCTGAGTCGCCGGTGCTGGCGAACCAGAGCAAACACTAAAGTAACCAATCAATCAAGCCCGCCGGTCACGCGTCTTCGATGCGACTACGTAATAGACCGACTTGCGTTTGTCGTTTGCGCTCATCTCCGCGGCTCGTCCGTCCAATTCGACCCAAGTTCATGAGTTCGCGCGCCTTGGGGATACCTCGAAAACAACGGCGCAAAGCCCGTTCGATTAATTTACGGATTAGCCGATCGATCATCGTGTCCGGAAGAACGTTCAAGGGGGATTCGAGCATGTTTATTCCCTTCATGAAGGACATAGTTGCAGATAATAACGGGGAAACGGAACGTTGCGTTTCAATGGTCAGCCGTTTAAAAGTCTCCCGGAGAATTCTGTCGTCGTGTCGTACACTTCATAGCGCATTGGGCCTGACGATTCATTACTTGGAGCCGCACTATATCTTCTCGTTGTTATTCCTATCTCGAGATTGTCATGTTATTTCACAATGGCCATGTCGTACGCATTGCTCTATCTGCGCGGAAACGACACGGCGATCGTGCTGTACGTTCACTCGTTACAAGCTGCCCTGAAAAGGGCAACAGCTTCGCCGTCGACTCCACCCAACGTCGTCGACGTCGGCGTCGTGGTCGTCGTCTACTAGAGACTCAAGATTCGTGTCCTCGCGAGGCACTGCCACGTTATTTCCTCATCTCTCTCTCTCTATCTGTCTTTCTCTCTATCCCTTACAGGTCCGTCCCCTCTCCTCCTTGGCTGCCCACGTGCGCGCGTTAGCGAGACCGTGATTCACCGGTTCACACGCGACTTCGCGGTACCGTTACACGTGTGTGGGCACACTGGTTACACACGTGCACCCCACGGGACAGTGCACAGACTGCACCGATTGCACTGGATACGCGGCACTCGTGAGTAATGCGCATACGCGTGCTTCGCGGTCTCTCGGCGTCTCGCTCTAACCGATGCGCGGGTGGAAAGCCAAGGGGGGGAAGGCAGAGACAGCGAGAGAACAGAGGAAAGGAGACGGACGAGCAGACAGAGCGAGATATCCTCCTAGTTTCTCCGGAGAATGCCGTTCGTCAAGAGGAGAGAGTGATCTACGGTCCACTGGGCTCTGTATTCCCTCTGCAAACCACCAACCGCCTTGATGTAATGCACACAATTATTACGCACTGTTATCACCCTCGTCTACCCCCGGCGAGCGTAATAACTGTATACACTTTACACCGAGACCTATGCCGAAAAGAAGAGTTATGCGTCTGCCCACGCATCTACCCTTTTCATCGGCCTTCATTTACAACTGCACAAATTTATCACAATTCCATGCTCCTCTATACACAGAGAACAGAAAACTACCTGACCCACGGAGGAGTACGACTGTACGTATGACGCGTTTGCCAAGTGTCTAATTAGAAATTCTGTTTCTTTCCGCGTTTGCGCGTGAATTCTCACGCTTTCGCGCGACAAAATCCACCGGAGATGAGTCATCGTGGAACGTAGGATTTTGACTTTGGTAGAACTTTGCCGCGAGAAGACGCGAAGGTTTTCGCTGTTATCACGGTTGACGATAACGACGACGATTGCCACTTCGACTGGCCGAGGGAGGTTTGATTTCCAAAGGCGAAATTATGAGAAATGACAATATATTATCCGTTTATACGATACGCGCGTGGATCGCGAGTGATATATGGCGACGTGCCAACGTCGAGAAATGGTACCGCGATTCTCGCGAATTCTCTCTCTCTCTCTCTCTCTCGCGCGCACTCTCTCCGTGGCTTTCCCTCTGCGTTTTCCGTCGCGACTCGCATAGCGGAGTACTTCTGTCACGCGAAATCTGGAGGGCAGTGATGTGAGTAATCCGCCGAGTGATTCACGGAGGAATTTTTCTGCGCGGCGAAGGCGCGAGCGGATTTATTGCCCGACGACGCGGAGTTACCGTTGTTGCCGCGTCTCAAAGTTTCACTGTCACAATATCCGAAGCTTCAAAGTAAAGTGGCAATCTTACGAGGACCGTCGCGGCCTTAATGCATCGCGATAATTCTGCGGCTAAATTGTACGCTGAGTAGCGTCTTACAATGCCGCTCATCTCCGGTTAGTAATAACGCATAGAAGGCTTGGCACAATTTAGGCCGGATTCGTGTACGTCTAATTTATATATTCCTCGTCTTATGAATAAAATATAAGAAGGTAGAGCTCACGCTAAGCGCGTTAAGAGTCCTGCAATATTTACAATACACGCACCTGCTCCTTTCGGTAGAGTAACGTTCATTAAAACTATCGTGATTGCCATACATTATACGTCATTGCGTCTGCACGTTTCTCCGAGCGACAATAATTGTATGATGGATGTGACGAACGGTGCTTGTTAATATTCATTAACGAAATTACAGAACTGTGCGAATGGTAAATATATGCAACCTCGTTTGTCCGTCCAGTTAAACTGAAGATATTGACCCTCTCGAAGGGCCCTCGACATGCACACGTGCACAAAATAAAGGGGTGAGAAAGGAAGGGAAGACTATCGGGCGACACTCAGCTGCCGTCGGTCGTAACTCACAATTAATGAATTAGCAAGACCGAATGCATAATTCGATACGTGTGCTCATCGCTATACGCAATCTCTTATCAGTGACAGTCTTATTTTTGATCATCCAATTTCCTTATGCAACTCGCATATCTCGAGGAAAAAATCTGATCAAATGGCGATTATCGTTCGTAGAAACGCGATAACGATGATCGCAAATAGCGGTGGATCCCTGGGAGAAGATCGATTTAGCAACTTTCGCCGAGCGGAGGGAGACAAGTGGATGAGAACTGCAGTACAAGCCGGCGAATCGGAGAAGAAGAAACAACACGACGAATTACCCGACAGTGGTATGCGCTCGAGTATGTTAATCTCGTGTAAGGCGTAACTTACGGCGAAACCGCGTCAGCTTGGCAGCTGCTTTGATCGATGCGACGCCCGCGAAATACCAACGGCAGATCTGTATCAGGAGCAAAAGGTCAACAGTTTTACGTGCATTGAAATACCCCAAAGGCGCGTGAGGCGTATAAAATTCACGCTGCGCCTAAACCACGCAGCGAAACGAAGCTCGGTGAAAACGACAAATTAATACGTCGGATAATGGCGTGATTGCGCGAAATCGAAGGCCGTCGATCCGATGAAACGCAGGACCGGCCGAAAGGCAGGCAGAATCGAGGTAGGGTTTTTCGCCGGGCGATTCGCGGCTACGGTGGCGGTCGAGCTCGTTATCGATAATTAAAAATTGTCAAACGCACCTCGGCGCCGGACATGGAGAGAGCGCATTATGACCGGCTGCAAGTAGCCCCGGGGTAGTAGCCGCTCGGTGGACGATCGAAGGCAGAGGGAGTGAGGCGGCAGAGGGCTTGGGGATGATCATTAGCGAGTGTATTATTACGCGCTGGATATTAATTGATTTTGAAAATACAATTTTCTGTACGAACGATCAAAACCCCGTGTATCCCGCGGAGTTTATGGGGCCTGGGCCCTCTTTCGAGCGGTCGTTTCTCGTCGACGGGAGAACAGAGTGCCGCGGGGTCGTTCGTTCCACCTGTATACATCATCGGCACACGCCTGCAGCGTTTGCTTTTCCCGTTTAAGCCCCCGCCCTCTCACATTATCCATCCTGCCAGCGCCGACGACGCAATATTTATCACGCTGGATACGCGTAATGAACATATACCCCGCGCACCGAATCCGTTCGCTTCATACACTCCCATAAAATATGAAGGAATCACTTGAGCTCGTGCCTCTCCCCCCTCACCCCTCTGAATGTTCCCACCGGCGTGAAAAAATCTTGGCGTCAAATTAGGTAGCCGCGTGGATGATGATCGACGGGCCGAACACATACGGGAAATTCCAGGCCCCGATGGCGGCGCGATTTGACAGTTGGACAAAGAGATACGCGTATTAAGCGTTTTTAATTCCCCGCCATTGCCGTCGTGTACACGCATAACGTTGGTTGTCGCTTTAACCATTGTATTTATGACGCGGAGACATGAGGATCGCGGAAACGCCGATTGCGCCCGGGTTTCCGTGCGGGCGTGCACGCGTCGGGAACAAAAAACGGGATAGTCAGATCAAAAGGTATATAACGCATTGATCGTAACGCGAAAGTGCAACGATAACCTTTCGTGGTCATCCGTCGTGCGGAGCGCGATTGCACACACACGCGGAATCGGTGCGTGAAAATGGAAATCGAGCGAAATGGATTCCCTCGCGCGGAAACTGCCACGGGGGTGAGAAGGAGGGAACGACAGGGCGCAGGTTACCGACGGGAAGAGCGGTGAGGAGGGAGGAAGGAGGGGGAATAAACTCTGTAGCAGCGGGTCGCGCCAAATTAGCGGCGTATCGGCAACGTTTAATAATTTTTACTTTGAGCGCCAACGGTAACGACATATTTTCTCCATACGCTCGGCACTTCTTTTTACGCCCGTGCAATGATACAATTAATTACCGCGCAACAGTTTTCCACTTTTAATGCCGGCGTTTGTGGCCCTGCGTAGCCCGGGAATTTAAACATTGTACTCTGCCTTTTAATTAGCTTTTTTCCGAGGTCAATTGAAGGCCACGTTTAACGCAGGACGCAGCGTCGTTTATCGTTGTAATATCATTGCGATGCAACAGTTGTACCCCCATACGTCAATGAATTCAAAGGAATCTCGCTGTTGCGAGATTGTAATTGCGACTGAAGGAATTTATAGATTCGGTGAGAGGCAGTGGGAGGATTGAGCGTCGGTTATACGAATAATTTAAGGCGGTATAAAGGCGCACTTACAAAGCACGAGCCCTTTGTTAACGTCATTAGCGAGTACGTAGGGGAAATGTAGTCTACGGCGGTTCATCCACGTTGGCTGACGCGTGCGAGACGATCCTCGGCCCCGTTCATTGAAAAGCTCGCTTGAGTACACAGCCAGAAGCGCCGCGTGCACGTTTCCCTCCTCTTGCCCCTCCCCGCTACCTCACCGTCGGTCTTCCTTCCACTTGCCGGTTTTACAGCCACCGGAGGAGCCATTCGTTTACCTCGGTAATAATCTCGTCTTTCTACTTCGAGGCCCTTTGTACTTGGCGACGGATAAATGTCCGGCGCGCGTACCTTCTTTACGATCGTGCGAGACTTTAACCGCGCACGTAACGCCCCATCCACGTGCGAATGAGTCCACTGACGAGGCCGAAACTACCGTCACACGTTGACCCTGTCGACGCCTCCTCCGTCTCAGCGATTCCTGGGCCGATGTCAAAGGTCGGAAAGCCAAGCGTAACGAGGTAACCCCTCACGTCAGTAGGCTCTGTTGCGGGTCTGCGGACTCAATGAGGTAGGTGTACGAGCTAATCTTAAACCTACCTCGACGACCCGTTGGGACTGACGAGGCAATATTTCAAATTTCACCAAACCCTTTCGACAAAAGCCACGGACCTTTTCTGGTAAACCAAAATATTGCGCCACGCGTTTGGATAATGTCGGTTAAAGATTGTCGGTCAAAGCATTATTGCGGTAATTGTAGGAAGGTGAAAAAATGATGTAGCATTATTGGCACACAGTCGATTTGACTCGGGAGCTCGAAAACGTTCTTGGAAAAGAGAACCGTATTCTTCGATATTACGTTCTTTGTACCTGTCAGTAGCAAAGTCATAGCAAAGGGTCGGATTTACTCGACGTGCCTTGGAGTTTACTTGCGACGCGAGGAAGGGGAAGGAGGAAGGGGGGAGGGCAACGCGCAAAAGAGACGACAGAGGGGCAGGGAGATAGGGAAACGTAACGGCGCGCGGGGGAGGGAGGAGGGGGCGGAGAAGGGACACAGAGCCCCCGAAGGCCCGAATATCGATCTCATACATAATTAAATACCAACCGAGGCAAAGCATCACAAAGAGAGCTTACTTCAGCTTTGATCTGCTGACAGACGGGCCCCGTCATCGCGGACTTCAATAGACGGTACTGGAATCGCGGGGGTGTGCTATTGGCACGTAAATGTGTGTGTGTGTGTGTGTGTGTATGAACGCGTGTATTTCTACTCCCGCGAGTGCTCGCGTGCACCTGCACACACGTGCAGCTGTTTACAAGGCAAGACGACTGGCGTATTGGCATAGGAGCGCGCGGTTATACGGCGAAACGAATGCCTGGCGAGGGGCAAACACGCGCGCGGCTCACTCTCTTTTGCATTTCGCATTAACCATCTACGAGCGAGAGCCCATAGGCAGGAACTAACGAACGCT
This sequence comes from Hedychridium roseum, assembly GCA_963989215.1. Taxonomy (NCBI): domain Eukaryota; kingdom Metazoa; phylum Arthropoda; class Insecta; order Hymenoptera; family Chrysididae; genus Hedychridium; species Hedychridium roseum. The sequence goes on along the minus strand of OZ022310.1, from coordinate 7,750,096 downwards.
CGAGGGTCTCCCGCGCGATCGGCAAAAAGCACCTAAAGACGGTACACACACGCGCCATTGACGAACGGTCCTTTCGAAGGCGTGTGCACGCGCGGCAACGGCCCTAGGACAAAGCCCATTACAATTACCTTCCTATCAGCGGCACGCTCATTATTCCACGGAACTGTAACGAGCGAGGCAACTTTTGACCGCAAATAACGTGCCGCTGGATAATGCGAGACAAATGTCAAGCTGCATATTTTAGCGCGCCGATGATCAATAGTCGATCCTCCAATGAATGCATGACTCTACGAACAAGATTAACGGGACTGCGAAATGACACGGGAATGCAAATAAATTCATCCCATCAATGACATCGGCGATGCTCGGCGGAATGCGCGTTTGCGCCCATTACAAATGACGTATATGTTTAATGCTATGCGTATTTTCATTATGAATTAGCCGGCCGGGAAATTGATTCCGGTTTCGAGCCAATCGCACGCACACTACGTGTTTCCAAACTACAAAGGGGCGTAAACACTAGACGATGTGATTGAGTTTTCGTGACGGGGATACACGCTTCAGTTCCCTCTGATCCTTTCACCCGCAACCATTCGATGGCTTTTGCGCCAAATTTATCGATATTCGTTTATTCCGCGCACTTACTTGATGAGTTCGTTTTATTACCTCGCACGTTTTTAATTGACCACAGCGCTGCTGATATTTATGGCCTCTTTTGAAATGGCCCTTCGAAAAAGTGATATTCGTAATCTTCATGGTAAAGGCAATTGGCAAAGGTCGATGAACCGATATCACAAGTCTATTGAAACATGTATTGCGTCGAATGTACAAGCAAAGAGGCCTGTCATTAGCATAATGCAATATTAATCTCTTTTTGCCTCTTGCATATGTGTTAAACATGAATTGTAAAAAATTCAATAAAATAAAACTAGAGTACATGTGATGCGAGGCAAATCTTTCCGTGAATGCTTTTATAGTTAATCGAGTTCAGAGAATCAAACAACTCAGGAATGCAGATTGTCACGATCCCAGGGTCGTTTAGAATATTTAACTGAATCGATCAAACGCGGCTAGCAAAAAGGTCACTGTAGAAATGTGTTTTCATCCGCGCACGGTACAATAGTATAATTGCAATCACAGTGTGAAGTAGAACAAATGGTGAACCTACGACAGGCCTCGAATATTCATTGATTGGGTTTTTGATTCATTAACCCCCCTCCCCCCTCTCTCTTAAGTGTCTCAACTGCACTGTTTGACTTCAAGGAGAACGGATATCACGTAGCCGCGATTCAGAATCGTAGACTGCAATAATTTAAAGCCATTGGCAGGTGATGGCGTACGCTCTTCACATTCACTGCGCAGCTCGGTGTGCAGTCGAGCGAGCGTGGTAAATAATTCAAAACGCAAACACTCGGATAAAGTATTTTCCCCGATCGATCGTCATACGCCGACAACGTGAATGAGAAGAACACCTCGAGCGCCGTGGGCGTGGGAAACTAATTAATCGAAACGAACCAGAGGACTTCTGCCCTCGCACGTGCGTCAGTTAAGGCACGAACGAATCCTAGCACAGGATCGCCGGAATAACGATACATAATCCCCGGAGAAATCTCACAGGAGGCCGGAGTCGTGGCTACGATGTTTTCAAGGAAAAGTCGTCGGCGTATGTAGAAAGCAAAAGGCATGGAAACGCGCCGTACGCTTCGTACGTGGCGGGATGACACATGGGTTTTTACTTAGCGACATGACGTCAGTGCACGTCAGTGGCATCAGTTGTCAAGTTCCGTGGAAAGACGACGGGTCGCCGTGGAAGGCGAGAGTTTGCCGTAGAACCCCGGCCGAATATTATCGTCCGATAATGAATAGGCCAATTTCGCGGCGAATCGAAATTCACCGTAGAGAGGGGGGGGGGGAGGATGAGCAATATTTATACACGACGAGCACCGTCGGCGTCGTGCATGAATTCACAATCGCCCCGTCGCCCGATTTAATCGGCCCGCGCGCCGCTGACGTCACGCGCGCGCCTTGTTTCAAGCAGGTAAATTTCGCCCGGTGCTGACCCATTAAAACTTCCGACGGATGTTTATTTATACGCACCGCCCGGCTGTTTACCGTTCATTAGCATCCTAGTACCCTCGGCCGATACTGCCGCGTAGCGGACATTCCTTTTTTTTTTCTTTCCCTTTCCCTGTACGCATGACCCGCATGAAAAGAAATTACGTGAACGTTTCGGTGCACCGCGCGTTTTGTCGTTCCATCGGTTCGACGCTGAGTGAAATTTGGAAAAGGAGGCAAAACGACGGCTGTCGGCCACTCAAACGCCAATCGAACGGCGCTCGAAACGAACAAACGGACGGCAGTAATTTCCAAGCGACTGCAACGAGGTCGTGTCAATACGTATAACTCCTTTTTTTTTCTATTCCGTACGATCCGTTAATTCGCGCGATCGATTACGATTAGAGGAATCGTAACGCGAGACTGATAAAAGTCGATCGTCAGCGGTGCTTTTGTTCGGGAACCAGTTTTATCTTTTCCGATTACGCATTAAGACACGCATAAATGCCAGGATGATGAATGACAACGGTCTTACGAGGAAGGTCATTATCAATTCGGATTTCTTATTCTCAATATTTTTCCTCCTCGTGAATCACGGCTGTCGTAATAATAGCCTTCCGATCCAAGGACCGAATGCGAATGGTCAATCGTAAATATCGCGCAACGCGAAAACACGAGCCCGTCCGTAAGATCCGCGAGATTCTGTCGCGCCTTTTCCGATGGGGAATTTTTACCCAAGTGCAAACAACGAGAACGTCCAAACACAGCTGACCGAGCTACACACTCGCGCAATCCCGTCTACGGGAAGTATGAATAACGAAAAATACCAGATACAAGATTAACCGCGCGTCGGATTACCACGAGAATAGATTCCGATTTAACCGATATGATTTGCCGGCGTGCCAGGTGCATCGATGTGTCAACGAGTATTTTAAGCGAGTGTTTATTTCCGGTAATTTTACCGCCAGACCCAATATACCAACTTAATTCTTCACGCACGTGCAAAGGACGTCTGAACACTGATGATCGTTAAACACCGGTCTGTCCGTAATACAGGTTTCTCGATCGGGAGTGACGTTTCGTTGCACGTTTCGGAGTAACACCGTGGCGTTTTCCCTTTCGACGCAAGGGACACGAGGTCAGAGGTCGGGAACACACGAGGCCGACTCCGGCGTGTTCCTCGTGCCGAGGAAATCGCTGCAATTTTCTATTGAAAGTCGCGGAAATTATCCGAGTCGGCCGATTCACTGTGAGAAACGACGTGAAACTGATTGCCCGTACTTTGCAGTCACTTCCGCAACTTCCTAAGGAATGACCAAGGGAGGGGAGGGTACGATCCCTGCTGTCTTTTGGCTTTCGTGGGAAACTCACCAAGGAGTAGTGGTATCCGTTGCGTGGGATACGTGAATCTCGTCTGGCGACTAGCGCCGACGATGCGTCAGGATCGCAGAGCCGTGCCAGGATCTTCGTAGCGGCAGGACATGCACGGCGTCGAGACGGCGGGCATCGTTCCGCGGCACCATATCACCACATCATTACCGGAGAAATCCAGGCACAGGTAACCGAAGGATCAATCGGCCAGGACGGTCACACACTTTCTCGATCCTCCCTCGCTCCGAGGCGGCAAGTTCTCGTAGCACTGCTGAGTATTTCGCCGGAGTATATTTCCCTCGGCGGAGATATCATCCGTCACTCTCCGGGGTGGGCGGAGGAACTCAACTTCCTCGGCGATCACAACAACATGTTTCCATTTTCTCGCGGCGAGCAGGATTCCTCGAGGTTTCGTCAAACTCGCCGAGCTATCTCGACCGTGGGTCCACAATATCGCGTGGCGATCCAACGATCGACCAATAATACCCGCTCAACGATCCTAGTCCCGTCGTACGCGCGGGATTTTACCGTGACGTTTGGTAAGCGCGAGGAATTCGTTGGATCGTGGTGAAGACGACAGTACGGTTTACCGCGATTACGTGCATTGCCCTTTGGACGGGACGAAGGGACGAAGCGAAGACCCTCCCACAACGGCAGCACGTGGCGCACTGACGGCTCCGCGGTCATCCTCCCCACCTCTGCCCCCTCCACGCTACGTCGTCTCGACGGCAGAGCGGCGGCGGTGTCGGCGGCTCCGCTGCGCCCTCTACCCCCCTCCCCTCCGTAGGTACCCGTAGTTCGACCCCTCTCGCGACGGCTCAGCCCGTCTCTCTCGCTCCCTCCCGCCGCTCGCCGGAGAAAGAAGACGCCCCGCGCCCCACCCCTCCTGGCCCTGACCTATCCCCACTACCCTACACGCCGGACACCGCCGTACTTCTCTCTTTCCCCACCCGTGCCCATTCCACCCACGCCCCCATCCCACTCTCCTCGAGTTCCACCGTACCCCTCTCGCTCGCGCCAACTGCGCTCTGTCCTTTTCCTTCTATCGTCTATCTCCTCCTTTTTTCCCCGTCTCCGTTACTCGTGGATGCTTCTCGATCGGCGCATCTTCGTCTCGCCGGCGTGCGGACCTCGGTGTTGTTCTCCGGGCTTCTTGCCTACCGTCCTTTTTCTCCGCTCTGCTCTGCTCCTGCTGCCGATGCCTGGCACCTTACTTTTCGCGTCTTCGCTCCTCTGCTCCGCTCTGGCCGCTCTCGTCTCGGCCCGTCCATCCATCCGTCTTCCCCGCGAGAGCTAACGCACAGCGCACTTCTCATACGCTTCTTCACGCCTCTCGTCGCGTAACTCCGTGCACGTCTTTCGGCCCACACCGTCGACCCTGAGTATGCACTTCCGCTTGTATCGGCCTCAAGTGCGTTGCCCAGGTATTTACGCGTCATGATACTCCCGACGCACGCAGGGTTAATTGTAAGTTCACGCAGTCTAGCAGAAACAAATGTTACAAACTCGCGCGAAGGTACTATTTGCGTTGAACCTAATTACGGTGCGAGGATTTTAAAACTGTAATCGGATGAGTTCCTAAAGCTGAGAACTGTCCAAGTTTCGTGTAAATTTTAGTCAATGTCTCTGACCCTTAGAGAATATCGTAAGACAGACATAAAGGTGTATAAGCCATACGTGAAAGCAGCGAGGATTTATCGCGGCAAAGTGCGTAGCGAAGGAGTAGTAACCCCATATTCAGGTTTCAGCAGGTTTCAGTGCCGGCGAAGGGGCCCAGTCTTGGCGGATGAAAGGCGATATACGACTCGTAAAGGGATCTCGACCCCGGGGCCTTATCGAGGGAATATCGGCCTTCGACAGCGCCAGGATCGTCCGTAAAGGGGAGTTCATAAACGCGGATACGCGCCGGTTCGGCGGATCGTCAGCAATTGCGTAATCCGTCGTGGAGCGATCTCATTAAACCCGCGGATCGACTAACAACTCGGATTTACCGGGAGGCTTAATGCGATTTACTTAATAACGATTTATCGCAAACTTAAAGCGCCGTTTGCGCTCGTAAATATCCCGGCAGAGACATTTATTACTTCGACGTAACCGGAGCCTATACGCGCACGCGGACGAACGAGTCTCCTCAGTCCAATTTCCGAGATCTGTTGCCCGGGATTTTACAGCCTCTCTCTCTCTTTCTCTCTCTGTCTCTCTTTCTCTTCTACTCTCGCATGACGGATGGGAGATTACGTTAATTCCGGAGCGAGTCAGTGGCCCGCGCCGCAATCCTCCCTCCGGCGCGATATTCGACGCTCGTCCGCGGTTATCTCCTCGTCGATGAATAAGTTAATCGTCAGTCCGGTTAACTCTTCCCTGGCCGACGCGGATTTCGTTGCCCTTCTTTGTCACGCGACGGGCCGCGATTTGCAATTCAAATTCCTAGCGACTCTGGTAAAGGCCGCGGCAGAGTCGCGAACGATGAAGACACCGAATTCGCGCTGAAATCTGCGGGTCTCTTCTTTCAAGAAACCGCCGAGGCTTCGGCTCGTGAATCGTAAGTGATCTTCCCGAGTGAATATTTTTAACGGCTCGTTTTATCGCGCCGTATCAATCATTCGTCTTGAGCTCGGCACTCGAGTGGCTTGGAGTGGGCCAGAGTGGGTGACTAACAGATACGTCAGGCGAATGACTGTCTCTGGTCGTGTGGTAATCGAAAAAGCCGATAGTTTAACTTTCTATCTGGCATGGTGACCGTGTCTCTCGTTAGCACGGGGAATTTAAATCAACCGGTAGCGGCGCGACAGTCGTGAATTAAGCGTGGAACGCGGAAAGTAGGTAACCGCTGCTCGCCATGAAGAAAACGTAAATCCTAGCGTCCTCGTCATTGCGGCAGAAGGAAAACGGTGACGACGATGAAGACGCGGGAGGTTGGGTCTCTGGATAGACCCGAGAAGGGACAGTCCGTTCCCCCTCCCCCTCCCGCTCTTCCCTCGCCCTCAGCCGAGGCATTAGGAGTTCGGTAATAAATCTCGTTGAAAAACACATACGCAGCCGGTTGGGTCTTTCTTTCTCTCTCGAGCTTCCAGGCAGGTCTACTCCTCTTCTCATCCTGCCGTCTATCTAGCGCGGCTCGTACATCTGGCAGAAGGGAGAACACGGACCAGCGAGCAGCCGAGTAAGATACCAGGGCGAGAGGTGAACGCTAGGGAAAGGGCAAACGAAGGAGAGCGACGAGGACACGCGGTGCCGGAGGAGGACAGAAGTCGAATCGAAAATGTCGGTGAATGAGTAAAAATAGAAAAGGTGAAGTAGACGATCGAAAGGGGTGATGGGGAGGAAGGGGGGGAGTCGACGACGAAGGTGCAGATGAGGACGTCTGTTAGTAGCGCATTAACCGTACCTTCCTTTCGTTGCTTCGCACGGTACCAACATGCTCGGCATGATCTATGCACGACATGCAAAACCTGCTGTCACGGTTTCCTTGATGCATCGGTCCTCACCTGACCCGACAGTCTGTCCCTGCCCCCTTCCATCCCCTCCCCCCCCCGTCCCCTGTTACTCGGTTGATCCGGTGGTACCGATGTCTCCCTTTCCTCCGGCTCGACCTTCTTCCCGCTTCCGTCCCCTCGCCGGGGCCCGGTGAAAGCGCGTTCTCGCGGAAATCGCGTGCACCCACGTGCACGTAAGTCAAGCGTGAATCAACGAGATTCGATGCAGCTGCGACAGTCCGGCGATAAAGCGTCCGCAGACGGAGAACAGTGCGGCCGTGAGTCGAGCGGAGAATTTGCAACGCACCTGCGGGCCAGTCCTACGGGTAAATTCATTTGCGGAGGATTCGAGCGGAGAGATGAAAACGGACGAACGATGACGAGCCACAGTTTTCTCCTCCTTAATGCGTCCCGTGTGATTGTTTCGCGGCTGACAATGAGAGTGTCCGACTGACCGACAATGGGAGAAAGGTCCCCATAATCGTGTCGGTCGGCTTGGCTTTTACGGCCAACGCGGCCACGTTATGTCGAGTTTTCGGCCGAGCCTGGACGGAAAGGTAATTTCTCGGATTTTGTGTTCGGAGGAAACTTAAATCACGAGCCAGCGAGAAACACGCACGGTGATTTACGATCGATCCAGGTGGTATTTCGGCCCGGACGTGTATAATTCGAAACCTTGTACCCATCGGAAATATTCGAGCCGATCCCATCATGCCGGGCATAAATCGATCGGGGATATTCTAAGCAGCCCCATCACGGGCCGAATAAATCGCCTCCACGGCGACACATTCGTTAGAAACGAGTGACATAAATTTCAATGTAATAGCAGGATTCTTTTTAATGCGTAGAATGACGGCCCCTTGATGTTCCATAATTCTACGAGCTTTCAGGAATTTCCACGTCGGAGACATTCTCTTAATTTATATCGACTCGTCACTCACGGGCACGCAAGTGATGCAACTTCACAATGTCTTTCACGTTGTATCCGCTAATACGAACATATTAAAGGATTTTTAAATCTTCTTTCCCTCGGTACACGCCGTAAGAGCTATTCTCCCGGAAACGATCGGCCGATTGGGAATTTATCGCGAGTAGTTGGCTCGATCGAATCCCGCGCTCCTACGGAGAAATACGTCGGTCTCATCGGTGCACGTGGACAGCGGGGACGAGGATTGCTCGAGATTCGTGCCGCAATTTTGGGCGTAGAGCTTTCCGAGACATTGAAGCCGAAAGGACTCCGGAGGCGTTTTTACTGCGAGAACGAGGGGGCAGGGGGATTCGTGGAGGGCCGAGGGTTTCGCGGCAAGTAGTAGGTGCCTGGCAGGAAGGTGACTGCTTCGCCGGGGGGGAAACGGCGAGGAGAAGAAGGAGGGGGGCAGGGGACAAGGGTGGCGGTCGAAGGGGAGCGCAGGATATAGGATCCGGCGCGAATAGTACGACGATGGTTACATTCTACGGATCAGAGAGCTCGATAGCGTGCCGAAGTCAAGGCGAACGGCAATAAATCCATTTTTCGTGAAGGGTCGGTCGAGGGGCGAGAGCGAGCCGGGGTCTGATTAGCAGCCTGACTCGGCCGTACAGGATGACAGCCGGTGAGTTATAATATTGCCCATCCATCTATTTATCTACTCCATCGGTCCCACCCCTCGCCCCTCGCTCCGGTTCCACCCTCTCCCCCCTCCCGCTCCTCCGTCTCCCACGGATCCTTCTTTCGTCCTTCTGGCGCGCTTCTACGCGCCTCTTTTTCCCGATTTCTCTTCCCGCTCCTTGTTCCCACCCTGTGCGCCATTCCTTATCTTTCCACTTTTACGGGGCGCGCTTCTCGCCACTGCTCGGTGTTCCCCCTCCCCCCCTGCCCTTGGCCGAAGAATCGCTCTCCTCTCGGGCGACTATCGAAAACCGGCTACGTACCCTCATCCCCGGGCGCCGGGGTAAAAGCGAATAAATATAAATTAACCGGGGCATTTGATTCCCGCGGTGCAACGGGCAAAGGGGGAAATATCGGCGCGTCCCCGTAGCCGGTAACTCCTCGTAGCTGAATAATCCCTCGGAATCGTTGAGGAAAGAGGCCGGGGCCCGGGGAATCGTCCACGCGACTTACGGGGTTTCATCCGGACGGTACTTAAATCTCTTCCTAAAACTGTTTTACGATCGATTCGCCGGCATCGTGGCGTTACTTTGAAAATCCTCAGCGAAATTGCTCGGCCGGATTTTACGGGCGGTTCGAGAGTTCCCGGTGTTTCCCATTGTCGATGGGGTCGACGTTGCCGCTGATTTCTCATTCGACTACCTACACGCTCGGGACTCGGGCGCGATCGGTTATCCCGCAGCGGAGCGGAGGCGTCAAAAGCTGCGCCACGGAATTAAGCTCGCACGATATTGGACGGTCGCGTCGCAAATCTCCGCCGGGCGAAGGAAGCCGAGGACGGCGGGACACCTCTCTATACATTTTCAACTGGAAAGACGCGGCGTCCCGAACTTTCGACGGGAACCAGTTCATATATCTGAAGTATGGTCGCCATAAATAAGCGACCTGTCCGTTTGCTCTGTTCGCCCAACCCCCTTTAGTCGATCTTGCTCTCCATCCGCCCCCCCCCCTCCCTCCCTCCCTCGCCGTTCGTCCTTCTTCACTGACGTCCCACCTCCTCCCCCCCTTCTGGCCCCGGTAGTCCCCCTTGAATTTCCTGCAGCGGTAATATCGGAGCCATGCGAACCGAGCCAGTCGCCGAGGGAAGTACTTCGCCTCTGCCGGAGGAGAAGGAAAAATAGCGAATCCTTCCACTCCCTCCCCCCCTACCCGACGATCTCTTTTCTCTCCGTCATCGCCGCCACCGTCGTCGTCCTCGTCGTCGTCGTCGTCCAACTTCTTCGAGTGATCGTGCGTGTCAACGGCACTGCAGAATGCCGGGTTTGCTTGTGAGAGCGCGGGACACGGGCTACACGTTCCACGAAATCAATTCTTACGTTCGACATATTTCAAGCTGCCCGATCGAGACTGCACTTGCCACCGGGATCGATTCTTGTGATTGATCGCCCGTCTCTCTCTCCCCCCCTTACGGTCTTCTTCTCCTCCTCCTCACCGTTTATCGCGTCGCTGCATCGCGCCATTTGCACCACCGCTCGAATGCTCGGCAATTTTACGAGAAATAATACAACGACAGCGGGCACGAGAAATACAGCCCCTACGGATAGGCGAAAACATTTGACGCGACACGTCGATATTAATGATTCCATGGTTTTGCGCAGAGGCGGGGGCTGAGGTAGGAAGGTGCGAAGAAGACGTTGTAAGACCGGTAGCCGTTGGTAGAAAACGAGCGAGGTGCGTGGCTGTGGAAAGGAAGGTTCGTTAAGCGCAGTGATCGGCCGCGGGTCTGTCAATCGGCTCCGAGGGGCCCCTTCGTTTCTCTCTCCGGGGCCCCAAGATGGCCGCCACGGAGAGTGCATGCATGCATGCGGACCAGGAGGAAGGAGCGAGAAGGAAAGAGAAAGACACACGTACACTGCAGTCCCTGGCTGCTTGGCCGGCATCACCGACTTAGCATAAATCACTGCCGCTCTGGCCTCTCGCTCGCACGTTCGAGCTCCCTTGTTCGTTTCGTTGGGCTCCGCTCAATCGCCGGCCGGCTGCAGAAATGCGACCGTACCGCAAATACGGCTCCGTCTTTACGAAGCACGCGGCTTTACCTCTGTCGTCTATGATCCTTCCTCTGCGGTTTATCCAGCGACGTTGGAGATTTAAGGCGCGCTCGCTTAGCGTCTGCGGATTTCAGCCTCAAACCGCAACGGATCGCACGGCTATTAACACACGGTCACCTGTCCCCACGGCAAGGCTTTTTCCACGTTTTACTCCTCCAGAGTTCCATGTGCACGGGGGATGACGGTTTAGGAGCTGCTTAATAAGCCAGGACGTTGCGCAAAGTTGTACGAGTTTTACGGCGCTGAGGGGGTCATTCGGGGAAGCATTGGTTAGTCCCATTCTCTGCGCCACGTTCTTTGACCGGTGAAAATGTCAGTGGGTCCCCGGCGCCGTTCGTTCTGATTTCTGTCCGTCAGTGTCGGTCAGATTTACGAGACGTCGCGGGGCCCCACGGTGACGCCGGGGCCCGGGGGGCCCCGACGCAACAATGAAACCACGCCATTTGTCACGGAGGTGCTTCCTCTGCTTCTAATAAACGTAGCATCGTGTAGTCGTGCACCGTGGAGCACGGACCGACCTTTGCTTTTGCTCCGTGGATCGTGATCTCCGGAGCTGCCTTTTCTTTCGTTATTCTCCTCTCTCTCTCCCTCCCCCAGCAACGCTAGACCGTCTCCTCTCGTTGTCCCTCCGTCGCTTATCCACGGGAAGTCGCAGAGGCACAATAAAACGAATCGCGCCGAGAAAAACAGGGAAAGAGACGGACGAAAAGAAAGGAGAGAACCGCCGTACCGGGACGAAAGATGCCTACGTGTGTGCGTACACTTTCACGTTCGGACACAATGCGCCGGCCCGTCGCGGAATTGTAATACAAATTGTCGCTTATTCAGCAACATTCCCAACCGAGAAGACGCACTCGCTCGTCGACTCTGCCGTTCCCCGTAAGAACGAGAGAAATTTCGCAGCGTAAGCCTCCGTCCGATCGGAATACCTACTTCCCTTAACGTCCACATTCGGAATTACGACGACGCTTAACCCGTTTTCTGGATATCTTCGCTGCGTCGCTTCATTTGCATCTTCAACGTTCTTTCCGTTCAGGATTACTTTGACCGAGGATTACGATTAACAGGGCACAGATGAAATATGTTAAGAAGAACGTGTCGGACTCCTTCGTCTGTTCGTTAGGGTTTCGTGTAGAAATGATAAAGGCGAAGGTGGGGGGTGGGGGGAGGTTTGACGTGATCGTCGCGAGGTTTCGTGCGCGACAAGAGCATGATCGATAGGGGAGAAAGTTATGCACGTCGTGGCTGAGTATCGCACGACGAACGGACGTCGGCCGTTAATGATTCGGAGAATCAGCGTGACGAGGCCTCTCTCGGCGCATCAAACCGGCTAACTGCATTGCCCTACGAATTCGCGTGCATCGGCCGAAGCATCGAGACCGAAGCATCTGCCCGCTCGGCCAAAGTCCATTACCGCTGTCGAGCGATTCTGGCAAAAGTCGATCGAGCAAAAACGACGACAGCCTCAAAAACGTGCACATACTCCGCGGGTATGCGCGTAACGAATGGTCCGGGACGAAAAATGAATGACCGGAGATCGTCGCAAATCGTTTCCATTGGGAAGCCCGTGAATGTGTCGCGGTTCGTTAATCACATGGACGACCTCAAGAGTTCCCATGAATATCCTTCGATCGGCCGAATAAACGAATCGTCGCACCGTATCTCGGCCTCCCGGCTCGCCAGGAAGGACAACCGCTAGTGACCGGCATGTGTAAGGATCCTTCGATGCCGTTTCGTAGACACGGAGGTCATCTACGGTTCCCAGACGAGAGTTTCTCTCCTTCTCCCTCGCTCCCTCGTCTTCTCCCTGCCGAAAACGTCACGGCCGATATTTATGGCAAGTCGGAGGGAAAAGTGCAAGAGAGAGAGAGGGAGAAGGGGACGAGGGGTTCGACGCGAAACGGGGCTCGAGCGTAATTCTGTCAGCGTCACGGTTCCTCCGAGAAGGATACACCATCAAGGAGACGCAACAGTCGAGCAGAACTCGGCTCGACTTTTCAGGACTCTAAAAAAAAATTCCAGGACACAATTTTTGACCCCCAAAACGCTAGCACGAAAGACAAAGCCCTAAAGATATTGAGAAAACACCCTTTTCACGGACAATTCAACGAAAAGCCTTACAAAAGTTTATTTTTACCATCACTGTTTTCTCCCGTAATCGCCGTATTTTATCGTGGCATTGTTGTTTCGGAAAACGTCAAATTACGAAGCGGCGAGGTTGTCCTTTTTTTTTGGAAACCGGTGGAACTCGTTGGGTAAACAATTTTCCCGGTCTGGTATTAAAACGTAGTTTCGGTTAGTTTTACGAGAACGCAGCAATGGGTCCATCGAAGCTCGTACTTCGAGGAGGTCCGTTGAGTCGGGAGATTTATTGCTCGCCTCTCATAATAGGTATGAAAGCCGCCTTGCACATCGTGGGTGAGTTAACAAACCGTACACAATGACGCAATCTCCGAGTGTCGTCAGTTCACCCAAAGAAAAATCCTTTCTCCGTGAATTTCAACGGCAACAACGAAAAAATGAAAAACTGATTAGACAATGAACGAACTGAAATTGTTCGCGAGCGGGTCGCTAGATCGAGCGATTAATTAACGTTTAAATGATCCCCGGAAAAAAGGTGATCGTTCAAGATACGAAGCTAGGAGAGAATCGTCTGCCGCGGGGGAAAGTATCCTAGAGAGGAAAAGGATTCCTCGATGAAAATGTCGTAAAACGTTTTATAACGGGCATAAAGTGCGACGAAAGCGAGAGTGACCCTCGCTGTGCGAGAATGTCTCTACATATTCGTACAGGTGTACACAGAAAAGCGTGCAACTAAAACTTGCGGTATCGATTTAGACAGGTAAACTCGTTCCGTCCGAGTTTGCATTTCATGGCTTATATGTCCGTTTTACAATGCTTTCTGCCTGGTCAGCGTCTAGGCGGGTAAATTTACAACACAGTTTGCGGGGACCATCTTGGCGTACCATTATAATGCCAGCATACTTAGGTAAGGAAGACAGAGTGAGAACGACGCGGGCAGTCAAAATGATGGTAAATCAAATTCCATTGATTGCAATCGTCTGATATTCATTTCTTTATATTTCTCAAGCGGGTCTGGCCCGTTAGAAGGTGTTAAAAGAAGGTTAACGGCAGCACGGCGATGCGTGGCATATCGTGGGATATCAAAAGATTATTTACGATCGGCGCGAAGGCGTCGTCGTGCGGAAGTTGATAGGGGGAACTCGCGAAACAATAACTTTCGCCACCTTAATGAGCAATTTAAATGGACGTATGGTGGATTGCGCGGGGAGGCTATCGGGGATCCATAAAATTTATTGATCCGTTAACCATTGTCGATGTCGATAGCTAAACAATAGTTAACGGCCCGATAAAACTTATCGATTCGATAACCGGCCCCGTCGCCAGATCGAATAAATCCTCGGACGAGGGACGATCGACGAAACGCATTAAAAGGCGGATGAGTGAAAAGAAACGGCTGAGTTTCTATTCTGCTGGCGAGGCCAAAGGCTTTTCTCTTAGAGTCTCGGCCTTATCGAGCCTATCGGCTACCGCGTTCGCGCTTCTATTGCAAACGCCTTTATTGCCCCCGATGCCTATATATCCCACTCGCATATCCTTACGTCGATACAGTATGCCTGGACGTTTTGCCCTGGACATAAAATGACGATTTATGACGTAGTAATCAAAGTTCTTTGAAAAACTAGGACATCGTCAAGTGAAAATCTCTGTTCCCTGGCTACCCCGGAATCTAGCAAACAATTCGACGATTTATGGTATGGCTGTGGTTTCGGAGGAGAACTCAAATTTGCCATGCCATTTACAGGAGAATATAATTTTCCTGCGGATCGAGGCAACCGGTTTGGCCATTAAATTTAAAAACAGTTTTCCTCCTGAGCCTATTTATCATTTCCTCATATTTCAATGGGCGCTTGATATTTATTCATGTAAATCGTTTCCTCTGCGCAGTCGCAACAATGAGCAGTCCCCATTCAAGGTTTATTCTTAGCAGGGATTCTGTGTCAAGAATATTCACACGTCGTCGTGGATCGACCGTGATCGGCAGTGATTTTACGTCACGCAAAGTAAATATCACATTCCCTCTCACGCCTGTCCCTCCGCTCCCCTCCGCTGTAAATCAAGCACGCAAAGTTGAAGCTGACGCCAGCAGGATGTTGTTAGCGCTATACCTTTACGACTTTTCCAAAGCCCAGTAATTGATTCCCAACAATCGGCAAAGTAATGGATAATGTAAAACTGCCGCTCGTGTCCCCGGATTATTTGCTCAGCTGGCCAATGGAGTCGCAGAGTAAAGCCCATGGGGTGCAATGAATTTCACTCAAAATGACACGAAATTAGGCAAATAAAGATCCTGCCAGTTTCTAAGGGTGCCGAAGACGAAGATTAAAAAGACAAATGGATATTTAAGATTAACTCTGCCCTCGTTTGAACGTACATATTCGCGGGCAAACTGCTCATATCTCGAGGCTGATATTATTTTTTCCGCGTTGCACCTTGCGCTCGTCTGGTCCATGGGTTTGAAGTCCTGCTCGAGGAGCGTTTGGCTGGGCTGCTTCGGCCCGGTTATATGATATCATAAAAGGAATCACGTGAGAGACGGGGCCAGCGGACGTGCGTACATACGTGCGTGCGGACCGATCAGGTTTGGGCAGCTGTCTGCAACCACGTCACTCAAGTTCACTGTCGGGCTCTCGCGCTGGAATGAATGCCTTTCATTATGGGCCTTATCTACTGGCCGATCTTCGCAACCCTTCCTGCCTCCTTCGGGGCCCTTCGGCCTCTCCCCCCCCCGCCCGCTTGTTCGTTCCTCTCGGTAAGCTTATTCCTCCTCCGCTCTTGTCTGGCCACAACCGAGAAGGAGTATATTATCGCACTGCGAACCGAGGCCCCCTTCGTCTTTATACCTGGTCATGAGATTTATCATGCACCGACCTACCGGTTTTTTACTCTCAAGCCGATGAAGTGCTATTAGGTCGATTTCTGACGAATCAAAAACGAGAAGGGGGCACCGCCATTCTTAGATCCATGAAACGAGATTGGGCCCCTTCGAATTACCCATCACCCCCGAGCCGACCGTCTCACCGTTCGTTAAATATCCTCCTGGCATTGGAATTCCGTGAAATCATGTAAATATTCTTTTTCCTTATAAATCAGCTGCGTTTTGTGCGTCGGTGTAACTTGGCTATTAGCATTTCGAATGGAAAGACGTGCGGATCGGAGGTAGTCGGTTCCGAAAAAGGACACACAGGGGCGCGCGGACGAAAATGATTGACTTTTACGGGAGATAATCAAACGAAAAATGGCGATTAAGCTCGTCAATTACGTCGGATCGCGCGCTATCGATCCCGAGGGGAGATTGCGATCGGATCGATTCGTGTTAACATGCAGCATACGTGTTGCATTTACTCGGACATGGAAGTGGATTTATGTGGAAGCCGGCCGAACACAAAGTGTTCTACGAGGACTCGCTTGAACTTTAGTTCTCAATCTTTATCTCTCGAAAGCGCGAAACGTTGAATAACGCCGGCAAACGGCCACGGCTTGGAAATTCAATACCGAACGTCGTTATCGCCTTATACACTTCTGTCAGTAATTTCCCGAATAATTTCCTCCTCGCTAGGACCGTTGTATAATCCGTCGTTCGTGGCCAGAGGCTGATTTACATCGGCGAATTTGCCGAAGCGGCCAACACGCGGCTTCTCATGAATATCTCTGACGAACGTCTTTCGACAAATAACCGTCCGATTGCCGATCCCCGAAATTCCATCGATTCTCCGGGGGGGAAAAAGATTTCGGGCAAACTGCCTTTGGTATCGACCCATCGGAAATTATCCACTGTTCAAGTGAAGGTAGGTCCAAGGGGGATGGGTCCGGGGGCGTTAACGTTAACATCGGGTAATACGCATAAACGTTAATATTACAGGTGCATTAGTGTTATTACTTACAAACGAGTGCTCTCTAAACCCGCATTATTCGCGAGTATATTAATAAACGAACGCGGGGTTCATGTTCCGTTCGATTAATTCGCGAATCGCATACACGCGCGTGTAATGCTGTTATAAATTCAGCGGTTACGAACGGACGAAAAGCCGATTTATTATGACACGAATGAGGTTCTACACGGTGGATTCAGTCGTACCGGTCGATTCCCCCGTCGACTGAATCGCCCGTATGCACCGTGCGACGCGGAGAGGACAGAGACGGAGAAGAGAATGCTCGAGCTAGAGGGAGTCTCAAAGAGAGAGAGAGAGAGAGAGAAGGTTTAATCGTAATGGCAACCTATCGGTGTCTCGGCGCAAGATGGATGGCTCGTCTGTCGAAAGGGTAATTCCTCGTGTGCATACTTACACGTTCACGTATATCTCTATATACAAATATATATATCTATAATTTATATATATATACACATATATATGGACGTGCAGGCAGTCCTGAACTCACACGTTGGATAAGAAAGAAGGTTAATCGCGCTTAACCATACGCCTACTGCACCGGTCGGTAGGCGTGTTGCGCTAAATTTGCATGTTAATTTATTCCGCGATTCGCCGCGTATGTAAGCGGAGTTCACGTTCCTTCCGTTTTTTTTATCCTCTTATTAGCGGGGCTCCCTTTCCCGACACTCCGCCGGCGTTCCCGATCTAGCGATCCGCGAGGATCGAGAAGACCGTTAGACGAGCGCGCGGATCAATGTTCTCGTGAGAGCGGAAGCCCGTCGTGGATTACGGAAGTGCTCCTCTCGTGTTCCCCCCGGTCGGAGACGTGTTTGAAATCCTGTCTAAAAATAGGAAAGCCAACTCCGTGGGAAATTGTCAATGTACATTGTAATCGAAAATTTTCAATGGTCTCATCCCCTCTTTGAGTGACCTTGGATGCTCGGTTTGTGCGATCGATCATTAATGCCGGACCGATGTGTACGCTCGCGCGAGACAATAGCGGGGAATGACGTTTGAAGTCGGTAAGACGAGGCGACGATGATCGTGCAATCCTCTAACGTCGGCCTCTACGATGTACGTATCGACACACGACAGGAATTAAGAGTGACGCGCGAACGCGTTTCACTGGGCTCCGGGGGCGATCCTCGTCGTCGCCTTGCCAATCCCCCCCGGTCCCCCCCTCACCTCCTGAGCGGCACGTAACAGGCTTTTCACGAGCCTTCGTGGACTTCGTTTATGACCAATTGCGTTTCGTTGCGATTCTTGCGGTGCCCGGTCACTCCGAGCAATTGACTTTGATCCGTCCGTGCGCGCGTAACATTGAACGCAATTACGGTCAATTTACAACGAACCCCCTCCCCTTTCCCCCTGATTCGCCCCTCGCGGCGAATGCACCGGGCATACGCCGTGGGTGGATAAAGCTATATCGATTCTCGCGACGATCCTATCCGCTCTCCCGAAAGCCGTGCGATTAGCGCAACGACACGCGACAGTCCTATGATCGTCGACGTTAAACGACGTCGACGGAAAATTGCCAGGCCAAGGAGATAGGTCCTGACGTTCGGTCCTAGGAACACAGAGACGTCAGTAAACACGAGACGAATGTTTGTAGCACCGGCGGGGAATACTTGGCTGGCTGAATTACTTTGGAAAACGGACCGATATAAGCGGCTTGCTTATTTATTAATCCGCCATTGAATCCAATCGATCCTCCCTCTCTCTCTCGCTGGGTAATGGGTAATTACTTAAAGTCTGGCAACTTGAAGCCCGTTATCCGAAGACCGGGGTATGGGAGTGGAGACGGGGGGTAGGTAAGAGTTGTCTGGTCGGCCAATACGGACCGAGTTTTGGGTCTTCCATGAGGCGCGACGCGGCGCATAGGCCGTTTCGTGTCCAGTCACCGTTAAAGCCCGCGAATTCGAGTGGACGTGACTCTTCGTATAATATTACATCCTATTAGGGAGGGAATAACTGCCGGATGAAACGCGACAGGAGCAACGATAAACGGAAGAGGCAGTGCCTGGAGATGCGTGTCACCCAGCCGTCAGCTTCGTCTCTGCTCCTGTTCCACCCCTCCCCCCCCCTCACTCTCTCCCCCTACGGACCGTCGTCTTTCTTCAACTTCGCAGAAAGAGGACGGTCGATCCTCGTCCGGCGATATGACGGTTGGCGCTGGATAAACGGGCCGCGCCGTCAGCGTGGAAACTGAGAACACACGTATTAGGCAGGTAATACTCGAGTCGGATACAGAGGCGAAGAGTACGCGTACTCCTCCTGCCGTGTACGCCGCAACGTCCAATTACCTCGGCGTTCGGCGATCGACCGGCGTGTCGATCGGTCAGATTAGCGTTCCGCCGGGGCCGACGGTGGTTAACTCGACTTCCCCTACCACCGAGCAACAGTCCTCGCGATTAGTAGGTACACGGATCCGGGGATCTCTTTATAGATATCGAGAGGAGACGATCCAACGATCCCCGACTCCCCCAGACCCTTATCCCATCTTGGATTCTGCCGGGGGATAAGAAGCAGCGCGTGCTCACTCGCCACCGATTCCAATGACCAACGCGTACTGTCCTTAAGACCACCCCCCCCCCCACCCCAATCGACGTCACGATAGCAAGTGTAATCGCTAATCGGACACGGGTTGTACCGAACCAATGACAATTAAGCGTCGGCACGTACATCGTCACACGGTTTTACCTTGAAACACCGTTTCTCAGGAATCAAATTTCTTTCGTATCCTCGTGAATTCTAAGATTATTGCAATAAAGAAAAAAAACCTCAGTGTCCTACGTGAGTGGCTAATTTCGAATTCTCCGCTATGCCGGCGATTCGGTGCACCGGTTATAAAGGCCCGGATAGTCGGCAGACCAATAAATCCCGGCCCTGAAAACGTTGGGAGCGTAAGACGAAGTGGACAGGCACGGAATCGTTTCGTGACGGCATTCGCCGATGACGCGACGGTTCCCGATAATTTATGGTTTCCCGCTAATCGCTCGGCCGGGGAATGTGTGGGTGAGTCGCTGGAAGCCAGTGGCACGTGGACTCCGAAAGGAAGTCCTCGCGTAGGATATCGCGCGGGATACCGGCGAGACAGAAGACCTGCGAGGGGGGGGGGGACGAAACGGGAGAGGGTTGCAAGGGGGAAAGGTGTGGGGCGAGGGAGGGGGAGGTCGGAGCTTCGCACGTTCCCGCGGGAGCACCGGGTGGGTAGATCGTACCGAAGGAAAATTTCGACTATAAATAGCAGTGTATTCTAAACGAGGTACAGAGAGCGCATTGGATCTAAATTATGAATTTCATCAGCGGCAGTCTGCCGTTTCATTCCGCGTTTTAGTTCCCCCGCCCCCCCGCCGGCTTTCCCGACCCCGTCCTCCTCGTTCCCCCCCTTCTTCTGCATCGCACCGTCGCCGCGGTTTTCTCTCTCTCTCTCTCTCTTTCCCACCCTCGACGACTTCTTTCCGCCGATTTCCCCTTCCCTCGCGGTTCCGTCTTACCCTTCCGCGATCCTACACTACCCCTCCCCCTGCCCCGTTCCCTGCGCTGCTCCTTTTAGCGCGAGAGATGAAAAGTTCTGGCGAAGACATAAAAATGCGGCGCTGCATTTCCCTTTTAAAATAACGCCCTTTGCTCCTTTTTCAGTTTATTATTATCAAGTTGTGCACAGGCCGCATTCCCCGGCTGGTCCCCGCCGACCCCCTTCCCCTCGCCCTCCTGACCATCGCCTCGACGACGGCGAAGACGACGACAACGACGACCCTATCTGCAGTGGATATAACGTCCGTCGTCCCTGCTTATTCCACCAACCAACTCCCCTCTCCCCTCCCTCACCCCTTCCCCTCTCTGCCGGCGTCTTGGCGCTACGTTTCCGCACTAACCAGCCGCGTCTCATCTTCCGACCGTAAGGGAGAACTGTATTCGTAACTTCGCGTTTAGGAAGTTCCCCCGCTATGAGAATTAACGTTCGCCGGTGTTTACGTAACCGCAGTCACGTGTACGCGTTGTAACAAACTTGCCGCGCGGCGGATCGTCCGCGGTAGGCGACGAGGTGGCCGGAGAAATTAATGGTGTCGAAGAAATCCGTCCGTTAACGAAATACCGCCGTTCACGGGGGAAATTTACATGCCGCGAACGTCTCATCGACGACGACTAATCATCTCATTAGAATATTTCACGTCTCCCGCGCGTACTTTTTGACGAATCTGAGGAATTTCGATGTTTGTCCTACTTTTCGGCTGCTTCGCACACACGCTCGTAATAATTTTCAAAAACTTTAGTGTCACCCTGAAACACGTCGAATGAAGGTCAAAGTCCGCGTTGCGAGGGGAGCGAAAGGCGTATTTTGCTATTAATGAATATGGATTGAAAGATCGGTGGATCCGAGGATGGAAAGTGTCGACGAAACACATGCGAATGTTAATCACCGAGCGACGAAGCATTCGCGAGCTGTGATTTCGAAGCGAACCGTGCATTCCGGGTTTGGGATTTTTCAGAATCCACGAGAAGCGGTGTAAATCAGCATTATTACGGGGAGAGGAATACCCGGATACGAGGGCTCGTATCGCCGACGAGGACGAGGAACTCTCGACAGGACGTCTTGTCTCCCGAAGATTTCTCTGAACGACAAAACGTGAAAGCAGCGGTTCTCGTCGCGTCCGTGAATCATCGTGAATCATCGGCGCGGGTTCTCGACTCCTACCTGTCGTTCGTTCTGTCGTTTTAATATAAATAAGAGGAGTCGTGCAGGAAAGACGACGACGACGACGAGGAGGAGGTGAAAGACGATTTTTCGGACGGCCGTGGACGTCCCGTCCAGCTTTCCAATAAATAACCAGATAATCTCCGGTGAAATCAAGCGAGTTATGCCCGCCATAAAGATTGACCCACGTTGTGGATACGCACCAGGTACGGCTGCCTTTTTTTCCTACCATCCGACGTGCGTGATGTATACGAGCGAACGTGCTTATACGTACACGTACGGAGGGAGGGGGGGGGGGGGGGGGTGGGAGGGTAGCTATGATTTACCGATCATTATCGAACATTCCTGATTTCCTCAGACACTACGTGGATTTTCCCCGCGACGGTTTCTAACGTTCCTAACAACGACACCGCTGCATTCCTCTTGCCAAAATGTCACGAAATGTCACAGAGGGTGGCGGAGGAGTACCGCGTACAAATACATCGGCAGTGTCTTTTGAAATTCCTTTTCGTTATCGTTTCGTCATCGATCGCTAATGAAATTCTACTCCTGTCGATGGGTTCATCCGCGACAGGATCGTGAAAACGCACGACGGCCACGGTGCGCGCAGTGGCACGACGCTACTGTATTGCAGGAAGCACCGCGTGGTGCGTCTATTTATACACGTTCTCCAGGAGAAACACGAATGACGCGACGGCGAGGCACGAAGTGTCTTCTCCGAGAGTCGAGAGGCGCCCAGGAAGAAAACGGAGCGAGCGAGAAGATCGAGTAGGTGGAGTGTCGGAACGAATACAATTAGCCTGGAAGAATGCGTGACGGAGAAGGAGACCGTCGATCAAACGTCACGGCAAGTATCCAACTCGACCGGCTCGGACGAAGATGTTTTCGTCAGCTGTCGCTCAGAGCGCAGATCCGGCATTCCTTTTTTCGCCTCTCCGCCCCCCTACCGTTGCCACGAATGTTTGTCTTCCTCGCATACCAAGGATCCCCCACGCACCGGGGCGAATGTCCTTCGACAGACACCTTTTCTTTCCATTCCCCTCTCGCTCGACTACACCGCTGCTGCGTGGATAATCCAACATTCCCATTAGACGGCAATTAATAATGATCGTTTACCGAGCTGACATAACGCCCGTGAGTACTGAATGGAGTAACGTGGCCATCGGGACAACAAGATCACTTTGTGCCGTTAAATGCCGTTAAATGCCGTTAATAATCCCCTCGTACCGATTGACGGCGATTCAATACGTGAGTCATCAGAGAGTCGACCTTGGGATGATATGACGACCGCGGGTCCAATGCTTATACGAAGCGAGAAAATATCCCCGGCTGGGCCATAAGCGTTCCACGGCCTATTTATAGTAGCTCCGCGGTAAAAACACGAATGACGACGGCGGGACGCGAAGTGCGTTCTCGGGCCACGAGAGTCATCAGAGGTAGAGTGCTGTGCTCCGTGAGATGGATAGTATTAGGACGGCCAAAGAGACGGCAGAAGGGAAACCGCGGGCAAATAATGCGCGGAAGTATACACCGCAAGTGAGAGCAAGGAATTACAAAAAGGACCACTATCGTATCATTTTCGCAGTATCGTAATATCGCTATCACGTGACTCTCATAAATATTTCTCGGTAAGTCATTTTTATTTTAAACTCTTCTTCTTTCATATTTCCATGGTTTCACCATCGCCATTTCTCTGAATGTTATATAAAAATTTCTATATTTCGTGCTAATTTTGCTAATAAGTATCCACCGTAAACCGTTTAAGGGCGTGAAATTTTTCTTGAGCCGAGTGCTGTCCAAGGGCAGCACTGACCGATGGAACGGGAAGCGCGATAAAAGCTGGGCGAGAAACGCATAGTCGAGAGTAAGAGGGAAGATCTGCCGATCAAACGTCGCGCCAAGTGTCCGAGGCGTCTGTGTGGAACGAAGAGACGTCTCCATCAGCCTTCGGGATCGAGCCACACGTTCTTCTCCTTCGGCTCATTTTTATTACTGCCCCAGGGCCGCAGTAACGCCCGGCGCCTGTTGCCTTAATACGCCCCGCGGTGCTCCAAGCGATGACCCATTTCGCTCACGCTTTTTCCCTTGCATCGATGATTCGTCCAGTGGCACTGCCCCTCCCCCTGCCTCGACACCCTGCGCACGTCACTCTCGATCCCCATTAGTGCACCTGTTCCTCGCAATCGCGCCGTCGAATCTTCCCGCGTTCGTGAAACAAGCCCCACCGGTCCGCGGACAATAATTAAATGGCGGTCGATCGCCTTCGTCTGCCCACCATTACCCTTTGTGCCGTTTACAAAGAGAGAGAGTGGAAAAAAAGGTCGACGGCTTTTAATTACCGTAGATCCGAATTTAGCGCGAAATCCGCGAAAGTAATTACCCGGGCAATTATGCCCGACCGGGGGAGGGGCAGGGTAAAAGTGTAAATTTCCTGGCGGAGCCCGGCACACCGGGGCTTGTACGTGGAAACGGCCCGATAAAACGGAAGATAGGCACCGTCCCGAAGTGTCGCAGTCTAGTTGCGACACGGCGGTTCAATGTATGATTATCCATTCCCTCGGGAGTCGGTCGCTCGGTGGACGAGAGCGACGGAGAGGGCGGGGAAGGGGGTGGGGGTGGGTGGAGACGGAGGACGAGACTGTTGGGAACGGTTATTAGCCGAGCCGGCGTTTCCGTTATCGTTTTTTCTTCCTGCTCAATTAGCAAATATCATTCCGTAATGCAACGTGACGTGGGTCCTCCGCTTCTCTGGAAAGCGTTGCAGCTGCATCGGCATTGGGGGAGAGGGGGAAGGAAAAAAGTGTTAGAAAAAAACGGCCATGCGGGTCGCGAGATGCGTGGGTGCGACGAAGAAGGCAGTTACGACTGCCAAAGGGTGAGGGGAGGGGGCCAGAAAAGGAGGGAGGAAGTGGGGTACGATGGGTCGGAAGGGCCAAGGGAAAAATGGTATCGGCACGGTTCTCTCTGTCCCTTTTTATCGGGCTTTTAAAAGCTCACCGGATAATACGAACTGACGCTCGTAATAATTATTGTCGTTCTGCCGATCGGTAATGCGTCCTACGGTTCCGTCCGTTCCATCTACCCCCATGTCATGGCTTTCTCGCCAACGACGAAGATCGGGAAATTAAGGCGGGAGAAAAATTTCACAGAAAAATTTGACCATCCCAGAACGGAACATCGTACTCCGACTGCGTCGTATGTACATTAAATTCTAAGAAAATAAAATCACGACGTATCGTACGGTCTTGAGGAAAATTTACATAGGGGTGGATATAATATCGGTCTTATTTATGTCTTACTCACGGTATACATACTGGCTGTTTATTGCAGGGAACTGTAATCGATTTCGGCGTATTTCTCCGATTTGATCGGCTGTTTTCCGACGTGTGTTATTATGCACGGATAAAATCAATGAATATCGAATACAGATGCTCGGGGACTGCAGGGAAGTCGTACGTTCGAGTGTTTATATCCTGTAATCTTTTGAAGAGGACTATCTCTTAGTCATTTATACACTAATGTCCGAAGAAGGTTCTTGAATAATCCTGCGCGTGTTGGTAAACGCATACCTGTTGATATACAGATATTAATATGTAAAACACGCGGAACGTGCACCTTATAAGACAAGCGTATGCGAAAATACAGTGTATTTCCACGTTGGCATTCCCCCTCCATTGGATCGTCGCTTAAATCGCACGGACACGCCATACCGCGGTAATAAGACTGGCAAACCAATTATTATTATCAGACGTATCGCGAGTGCCGAAAAGCTGAAAAGGCTTTAATATTCATAAACTTCTGGCGTGAGTAGCGTGGTAAATCCGGGGTAGGCTTGCGGTAGTGTGAGTTGGCATGATTATATACACTAACATGTTCCCACCGGCTCGTAAACTTTCCATCTTAATGCGAGGAATTAAGTGTTTGTTTATACCGCCGCTAAACGGATCTGAATTTGTAATAATCATCCCCGGGCGGAGTGAAGTTTCGACGTGGAAGTCGCGATCTTAAAATTCGTGAGATACTTCGAAGGACTCGATGCAAGGTTTAACACGTTCCCCTCGCTACTCCACGCGGAAATGGTCTTTATGTTAATTTTACTAAACATCACGCCAACGAAACAGTTGTCCTCTGGTAATTTGTTAGTCGATATACGCGTATACCTGAAATGATTCTAACTCGGTTCGTCGAGTCCGTGGTCCCTCGAGACGGTCGACGGGGGTAATTCGGTATAGTGAATTATTCGGCGACGACCCGGACAAGGATGGTGCGCCGGAAAAGAAGAGAAATAGAAGGTGCCCGTAGGAGAGGAGTTTGGAATGATGCGGAGGCGAAGGCGTGGAAGGAGTACACGTTGGAAACGGACGAGGGAAGCCGAGCAGTGACCGGCTGGCATCGCGCGATGCATGGTGGTCAGTCAGGTCGATGTCAAGCCGCTAATTGGCAGCCGTGTCGCGTAGAGGGAATGAGAGAACGAGGTGGGAGAGAGGCAAAGTGCGAGAGAGAAGTCCGCACGAAGCCGGTTTTCTGCGGGCTCCTCGTCGTCGTGTAATTCGTAAGCGGTTCTTCCCTTCCTGCTGGTCTTTCGCCTCCGCCACCGTCTCCGCTAGCCTCGACCTAGCGCACCGTTCTACCCCTAAATTATACGGACATTACGCACCGTACGTTATGCCAATGTGACGCACCGACTACAAATACAGAAAAGTCGATATCCAGCTGCGAAGCTGCGAGTTATTACAAAGCCGGCGCACGGAGAAAGTCGACTTTACTTTTGTCAAGAGCGAGCCAACGCACCTCGGGACTGATACTTTATGCAAATAGGATTTTCAGGAAATTGTTCGCTTTGACACGAGCCTCGTGGATCCTCTCGCTTTTTATTCTTGCATCTTTTTTTCGTCTTTCAGTGTCCACGTCGTCCTGCGCCAATGCCCCGTTCCACCGGCATGACACCTTTCGGGCCGACGCGTCCCTTTATGCGCTTACGTGTGATGCGTGGGCGCGTTTAAGGGAGAGCCGAGGAGACACGCACTGACGAGAGACAACGGCGACGTATCCGGCGCAGTTGCATACCAACGAGCGAGCTCGACCACCGTTAGTTTGTGTAGGACAGCGGGACAACACCCTGGGTGGTCCCCCTCCCGCTCCTCCGGGCCCACCTTCGACAGAACACGTAGCGCAGTGACACGATCGGGCCCGCCGGCTTCGTCATTTCTCCAGCTATCCCCACGGACGGCGATCTACCTAACGTCAAGTGGGAATTGAAAGTTCCAACGAATCGCCCGTGCACCCGCGAGTCTCTTTGCGAACATTTTCAGTGCTGCTCGACTCTCTTTGCATGCTCTATTAATGCTCGCCGGGCAACACCGTTGCGCCATCATCGATACACTCACAGCGGGGGATATAACGGACGGTAAACGCCTTGGACCAGTGACTCGAAAGGTCCGAACGTAAGCGCACTTATCGCATAAACTGCGCAAAGTGTTTTAGAAAAACAATGAGGTCAAGCCAGGAAGTAATTCAGAAGTTGTTTAATAGCGCCAGTGGGTCTGTCGAATTCCCTCGGAACGCACGAGGTTGTCCGTCAGGGGAAGAGATTCATAAAGTACCGATGGAGGTGGCAGGGGAGGTAGGGGAAAAGGTAGAAAAGGAAGGAGTTTCTGCAGAGACCGCTCGTCCGTCACTGGAGCCGCGAGGAAGATGACGTTGGAGCATGACAAACGGATGAGGAAACGAGGCAGAGGGTGCTGTGCGATGACGACGACGACGACGGTGCGTAGGCGGAGGAGGTGGCTGCTATCTGCACCGTGGCTGACGTCTGACGGATAGCCTGGCGTCGGCAACGCGGGATATTAATTTGGTAATTTATGAGGCCCGATTAGGCAGTGCTATCAGTCGAGCTAATGCGCCAACCGTTGGCAGGTCATCGCCGTAGGGCCCAGAATTTCCGGACCGCTACAGGCCCAGCACGGTTATTGATATATGCGCCTACGTGCTCGATAATGCGCCAGGAAATTCGCTTGCAGTTGATTTTCCATTGGGAACACATGCAGGTATATCGTTACTGCCATTAACGAGGTCATACCTTCACGGTTTAGTAAGTATAGGATGTCTACAGTCCTGGATAACCATGAATCCACCGAACAAGGACTAACCTTCCATTGGGAGGAAACTCGAATTTTCAAGATTTTTCAATTTTTCCCCGTCCCTAGGTATCTCGGCTGGTAAGAGGAAATTCTCGGGCATTCCTCTTAGCGTTTTTCCAGCTAACGGAGATAACTAATGACCGTGCTCCGGTGGGCAGATTATGTAGGTGGCGGCGGGAGCGGCTTGTTTCAACAAACTTTTTCGCCGCTGAGGAGCGGGTATTTGGCGACAGGTCTGATCGACGAGTCCTCGGGCAACGACGTTTCCACAGCTGGCTAGGCTGCTGCTTCCGATCGAGCAGCGGCCGTCTAAGCCGCGTTACTTGTGACGCGTGATAGATGGATGCACAATGGAGGAACACGCGTGCACGGGGAGAAACGTGCGCCGTGCGTGCGCGGTGTGTGGGTCTCGACGTAGGTGGATGAGGATGAATGGCTCTCGTCAAACGGAAGGGACCGCCCGTTGCTTCGCGCCACGATACTCGTCCGCGTAAGAACCCATAGTAGGTCGGCTTATTGATGACCACTCGGCTACTTACTTACCGGGGAACAAGGTATTTACCGGCCCCGGGAGACCCTTCGACCCTTTTGCCACCTGCACTTCGCTGCCCGTCCTGGCCTTCGTAATGTCTCGACGATCAGTTACTTCACTGGCCCGATGCAGTCGAACGCGTCGACACCCACTTCTTGAATAAACATTCTCGACAAAACGGATCCCGTGAAAAAACTCTACGAGATATCCTCGTAGAAAGCTTAGGACGTCGACCTTAATGCAGCCTGACATTTCCTTTTCGTAGCTGACAATTATTATCCGCCAATTTATTGGCCTCGGATGTGAGTACAGCCGTCGGCCGACGTTCGATGTGTTTTTTAGCGATCATTAAAGCCCGTCGGGCAGCGGGCTGCGACGGAAATCGACAGGAATCGATGTGAAAGACGATCATCCAGGACAGAGAAAAAAATTAATACCTCCGACGTAGCGCCACCGGGCGAACTATGGTCGCCACAAATCAACGGGATTATGCCACTATTTCACGCATGGCTACGGACCGGCCTCGCATGATAAATCAAGCTGTCGTTGGGCCACAATAAACAATAACATTCGGACGGCTGCTGCGACTCTTCTTCACTTAACTCGGCGTTCGCGCCTGCAGCGCACGTACTACGTTCGTGCAACTCGCACGTGTTATTTCGTCGACCTCCATACACTTTTTCCTCGATGAAGCAAAATCGGGAAAAAGATTTCGCGCACCAACGATGCCGAACGTCCTCGGACAGGACGATTCGTTACTCCAAAAATTGTACACTTATCCCAGAATGAAATTAACTCTTCCGTAGTCTTACAGAATGAGAGAGAAATCGGTCGAAAAAATGTGTTGCTCATATCACTGACGAACTAAACTGGGTAAAGGTCAATAACCATGAATTGATGATCATAAATCATTTAACACTGCCTGTAGTTACCTATGGTTATTTTCGATGTAATTTGGAAACCGGTCCGATAATTTTCTCTGTGTTTTCATTTCGTTACGTTGTCTCCGTACCGGCTGATAATTATGATAAATACTCGTTGGTGGTAGGTGGAGACCTGTCCGTGTGTTTAGCGGAGGGCAAAAAGTTCATCTCCGGTTCCATTCCGGTTGGTTTCAATTATTTCGTAAAAGAAATAAAGACGGTTCTTTGGTGAAGCCGGCGGCCATCGATCTCTTCTCATTACGTCGGCCGTAGCGGCTCGCGAGACAGAGAAAATGAGACGAAACCCATAGCGGCTCGGACCATTAAGTCGTAAAGGCTCGACGTAAGAGCAGCGGTCGAGCCGAATTTTCCGTGGATCGGGGTGAAACGAGCGGAGGGGTTTGTTTGCCGTGACGATGAGGGGCAAGAGAGGAGGGGGAAGAGGAGAGGAGGTCGCTCGTAGATGCCGATCGTCCGGTCTGAGGTACCATGGCCATATCCGCCGACTAATTATAGCCTCCTATTTATTTTATTTACGCGCCCGTACTAGCGCGAGAACGTACCGACTCTCGCTCACCCCTCGCAACACCCCCTCCTTCCTCCTCCTCCTCGTCGTTCTCCTCCTTGTGCCGTGCGCGCACTCGACTCCTACGTCCCTCTCCCCGGCAACACACACGCACGGGGCCGTTTGCCCCCGCTGCAGCCATAAATCAAAATTCCATTTCAACGTTCTAACGAAGGATCAAATAAAACACTTTAATTGACGTTTTTACGGCGGCCGGCAGCCCAAGTCGAACTCCTGCCTACTCGGCTGACCCTGCCCCCGCGCTCCTTTCCTCCCGTTCGTCCTCTCTCCCTCGCGGCGGAGTCTCACCACCTTCGGAGAGAAAACGAGTAAGACGGAGACGGAGACCGGCGTGGAAGACCGGCAGGTAGTCACATCTAGAGACTCCTCTCCGCGCGGATTCACTCGTACGGTCGCAGGGACTTTTGGCCGTTCTATCGTCCTCCTTATTTCCCGCGCGTTTCATCCCCTCGTAACGCGTGGAATTCCTGCCCTTCAGCCGACGCGAGTCACGCTTTTCGCCACTCTGGCCTCCAACTCGGCTGAATTTTTCACGCAGGTTGTCCCACGCTTCGATCCCCACCCCTACGTGGATCCACGGTGTATCGTTAACGGCGCACAAATTTATAATTGTACGTTGGGCTCACTCGTAAGTGGATGTAATAAAATAATCGGATACTCCTCGGCGGAATGGCCCTGGCTATTAAAAAAGATTTCCGCGCTGATAAGGGCCCGTGGAACGCCGATGATTACACAGCGCCGAGATTATTGTTAAGGTCCGCGTCGTGGCCCTGCCACCCGCGGTGATTATCAGTAATTTCATGGTTTTTCGGCCGAATCCACGTAAACATAGAGAGTGGCCTCTGACCGCTTTAATATCGCCCCGCGCCGATCAATAATAATAAAGGAATATGCAGCTTGTCCTGACGCCGGGATACATCCTCCGCGTATTATAGTAATTTCGTGCAGCGCTCTCAGCTTCTTTCAGCACCGACACAACCGCGCGGCGTTGCCAACTGTCCGGCTCTTATCTTAATCGACGGGATAAAAAATCATTCCCAATGCAAACAACGAGCCGACCAATACCTACATCGTTTTCGTACCAGAGGTAACAATAATTTCCGCAAAATACAACCGATTAATGTACACTGTGTACAGAGAAAAGAATCGGGGGAATCATCCCAAGTTCATTACTGCATATGCGAGATTTCTTGACAAGTGTTTAATGTCGGTTAATGGATGAAACGGGGAATTTCATGGGAAAGGGGTGGGACGCATCGGGGTTGGAAACGCTGGCAACCGTGGTTCGCGAGAGTCGATGACGCAGTGTCTCGATCGGCGACCGAGTTTTACGATTGGCGGCGCCAAGTGGTCACGTTTGACGGCTATCAAGAAAGAGGGGGTTGTAACCTGCAGGTCTCGGGCTAAAGGAGACGACCGACAGAAGGGCGATCTTCTCTTCCACCGTCCAGATAATGACACCACCCCCCCCCCTCCCCCCTTTAAATATAAACATACACCCGCCTGAGCTTTCGCTCTTCATCTTCCAGACGCTTCCTCCTTCGCTTCTTTACACCCCATCCCCCCTTTGATTCGTCGGCACATCCTTGTCTCGCTCTCGCAATTCCCCCCCCCCCCTCCCTCCGCCGCCCTCGTTCGTCGATGCCTGATTCTCGTTCTCCTGCGGTTTACGATGCTTCGCGTTGCAACTGATTATTAAGGCCCTTCCCCCCGTGAGCGGCTATCAGCCTGTGCCTTTCCCTTTCCTCTGCCTTCCTTACCCCCCCGAGCCCCGACTACGCGACGAGTTCGCGCTCCGTTATTATACGCGGCCATATACGGCCATTATGCCCGGGCCCCGATATACAACACAATCCGCCGTAATGCCGGCCATAAAATTAAATTAGGGTTATAACACGATTTTTCGCAAAGGTTCCGTGGACCTCGCCGTCTCGCTCGCACCGAACGGAGGCCGGACGATCGACGGTCCTTGTCGTGTTCGCCCGGCAACTACCTGGCCTCGATGATACCTGGCCGATCTATCGTGATCGTTTCATCGCGTCCCGAGCGACCGGATCGTCTCGCCACGACGACCGGCAGGAACGCAACCGCCATTCTTAATGTCCATTACGCGAGAACAGCGCGTGCTCTTCCGCGGGAGACACTCGGCAGAACCTTTAAAAGGCCACGTTATTTCTCCGGCCCGACCCCTTATTGTCGTCACCTTTTACAAAAGTCGAGGAACTCGGCTCGCCTGACACGAGCTTTATTTCCGACAACATGGCGATATATCCCTTTTATGATTAAAAGTTTGTCCTAGCGATCGTGTAGAAATTTCAGAACTTGTCATTTATCTCCCGGATAGATACATATTTTCAAGAAAATCTTTAGAATTCCGGCGATTGTTTTAATTCTTCAATGACCCGTGTCAATGGTCACTCGTTAGAGGATCGTTTAATTAACATAACAGTAGTTCATGTCGCGTTTGCGGTAACGTTGTAGAAAAATGACGATATCGAACATTGTGGACAACGATGTTAATTCGGGCAAAGGTCCATCGACGGCCCGGCGTCGATATATTTTATATTCTCATCGCGTCTGGCTTCGATTTTTGCCCGAATTGGTCTGACCGTGTCAATTGCTAATGCTCGAAGAATTCCTATTACCGTCGGGTTCGTCTACGCGACGGTCTGCGATGATCGTTGACAAAATAATTCATACAAGCTTTTACGGTAATAGCACGACGCATTTTGGAGCATTCAAGTCCGAGCAAAATACACCTTTATACGTAAAAAAACGCGGAGTAGCTAGCTGAGGCTACTGAAAATTCATCAAGGAGAAAGGAAAAGAAAAAACAGAAGACGCAAAGCAACATTAACGTTTGGTTAACGTAATGCATGCCTTTTTCGTGTATATTTATAAATTTGCTTGATCAAGGTTCGATTACGGTAGCCATGAGTGTATCGATTTTCTATACCTTATTAAGGTCAGTCAACAAAAATATATCCTATCTGACGAACGAGCGGCAACATTGAGGTGAGAAGTAGACCACCGTCTGGCAGTCGATTACAAAAGATATTATGACTTCCCCGTCAATAAAACTCCCGCTGACAGAATACCCGTGATAAAACGGACGTTTAATTTGAATCCCCGGTCGAATCATACGGGCACTCTGCAACGAGATTAGTGGATAATTTTGTCAATTTTAAGCATCGAGCGTCATTTCGTCATACACTCGGTGAACGACGATATCAATCCCGTTTTTAATCGTCCTCTAATTACAAGAAGCAATACCCCCCCCCCTCCTAGTGATAAACGCGTACGGCTAACTAAAGCCGAACTCGATCTTGCGTGTCAACAGATTGTCTGTTCATGAAATATTTCCCAGTGTTCTTGGGCGGGGGGGGGGGGGGGTAACTGAGTCGGCCGAAGCAGAGGACAGACGAAAAAGAATAGCCGCGGAGAAGGACGGCGAGGATAAAGAACGACGAAGGGGAGAGGAAGGACGTCGGAGAGTGTGTGACGGGAGGAAAATGGCAGGGGGCCGTAGGAGAGGAAGATAGAAAGGTCGACGTAGAGCGCATGGTGGTGGGAGGAAGGAAGTTTTGCGAAGGAGAAGCCTGCGAAGAGAATTCGAGAGGCCACAAATCACGGTCCTGAAGGGTTACGGGGAGGAGGGGACGGACGGTGGTCGGGGGGGAGGGGAGGTTAGAGCGGGCGCGAGAGTCGCGGGGGTAGCGATAACGGGGACGCGAACGGGGGAGAGTAAAGGGAATGGCGAGAAACGGGCGAAGCCAAGAGGCAGAGCGAGAGGACGGAGATGGGGGGGGGGGGTGCACGAGGGGGAGGGTTGGCAGGCTGCAGACGCGGGGCGCGACATGCTTTATGACGTCTGTTCATCACATCGCCCCAGTCTCATAAATTAGAAATCACCCCTTAGATAGCTGGCACCCATCTACGATGGCGTCAGTGCCGTATCGTCGAAGGCAGGGGTCGCCTCCCTCCCTCCCTCCCTCCCTTCTTCCTCCTCCTAGGCTTCCCTTCCCCCGCGCGGCTCTCTCGTCCGACCGGCAAGAAGGAGGACCAGAGGGGGCGGAGGAGCCCCACGGACGACGGCAATAATTTTCACCGTGTGTCACGGCGAAGAGAGAAAGACCGAGGGATCGCGAGCGGGCGCCGGGGTTGCCGGGGAAGAGGGGAAAAAAGAAGGACAGCCCGACGAGTACGATTCCGAAGGATCATAGCGGGCAGGCAGTGTGCAGTTGACCCTCCTGTTCTCCTCGGATCTTCTGCCGGGAGTTGTAACGAGCACGCTTCGCTGTGCACCGAGATAATCGGCAGATGCTATTGTCTCCGGTGTATTTATTGACCTACGTACGTTCCTCAAACTGGAGCGTGAAATCCAATGAATTTTATTACCCTCCTCCGCGAGGGACCGTTTTTAAGGGACTACTACCATGTATGTACTCTTACTTCTACTACCTCGCGTATAGTATCGTGCGTTTAACAGAAGCCAAATGGTAATACAAGATACGTCAAAGTTTTGTTTCCCTTGTAACGTGTATTTAGGAAATTGGAGTAGAGAAGCGTGGAGTGAAAAGTGAAAGACGGTGAAAGCAGGTCGTTAAAGAGCTTGGGCTTGAGGATGGAAGGATCGTTTATCGTAGGCAAGGGTGATCGTCAGACTTGACGACGGCGATTGGATTCGTGTAATGAGCCGATTGATTGACGGTGTCTGAGAGCATCATAGTTACATGCGGCTGACACGCTTACCATGTTAGCTAAGCGTGCACCTCACCGGCCCTTGTCACTGTCAATCCGATAGGTCGGTCCACCCCCGCCTATACTCACCCTTCGCGTTATCCACTGACAGCCCTTTCCACCAGGAAAAACGACGACGAGCGCGGCAAACTGTCACTGTGCCAAATATGTTCTTCCCTCAACTTCTCCGCCGACTTATTTCCATCTCCCTCGTCCCTCCAACTTTCTTCCCTTCTTTCCGCTGTCCGTTTCTCTTTATATCTCTCAGTTCCGTTATGGCCCTAATGGCACAAGCAATACAATTGTCCCATATTTCCTCGGTAATTACCGAGTGAATATTACCAAAGTTGAAAAAGTGTATAAACTGAATTTCCTATTTGCGTTGTAAGTTAGAGTCATAAAGGAGAATAAAGGTGAGAATTACTATGAATGTGTGTAAATTATGTCTTTGGAAACGATTAAAAATAGTTGAATGGTCGAAAGCGCATATTTCGTGTTGGATACGAGGCGTATATAAATTCTTGGAGGTACAGAGAATCGGGAATCGGTATTAACGAGGCAGGAAGCGCAATCGAGGATAAGTTCGCGGAACATTATGCTCCCTAATGGTAGAAGAGACCGGGCGGATTTGTTGTCGATGAAACTTTAATTGGCTCTCGGATCCTAACGATTAATTAATCTTTAATTGACTCTCGACCGCTAATGATTCATTATCGGAAATCTTCGTCTTCGAGTAAAAACGATTACAGACGAGAGAAAGAAGGCTGGGTGTGAATTCGTCCGCAACTTCCGATTCCACTGAAGAATGAACCGCATAATGCCTTTCTCCTAGTTGAGCGATTAATGGGATGCTTTACTGCGAGGTTTTTATTTGTATGAAGCAATAGAGCAGTTCCCGATGGAGGAATTTTCTGATTAACATCGGAGCAAGACTTTTACCTACGCTGCGTGATTGGTTTATACCGTCCGGTTGGACAGGAAGATTCGCGGATTGTCCTGGCCGGCAGTCTGCGTTACTTCGTTCGATATGGGAGAATACTCGCGAATACCATAGCCGCGATAGAGCGGAAGAGAGTAAACGGCCAAGGAGGGAGAAAAGAGAGAGAGAGAGAGAGAGAGAAAGAGGGGTATAGTTGGAGAAATTCGAGAGGAATAGCGGGGTCTCGAAACGATGTTCACCAACACCGAGAAGGGTTCGCGCACGTCCACGTTAGAGATACGAGAAGACGGAAAAAGGAGGGTGGGAGAGCTGGGTGGAACGGGAAAGAGGACGGCGGGGTCGAAGTGTGTTGCGGGTGTCCGAGGGCAGGGGGAGGAGGAGGGGGGAGGCGAGGGGAAGGCTGTCCATCTCGCGCGGCACGTCGCGGTAGAATGGAGCCGTGGAGGTGTGGGTGGCGGCGGGTGGGCAAGAAGGTAGAGGAAGAGGTGGAGGTGGCAAAACGGGGTGGTCGGCCAACTGGGCGGGGAGGGGTGGAAAGGGTGGTAAGAGTCGGGTGGTAGCTGTCGCTCGCCCGGGCAGCAGACGTCTTCTGACCCGGCCGGTGGCTCAACTCGACTCAACTAGACTCTCCTGGCAGGAGGCAGTAGCCAGCAGGAAGGGGATTGACGGAGCGCAGGGTAAAGAGGTGGCGGAGCCGGGGGAGGAGTGAAGGGGGCCAGCCGAGGAGCGAGAGAAAGGAGCGCGCGAGAGGCAGGACGGCTAGGTGCATTGCTTTTCACGGGAGAAGGTGGAGGAGGTTGGGGGTCGTAAGGGTGGCAGGCGTATCGATCCGGACGGAGCTTGGCTGACGGCTGACGAGGCCGTCACGCGAGACGAGTCGAGACGAGACGAGACGGACGAAGCTTTCCACTCGCCCTTCCACGGCGCCTTCGAGGAGAAACCGGCGCGGGGGTGGCGGAAGGCCCGACGTCGACGCGCCGGGGCGCGGAGGTCGACGCAAAAGGGGCGTCAGGGGAACTGCCTGCCGAGGGAGAACGAGAGATACTGCTTACTTCCCCTTCGGGGCCTCCTCGCTGCGAAACAGTACCTAGATTGT
This sequence comes from Hedychridium roseum, assembly GCA_963989215.1. Taxonomy (NCBI): domain Eukaryota; kingdom Metazoa; phylum Arthropoda; class Insecta; order Hymenoptera; family Chrysididae; genus Hedychridium; species Hedychridium roseum. The sequence continues at coordinate 7,713,888 of OZ022310.1, read as the reverse complement.
ACGTGCACGGCCGAATAGCCTGGCCACTGTAGCGCGATACGCTCTATGTAGCTCCCTTGCTACACATACCCCCCTCCCCTCCCCTACTTCCCAACCCGCCGAAACCCCACTCTCTTTCACCCTTGTCCTCCACCCTCTACACGTACGCGCCTGGTCGTCTTAACCCGTCGCGTGTGTGTACCATGTCTTACGCTCCTACTTGGCAATTCCGACGATCCGCGTGCGTGTGCGTCGGCGAATTTCGACTCCGACGATTGCTAAGTATTACCCCCTCGGAGGAGATGAGTTCTCTCTTGGCTACGAAGGAAGCTCCACGATGGAGTCGGCGAAAACCGTCTTAACTGACTTTCTTACGTACGGAGATAAGAAACTGTTCCTGGTATTTCGTTGCGGAAAGGTCGACTTAACCGACCTATTTTTACACTTTGTGTCGTTTCATTTGTTTGCTTCGCTCGATGGAATTCGACGTAGGCGAGCTTTCATCGTGGGGAAATTAGTCGCTTGCCAGGATGGACTTGTGCAAAGCGACGAGTACGAAAAAGGGCAGAGAGTGGACGCATTCCTTCGTTAGAAGCGGCTTATCGCCGGAAGTCTAAGGGGCGCACGCTGACCGTGCATTCGTCTGACCGTCTGTGAAGTTCACCTCTCGGTAGCCGCCGTGGAACAGTCGGTTTCGTACCCCCCACCCCCGGGACTTTCTTGCCCCCTGCCACGGTTGTAGCCCCTTCCCCGGCAAGTCTACTTCCCTCCCCGTCTTCCTGGCAAGCTCCCGTTTCGCGCATTACGGCCGGTTTGTCGTTGTGATTTAGCTATCTGCTCGAAAGCATTGAATTATCACAGCTCGGCGAGAGCCGACAAGAGGAAACAAAAACCGAAGCTCTAGCGCAACAGAATCTCTCTCCACCTCCCCTTCCCTCTCTCTTTCTTATCCCATCGTTTCACCGTGGAGATTCCAGTTGGTCCACCCACACCATCCACGGGCTTGTCGCGGAGGCAAAAGGTTCTCGCGGCGCGCAAAGGGCAAACACCAAAAGTCACTTAAGCGTGCCGGCACGTACGGAGAATACGGTTCGTTTTCGAGAGAGGCTCGGCCTGTCAGATCCCGCCGAGATGCACTCCCGTCACCCGGTGATCGGCCAAAGTCTCTCAACGGGCCACTTTATATACGAGAATAGCACGGCGCGTGTCAACGCCATGGACTCCCGTAACGTTTCGTTACTCGTCGCCGGTATTCCAATGTACGCGTCTTAATGCTAGCAACGTCGCACTTAATCCATCCACGGGCCGCTGTAAATATAAGGTAAAGTTATCGTCTATAAATACCCGCCGCGAGCGGGCAACCCACTCCGACGTCATTATAGCTTTATTGAGAACCTTAACGAATCGTCGGACGACCTTCGACGACGCACATGTCTTCGCTTATCGGAGGGAAAAAATACTGACCATTGGGAGAAGCTGAGTAACTCCCGGTGCAGGTTATTGCTGTCGAACCATGGCCGTCGAGCGATCGTCCTGACGTTCGCGTGAGCCATCCTAATTATTCCTTATTGAATTATATACTTGCTGAACTTTAAGAACGGAGTGACAGAGAGAGAGAGAGAGAGAACGCCAAGTGAGTACGCGGCAAAAGTGCGTCACGCGTAACTTCGAATTGCGGGAACTTCCGAACGTTGTGTCATCTTGCAAGAGCGGGGTAAATCGGGAAACGGATCGGTCCAATTGGACCGTGATTTTACGAGGCTCGGAAATAGGTTTCTAGCAGACGCGCATGAACAAACGATGAAAAATGTGACGCGGTATAACTTGACTGTAACGAAAGCACTGAAGACAGAATTTATCACGAGATGAACCGCCCTTCTTCCGCGCTCTGCCTTTCTCGTTTAAGAACAATCTCGTACGGAATTATCACAGACTGAAATGTCGCTCTGTCAATTGCAAAACCGACATTCATCTGTCAATAACTACCTTCCCAGCGGTTTTCATTCTAACGACAGAAACGCTCCACGCGTGGAAATTTTTCTAAGTGGAATGATGCTCGGTCACTTGGATTTTTTCAAAGCTGCATTAAAAGACGCTTAACACGTAGAAAAACACTTGACAGGCCGCACTTTATACTTGTCAGCAAATAATTATGTATTCAACGACCTCGAACGTCGTGTAAGAAACGTCGATATTCGTCAATCGAAAACCGCTTGAAGATTTGTAATGAAACGAGTTCTTCGGGGAAGTGCCATTTATCTTAAGACATCTGCTTTCGGCGTAGTCATCTGACTGGATGCTGTATTACGTGTAAATCATGATCGCCGGAAATAATGGAAGCCGATTAGAAAGCTGACTCGGCGGCTTGATGTATGTGCAGAACGCGGAAATCTAAACATCCAGCAGTTTCATACCCGGATGCTTCGCTAATATCAAAGCCAGATTGAAAGTTTCCTTTAATTTATGTGAAGCGTTCGAGCTATCTGCACGCACACACCAAGACACGTACAATTTCCATCTCAAAATTACGCAAGCCACTTTTTACAGCAGCTTACTGTTGAAAGACACATTAATTTACGAGCTGTTTTCGCAAAAAAAGGTAACTCATGTTCACCTCGGGAGATGCAAAACTGATGGCACTGGCAATAACGGAATTATTACTGTATTAATGGCGTTATGCTGATGAACAATCTCTTCAAGTTCAACGTCAGCTTAGTGCGAAGCACAATTTTGTCACTTTAGAATATTGCAACAAGGAGAAATATTGTTGTCCTTAAATGAAGTCCTGCAAATTTCTCCGCGGCAGCAACCGTTACTGTCCTGCCATCTAATAACGTTCGGACGAACTACCGGCAAAGGAAAGGACCACATCTTTCCTGTTTCTATAGCACTTTGAACCTGTAGAGCCCCAGATCATTGTAGCAATAACAAAAAAAAGTCCGCCAGGAATTTTCGTAGGACACAAATATAAAGAGCAATCAATGCCTGTCTGTCTTAGAAGATTTTAATATGATTCCTTGTGTCGCTGTTTTATTCCAAGAAAATCTTACGTGAGGATTAGGAGCATTTCGGTAATTTGATTTTTTTAGTATACGTCGGTAGGAAGATCTAAAGTGACCGTAACGTGGAAGGTTGAAGGAAGCAAAGGACGAAGGTTCGCCCATACCTGCATGTTCTTGCTTCGGAGAAATTCTGCGTCTGATCTGTGAGTAAAAACCTTCGAGACGACCTGCGGCGAGTGAGGGCCATTGCGCAAAACTTTCACCTCAAACAATGCCGGCGGATTTTTGGCCCTGTTGCCGGGGGGCGGAGGGGGGACTGTCATAAATCCTTCAAAGCTCGGAGAAAAAGCGAGGCGACCTTCGTCCGGCGTGACTGGGGACATTCGTGACGAGGCAACGCGAAACCGACATTATTATAAAGCCGACACGGCGAAGGGAAATGCCCTGCTGCCAGGCGAAACGCCTTGCGTGAGAAAGAAGCCCGGTTTTACGTGTCGCACGTGTTGTACCTTAGCTAATGACGCGTTTAATTTTTCAACGAATAATTAAGACTCCTTATACGGAACACCGGCGACGCAACCACGTCGAACGTGCGATTCGACGCAATCAACTCGCTCGTTATCTAAAAACAGAACCCCTTAATTGCACTTTCACGGATGGACGAGTCGAAAGAAAGCACAATTGGACTTACAGGAATTTCTGTACTTTCGATCGCCGAGGTTTGTAGTATTCATTCGTGTGAGGATTTCAGTCTGTACCGATGACACATTTACGCAGTACAATAGGTAGTTAAGTTTCCCCTTTTTTGTGGAGAATATTCTAGGAAATATGAAATACTCGGGTCCTCGCTAATGCGGACGATAGATTGGTCTACCTGGCTTTTCGGATCGATGCATTAGCGTCCTTTTTTCCCCGGAGGGCTATCCGTGGTGTAAATCGATCCTCCTCGAGGCAGCGAGACGGTCTAAATATAATCGAAGCCCGAGGAAATGGGCATTGAATAAATGAGGCGCGTCTGTCGACAAATCAGTCATTTCGAACGTGTTAGCCCCGATTTTGCCGTTGCCCGCGTCGTCTCGCGGCACCAAAGTATTCCGGCGCGGTTCTCATGCACCGGCGCTCTTTGTAATTTTCCTCACGCCGAAAATATCTGCCGGCAGTGCGAACGGGCGCTTGCGCACGGCCATCAGGCACTCCGGTTTCTACTTTATGAATGAACTTACACGCCGACGGTTCAGAAGCGTCCGCAAGCCGCATCGACAGCTCCCAAGCCAAATACGGAACACGTAACCGATAAAATGAGCCCATAGCCAAAAAGTAACATCCGCTCGATAATATTTCCGTGAATCGCTCGTAAAATAAGCGGGGAAAAAAATGTTGGAAAAGATGTTAAATGCGGCCAACTGACGGGCACAGGAGGTAACACAGCCAGATGGAAGTTTCGCTCGTTTCCATCAGTCTCCATATGTTCGTTTCGTCCAGCCTATTATTTTAAATCGGCCGTTCGTGGCGGACAGTTACGAAGCACCGTGGCATTTACGGATCCCTTTGCGTTTGAGGATATTATGAAGGGAAAAGTCGGTATCGATGCATTCCGGGTTTTAGTATCCACATCGGATGACTGCGCCCGGGCATTGCCACGTCTCGATGTTAACATCCTCGTTTGCTACCAAAATGATCGCCGGTAAGTCCGGCCAGGCGGTACGGGTAACACGCATTTCATGACATCGTAAAACGACACGGAGCCATTTTCGGCGTGCACTTAATCCTCCTTCAGTAACCGCGCGCAGGTCTTGAACCGTACAATTGCGGTAAATCACCTCCGGAGAGCTAAGAGAATTCTCCGCGGCACATGAACCTTTTTTTTTATAAAGCGAACCATCATCCGACGTTTCGAAGGAAAGGAGAGCAATACGTGTCTATATTATGCCTTACATTATCGTACCCTTTCCAACGGACGTTTATGGGGAATTTAGCTTTTAGATTAATGGTTCGTGCAAGCAGGAAAACCAACTACACCTGTTGCACCGAGGCCTAATTTTCCAACGATTCTAAAATAAGGACATTGCCGTTCCAGCGTCATTTGTTTTGTACGACGAATTCGCTATCTAATGGTGCTCCAATCTCACTCCACAAATTCACTCTAAGCTGTTCATATTTCTCTAATGCATTGGCCAGGGCGTATTTGAGGCAGTCGTTAACGCAAGTTAGTGTATCTCGCAGGTGTTACCGAGGAATGATAATAATTTAAAAGAGGGAAATTAGAAGCAACGGACGTGCTCTGGCGGCCTGTAGGCCGTATTTCGTTGTTCCTCGACGCACAGCCACGCACCCACTCCCCACGGTGATGACTTCATCGAAGGAAAAACAAACGAAAGCTTCCCGTCTGAGATTCTGCCTCTTTGGCTAATGTCTTCCCTATCCAAATCAAACGAACAATCCCCTTGCAAGACCTAAACATTCCCTAACTTTTTAACTTTCACCATCCAAACTCTAACATTTAATAACGACCTCTCCTCTTAACCTTGAACACTAAAAAAACCCTTGACAACGCGTTTCCTCGTGGAGCTACCGCTTAAGATTATAACTTTTCTACGTCAGGATGACATTGAACACGGAACGTTCGAGATGTAACTGACGCGTGCATTTAAATAAGATTGCTCAGCGTGTCACACGATCTCGTACAGGGGTCAATGTAAAACTGGTGGAAACTCATGAAAAACTTGCTGCCCTCGTGGTACCGAAAAGCGGGCAAGTCATGGTCGGTGTTCTTAGCCGTATACGGCGCGTTTTACCGCGGTTTTATACAGAGATGCATAGGCAAATATAGGTGCACGCGAGCTCGAACTTGCGCGAGATTTATCGGCGCATGGCCGAGTTTCGGTAGGGCGAGTTGAGTGAATTGTAAATGTTTCCGGCAGAACTTGAGCAAGATGGCGTCCTCCACCGGGGGCGAGTTTGTTTACGCCTCATGGCTCCCCACGTGGGAAAAGCAGCATGGCGCGCGTCACGCTCTCAAACGCACAAATCGTCCCTGTCTGACGGCTCACGGCTGTTCAAGCCCCTTCTTCCCCCTCCTTCCCTTTTCTTCCCCCGAAGGTACCCATGCTATAGTTGCTGCTTTTACGTTTCTCCCGCTTAAAACGATGCCCCTCCGCACAGGTAAACTCGTGACTAACCGCTAATTAATTAGCCAACGCTAATAATTACGATTTCTAAAGGCTTAACGAGTCAACCTGTTTGTGAGGTGAAACTAGTTTTCTCACGCGTAAAATCTAACTGATGCATTGTTCGATTTTAATCTCCTAGTAGTCAAGCAATATGGACGCGTTTAATTCTTGTTAGACTAAATTACGACTTGTTACTTACAATGTAAAATGTTTAATTTTACCTACTGTTCGGGCCCCACAGAAAATAAAATACACATAATTCCTTAGGTCGAAAACGACGCGTGATGAACAGTTATCGTGATCCACGTGGTATCAGAAACACGTTATAAATTCAACAACGACGAATCATCAATCATCCCAAATGTCTTACCAATTTCAATTACTTATTCAGCATTCTAAAATTGTCACGGACCACAGCTTGCTTGAAAAATCAATTGTGAGAACAGGTAAAATTGCGGATGAAATTTTGGTGAATTCGGTTAACGGTAACTGATGGAAATTGACATTCCGTCGTTGATGAGTCGTTCGATCGAGTTTGTAGTCCTTTTCTTATTGAATTTGGCACTCACATTTCATGCGTTGGGGTGCGTGCTGTTTCCTTCGGGGCATCTGCGTCCTGCGGGTCTGTTCGATTATCCCTGTGGCCTCCAGGTCTTCTCGCGTGTCGTAGCCGCTGCCGATTGGTCCCCAGGTCCGCTACACCGCGGGCTCGAATTCCTCCTCCTTCCGGTCGTGTGCACACCACCTGCGCTGACAGCGACAGAGTCTCACCCACGCACTTCTGCACGTGTCCAACGAGGACTACCTCATCGTGATGCTCGACGACCTCGGTGTCGTCGCGGTTGCTCTCACCGTCATCGTAATCGCACTGCTTGCCTCTCCTGCCGAGCACCTTAACGCGACAACACTTTCCCCCGATCAAAAGAACTCCTCGAATTCTACTTTGAGAAGATCAAGGGGTCTTGATAAAAATTCCAGGTGGTCTCTCGCGGGGAGGGGTAAACTTGTTATATCTGGCGCGAGCGATCGTCAGGATTGGACTTAAGATTCCTCGACTTTCACCGATTGGGATCACTGAAAAGATGTAACACACATGCCCATCACTGTATTCTGTTACCGATCACTCAACGAACCTTCGACGTAGTTTTGCCGCGATTCACGAGACGGAGACTGTCCTTTCGACTTGCCACGGTATCAGCGGTTTCTGGTATCACGCGGAAGTAGCTTCCGGCGACGACCTTTCGGACCCGGGTCAGTTCGTATCCACGTTTTCGTCGGTGACGTCGTCGCTCGTTGCCCGACTTTGAGCGCGCCCCTCGCAGCAGGAATGTGCGTTCGCGCAAGGGGTAGTTCCGCAGGGCCAAGAGACAGCGGGGCCAAAGAGAGAAAGCATGAGAGAGAGTGTGTGAGAGAGAGAAAGAGAGAATAAAGGAGGAAGAGGGCGCGAGAGCACGAATAAACGAGGCGAAGGAGAGGAGGAGATGGATGTCTACCGTCGTTCGTGGATCTCGCGAAATCGAGCGGGCGGCGGTCCAGCGCTGACTGACTACGGACTGGCGTCGCGGCGGCAGCCCGCGGTGGTGGGGAGGGGGACTCCCAGGAGGAGAGGACTCCTCTTTCCCTCTCACACTTTCCGTGCCTTCCTCGCACACTCTCGTCCTCCTTCCTGCTCCCTCTTTCCTTCTTTCGCCAGCAAACCCCTCGGCGCACCAAAATTCGCTCCTTCAAAGAACCATCGAATTCTTCAAAGTTTTCTCTCGACCGACAGGTGAACGATTTCGTGTGTATCCGGCCATCTTCTTTTTCCTACCCCAAGGAAGATTAACAGGAATAATCCTAAGTTTCAGACCTTGTCATATCGGAAGTTAAGAACATCAGTTTTATCATCAATTTCTTTGCAGCCTAAAACCAGGGTGGAGTTCTGCAATTATTTTTATCCATTCCATGTATAGTAATCCATGTAGAGTTTTGATGGAAACTATTTTCTGTAAAAAGGAACGCACAGCATTATAAAATTAAAAAAAATGATGTCTTCAGAAGCAACACAGAGAATGTGGGAAATGAGGAATAAATACCACAATATGCACCGTGATAAAGCGGCGATGTAAGGGAAAATTTCCAGTAACTGGCATTTCAGCGATGCCAAAAAGACACGTTAGAGGCACATAATCGCCGATCGCAGGACCTTGATCAGACCCCGATATCATTTCAATGTTTCCCGTTGTCCGGTCGAAAATGGAGGATCGCGGCTTGCGAGATTTTCTCTGTTCGCAGGGAAAAATGGAGGATGAGAAGAATACGAGAAAAGGTCGAGGTACGCCTTTAGGGCCCATCGATGCACGGGTCCCAAAGTGCGCTCGCGCGCTCACGAGTGAGGGGAGAGGTCGAGAAAGGGGGCGGGGCCCCAAACCATGTCCGCCGAGAGGGGCGAGGAGAAAAGCTTCGAGAGAATCGTAATTCTTTTGGCCGCCGCCAGAGGCGCTCTCCTACGGCCGCGCGAAGCATCGCTGAACGCTACGGTGACGCGTATCCACACCCGTGAATTTCTCGATCTTATTTGCCGACAGACCAAAACCCGGGGCATTGCAAAGTTTGGTGAGTGCATCCTCTACTTTATTTCCATCTGGGCTAAGAGTATTGGTAATTACTAAGTGTGCGCAACGACGGGTTGCGCGTAAAATTGAAGGAATCAGGAACTAACCTCAAAAATCAAAACCTACTTTCCTGGCAATTCTTTAAATGGAGTATCAATGTCCATTCTGCCCTGTCCATTTACGGCATTATCCAACATTCAGGAAGTTAGCTTTTCATTCCTTTGTTAAGCTGCTTTTTGAGGTGAAAGTTAAATGCGTTTCTTAAACAACAGAAATTGTATGAATATAATCATCATATTATTACGATTTTAAATTCTGACCTTGTGGTACTTTACGTTCAACTTCTGGCTGTTTGCGCTCAGCACAAGCTCCAACCAAATAGAAAATGATTGAACAAGATTTATAAAGTTACCGACTATACTATAAACCGCAATTCCATAAAAAACATTCAACTAACACGATATTCAAATTAGTATATTCAAGTTAGGCAGTAAGAGAAAACAGTAAAATAGGCCCAGGCGTGTCTAGACAGATATTCATAATACATACGACGTAGACTAGCGTATCGGTGGAAGTACCGTAAATTGAGGATCATTTGACTGTTCTGGCCATAAAGACGTCGTCGAGGCATAGAAAATAATTTGGACATGGTGATGGTTTCGTATGGGACAGAAGCGCGGTGTCTCGCGCGCCGTTGGTGGATTTCGTTTTGGCGCGCGCCGTGAGTGGCGCTGGCAACACTGGCGCGTACTTACGGGGCGAGTTGGACTGGCGTACCAACTAGCAGGCAGGCCTCGCCCAGTGGGCGGAGCCGGCATGATCTATAGCGTCATAGAACATCCCTGGCGGGTGGGTAGGGAGGGATGGGCCACGCCCACCGTTCGGAACGTGCGCGCTGGTTCTCTCCGTCGGCGGCGGTGGCCGTCGCCGGCACACACCGGCAGGATGTTTATGCCGCCGTGTCTCTATCTAGTCGGTCTCGGCCGTGTGCTCCTTTTCCCTCTGTCTCTCGTTCCTACGCAGCTGCCGTTGCTGCCGTTGCTGCCGTTGCTCCTGTCACGGCCGCTCCTGGTTGTTCCTATAGCCGCCACCACCGTCGCTGCCCTTGCTCGCCGGCTTATCCCATTCCTCCCAACCCCCCTACCTTGCGTTCATTACCGCTAAACATTCCTGTCAATTAAAAGTGCACCGACGACCGATTTACTGGCCATTCGCTGCCGTTCCCGGGACCCCAACGTATATCCCCGCGGATCCGATATTATCGTGTCCCCCTCCTATCCCCCCCTTATCCCCCCTCCCCCTCGTGGCATTTATCCGTAGGAAACGAGAGTCAACCTCCCCGGGGCACAAACACCGCGCCACTTTTTTCTCCATCTGACGAACGGCGGCCCTTGCGTCTACCGATCGCGCTTTTTTACACCCCCCGTAGTTGCTCCTGAGATGTGAGATACTTGCCTCTCGACGCTGCTAATTCGGTTGGTATTAGTAATCCGGGATCGGTCTTTTCTCCGCTCCTACGTAGTAACCGATTTTAATACACCACACACACTTTTATGACTTACCTTACTTCCCAGATGCGTAAAATCGATTATTTATCTGCTCGGTTTTCATAAAATACGCTAACCAGACAAACCCATCACACGGTATGAAAGGGTGAAAGGCAAACAAGGACCGATTTTTCTGCAGACGAGAAGGGTAATTCTGGGGTTTGCACTTTTGCAAAAGTCCCGAATGTGCTTGCGGTTCGCGGAGTCGGGAACCGAGGAGAATGTAGTTTATTTTGATGCAGTTTACGCGGGTTTTTGCCGGACTCACCAGACAGTCGGACGATTTCTATGCGCATCAAGCCAATTCGACGCCGGCGACACTCTCGCGGCGCGACGTTTACGAGACCGTTTATTAGCCGATATTCCCATCGAGCGACTTGGCTGCGGAATCGCTCGAACTCTGCACCGTTCCCTCCCAGAATCGACGGCGAATCTTCCCAACGATCCGCGTCTCCGAGTCACGACAGCGGGAACTTTACCGTCCTAACGAAACGAACGAAAACTTGAGCAGCATGAAATATTAATCTAGACGTTTGCCGTTATTCCTTCAAAAAGTGAATTCAAAAACGATTCTTCGTTAACAAAAATGGTTCCTCTTTTCCTCGGGTGAAAAGTTAGTTGTGCGCATGAATTCTTTAAAATTGGCACATGATGTTAACTTCACTGTCCTTTGACAGTGCGAATGGGGAATAGCTAAGCGTCGTTTTCCGCCGCAGCTTTTTCCGCTGTCGAGCTAGGCATTGGGCATTAAGAGTGTGACAAGGGGTAGTCCGAGGAGGAAAATGTCGCGTAATAGACGTGTAAGGCAGGATACAGGCCGTAGACAACGTGGACGCTGGCGTCTGTGCTATGGCGACTACGAGGGGACTCCTTTTACGAGCTGCACCGTCGACGTCGCTGGACGCGCCCGGAGGCACTAAACTTGCGAATATTTCCAAAGCCCGTCCCGTTATGCAACGACAATGTGGGTCAGCGCACAAGCTCACTTTTGTACGCTCGTCTCTGTGTGTACCTTAAGAGCTGCCCTCCGCGGATACGACTTTCGTCTCTATGTCTGTCCCGCTCGTCCATGCAGTCAACCCCCCGCGGGACCCGAAATAAGTGCGCCTCGTAAAATAAAGTACCGCAAGCCGCTTTCCTCAGCTATCTGCCGCGACGCTAGCGTCGATCCTACGGCAACTCTGCGACTCTATCCACACACAAACACACGTGCATACATACACTTGCTTAGTATAGCAGCGCACACACGTGGATAGACTAACGTTTGGCAACCGGTCGGGAAAAACCAAAGCTGACGAAAGGGAGCGAGCGTTAAAGTTTCATGCACCGTGCAGATCTGGAAATGTACGCGTACCGGTATTCCTGGACGATCGCTGAAGAATGCCGAGCATTGTCCCAGCCACTGCGAGTTTTCTCGTCATAGGCGTTCTCGAAAATTGTATCGATCTGTGCTGCTTTTACAACGGCTCAGTGACCCCCCGCTGATCTCGCGAGAAATCCAAGGAAACGGTGCAATAAAAAATAGGGTAAATAATTGCCGGACGAAGAGCTAGAGGTTTGCCGAAATTTGCAGGCTCCGGGGAAGCCAGTATTAAGCATACCTGTTTGGAAAATAGCAAAGCCGAGAACACTGCGTGGGCATGCTGTGTGTATATACGCGAAAACATTCGGCGCCGGAACGGTTTGAAAATAGATCTCTGCCTATCGACGTTTCACTTGGCGCGCCAATAAATTCCGAGTAAAAAGTCGCGTATACGAAATAGTTTACAGACGTCTATCGCCGTACGTTAAATATTTCGAGCCGCCCGCGGATCGGATTTTACGCCGATTGGATTATCCGTCTCGCTGACTGCCTTTTTTTCCCCGGCAATCCGTGATACCGGGCATTAGCGTTTTACGACGACGCACGGGAGCTGGGTCGTTCGTCTGAAAGCATTGCTCCGTTATTTCGTCATCGGGAGCGTCACTTACCTGGGGGCTCGTAAAAATGCATGACTCAGGCCGGAGAAACGACGGTAATCGATAAGTGCGAAACTGTAATTGTTCCGAAGGCAAGGACGCCCGTAGGCCGGAGCATGGAAAAACTCGGAGCAAGGAAACGGTGAATATCTGTGACGAGGCGGGAACGTAGAAAGACGTTGAACGGTGAAACCGAACGGAGACCTCCCCCAGGACACTTTCTTTCCCTTCGGCCATGAATTATCCTCTTCTCACGCGCCGGGTAGAAAAGTCTTCGTGAGAAAGAAGAGGGGTTCCCGAGAAGGGACACTCTCTCTCTCTCTCTCTCTCTTTCGAGTGGAGGGACCGCATTTCCGTCGAACGGTCTTCCTGTGGTTTTCCAAAATAGCTCGTCGAGTGCCGATCGCCAGCGATTAGAATACATGGATTCGGTAGCGGACGAGTGAACCGCTCAACACTCGCCGGCTTGCTTGAAAGTAATGGTCCTGCTGTTTCCACGGAGATGAGTCGCAGACAAACCCCCCGCGGTCATTCCACGTCGATACGCCACTCCCAACTCTCCGACAGTTGCTTCGTTTTTTTTCAAAGCACTCGTTGCGTCATACGATTGTTATTCCATTACGTCCGAGCGCTCTGGATTTCCACGGGTAATACGACCGCTCGTAATACGCAGTTACTGTCCTACCGCTCGAATTATTGTATCGGTCAAAGAAATTTATGACGTGAAATTCAGCGCACTATTTCAGATTTATCGGTGGCAGCTTACTAAAGCGAATCACGCCCGGGAACTTTCTATAGAAAGTTATCGATATAGGAAAAGACGCGGGATCTATACTCTCCGTGTAGGATCGCTTAAGTAAATTATACTCGCGTCCTAAATGCAATCTATAATTTTGCAAATTGTGTTACATTTTTTCAGAATTATTTGCTGTTCACAGCTATGTCATGATTATGGAGATAGCTAGGTAGTTGTTCTAAAAATTATGAAAGACAAAAAATAATCTTTGCAGATCTCACTTCTAAGTTTTACATCTCACTGCTTACATGGTTTCTGAGTTGTTTATTTTATTTTAAACGATGCAAAAAGTAACACTAACTAATGAAAATTTTTGTGCCCTGCGACATAAATGAATGTTTAAATTAAATCAAACTCTATCGTCTCGGCAAAGGGGCTTCTCGTGTTCTTCGGAAGGTAAACCATCCGGTAAATTTCTTTTGTTTTCTAAAGCAGCTCTCGAAGGGTGTGACGGTGAGAAGAAGGTTGTACGATCAGCGAATCATCCGTGGAACGGGTTTCGCGATCGGCAAAAATTCTCGAAAGCAAAGCTCCCTTCGCGATGGAGGTGTGGGGTCAGGGGTTGAGTGTCGGCACGGATATATATACCAGCGGCAGCATTCGTAGAAGATTGTAGGTAGAAGTATGTGAAAGAGGCACAGTAGGTGATGGTCCGCGGAAGAGGGTGGCAAGGGGGACAGGGCGGGGGAGGGGGTACAGGGTAAAGGAATAGGTGGCGGCGGGCGAGAGAAGAGAAAGGAAAAAGAGTGAGTGAGAGAGGAGCATAAGCGAGGTCCGTCGGTATCGATCGGGCGTCTGCGGTAGATTGACACGTGTCATGGCCGCCTCTCGGTGCCGGAGAGAAGGAGCGTTCGGGAAGAAGAGGGAAAGGAGGTGAAGCCGTGGAGGGAAAAAGCGAGAGATCCGAGGGACGCGACAAGACCGTCGGAAGGTCCGAAGGGAAGAAAGGGAGAAGCGCCGTTTGCGAAGCTCGCGGGAGAGAGAGAGGCACGGATACGCGGAGGGTTTACGGCAGAGTGTAGCGCCAGCGGAGAAGCCGGCGGAGGAGGAGGTGGAGGACGGCGACTCCCGGGGGGTAAGGGACGAGGGAAAAGGACATTAAGGTGCGTAATAGCCAGCGGGCCGAGCGCGCACCGCCGCGGCATCGATTAGACAGAAGCTCCCTCATACCATTGCTAGGATGCAGCCCACCCCCCCTCTCCTGGCTGGCACCCCCCTCGCCCGCCCCCGCCACCCTCTCGACGCAGGGGTCCCCGCGACCACCCACCTCCACCCACTCCGTCGAACTGGAGAGCCCCCGAGTACGTGCTCTACATACACACTCACGCGCTTATGTCAGTTTCTATCCTGCTGGCGGTGCTTCTGCCTTTGCCATGCCTACGTGCGTACACTCGAGCCCCGTGGATAGGTGTGCACACGTACGAGGAGAACGCGGCCGAGTGGCCCTACGCTCGCTTCTACCGAGAGACCCGCGAGACAGGGGACGGAGATAGAAGGAGAAAGGGATGGGCAAACCTACCTACCTATCCTCTAGCACCTACGCATACACGGCAGCGAGGACACCAACGTCTAACGTCGTTATAAACATTAACGGAGCGGCTCAATATTCCCCGGACCTTGCAACCCCCTACGTCTACCGCCGGTCCATCTCCCTTCTCGCTTGGCTTACGCCCTCGTTTCCCTCCGCGTCTCCCCATCCACCCGCTGGACACTAGCAACCTCCTGGCCTTAGCTTCCTGCAGGACCTCCGCCTTCTCGACCGAAACTCGTCTGCCCTCGGCTCTCCATGATTCATCGATTTTTACGTTTCAATCAAGGATTAAAGTGTCACGAGCAATTTCAAACTTGGCCTGACCCTTTTACCCTTCCAGGGCTGCAGAAAATTTAATATCCGGTTAAGTATCAAGCCGATTAAGGCAGCGCAGCTGCCCGTAAGTTCAGCGCGGTTTAGTGGTTATTTAAGGTAAATCGTGATTTCACTACAGTTTGCGCCTTGGAAAATAGCGTGGTGGGAGGGCCTCGGTTCGGTAGGAGCAGTGACTTGAGCTCTTTGTTGCTGACCTGCTGAAAAGTCGGAGGATGGGGAGGAGGTTAAGAGGGTTGCCGGGAATGAAGTCATGAGTGCTTACGATTTCGGATCGAGATCGTCTAATTTCGTTGGACGAGTCCCGAAAGGATTCTTCTTCTCTTATTCTACGCCTTCGTTCCGCTCTCTCGTCGAGTTCGATCCCATCGCGTTCGTCGGGTGTAGCGGGGAGAGAAGGGCTCTGTGTCGGTGAATTCGTGTCCGAGGGTCTGCCTCTGATTACCGTTAATTGTGGTTGATATTAACGACGAGGGGTGTACCGGACCCTCGATCATTCCAATCGGATTAGCGGACTAAGATCAGAGGTAACTATAGATGGAACCGCTCCATCTTTCTCGAAATACGGGATTCCATTCCTGACATTTACACGCCCTGTAACAATTACCATCGGTCTTTCTAATGCATGGCAATAAGCTCGCTTTCCTATAATTCCTCGTTTCATTAATCTCCTTCTTTCTACGCAAATTTACACCCGGCAAAAGAACAAAGAACAATTCACCTATTTCTGGTCTTCGGATTTTCAAAAATGCAAACTTAATTTTGCAGAAAATTCGTCTTAAAATTGTCGGTTTAACTCCGATCAACAAGTCTCCGTTACTTCTTGTTAGTTTCTTTTCTGGAGGACATAAGATGATCGCCGGGACGAACGATCATTTTCTATTGACGAAAGTCGCAAGAAAGGATCTCTTTGTCATCCACGTCGAGTGGGTAGCAGGTGCGCGTGGTTTTTCTAGCTACGGGGACCGGTAATGAAGGATTAGCCAGTTCCTTGGATCTTCGATCAACAGGCAGTCAAAGTTAACGAAGAAATCCGTGTATAAGACGTGTCGTATTGGCTGCGTCGAGTTGACGTATCGACGCGGTTGACCGGCGGTTGCCAATTAACGGGGCTCCTCGTTTTTCTGGCAAATACTCGTAAGCCTGAATGATCCGCTCTCGCTCGATTTAGCCAACTTCTTGTTAGATGGCCGCGCCTGTTCGTACGGATCTTTCTTCCCTGGCTGTGCGTACGTGTCGGAAGGGCCGAAGCGTGTCTCGTTCGTGGCTTCTGCGCGAGGGGATTACCGCTCTGATGCCGTGCGTACAGCCAATTTCTTACACTAATCGTATTCTTTATTCGATACGTTTCCTTCGATCCGTCTACATTCGTCCCTCGGGTCCTGTACGTTCGTTAAGTGCTGCGGCCGAGCGAAGAAACGCAGATACACGGGATTGAAATATGAAAGGCCAGACATTAATAAAAAAAAGGAGAGGAAAATTCTTTCAAGGATAATATCCACGGGTTAATAAATTCGTTGGTATAATAAGATGCCCACTCGGGCGTTCCCTGATCTCGCATTTGCTTGATTAAACCAGATCCTCGCTGAGCGTGTAAAAAGTGCAGATGAATTTAACGCAGCGACGTGTGTATATACATAGTTGGCCGTTCTATCGGCGGCTTTCTCTGAGATCCCGGGGAGAAAAGGGAGAAGAGAACTGCGAGTGCGGGAGCCGTCGTCGGTCGATCGGCCCGCGACGGCCGTGTTTCGAGCCGGATGGAAATTTCATTCGGTAGTTTTCTCCGCCTAATAAGACGAGAGAACGGAGCCGCGGGGTCGGTACGACGGTTCGCGCAGACTTTGCCAAGGGGAACGGGAAAGAGAGAACCGCTCGGCAAGGAATAGAGAGAAGGGGGTGGCTCGGCAGAAAGGGCGCAACAAAGGACGAGGGGGTTGGCGCGGTGGGAGTCGGACAGAGGAGCGAGAGAGGGTGGCGGAGACGACGGAGGGGGCTGCTGTCGGATCGGATGAGGGGAGGTGAGGCCAGGGCCCGGGGAGGCGAAGTGTCGTCGTCCGAATAACGGCCAAGCGGCATCGACCGATATCTTCCTGCCCCCGGCCCAAGGTACGAAGCGTCAACTTGTTTCCCTTCTGTGAGAACGCGAATATCAGCCTCAACCTCGCGTCAATTCCACTACACTCTAACTCCGCACCCTTCGCGCTCTTTGTCCCCATAGTTAATACTATTCCACGTCGATGTCAACGATAAACGACAAATCTTATACGAAATTTAATAGATACAAAATGGAAGACCCTTGAAGAAAGAATCTCTACGATTTGAATTTCGTTCTATTTAGGTTCTTTTGTATCGGATTAAATTTGCTGCTTAAATGGAGGGTTACGAAGACGACGACGACACGCATTTCTGCATAAAATGTCACCTGACGGTGAACGGTCTGGAGAATTACGTGAGGCACCGGCAGTCCGGATGTCGTCCGGCCGACGACAAAAGCGAGGTGGTGCACGAGGCACCGTCCACGCCGACGACAGTTTCGTATCCGGAGATCCTCAACGCCGATGCCTTCTTCAACTCCCTCGAACTGCAGAGCAGTACCAAGTCGAACACGCACAGGGCGAGGACTCTGTTGGAAAGCAGCCGGAAGTCCAAGAGGGAGGACAGGAAGAGGAAGAATCGAAAGACTCAGGTCGACGTCGACGAGACAACGACGAAGGAGAAGCTCCACGGGATGTTGCCCGGCGTCACGGATTTGGACGATCCAACGGAACATCTCTGCATTCCTTCGCTCGTAGGTTTCCCGGACATCGTTTCCTCCGGTGCTGGGAAAACCTCGACCTCGGTAGGTCAGCACAAATTGACCCAACCGTCCAGCACGTCGAGCAATGCGAAGATCGAGAACACGGGTTTTCCCGTTAAGCACGAGCCGGAAAATTCCCTGGAAGGTCTGATCGCCGACGCTAAGCAATCCGAGAGGAAACGTCAGGAGGACTCGCAGAGGATCGAGCAGGAGCAAACCTGGCTGGAAGACCCGATTCTCGCCGATTTGGATACCAATGAAAACAAGGACCTGTCTAGGTACGAATTCGAGTACCATCAAGACGAAGACTCGGAGGATGATATTATGGACGAGGATGTCGTCGATGAAGAATCTTACTCAGAATCCGACGACGCGGAAGATCGGGAACATCCTCCGCATGGACATACAGGAGGTAAATGGAAGCCTGGTTCGGACGGTCTCCCGCAGGACATTACACACGACGAAGACGCGGAACCGGAAGAAGATCACCCGGAACATCCCCCGCCGACGTACACCGGCGGTAAATGGAAACCAACAGAAGCCAGTCATGTATGAATCCATAAATTGATCTCTCGTTAATCCACTTGTAAACGTGTTTACGTTTCAACGATTTTGCCCAAGGACACGAAGGACATTAATGAAGTACTATTTCCCTTGAATTCCAGTCGAAGGACGACGAATACGAGGGTAAGAACACCGCAGGACAACCGCCTCCAGGACACACCAGGGGGAAATGGGTGCCGGGTGCACGGGCGGATATCGACACAGGATATTGGTGTAATCCCTGCGGCAGGAAGCTGGCGTCGCGATTGCTCTACAACAGACACTTGCTGTCGGATCTGCACGCGAGAAGGAGCATTCGAGAGATCGACGGGGCTCTTGATTTGCCGCGCGGTGTCAATCCATTCGCCCATAGGAGAACCAGTTCCCGTCGTCAAATGCTAATAGCCACGGTAATTGTCCCCATCACGAATAAATCCTTCACTTCCAAAAAACACTACTAATCGAAACCTTTGCTCTTATCATATATGTCAAATTGATGATTCTCGTGAATTTAAAGTTCATCGAAGTCAGGTATTTTGTTGTTGTATTTTAATAGAAGGCGAGAGAAACCGCGAAGGTCTGTAAAACGGACGGTGGGACGAAGACAAAAATTCGGCAAAGGGAAAAGGAAATCCTGACGTGCGAGATGTGTCATGCACGAGTACGAAGGGCACAGATGGGCAAGCATTTGCTCTCGCATTATCATTGTCGGGTAGTCGCGGCGAATCCCTGCGGTCCGAGTGCACGACGTTTCCTTCTCGAGAACATCGGGAACATAGTTCGCCAGTGTCCCTTCCAATGCGCTTCCTGTCGCTTTTACTGCAACACCGAAGAAACGTTTTTACTTCACTGGCGGTCCAGTTCTCACGCGAAAACTCTAGCACAGGTAATTCATTCCGGCATTAAATCATATGACAATTTTATTTATGCTCATTTTAGAATTTTTCAACGGTCAAAATCATGTTAAAATCTATTGTGTTTGCTTTTGTTTTAACGGCAGATCGGCGGTAGCTATAGATGCGCGCCCTGTGACTTTTGGTGCAAGGATAACGAGACAATGGAGTCTCACCTGTTGAGTAAGGGTCACCGTGACGTGGTTTTCATGATGAACGGTTCCGTGCCGGTGGTGATCAGTCGACAACGGGTTCTATCCTGTGGCAATTGTCAGCGAAGATTTCGCTACAATTTTCAGCTGCGAATCCACGCGAAAGAAACGGGACACACGCCTAGCCACACGGCTTCTGACGAATACCAGCAGCGAATTACCTGCGGTATTTGCTTCCAAGTAGTCAGGTCCATGGTGTCCCTGCAACGTCATCAATTGTCCAGTCACCTGGCTAAAGAAAGCACGAAGACCGAGGTGTCGGAAAAACCGGGATTGTACTTCTGTTCTTTCTGCTCGATGCATTTCGACACGCCTCAGGAAGCAGTGATGCATCGCAGGACCGTCAGCCATAAGGAAATACGCAAGGCTAAGAAATTAGAGGCCATTGGGAAATCGACGAGTCGGAATTGTCCTCACTGCGGGCAGAGTCAGTCTAATCTCGTCAAGTACAAGGAACATCTACTGGAAGCCCACCCTGAGCTCTGTCACAGGTAAATTAAAATAAATATACGATACAAAGTTAACACGGATGACACGGTTTCCTTGCGTTGTTGGTAAAAAAAGATTGTTTCTCATTTCGCAGATGTGCTCGATGTGGTTTATTGTTCGCACTTCCCCAAGACGTAACGAGGCATACAAAGTCTAGCGATTGCTCGAAATCGGAAAACCTTGACAAGACGTCCGATAGCGGCAAATGGCGTTGCACGGATTGCAATTTTTCCACGGATTCTCAGTCTGAGTTCCTCTTCCACGAGGCACTACATGCCGGCTGCGTGACGATCGACGAAAACGAAGCTTCCGGCAGTAAACAATCACCCAAGTACCAGTGCCCTGTCTGCAAGAAACCATTCGCCAAGGTTTCTTTGCGTAACCACATTAGAAGCCACACGGGGGAGCGACCCTTCCCCTGCGCCAAGTGTTTTGCCTCGTTTTCCCGGAGATCGGACCTCGCCCTTCATCAAAAAGACTGCAATGCAGTGCCATCTTCGCCTTCGCGTCCTGCTGGATCGGACAGAAGAAGAAGTTTCACCTGTTCGGAGTGCAACGATGCCTTCTACACAAAGTAAGTAACAATTTATTTGAATTTACCGTAAGATCCTCTTAAAAGCCAACAACTTGTCTGCTCCAATCATCGGGAAATCTTCGCCCTTTGCGCATAGATAACATTTTCTCGCTACATGTTTCTGAATTTTTGCGATTAAATGCCGTTTTCCAAAAGCTGTAGCGATCGTTTTGTAGTCGCGTTGTAACCGCGCGTTTACCACTCCTCGGACCACCGTGACCTCTTTCGTTATAAATAAAGGGCCACACGTTCGAAAATAAAGAGAACCGGACAATAAAAGCCTACTGGCGCGAACAGGAGGCGTGCGACGTACGCACGTAAAAGCGTCCGCGCTGCATAACTATAAAATAAAAGACCGTATCCGTGCCAGTGGAAACCTTGATGACGTGTCGCAAATGCAGGACTTGAAAAGCACGACAACGAGTGTTGTAGAAAAACAAGGATATTATACGTTTTGACACTGGAATAAAGGCAATCGAGGAATCGAAATATGAACGAGAAAAAGGTATTTAAAATGGAGATAAATTTGATGGTACGAAGGGTGAGATGGGCAGTTGACAGATAGGTCGATATAAAGTGGAGAGGAAAGGAATAAAGTGTGTTAGCTGGGAAGGGCTCGTATTAACATCTCATGGCGGATTGTAAAGCCGTGGGTCATTCAAGTATTTAACGGGCCTGCATTATGGGCCGACGACTCTAATACCGACTTCTACAAGGGCGGTCGCGTTAGACATTCGCGGAGACTCGGTGAACCTACCGCACCGTGTTTGTGTATATTTCCCTCTCGTGACGGTACGCGTCGACACGAGTAGTAAAGCATCGCCCGGTTGCAGAGCATTCGCTATAAAGCAAGTGTTAACACCTTCGCCCTCCTTTCCCGCTCTCCATCATAATCCTCGCCTCCACTCTTCCTCCCGGTCACGCTTCCGCTCTTTACCGGCGATTTCTCGACCCCACAAACATTTCCCGCGGCCTATTCCAGGACGAGACAGTGTCGTTTTCTTGTCAAGTTTCTCAACGATGCTTTAGAAAAACTTTTATTTTTCTACGGACAAAATTAGGACAAGATTGATTAGCTTCGTTTCTAGGCTTGCCGTTTGGAATGCTTATTGTCATATTTCATTTGGTAACATTGCCGGACGGTCGATGGTAATTTGACAAAGTTCGCGTGCCACTTTTTCCCTCTTACACGGATTACGTTTCTTGTAATGGTGTCTATTCAACGGCAAACCACGAATCTACATTCTCTCACCGACAGTTGCTCGTTCTAGCGATTCGCCCTCAAGTCAGCCGGGCTAGCCGAACGACGAGGGTGCCGTTTAATGCCGCGATTCCGACCATTTCGAGGGATTAAACCGACCTGTCTACCGCCCTCTCTCCACGACCCTCCAGTGTGGTTTTCTTACGCGGTACTTTCCATTGATCTGCGACGTCAGAACGTTCCAAAACGTTGCTCCGCTTTCGCCCCCTTAAGATAGCATCGAACTAACACAATTCTCCCAGACCCAATTCCCGTCCCTTAAGATTTGCCCCCGGGGGGACATTGAAAGTAAAACGGAGTAACGTAAGAAATTAAAAAATACGTCTTAGATAATAGCTCGATGTCGCGAAATTTAGCTAAGTAAAGCGAGACTGACGATCGTGCGGAAGGTTAAGAGAAAGACGAGGACATAAGTCCCGTGTAAGGAAGGAAAAAGGACGAGTCGCAGGGTCGGCCGGTCGGCGCGGGATCCAGAAAGGACGAAGGGACGGTAATTACGAGACAGTCAGCTCCCGCGTGGAACCCGATCGCTTCTCTACCCAATTCTCAGAACACGCGACGATATCGTCCTAGAAATATACACATATTCAAGATAATATATTCCACCCTTACTTTCCCACCGCCCAATGTCCAACTTTTAACCCTTTTTCCTTTTCTACGAATCTATCTGCCATACCCCACAATCCCTTCTCTTCCAAATTGACAATCAATTATACACGTAATTAAGTACTCAATGCCAGCGAAATAGTTATGAACATTTGTCCTTTAAGGAAGACATTTTGCCATAAGACTGTCTCGAGTTTGAAGCGAAAGGTGTGGTAAAAGTCCTCTTTCGCGCTCTTCTCGTGGCCCTTTCCTGTTTTCGTCCTGTTTGTTGCTGCTACCTACGTATTTCTCGGCGGCCGTCTCCGTTTAGCTGTAAATTTTTTCGCGTTCGCTTGCACCGCTAACTTCTCCTCTTGCTGCGTTCCTCGGTCCGGACGGTCCTGCTCGAACCTTCCTGCGGTTCCTCGATTCCGCCCCGCCAACCCCCGTCGCCGTTGTACGCGCACGTTCCCCAGAGGTATTTACATATATGGACCGCGCGCGCGGCGTGGCGTGCACGTATCTTTTATCTTCCGTAGCAGTAATGGCGCGTCCACCTCCTTCGTAGCTGCGCCCGGGTAAACACCGGGCAGATAGGCATACCGGGCGAGATAGGTCTAACCCCGCGGTCCCGTGACATGTTCCTCCGTGACACGATCCTCCATGATGCTCCCGATACACCGAGAAATACGTGTACACCGGTCCCTTGGATCTCTCCGAGTACCTTAAACTAATACGAACGTTTCACCAGTGAGCATAATTTCGATCATTGGCGAATGCAAAGAATAACGAAATAAGAGTAAATTGTCACCTACGTATGTAGATATGCGCCTCGTGGGGAGTAGGAGAAAAGAGAGAAGTTAAGGTGTGGTCGTTGGACTTTTTCTCTGGGTAATTATTGAAAATCGAGTGGACAGGCGGTATTGGTTGGACGTCCTGGCGCAAAGTAGGTATATCTTGGCATAGCAGGAGGCATTGTCTCCGTAACCGATACTGCTTCTCCACGCGACGTCCGGCGCGGCTAACGAGGCGAGGTGTAGTCTTCGGGGATCACTCGGCGGACACCCTTAAGCATCCGGCCGGATCCGCAGGATCACGTATACACCCACGGCGAGGAAGGAAGAGCGACGAGGGCGACAGCGCTGAGCACGCATCGCTGTGCGGCCGAGCACGCACGGAAGGAGAGGTAAACCGTGAGAAAGGCGAAACGAGGGAAATAAAGAGGGGGCGTAAGGGTTGCGAAGGACGGGAGAAAGGACGGCGGGAGCGGGCGCAAAAAGAGAAAATCCCCGAGAGCGGAGGGAACGTACAGCGCGAGATGAGAAGAGAGACGGTTGCACGGTAGCGAAGAAAGAGAGAAATCTGCATGCTACCGTGGAACAATGCGACGCTGTTGCGCCGCATTCGAGAGGTTACGTCCGAGAAAGTGTTGGTGAGTCGGTGCCCCACCCCGCGGTCGCATTGTGTCGCCGGACATACGCCCGTCGCTTGCCCAACGACGGAGGGAAGGAGAAAGAGAGGGGGGGAGAGAGATAGGACGATTCGAATGTCGCTCGGTAGCCTTAGCGGCTAGTAGTAGTGAGTCGATGGTGCTGCAGGTGCCGGACGGCTTGGTAGTAGTTGGCGACGATGCTGTTGTTGTGTGCTGCCGATGGTATACGCGGCCGGTGTGGTACGGTTTGGTATGGTGGCACGCGGTAAGCACGGCCCCGTATGCAGACAGTTTAGTGGTGACCGTCCCGCGAGTCCAGTTGTCGCGTGAAATATTGCGATTCATAAAATAAAACAGGCCTGCGGTCGAGGACGCGTAGATACAGCCCGGGTCGGCCGCTAACCGTCCTAACCGTCCCGTACCACCCGCCCCCGCGGCGAACCGTACTTCTCCACCCTCCCCCACCTCCTCCTACTCCTTCCCACCCCCATCGTTGTCGAGCGTTGTTCCCCCTTTTCGACTTTACCTACGCCCTTTCTTTCTCGTCCTTCCGCAGCTTGCATCGCTATTGCACCGCGGACTCTTTATTCGACCCTACGTTCTCCGCGCCCTTCCGATCCTCCACGTCCACGCCTATTCCCCGTCCCTCCTTCGCCGCTATTCTGTCTTTGCCCCCGCGTGCCCTGAAACCGCGCCAAACCGCAGCCATCGAGTTCACGTTCCTTCGCGCCGAAATTTTTCGTCAACCGCGAGCTTTTCGCGCGATGCGGCTTTTACGGTTTCCCCTCCCCCGCGTTAGCCCCTCGTAGGGTGGTCTTACGTCGGATAGCATTCGTTGGCGAATTGTTTCAACGGAAGAAAAAGGAGCTATACGTCCGTAACCTCCGACCACGCAAATTCATTTCTTTCATCTGAGGACCGGCCCTGATGACCTCAATGTCCCTGGTCAATATTTTCCTGCGATAAAGGAAAACTGCTACGTCCCGGTGTACTCAAGACGTTACCCTCTTCGTGGGGATTACTCCTTTCCCGGGTGCAGGCTCCGACGAAATTAGCGGGCGACATGTTTATTGTAAATGAATCCTACTCGGCGTGGCTGGAGGGAAAGAGAAAGAGAGAGAGGGAGTGAGAAAGTCCCGCGGTGGAAGGACCGCTACGTGTCCCGGGGTTGTACGTAAGCGCGGAAGGGAGAAGGGTAGTTCGGACCAGGGGGTAACGTAGGGCAGGGTGAGAGAGGGGGGCGGGGGGGAGGGGTTGGCTCACCCGGTCGCGCTCACCGCTCCGATTTATACGCCCGTTACCGAGCCCTCTGGCGCAATTAAGCTCGCGTTATAATATTGTTGTTTATTCCGAGCCTCCGCTGCGAAGCGTTAACCGCCCCTCCGGCCTTTTCGTCCTACCCCCTTCCTCTATCCCTCGTCGTACCGCCACCCCCTCACCCCCGGCCCCGCGACCCCTCTAATCTTCCTGACGCGGCAACGGATCCTCTATCACTCCTTCTCCCTATTCTCCTTCTCCCTCTGGTCCGCGCTATCTCTACTCCCGGAGTTTCACCGTCAGCGCCAATGCGGGACTCCGAACCACTCCCTCGGGTTCGCCGAGAGACTGAAATTCCGCTTTGGTTTCGCCCTCCCGAGTCATCTTCGATTGGATCCCGCCGCGACGCTACCGTTAATACGAAGTTATCGTGACGCGGGCTCACGGTATATGCTTTAACGACGACGGACGAGCGCTAACGAAACAAAATTCGCGAGCCGCAGGGGACCGTCCCGGAATTTGTGCCGATGCTCTCCGGACACTCGTAGTACCCACCGTAGTACCGAACTTATACGTGGAAACACCCCAATCTCGTGTCCTGTCCATTCTCATTTTCAGGAATTATCTCCGATCATTACGAGCGACGTGAAGCTCCTCGGCGAATTCGCTTTACCTCGCAGGCAATTTTTCATTGACGTCAGAACTGTCAAAGGAAAAAATTCGAAACAGTCAAGGAATTTATGACACGTCTGGGAGCTTTGTTTATCCGTACGAGGGGAATCAATTAAATCGCCGACTCATATGTCCGAGTTTTGTTTTATGACAACTGAAGAAACCCAGCAGTCTGTGGAATTTAAATAACATTCGTGAATCAGCCGTAAACCGGTTCTCTCGTTTCGTGATAATGACGGTTGACGGGATGACCATGACATCGGGCGATATCCCCTATCAAATGATAGGAAATTATTTAAAATTACCGCCTCGGAAATTGCAGTTAATTCGCCCAAAAGATGTGATCATCTTCACTGTTACGAATTTCTGTATCCATGAAAACTAGACTGCGCTATTTAGGTATAATATTATAATAGAATTAACCAAGCATAAGACTGCGAGAAGCATCGGATCGTGTAGCAATGCGCGAGTTGGGGATCATCGGATTCGGATCTCCCTTGAGCGATGCTCGTTGCGAGTCGGTCGAAGCGGGGGGACGGGGGACGAGGGGCGCAGGTGCAACCTGCACCGGTAGAGGACGAGCGAACGAACGTAGGGAACGTATATGCGGGCGACGTGCGGAGCCCGAACCGAACGGACGAGAGAAGGTGGGATTGAGTTATGACAGCGTTTGCTCCAGGGGGCCGGCTCTACGGACGGCCGGCGAAGCGGATATTCTTCTTATTCTTTATTTCTTCGTCTGCGGCCCCGCCGTAGGAACCGACGGCCATGCATCACCATCGGTTCAGTTTGGTCCGGCCTCCTCTTGGCCGTCTCGTTCCACGGGGCACCATCGCCACCACTACCAACGCGCCATCACCGGCACGTCACGATCATCCCACCTTCAGCCGTCTAGCCCGCTCCAATCGTAGATTCCACCCACCTCGCCCGGAGGATTAACGTTCCCAACGGCGCCGACACCATGCTCTTTTCTTCGCGAGAATCCTCCCCCCGCTTCACCGACTTTTCCAAAGAGACTGGCATATTTCCCCCCCCCCCCTCCCTCCCCCTTTCGAATCACCTTGTGTTCTTGAAGAATCGTCGACATAGGAGCAATTCGTCCGTAATTGTCCGGACGACTTATCCCTGCACGCGAAACAGTGGCGAAAACCCGGCAGAAGTTGCCAAAGTCTTCGGTAAATCAACGGCCCGAACCGTCCATTAGCCGTAAAACAATACCGAGGGATAATCGCTGTAAAATACAGTGATTACGAAATACGATGTGCCATTTGTAAGCGAAGAAGCCACGCCGATAGGCCGGTATATCGCTCGGAGAAGCTTAATTCGGTGTTCCGTCGAAGATAAGGTAGAAATGACGCGTATTATGCAGGGAGATCCCGAAGATAATGATAATCAAAGTTCGGGTCGGACATTTCTGGGGAAACGGACGGGCTGATTTTATCGTTCCCCGAAAAATATAGCGGCAATAAAGGCCGGATAATATGACAAAGTGATCCACGGGCGTTTCTTGCCCGGACTACAAAAGTTCCATGTCGCTCGATCTGAAGATAATCGAAAAGGTCAGGAACGATGGGACGGATGAAAAGGCGAAGACGAGGTGTGCGGGGCGAGGGGCAGGAGGGGGGGATGAGGCGAAAGAAGGAGGATGGCCGCTGCGGAGGCCGCAAACCGACAGACCGAGCGAAGGACTGTGAGGCCATAAATACCTCAGCGCGTTCAGCCAATTAAAACAAATCATTTTAATGCGCAACCTTTTTAATTAATGCCCAGAGCTCGCTCGCTCCCATCTCGCTTCCCTCCTTTCCCTCGCGTGGTACATGATCGCTTCACTGGCCCTGCCATTCCCATCTCAGCTCGTATCGAGACTATATTAATCTGCGCTAGTCACTGAATCCTGCCCCGCTACATCTACATTCATAACTGTGCCCGGAACTATCTGTATTATGTCCACATACATTCGCGCTGATTACAGTTATAATTCACAAACACTCCCGTCCGCCGTGATGTATACTAACGTGATTTTAAGTCAATGATAGCTGCAATTATTTCAGCTTGTATCTGTCATTAATTCCAAGCCCGATCTAACTACCAGTGATACCGCGGACATACCACCGTTCGCGATACTTATATATTCATTTGTAGCACTGTCCAAGTAAAAAAAGTGAAAGAAATGAAAGCCACTCATGTCTAAAAAGTACACATCAAAGGAATCGAAAATACTTTCCCGTAATAATCGACCCTACGCACCTCCTGGACTGCAGACGAGAGAATTCATTATACCCATAAGTATCGCTTCGCGGTTGGAATAATTTCCATTCTCTCGGAAAGGATCTCGTTCTCTCCTTTTGTCGAAATGTCAGAAAAATTCTCGTATCGTCCTCTCGCTCAACGACGTGCCAGGTATTCGTTCATTGACGAATATGACGATACATAGATGTGCGTACTCAACGTGCGTAGATTAGACTTTTAAATGGGCCCGGCGAGTTAAAAGAGAGAAGCGCGGAAGGGGCGGGAAGAATATTTGCGCGTATTTCACGAGACGACTATGGACGTCTGGCGGTAAATCATTCGGATTGACCGCATCCGGTTACCCAATCGACTCGGAGGTTCTCCTTAACGGCCTCTTGTCACGCCCGCGACATTCCATCGAAACGAACACGCACGCAGAGCGTGCTATCCTCGCGAGTCTTCGGGTCCTCCAACCACCCCCGGACACCCCCCCCCCCCCCTGTGGACGTTTCGCCAGTCAATCTGGAAACACAAAGAATTTCCTGGAGAACGTCCTGTCGGCCGATGAAATACGTCCGATCGAGACGTTTCGAGAAATAAGAAACTGACGGGCCCGCACGAAATATTCCCCGATAAATTAAAACCTCACCCACGAGTGTAGATTATGCTCTTTTTCCCAACGTTTTTCTTCGGGGACGGCTCGGCCGGCTTTTAAATGGACCCAAAGTGAATTATCGACATTTTTTGGCCGAACGTAGAATTCAACCTGCGAACACATCGACAGCTGCTCCGGAGGAGTCCAGAATTAGAAGTTCCAGCATTACGCACGTCTGCCAGAACTCGACGTATTAACATCTTTTTACCAGATTTATCGTCGTTCACGTTTCCGTTCGTTAACGGCTAGAAAGGAATACAGCGTAGGATAAAAAGGTCTCGTTCTTCTTTACCAACGTGTTTATTTGGCGCGAGGGAAGTGGCCGAGCAATGTTTTTTTGTTCCCCGGAGGTTTAGCCGCGTTCGCTCGAGTTTCAAAGAGCTGTGTAATCGCACGTGTGCACATGCAGGGCACGGATGCATAGGGTCGTTGGTGCAGAGACATCGCAGGTAGCCGGATACCTGGCGACAGGTATGCGCGGACCAGGTTTACTCGGCCGACATCTCGGCTACCTGGGCATGCAGGTGTAAGCGTGGCTACGCGCGTCCTGCGACTCGTGCGAGGGCGTGTATATCCTGACATTGTAAAACTCGGCGTTACACTTGCGTAGCCAATTGGCTAAGCCCCGTCCCCTCTAGGACGGCCCAAATGCCTTTGTCTCTCTTTTCCCGTCGTCCCTTACGATCGGGCCTCGGCTCCTTTTCCTTCCTCTCGGCCCTCGCACGATTCTTCTCCCCCCTCGCGGAAAATCTGCACGCCTTCGGCAAGGACCCTCCGGCCCCGCTAGGTACGTCTCCTCGAAGTGGAATTCGCCAGACGGAAGGAGTGCCGATATAATCTAACAATAAGAACCGTAAATCCAAATCATAATGCTACAACATAAGTAGTAAGAGAAAAACGTTTACCTTAGAAATACGTTTAATTTTCCGCTCAATTTCAAGAGAACCGTTGATGCAGTGCATAATGCAGTTCCGGTTGAAGTCAATTTTCGACGTGCCGTTGTACGGGCGTATGAATGGATTTGTTGGGCCTCGAGGATACGCGTAATTGTCGATGGCGGAGATAAATGCAATGGGTTCGGCCCGTTGATATGTTCTAGGCACTCTCTTCGGCAACACATGTTACGGCACGCCGGCAAGAAGTACAAATGCGGTCTTCCGGGTTGCCCGACGACTCTACGAACTGCATCTGAACTGAAATCTCATCGTATGCTGGTCCACGAAAGTACAGCGTCTGACAGGCAATATTCCTGCACGGAATGTTCTTACGCAGCCAAAACGAAGACTCAACTACGCAGGTACGTAAAGTAAAACATCGATTACTACGAAAAAGGTCAAAGACTGTGCTTCAATTGAAAATATGTACACTGTGTTGACTCTTAATAGAATCAAATCTTACGCGAGACGAAAGTAATTCGTCGTCGAATCCGTTTAATCGCTCCTATCTAAAGTTATGTGTTCGCTTGGTGACATGGCGAGAACAAGGCGAAACACGTCATAATTCAATATGAATAATCGTTCAACGATTCAGAACACGCGCGGGAATTCTATGACTGCTGGACAGTTTGCCGTTCAATCTCACCGCGCTAGATCTATCCGAATACTTGCTATACATGAGGAAAATAACAGCAGGGACGAAGACCTTGACTTTTCCGAACCAAAGGGATTTAAAGGTCATATTGATACAGATCAATAAACTCGCCTGGAAATCAGCTATAAAATTCTACCAAAAAGGTGTAATTGTGCTGCAAAAACTGTTTATATATTTAATATTTATTTATGTTGAAAGGCTTTGAAACATGTTGTGATGATTCAACATTGATCGCGCTCGCCAGATTTTTAGGTACAATGAATCGTTTTGAAACGACGAGATATGTGACGGGGTGAAAAGGAGAGAGAGAAATCGGAAGTTGGGTAGAACGGGCCAGCGAGTACGGGCAACCCGTTATGATTGTTGGCATCGCGATGCTCGGCGCGATATTTCATCGCGAATTGAGTACTTACTAGGCGAGTCGAGTTGAACGCAGCCGCAGAGTGTCGCCGAGTTTTCCTCTTCGTCCCGGCGATTACGCGGCTCTCTCGTTTTCACTTGCCGCCATCCACCTCCGTTCTCTCCCCCTTTTCTCCCCCCCCCTCGACGACCTTTCGTCCCGCCGGCGGGCCCCCCTCGCCCACGTCCGGGCTCTTTCTCGCGCGTGCTCTCGCCGTGGAACCGGAGTAAATCACGCGGGATTTTAATTAAACGTGTCACGCATTTCGAAGCTGATATACACGTAGCCGCGGCCAATGGCTCCCTCGTAATATTGCGCACGCATATCGAACCGTTCATAATCTCTCCGGCCTCGCTCTAACGATGAACTTCGCACAGACCGTAACCTTCCTCATACCGTTTTCCCGCTCTTCTTCTACAATTGCCAGTCCTCTTCCTGATCGCCTCAAACCCCCTAGAACTGTTCACCTTTATGCACGACTCAGGATATGTCTTCAGTATTCTTCAAACACCGGATGAACAATCATTATAATTTTGCATTTACGATTGAAGTCGGTTTTATTCCTCATTAATTCAAAGTTAAGGAGAACAAATTTTGCGGTGTCTTAAGTTCCTTTTTTGTTTCAGGCATAAACAGAGGCACGAAGAGTCGGGCAGTCAGGCTTGTCCATATTCCGGTTGCAGCTTTAAAACGAAACTCGGTTCTCATTTACGTCGACACATACGACTCCATACTGGAACAAAACCGTACAAATGTCCTCACTGTACCTACGCCAGCAACAATTTGGTAAGTCCTTAAGCAATTCAAAAGATTAACAATCTTAATTCGTACCACTAATAACGTCATATTTTACGGAACCAGCTTAATGAATTTATAATTACAATTAACGTCCCGCCGATGCCATTTTCCTTTTAATTCTCGTTTAACGATCTTTTACACCTGCCAGTGCGACAATATTGAATTATTTGGTGAGGTCTTGGGAAAACGCACCGGCAACATATCTTTGTAGAGTGTTAGACGTGCCAGTGGTTATTAGATCCATTAATACGGTCCTAAAGTTCACTTACTTGTCAGAGTTGGTCGGCTGGCATAGAGTTGGTCGCGCCTACGATTACGGCTCGGTCCGATTTTTGTCCCTCGGGCGTTTTGTTTCTCGTCGGCGGGAGATTGCGTGGTGTAAATTAAGGAAGGTACACCTTAACGTTTGGCCCGGGCCGCCGCCACCGTCGCCGCTGCCGCGGCCGCGATAAGATAACGAGTTAATTGTGCTCACCGGTTGCCCACACACGCACGGTCCAGTCATACCGTGCGGTCGGTATGCTAATGCCCTTTGAAGCTTTAGTTAGGGATGCAACTCGCATACGAGAGGCCTCCGTGTCTCTTTGATAGCGACATAAACTCATTCCAGTGGCGCTCATCTCGATTTACGTTACGTTCGGCCGAGCGTTTTAACGTCACGCCGGACCGAGCACCGGTATGAGCTCGTTCGATTACACGCGAGATACCTACGTATCGCCGGCACCAAGTTATGCCGATAGTCTCTCATTACTTTAGACGGACGAGCCTGTTAAAAAATTGCCGTACAAACCTGCAGCCCGCGAAGAGGGATATTTTTCGGAGCGTAGCGCGAGCGGCCCCAACGAATTAAACGGGAACGGGTTTCTTGGCATTTCTCCGGATCTTCGTTTCCTCCTCGACGTCGGTTATAACGAAACAATCTATCCCCCCGGGGCCTCGGTATCCCCTTTGCAATTTCACCGACGTTTATCGTCCCTCGGCGGGTATTAACACACCGGGTCAAGATTCTTTAATGCGGACAAATTCGCGGGCGCTCTATCGGACGCTCGTCTCTTAATTATTCCTTTAATGATCCGCGGCCTTTCCGTGCCCGTTATCTCGCCAATAAAGTTACATCGTCCGCGTGATAGGAGGCTCGTTAAAAAAATGCCACCGAGGCCCGTCGATAAGGGCGACGCGAGGTTCCGCCTTCGCCGTGGAAAAATCATGGCGTGAGGGCGTGGAAAATATGGAAACCGATGGATGTCCTTTTGCGCCGTCCTCGGGGATGGCTGTTTGCTCGGTACTTTAATAAGGCAGGAACGTGCGAGCTGCAGGATTTAACGAGGGGATTCCCTTCCGCGTAGAACACACGGACGAGCGACTCTTCGTCCTGCGTCAACGAGATTACACGCACCACCTTCCTTCCTTTCTTCCTGCGTTTGTCCTCCCCCCTCCCCGTCTGCGATATGATTTACCACGGACGGTTTACGCGGCTCCTCTTGCCGCCCTCGCAGTGTTCCGCTTACCTTCCCCCTCTGTCCCCTCACTCGTGTCTTCTTCCCTCGCTTCTTGGCGTGGTCCTGCTGTTCCTCAGTTTTCCAGGACTTGCTCGGACGCGTAATTTCCCTCGTACCGCAGAAGGTCCTTAAGAGAGTCGCGCGGCTGACATTCCGCGTCTCTGTGAGTGTATTCCGCCCCTGCCCGTCCTCGGCCTGGAATTCTTTTCCCCCGGCTTCATAAGAGGATGCACAAAATTTACTAACTACTCCCCTCTAATTCGAGTTATTCGGGTTAAGGTAATGGATCGTGCCTTTCTAAATTCTTTCGGTAACGACCGTCGCGATAGGATTAATGCGATATGCGGGAACGTTTTATAATATGTTTTATGGCTTTGGTAATTTTCATGGGGGCACACGGAACGCCGACGTGCATTTAATGAAATTAATTGAAGCGATCGCTGAAAGTATCGCAGTTTCGAACGACGAATCGCGATGGTGAGGGATCGTAAAGCGGGGCGGTTATCCCCGTTGGAGGCTCACTTCGCCGTCTATATTGCCGATAATAACGTCCAAGTGGAGAATCGCGGGAACCTCTCCGATTAATAAAGCTTTTATTTCCGAATTGCGTGTCCGCCCGAGCGTCAAGGTTGCCGTCGTGTAATAAAGGAAAAAGTCTTTCGACGCAGCGAGACGTATTAATGTCTGCAATCAAGGCATTTACTTCGTCCAATGATTAGGGAGATCATGCCGTAACGTTGCTTTTTTTTCTACAAAATTACTTGGAAAGCACTAACAGGTCAGCATGAAAAAACTTGTTATCCGCCGAGGGTAGAAAGAAAGTAGGGACCGTCCGAAACAAGGTCGAATTCGCGGTTTACGACTTTGAAAATGGACCCCTCGTAGAAAATGGGAACCTGGCTGGAACTGAACACTTGAAGGACCGTAAAGAAATTATCGGCAAATCGGCAGGAGAAAAGTCATTCTTTGGCTTGGCAAAAAAAAGGTCGTTTCGGTTTGTTATCTGGCTGAGCGGACTTTAATATTGCGAGCGTGTAAATGGCTTTTTGCTCTACTCGGCAGATTTACTGCAAAATATATGCGCCTATCAACAGGTTATTTGCCGCTAGGAAACGGGAAATTAGTATAAAGAGAAAACAGTTTGCAGGGAATTGATGGCGGTCATATTGCTGTTAATTTTTATCTCCTTTTTTGTCTTGTTGCAGGAGAATCTTA
Organism: Hedychridium roseum; assembly: GCA_963989215.1. NCBI lineage: Eukaryota > Metazoa > Arthropoda > Insecta > Hymenoptera > Chrysididae > Hedychridium > Hedychridium roseum. The sequence goes on along the minus strand of OZ022310.1, from coordinate 7,679,876 downwards.
GGAAGCACGTGTTATCGACCAACTTGCATCCAGGTAAAACGATCTATCGCTGTGATTTCTGCACGGGAAAGAGCAGCGAGGCATTCACCACGAATTTCTCAAAAGAACTTCGTGCACATCTTATGGAAAATCACTCGGCTGAATTTCCAACGTCCAATCACGCGAATACTTACGTCTCTCAGATTTTCGGCACTGCCGGAAAATCACGTTAGTTAATTCACTGTCACTATTCACTGTGATGTCCACTCCAAAGACATTATTTTTATACCCGCAAGATGCTACTTCTGTCGAAGTAAAATATTAAGATCGTAAGGTATAGATTAAGACTACCTTAGTGTTAGGAATAATGATTTGTGTACATAATGAAAGAATCCGTTGAATAAAAAGCGAAGGAATACGACGATATGAATGTAAAATATCTGACGTCAGTTGGGAACTGTTTGCAACTAAGACTAATGGATCTCGTTCGATGGAGAGGCTAATGCCAGGATTCTCCGTCCGGAGCTTCCCAAGCACGTCGTGGAATCGGTCGATACCGAGAAGCCATGGTGGACCACCTCGTGGATCGTCTTACAAGACGCGTTTCCGCCTTCGAGGGTCCTGATTGTGAGAAATGCAACGTGCTGTCACGGGAGATAGGTGTCGTAAAGTATGCGGACCACGGATCCGACGAGGACGGGGCGAATAGGCCGTCGAGGGCAGGCGCAGGAAGGGGGAGGGGGAGAGGGGTTTGAAGAAGAAAGGCCGAACCTTAGAAAGACAGGAAAGAGAGACGAACGCGGAGGGTGTGTAGGTGCGTGGTTTTGTGTGTCGTGAGCGTGAAGAATAATTTATTGACTAATTAACGAGGATGTCCTTCATTACGGGTTGAGCAGCAGTCGCGGTCGCTTGCTCTCGCTCGGGACCGGCATTATTTGGCGCCCGAATATTTACGACCGCGTCCTCCTTCTGGCCGGGGACCGGGTCCTCCTCCTCCTCCCTCCCCCCTACCCTTCGGGCGCTTCTCGCCGATATATACCGAGGCAAGAATCGCGTCGCAACCGGCCGCCCCCTTCCCCCGTGGCCCTGCCTTTCCGCGCGGACCCATAACGATGTGTCCCGATCTTACTGCGATCCGGGCCCTGGAATTTCCCCCGAGAGGGGGAGGGGGGCCCTGAATCTCGCGGGCGTTACTCGCACGGACAAAGGATCGCGCGGGGGCCTTAAGCGCCCGGGGGCCCGATGGTATAGTACGGTCCCCCGCAAACGCGGGAGGCCGTCGAACCGCGCGAGGACAATCGATTCTTCGAGATACAATCTCCCGTCAGCATCACCCCGCAAACGCGCCCCGGCCGGGGCATTGCTAATCAGGAAAGAGGCTCGCTCGCCTTGGGAAAATGTCGCGGGAGGAGCGAGCCCTAACAATCGCCCACTAGCATTTCCTCTAAGGATAAATCGAGCAAACAAATGTACCTTCCGAGCCTGCCGGCAGACACATGATTAACTTCAGTGCGCGTAAGCAAGCGTTTCCCCCCTCACTCCACACTCCTCGTCTTTCCCGCAGGAACACTCACTCGCGAGGGGTTGAAAAAGCAAGATGGTCGGGTACTTAGCCGCCGGCGGAGCGCTAAGAAGTCACGACAGGACAGTTAGGTAGGCCGCTTAATGAAGATATAACGAGCGGAGTAGCCCGTGAGCCCGGTGAAACGTCCTCGGCACCCGGACATCCTGTAATCCTCGTTCCTGGGGACCTTCTACTCGTCGTTCGTACAACCCCTCGACCGCGAGGACCTCGTCCTCTAGCCTCGGGTTACGCCGGGACACGGTCCGCGTCTTTACGATGCCGGCTTGTCGGTCCGGTCTCGCGCTCTCGCCAAATCCGCCGTATACTTTACGCCAGCAGTTACATCGCGAAACTTATATCGATCGAGATAAGGGGAAGAGCTTGATAAAGGTGTCACAGCACTGTCTCGTTTCTTCTCGCAGTTAGTTTCTTTCGATCCTTGTCCCGAGCAGGACGCGATATCGGAATACATAGCACTCGAATTATCACTGACCTGTGCACGGCCCTCCGTTACACCCTACGTCAGGAAGACAAGTTTACCCAGTATCCTAGAAAATTTCATGAAACAGATTCGAAGGGTGTCCTATCTTGCAGTGCGCGATCTGCAATGTATTTCGTCACCGGGTTCGTCCCGATAAATACCTTGCATTAATAACTCAGGTATCCCAGGTCCCTATTGATTAGACAGAAATGATGGACACTCTGTCGAGATGAAAAATGTATTTGATTGTACGAGGCCGAGTACGCCGGGCGTTGGCAATGGACCCGCATATTTCTAATCGATCGGCAGCGTGAAAGAGCAGAAGTCGGCGTTAGGTGTACATGCATATATTTTGCCGGTGGGGCCTCGCGTGTCTACACGCGTGAGCCCGGTGTCACGTCGCGAGGGAGACAGCGGGTGTCGACGCGTACACGCGCGTGTTCGCCTCCAGAACGGTCGTCTTAATTATCGAGCACGATTATTTATGTCGCGATGCACTGCCAACCGGGCAGCACTTTCGAACTCTCGAAGGAACCCGTGAGCCAGCGCTCACGCTCGTGCGAACACGATAATCTATGCCCGCCGTGCCGACTCTCCTCTCCACCGTCGGGAACGGCAAATTTATGGCTTTTTTGTGTCCCTACGTATATTTTATTTCGCCGCCCGATACTTATTCCCTCTCATTAATCATTCTACCGAACGCCGCGCGTCTCTCGCCATTTGTTCGAACCACGTTTATTTGCCCGATTATTCCCTTCTTAAACGATCTCCGTCGCGTCATCGAGCCCGCGCGGTTTCACGAATTTCTCACTCGTGCCGGTTTATCCATTTTCCCCTACGTTATTCGCCGCAACGAGTGCGTTTAGATTCAGGCGAATCCGGCGGTTCGGTAACTCGCCGAGCCTGCAAGTTTATCATCCGTAATAACATTGACAAAGGGATAATTATGTGGCGCATTAGCCGCTATTAACGCAACGAGGTATACGCAATAAAATCCTTTAGCGGAGTTTTAGCTGGCCGAAGCTGCACTGGAAAACAGACCTTCCGTGTCGTATAACGCACTTGCCGTGTCCTTTGATTTTTCAGGTAAAACCGTTTAGATGCTGGAGATTAGCAGGCCATTGCCGGCTGCGTTACAAACCATCGTTCGACTTGTTCGCTCGGCGAAAAGTTCCCTGGAATTCGAGCCTTTCTATCTCCCGCGTTATCAGCATATACCACCTGCGTCTCGTTGCACTTGTCGAGCTTCTGCTCCGGGTTTTAACGGCTTTCTTACGATGTAACTATTAGTACATATGGGAGAGCTTAGGAGATACCACGTGCGCTCTATTCCTCGCACACTGGTTCTAACATTGCCTATCGGAAACTCTGCGCCTTTTCAATTTCAGCCACAGTTGATCGGGCGAGCAACTGAGTGCTTTTCTAGGATAACCACGAAAAGTATTCCGCTCGAATTAGAGGGCAAATGGCCGCTTATTGTACTCCTCGGGTTTCGTCGTTAGACCAACGCCACGTATGAATGCACTTTGGCGATTCGCGAGGGGGAACATGGTGGCTTCCTGCCAATTAATTTCGCGGTGCCTATATCCCGCGAGGAGGAGGGAAGTGGGGGTCGAGGTAGAGGAATAAGACTGTGCGGATGGACGAAGAAGAGACGAAGGGGGGCGGCTGTTTCCCATCAACGACTGCCGCAAGGGGCGGCAGAGGGGGCAGAGAAGACGGGGGCGGAGGAAGTCTCTCTCTCTTGCAGGGATTGATGGCCAGCACCTTTAATGCCGTTTGTATGTAGCGGCGCGCGTAAGCGCCTCGCCTTACAGTAATTAGCTCAACAAACGCGCCACCCTGTCCCATCAATTGCTACCCTACGCTCTCTGCTTGTCGGTCTCTCTCGGTTTCTCCCCTCCTCGCATCCCTCTCCGTCTACGCGGCTATGTCCCTCTCTTTCCCGGACGATTGTACGCACGTTCGAGCCGAAAGCCGCACACGCGATCGCGCCTCGGCTCTCCCCGTTTCTCTCTCCCGCTCGCACCTCGGCCCTTTCTCCCGTATCTTGAATTAAACATTCGATGCCTCCTGTCTTGTCCGCGTGCGCGCACCACTTGCGAGCCGGGAATGCAAATGCGGCAACGCGTCCGTGCGTACATGTGTGTGTAAGTGTGTGCGTGTGCACACACGAGGGAGCGAAACCGTGAAAAAGGAGAATCGGCCGGAAGACAAACAGGGGGGATGAAGAGGGGAGAAGACGAGGACGACGGGGCGGCTCGAGGCAACCCGGGGGTGGGAGAGAGAGAGACAGGGAGACGAAGCTAAGGAAGGAAGGAAGGACGAAGAGGGTCCAGGCGTTATCCTCGAGCGACGAATTAAAGGGCGCGCCGAAACCCGATTGAAAAACCACGATGCGCAGGTTCTTCGCGTGCGTGTACGGACTTACGCTTTTGATAGCACCGTATAGATCTCAGGGAATTTAGGGCCGCGTCCCAGCAGCACATTCGTCCTTTTTCCCTTGTCGCTCGTATCAGCGTGTAAGCGTTGAATAAATCGTGCTTTACCGGCAGGCTAAGGGGGAACCGATAGCCAGAGCTTTTGACGGCGCATGGGACCGGCCTTGCGCTCCTGTAAAGGTTTCTTCCTCCCCAGAACTCAGGACTTGGCACACAAAAGTTCTCACTTAAATTGACGACCAGCAATCGCAGTCCTTCTTTTTCTCAAGAATTATTAAGCTTTCCTTGTCGGTGTCTTATATTTTTCTTATATTTCTTATTTCTCATATATTTTTCTTATATTTCTTATCTCTTATATTTTTTCTGGGGAAAATTCAACGTAGATGAGGGTATATTTTTCTGTAGATACCAGGATTGTGTTCCTCAGTGGCCAGCAATCTGTCCGACAGGGTCGCCAGCGGGGCGAGACGCGTTTAATAATCATTCTCGTAGCAACACGTGACGCAATTATCGCAGCCGCCGGTGGGATGCACTCTCCGTTGTCGCGTGCGTGCCTGCACGTATGTCCCGGGGCTCTGGATGGACTCCTGTGCGGACCCACCCCCCCCCCGACCCCCGCGACGGCGTGGGAGCCATATTGCGCGCGGTCTTGATATTTACGATTGAAACAAATCAAACGTTATCAAGCATTCCGGGACGGCGATAAAGAACACAGAGGGGACGCGGAGGCATTCGAGGCCCCCCCGAGGGAGAAGGAAAACGACGGACAAAGGGTGGAGGGTCGAAAAAGAGCAAGGGGGGGGGGGGGGGAAGAGAGAAAGAGCAACGCGTCATCCAGGACGATCTTCCTGCACGGTACTCCAACGTCAAGCGGCCCCGTCGAATGCCGTGATACGTCCTCGTAAATAAGCTAGGAAACATTTATTACACTACCATCGTAACTCAGTTTTAATTATAATCCTGATCACCCGCTGTATCCCGATCGTTCCCCCTTAGGACCTCAGACGAGGATATACTCATTCCCAGAAAGTATTTCTAATGATTGATCAAAAATGGCCTTGCCGAATTCTCGAAATGCTATACGGCAATTACGTGACAAGGAGTATTAAATAAATACGCGGTGGGAATTCGTTGAAGGTGAGGACGGCGCATTGCGTTCCCCCGGGATCTGGCGACGTTTTAGCGCGCCGTGGTAAATCAGTCGGCGGGCATTCGAAATTCATCCGCATGAAATACGCCAAGACAAAAGAGCGGCTGGATGCATCGGGGCGTCTCGATCGATAAACGACGATTCCCTGAGAACGTACGAGGGCATAAGGTGCCCGTGGCGAGGGCCAGAGGCGAATACGTCGCCGAGTTGCAAACGAGAGGAATCCCCGAAACGCGGTGCCCACGTAGGGCCCCTATAAATCCATCTTTTTTTACCCCGGGCCCCCCTCCGGGGTAATCCGGCGCTCGCCTCCACGGAGCGCCCGGAAGGCGGGAGGATGGGGAGAGGGGGGGGGGGGCAGGCTGGCAGGTAGAGGAGGGGGGAGTGGCCCGTCGGGGCCCTCCGAGTGATTTAAGGGCGTCGCCTTGCGTGTATCACACCGCGGTCAGCCCGTTGAGAGAGACGACGATGCGGACGAGGAGTTGAGTGTTGGTTCCTCGATGGTTTCTCGAGCCGTGCGTACGTCCCGGGGGATACCTGTGTGCCTGCGTGCGCCAACTCACCTACGTACCGTCCTCCAGGAGTAGCACGAGCCCATACCTACGTACGTGTTCCCGAGCCGGCCGCACCACCGCAGACCGCTGAAAACACAGGCCCAAACGAACCAGTTGGCTTGATTTGTGGCTACCAGAGAATCGCGGCCCCGATGCTTTATGAACCGATCAGCTCGGCCCGACCGACCGCCGTATAGGGCCCATAAACGTCAGGGTTTTCGGGTAAGCGACGTGCCGCTCTCGCCCGACAGATCCTGCATAAACGATGCGCAGGATATATCCCTCGTACCGGCCATTCGTCGTCCTCGATACTCCGTCTCCACGCTCGGGAGATTGATCGACTCTACCACGAATTCTCACCGGTTAATCGCACCGAATTCTTACGCAACAAGACTGACTCACAGGAGTAAAGGGTGGAATTTTCCAGTTCTTTTAGGACGTCTCAGATCTTACGAATGTACGTTGTGTCTTTCCTGAGGAGCCCATCGTTTCCTGTCATTTTTTCGCCATACCTCCGGGAAGTCCTGTTGTATGTACTTGTCCGCAACGATAGTCCCGCGCGGTTCTGCGCTACCTGGAGAACAATCAGGCCGGTCGAGGGCGCAGGGACGACGACGACGACGAAGAGAAGGCGAGGGGAGGGGGAGGAAGAGTATGTATATCGGTTCTCGTCGCGGCGAACCCTTCGCCGCTGTCCGTTGCCGATAATGTATGCACCAAAGATTCAGGAGACGATTCGTAGTGCGATACCAGGAGCCGGGGCTGACTCTCGGAGGGAGGACGGTCAGGTTGGGTTGGTCGGAGAGCTACGCCGCTGGCTTCTCTCCCTGCCTCCTGAGCTTCCCTTCGTCTCGCTCGCCGGTAGAACGCGGATTTCTATGTAAACTCGCTCGGCCGATACGATCTGCGAGACCCGGTGCGTTCGATCCTCGTGAACTTGGATGCTCGACCAGCGATGTACGTGCGGCCGAACGTTGCCTTCCCGTATTAGTTTAGCTCGCCCTCCAGACTTCCAACGCTCGGCTCCTCGGCACTTGGAGAACCGAAATTCATTACGATATCTAAAGTCACGATAACCGGCGGGTAATCGGCAAATTTATCTTCCAACTTCGGCTCGAACTTCCAATCGCCGCTGCTTCGATTCATCCCACGGCTGCTGCTAGTCTTCTTTACAGTCAGCTCCGTCCTCTCCAACTTTATTTTCAGTTTGCAAGGAGAATCTTTCAAGAGCTTAGACAATCAACAACTTTCTCACCGTCGGCGCGACGTTGTGCTCCTGACGATTAAAAAGACGCTCTTCTATCTTGAGATCATTCATTTTACAGACCCCACTTAAACGTGAATGACCAACGTTTCTCGTTACTTTAGCTTTAATCAATCGGTTTCTCCGAGCTCCCTTTGGTCATTCTCTTACCGTTTGTAATATTCATCGATATTATTCCATGCGTCGGGACAATTCCTCGAGCGTAAGACAGTCACGAAAGGAGTGCAGGTAACATGCGCCGTGCTCGCGCTCAAGTATCTCATTTCGATATTTACGCACGACAAAGAGCGCCGGATCGCCGGGGTACTCGGCTTTCCTTTTTCGTATCTCTCGCGCAGCGACACCAATTTAAGGAGGTGTCGAGCTGGCCAAGGACACGCGAGCAGCTCCTCCCCCTTTCGCCCGGAGTAAAGAAGACCATGGGACGAGGGAGCGAGAGGACGAGGATAGGAGAGAGGCGGACGACGACTCGGTTAGCGCGCTTAGTCGAGCGGTGACAGGACGGTCACGATCGGGATGGCCACCGCCCGTTGTCCAGGATCCAGGAGCAAAGAGGTAGTATCTTATTATCCTATCCGAGCAACCGCGGTGACAGCCCTTATAAGGGCCGCAGTGCTTGTGCCGTACACACGTGAGCCAAAGCGTATCTCGTAGGCTCGTACGGGCAGCCAGGAGCGGCTGGATACCAGAGCCACGGCGTACACCATCCGCATGGCCGTGCCTCGTGGTTGCCGCACGGCAAAAACCACGCTATCCCCATTAACATCGGACCCCGTGCAGGTCATTACAATACCGGCAGATAATAGGCCGTGATATAAAGCCCGCGCATAAGCTTCCGATATATTATCGGACGGACACTTCGGAAGGTTCTCCTCATTCGCAGAACACCAACTATACCGGAATTCCCTTATCTCCTCATCCGATTCTTCATACGAGCGACTCAGACGAATTCTGACACCGGGCCACGCGAGAGAATCGTCGCTATGATTCCCCGCCACTGGGCATTCCGAAAGATTCGCCCAAGAAACGAGTTTTCAATCGCTCGCTCAAGTTGCTGAATGAAACGAGTGAACGTTTAAGCAGGCCCGTCAGCGAGATTATCATCGCGTCAATTTTGGAGAAGAGAACTTTTTGCCATTCGTCGATCATCCGGTCGTAGGAGACCTTGAACCTGTTGTCGTCGACGCGGGTCGACGAATGGTACGTGCCGGCGTTTCAACTTTCTTGGGTGTTAATCACAGCCAAGGTCATCCGGATTTCTCTCTTTCTCGATCTCACTCCATCGAATGGAGATAGAAAAACATCGGAGGAATGAGGGGGACGAAGGTGAAGAAATTCACCGTCTTCGGACTTTCACGTATTCCTCCATTTCAAAGAATACCAATTCACTTGTGGCATTCTAAAGCAAAATCTCTTACACTCAGCGGCTGTAATTTTATGCAAAATTACAGCCATTTTTCGTCTTACGTGCAACTAGGAATTGTGATAGAAATGAAATTGTATTTTCGTTAGTACACGCTCGTTTTCTTCTTACATTTACGAGCCACGATGGTTAAAAATCTGACGAATGTGCGTGCTTTCTCGGTAAGTTTACCACAAGGGCAGGGTTGTTATAATGCGAAAAGTTAGTGTGTCCTGGGCCTATCAACAAGGCATTACCGAGCGCGCAAGTGCCAGTTTGCCGGTGATTCGTTACGATGACGTACGGCATCAACGGATTAAACGTGTCCCGATCGGCTCTGTAAATCTGCTAAACACCCGGGACGTCGATTTAAGATCGCCAAGAGTCCGTGCATCGATCTTATAAATCGACCATTAGAGCGCGAGCTACGAGCCGAGATCGGAAAGTATCGCGGATCTCGTGGCAATCTTTCATAGTGGCTCCAGTCTGGGAAAGACTACAGTCGCGAGGTCGAGTCGACAAATCAACCTACTTATCGCTCCGAACAAACACGGATTTATCTTTGTCATTAACACTATTAATTTCGCGCTCCACTTAATCGCGACGCACGAGAAACTGGATTATCATCCCCCGGGCGGATCGCTTTAACGACGTCACTTCGAGTGCGCTGATAAAGAGGTCGACGATTACATTTCATTAACGTATCGTTTCAATGTTAACTTTGCTGCAATGTGTGTATGTGTGTGCGTGTGTGTTAAAAATATCTTTCCGCCTACCGAAGGTATTTTATGAAGTAGGCTTTAAATCAGTTCCCTGACGGTCGGAGCAGTTATTATTCTTGGATCTCTATCAGAAAATGCGGTGGTACAACAAATCTTTTCGCCTTGGCGACGCTCGTAGAGCGGGGAGGCTTTTAATGATCCTTTTGTGGGTCATCAAGGAATACAGTCGAGAACGCGTATGCGTTGATGGGAAGAGGGAACGGGATGCAGATCAGCCGCAGTGGGAGCAACGTTTCGCATTGCTCCGGTGCATTATATGCAGAACAGGGTGCACCATAGTGCTCCAAAATCGGAGGCGGGCTGAGGAAGGGCGAAAGGGGAACGAAAATGGTGGCAGAAGACATTGGACGGACGAACAAGAGCGGAAAGGATAGGAGGAGGGAAGGAGATAGCCACTGGGCAGTCTCTTCGCGTCAGGATTTATATCGCGGTGCCTCTACTAACACGCGCACCAACTTACACGGATACACCTGACTTATGCAAAACGCGGACAGCACCCTCCTCCCGGTACGGCCAAATAAATGTCACCAGGAAACAAAAACGTTTCTCGTCCTGTCTCCGTGAAGGCGCGTATCCTGCTTTTTTTCCCTAGCCCTTGTGTGCCCCGTCAGAAAAAAGAACGTTCCGTAACGTTCCATTAATTCGCAGGAACCGCTAGTGATAAGTGGATCAAGAATCATCCTCGCTGTAATACAATTATCTTGTCTCGCATGATTCCACGCGTACCACGATTGTCCACATTACTCATTGGTTTCGTCCATGCGACCAGACGAGTACGTCACTAGTCTGGACCAAATAGAGTCAGTTGCGAGTTATGCGGCAGAAAAGAAAGGAGACTCGGGGTCGGTTTATGCGGAATTCGTGGACAGCGCGCGGCCGGGGAAAAAGGGAGTATATTTCAGTGACGTCATTGGTACAAAAGCAGCCGTGTGTGGAGCGCCATGCGCTCTCCTAGGCGCGCGAGTGAAGGCGTAGGAGAAGAGTGCGGGACTCTCCTGGCCGGATTTACTCGCTCGGTGACAAAGCACCTGCTGTCCCGTCGTGCCATGGTCTCTCGCCTTCCTTCCCGGCCCGTCCTGCCTCTGTCCTGCCCTCTCTTCATTCTTCTCCTCCCCCTCCGTGGGACTCCCTTCCTTCGGGCCCTCTCACTATTTGCTCCTTCTGCTATCGTGCTGCTTCGATATGGAACCTCCCGTCCATTGTTCCGTTCGTTTCTTCCATGTCGGAGCTTTCTCGCTTCGTTTCATACCTCCTCTGCCTTTCGTTCGTTCTCAATGCCCCCGGGACCTTCCTCCCTCCCCGTCCACTCAATTTTCCTTTGCCACTTTTCCGCCTGTTAAATAAGCCGTCGATCGTGTTAATCATCTTCATCCACCGCACCAAAGCCAAAGTTAAAACATCAATTCTCTGTAAATTGATTTGGAAAAAATTGCTAGATCGAATGGTTGTTTTAAATTCTTTAATCAGTCAGACCTAAGATTGTGGTATTATCAATGAAATAATCGGCGTAAGAAGTTAAGGATAAGGATGTTGCGAAAGTCCTTGGGGCTGATGATTCCAATGCTGAGGAACTTTGTCCGTATCGTTGGGGAATGACGTTGGGGAATGTCGATGAACTCCTGGCGCCATCTTACCGAAAGTCCGTCGACCAGATGAACGTCACTGGTTCCCCCGGCTTTACCAGGCTATTCTTCTTCCGTTCCACGGTGGGTAACTTCCATACACCGCCCACGCATCCCTTTGCCTGCCGCCGGCCGTATTTCCGTAGAAACTTGGCCGGTTTCGACAGCCGTGATATTCGCTTGTCTTCAATATTCGAATATCCAGCAGTTCTCGTAAACGACTGCCAAATATCCACGAATTTTCCATCGCTTATCGGCGGGTTCCAAATATTCACAACCCTCCGGCAGATATCACAGAAGTTGACCAACCGAAATACATAGATCAACGTTTAAATAAAGTATAACACTTCAGAATTCCGTATTAAAATTAATATGACTGAACTTCAGTTTGTATCACATTTTCTATATCAGTTTGGTGACGTGTACAAAGTGTCGACGAATTCCTAAGTACGGGGCGGTATTATTTGCCTAAAATTGGGTCATAAAACTAGTGAGTGCTCCGAAATGAATAATTCTGTGTCGAGAGAATTCTAACGACCTGTCAAATAGTGAGTAGGCGTGTAAATTCAAAACTCTTGGCACGAGAACATTGGGTACTGTTATGAGCCTAATTATCCCCGAAGAACAACGTCCCGTACTTAGCGGTTGAGAATAGAGGGAGATGGGGGAGGACCCTGTATATGGGAAGTTGCTTTCAGGCTTACGGTCCTGACATACGTCCGTGTGCGTATGCACGCATGGTTTAACGGAGATACGAGGCTACGGATGATATTCCTAATACGAATGATGGCCCCTCTCCCCCGTTGCTGGGTCTCACGCGGCGCTCCGCGAGCCGGTGCTGCCGCTGATGAAGATAACGCCAACCTCCTTTTGAGTTACGAGCCGGGCCGGGCAACAATAAATTCCAGCAAACATTCATTTTCGTACACGCAACTTTATGCCGTCCTTAGTCGGACTAAGCGGCCTCCGCCGATGTCATTTAGCATCTCGGTGATGGGCCTAATAGCTAGGTCCTACCGACTCAATGGACGATCCGAGCAGAGGGTTTCGTCGTGTGCATCGCAAACAGGATGACGATGCACCAGGTCGATAGCTCGGTTTTGCCTGCCTTCTGTTCGCTGGGAACATCTCCCTGAAAAGATTGCGTGCATCGTTTGCTCACTCAACTAACTGGGACACTCCGGTGGATCGATGTGCATTGCGAACCTTTGACCTCGCTCTACGTGGAAATATGTTAGTAAAATGGAACGGACGTTCAATTGCACGTGGTTTAATGAACACCGTTTCTGTCGGTGACAAGAGTCAAGCGAGACGTTTGGGCTTGGATGGACAGAAATAAATTCATGAAGCGTAGGTATGGTGGTTAGGGGAAATGTACAAGTATTATGATTGGGCTTGAGCTTTGCCCAATGAATTTATTCTAGCTGAAAGGGTAAAACGTTGGGAATCTTGGCGCATCGATAATGAACGATATCCTCTGATTTTCCTGCAATCGAGTCGCCGGGATCGACACATTCTGCCGTGGCTGCGAAATCCTCGCGCGTTCCAAAGATCTTTATCTGGCGACTCTCGGGCTCTCTTTCCGAGTCGTGCATCACGGCGAAAAAAGCCAAAGCTCCACGGGGAGAATCGTTTTCGCACTAATTGGAGAGCACTTATCGGCGATTCAACGGAATCGTGAATCTAGCTCGGCGGTTTAATAGCCGCTGTGTGAACGGTCTCTCAGGATCCATGAGGAGTACACAGCAACGCCTCGGAGATAATGCAGATAAGCAAGCACGAGGCAAAGACCGTAGAACGACGATGATAGGCCGAGCTAAGCAATTTAAACACTTCGGGACACTATCTTACGCAGCGCACGTCGCACGTTTCACTCCAAATAGCGTTACTCGTACGTTCGCGTACGAGCGCGGAGTTTTATGCACCACTGACATTGAATTAACCCCGGCGATTCTTACATGAGCGAAGGTTAAAAAGATAGAAATCAGTGACAGGCTAAGATATGAACATGTCCGACGTACGATAGAACAAGGCCGAGGGTTGCTATTCTCCAATTTAATACATCTGCCAGGAATTAAAAGTGAGATATCCCGGCGGCGCGGCGGACAGAGAGAGCCGCGCGGGGAGGGGGAAGAAAAAGGAAGAAGAAGGCCCAGAAACGCCGGGAACACCCGCGGCTACGGCCAATCGCCTCCGCGAATGGAGGCACGGCCAACGAGATGGATGGACCGGAATTATGGGCTCCTCGCACGAGAATCGCGCGACGGTTCTCTCCTCGCGGATCCCCGTGCGGATTCTTGCGCGAAATCGATTTACGTCCACCGCGCGAGCACTTCCGCCAAGCCTCGAGAACCGGTCGTGCTCTTTTGTGCCAGCGTCAGAGGTATTAGTCAAACCCCGACGCGCACTATCTCCGGCGAATAATCAGAAATACTCGCGGAGAGTCACTTTAATTCGCCTTCCTTCCCGCTCCAACAAGTCAAATCTTCCGATCGATTAACAGGGATGAAACACTGACATTTCTGTTGAATCGAAATTTTCCGATTAATTACAAAGACAATGTTCGGTGATCCTCGAGGACCACGTCGCCGGGGATACGAGACTTGCCGGAGATGCGAGCATTTTCAAATTACAAAGGACGTTCACGCACGGCAGACGAGTCGCCCGTAGGTGTGTAATATTCTCGGGAAGAAAGTACAAAGTCACCGAAGTAAAGTAATAAGAGAGTGTCGGGCTCGAAGCAATCCTGCGCGTCGAAACAAACAATTTAATCCAGAAAACACGAGGACTCTCGAATGGGAGCCGCTCTATGCCTCTCTCTCTTTTTCTCTCACTCTTTCTCTCTGTTGCTCATTTCTACTGGCAACCGAGTTCTCCGCGCGTGAATATACGTCGGGGTGGCTATAGGCGTGGGTGTCGGCCCGACGACGTATAATTTAAGGCTGCGGACGCAACGATTCAATTTCACAAGACCGCGGAGTCAGGCCGGTGGTGCGTGTGTATAAGCAAAACCGAGCATGTACGGCCGGGAATAATCTTCTGATTTGCGCTTCGAATAAAATCGCTCGATTCATTTTCGTCCGGTTGAGAGCTCGCGCGCGGATCTGTCGATGTCGTCGAGAAAGGGACGGAGAGAAGGAGAGCCGGGGAAAAGGACGGCACTGTGTTCGATCATGGCCGTACCTATATTAAGAGATATATTCCGCGGTTATTGGCCGCCTACGGTGACTTTACTCCGGCTTCGTCCGTTCGCTCCTTGCCCGCGCTAATGACCATCTGTCCCACGTTTCACGAGGTTCCCTCTGACGCTTCTTCAAGCACGTCCGGTCCCGTTAGCGTCTACGTTTTTATCGACCCGTGCACGCAACAACCTTACTTCAACACTTTCGATACTGATTTACCGCGGGATACTAAAGAACGAAAGCTCCGATCACCCGGAAATTCGGCTTAATGAAGAACCACGTTCAAATGTATTTTTATTTATCATTCGGCATTTCAGGTACACGGATACGGTGTTCCAACACCTGGAAAGTAGCATAAAGAATTTGACCGGGCCGAGATTTGTGCCTGGCAGGACGTACGCGGGGAATTCGATCGACGGTGGATCCGATCCAACGTGAGAACCGGACCGGCCGCGACGTAGACGCGACCGAAGGATCATGTCGTGTATATACGCAGAAAGGTGCACACGAAGGCGAGGAGCGAAGGCGCGAGCGTTCATCCGACGGGCATATACACACTCGCACAACGAGGCACTCGAGCTCGTCGGGCCTCATATAATTGCTGGCATCCATAACGCTGATGTATTTATGGCATTAACTCGCCTCTTTCTCGTACGCTCGCCGCCCCCGACCCACCCCGCCGCCATGCGGCCGTACCCGTCATGCAACCACAAGTAGAAATAATTGGTTGAAAACAGCGCGCTCTCAGGCGGCAATATATCCAGCTTACTCCCCGCTGTCGCATCGCTTAGATCACTTCCCCGCCACCAAAACTCGCCTGCCTGCCAACCAACCCGCCTCTTTCCTTTCTCTCCGTCTCCGTCTCCGTCCTTCCCACCACCATCTTGCCCGATCCACCCCCTTGCCCCCCCTCCGCCCCCTTCTTGCCAGTGGACCTTCGTCCTTTTCCCTTTGCCGATCCGCGCGCCTCTCTCCCGCTCATTTGAATAGCTCTTATTTATGAAAATTGAATTGAATGCTTCTCATTTATGAAGGTAATTGGTACCTGTCACGAGTCCCGCTGTAGGATATCCCACTTTATACGCGGTTATATAAACGGCGATAATTATTCTTGCAATTGAATTTATTTCTATAAGTTGCGTTTCGTGCGAGCGCGCAGGGGCTACCGCACCGTCGTCGTTTCTATTTTGCCGGCCATCGAAAGCACGCGTTTCCGATCGGCACCGGTGCAGCGTGGCGGGGGACGAGAGGGGAGAGGGGACAGACGAGTCCTTTAACGAGGACGTCGCGGACGGTCCCCAAAGGGAAACCGTCGCAGATCGACGGTCCTGTCGGAATGAGCGAACAGGATTCCCCGTGCACGCCGGGAAGTCGACACGGGCCCGACGAACAGGAGCACCAGGAGTCATACTAATCTCCTATAAATTATCGCCATTGCGAGCCGTATTTACTACTACTCCGGTAATCAATGGACCGTAATCAATTACGGACGGTACCGCGATAATTTATTGTCAGGACGTTAACGCGGTGTTTTATTCGTTTAGCGCCGCCGTGAGATTTCTTTTTTAGCCGGCGTCGTCTTCCATGCATCTTTCACGCGCGTCATAAGACTCATGGCTAAACGATTACTGTTTGCTTCTCGCCGTGTCCAACGACACGACGATCCTTTCGTAGCCTATCGACCGGCGATTGTTTTCATTTTCTCCTCGATGGTTGACCATTAGAGCCATTCAAACCGCTTACGAACGTTTTCGTCCGTAATGACTCCCGTTAAACAAGTTTCACCGGAGTCAATTAATAAGTTACGATCTAACAAAAGATATCATTGACACGTATTTTTCCCTTGAGAAGGTCCAACTGGTTGTCCATATCGGATTCAAATCTCACGAGGTCCTTATCGGCGTGGTTATTGCCGTCGTTACATCCAACACATCCGTCCTGGCGGTGCTGTTATCGATTTTCTGAGTCCTCGAACGGAGTATTAGAGTCCGAGGGTCCAGCACGGGGTAGCACGGTTACGATCAAAGGAATCGGCTCTGGACGCGCGTCCATAATTTTAGTACCACCACCACCGTCGCCTCTGATCATCCCCGGGTCTTTCAACCTCAGCGAAAAAAGGCTGTGTAAAAAACCACGGGAGTTGCAAGGAAGCGTAAAAATGAATACCCGCTCCGATGCATAATTCAAACGATCGTGTCGTCGAAATAAAGTCCCTGTTTAATGGGAAAATACGTACAAACGGGCCAATAGCTAGCGGAAGGCATAACACAAACAGATGCTAAAGACCGTAGCGACGTTAAGGTTTCGAACTTGTCGAGATGTACGTGTTTTTAGGACGAGCGGTAGTCGCGTAAAGCGGGAATTGCCGATCGCCGCGTAACACGGCGAAAATATGGCGGGTAGCATTTGACTCGATCGTAGCTCGTATTATGAAAAGTTCTGGTAGCACAGGGCCAGGTACAATTATCCCTTTGGTCGGTCGTAAAAGCAGCGTCGAAAGTCGTGATATCGTTGCTGCGCGCGCGCGTTCTGGCCGATCGTGTCGTCGTAGCGCCATCGCGAAATCGCACGGATCCATTGGCGATCGCGAATGTGATAGGGGATCGATGTTTACGAGCGATCACCGACGATCCCCCTTGCACGTATACCTCCGTTGCGTACGGTGGTCCCCGCCTCCGTCGGATTCCATATTCCACTTGGCTCGGACAGAGTACATAATTATACACTCCGCTATCGTCGCGTCCTCCTTAGACCCCGCGGAAGGCAGGAGCAGGGGCCGAGGGGGTACACGCGAAAGGGAAAATATTGGTACCTGGCCGAGCGACTAAGAACTTCCCCGGCAGTATTATCGGACCGCGATGAAATCCGATATCGATCGAGAGAATTATACCCGACGTTGAGAGGGGCAGATGTTTCCGGTGCGTTCGCTTACATCGCGAAGATGGCCCTTATCGAGGGACGACCGTCGAGTTAAACGAAACGGCCGGACCGAGAACGAGAAAGGCCGGTTGTAATCGCCTTTATGATTATCCCTAATGATTACCGCCTCCTTAGATGTTGCCTACTGGATTTTGTTGGCTTCTCAAAGAAATCTCCTCCCCGCGCATGTACGTACGTTTGCCCGGCCGCTCGCTTCGAATATAAACTCTTTACGATGGTCGTTCTCTTTATGTCACAACTTCTTTCCTGCACATTCCCGCGCTCGAATATACCGACTAAATGTAATTCGATGTTCGACGTAAAAACACTTAAACATAGTGAACTCCTCGCAGATCATATTAATTAATTAGAGTACTTCTGTGTATACACAGGAATCTTGAAGCAGGGGGACGAGGTCACTACGGTCCATTCGACGGTTCTGAAATTAAGAAGGAAATTAGCAAATTGCGAAGTATGTTTAACGAAAAATTAATTAACAACAGACGAATCTCATAACTCGTAACTTTTGATCTTTCAACGACCTTCAGTGATTCCTTGTCGCTCTGCGCCAGTTGTTTAAGGCCAGCATATGGGGAATTTCGATAAACAATCCCGGGCACTTACTGGGGGATTTTTAACGTGTCCCGAACAATCACCGTTCGACGGCGGATTATGTATCGAAAAAAACAGCCGAGCTCGGGCCATGTCGTTCGCCGTGACCATCAGCTGGACTTCGTCATTAAGCGCATCGGCCGAGCGGCGTCTAATTAAGCGGGACGTTAAGTGGGGGCGTTCGATAAAAGCGAGGCCGTCCGATAAATTCAATTCCTCGGACAGCCGGTTAATACCCAGGACGGGGCCAAGATAAACCGCGCGCGCGGGTCCTCGCGTACTCGGGTGCACGTATATACGGCTGAAAGTGTGTGTGTGTGTGTGTGTGTGTGTGTGTGTGTGTGTGTAAGTGCGTATTTTTTCGCAGGGAGGCCTCGTTCCAGCGGACAGAGGCGGAGGATGACGGACCGAAGAGAGAAGGCGTCTTCTCTACGTACACGGAGGATCGAGGGGTGCCCACGTGTCCCCTCATCGGCGCCTCCCCTGTCCCCTTCCCAGTCCCCCCTCCGCCTCCCGCCGGCACCACCGTCGAGCACCCTTTTCACCGGTTCCCCTCCGCGGCGCGCGGAGAGCAACGCCGGAGCGAAGATATGCAAACGTCTTGCCGCGCGACGGTTGGACATAACTCAGGCACACGTACGCGCACACTTCGGTGCCGGCGCTGAGGACACTATAAACCTCGATACCGGGCGAATAAAATCCCGGATTTACAGTCCTGATACCGGGAGACCGAGAGACGGTCCTGTCCTGTCCCGGTGCTGTCCTGTTTGTCGCTGTCGCGAGACCGTTGGCTCGCGCGGTGTGGGTTGGCTCATCAGTGATGGCCACGTACCGGCCGCTATCTTTTCCCTCTCTCGATGGCACACACCGAGGGCAGGATCGACCAATCTCATTGCGTACACACCGATGCGCTGCCAGGATTTCTACGCACACCGATGTACCATCGATTTGTCCACTCCACCACGTGCAGCGAAACTTCCTCACACCCTACACAGAAGGACAGAGTTCGTCAAAGTTTTCCACTCGTATTACGGGCAAAAGTATAGAGACAGGGAGGGAACTCGTATCATAAACCTCTTTCAATGCCCCCTATATTAGACTTTAACCGAGAGTATCGGAAATTTGTGTAATTACGGCCGACCGAAGATGCATATAGACGAGTATGCATTGGTTTCTAAACTCAGGAATGGATCGGTACATATATTGTGTGTGTAGACACATATATAGCCGCTTTACTTTGGCGACACTTACTTAGAGAACCCGCACCTCCTTATCAGCCCTCCCCCGCCCTACGGCAGAACCTTGTTCGATACCATTTGAGGACCTCCAATAATCTATCCGCGCCATTGCGATAGGAGCTGTCGGAGCCCGCACCCACGCGAGCACCACGCGAGAAGTTGCCGTTCTTGTAGGATAAGGCCGAGCGCAGGTGTGCCGCACAAAATCGTCTGATCGACGTGCAAGTCGAGTGCGCTGATCTCGATGACCTTCGCCGGGTACCTCCGCTCGGATCGGGCAGTCCAACTGGATATATACAGGAGGCACGCCCGGTTGATACCCGAAAGAGGCGTTGTTCTCCTTGCTATCCGATCCTCAGGATTCCATGCTTTTCCCTTTCGTTCCTCACGACGACCCTTGCCCTATCTTTCTCGGCTTACGTTACTACAATTTCCTGTGAGTAGGGTGAAGTGGAGTACGTTTATTTCACTTATACATTAGCTGACACTCTTTGGTCAATTTATTCATATTAAACACAAATTCCTGGGTTCTCAGATTTTTACCAGATCGGACAATACCCTGTCTACCTCTGTGTATGCTCGGTTGCCGATCGTAAGGTGCAGAAGAGTAGGAATGCGTGTTGGTCCTTTCACTTGTTCCCTCTTCCTGTTATTAGGCACGCCGTGCCACACATGAAACACAGAATAGACCTAACATCAAACTAACAAATTTTCGGTCACGTTCTTGGGGGCAATTTGACCCCCTTACCATTTTAGTGTCACGCTCTATGTTATCAATGCAGCGGGGAAATGTATAGCAGCACTATTGCTGGTGGGAATAAAAATGACGAATTTTGGAATGAGGATTAACGTCTAATCACTGACAAGGTATAGGAATAAACCTTTCACCTTATGGAACTTCGTGTCACCAGGTCTGAAATACCGATATCGGCAAAAAAACAGAAGCTATCAGGTTTCATAACAATAATATTTGGAACTGGAAATGCTAATTGGAATTGCTACATCGATTATATTCGCTGGATCGCAGCTCTAACCACTTCTGTCTCGGATGACAAAGTTTAATCTTAATTTAATATCTGCGAAAAAGTATAATCAGAGTATAAAAAGTACAATTAAAACAATATTTATAACATACAATTAACACAATTTATAACATACAATTAAAACAATTTTAACGCGATTATAAAGTATTTTGATACATTTTTAATTGGCTGATCGGCACTACTGCCGAGTGCCTGACAGCCCGTTGACCTGCACTACTGCCGAGTGTTCAACCGCTCGTTGACCTGCACCACTGCCGAGTGTGACCGCCCAATTATTGGTCCTACTGAAAACTGTTTGACTGTATACTAACTGGCATTTTTAAAAACTGAAATTACTGGAAAGGTGAAAGGTCTATCCCGTCGTTGGTTTCGCTTGCATTGATTTTTAGTACCTACTGACTGATTTGTCTGCGTCTTGGGAACAACGTGAGTACCGCCTGCCGGCTTGAAGTGATGAATCGGGCATCCTTCGTCGTCCACGTCGGGACTCATACTCACCCACGACACGACATTAGCCGTGAGACCACTCCATCAACCGTACTGGGCGATAGGGTTTTCTTGTCGGGCCTCCGTGGAAGCTTTCGGACTCAAAACTCCCGTGGAACAGAAACAGTCATTTCAACATCTTCGCACGGTAGAGTTTCCACGACTTTACCATCACTTCGTATCAGGGAGTTCTAAGTCCATGACAAAGTCTTACAAATGTTTCGTACTATATTACTTTACTCTTATTTAGGAATTTGAAAAAGGCCTATGTTTGTCAATATACTAATGGCAAAAATATTTAGCGATTCATCATTCGCAATGGAAGCCCCATAAATCGAATGAACAAGGGGAAATGGAAGACAAAAAAACGTGAACGACAGGGTACGAAACTCTTGTATTATGCGGCGAAGGGCATTAAATAAGGCGAACGAAATAAAAGGGGTGGAAGTCTCCCTTCCCCGGAGTAAACACGAAACGTAGTGAAAGACACGTGCATTAGACGTGGGAGAAATCCGCGCAGATTCTGAGAATGCATATCATTAAGCACGCCGCACGCATATACATATGTATATGCACGAAAGCATGTACACGTGCGATGGTACGTTAGAAAAGTGGACGCTTGCGAGAATATGCAATGAACATATACACGCGCTGTATAGACGTAAATATATGCCTAGCCATGGCTAATCCTTTTCCCTTTTGGTCCATCTTCGTCTTACACACGCATAAATTCGCCGGCATACCCCTTTCTTATGCGGTGTCGGTGTCATTCCTACACGACTCTTCTTTCTTCTGTCGTCCTTGTTCATTATCCCCGTCTCTGTCGCACGACTCTTGCATCGTTTGGTTCTCTCGCTGTCCATCTTTTTTCCTCACGTTTATTCGCATTTCTCTCGCTACTTGGCTGTACCTGCTTCTCCTTCTCTTACTTTCGGGGCGTTCGACACCCCATCGCACTCTCGTCTTTTGCCCCCTGCGTTTCCTCCGGCCGGTGATCTATGCATCAGCTTGCGCCCGACGAACCGGGCACCGCGTGTCCGTCCCCCTCGCGTGCTTACTTTATTATCGGGGCTCAAATGAGAATTTATGCAGACATAAACGCTCGTGTCAGCAGCACGCTGCGTGGGTGGGGAGACATGCCGTTGAACAGGCATCTATCACCCTCGCGCTTATGTATCCCTCCTCATTTCCTTTCTCAGCCTTGTCGCCGAGACTGTGCGAAATTTCAGAAATTTCGCCATCCTCGTCCGCATAAACTATAGGTCGGACTTTCTTTGTAGTTTCCAAGTCAACAATAGTTGATATTTTTCTACAGCAAATGTCTGGTAGATATCTGCATGTGGATGAATAACATCGTTACTGTAAGACTTTCGTAATTTAGACATCAAACAGTAGTGTTTGTAATGTGAGTGAAAAACCGTTGATCTTTATAGTAACACGTGGGCTAAACGGTTCTCGCTTAAGCTCATAAATAAATGAAACCTACGTGAGGATATCAACGTCGAGCCGTGTTTAAATAAATGTGTCTCCTGAAGGGTAAAAACACACACGGTTCTTCATCTGCTCAGGCACCGTAAAACTGTTGGTACACAAGTACACATTTGCCTTCTTTAAAATCATGAAATTACTCTCGATATTTACCGTCGTATATCTTTGTATTCTGCTTGTGTTGTTTTGAGCGCTGTATCTGATTAGATTCTGGGTCGGAACTGCGCATTTTGGAACACCTTTTCGATAATGAATAAAAGTACGACGTACTCGAAGATTGCGGTGAATCGGCGACTGTAGAGCGTCTCTTACGTCGGTGATAAACGAGCCGAGGACAATTCTGATTGCGCGGGAAGAGCGTTTCGACACACATTTTTCACCGTCGGCACGTCTAACGAGCCGAAAATTCATGGCATAGAACGACTTTGTAACGTTTACGTAGATTAACGCGGAAGTCCCCATCACCACAAATCATTATTAGCATATTATCGACGACGCTTATCAGGGCGCAGCGCACGGAGTCTTACCCCTCTCAAATAAGACGGCCTACATAAATCAGAGATTGTCTCTTGAACGTAACTCCAGCGGTATCAGTGAAAAAATTTATTGGCCCTGCAGCGTTACGAAGCAAGTTCGATTGAACATTCGAATCAATCGTTTATTTATCTCATGATCCTCCTTCCTTTTTCCTTACCTCTTTTCACTCAAGTAATTAGGACTTCTGTTGCACCTGTATATTGTTGTCTAACTCTTCGACGTATGGAAGGTTGCCATTTTCACAGGCGCAACCTGCATACTTTAACATTTCTGAAATAAAATCTTATCTACATTGTAAAATCAAGATTTCACAACTACCAATACTTCGTCAAATCATGTGACTTCCATCTCATGAAACTGTGAAGTTTCCTAAGATTATGAATTTATTACATGGGCAATGCTATGCCATGCAGGTAAATTTGATTGACTATACTTATGGACCTGCTGTGACAATGGTTGTCTATGCCCATTATTAAGGTTCGTCTTACCTCTGGAACTTAGGAACATTTAACAAGTGATAACCTACAATGGCGTGTTCGAAGGGATGGCGTGAACGATTCGGGGGAAAGTAACGATTCGGCCTCTTTTTTTGAGGGGCGCACCTTGCATGGTGAAACTCTCGTTGACGATGAGCATCACTGCATCCCGCAATCAGTGCATGCAGGCCGTGCAGGTGGCGCTATGATCGATCAGTGCGCGTCTCTTTCCGCCATCTTTAGTTGACGGATCCGAGAGAGCTGGTGGTACGGAGGCGAGATAGGTGTATCGAAGGGGGCTACGAGGAACTGGTGAATCAGACGCAAGGTAGTGCGAGTCACCCAATTCGTGTATCAGCGTTACTCCAGTAATCGGGCCCCGCCGAACGATCCAGTACGGTAAGTGGATATCATCCCGGTACAAGCTTGCATCGACCGAAAATTTTCACTCTCAGATCGGCGGTGTTTACGTACGCTGGGTGTGTCAAAGTGTGCTCTCCCTTGCACGCCGTCTCTCTCGCTCCTTTTCTTCCGGGTGCCTGGCGTCGTAGCTCCTTCTCCTTCCATCTAACGTCCAATGACTCCCCCTTCCCCGGGCGCCCTCGGCCCTCCTTCCCTTGCGCCCTCCGACGCGTCGTGGATTGTCAGAAAATGGTGATGCATTGCATTCTCGGAGTCTTTGTTGTGCCGCGCACCCACGCTTCTCCCCTGTAACTCGAACGAATCGACCGTCTTTGCCCTGAGCCGTCTGCCCTGCTCTCGCGTATATCGAGCTTTTTCGTTTGGCTTATTGAGATCAGCCTGCGGATTCGATCGGGTCCCAGAGTGCTCGTGTCGTGTCAGTGGATGAAAGAGGAAGCTGCGTGCCTAGAGGAATCTTTCGATCGTGCCCACATTCCGTGAGAGAACATCCGCCTTCGTCTCACGACGCGGTGCACTGACCCTTCGAACGGCGTCTCGCTACAGACTCCGAAAAACGCGTAACTCCACGTTACGAAATACGGGCCAGTTGAATTCCCATTTTTCGCTAGCTCGCTCAAGTGCGACGTGATTTCCCTAATAAAAGGTACATTCTTCTAAATGGAGTAAAGCGTACCTTAGTTTCACGGTGTACCGTGTTCGGTAGAAATAAGTGTTTGAATGAATCTTTTTGACCCTTTACTTCCTTTTGCTTCCTATTCATTCCCAATCCATTATTTCGTTTAAACATTCGTGTTGTGTTATCTGTTTATATTATTTATTTTATACTATGGAAAAAGGATATTGTAGGATTCACTGTAGATTTGAGAATATATATTTCAGTTTATGTTCTACATTTTTTATTTTTGTTCCTACGCAGGTGTGGATAGACTCACCTATCGGAGAAATGAGTTACCAAATGTCATCTAATCAATCGAGACCCAGTAAGCCTTAATCATGTTAATGAATTACAGCAAAACATTCTGTTAGAAAAACTGTGACTAAAGTTAATGGTTTTCAGTGTCTCATGGAAATTATCAGGGCCCGGGTGACTTGCCCATGGGGTCTGCGAAAGAGCAGACTCTCATGTGGCAGCAAAATTCTTACATGGGTGACTCTGGTATCCATTCTGGCAATGTCACCCAGGCACCATCATTGTCTGGCAAGGAGGATGAGGAGATGGAAGGGGATCAACTGATGTTTGACCTAGACCAGGGCTTTGCTCAAGGTTTCACTCAGGATCAAGTTGATGGTAAACAATTCGCTTCATTACCTTCAAATCTGTTGGATTATTTGAGATGTGGTCATTTAATTAAGCTTATTTTTTGTTATATAGAGATGAACCAACAGCTGAGTCACACTCGGTCTCAACGCGTCCGGGCTGCAATGTTTCCGGAAACATTGGAAGAAGGAATCGAAATTCCTTCTACGCAGTTCGATCCTGCTCAGCCCACGGCAGTTCAACGACTGGCTGAGCCCAGCCAGATGTTAAAACACGCAGTTGTTAATCTCATTAACTATCAAGACGATGCTGATCTCGCAACACGTGCAATACCGGAGTTGATCAAGTTGCTGAATGACGAAGACCAAGTTGTAGTTTCACAAGCGGCAATGATGGTCCATCAGTTGTCGAAGAAGGAGGCATCTCGTCATGCGATCATGAACAGTTCACAGATGGTGGCTGCCTTAGTACGTGCAATTTCAAACAGCGACGATCTGGAATCGACGAAAGCAGCAGTTGGAACGCTACACAATTTGTCTCACCACCGACAAGGATTACTCGCTATTTTCAAGAGCGTTGGCATTCCCGCACTCGTGAAACTATTGAGCTCTCCAATGGAATCCGTTCTGTTTTACGCCATCACAACGTTGCACAATTTATTGTTGCATCAAGATGGTTCGAAGATGGCTGTGCGTCTTGCCGGCGGTTTGCAGAAAATGGTAGCCCTACTTCAACGAAACAACGTTAAGTTCTTGGCAATAGTAACAGACTGCCTTCAAATTCTTGCGTATGGCAATCAAGAAAGCAAGCTGATCATTCTCGCCTCCCAAGGTCCGATCGAATTAGTACGCATAATGCGTTCTTACGATTACGAGAAGCTTTTGTGGACAACATCGAGAGTTTTGAAAGGTAATATTTCCCCCTGTCTTCCAGCACAATATGCGCCTTTAGCTTAAGTGATAACGGTTAATTTTTTTGGCGCAGTATTATCGGTGTGTCCTAGCAATAAACCCGCGATCGTCGAAGCTGGCGGCATGCAAGCTTTAGCTATGCATCTGGGTAATCCAAGCCAGAGACTCGTGCAAAACTGTCTATGGACTTTAAGAAATTTATCTGATGCTGGCACTAAAGTAGATGGCCTTGAAGGATTGCTACAAAGCCTCGTTCAAGTTCTCGGCTCCACAGACGTTAACGTCGTTACATGCGCAGCTGGAATCTTATCAAATCTTACTTGCAACAACCAACGTAACAAGGTATGTAAAGATCATTTCCTCTCCTGCTTTTCCCTTTAATATAACATTGATGTAATGTGTTCTTTGGTATATTTCAGGTTACCGTGTGTCAAGTTGGTGGCGTCGACGCTTTGGTCCGTACTATTATCAATGCCGGTGATCGTGAAGAAATTACAGAACCCGCTGTATGCGCTTTACGTCACTTAACCTCGCGTCATGCTGAAGCTGAGACGGCGCAGAATTCCGTTCGCGTGAATTTCGGTATTCAAGTGATCGTGAAATTGCTGCATCCTCCATCCCGCTGGCCTTTGGTCAAAGCCGTAATCGGTCTCATCCGTAACCTGGCTCTTTGTCCTGCTAATCATGGACCACTTCGCGATCACGGGGCGATACATCACCTCGTGAGACTTCTTATGCGTGCTTTCCAAGATACTCAAAGGGTGAGTACTTCATAAGTTAGCATTGAATAAGTTCTACAAAAAATGTTCTAAATATATTTATGTTGCTACTCGTGTTTTTTTCTGTAGCAACGGTCATCAGTTGCTAGTACTGGCAGTCAGCAAACGCCTGGAGCGTATGCCGACGGGGTACGCATGGAAGAAATCGTGGAGGGTACTGTTGGAGCACTTCATATTCTTGCCCGAGAATCGCACAACAGAGCCATCATACGATCGCAAAATGTTATTCCAATTTTCGTTCAGGTAAGTATCAAAACACACTTCAAGACATACTGTTCTCTCGACAATTTTTTACCCTTTCTTGGTACCTCGACAAATACTTTTCTGTGCAGCTGTTGTTCAACGAAATAGAAAACATTCAGCGCGTCGCAGCTGGCGTTTTGTGCGAATTGGCTGCAGACAAGGAAGGTGCTGAGATGATCGAGCAAGAGGGTGCGACCGCACCCTTAACAGAGCTACTGCATTCTAGAAACGAAGGAGTAGCCACTTACGCAGCGGCAGTGCTGTTCCGTATGAGCGAAGACAAGCCACAAGAATATAAAAAACGATTGTCCTTGGAGCTGACGAATTCGTTGTTCCGCGAGGACACTAATCTGTGGAACAGCGCCGATTTCGGCATGGGTCCAGACTTACAGGTACCGTAACAAAGCCCTATGCATGTATCACTCACGCCGTGGCTCAATTTATTTTCATCACTTGCTAACAGTATGTTCCGCACTAAAGCTTCTATTATAGTTTGCTTTTTACATGGCTACTCTTAGTTGCCCTGTGTCGAGTTTTAAGATTGTATACATTAAATTTAGCCACGTGAGGGTGATTCATAAAATGGGACGTACGTATTATTATATTATTGTATTTCAATAGCACCAGGCACTTGCGTATTAGCTTCTTCCCATGTAAGTGGTCCTTCGTATAAATAGGTAGTTTATAGTATACACACCGTGTCAATATCATCACGTACTCACAGGAAAATGACGTCAAACTTAATGCCCAACTAAATGGTCGATTTTTTAATATAGCAGTTTGTTTGAGCCACGAAGATTCTAATTATTTTATTCCGCGTGACTACTAAACACTCATCCGAAAAAGGATTATCTTGCTGTGTTCTAACTATCCATCTATGTATTAATTTTGCAGAACTTAAATAATTTCACTGCTTTACATTTAAACGTAAAATCTTCGCTAGAAAATACTTAACGAAAGCAATAGAGTATGATCTCTATCTGAAATTGAGTTTAGTTTGACATTATCAGTTTGCAAGGTTACATGATGCATGTGAATGCGTTTTGTCCCCTTCATGTTCGTTTATACAGAAGAAAGACTGCCGACACGACCACGACTATTGTTGAAGATGGATATTTTTGCTATAAACAAAGATCCCCGTTTTCTTACTTATTTTGACTTTGTATCACCCATTTTCTTACTGACTAAGACGAGATTTTTCACCGTGTCCTGGGGTGTTGAGACGCGTCTTTTGTTGACAATAAGTTTTGTGTTGACCTGAGCTACCTCATCTTCAGGACATGCTCGGCCCTGATCAAGGCTATGACGGTATGTATGGACAAGGACCCCCTAGTGTACACAGCAGCCATGGTGGTCAGGGTTATCAACCGCAAGGTAAGTCATACACGTCATCCATTCTACACAACGACTATTCATTTTCGATGTTCAATTTGCCGTTCATACGAAAACGTACAGGCTCACGATTTAGTGACATTCTTTTCAAGAGAGTTTCTGAATATACAAATGCTTTGTTAAGTCCGTCTTGTACAAATGACGTTGTAACATTCGCATTAACCAAAATCAAATTCGTAGGTGTAGAAATGAAAAAGCATGAAAACCATGCATTTATACAAACTCCCAGTTAATACGATTAACAGTCTTCATTGCTACGATTCTCAACTTTACTCAGAATAAGGTGTAACACATTTAATTCCGTCTTCTTTTAACAGCAGCTTAACCCACGGAGTTTATTTAAAATACAGGCTATCGACAGTATCTCGCAGTAACATAGGTGACACTTGGCTCTTACATATTGTTGATTGTTTCGATGTTATTCTTCTCATTTGAATTCGTTGTCTGTGTGTTCGACATTAACGCTCACGTTATAATTTCCACTGAAGTATGTACACAACACATGCAAATGCACGTTTTGCGAATGCTTCGTTGCTTTTAGAAGTTGTATAACATCTACAAGATATTTTGTGTTACAAAAGAATTACTTGGCATGCATACTTGTTTTTTTGTATGAGCAAATAACCACATACATACCGAATATTGTAAGTATTTTCTGGAAGACGAACTTTTTTGTAAGTGACGCTTGAGTGCAATGTTGAGTGACATTGAGAGTTTTCTTACGAAGGAATTTCGCCATACACATCGCGATATGGTACAAAAAGAATGGCAGTGAAAAATTTGCTGTTCGTGAATTTCGCGTACGAAGGCATGCAATTAAGTAACTTCAACGCTGGATTGTAATTTGCTTTCCTTTCATCTTTCTCCCCTCTATATTTATTCAAGCTGAAAAATCAATAGCCTTCCACGTTTAACTACGTATTTCTGCTCAACCATCGCTCTGCTAAAACCTTTGATTACAAAAAAATTTCTCCCGTTTTCTCTCGTAAGGCGATATTTACTAAATCTCGATTATTTATACTCTACTGTTGTTCTTCGTGAATTAGATAAACTCGTAGATATTGGTCAGCAATAGAGATTAAACGAGCTACCCGTTTTCACGATGGGTAAATATTTACGACATTCTGTAGAACATATGCGTTAGGGAATACATTATTTATTACTGAAGAATCACGTGGTTTCTCCTGCGTCGTATTTTACTCGACTGACAGTGTTGTAAATTTGATCACAGCGTAGAGATTTTTATTGCCTTTATCATAGCTGCGATTCACACATATTTTCATCGATCCAACAGGTTATGACCAGATACCAGTAAATTCGATGCAAGGACTGGAGATTGATGACAGTTTCGATCATCTGGAGGAACTTCCGGCGCCGCCTCTGGACAACAATCAAGTGGCCGCCTGGTACGACACTGATCTCTGAATCAGCGTTATACTTAATTTTAGTTATACTTAATTTTTATTATTATCATCCATAAAAAAAAGTAGTTAAGCAGTCGGGACGGTACAGCCGGCATTGCACTCGATGCCCTGTCCGCTCTTTTGATAGCCGTCAATGTATTAGACGTAAGAGTTAAGGAGTAAAAGCCAGTGAGAATGAGACTGAGTGAGACTGAGAGAGAGAGAACGCGACAGCTAATTCGTACACATCATGTATATGTATCGTTTAATTGTCTATGCGAATAAAGTACAGATTACATACACGAATCCGACTGCCCACATTTTTTGACCGACACAATCAGTGCTAAATTTGTTTATGTTTATGCATCGGCGGTATCAACAGCGATTACTTATTCAACCAACAAGTAAGTCTAGCATGCCTTTGTATCATATAATGTAAAAGCTATGTTGCTTTCCTTTTTGCAGAAAAGCATTTACACAGATTGCATCAACTGTAGACGCCCACCTCGCATTGTCCAATTTTTTACATTGTTAACGTCTTGGCAGTTAGGATTGCGAAATATCAATTGCAAGTCCTGTTATCATCAGGCAGTGCCTGAAAGTACAATTAATACAATACACTCGTCCAGTGATTAGATTTCTTGAGGTATTTGTGGAAAATCATTTGATTTTATTGAGAGGTCAATGAGGTCAGTAAAGTGGCATTATTTCGAAAAATTAGATGACCGAAAGATTTGCGTTATTACTTGAAAGAAAGGATTGTAAACAGCCTGATTCTCGAACAGCACCGTTATTTTGAAGTCGTTTGCTTTCGAAATCGACGTGAAAATTACGAAAGGAATGTGCGTGGCTCGTTATTTTACGGCGAGTAGAACGCGGCTCTGCCGAGCCTTCTGGGGATTTGAACTTACGACCGGGATGGCCGTACCGGTACATTACACGTGTATGCTATTTACGTTAGCCTCGTAACTAAACACGTGCCTATTCGCAGGTTGCATTTTTTAGGAAACTTCCAAACGTCCAGTGCTCTCCATTGACAAATAAGTATTACGATTACTCTTCGTGCAAATACATACTTTGCGTTTACATACAGTGCCGAGCACATGCGTACCTAACATCTTTCAGCCGATTTCATTATGGTGAACTAACGTTCGCTCCACGCGAAGGAAACGTCTGAGTACGTTCACCGCTTCGTTAATCACCAGTTAGTTTTTCAGTAGATCACCTCCGCGCGTAAACTATGTATGTGCGTACAACACTGCCTGCTACTAGTTTAATCCTGTCAGACATTTCGAGACAAAAGCAGGTTTGACGCCCCTTCTCTATCTACGCAGTAATTAGTAATTACAGCCATCGGAAGAAAATTATTTTTACAGACATCGTGATATATTGAATGATATGTATGGTCTTTGGGTTGACGAAATAGTAGTTCACCAATTTAAGTCGTCGAGCAAACTAAAATGCACTAAAACACGTTAAAAAAGCATTAAAATACGTTAAATTTTAGTCATTTGCCGATGTCCTGTGTTGAAGATTATTTTGATATGTAAGCAGCAAACAAGTCTCAGGCACCACGCGTTCACCTCTGCCTTGTAAGCGAAGTAACTCTGGATTTCACAGTTACGACTGCACGCCTTTTTCTTTAGGAGGGAAACGTGATCTCATCTGTGATGATTGTCATCGAGTTTGGCCAGCTAAATGTCGAATCCGAAATGTCCACCGGGCGAAAGCTTCCGGTCGAATTAACAGCTGCCGTTTAAAGTTTGTGCTAGCCAAGTGAAGGGGACCAGAGTCAGTCTGATTCGGGCTGCGGTGGTGGCCACTCGACGTTCTTGACGAAGAAGACACGTCTGCGACAAGTTTTACTTACTCGACAAACTAAGTGTTAATTTATCGTGCGAAAAAAAATTGTAAAAAGTAAACGGTGTGGAAGCCAGTGATAAAGTTTTCGTGCTAGTTTTGTTTCATGACGTCACAAGGATAAACTGAAAAGGACACCGGCTTGTGGAGGTAAACTGTTAGACAATTCAA
The DNA here is from genome assembly GCA_963989215.1 of Hedychridium roseum. Taxonomy (NCBI): domain Eukaryota; kingdom Metazoa; phylum Arthropoda; class Insecta; order Hymenoptera; family Chrysididae; genus Hedychridium; species Hedychridium roseum. The sequence goes on along the minus strand of OZ022310.1, from coordinate 7,648,216 downwards.
TTAGATTCCTACTAGTTCTGTACCTTACCTGATTCGCACATTATTTTATTTACATTTCCTCACTGTTGTAATCGAGGCATAACGGCTATCGTATCTCCCTGCATTTCGCAATGCAATCGACGTGGTAACAAGTGAATTGAGTATCAGATTCTATCTACGTGTTACCCTTGAAATACTGTTATCTCCTCGCAGAACTTTCTTCATGTGTACAAATACCAGAAACAGTGAACTAAAATTGGCGACCTTAAGAAAACATTAATTTCTCCAAAACGTTAAGCAACGACGGCTATGAATATTTTCGTTCATTGCTAATGAAGGAACACTCCTTTCTGATACATTCTAGAATCGCTGTAAAATGCCAGTAGATGTTCCCAGGGGTCTATGAATGTCCGCTGAAAAATAACAGTAAATTCGAAAAGTGTGTTAGACTACCGCTTGGTAAAAAATTATCGAAGCAATTATGCCGGGGGGCATTGGGTCAGAGGATGGTACGAAAATTTGCTGTCGATCTTAGCAGCGCGTGTTGGCTGATGGGAGATGACAAATGAACGTTGGAGCGTTGGTGTCCTTGCTCCAGACGGCTTCATAACCAGCGCGTCCTCCTCCTCGGGAGCGTGTGTAGTACGCTCGGTCCGTGGAGAACCGGTAATGACGTGAAAGTGCATCGACGGGCGAACACGAGCGGTTGCAGCCCGTTCTCTCGGCATAATCCGCCGGCACGACGTGACTCGCCGGAGAAATTGCCCGCCTCGTCCCGCCGTCGAACCGTTCACCGGAGATCCCGGAGTATTTGTTTGACCGGGCCGGCGAACGGTCGTTCCTCGTCAGCGGTTTCCCCGAGCGTTTCGTCCTCGTCCAGACAGATGCACTTCCTCCCCGCTGCACCTGCTCCACTGCACACACGCGGGGACCTTCACCCCCTGCCGTCCCCACCTCCAGTTTCACGCGCTTTCCTATGTGGAACTCGGTAACGCAACGACCTGGCTAACTGGGTCGAAGTCCCGAAACTTACACGGTTCCCCAACACTTTTCTAAGCAACGCTCGTCACGTCAAGCTTTGTCTTCGTCCATTCACGCCGCCACGGTCCGCCTTTTCTGCCCACGTGGATGCTCTGCTCGGAATTCCATTCCTCCGTGTTAACAGGTTCGAAACGCCAAACCGTTAGATTCCTTGATTAGGAATTTCATTTGATTTTTTTTTTCTGTTAAGTATTGTTTTACTGTATGTAGCTTTCAAAGTTGATGATCAAGTTAGTGCATACAAATCGTACTGTATCAGTTAAAACGTCGACGTACATGGTATATGACAGCAATCCAGTTTTCGTGATATCAACTTACTTAGCACACGCGTTGCGGTGAAGATTTTTAGAGATCATAGGTGCATCAGTCGCTTCCAGTTCTGCGGTCTTATTTCTATCGCCGTTACTTTAAAGTTACTTATCTCTGCCAACTGTATAATTATCTTGCCGCTTCTATCTATGATTAATGACGTCTCCCATTTATCGATGTGAAAATCTACGCTTACTGTGACAAGTATGAGACTCTAATCATATGCTATTTCTTTGTCAGCAGAGATCGCACCTTTTGGTCATCTTTGAGACGATCAGGAAAAAAAGGAAGGAATCTTGCCGGATCGAGAAAAGTATTTTTAGCAGCGCGGGGGACACTAGTTGGAGGTGTTTTGTGCGGACAAAGTGCATAGGAAGGCCAAAATCGTTTGCCCGTGACGTGAAAGCGGCGAAACCGGCACGGCAAGATGGCATTCCTATTTTCGTGCCCGAAAAACAACGTCGAAGGTCTTTGAGGTGCAGTCACCCCGACGAGGCACGAAGATGACCGTCGCGATGGAACACAAGCGAAAGAGCTCGTGGGACTCGAAGGTGAGACGAATCTGGCGCACTTTCTCTGCCCTCCCTATGCATGCACGGCCCTCTCATTATTTCCCTGTCGTGTGCTTCCCGGCGCTGTTAATTAGGGACTCTTGGCCCTCGTGCAAGAAAAGCCACGATTCAACGCGCAACGGCCCCGTACGAATTGTTCCGCGGAAACGCATTGTTTATGCACACACCGGGAGAGTCGCGGGCGCGCGCGCGGAAAAGTTCTGTCATAAATTAGATTCTCCGCAACACTGGCTTTTCCATTGGCGCGTTCCATGGAAAGTGTGTACACTTGACACGCCGTTTCTACTATGCATAAACTGAATTGAGACTCTCCTCCTCGATGAGAAACTTTGGCCAAAGACACGCGGGAGACCCGAGGCAAGGTCGACCGAGTTTTTTTCAGGTATTTTCTTTTTTAACACGATTTCGATTGACCCCGACTCGAGCGGGCGCCTTTGCCGAATATTTTGGGACACTCGTTCCTGCTTTGCCCGTGAAGCTGACGGACCGGGGCTGAGCGGAATAGAAAACGAGATGCGTTAGGTGGGTTGGGTCGGCTGGGTTGGGCCTTGGTCGCTGCGTTATGGATACCGTTACTTCGCTGATACCTACTAACACCGGCCGATCTCGATGCGATTGGCATACGAAAAAGGACCGAACGCGCCCGCTGACATCCTTTTTTCCCCGGGCCGATCGAGATTACCGGCATAACGGGCGTACCGGCTTACGAACCGGCTAGAACACCATTCCCCTAAGCTTCGACATCGATAAGTTTAACTATTAGCGGCCGCGTTTCGCTGCTCGCCGGAGTCGCGAAAGATCTTCGGAGCGGCTCGGAGAATAATAACATCCGGTACTCATCAGATCTGAATTCTCAGAACCGCCGGTCATACTTCTCTCTCTCGTTCCTTCGGACCTCGTTGCAATCAGACCATGAGCCTCTATGAAACGGAAATATCATTTTCTTCCGATCCACTTAAACCGTTGCACAGCCGTCAAACGAAACAACGAAAAGCGTTTCCTCAGGCGATTCTGGGTCATCGGCTCTGAAAAAGATAACGGGCTTGACTAACGCTAAACGTATCGCGACGTATTTTAAAGCGAACCTTCGCGATGTTTCCCTCGCGATAAAAGCATTTTTTATCGGCATAGAAGAGTCCCGCTAAGTCTTCACCAGTCGATACCGTAGACGGGTTTCAGACGGGCCAAAATAATTGTACGTCAAGACGAGGGGATCGATGAGGAAGGATCGATCAATCCCGAAACGTTATCACGAGTGCCGATCGTTGTCGGCCAGATAATGATCGTGCGTGATTCACTTGGAGACGTTTTCGGAGCGCGGATGGTCATGGCGACGCGTGTGCGTAAACCGGGCAGGGTCGAGTGTATTCTGTAATTTCAGACGAGTAGAACTCGTTCCTAGATTCTTATTCTTTTGGAAAGGCGCCTTAGGAGTAACGGTAATAACGGTCAAGAAAGTCACGGGGGACCGGGTGAGCCAATGAGACACGGTGGTAGATTCTTTCAGCGGGTCGTTGACACCATTTCTTTTCACGGTTGACGGGAACTTAGCGTTTTTCTCTCTTCCGATGGAATTGCCGCCACCCAATACGACCAGTCGGTTCAATTAAATCTGTCCCTTTCGCAAATCTGGGTCGACACGACTGAAAATGTCGCGAATGCTATTTCCTCGAACGGGGATCGAAAATACCGTCATCCTACGTACGTAATAACGATTGACGCTGATTTAGAAGGAAGTGAGCTTATGTTTACAATAAGGAAAGACCACTGCAGGTTTCTTCCACCGTGCAAGGGAACTCTTAATAGACCATTGTATGGTACCGGAGACCTTTTATTGTTTCCGTCATTTTTCAAGAGGAAACACGTTGCGTCATACAATTGAAAGCAATTATTTTCCACGGCGAAACCATTCGCATTTTCGCTCTGCTTTAGCGGTCGATATTATCCGCGACGGCGACGAAGCCAGACACGATTTTTAATGCTCGCCTAGTCCAACGGGGAGACGAGATAGAAGCAATAATAGACACCTTCGCCGGTCGCGTTAGCTGTCGCGCAATATTGCCGTTTTCCGTTCTAGCGGAACGAGCATCGGTCACGATCAGCGAGATCTATCCTTTCAGCGTACTTTCACGAAAGTACACCGATGGAAAGCGCTTTTCTACGGTGCCTCGGTCCCCATTTTTCTCGGCCTTGAAGTCGTTGACCGCGTCCATTAACAACGGAAGCGCTAGGATCAGCCGCGTAGTCGTCTACCGACTTCTCCATTTACTGACATTGAATTCTACTTTCCAATCTCCGACTCCTCCGCGCATCTCTATCCGTACAGACAGGACTTTAATCGTAAGGTAAACACGATGCTAGAACTGAGCCGCGTGGGTTTGTTTACATATACTTTTAGCGGGACAATACGAAATTAATCTGAGTTTCAAAAAGGTATAATTATTAAGCCCCTCACCCTCCCACGATTCTCGATGACTCGGTTACTTTAATAACTGATCACGATGCAACATGCTCGAGTAGAATCGAACGATCTAAACTCGATTCAGCTGTCTTCCCAGCAGAACCATTGACCTTATTAAAGCAGCTGTACCTATGATAAAATGTCGATGCGAATGCAACTCTTCTGGCGAACGGTTAAGGACACCTTTCGCTGCAAAGATTCCTTTCCTCGGAGGTCTCCTGACCTTTCAGCGATTCTGCGCTCCTCGCCGAGGAACCGATACTTTTACCCCGGGGTGAAAAAACCGGCGTGCCGTATTTTCGACGTCGAACGGGAGAATTCGGGGAACGAGCGAGAGCCACGGTAGTTCTGTTAGACTTTCGAAAGGCTACCGATATGCAATGCACTACACGCTGTCGTGTGCACGTGAAAACCTCGGGATGGAGACCATTATCGTACGGGGCTGCAGGGATACAAAGGCTTCGTGCTCGAACTTTCATCTAACTTTCGTAATGGCCGGTGCCCCATTGTTCGACAATGAAAGCCCTTCTGCCGTGAGCCTTACGTAATTCGCAAATCAAATCCCGGGTCTCGTTTTCATCGGATTCTTAATCTACTCACAAGTGTGCATTCGATGCGTAATTGAAGACTCCTTGTATGCACTTTAGGAAGAATCTCAAATCTAAGGTGAATGCACCTACGATCGGACTATCTTATCAATGCCATTCCCCGTTGCGGAGTCAGTATTTTACCTTTTTGGTAGATGCGCAGTGGCGATTATGAAAGCTCGCTGCGACGAGTTTAACGACGTTTCAAAGTGACAGGAAATCTTACTGAACACTCGTAGACGATGTGAAGACACATAAATCACGGGGAATGAAGGATTACCGAATGCGATGGTGTAATCACTGGTCTATGTCGTCATATGCTTGCGCGGATTAATCGAATTACCTGCCACGCCTGTGCATCGGTCGTCCCTGCACTTTCTAGACGCGCGTTGAATTACACTCATTTTCTATACATATACCTGCAGAATCTGTTGTACGTTGCGAGCAGATAACTCGGCTATTCGGATGGGCCAACGTTCGGTTTCGCGGATAATCATTAACCGTGCAACACACGGAAACGATCGAAACTGCCGATTGTGATACTTAAATTGCTAAGTAAACGTAGATACGCGTGTGTTCGAGCGTGATTCCCGTGCACGTAGCAGCAATGAACTGGATATTTAGCCCGTGAGAAAATCGGCTTAATTCTCACGGCCAAACCGCGATTCAGATATTCACTTTTACCCGAACCAGTTCACTAAAATGCATATGGATCTAGTTTCTCGTCTGTTCCGGTATTCGCTGGGACCCGTTTGTCCCTCGAAATTCACCGAACAGGAATAACGAGTACGATCTCTTAGAAAGTCTGCTGGCAAGTCGGTCTTCGTGATCACGTCGCAAATATCATGATAGGCTTTCGGGAATTTCGCTCATTGCATTTGCAGATTTCTACCTGGCAAAGAGATTTCGCGTCCCACGTGCGGAGTTAATTCTTCCTGCGACAACGAACGGAAGATTTGTGGGAAAGTTCGCGTTCCTAACGGTTCCCTTTATTCCGAGGGTGGCCTTTTCTCCGACGATTCTGAGCCGTTGATTTTTCCGCGTCCTCTGCCAATCCCAAGGGGAGATGCAATTCTTCCGCGCTTCTCGGAGCGTGAGCCCAGTGTAACATTTCAACGAGGGCGTAGGCCTTTTTGTTCGCTGTGCATGTGCAGGAAAGCTGCGCGACGGTCCGACGTGTATTAGGCGGTGAATGTGCACGTGCCAGCGGTGCCGGGACGATTACGCGGACGCTTGAACACGTAGATTTTCCACCTCGCGGAGAACGTCGTTCTGCCTCTCTTTTCAATTACCCAGAACACTGGGCTGCGTTTTCAATAGTCATCTTCTAAGTCGCTTGCCCCCTACTTTTACCTCTGACAGTGTGTCAGCCAGTAGAACACAATGGAGAACGCTAAATTGATTTCATAGATCAATGGAAAGTCATTGCAACTATCAGAGAATTGGTATAACTCAGATTAACACAATAGTTAGTGTTCTTACAGTAGATAGTAGTACTAGAATCAATTGCTCCGTATATAATGCAGAAAACTATGGAAATACTATAAACTGGGATAATGGCATACCAGGTGCGTTTAATGTTTCATGAGCTCTAAAGGGATTAGGTGGAGATACTGAAATAACACGGCAAGATAAATTGCCTGCCGTGTAAAATGCATGCCGTCGAATCGGGGGTCGGTAATGATAACGGAAAATGGTGCGAATGACTGCACTCCGATAATTTCGCGTAACGATCGGCCGAGCGTGTAACATTCCGGGCTTTTTTCGGGCACCCGCGTGTTATGTCACAGTTGCTTGACCGTTTAAGCCACGATCGCGGGTTATGTATTCACCGAACGATCCTAAATGTACGCGGCTTTGCCAGTAGTTGGAATATGTGAAATCGCTAGAGACCATTGCTCCGATCGGCCGTGTAGCAGCCGTTGCATAACACGCGATTCGGACAATTACGTAGATAATCGGCTAATTATACGGACACTGACGCCCACGGCATTTCGAAAGTGTTTTCCCGTTCCCCTGATTAACGACTGAATTTCCACCGCGAGAAAGGCAAAAGTTCGATCCTGCAAAAAGTTGGCGATTTTTGCCGATCTCGTTACTGCACTGCGAGACACGTTTTACGCGGAAGAAATGCAGAAGGTAGTTGCATTTATGGTAAGCACCGATTGAATTTTGTTTCCTCGCCAACGTCGATCCCCATTCTGGCATTCCATATAACCGGTAAATGAGGCACCTTTAACTAGCAATTACTTCAGCGGTTTTCGTTATTCAATCTTGTCCCTAGACGTGAAGCGGAAGTGAAGAAATAGTTGACACAATCCGTGCCTATCGTAATACTGATTTCTGCAAAGCTTTATTGCTAAAAGACACATTCGAAGAAGCAACCACGCATTTACGATACACATTGCCCTGACGATCGACGCTTTCGTAATGACAGTTTTCTCGCCCGGCTAACTTTCTCGCACGTTTTCTCCGTTTTTCGCGCGTTTTGTCAGCGAACAGTCAAGAACAGGAGTAAAAAATGTTACGTAGTCCGTCTTTTTATCTCACCGTAATGCAAGAGGTAATAAACACTATAATTATAATAAAGAAAGGTATTTACTGCGGTTAATTATACACGGTAGAACGTATAATTATTTAACCAACAATAGGTTTAATGGAGAATAAAAATTAATTTAAGACGTGGCGAATAACGTTGATTTTTGCCTTAGTGTTTCATAATAGAAAAATTGTATTGTTACAGATTTCGGTGAGCACGGTGAGCACGAGAAGATTCAGTCGAGCTGGCACGCCAAGTTCGATTCTTTCGTCGGACAGCGACATAAGGTTTACGAGAAAACTCGGCGGACAGTATCGCTGCGGTTGTTGCGTTCTCGCCGCTTTCCTCATCTTCCTCCTCTTCTCCGGAGTCTCGATATACCTCGGCTGTAAGTACATCGCTCACGGCGGATCGTTTAATCGATCGGCCCGGAGAAAGCCGGGCTCAAAGGAGCAATACATGCGCTTTCTCGATTTCAATACGTTTCAGCGAGTTCTCCCCTTCCCCCGCGGAATCACGTTTTTCAGCCGCTTAAAAATTCTCCGGCCCGCAAATTACAGTCCCGCAGCGATATCCCTCGCGTATTGAGGTATCTAGAAATCTCGTAATTGCGGCACTGTTGAGCTCACTAAATCGAACGAACGGGACGTCGGTTCGCGGTTCCGTAAAAGATTGCGTTAATTGCGAATCGGGCAAGGCGCGCTTCAGATTAATGGAATTTCTCGGGATAATGGAATCCCAAGCGCGGGAATACACTTTTCCGCTTTCTCCGGCGATCTCGTGGATCATCATCGCGATCGTCCGCGGTAAAACGGCACTCGTCGGCGATTAACCCGGCAATCGGCAGGCCAGGAGCCATGAAATTACTTTGGTAAACGGCAATCGTTACGCGCCACGGATTTGTTCACGGCTACTTTAACATCTCTCGCGAACTCCCGGCCAATCTGACCGACGTTTTCCCTTTGTATGATATTGAATGCGACTGCGCTCTTTGTCCGACTATGCACTTCACCTTGAAATTCCCAGTTCCAAGGATTAACGGGAAAATCGTTAAAAGGGAAATTGGAGGACGTAGGAGAAACGTCAATCAAATGACATTTCCTGGGTTATTGCTTAAAATTCTTGACGATTTTTTATAGTAACTTGAAGAAAAATCTTTAGTGCCTTTAGAAAGTGAATGACACCTTATTAAATACTCATTCAACGTCGGCGTATGGCATGAGAGGTCCTTTAAGTACGTCAGTTCTTAACATGAGCAAAATGTCAGGAAATAAGATGTACATAACCGGTACTGAAGAGCGATTTCTAAAGCGAGAACAGTAATAAGAAACGGTACAACAAGGACATACCTTTGTTATGATTAATTCCATAGATCACGGAAACAGTTTAGCACTAAATAACGTGCAAAAAAAGAGGAGGTGAAGAAAGGAAGAACTTGACACGTGCGGTGGACGTAAAAGGATTTCGACGTGGAGAAGAAGTATTTTGGATGACGTGCGTGTGAGGGCGAATACGCGGTACATGTTCTCGAAGGAGAGAACGAAAGAGAGGAAGAAGGTGATGCGGCCAAAGCCCATTGAGGTCTTTCAGAACGCAAACATAACGGTTCGACCGCGTTACCGAGTCTTCGAGGAAGCCTCACGTGCTATTCCTCCGCACTTCTTTTTATTCCCCTGCTGGGTTCTTTGAAAACCCATGCAAAAATGCCCAGCTCGTTCCCGCCCGGTTTACACGTAGTACGTCTTCCGGGTACTAATGACAACTTAGCAGGAAATAAAACGTTTTTAGTTGCCTTGATCGTAGATATATAGTCTGCGAGAAAACGAAGTCGTTGGTGAAAATTAACGAGCAGTAACGAGTAAAAGTCATGGCTCCTATTCGACGGCTTCAACATTACGAATTACGAGAAAAAGAAAAGCGAGCGTGACTGCCGTCTACGGTTATCATTAGACATGGATTTTAATGAGCCTACGCCGCGGCCAAACCGCGCCAATTGACCGCCGAGGAAATTCATGGTAGTTAAAGGCTTGTCGTTGATTGTAAAAGAACTTTAGGATGATGATTGCACGCTCGTAAGTGTGTCGGCCGCGAGAGACTCGCAAGGTTCGCGGTATTTCACGGAGTTGCGTTTGCAGTTCTATTCAAAATGCCGAGCTCGCGAGCCTTTACTATTGCCGTTTCAACGAACGTGCAAATTTCATGCTGCAACGACCACCGTGCTCTAACGCGCTCGTTCTGCACCGTGCAGTTCCTCAAATAAGACTAATCCGCCTGGAAATACTATCGACAACCTCTTTCGAAGGTCCTTGATATTTGAAACGGGGTCAAAGGTAGGCCACGACCGACAATGACAGACAGTTTCTCACAATTATCTCTCTCTCTCTCTCTCTCTCTCTCTCTCTCTGTTATTATATATTCAATGAATAGGAATATCTTGATTTTGAGTTTGCACTTTTTTTGCTTGTACCGATGAAAACCAGTTTGGTCGACGACTACGGTCAGTAGGCAGATTATTGACATTGACGACGACGTAGGATGAGGCGGATAATGGTAGATCTTGAAAGAAAAGTTGTCTTGGTCCATCGAGGCCTTCGAACTGGCAGAAGTAACGGTCTGGCCGAGTTACCGACTCGACTACCCAGCAGGATTCGACCTTAGAGGGTGGGGATCGGTGTCCTTGGAATATTTCGATAGCGAAACGATATGATCGGTTCCACGAAGGTATACCCCGCGTTGACGAGCGTAACCAGGTCACGCGATGACCGGGCAAAACGAAAAATCATTCCTCTGCCACGTCATCACATGCTCATTTCTCCTTTCGTTTCTGTTACACACCACTGAAAGGAATTGCTTGTAATGTGATTCGTATTATTTAGAGTATCTAAAAATCAATATAATTCGTGGATGAATCGATAGAGGAGCGAAACTGTTGTCTGTAAAGTGTTGGTCGTAAATAAAGTGGTTTGGAAACCGCAACCGACCAGAAACTTACTAGCCGCAAGAAATTGTATCTACGAGGTCGAAAAACTTTCCGCTACGTAGCGAAAATGACTGAACGGATCAGCGGTGAAAGGTGTCAACATTGAGAAGTGTTGTGCCACAAGTACCTGTGCTCTCGTGATTTATTTTCATGCCGTAACTAATTTCCTCTGACCTCACGAGCTACGCAATGATCATCGATAATATCTTATGTCATTCGCCATTTATAATAACAGTCGGACCATTTTTCGTACTATTGTCCGTTTCACCTGTGCATTACGTTAAAGCATTTACGTTTGCCTTGAGGACATTTTTTTATTTCCTTGTAACTGTTTTCATTTTCATTGCAGACACGTTCCTCGCGTCGGACCCGCCAGGCGATCAAATCTTTTTGGCGACTTTTCGCGTGACGAAGGGAGATTCGTTCACGACAGAATTGGCCGATCCTTCGACCGAAGCCTTCCGCATACGTTCGCGGGAATATCGCGATAGACTGAACCTGGTTTTCCGGCGCAGTTGGCTCAAGTACTCTTTCCTCGCTTCGGAAGTTTTGGCACTCGATGGGTGAGCATTTCTATAGGCGTAAATCCGATTAAATCAAATAATTATACTTGGTGTTAAGCTTAATCGTGTTCCGCGTGAAGACAATGCCGGATATTTAAGGAAACTCGCGGGCAATTACATTCCGTTTCGCACGGGGAGAGAAATCTCTCGTCTCGTATAGCAATGACGGCTTTCTCGCGATTTCACGGTGCACAGTCTCGTAAAACGTGATCCGGTGCCGTCGCAACCTCGTAATAGGATGATCGTTAACGTCAAAACATGATAATTTATTACCAGGCTTTAACAGTCATCAAATTCATTCGTGTGACTCCAAGCAATTGGGAAGCGGGAATGCACCTGCTGCAGATAGAAGCGCAGGAAATATGCATATGTAGAAACATGAAGTACATTTTTATGGCAGTTTCTTACAAAATACATCGTTAAAGGCTTTCTAAATACATTCGATTAAACAGTTCTAGCGAAACGGAAGATACTGTAAAGTCACTCACTTTAACCCGTTCTTAATTTTCTGAGTTTTTCTCAAAATTTTAGGGTTGAAGGTCGTGACCTGGTAGTGCATTTCGAATTGCGTTTCGACCCTCGATATCAAACCGTAACTGCTGGGGATCTGATCGACATTCTGTCGCGTGAGATCGAGCCTGACACTTCGAAGTACCTGGCGAAATTGACTATAGACAAGAAGAGTCTTGAGGTTCAGGAAAGTCTGAAAGCCCTCGACAACCAAGTCAGTTTACAAACGACGGCATCGACACTTCCGCCGACGACGACTGCACCACCTCCAAGGAAATGCACCAAAGTGGAATTGCAATACTGCAAGCATCTTCCCTACAACATCACTTCCTATCCGAACGTTTTGGGACATCGTTCATTGGCGGAAGTTGAAGACGATGTCATTGCTTTTAGGTAAACTCACATCTTCGGGATCTAGATATCAGTTTTTCTATAATTTATATTGATTTTGTATTGGTCAACGAGTATTTCTGTTTATTTACAGGGAACTCGTAGACGCGGAATGCTACAGACTGGCGTATGATTTCATCTGCCAGGCTTTACAACCGGCATGCCTTAGCAGTCAGCCAGAAGATGTGTCACAATTACCCTGCAGGAGTTTCTGCCGGGAATTCTGGGCCGGTTGTGGCAGTCGACTGTCGGAACGTATAAAAGAAGCATTGGATTGCTCGAATTTCCCGGAATACGCGGATTACGGTAGCTGCAGACCGAAACCAGGTATTCTATAATAAAATGAAAATACTTACGATAATAAATATTGCCCTAATACCCCAGAAATTAAACAGAAATTTATCTGACAATAGGCTGTGTCCAGGCGCTTCAATCTAAGGCCTTATCCCCGAGAATTTGTGACGGAATCATTGATTGTCCGGACGTTTCTGACGAAAGAAACTGTGCCTACTGTCGAGAAGGGTACATGCACTGTGGCATTGGCAGAACTTGTATTCCTGCATCAAAAAGATGCGACGGGAAAGTCGATTGTCCCAGTGGGAGCGATGAAAAAGATTGCCGTAAGTTTCTATTTATTACGGTTTGCCAAAAATGTGAATCTTACGATATTTAATTGGAGAATTTGCCTCGCAGTGTCATTGGCGCGAAGTGTAAGATCAATGAGATCACAATCGAGGGATACACCCCACGCGGCGAAATACAACAGCGAAGGTTTTGTCGTTTTCAACGAAAAGGGTTCGATTGGGAAACTTTGCACAGCAAACCTCAACGCCACTCTGCCGGAGACTGAGATGGAAACGGTGCTACAAACCGTCGCCAGTTCTCTGTGCAGTTTATTAACTTACACGTAAGTAAACCAGGCGAAAACTAAGTGATCTAACTATAGTGTATTTATTTATTTATATTTATTTATTTACACAGTGGCGTGAAGTCCGTCGAGGTGAAAATCGACCAAGAAGAGAACATGGAGTACGTTCACATGGAAGATCCTTCTGCAGCTGAAATTACTTTCGTTAGAGCGCCATGTCCAAGCAAAGAAGTCATGTACGTCCGCTGTTCTGACCTTGGTACGTAATGAAATATACTTATTTTAAATCGTGTCATACATTGCTAGAGTCCTTTATTGATTCATTGAATTCGTAGAATGCGGGGTGCAAGCGTTGAAAAACAAAGCAGGCGGTCAAAGTCTCAGCAAGATGGCTGAACCTGGTGATTGGCCTTGGCATGTTGCACTTTTCAAAGAAGACGTTCATGTCTGCGATGCCACTCTTGTGGAGGCCAACTGGTTATTGACCACCGCCTCTTGCTTTCAAGGGTAAGTGTAAATTAAAAGAAAGGAAGCGCAGAGAAACTGACATTTAATATGGCAGTAACGGTTGGCAAAATATGTGTTATAAATAATTGATATTTCTCTTGGTTTTTAGCCAACCGAAAGCGGAATGGTCTGCGAGACTCGGTACTGTTCGACTGTCGAGTACCTCACCGTGGCAACAGGAGCGAAGAATCGTCGGCATGATTAAATCACCGGTGGAAGGTAGCACGACGGTTCTATTGAAGTTGGATCGACCTGTATCTAGCTTCTCCGATTTCGTGCGACCGGTTTGCCTGCCCTCAACGCAAGATCTGCTCCCCACAAACATATCTCAGTGCAATACTCTCGGCTGGGCCAGAAATCGTACGTTACACACATTGTTATTAGCAGGAAATAATCGTAGAAATATTTTAACATCGTATTTCACTGATAACACGTATTAGAAGGTTTTGCAGTCTGTAACGTTGTACTTCCCGTCTGACTTGTATATCTATATCTCGAATCTATCTCCGCAAGACATATAACGCCGTTCATTCACTTTTATCGCGCAATAAAATTTATCGTTTTCCGTTTAGGAGATCTGCTACAAAGAGTGCAATTGAGGCACAGTGCAATGGAGAAATGCGAAAACATTAGTATTGCCTCAGTGAACAGCCTCTGCACGGAGTCGGCGTATTCCGCGGATGATTGCAACGTAAGCGTAATAAATATCATGCGGAAATACCTAATTTTAAACAAGATTTTCGTTGTAATCATTTGCCGTTTATTTTTCTTTTTTCGACAGGAAGAAGAAGTTGCTGGTAGTCCAATGCTGTGCCTTCAGGCGGACGGTCGGCGATGGGCTTTAATGGGCGTCGGCAGTTGGCGAATTGCCTGTTCGAAAGCAGGTGTTGAAAGACCACGCTTATACGACAAAGTTTCCTCGAATATCGCCTGGATAAAGTCCACCATTGGCTGAGTTTTCGAATTTTCCATGCTGACGTGTTTAGAGAAGATAGAAGCCTCGGGGACGAAAAAGTAGAAATGCTGTGTTGCAAGTGAACTGATACGGACATTCTGATGAAGGACGGTAATGTCGATGAGAACGAATCATTAGGTCGACTTATTCGTCGTATTTATTTACTTTACTCGTCACTTCCGCGACACTGTGTTGAGCGAACGGTGATGATTATCTTTGTCGCACCATCCGCGATCGACGCCGGTAGCGGGAAACCGCGAATTATCTGCTTTGTTAATATTAGCTATGCGATAGCCTCGATAATTTTTATAAATGCGCGTTGTAAATAAAATTCGCGATACGTAGACTATATGATATCTGACATGGATCAAGTAATTTTAAGCAATCATATTTCCGTAGCAGGTAAGTGTCGTTTCGTTACCATTATCTTATTCATGTGAAAGCGATGTTCAATTATTGTAAACAAAAATAAAATGACACGCCCATGAATACCTAGACGGAACAAGCGTAAGTATTATTACTCTCCTATGGTTTATACGCTAAGTTTATTTATAAGAAGAACGTCGCATGATTCATAAATATTATTGAAACACGTTTTCCACCTTCTCTTAGATTTGTGTTAGTGTTTCACGTGTTCATCGGTATTAATTATTTTCTAAAGTCGTTATCAATGACTCTTTCTGTACTTGATTGTACCTTTCTATGTAGAGCATGCGCATCTGACATTGAGTGAAGTGGTGGGGGGTTGAAATTATTGCATTATGCATTGGAGTACAACGTAGTTGTTGCGAGTCGGTCGCGCCTGACCGATATCAATTCGTGTCTTTGCGTACAACAGACATGGTAAGCATATTTGCTATCAAGAAGGAAAGAGGGGGGGGAGAGAGAGAGAGAGAGAGGAATGCCGAAGAATTTAGAAATACGGGATATTGCATTTATCGTTTCGCTTTAATCGTTTATTGGTCTTTGACGTCATCTGTTTCTCGATTTTCTTTCACGAGAGTTTATCAAGCTTTGAATTGAAGAAAGTCAGTAGCAGACACAGCGGATTGAGTCAGCGCGTCAACGGTTTTCCACCGGAATCTGTCAGGCACGGTGGAAAGTACAGTGGAGAAAAATACTTCACGTGATCTTGTATATACGAAAAGACAAAATGATACTAAACAAAATAACACAATGCTGCTCCTATCATCGGCGGTAGGTGTCAGATTGCTAGAAAGTACCGTAGTACTTGGACCACAGAGAAACGTGATATCTTCCGCACTTTAATGCTCGTAGATATTTATAACACTACTGTAGCGACAGGAAAAGGTCTTTGTTTCTTCGATACGGCCCAATTTCGCCGTAAAAAGAATTGCTTCATTGTCACATACTTAATTAAAGACTTCTCTTCGTATGATAGAAGTTAGGATGCAAAAATCTGGCGGTGACATTTTTTCTCAGTCGATGATCCTTCCAATGACAATACGTCGTTCCCGATGTCTTGTTAAACTGATTCACATGCGAGACTCACACTTTGCTAAGGATCCTCGATACTCATCTCACTTGGCACGGATCGACACCGTCACTGATGACCCTGTGGATCTCTTTAGATTGTGGCGAGACATAGCAAAGAGGACTAAACCAGACGCGCCGGATTTGTGTTGCTTAGCAACGGCTTCAAAGTGAGTACAGTACCATCGTATAATAGATCTACATAAGGTACTATTAAATCTCTTATTTAAAAAAAGTATGATTTTAGGGAACAAAGATAAAGATGTACACGATTCATGACGATAAGCAAAGTGTTTTGTTTTTGCAGAGACAATAAAGTCGGCGCGCGTAATATTATCGTTCGAGAATTTGATAACAACGGTTTTGTTTTCGTTACGGACAGTCGTAGCCGGAAGGCTAATGACTTGGTTAGTATACATGTAGTATGTTTACAGATAATTGTAGGACAATAAAGAGTCCTTGAATGTTAACTTTGTTGTTAATTTTTATTACCACAGAAAGACACGCCGAATGCAGCTATGTGCTTTTGCTGGCACTTTACCAGTGAAAGTAATCAACATATCATTAGACAGGTAAATTGTAACTTAAAAGAGAACAAGAAAAGGTGTTCAAATTTAAATACACGCGGTGTTGGTATCTTAGGTAAGAATTGAGGGCTCTGTGAAGATTCTGGAAAAGTCAGAATATCAACATATTTACGATGGTGATCCACTCTATGCAAAAATTCGTGCATATATATGTGATCAAGATCAGGAAATAAATTGGGACGATCTAAAACGCCGCCATGACCAATTGTTAGACGATGTAATTAAGGGCAAAAATGATCTTCCTATGCCTGATCATTTGTACGTACAATATTTCTCCTACTAACACATATTCCCTTCTTTTCTATTTTTTATCTACGTTTTAGGGTTGGTTACAAATTACAACCACTCGCAATGGATTTCTATCATGCGGGATTGAATGAAATAGCCGATCGAATGTATTATTGGAGGGATGATCTCAACGCACCTTGGGGACGTCGTCGAATAGCTGCATAATGTGACTCACTTGGAGAAATGTCCGCATTTATTTATATAGTACACAAATGTATTTTTCATAATTTGAGTCTTCTTAATATATACATGTATATTCCTACTCGAGATACTTTATTATACTTCATTCTGAACCATTTTTTAAGCAAGGCGCCAATTGTAAAATATTCATACGTGACTTAATGGACCAATGACATTCCTCGAATGCTGTCAGGTGATATGTCCATTGAGTCATGCGCAATAGCGGCAACGCGTTCAATATTCAAATTCGTAGATTTTAACGCTTCTTTAGGAATGAATCTGCAATGCTAAGTGCGAAAACAGAACCCCCAAAAACCGCGGTAAACGCGTACAAATTTATAAAACAGATTTTCGACTCCATCTTCCCTCTAAGTTGATTGTAATGGCCCGCCGCCACATTGTAGAACGTGCGCGTCATAGTACTGGCATTACTCAGCGTTGCCAGATTACCGTCACTCTAAAGTTCCAACAATTTTTTAACCGTCTAGGAAAATCAGATCGTTTCCCAAATTTAGCATGAAACTCCATGAGTAATCTAGGATTTCCCTGAAACTTCTATGCAATTTTTAGGAACTGTGAACGTTGGGAAAAAATGTCCGCCTGAATGTTTCGGCAACAGCGCGGGGTCTTTGGTACTTGGGATTCGTAGCGTGTGGTGCGAGGCGCGTATATAGGTTGTAACCCGGCACGCGGTAGGAGCAGTAGCCGGGCATCGGGAGCACGCATGCACGAGAGAATTCGCGCTGAGATTCACCGGTGTTAAAATGTCCGGCCACGCGACAATGAAGAACGGTGCCGACGCTTACCTCTTGTTGGAGGACGGTACGGTCTTCCCGGGTCGACGTTTCGGCTCGAAAACACCTGTCGACGGCGAGATCGGTGAGTGAAGCGGCCGACACGTGCTCCCCATTCCAATACGTGTTCACTCCGGCCCGAAGAAACTAGACACGTGTTTGCGGCCGCCCGTCGTCCTTTTCCAGGCGTCAACCATCTTCCCGTCGTCGGCGCCGATAACGGCTAACAACCGAATGCACGCGGTGCCGTCGACATTCCTCCCTCTGATAATCCTTCATCAAATGGAAATCCCGCCTTACCATCAGCGAGATACGTGTGCATCGATCTCTTGTTTTTGACGGCCCACGACGGGAAGGGCCGACCACGTGGATCGTCGGAACGTCTTTGCATTCCAATTACTCGCTAGAATTAAAGTAATCGTCCGCGACCTTTGACGGGCTCGATCGGCAAGGGACGAACAGTCCACGACAGACGAGACCTTTCAAACAACTTCTCCCCTTCCCCCGTCCGAGCATTAGCGGCGCAAAAGCCCACGTGTGGGTCGCTCGTTTGACATTGTCCGAACGATTCGCCGATTGAATTCTAATAAAAATCTCGCACATTTCACTTTTTGTCGGACAATTCAAAATAATATCTAACAGAAGGATAATCAAATTAACAAAATTTCGTGCTACTTTTCAGTGACGATTAGCGACAATTTGTAATTACTTATTAGTCGAAAGTTTGACAGCTTATATCTACATGAAGAGATATCTTAACATTTTCCCCGTGTTATTCATTTCAATGCTTTTCATAGTCATTCAATAATCATTATTTTGTCTCATATTAGTAAACATAAGTTTTCATATTTGATAACGTCAGTTATACAGAGCCTTTGATATTTTATTAGAAAGATAGGATTTACATGTTATAAGGTGAATGACCACTAACTGCTTCTCGCTTGGATATAAATCATGCGGGGGTGGGTAGACTTAAAACTGGTTCCGCCAGGATCAGAAATAAATCTATGTAGCGTATGTATAAAATGCATGTACCTCATTTACTATACGCGATATGTACAATGAACGGTTCTCAAAGTCCTACATGACCCAGACGAAGTATCGACTATGTTGATCGACGTTTAGATGTATTTGTTGGCTCGTAATAGCGCCCCATGTGGGCAGATCATGCGTAGGTAGTTCTTATCACAGCTTATCCTAACACGGTGCAAAACACTTCTGAAAGTTCTATCTAAAGCAATTTTGAAGTACTTGACATTTTGAGTATTTTGTATTTTTTTTAGTAAATTTATTGCGGGGCACATTGATTGTACGGTTACTGAATCACATCGATCAGTGAAGAGTTAATAAACAGAAGCTGATACGCGTACACAACTGTTATGCAACCGACATTTCTATGCGATAATATTGACAGGTGTTAGACAACAGAATGTCTACATTAACGTCAGTAGCGCTGTGTTTAAACGATAGAACAGAACAGAGCGAAACAAACACTAGACATATCGATATAGGAAAAATGTTTTCACCGATAATGCTCCGCTTAATGTTAATAATTTCTACAACCTCACGTCGTAATTCCGCGAAAACATTTATATTCAAATTCGTCCAATTACGAGGAGGAAGAGTTTTAACGTAACAATGTAATAAATCTAAGGGGCGAATCATGGATGAATTAGAACGTATCAGGGGATAATTAAACTCCCTCATACATTATGGATTAACATAGAAACTGAATGGCTGTTGTTTGTAGTCTTTCAGACTGGTATGGTGGGTTATCCAGAATCTTTGACGGACCCTTCGTATCATGCACAAATTTTGGTGCTCACATATCCACTAATCGGAAACTACGGTATCTTTGGCGACGAAAAGGATGAGCATGACATACCATAGTAAGTTCATTACCATCAAATATACGGAATTAGTTCAGTGGGAACTTATTGCGGTATTTCAGAGGGTCCTAAAATAATCCTAAAATAATTGCGATAAGAAGTTCAAAATCGAGTACAAAGGTGAACGTACAGAATACAAAGTACTCATCTATCGAATTTTGGGGACTATCAAACGAGTCGAGAACGAGTTAAGACGAGTTAAGAATTAAGAGTTCCGGAGAAATTGCTTATCAGGACTGTTACCTTTGTTTGTTTTACGATCTTTCGACATGATCGTAACATTAGATAGTCAACTCTATTCTTATCAATTTATTCGCTGATGACGTTGAATTTCCTGTACGCCACGAATAATCACTTTTTCCGCAGCTGGTTCGAATCTCATCGAATTTGGGCGGCCGGTTTGGTTGTCGGCGACATATGCGAAACGCCCAGTCACTGGCGACAGACGAAAACCCTTTCGCAATGGCTGGCGGAGCAAAATGTACCTGGAATTTACGAAATCGATACACGAGCCCTCACCAAGCTGATACGCGAGAAAGGCAGCATTCTCGGCAGGATCGTTTTCGATCAACCACCGCAAAATGTTATCCCTATCGATCCTCCAATAGCAGATCCCAATAAGAGAAATCTTGTTGCAGAAGTCTCACGGGTAACGATAATGAATAATGACAAATCTGCATGTACGATTTTCGATAGATGACTTGAAACTTTTTTATTTTTTCCTGGTAATTTACAGCAATCGCCGAAAACTTACAATGCCGATGGCCACCCGCGTATCTGTATGATCGATTGTGGCTTAAAGTACAATCAATTAAGGTGCCTATTAAATCGTGGAGCTCGTGTGGACGTTGTCCCGTGGAATTACGACTTGAAAAATGCCGAATTCGACGGACTTTTCCTCAGCAATGGACCAGGAGATCCCAGCATGTGTGACGTCACTGTACAGAACATCAGATCGGTATTAGAAGCTAAGAAGAAACCGATTTTCGGTATATGCCTGGGTCATCAGCTGCTGTCGATTGCTGCCGGCTGTGTTACCTATAAAATGAAGTGAGAACATTGTTTTAACTAATTCACCTTCACTACGTGTACACTCATTTGAGTTATAATTAACGCAAACTGCATAATTACTTAGTTACGGGAATCGAGGACACAACCAACCAGCCATTCATCACGGCACAGGACGTTGTTACATGACTTCCCAGAATCACGGATTTGCTGTGGACGCCAGCAAACTGCCTGCCGATTGGGAAGCTCTGTTCACTAATGCCAATGACAAAAGCAGCGAGGGTATTGTCCACTCGACTCTGCCGTATTTCTCCGTGCAATTTCATCCGGAACACATCGCCGGTCCTCAGGATTTGGAATGTCTCTTTGACGTGTTTCTGGAGACAGTGAAAGAAAGTGTCAAAGGCACCTGTTCTCTTTCCACGAAGGACAGACTCATCAATAAACTCAGTTATAACCCACCAAAGCCTATCAACACTGGCCGACCAAATAAAGTACTTATTCTTGGATCCGGTGGGCTAAGTATCGGTCAGGCTGGTGAATTTGATTACTCCGGGTCCCAGGCGATAAAGGCGTTGAAGGAAGAATCCATTCAGACTTTGCTTATAAATCCTAACATCGCTACTGTCCAAACGTCTAAGGGAATGGCTGATAAGGTTTACTTTCTACCGATTATACCGGAATATGTCGAAGAGGTAAACAGAAAGAATATCTTCTAAAAAAAAAAAAACACTTTGAATCCCATTTTCGAGTGATGGAATTTTATAATTTTCAGGTCATACGCTCCGAAAGGCCTGATGGTGTATTACTGACTTTTGGTGGTCAAACTGCATTAAACTGTGGTGTGGAACTCGAGAAAAATGGCGTATTTGCGAAATATAATGTTAAAATATTAGGAACGCCAATAGAGTCGATAATACAGACTGAAGACAGGAAAATCTTTGCTGAACGTATTAGTGAAATTAACGAAAAAGTCGCTCCCAGTGCGGCAGTTTACTCAATTCAGGAAGTAAGTGCAATATATGTAAAGTGTTTGATGCAATATGACTGTTTAAGTAATGTTAAGAGATTTTCTGACGTTTAAAATGGTTTTTAAATCTAGGCTTTAGACGCTGCAGAGGTTTTGGGCTACCCAGTCATGGCTCGTGCAGCATTTTCCCTAGGAGGTCTCGGCTCAGGATTCGCCAACACGAAAGAGGAGTTGAGAAACCTGGCACAGCAGGCGTTCGCTCATTCTAATCAATTGATCATCGACAAGTCCTTGAAAGGTTGGAAGGAAGTGGAATACGAGGTGGTACGCGATGCTTATGACAACTGCATCACTGTTTGCAACATGGAAAACGTCGACCCATTGGGTATTCACACGGGAGAATCCATCGTCGTTGCTCCCAGTCAGACTCTCTCCAACAGAGAATACAATATGCTGCGTACAACAGCCATTAATGTCATCAAGCACTTCGGCATCGTCGGAGAGTGCAACATTCAGTACGCTCTTAATCCGTTTTCCGAGGAATATTACATCATCGAGGTGAACGCCAGATTATCGAGAAGTTCCGCCCTCGCCAGCAAAGCCACAGGATATCCCCTCGCTTACGTGGCAGCCAAACTGGCCTTGGGCATTCGTTTGTCGGACATCAACAACTCCGTCACCGGGGAAACTACTGCCTGCTTCGAGCCGAGTCTCGATTACTGTGTTGTCAAGATTCCAAGATGGGATCTCAGCAAGTTCCACCGAGTCTGCACCAAGGTATGATAATTGAATTCAACAAATCATTATAGGTAGGGTGTCTGTATCTGAGGTATCTATATTTGTTTGCAGATCGGAAGTTCCATGAAGAGCGTGGGCGAAGTCATGGCGATCGGACGGAAATTCGAGGAAGCCTTCCAGAAAGCCTTGAGAATGGTCGACGAGAATGTCAATGGTTTCGATCCTTACGTGAAATCCACGAATGACGAGGAATTGGAAAAACCAACTGATAAGCGAATGTTCGTCCTGGCGGCTGCCATTAAAGCCGGCTACACTATCGACCGACTTTACGAACTGACGAAGATCGATCGATGGTTCCTCCAAAAGATGAAACACATCATCGATTATTACAATGTGCTGGAAAATCTCGAACATTCCAAACTTCCGCACGACGTCCTGCTGGGCGCCAAGCGAATCGGTTTCTCCGACAAGCAAATCGCTGCTGTGGTTAAAAGTTCCGAGCTTGCTGTGCGAATACAAAGGCAAGAGAGCAATATTCGTCCGTTGGTAAAGCAAATTGACACAGTGGCTGCCGAGTGGCCAGCCACTACGAATTATCTTTACCTCACTTACAACGGCACAACACATGACGTTGAATTTCCTGGTGGATACACCATGGTCATCGGTACGTAAAACCTGGACTATAATCAATGAAATTATTTACTGTATATTTAAGAAGCCCTTCTTTCCATTGAATGATTTTCATTTTTTTACTTTTTTCTTTTCTAGGCTCGGGTGTTTATCGTATCGGAAGTTCGGTAGAGTTCGATTGGTGTGCCGTCAGTTGTCTGCGAGAATTAAAGAACCTTGGACGTAAAACTATTATGGTAAACTATAATCCAGAGACAGTGAGTACTGATTACGACATGAGCGATCGGTTGTACTTCGAGGAAATATCCTTCGAAGTGGTGATGGACATCTACGATCACGAGTGTCCAGAGGGAATAATCCTTTCGATGGGTGGACAATTGCCCAATAACATTGCCATGGACCTTCACAGACAGCAAGCTAGAATACTCGGCACGTCGCCGGAATCTGTGGACGGAGCTGAAAATCGTTTCAAATTCTCTCGTATGTTAGACGGAATAGGCATCTCACAACCCAGGTAGAATTCTACGCATTTCATAAACACTATCGATAGACGACCCTCTGTTTTCGACCTCTAAACAGTCCTTTCAGTCTGACAATATCTTATTTTTTTGGGATAGGTGGAAGGAACTCACGAACTTGAAATCTGCGATTGAATTCTGCGATGAAGTCGGTTACCCTTGTTTAGTACGACCTTCATACGTACTCAGTGGAGCAGCAATGAACGTCGCTCATTCCAATCATGACCTGGAGTCCTATTTAAAGAGCGCAAGTGAAGTGAACAAGGAACATCCGGTAGTAATATCGAAGTTCATTCTCGAAGCAAAGGAAATCGACGTGGACGCTGTAGCCTACGAAGGCATGATCCTCTGCATGGCAGTTTCCGAACACGTGGAAAACGCTGGTGTTCATTCCGGCGATGCTACTCTTGTCACACCCCCGCAGGATATTAATCCTGAAACTCTGGCAAAAATCAAGACTATCTCCAAAGCTATAGCTGCTTCCCTGGGAGTCACCGGACCCTTCAACATGCAACTCATTGCTAAGGTATGTCTTCAGAAGACTCAGAAAATCATGTCTGATACTCAATCCAAGTACTTGCAGTGTTCCCTTAATTTCGAAAAATGTATAATGATATTGTTTCCGTCTGTCCTAGGACAACGAGTTAAAGGTAATCGAGTGCAACGTGAGAGTGTCGAGATCTTTCCCCTTCGTCTCAAAAACTCTTAACCACGACTTCGTGGCAATGGCAACTCGGCTGATAGTCGGGGAAACTGTTGACCCTGTCGACGTTTTAACTGGATGTGGGAAAGTCGGTGTTAAAGTGCCACAGTTCTCATTCTCTCGTCTTGCCGGTAAGTAATTATTTCTTAACTACACTGACAAAAAGTGTTGACAAACAATCTGTGGCTCACGTTAATAGTTGCATTTTATTTTTCTTAATTCATAGGTGCCGATGTTATGTTGGGTGTGGAAATGGTATCGACCGGAGAAGTTGCTTGTTTTGGAGATAATCGGTATGAGGCTTATCTCAAAGGCATGATGAGCACTGGCTTCCATATTCCTCAGAAGGGAATTTTACTTTCCATCGGAAGCTTCAAGGTAATTACATCTACATAATCAGATTTAAAGATTATCGTATACGGATTCGATAAATGGTGGGTTTTGCTGATTACAGCATAAAATGGAATTATTGCCGGCTATTCGAAGACTGGACAAAATGGGATACAAACTTTACGCCAGCATGGGAACGGCGGACTTTTACACCGAGCACGGAGTCCAGGTAAGTGCCAAAAATAAATTTATTGTCCATCAGCGAATCTTTTTATTACATATCGTTTGTTACGCGATACGGAACTTTATGGCCGCGTTGCAAATATTTTAAAAATGGGATTTGGCATTCTTAATCGCGTTTTATTACACGGCAAGATGTACAGAGGAGTCAATATTTTTAATGAGAACGATTTAATGATACGTGACAAAGGAACACATGATGCATGATGTAAAGACAGCACGTGAAAGGACTATTATACAAAGAATTCGCGTGCACTTGTCAGAATCTAGATTTTTTTTAGACAGAATTTTAATAAATACCAATTTAAACAATTATTCGTCTCGCACTCACTCGCCAATCACTTGGTCATTCAGATTTTTTAAAGTCCGCCGCAGGAAGACACATTCACGCACACTTTCATGCAACGCTTAATACGTTTATCACAATTAGATATATGTCGAATCGCTCAGGAAAGATTCCTCATTGCTCTCGACTATCGTCACGAATTTCGTCCTCGTGGAGCTGGACGTTCCGTAATCGGTCGACGTTGAAGGTTTGGGTTCCGCGTTTGTCTCGTGGGATTCGGGTTTGCACGGTTCCGTGTGAACTTCCACGACAGTTTCTGGCGGATCTTTCTTCCCCTTCAAGATCGACGTGGGTTCGGGAGATTCATGCGCGAAGCGATCGTTGAGCAATCGAACGAAAATCGGAGCTTCAGCGTTTCTCTTTGGCGTTTCCGGTGGTTCGTCATGCTGTCTCTGCTTCTGAGCTGAGGTTTGCAATTCCCTGAGGGCCCTGATCTCCTCACGATAGTTGGCCGCGTCTTCCACGCACGTCGGGTGTTCCGACAACAGGATCGACAGTCGATCCGCTTGGTCGAGGTAAACCGCTTTTTGCGAAAGATCATCGTACCGATGGCAACGTCTGGCCAGCTTAATGAAGTGGCTTATGAAGAAATCCAAAAGGACGCTAAGCCGTATATCGTCGATCGGCTGGCATCGTATCTGCATCAATAAAAAAAAAGACTACTAAAGGGTTTAGCTCAAGGTTGTAATCATTCAAGTGCAATAATTCGAAGATAAGATTAGGTTCTCGTTAAACTTCCCAACTGCCAAGGAGGAAGATGATCTTTTCTTTTCCCTCACAAAATCTACTTGCATATCTGTTAATTGAAATAAGCATGTTAGCGAGAAAAATACTAACCGGTATCTCGATGATGGAATCCGTAGCCTTGCGAGTATTTATAAGAGTCTTGCTGTTGACCGACGAAGCGAATTCGGACTTGTCGCTATCTTTCTTCTTCCCTGTTTTGCCGTATATGTCTTTCTCTCGTTTTGGGTATGATTCATCACTCCCACTCGACGGAGATTTGTAGATTCCCATTGCCAGGGACCGGTTCAACAGAACGACACTGTTCTCCATAGTGAGAATCTCGAGTAACCTCTTGTAGTTCAGCTTGGGGAAGAAATCACGACTGTACTTGAGGTTTTCCATCGCGTGAAAGACGTACATCACCGGATTGTTGATAATCCGTGTGAGCTGTTTCTGCGTGTGCAACAAATGCTGACGAGGTATCTTCTGGAAAAGGTTTTTGTCCTTGATGAAGTAGTCTTCCATGGTAGGTTCGTACTGATTGATGCACTGGTAGATTGACTTCAACAGATGGAGCAGGCATTCTCCGGTTTTGTTGTCGGCCCATTGGGAAGGTTTGTCATACTGCTCGATCATCCAGAAAAGTTTGTTCCGTATGTGCGATGTGGTCAGGCCAACGATCGAGTCGTAAGTCGGCTGTAAGAATGTCTTGTGCAACGTCACGGCCATCAGGTAGACGTGTACTTGCGCGTGAGTCAAGCAGGTCTCCAAATAGCGTTCCGCCGCGGGGAACGTGAACTGCCATTCCAGATCTTGCCGCAAATAATCACCGATCCTCACGTCCGAGGGGAATCCCTCGGGTACAACGTAACAGCCGAGCTCTCGGATTTTCTTCACGACGTTATCGTCCGGCCAAGATTTCCGGGTTTCCCTGTACAGCCATTCCCGAGCACATTCCTCGGGCCATTGCGATCTCACGGCCGGTATGATCTCGTAGGGCTCGAATTTGCTGTACTTCGACCTGCAGTCCTGCTTGTCACAGTAAATCACGCTACCCTCGACTTTCACCTGGTCGATGGCCTCTTCGTCGAAGTTCAGGGACACCGCCATTTTGTTGACGAAAAGATCGACGAAATGCCTCATGAACTCCAGGCTACTCGCGTAGAAGACGTCGTAGTTGTATCTTTTCCAGGCATTCCAGTTCCTCAGCTGTCTTTCATTCTGCAGTTGCTTTTGATCTTCCCGTGGATCGTACACTTTCCCATCCTTCGTACGTTTAATCTTCTTGAAACAATGCGCAGGAATTTCAGCGTTCGAGGCTGCCTTGTCGATTCCATTCAGACCCGTAGACATTTTCGAACTACCGTGATTGTTGGGTAGCGTATTAGGCCCGCAATCACTGTCGCTGTCAATCACGTAAGTCCCAGATTTGTAACCCGAACTGATGCTGCTAGCGGGGCTGCGATTCGCAGGCCAGTGAATTTTTGACTGATGCTGCCGTTTAGGGTTCCTCTGATAAGTCACTCGTTTTGGAGAACCTACTTCGTCGTTTGGAGGAAGAAAATATTACAGCCCGTTAAAACGATCAAGTATTCGCTCACACCTTTCAATGCATTATTATTTATTGCATTCTTTCAAAATTATTCTTAAAAATCATTGAACTTACCTTCTTGCCTTTGTCCCCTTCCGTCTTCGTGCTGAGAGGACCGTTCATAATCCGACTCTGCGTTAATGTTGTACGTCGAGTGCATTCCATAGACGCTGTCCCGGGAAATCGTGCTCCGAACTTCGTAGAGAGATTTTTCATCCGTCAAATCCGGTACGGAACGACTGTACTTTACCGAGGTTTGCAGAATGTTTTTCTTCTCTTGACGAGTCAAGTTTACGCGTGGATTCGATGCTCTCTCGCTCACACTGTCATCGTCGCTTTCGAATTCGTTGTCATCGTCATTTTCAATTGCTTTCCCCGTGACGACCTTCTTCTGAAACTGCGACTTCTCCAGCAATCGCAGTTTCGCGTAACCTATAGATAACTTTGTTTTAATCATTTTTTAGGCACGAATATTTACAGAAATTCATACAAGAATCTATAAAGAAGGGAGTATTTAATTCGTTTCACATAATGTGCTGTTTTTGTGGCGCCTTATTATCCGGAAGAAGAGAAGTGCCGTAAATTATTGGGTCAGATTTGATTAATCTGTAATCAGTAATTACCTGCGTGACTGCCTTTCTCCAATAACATGTTGTACGTGATAGTATCGTTCACGCTGCTGTACTGTGGCGGATTATTTTGCTCCGTAATCTCAATATTATCATGTACAACATAAATGCGTACGGATTGTAGAAGCTCAATGGTGGGCAGCAAAGTTTGCCATTTAGATTTAAAAACTACATTTCGAGCTACATGCTCATGAACAACGTCCGGTAGAAGAACGTGTTTGTGGACCGGCAAACGGTCGTTTAATTCTGCTTCTCGCGAAGACATTAGCTTCTCTCTGATATGCTCGATTTCTCTGAAAAATAATTTTCCACGTAAAATAATGTGGATAGGAGTAAAAAGTTGACTTTCTAGTGATAGTGCATTCCGCGCGTATCAGTAGTATTTTTAGTTTTTTTGAAACATTAATCGTCTATGAGATCACAGTTAATAACGATGATCGGCATGCCGTATTACTGATCTTTGATTAGATTATTTCAAGTCAGGATAATCGTGTACATGATTCCGGGAACTTTCACACCATGTTGTTCATTGTGAGAGAAATATGCGACGTAAAAATACCGATTAAAATTCAAGACAATAGAGTTAAGCAAAAAGCATACATGAGAAAAAGAATGTTATTGAAGTACATCAAAATTGAAATCCTTGAAAGAAGTTAGAATGTAGTCGATGGTATTTGATCCTTACGAAATAGTGATTAATATTTGCATCGATCTAATTTTTTCAGCATTACATGGAAATGATAACGCTATCGATTATCAAATATAATGTCATGTCACTTAAAGGTATTCGATACAATCTGCCATTAGAATCGGTCACTTTGTACTTTACTCTGATATCGAACTCACGTGAGCTAGTAGTAAGTAATAATGAAAAAATTGCCCCACGTTAATGACTAAGGACAATGAAAATTCTCTGATTCAACACACGTAGTGTTTGCTGATATGATATGTGGATATTTATATACGACTCATTACAATTTAAACAAAGAAACTGCTGGTACAGATAATTCGTCGAACAACTGGCAGCTAAACGTTGTCTTTCGGAATGCTTTGTAGATAAAACTGATTAGCAAAAAAATACATAAGGATATTATATTAAAGCTTACTCTTCATAGTTTCCGAAGAAGGGAACACACATCATGAGGTTATTGAGCAGGAAATTCTGCGGATTCTTGACGATACTTTGCCTGAGTAATTCCAATTCCTCGTCGTGATTACTGTTACGGGAGTATCGGCGAGAATTTCCATCGTTCGTCTTCCTGTCATCCTCCCTGGACTTTCCCCTGCGTCTCTTCACATTGATATTACCCATCTTCTGATGTATCGCACTTGCCAATTCCATAACTCCTCTCGGATGTTCTGGATCGTCCGAAGACTCTTGACCAGCAGGGGTCACTGTTTTGTAGAATGTTTTCCCGAGGAATCACTCACCCTGATCACTCAATCAGTCACTATTAAATGCGCCCAACGAGAGCTGAGCGAGCCTCGTGGAACGAGGTTCTCCAACCGGATGTCCTCAGGCAGCTCAGCTCCGCGGACAAGAACAGCTGCGGTCTTCCGGTCGATGCATCGTCCTCTGAAAATATCTTGCTAATACCGCACTAGGAGAACCACACCGAGAAACGTGGGCATTTCACAGGGGAGATCACGCGATACAGGAACCGAGAGCGGACACGTGCGGATTACCGTGCGACAAAGTCACACAGATAACGGACGGACAGGGTTGTCCATCTACCGCGTGCGTTACGTGCGATATTACAGAGAATTCTGTGGTAGAGCGTAGAAGAAGGCTCGCACGTCACATTTGGTCAGTCGTGTTGGGCAACGATCCGGGCAGTAGTCCGCTCGCGGGGTACTGCCACCGATAAATACCCTATCTCGTTATCGAGCCGTGGGACACGAACGCTTTTAATCGGCTCTTCACTATCGGCTATCGACAAACAAGCCGAGCATAAAAAATTTCGTGGAAGCACCTTCGTGATAACGGCGATGGTCTTCCTCGAGGGTTCGGCAAAGGCCGAAGAACGGAGAGGAAGATCTGCCAGCGAACGACCTTGCCCATGATAATCTTTACTTTAGATATCGAACCTTTCGACTGACTAAGGTAACGATTACCCATAATCCGGGATCTATAGGATCTTCCAACGAATTTGATTTGCAAAGGATTCAAAAGTAAATCAAGAAGTTAGTTTTAAAATGAGATGTTATCCCTTTGGTATTCACAAAATATAAATAATGTCATATGAATTTGCACAGTTCGGATTAATTCCTATAGTGTCTCACGTTTTCCTTCACTCATATTATCTGTAATTGTCGATCAATTCTCGTGAACCACGCCTACATTCATCAAACTTATTTCGCCCCTTCGGGCAATACTTTCGCGGTACACACATTTCGCGTAGAATTCGCAGGTCGACGTCATCGATAAGAATATCTCGGATAAAAAGACTGACCGCTATCTAATCTCACGGTTAAACCCTATCGGAATAGCAGATTAATACCGTAGTAATGCAATACAGGTAATGAGTTAATTCTGTTTTCTTTTTACACATCTACGGTAATGAAGATCGACGTATACGTTTATTCATGAAATTCATTTCATGTGTTTTCATGTAAATACCTACAGTAATCATAACACTGTGGCTATGTATGAATTTGTTTTTATGCGATTCTTCGATCAGATTTTCTCGAGTGCTTGCGAGACCCGTAACATTTCCTGTTGGAACAGTTACTTTCCGGCGTTAGCAATCGATACAATTTCAAAAATGCGGCCACCACTTGCTCCAACTGGTCTTTGGCCCGTCTGTAGGATGTTATTTAACTACATATCTAATCAGGATCCTAACAGCGACAGACACGATTATCGCAAAGATTTACCTGTTAGCCGAAGTTTTATGTCATTCACCTAAAAAATTGTAGCAATAATTCGGCTATTCAGTGGGGGATGGTTCTATCTCTCCAATGAATGCATAGGAAAAGTGTACTGAAAGCGATTAATGACTACTCCGTTAACGAGTACACCGTAGCGCGATTATCCGATTATTGTAGGAAGATCGTGAGATTGAGTTAACGATATTTTTTTCGTTCAGGTGGAACCGGTGCAATGGACTTTCGAAAACATCGCCGTAAACGAGGACTCGAGTCCGAGCGAACTTCGTCATCTGGCCGATTTCTTATCGAAGAAACAGTTCGATCTCGTCATCAATTTGCCGATGAGAAACGGAGGGGCACGTCGTGTCTCGAATTTCAAGACTCACGGTTACCAAACGAGAAGGCTTGCCGTTGATTATTCCGTTCCCCTGGTGACGGACGTGAAATGCGCCAAACTGCTGGTAGAGGTGAGTAGCGACCTCGGGGACAGACTGTCCACGAATTCCCCCTTTTTTCGGGGAATTGTTCGACCGATTCGCCGAACTGGTGTTACCGCAGGGGCGAATATCTACGAGGCATGAACATGACTCGACGCGATAAACATGTCAGCGACAGGATTAGGAGAAAGCAGACATGACTCATCAAAGATTCAATTACACTGTACTTGAAGTACCGGTGCCCAAGATCGAAGTTCATCGTACATGATTTTGTCCTTGCAGATATTAACGAATCGCCGATATCTTCCTAGGAAGTTCCGTAAGACGAATTAATGCGTTTATTGCGGCCACTATCTTAATCCGCACGATTGCACGGGGTTCCCTTATCCGGACTACTTGCGACTATGTGCGAAAAAAATCTCGCGGAATGTCAAAACATCGGCAGACAAAGGTTTTATCATATCGTAGCCATCAGTTAGGATTTCAAGAACGCTTCGCTAAAATTGCAACCTTCATTTAATTCCCTGTCCCTATCGTAGGCATAATAATCAGTTTGATACCGTTACGATGACCCAGTAAGTGATCGCACTAGTATTTATTGATCATGTAAGGAAAGATTCAACACCGTCAGCACTTTCCGGTCGTCATCAGAATGCAAATTTCCGCGATATCGTTTTATCGTCGACGTTTCGCGCATGCAGACGTTTGATGTAGACGCTCGTCGGCTGATTGACAGCGCGCGATAATCATATTATACGTCATCGGTGCATGGTGCGGCGGTAATCGATCTATTTAGAATACGAAAGATCGTCATCGCCGTACGTGACGACGTGGATTTCAAGTTCGTGCGTTTCCTCAGGCTCTGAGAATGTTGGAAGGACGGGCACCGCGGATGAAAACGCACACGGATTGCATGTCTTCGCGGACGATGATTAAGCTTCCGGGATTCATCGACGTTCACGTGCATGCGCGTGATCCTGGGGCGACGTACAAAGAGGACTTTGCGTCCTGCACCGCTGCCGCCCTCGCAGGAGGAATTACGACAATCCTGGCGATGCCCAACACCAATCCTGCCGTCGTCGACCATCAGTCCTTCGCCGTGGCCAAAGAGGTGAGTCTAGGCTTCTGTAAATAAAGCACAACAATCAATACAATGGCTCTCAGATAACCTTGAGAATTTCATTGATGCCATAATTTATTTTGTTGTCGGTTTTGAAAGAGGAAACCGGTGGTAAGTCGTACAAACGATCTTACTAAACAACGCAATGTGTACCAACATCATTCCGCGTACTCGAGCGTCATGTTTCTAGAAATGAATACTCATAATCGCATCCGAGATGCATTTCCTTTTGCAACACAAGTGTATGCAGTCCGCTTAACCGGCAAACGTAAATATTTGCATCTTATCGGTACCACATCTTATCCAACAATAACTCGATTTCTTGTATTTGTATGTTTGCGCACACGATTCGGAAGACTTTGTTATCGAGAAGCTAACATTCGAAATTCAAGTTTTTATATTCCGCATGGATAAAGAGTTAGAAAGTACATAAATGCGGAGATACCAATGTTCTACGGCAAATAATGTAGGTACATAAAAGCACAGCTTTAGATAAGGAATGAAGGGAAATGTTACCTAACCGTTTTTCTACGGAAATAAATGAAGTAACTCAGTGCGAAATTAAAATTACCCACTAATTCGCGGTACAATGATTTCCCGATAAAGTAGGATAATTACCTCGACAGTGGGAGTTATGCAATCTAGAATTATTGGATATGAATTTTAGCGGGCCGTAGCTGGAGCTAGATGCGACTATGCCCTTTTCGTGGGAGCTTCGTCGGACAATTTCAGCGTAATTCCTGAAATGGCACCGCTCGTGGCCGGTCTGAAAATGTATCTAAACGAGACCTTCACAACCTTACGACTAACGGATTTGACTGTTTGGATAAAGGTGAGTGTGTTTGCAGTGTTTCTTGTTAAAAAAGGCGATTGGAATACAATGTTCACTTCCTGTGAGTAAATCCCCAGGTGGACATTAAATCATGTACCTAATGTATAATCTATAGATAACGCACACGGATTTACTACAGGCAGCGCGCACATAACTATAGGAATAACTATACGTGTGTCCCCTCGACCAAGAGAACTGATAATACCCATTTTTTCGCGCATCGCACTGCGCTCTTATTTTTTCTTTGATCTGAAAGTCCACGTTATTGAACGTGAGTAATCCCAGAGCAAATAAGAACATCGGGCCAGGACAAATACGGATATTCGATGAAATTTACGAATTTATTTTATATAATTTTTACGATCCACCTGAGTCGCGGAGCCTGATAGCGTTCATTTTATGCGCTTAATATAAGCTTGTTAACACATTGCGCAATTTCTTACAGCACTTCCAAAGCTGGCCAAAGAATTATCCGCTATGCGTCCACGCCGAAGGTCAAACCACCGCGGCTATCCTCCTATTAGCCAATCTGCACAATCGGCCCATTCATGTTTGTCACGTTGCTCGCAAGGAGGAGATTCAAATCATTCGTGCAGCCAAGGAGAAAGTGAGTTGAAATACTTAAAATACCACCAAAGATGAAAGGAAAGGGACAGAAGGGAATGTTTGGCTCGTTTATTGTCCTGATAAATTTTTTATAATTGCACTTTCTTCACAGGGACTTCCAGTCACGTGCGAGGTTTGCCCCCACCATCTGTTCCTGTGTCAAGACGATCTCGAACGCATAGGTCAAGGAAAGGGCCAAGTGCGACCTATTTTAGGTACTCGTGAAGATCAACAAGCGCTTTGGAGTAACTTGGATATCATCGACTGCTTTGCCACGGATCATGGTAAGAAAATAATGGATATATAATGCATAACTGGTTATATATCGACATGCCGATTAAAAATAAATTTTACTTTTTTTAGCCCCACATACAACGGAAGAGAAGTCAAGCGAAAATCCACCTCCTGGTTTTCCTGGCTTGGAAACTATGTTACCTCTTCTCCTGAACGCCGTTCACGAAGGAAAACTAACTATCGAGGTAATTGAATATAACAAACGAAAGAAATAAACTATAGCGCGAGAAGACGTAAGCGAAGAAACTATAAAGAAACCTCGGTGATGTTGCACTTTAAGCAGAATCTTATGTTAAAATTTTTTCCGGTGCACTAAAAAGATAAAAATCACAGAACTGCAGTGCGATAATCGATAACCGACCACTTAAGATAAATGACGTAAATGCATCTCACGCTTACGAAAAAGTGTAATATCGACCGTAAGAATAACGGCAATTACGTTAGCTTTTTAACTCAACTAATCCAGCAACTTTCCACGAATCCACTTCCTTCGAAGCTTTCGAGTTAACGTTTAGATAAGCGCTTAGTGCAAAACCGTGTAGCATCAAGTGACATTACGTAACGTGTTATAGGATGTCGTGGACAAACTCTATAGGAATCCAAGGAAGATTTTCAATCTCCCGGATCAACCGAATACGTACGTCGAAGTGGACCTTGACGACGAATGGACGATTCCGAATGCAATGCCCTTCAGCAAGTCAAAATGGACACCGTTTGCGGGGATGAAAGTTCGGGGATCTGTGCACCGAGTAGTTCTCAGAGGCGAAGTAGCTTACGTCGAAGGCCAGGTCCTTGTCAACCCAGGATTTGGCCAGGACGTTCGCCAAGCTCAAATTAAACTCAAGCAACAAATTGGACTGCACCCACCGACCATCGACGTTGCTCTTGGCAAATCCATTTCCATCGTCGACAGTCTCCTATCACCGAATTATGATAAAGTTAGCCAGATCGACCGTTCTGGAGAATTGCCTGACGAAGATCATAACGGTAATACTAATAACTTAACGAATATGTGTTGTAACAGATTCTGTTTAATTCCATCATCTATATTTATTAATTTATGGTTACATGTTAATTTTTCCAGACTATTACAGTCACCTACTTCAACCTGGAACGTACAAGCCAAACGTCCATTTTGCGCCGGATAGCGATGCGCGTGAATATAACAAAACTCACCACGTTCATCGAACGGTCTCTCCGTTGCCAATTAGCACCTCGATGCGTAACAAGAGCGACAGTAATCCTAATCTCCTAGTAACACCACTTGCAGCTGTACCCACCGTTCACACTGGTAACAGCTTGGTTGGACATCACATCCTTTCCGCTGATATCTTCAACAAGGAACAGCTCAAGGACATATTCTATCTCGCAGAAACACTGCGTAACGCCATTAGAAAAGAAAGAACTTTGGATCATATTTTGAGGGTAAACTTTCTAGGACATTAATAAAGATTCTTTCCCTCGGATCATGTGACTAATTCAAAATACTCTTGAATATACACAGGGTAAAATAATGGCCTCAATATTCTACGAAGTGAGCACAAGGACCTCTTGCAGCTTCGCAACTGCAATGGAACGGTTGGGCGGTCGGGTGATATCAATGGATGGCTCCACGTCGTCTGTGAAGAAAGGGGAAACCTTGGAAGGTGCGTCAAAGTCATCAACAAACGTTAACCGCATAAGTTATTAACTGAATACTTATTATTACAGACTCTGTGGCTGTAATGGCTGGTTATGCTGATGTTGTGGTTCTTCGGCACCCTGAACCGGGAGCTGTATCTGTAAGTACATTTTCATTTACATACCTTATTGGCAAAATAATATTACTAGTGAATAGAAGATAATAGTGAAAACGGTAGAAAAATGTGATAAACTTATTTACAGCGAGCTGCACAACATTGTCGAAAACCCTTAATAAATGCCGGCGATGGAGTTGGCGAACACCCCACTCAGGCAATGTTGGACATCTTTACGATACGTGACGAGATCGGTACTGTTAACGGCTTGACTATTACGATGGTCGGTGATCTGAAGCATGGAAGAACCGTTCATTCTCTCGCAAGGTATCTATGCAATCCTTTTCTATTGTTTCGTAATCTAAAATTCCATTGAGGTTATTCGATTCTATGTGCCCTTGAGTTAACGATTCTGCGTCTATTGATGAACTTCCCCGGCAAGCTATTTTCGGTGCGACGATTGTCATTACTTCATTGACGCAGGCTGCTGACTTTATACAACGTGGAACTCCGTTATGTCTGCCCACCTGGCCTCGGCATGCCAGATCACGTAGTGGATTACGTGTCCGAGCGTGGTATCCCACAGGAAAAGTTCTCTACACTCGAGGACGCCCTGCCCGATACGGATGTCCTTTACATGACACGCATACAGCGAGAACGTTTTGCCACTCAAGAGGAATACGCGAAGGTAATGCCATGCTGATACAACCCATAACGTGTACTTGATAAATAGCTAAACCTATATGGCAGCATCAAGTGATTAATTTACGTAGCAGATCGGTAGAATAATCAGTTGTCTTTACGATGTGTTGATAAAATGAGTATAGAGGTGTATTACTATACTTTATGTCAATTTGTTCAGGTATGTGGACATTTCGTGGTGACTCCACAATTGATGTCTCGGGCTAAGAGGAAAATGGTGGTAATGCATCCACTTCCGAGGGTCTTCGAAATCAGTCCTGACTTCGACACGGATCCGCGGGCTGCCTACTTCCGACAGGCCGAGAACGGAGTTTACGTACGTATGGCCCTGTTGGCGATGGTCCTTGGACGCACCTGATTCGCCGAGGTCAAAAAGCCACTGGATTTCGTCGCGCGCCGGTCAAGGTCAGCCCGGTAGCCGCGAGGAAAAGGACATCATCCATCTCTCATACCGATTAGACTGTGATGAGCGCATGAAATGACTCCGCTAATTTCAGCCCAGCTGATATTTCATCCCTTTCGCGGAAAAGTCGATCGTAATTTTCACGGTACAAATATCAGTCGTGCAAGCGTGATCTCCCCACAATCATGTAATTCTGTTTTAAAATGAACCCTGGCTTGTTTTGCCAACTAACCAATACGCTCGGAATTTCTTGAGAACATGAAATGATGAAATAATGAAACCATAAAATTTGTCATACTTGATACGGTTAGTCAGTGAAAGTATTCTGCAAAGGAATTGTTAATAGTTCTTACAATTTTTAATCAGTATCTTCCATCCCAGAAGATAGGACCTTACTACTAATTTGTTGACAATGGTATGAAATGTTGTATGTTAAAGTTGTAAATACCACACGAATATTTTGTACGACGCAGACATTTTCAAAGGTGATAATAAAGTCAATGGTTACGAAGGAACAGTATTGTAAGTGACAACCTTCCGAATAGTATGAAGTATAGTTCTCTTGAAGTCATTCGCCATCGTTTCAATTTGGAACGCGTTATCCCATTTAACGATAGGCGATTTAATCATGTTCTTATGGCGCAGTTCTCGTACGTGATCGACCATAATTCGTTGCTGCCGTCATATCCAGACAAATCACATTAGCCTTCGCGCTGTTACCGTTTATTGAAAGTACTAACATTTGTACATATCGAGAAAAATCAGGTAATTCATATAGGTAACAATAGGCCTGTTCAATTTTGAAATATTTTATGGACTTACCAACCTACCTAAATTATTTTCGTAAGCGGATTTTTAAGTACAATATTTAAATGCTATAAAATACATTCCCAGGGAGTATGAATCCGCGTCCTTGCTATACACCTTTTCAATAAATCAATATCACAAAATAGCTGTTTTAATTTCATTTTACGATATTCAGGTACATAAAGCAATTAAGAAGATATGTACATAAGGACACGTTTAATTAACGAGTAATAATACATATTTACAGAATGCATATAAGTATATACATAACATCTTCATCGACAGGTGACGATACAACGATTTAAAACACATCGCGCATAAAATCATTCACGCATAATTACTGACTGGGTATAAAGCTTGATTACAGTTTTATACGGAAATAACGTGTACTTCAAACATTTGAGTGTCGATAAAAGTGAGTATAAGAAGTTCCTTCACAATACATTTAAAGAAGCAAAACTGGAGGCAGAAATTTGTTCAGTTTCTAAATCATTTTTTACGCCTTCCTACTGACATACGGAAAATTAGTCGTATCATGCATTTCTCTGCTCGAATTACTTGCCTTTGAGGCATAGTAATAGGAGACATACGTTCGTCGGTGCGTGTATAGCCTGTTGGGCATACACTTTGAATTATCTCTACAATTCTAAGGCACACATTTATCCGCACGCACGCACGCACGCCTACGATAAATACAAACATGGTTCGCTCGCGGTTCGTATAACGTGACTGGTAGCGTTAAGTAGTTGCGCTACTTATGTATGTATTCGTGACGAAAAATCAGATCGGAAGGGCACAGCACAAGACAAAAATATGTCAATTCCATGAAGGCTAAAAGGTCGATGTTTTTGTTTGGTTCTTACCACATGCCACGATTAATCTCGGCGAGGTCGAATAAATATTAATTAAGAAAAACGATCCATGGGATCGAAACACCCTTCGCGCGGTGTTTAATCCTACATGTATGTATATGTATAAATACAGCAATCGAATAATCACAGTAGTAGAGTAATAACTTGACGTGTCGTACGCACGAAGGAAACTTTATAATCATTGTTCTCGCAAAACAGGCTCAGCTCGGTGTTTAGCCGCAGGTTATAAAAATAATGATATTATAGTGTATATCTTAACTTTAAGTAAATTTCATAACTCAAGTATACCCGATGCTTGTTTTGCGGTAGATACGATCGTGACAAATTTCTGTCGTCCATGGGAACATCCCTATCAAGCAAATAATACGTAACCGGAGATTTTTACGAGACGGTTCGTTTGTATTGCCGTATACTGTACATAAATTGCGTTCTAAGTTCAGATTGCCCTACGTTATGTCTGACTACCACGTCGCACCATAAATTCTGATAGATCGAAGAATCACTAACGTCGAACAATGTCGCGATGGTTCTCGAGATACAAGTTTCCTCTTCTTCGGTAAATAAGCAGGAAGTCGATTAGCAAATTGTCATTAGATGGCTCTTATATTTAGTCTTGAATTAAATCCAGTCGAATCAGCTTGCTTTCCAGCGTCTCTTCTTCTTCGCCTTTCTTTGGGTTCTGAGTAAAGGAATTTTCCATCGAAAAATTCACCGAGGATTACCTCCGGCTCTTGTGGATCGGAAACCGAATCTTCTTTCTTTATAAGTATCAGACTAAAGCGTCTCTCGTGTGTACACTGGAATCAGTTGCTCCGTTTGGACACATGTCTGATGCCAATGATTTTATATCGTCCTTCTCTATCCTTCGTGATCGCGCTATTGGTGGCATCTTTAGTCTTAGTCTTTTTCTTTTAAAAGATCCTTTTTTCCTAGAATAATAAACGACCTGTTTCAATACATTTACAATTTACTTAAATTTGCAAAACATTTGCCGTTCATTTAGACTTCGTTCACAAAATACATTTTATTTTAGTGGCACATTTTTATTTCTTATTACTTACTGATGTTTGCAATCAATGAAAATGCCCATAGAGAATAAAACGACTAT
Organism: Hedychridium roseum; assembly: GCA_963989215.1. Taxonomy (NCBI): domain Eukaryota; kingdom Metazoa; phylum Arthropoda; class Insecta; order Hymenoptera; family Chrysididae; genus Hedychridium; species Hedychridium roseum. Next base: position 7,608,506 of record OZ022310.1, on the reverse strand, counting down.
GGCAATGATGATGCCGATGACCACTACGACTAACGTCACAATGGCATCTTCCTCTTCGGGGGAAAGTGGTGCTTCTGTCGTCGACCAAGCAACTCCGCCTGAAACAAGTATCAACGTCGACTTACGTAAAACACTGTTCTTTCCACACAGGTTAGATTTTTCGGTAAACTTCTGAGTCATTTTATTTTTTACCATGCTGATTAGTGGTTAGTTTAAATTCGATGACGATTTTCTACGGAGGTGAGATCGGAGAAATCCATGGAAAGTTTTTTGTGGACCTGGCTACCCAATTACAGGTAACTTTATTATTACCTCAGTAGTCCTTAGATACAAAAAGCAAACGAGGTTGCCTATTTCGGCTTGGCACGGTATATATGAATCAGCTGGTATAACAATGTCCAACAGGTGGATATGACGTTCATAACACCTTACGTATTGTCGTACGTTCTGATAACAATCTCGCTTTCGCGTGTTCCAAAATACCGTTTCCCCTTGTTCACGTAACCCGTAGCACGCAGTTATGGTATGTTTGTAATTGTATGTAACGAAATTATATGCCAAGAATATGTGTCAGTTTCGGCCAGAGTTAATGACCGTCGTGTTTACTCTGTATTGAGTTATAAAATACGAGGATAAATCATTGGTCTGATTTTTGAAAATACGGCTCAACATGTATTTTATAAGAAATTAAAAACCAACGAAGTACAACGCAGCAGTTCGTGAAATTGATGACGATGCAATTATGCGAATGCAAAAGGAAAAAATTGGAGTGTACGAATGGATCGATTGACGTCACGGAATATCCTCTTTACCCGATAGGAGCCAGTGGATGGCATGCTTGACCGCACGTAGTCCAGGCCAATGACGTGAAGACCCGTCGTGAAGACCCGACCGCACAAAATACCTGAAGGATTTGCTTAGGCGCGTTTCCTGTTGCGTAGGTCAAGAGTGCGGACTCGTTATGGACGTCTAAAGAAGATATTCTAACAACCTAAACTTACAAACCAGTTGCTGATACGAACGCTGATTTCCGAGAAAGGTAAAACCTGTTGACGAAGCTCAAGACAGAATTTTGCAGGTAAAATTAACAAACTTTACGACGTAACGGTATTGATAGAACATCCTTAGCTCACTGAAAGACGATAAGAGAAATATTTTCCTCAAGAAAGAAACAGTACCCTTGCATTATAGGAAAGGAATGTTTTATCGTGCAAACGATCTTGAGAGTTACGCGATTTTAATTACGTTTCCATACGGTTCTATTGCCTTTTAATGGGGTTTTACAGCGGAGTCTCAGAAGGGACGTCACTGGTTTCGATTGAGTACAGAAACCAGTCGACATGGTTGGTAAATCTAGCTGATACTAATGATAATGATGTAAGAACGAACGATGCAGGCAGGCAAGACTTACCTGCGATGCCATTCGTTTTACCTCGTGTAATGCACTAAGCTAAGAACGTACACACAGATAAACAGGTATTTACGCGTACGATAATGCACTCTCAATCGGCGTTTCGCACTGACTTGCCTACAAGGAAAACTAGATAGAAATATTCCGTACGTTTTATATATCCTAGAAAACCCTGTAATTTTCGTGCTTTTTATTTGCCTGACAAGGTATGTTAAATTGTCGAATCATTGCTTTTAATTTACATTGACCTTTTCAAGAAATGTTGCTAAAGGAAAGTGATAGCAAAAACTTCCTGCCCTTTTTAAATGAAGCGTACACTATTGTACACAGACAGCATTGTGAATCGGAATGAAACAGATCGTATATCAGTGACGAAACTTCAAGGTTTTTGCAGGCACGCATGATAGTACGTTATACGTTACACACGAAATCGACATTACAACCATCAAGGCTAATAATGTGTCCATTATGCTTATAAAAACAAACGTATAATAAAAACAATAAATTCCTTTGTTTGCGGTTAAACTGCTTCGTAAGTATTTTGCACAGCAATAAATATTGTCTTCACTTAATGACGTGCATGTCAACATCCACATACCTTGTAATAAATACGATACTTCTTCGACCTTACTACCACTCGAACAACAAAAAATGCACTTTGCATTAAACGACAATCACTGTCAATGTAACTCATGTTACCCAAGTATGAATCGTTCACATACGTCAATGATGATATACAATTTTCAATGATTAGAACAGTACAACTCTTTTACCCATTTTTCTCATTCGTCACATTTGTCACGTTTGTTCGAAGTATAGATACGTTATTCATTCTCACTGTGACATCACATTTGTCAAGTTTTCTTCGAGACAGGATGAACTCTTCACCGATAACATGACGTTTTTATCGCATTTGAAAGAATACTTCATCATTCAACAATTTATGTTTATATACAGAGTACTAAAAATCTAGCTGTAAGGAGATTAAAAGATTTTTTTTATGATTAATTGGTTAATGAGCGTCTCGGTCGGAGTTGATATTTATGTTTCGTAATTCGACAGGGCAGATCAGCTTTCTCTCGTTTCCCGATTTTCACCGCCCCAGATGCGGATAGGCGGTTCCTGTAACGGTTTTCGTAGACAAACGATCAAATTCGTTAGAAAAATGTTCTGCGCACTGCGGCGATAATCAGTAAACTGATACGGGAGGCGTAGTCAGGGTGTACTCTTTGGGAAATTTTCAGTATTGAAGCTATCTTTTTCGAAGCTAGTTTTTACTGATTACCAGACTGTTCACTCATATCGGACTGTTTTAGATCAAAGTACATTAATGAATTAATGGAATTAGAATAAGTGCATAGAAAACTTACTCGGTTTAAACATCTACTCACGCTAATAAATGATACAAAATTATCAGTTATCTGAGTCATTCATAAAAGGTAGACAGCTATCGGATTAATCATTATTTCATCATTTTCTTGTTCATCCCAGCGTGGACAGATGTTAGACGGAAATTATACGTAATTAACGACTCATTGCCGTGCTCCGTCTTCGACTCCGGCAAACTAATTTGACGAGGTGGGCAGTTTCAAAGTCATTAGGTATTGTTTAAAGGACCGCAAGGGGAAACCGTCGCACAGATAAGAAAATCTTTTGTTTTCCAACGTTGATCCGGGACGTGACGAGATTGGAGCTTTAAAGCTCGCCGCGTAACGGTTGTACCTTATCGAACGACTAAATGTCAGCTTTTATCATAACGGCAGTCGGTTTTTTCCAGAGGAAACTTCAGCGAGGGCGTTCGTTAACACGAGTCCGTCTAGCGGGTCTAAGACTGTTGGTTAGCTCGCTCGCGCGAAATTTCGGAGTATCTGAACCGTTGGTTTCCGTTAACGAAGTTCCGCAACAACGATTCTACGGTAAAACCCGCGATAAAACGGCGCTCGTTTCCACGTCATGAATTCACCACGAACGTCCTTTCCCCTTCCTGCTCGCACGCTTTCTACCCTGCTATAAAATGACCCAAATGCCGTTATTCATTTTAGTTAGGTTAGTCAGAATTACACACTGGTTTCCTTGAGTTAAGAAAAATTTTGCGCAAAAAACGACCGTTGCCTTGTCGAACTTACAGTTTTTAAATTTAGGCAAGGATCTTGTATTTTACGCCTGACGTTGCCCAGAAGTTTACTTTTCCATTTCTCCGGGGCCTAGCGTGCTGTTGAATCGAAAACGATAACGTCTGGGTGCTTTCAGAAGTGAAAGAACACAGATAAAGTGGCGTATGGTTTGAAAGAGAATGTGAATGGAATGTAAGAAGGACGCACTTTGCTACCTGTTGAATGCAATGCTGTACGCACGCTTACAGCAAGGCTACTGTCCATACTCATCCAAGGATAAGACAACTTTTTTTTTCTAAAAAAATCTCGCTCCAATTCCTCCATGGTTTAATGAAACGGATCTTGCCTTATCACCATCAGTTTCCAACTAGATTAAATCTGCTCTCGCGTCGTGTCATTGAATCAATAAAACTAGCAATACTTACTCCTGAAAAAATGTCTATCAGCATATCCTAAGATTAAGGAAAACCAGCAGTTCCTTTCTGATCCACTTTCTTAATTATTCAAGCACCCAACTCGTCCGGTTATTAATTTCCACTGTTTTCTAAGCTTTTTCAAACCAATTTCCAACGTAACAAGGTTATCATGCTGAATTATGTTTTATATCAGCGAATTCCTCACTTTCTCGCATGACGTGCACAGATATGTCATATACGTATATGCATATTCTGATAACGGCAATTAATCGATTAATTAACGTCATCATTCTTCTCTACCGATAGAATGTCATTGGACTTCATTTATTGAACCTCGGCAACGGTAATTTGAAGTTATTAAGATTCTGAAAGTTTGCAAGCTGTGCACGGATCGATTAGTTGTCCAGACAGTCGTTGCAACTTTCGAAAACTTTCGAACGCAGAGTCTCCTTACCACTGGATACACCTTCTCGCGACGCAAGTATGCAGCCCTATTGAATCATGTTTAACGTGCCAATTAATTGTCGCAGTTCGCGTCAAACATTACAATCGACATTGCAACAACAACGGTCTCTGCTTATCAAGATACTATCTGAGACGAATGTTTCGATGTTGTCCCTTATCGCGTGATTCTCTTAATGTCACCAACTTCCTGACATCGTATTCATGAATTTCTCTTTGTGGAGTAAACAACGGCAATTTTCATAGAATCCGAGGAAATTGGAATGCTTACCTTTTGACGTGAGAACCGCGCTGGCGTTGACGCTTCTAGCCTGGCTGTCCATAATCCCGTTTAACAGTGGATTCCCTGAAGAATCCTTCACGAGGAACCGGTGAACGAAAGAAACGGATTACAATGAGCGCGAGATCGATGACTCCTGGGTACGACGGAACCGCAGGATTTTCGCCTACTGCCAAGGATGGGGAGACGGTGAGGTCGGACGCGAGTCGACCGGTTCGAGATTCTCAAGTAAACTGCCGGCCACATGCCTTGACTCACGCGATATGCTCTCCCGACGAGCGTTCGGCTCCGTGAACGGCTGTGTTTGCGAGGGAGCAAGAAAGAGCCAACGAAAGAGGGGAGCGAAACTCCAGTTTGAGTCCCTGCCGAGGTCCGTGAGGACCGACGTATTGCCTAGCTTCCATTCACCGGCCAGGTATAAGCTGCTTCGCATTCAAAGCGCCGCACAGTTTTCGTACAGTCTCGGAGGAAAGCGAGGACCATGCTCCATTGCCCCTATTATTACATCATGTATCCACATCCGTGGAAAAAACGGGCTGTACCCGATTACAGCGAAATCGGAAACACGCGGTAAAGGTTCAGTCAACCGGGAAATTGCTTAACGTTAATGCCGTCGTTGCTGAAATGCATCGCAAGAACCTTGTCCCGACATGTTGCATCGCTCTAAATTGCAATTTTATAATTCACCTTTATGGGTCCCATTATTTCTCACGACTATCGTTTAACAGATTTACGAGAAACTGAAGCTGCAGGATGAAACATGGAAGCAATTTACTGCTACGTCATTTATGTAATTTGTGGATAGCCCTTCTGACTAGAAGAGGAGAGGCTCCGATTACCCGCGAATAAGGCATCGGTAATTCTCGTATCTCATCGGGGAATCCGGCTTGCGTATTTTTCCCGGTGATGAGGAATAAATGAATGCGTAATATGGTATACCAGGATCTGTCGAGCGGACGCCTCTCATTCCGGGCGAAAGAAAAACCTGTATGCTAAGTTTGCCAATAATATTGAAATAGTTTCAGGGAATTGCCGCACAAAAAACACGTAAGTGGCGCCGTAAATTTGTCGAGAACGACTGGGTGTTTAGTGGAACGAGGTTTGTAGAAACTCGCCGCGGAAAATTCGGCATTGTCGTGAATAATCATCGGATCAGCGGTCAATGAGAATGCCTGGAAGGCCGAAAGCTTTACGAACCTCACGTCTCGTAATTCGGCTGAGAGCAACGACGGGCACTTAAGCAATTTATTTCGCTTTCAATAGCGCTGAAACAAACTGTCAGTGGCACTCTACGATCAATTTCCTGTGCTTGAGACGCTCTCCCGCGTTAGGACGTAATCTATTATTATTTATTTTCCCGGTCCTGGTAATCATCGGCGGGAATCACGTTCCTAGGCACGTGTACCTTTGAATGCGATTGAAAACGAAGCTGCGAACCATCGCTGACCTTGAGTCATTGTAAATTTCCCTCTACGTTTATTAAAAAAATTTTACAGCAGAGTAGGTTAGTACAGCCTCACTATAAAAATTCTATACATCATTTCCTGCAATTATGGTACATAAATAATAACAATTTTTTTAGACTAGATAAGATCATGACTTATTTGTGGCTAATGAAACATTAATTATCTACCGGTCCGAAAGTGCGTATATGAAACATACGCATCTGCCCCGTGCAATAATCCTACAACACCGCTCAACATCTGCAGAAATAAAGTGTCCCAATAAGTCCACATGAAAGAAAAACATAAATTAAGAACATTAAAAGTGTTTTCAGAAAAAACAATGTTGGAGTAGAAGATAATTTATTAACTTACATAAGCAGCCGTCATAGCGGGATAGACATCGAATCCTGGTTTAATGTAATATTCTGGCAGAAGAAAAAATTTCGTGGCGAAGGCCAGGTAAGATGCCGAACTCAGATAAAGAAAACACGCCAAAGCGTTGAACATCATCTCCTGGAATTTCGGGGATATCGTTTAAAAATACATAGTGCAAAAGTGAATTGCAACAGACATGACTGTATCTGTTAGGCACTACGTACGAAGAGAGATGAACGAATGAGTCGATATGATTTTTCGGAAACAATGTAGCAGGCCAGTAGCACAGCGGAAGTAAGGAAACAGGCCGAGGACGTTGTCAAAGATCCTTCGAAGGCTGAACCGATCGACGTGTTATAACGAAGTCCATAGTTAATCAGCAGACTCTGTATAATACCGCTAAGAATCTGAAATGTCATCACATTTTAATCATACAGGTCGCAAGAAAAAACTGCAGTACTTCTGTACAGATACAGAAGACGAGCTTATCCATGATCAGTAATGTTTTCGTAACACAGAGTTTCATTTATGAATTATGCTAAATTTGCTTTGAATTCTGTCGATGTACGAATATCGCATTGACTCACTGTCTCACTTATCTTCACAATGCCGGGTAGTGTTTTGAGGAATTCGACGTGAATGCACGTGCAGCACCTGCAACAACAGCACTCGATACCGCCGGCGCTGTGGGTCCCTGAGGACGACATCCTAATCACCGGCCCTGAACCGTTTCTGCCCATGACTTCGTTTCGCGGACAACTAATTCGTTAGAACACTCGTACTTTCACCCGTCGGGTTCGTTGCTCCGTTACTCTTTACCGGGACTTTTAATTCCTCCAATTAAGCCGTTCCTGCTAAACCCCCGACGTGACAAAGTAACAATTTTCTGCAAATACCGGACTTTCTCACGCAGGTCACGCGACAGACAGAAATTTGTCAGGTTGATGTAGTTTATTTTCTCCTATGTTATCTCAATTTATTGGCCATAATCGGCCGACGAACCAAACCAGTGCCGGTAGTTATCGAAATCATTAATTTGCGGCATTTACCCGGATCCCCTCTGTTGGATGAACCAGCAAAACATTAATCTCCGCGTGGTTCAAAGGCTATCGTCATTTGCAATCTATTCTTGTCTTTGCACTCTTTACCACAAGTCTTTGTTTAGGCAAGCACTGTTTTCGATTAACAAATTTCTTTAGGCAGCATCAGTTTCCTTTTTGGCCCGATAGTCGCTTATGACTTGGATCACTGGCTTCGACACGATTGTCAAAAATAAAGAAAATGAAAGTAGACGATTTCAGAAAGCCAGAGACGCACGAGTAACAGGATCAAGCTCGTCGGATGAACTGAGACTTTTCCATGGAAGTTCAGCTGCATTTCAATGTCGTTGCACCTCCCGCGTTGTACTTAACAAGAGGGAAGCCCGCTGTCTATTTTTGGCACGTGCCTCCAGAACTCAGGATGTAGCGCCGGCTGGTCGCGCAGACGATAAAAAAAATCCCAAAGACAAAGAAAATCCGCTATGCATGTGCGGAAGTAGGAATCAAAAGGAACAATTTCCGATGCATGGCTCAAGCTATTAATAGCTAACGATAAACTTTTTAATCATTCATAGAAACTCATGGTAAGTATGTGTCAGCAAGCAAAACATTGTAATGAAATTACCTGCATAACGTCTATTTTGGTAGTTTGAATGTAAATACATTATTCATATTTAATATTCATATTTAATTATTTAGAATACAGTCATACTGTAAGGTCTGTTTTACGTACCCCTTAAGACAGGCAAAACAACGTACAGTTGTAATGTTTGGGTTTCTCGAGACAGGCGTTCGCCTGTACGCATAGTAAAGTATTTTTGTTTACACGCATCACTTGTATCTAATTTGTAAACACTACAACGTACACCGTATAATTATAAAGATTATATTTATTTTCTGTGTATACATTATTGAAATATAAATATTCTCCGCAAATATAATAAATACATATGCCCGTTAGCGATTAGAAATTTGACAAAATGTGTGTAAAGGTTAATAAAAAGTGTATGTTTCGTAGAGAAAATATGATATCTGCAGAATACCATGTTCCAGTTCTGTATATACATTAAGTATAAAAATTCACACGGTGATGTATTGTACTATTTGGAAAATTGAATGTAAGGTGATACATTCGTTATGTTAAAAAATACGAGGTTATGTTCCACACGGCATTCAAATATTCGACTAGATTAATGTAACAGTATGGATCATTTCTTTCCATGAATTGAAAACTATAAGTTTTGGATTACATAATTGTCAGTATTTAAACATGTAGAGTGTACAAGTTTCTTTGTATTTTTCGAATAACAATAATTTTTCTGTATCACCTGTCACTTGTTTCCTGTAAGTTCTTCAAACGCGAAACATTGTTACTCACACAGGACTAGTACTAATCTACAAATTATTCGTTGGTTTATCAGTATGCAAACACCATGAAGAAATACAGTGTTTGGCAGCTCAAGCTTCACTTGACAGTTCACGAAACCATTTTAGCACGTAATCAAATGCGAAAAGAGGTACCGTTGAGAGTTTTCGACAAAACCTTCGGTTTCCGGACGGATAACTCGAATGAACATTTCATTAGATTCCTCTGTACGTTCGCAACGCGAAAATTGTACTAAGAAAGTACAATGCCGCATTGACTAGCCCACAAATCTGCAACAAAATAAGTTAAGTACATTTCGTGAAACCATTTTTCGCTTTTGAAAGTTAAATATTCGATTGTGTAAATATTTTACTTACAGCAGCAGCTAATTGCTCTTCGTATTCTCTGCTGCGACTGTTATCATTGACCTTTACGATAAATGTTACCGATGCCGCAAGGACTAGACCAAAAGCAATTGAGTGATACAAAAGCTCCTGAAACATAAGAAACAATTACTCGAAACGCGTATTAGAGATTCACTGGCAAACTCTTTCAATTCAGAGCAGCTTTTATACTTACGTATACAGTTTTCGATATTATCGACGCCGTTGAAAGGGTCGATATACAGCTAAGTAGGAGAATAAAAGTACCAATCATAAATGTTGTCGTGATAAGAAGGAAAAAGAGATCTGCTGTCGCTCGGTGCATGTACGTATTGAATTCATGACCGAGAATTCCCACGCATACGCATCCTAATGCCTGCGAAAGAAAATAACGATTTAAGTTAATCATGTACGTCTTAACGTTGTTAGAATGTTGGCTTTTCATTGAAGGAATTAGTTTATCCTTTTTTTACGCTTTATCGTAAAATTTTGGCCTTACAACCGTTAGAAAACCGGTAGCGGAAATAAAGACTGATAAGTAAAACAGATAAACCTATTAACCCTGTTTTACTTCGCCATACTTTTTCACTGGTGTAAAAAGACTGCTTTACCACCTCAATCCTTTTACTTACTAATTGCAATAATTTTAAAATTCCGCTCCAAGTCTTCAGATAGCCAGTATTGACGAAAACTGACGATGAACTTGTTGTCACCGTTTGTGTTCTGATAGTCACTGAATGGGACATGATTATATACTTCAAAGAGTCCTGTAACAGAAAAATATAAGACTCGGTGAATACTACGACTTTCACATAAACCTCTTTATTGTAAGATGGATGTCGGTAGGTTAAAGTTATCAGAAAGAAATGGAGAAACAGGGAGAAAGGGAATGATATGTATTACACGCTCTGTTTAATCTACTCTTTTTGCTTATAATTTGTAAAGTAGATATTATGACTCGACGAGCCATTCATGTACCCATGCTGCGTGGTGGGAGGAAATGCGGGAAAGGGTGCCAAGGTCAAGTTTTCGAGGCATGACCTACATCGACGGATCATCCTCCATAAAAACTCGCCCAAAATAATAATAACTCACGCATTTCCCGAACGCTATCTCTGGCTTGTTTCGTTAAATCCTGTTAATACTTATTTTCTTCATTTTTAGGAGGTAACTCAGCAAAATCATCGGATCCATTAACGCCACATTATCCTCAGGAAATGTCTCTATTATCCGTGAATTATCTAATCAGCTACAAAAATTAGTAAGATGTATGTGTGTGTGGATTCGTACAAAAGGGGCACACCCTCCAAACTTTCAAAGGATCAATATCGCGCAGGGGCCAATGTACGGGGCAATTCACTTTCTCCTTTCAATAAGAACGGAAGATACGATGCCGATGTCCAGGAAAGGAATGCACGGTTCAGAAAAAATATTTTATACAAGGAGGAAAATTCGACAAGTATCATTAATATCTTTATCCTGTTGCCAATCATTATTAGCATTACATTTCCAGGACAATTCCTATCTATTTGATTATGACGATAAAGACACAAATATAAATGGAGCACAGAATTAATCTTCGCTGTAGGTAATCCATCGCATAACATTGAAGGCAATTTCCCTGAAACAGCGTGCACTGATAAAGCTATTAGAAAAAAATGTCATGGATAACGAGGAAATCGAAATCGCGTAAGCATGGAAACGACTGAATTGGAGCGCCTACCAATATAAACACGTGTGCCGTCAGCGGTTATTTTTAAATGGCCAAATGAAAGACGGCAGAAAATTTTGGGGGGAAAAAGGCGGCACTTAATTAACGTTCCTAAGTGCATTACACTTTTCTTTCAATCACATTTATCCGTCACTCACACTGATTTAAGAAATACGATTCAGCCGTTGGATACTATTTGCAATCTCCAAACAATTGCACAAAATCTGTCTACGCGTATTCTTTAACATACAATTTATTAAACAAAAGTTTGTGCTAAGCAATTGTTATTGTAGTACGAGATTAAATTACACGGTGAATTTAAGACGAAATGTGAAACACGTGACACTTTGATAAACAATCCTTAGAAGCGTACGTCACGTTTAATGAGCGCTTCGAATTGTTGTAAAACAATGTTTACATCAACGTTTGCTGGGATCGTAGATATGAAATAAGATTTTTCACTGACCTGTGCAAAGCAGATGATTACCTGACGACTGTCCGCGGTTGACTGGACTGCATGCCCTCGCCTTCTACGTGCTACCACAGCACGGGTGACGTCATTGGTGATATCATTCGTTAACACACTCTCAAAAGAAAAGCGTATGCATCGATGAGCAGAAGTGTGTGAGTTGAATTTCAACGGCTCGAAAAACACACAAGGTCGTTAGCAAAAATTCAAATTGACATTGGAATATTGGACATCATAGGAAATAGAATATTTAATTCTATAAGTATACATATAAAAAATAATGATACATGGGAAGGGATAATTAAAATTATGTTTCAAATCCAGCTGCCTCACTATGAAGTTCAATGTTACTTTATTCATCATCCGTAGCTTAAAAATAAATAAAATTCGCAAATTAAAAAATCAAACAGATACATACTCATATATTATTATAGTACGTAATTAATAACGATATACTGTAAGTGTAGCTATAATTTTCAACAAGTAACAATGTCGAAAAGAAATCGTGTTTCTTTAATGTAAATGCATGTCTCGATATTAGTTTAACTCGTTTCGAGAATAAACGGATAAAAGAAAGAAGGCGAAGTGTGCAAATAGACACCAATTGAAAGTGATATAAAACGATTCATTGCATTCTATAATTGCTTATCGGTAAGAATGTACCATTATCCTAAACTATCGTGAACATTAGTTATACTATCGAAGAAGTCTTTGTCAATTCGTCACAATTTTTTGATTAGACAAGGTTCTTACAGCGTTTTCATTAACAGTATCTTCTTCAGTGTAATATTTTTGTATAAATCATCTTCATCATTGCATAAATGATGATTGATATTGTGCGATCCAAGGAAAACAAATAACCTTAACAAATCTGCTGGCAAATCGTTCCATGTCTTCAAGGAACACGTTAGTCCTCATTCTTGTTAATGTTTACATTAGCGAGCACGATCTACAAGTACGTATGATCGAAAAAAGTCAAAAAAACGAAAGGAAAATGAGAAAATTTCACTACACCGATCTGTGCATTACATGATAATCGTATACATCACTGATGTACAACGTCTTATGAATACAGCCTAGCTGCTCCATTTCTTTGCGCTTCCCTATCGCCAAATTACAATTTCTGTTAGTTCGTATGAATGTTTCACATAAGATCGTTGCAGTAACTATTTCGATACATTCTTTACGCTAACGTTATTTATAATTTGTGTATTAATGTACATTAAGATTGTCGATGGATGACTTCTAGGATGATGGATCGATGCGTAGATGTAATAAAAACTAATCTTAAGGCACGTAGGTTCCGAGTCTTTTGTCGAGCGTGATAGACACTCGCGCGTAGAAACACACACACAGAGGGGTATGAACAGACGATCGGAGCGGGTCTAGCCGGACTAGTTTCGACCTGATTTTCCGACCGGGTTGACAGGCCAGGGTCCTACATCCACCGTTCGCCGGGATACCTCTGGACGGATACCAACGAGTTCTCGAGCCCGAGTCCTGTTTACCCCAACGCTCACATCGTTTTCAGGTACCTGACTTCTCTTCACGTACCGCCCTCTTCCATTCCTCACTGCGTACTGCTGTTTTTATACTCGATGTATAAGAAGTAAGCGCCAGCGGCGTAGGCCAAACAATTGAAAATCCCAAACACCTGTAAGAATCATGACGTGAATTACTGTGAATATGAAAGTTCGGAAGGGCCAAAAAAATACTTACCCCAGCAGTAATATTTGCACCTTTGTGGTAGCCCGGGAAACTACTCCAAGCGGCAAGCTGCCCAATAAATGCGGTGAAATACAGAAGAGTAACAACTCCGGTGTAGCACAATTCCTAATAGACACAAGAAATATTTAGTGAAATCTGTTGCCAAACACTTCATTTTTATTTTCAGCACGTGACATTTCGAGTGTGAGGTATACACGAAAATAGGCAGTACAAGCGGCGATAAGAATCGCACGTAGTCAGAGATATTGATAAAACGCGGAGTATTTGGCGGTACTCACCACAACAATCCATGAGTAACGAATTTTAAGAGCTTCTCGCAACGACAAACCATATACAACGATCCACAAGACCGTGCAAATAAAAGTCGTTACAACTACGAATAGGAACCAATGCGTTGGACCCAACCTGGCTGGACTGGCACATATCATGCATATTATGCCTAAGAGCTGAAAGAAGAAAAAAAAAATAGTTACTATAATGAATATTTGAATATTTTCAAATTACTTATGTCCAGGGGAAAGCGGTTAACTGGACGAATACCTAGTTTACGTAAATCTTATCTACGGTCGCCAGATACTTCCTAATCATGTCGTGGGAGCTGAACAAATCTGTTGGTATGACGTAATATTATCTTATCAACGACGTTGAAAAGGCGAAATTCGATTCCATAAAACTCTCGACGTGCTGCCTATGCAGCTCAGCTTCTCGGATGAATTTTTAAGCAACTACAGTGTTTTTAGCTGTTGGCCTCTTTTTAAGCACGCTTTTACATCGAACCGCGGTTCGCAAGAATCATCCTTCAAAAACTCTCTGACTTTGTCCCGAGTCTCGTAAAATTCCTGCAAATATTCTTCTACGGTTCTTGCAGTTTCCTGCGTCTCAGCCGGCTCTGGAATCTCCATAATGTCCTTCGAGGAGTCCGAAATCTCGGGAAATTCCAAAGACACTGCTTCCGCGAAGTATCTATCGTGAAGGGCTGCTTCGTTCCGCGCTTTTAGCATTTTCATGTTTCTGTCTTCCTGCAAAAGGACTAGTGGCAACCTCCGCTCTTCCAACTTCCGCGGGTCGTACCCTTTCTTTTCCAGCAGAATTTTCTTCATTCGCGCATAGTCCTTCATTTTCCAAATAATGGCTTTAGATTTCGGCGCGTTACGCGCCATTCTTTCGGCTTCGAGCCTCGCCTTCTCTTCCTGCTGTTTCTGCAAGGTCGCCCGAGCCTCGTCCAATTTCTTCTTCCGCTCCGCGGCTTCTCTGGCAGCTCTTCTCGCCTTCACGCCCGGGTCATTCTCGAGGAAGTCTCTTTGCCAGCTGTAAAAAACTTTCTTTCGCCTCACCTCTCGCCATACGTACTCCTCAAACCAATCCATTCTCTCAATGAAATTATCATCAATCGTTTCCGCTTGCTCGAAAACACGAAAAATCCCGCTGTTATCACAAACTCCGACCACTTTGCTATCCAAAAATTGTCCAAGGTACAATCCACTTATCGGATTCGCCGACACCGTCAACGTAAAGAGAGGTTCCCCAGTTTCTCTTTTGATATCCCAAATCTCAAGGTCACCGTCTAGTCTACCCAACAAGAAAATTCCTGGTTTCCCGCCCCAGCAGCAGGAAGTGTATTTCTGTGAGGACCTTCTCCTGAAGATCGGAGAGTCAAGGTAATCGTCCTTCCAGATGGCAAAAACGTTTCCGCCGACCGTCAAGAGCACGTCTTGCAGATGCGATGACCTTTGAACATCAATGACGGATCCGTCGTGAAGGTGGGAATGACTCAAGACTTTGCAAACCTCCAATCCTGAAGTTTCTGCGCCAAAGACGTGACCTTCCCAAGCGCAGCACAGCAGTTCTCCATCCGCCGTACCTACCCATACTTTTTTCATGTATATCTCTTCTTTCTCGCTCAGTGGGTCTGTTTCTCGTGTGTGCTCATCGTACAGAATACTCGGCGATGGTAAACATAAACAAAGAGTCGTCGAATTACTTGACTCTTCGAGACTGCGAATTGCCAATCGATATACCGGCTTAAAGGCACCATTCAAACCTGCATTACTTTGGTATATTCTGAGAGTTAAAAGCCATGAAAGGTCCCAAATTGCTACTATACCGTCCTCAGAAAGTGACATGAATTGATGACCAGTGTTGGATGTTAATTTTGTCAAGGCTCCACTGGACTCAAATTTGTAGCGAGATGGAATCCACTGAATTTTAAGTACTGGAGACTTGTGAGAGTCGTTTTTATTTGATACCGCTAGAATAGATACCGCTTCTGTATCGTTTTGTCTTTCACAATTATTATCATAATCCGTAAGGTGATTTTTAATATCCCAGACTAATATTTCTCCCGAAGAACATCCTCCAATGACGATATCTTTTTGTACTGGACTAAACGAAACTACGCGAATTTCTCTACTGTCCTGCAATATTAATTTCGGTCGAAGATTATCTTGTAGTGACCAAATCAGTACCTGCGGATTTGATTCCTTTTCGGACTCTATATCTGTAGAGAGTGAACAATTAGAATTTGAATGAATGTAACAAGCTGCGAAATAATCGACCGATTGTGGGTACCAACAAACATCGGAGATTATTTTATCCATTGTCAAATTTAGATCGACGAAGAAGAATTTTTGTTCATATATGTTTTCGTTGAACGTTACTAATTTTGCTGATCCTTTTCGCGCTAAGTCTTTTATATCATCCACGTACAAATTAACGACACTGTTGAATCTTACAGCTTCGATGACTTCTTCGGCTTTTTCTTCTAAGAAAAGTTCAACAGGTTCCTTTTCCCTGGGTTCAACCTCTTCAACGTCATTGCAAATACTTCTACTTGCTTCTGAGGATTTTCTGTGTTCTGTAGCTTTTGTCGAGGATTTGTCTTCGTCCTCGACCGCGTCGACAGGTGTCATTTCCGAACCCAAAGTATCTTCGTACACATACTGCGTCCAACAGTTCTTCGGATTTCCGGGATATGTTTGAACTTCTACATCTCTTGGTTCTCCGTGCGTTTGGATACATTTCGAGATTCGTCGTCTCATGATCTGCTCATCCGGTTCAAGGACAGGCACAAACTCCGTATACCCTTCCGTAGAATCTCCGGAATTTCTGTCGCACAGTTCGCGTTTTTCAAGCAACTGATTCGTCGGTAAAGAAATTTCCACCTCGAAGAATCCTCTTGAATTCTTAACGAAGGTGTCTTCCAACTCCACGTCACTGCCTAAACCTTTCCATGTACCTGGAGATTTGCGAATTTTTTCCTCAACTTTATTCCAAATTTCCTTTGTAATTCTGTGATTTCTTTTTCTCACAATTTCCTTTGCTTCGATCGTGAGGCAAATAACGTAATCGCGGGACACTAAGGCATTTGATGAATATCCCAGGAGGAAAAAGTTGTCGTTATAAGCCTCGATTCTTTCTCTGTGCATTTCCAGAGGAGAGCCAAGCCTTTTGGAGACGGCACGGATAGATTCACTGGGGACATATGCCCAGGGATATTCCAGGAACACGTGCTCGCCGACCGAACAGCCCAGTTCCCGCTGAACGGCGGGATCGAGACATACACGTTCTACATTCTCGATATTTTCGTCCACGAGCAGCCAACAAGTCGAACGCTTAACCCCTTTCCCCGGCATCTCGTTACCGTTTAACCGACCGTACGGCCCGATTTCGCCCGTTCGAAAAGCCGACTAAACCTCAGACGACAATTTCAGTATCGACCAAACACAATTACTTCGTAGAAAGACCTGCTTTCACTAAATTCAACACCCCAAGTTTCGATCCACATCAAACTACAAGACCTAACGTATTTCTGAAGGCTTTCATGGACACCTGTTTCTGTCTTTCGATGAAAAATCTGATCGATCTTGCGTACTACGATAACGGGAATGCAAGGCACGTGGTGAGCGGCGTGAAGGACTGAAACTCGAAGAAGAATTTTACTTTCACCGTACGGAAACGTCATCGACTGCAATAAGTCCGCGGCAAGAAATTCTCCACGGAGAATCACGTGACAAATAGTCCAACGACACAAACGACATGTATTATTCAACCACTGTCATGTGCTTAAGGGAAGCTCACCTGTTAAAAGAGTAGTTAAAATGAGCTCGAACGAATCGATGAACTCGAGTAACAGTTTCTCTGAGTCGAAGGTTTAATGCTGATCGATCGACCTTGTTCTTGAGGGGGAGTATTCCGTACGAGTGTCAAGAAGGAAATAAGTACTTTCTTTACAGTGTCATGTGTACGTAAAAGAAAAGATCGATGTTGACCTTTTGAGACAGGCGCGCCTAGGCGAATGTCACGTCACTAAATATACACAACTAACGACTAGAAAGCTTATGAACGAGTAGTGCAGGTACAGGCAAACCCGTTTAATTCGTGTTCTCATATTTGTACGATTTAAGGCGAGCAAACCCGTAGTGAATATCTGTAGGTAATCAATGTAAATCGTTACAATGAAATAACTAGCAGGAAAATGACATGCAAGTACTTTACTACACACGGTGTCGTGGGTAGAAGCTTATGGCATTAGGGAATGTCCACTCTAGCTATCGTAATAATGACAGATAAATGCCTACGTCCTAATCTCCCTCGCTTTAAACCTATGCCTGTGCAATTCATGACCCCAATGAAATAAAAGATAATTGCCAGGGAAAGATGAAATATCAAAGTTTAGAATTGCTAGTCCTTTCTAGTGTTTCTCACATTTTTCCTACGAACGTAATTCACTTTTTTTGTTTCATTTAACGTCATTGTCGTAACGTCACTTACAGCTGGTAATAAGAGATGAGCCGTGTGTTATAATTAAAACATCTAAATGACGTACGCGACGAGAATTACAAGCGAGTTAATTAGACTTAAAGAGAACGAAAGAATTCATGCATAAACTAACAAGCTTACGTATAAGCCTATCCTTTTTGCTATTCGGTGACTATTTTCTAGACGCATAAGAAGTATATTTAGCAGTATGTGTCATGCATTAATTTATTCTGCCGTTGTCGATGGCATTTCGTAAACTTTCCGTAAGGTCAACGTAGGTCATCGAAGAAATGGGAGGAAATGAGATAAGGAAACCAGCTGACCTACTTGACGAAGAAGGAAACATAAAGCAATCAATTACATACATTTCTTGAAACTGTATAATGTACTATAAATACTTCATTGATGACTTTTCGTCGAAGTATACGGTAGGAAGACTGACACACATTATTCCTCGTTTCCGTCAGAGATTCATGCAAATTCAGACATTTCATTTCTATTAATATGATGTGACGTGTCGTGTCATTCGTAGGAATACTTGGCTATTTTAATTCGCATTTCATCGATATACCGTTATCGTCCACTGACCTCAATACATTCAGTTACATTTTACACCTGCAACCGACGACGATCGCAGAACGCCATGTTACGGGGATTGCCGGTGGAACGAATATTACAAGCGGGAAAAATCACCAAGACTTGTACGGACACGTTTGATACGTGTTAAACGGGGCCGTTAGATAAGAGCTGAGCTATCGGCAATTTGCGACCCACATAGAAACGTTGCGTGCAATGAAAAATAACCGTGAGAAGAAGAATGACATGAACAACGATGATTATTGGTTATGGATATATGCTTTTAGACGTATGTATTCCGTACTCGTATCTGTCATAATGCAAGCGTTGAGTGATTGGAAAGCGAAATCGAGCAAAGCAGATTGTCCAGTTGTCCAACGTTAATATTTGTATTATGTAGATACTTTCATGACACAAATAATTTTCTGGTCTGAACATCTGCGTAGTAACTGAATTTTTCAAATAAAAATGAAGACAATCACGTTATACAATACATTCATACGCAAGAGGTAGGGTAATTGTACCATTACTATGAAATGATTAGTAATGCTACTGGCTAAGCTGACGTCGTAAAACATCCGGCCAATCAATGTTTACCGGCATCTTAAAAAATCTGTTTCGTCCGCATAGAAACTGGAACGTAACAGTGGGGTGTATTAAATGTTTTCGTTTATTGGGTCTGCTTGACGAAGATCGAGCATTCCACATTCGTCGCACTTTCTCCATAACATTTTGCACACAGAAGCTAATTTCCGATGGATATTCTGAGGAAATGAAGTGAAACGGTACATTAAAGGTGTATCAGCTGACGCGCAAACCCGGAAGCGGGTTAAAGACAGGAAGTTGTCCCTCGCTTCGGTACTGCAATTCATTCCTTGTTGTAAACTATCGAGCACCGGTACAAACGGTGACATCACAGGGTTTCAACCGACCGGACCGTATCGAATTGTACCGGTACACGGCGATGAACCACGGCGCAGAGTTCTATCTGCGTGAAATAATCTCGTGGCCTAACTTTGTATTTAACGACGTGAAAGCAAAATAAACGGCAAACTTATTGCGGTGAAAATCTGGGAGAATTTAAGACATTTTTTATATCTCAGTCCAGATGAGTTTATTTATATCACTATTATGGATTTGCCTTGATGTTGCAACACGCAAGGTGAAATTGGATAACACGAGCGGAATCGGTTTCATGCTCAAGGACGTATACTCTTTTTTGTGCTTCCAGCTACGGTACGTATTAGGAAAAATGAAAACAGCGTTCATTCATTGAGATTTGCGAGCGGATAATGACGTAAGCGTATTCCTGAAGTAGCGATGACTCCTACATGTTATCGCAATATGCTTAAAATAATATTTATAAAGGCCACATAGGTCATTTATCCGCTCTTCCACGTAGAAATTAAATATCAACGTGAGTGAGCCGACGATTTGTTGTAAGATATATTTATTCTCCTATTGATACGTGGCCAAAGTCACCGTTTCATATTCGCCGTTTGATAAGATAAAACCCGGAGGCTGAAGTTTTATTAATCGTGTCGCATACCTCACCAAACCGTATCGCTTATTTATGCTGGCAAATTACCAATGCATGCGTTAACAATGGCTTGTGAAACTCACTCCAGACGAAATAAACTTGGATCGGGTTTAACAAACAAATTCTCCACGAGAATATTTTTCCTGTACTGCCGCGGCACAGGGTATTTCGGACAGGGTCTTTCACGTTGACGTTTGCTTAAAGCGAAAAAGTCGATGGAATACATGGCACACAAATTGACTTTACAATTCCGAGACATGTAGATAAAACCACTTATCTGCTTGACGCTTCCCTGGCGTTATGAAATAGACTCGAACAACGTCATTTTACAAATAATTGCAAAAACCTAAGACGAATAAGGTGAGCGCCATAACGGAAAGGTTTTTCTCCGTTACCGTTCGTTATTATTCGGTTTCGCAATGTCCCATTTCCGATACGACAGCTACTGCGCGAACGGAGTTTAATGTAAGACTCACATTCGTGAATGAAGGGAATTCTCTGATATTACATAGAATCGTCGAGTTTCGTCAGCATTTCCGCGGAAGGCTGATAACACTTGGCACCATGACGAATTCATCCACAGATATCGCCCAACGCAAACATACTCTTAAGTAATAGTCTAGACCTGTGCGTAGACATAAACTAGAGAGCATATTCCTTCCTTTTTTGTTCGACGTTTTTGTCATACGTCACAAATCGCAGTTGAGTATGACGTATATGAGTGCGCTATTTGGACAATAACAAGAGGTTTTTTTCTCGCGAAGCGCAACATGAATCCGTTACACGCGGGTGAGAGTTCTCTCGGACGTTCCTGCGTTTCTATTTTCTTAGCTGGGAGATACGTTACGGTAAGAGCCTCGAGCAGGGCAGGTATTATAACGAGGAGCGGCCTGTCCTTGCGCATAAGCCGCTCAGCAGTAATTCCCGAGGTGCACAACTTGTTGCACCGAGCGATACGCGTGTAACGCGGCAACGGAAACCTTCCGCAAAATCTGAGAACCACTGGTACCATCGGAATTACACAATTTCGTGAGAGGCGTCTCCCGAGATGCGTGGGCGATCGGAATTCATGATTAACTAGCTTCATTATCCGCAGACGGAGTACTACGCGCGACTCTCCGACGAATTTCCTGTCCTTTCAGCTTTCTAACGAACGTCAAATCAACCGACGGAAATGGCTCAATGGAAAACGGAATTTAACGCGAATGGATTGTCGGCTTCAGCCGGAAGAAATAGTCAATGACACGACGTAATTATTTGTTGACTGTGAGTTTTAACGGAAAGTTCTCTGAATCACCTGATAAAAAACCCAACTCGTTATCGTTACTCACTATCTTCCGATAAAGTGAATAAGGTAGGTCGCCATGTGTGAACAGGTACATTCTGGAAAAACGCGTTACGTGAATTAAAGCAATTCTATAATTCAGGCTCTTATTTCTGAATTGCGGACGTTTATTATGAATTTACACTTTATTTCTGAGGGATGAGTTGCATTACTACATCAACGAAAGCAACGTGTTGTAATTGATGGGAAACTATGCAACGATAGATTGAGGTTAGAGGCGCGCATGCCGTATTTTTCGCACGTTGGGTTCTCACAGCTATAACATGCATCACCCTGACCGAATTTAACCTTACAAATGGAACACCACCTGTCCGCGTTATAATACCCTCATACGCGTTATAGGAACGGCGTGTTTACATTGTCGTGAGATTTTCACATGATTACTTTTCATTATGCTAATGGCGGGTTCATTTTCTACGCGAATTACAGTAAGAACGTATTTTCCGTTCAAGCAGGAAAAGGTCTATTCATTTCCCTAAAGTAATGCAAATGCGAATGTTGCACTGTATGCGGCAAGTAAGAAATAGTACGAGCGGAAATGATAAGACTAGATGTCAATCGAGTTTTTGCCGCGAACGTGACTTTGCCAGCTCATGTTCAGAAAACCACAGAACACACTCCGTAAGAAAATGTTCCGGCGAATACATGCTTTAAAATGACCTATAAGAAAGATTAGAGGAAAAGATGGCAACTGTTGAATCGTCTAGTTTTGCAGTTCGGATTGTGTGCCGTCATCATTACTCATCTAATAGATATAGATACGTCAAACAATTGATGCGGCAAATGCACGCGTGTTTCGTCCTGCACGAGGCACGCAAACGAACTAATGTTTTTATAATAATGCAGAATTATGAAGTAAAATTGACAGGTCGTTACAACGGCCGAACGTGTTTCTTTTCATACACGTAACGTTATTACACTTAACACTCGTCAGTGATTCATTTTCCTTCCATATGCAGAAATATTCAATACACTCGGAAAGTCAATGCGACAGTCGTCGATTAATAAATATGAGTCAGTAGTTCAAGGAAATACGTACGTAATGACGGTATTATGTCAGAGTAGTGTACGAATTGCTGTTTATTTCGCACGCAGTTTTATGACAGGCAGTTTCTCGCATTAGGAGTTATTATAGACCAAGGCCCATACGACCTAATTTGTAAACATTCTCGTACAATTACGTAGACCCTATCGTGCCGTGTTACAATTGTAACAACGCGGAGAAAAACACAAAATTCAACAAGGGGTCGTTGCTTTCCACGCATGTAGGGAATATTCATTTCACAATTTCGCCCGGTGTGAGAATTGATCGGATCGAAATAACGTGGGTCGACGAAACACGTGGGTACCAGATAGCGGTAGATCCGTCATAAAAGAACCAAGATGGCTGAGGTGGAGTCAAGGACACCTTGAATTCTTAATGAGTCGTTTCGATGCCGTTGCCACGACCTCAACGCCGACGGCAGTAGGACGACAGTCTGAGTATGTGGGACGCCACGTATGGTTCCCGGTCATCAGGATGAACATGTATGGTCATCGGCCGCGTGTCTAAGCGCGATGCCTCGTCTACGCTCACCGAAATCACAGAACGTCTTCCAGCTATCGTCGGACTTTCGTGGATCACGCACTTCACCGATCGCGCGTACTAAAAAGGAACCGGTTCATCCGGTACAATCGATATCAACGGAATACATAAATCGAGATTACGACGGCGCAGGAATGCCTGCCTTTTTGCGGTTCCGCTTCGTTTCGAACGTACGGATTCCTGAGGACATAAAAGAAGATTTTATCTTCACCAGTGATGCCGACGATTTATTTTTCAAAGACATGGCTTTCTTAGAGGAAAAACACGAGCCTCGGATCTAAAAATATGCGCGACGGTAAAGCCTTTACACGTCACGAACACCCGATACACGTACCTGATCGTCACGGTATAATCTTCGACAAGTTACAAGGAGAAACATGAATGGAAATGTAAATATTGGCGGTATTGCAATAGCTGCGGAAGCATATTGTCAGTTCTAAACATTGGAAAGCGTAACGAACTTAAAAATCCAAACATCAAGATAACTAATCCCCGAAGAATATCATTGTACCTTGCCTACGAAGTAAAAAAACAGAATATCATATAAATATGCCTTTTTAACTATACGAAGGCCGTGGTGGAAATATTAGAGATAATTCGTTAAGCCTTTAAATTATAGAACAATTTACACATTTAGCCTGTCACGTGTCGCAACTGCACGAACGTAGACAAATCTTAATGACATCGCTTCAGAATAGAAAACTATTAAAAGAATTTTCCACCAAAATCTAAAATTTCTTAATAACGGTAAAGTAGATCAGAATAGTTATCTATTGAAAAGTATTAATTTGGAGAATGTGGTGATTTCTGCAGAGTGAAAAAGTTAATTTACGATTTCCCATATTCCTTATCTCTCGAGGAAATGCGTCTTGACTAGAGCATTGCTTAACCGAGTGAAAGTCGTTAAACACCGTTGCAGCGTTTGAGTACAGTTGAAACAACTTGAAATGTGAAAAAATATATTTCTTGCGTAATGCTATACCTTATTATAAATTGCTCTTATTTCTATCCTGTCACGCGGTGCCATGAAGCGATTGTAACATGGAGCTATGCAATTGCGGACAGTATTTCAATAGAAGCTTAGAAGAACAAATGAATCAACTATTGGATACCACATTCACCACATTTTCTAAACTTTTGTAACTTGAGAATATTGAGAGTGGTAATTAATTTACGAATAATGTTAAAACTAAGTGCATGTATGAGCTCGAACGAACGATTTCCCTGATCGAATAAGCAGATCGGACTTCACGAAGCCAAATATATATAATATTTATATGCTCCCGTGAGTCACGCCATTTCGTTCCTTCCGTTTATCGATAAACATCCTCTGCAGCTGCGATCGTAAATAATAAACCCAATTTTGTTTACCCACGAGTCCAGATGGACGATGGCTCGTTCCGTGAGTGCGCTTTACGAAGTTTCGAGCATCCTGCATGGACGTCTAACGACGTTCTAACGGTAATCTTTCGCGACATAACGAGATGCGTACTTGTCACTGACGGAAGAGCATCAAGTATAACGACGTGCATCGGCCAACGCGATTTCGTAAACAGAAGCCGTCTTTTCCGTCTCCTGTATGCTTTGCTAACCGTTGTGTAAGGGGATTACCGTTACGCATTACACGGTCTCGCCGTCTGCAGGTTCAACGTCACGATGTGCAAGTCGCCAGCAACTGCCGTGTTCTCCAAAGTTACTTTTCTTTGGACATACCGAAAGACTCATGTCACGTGACTTTACGATATTTATGACTGTCTCGAGTGATACAAGTCACTGGTGGAAGCGTACAAAACCTCGATAGCTTGGGTACCTGAAATATAACGAATATCGGAACAATGATAAATTCTTGTCCCTTCTATCGCACATTGATGCTGACAGTGATTATTGAACTTCGAGCTAGTAATAAATATGTCTGTCAGATGACGATTCATAACCTCGTAGGATGCTTTAAACGGTGGGATCGACTTCAAAGTGGCACGAGTCACGAGATCGTGCTATTACCTCGGACTATGAAAAATCTGTCCCGTAAATTTTTAACGTAGAAGAGATGTCGCCTTTTAGTAAGAACATCTGTAATGTGAGCCACAACGGGCAACGTGCCAAAATTGATCGACACTAACGGCCGGTAGCCAAAAATTACCTTCCGCAGTTCGGTGGACGATTAGAAAGACTGTAGAATTATAGATGCGCTAATCGCAGTGATTTCTCTGACAATAAAATCTTTGTATTCGCTGATTGTCACAGATTCGTTTGTATTTTCAGTATACGATCCTTCGCGATGCAATTGCCGAGAGTTTCAGTAAACTCTTTGACTCGTGACAACGGCTTGAGTTCTGTAATATTATAGTTATCTTTTCGAGTTCTGCGGTCTGTTGTGCGGTTGAATTACATCAGGTCGAGAGTGAAGTGGTTTACTTGAAGACACGACGGCAATGTGAAAGTCGTCGATTTTCTAAAGAAAGGCGTGTACTTCCTCGAGTAGCAAATGAAACACTAGTTAAAAGTATTATTATCAAGATCGCAGGTCATTTTATATAGAAATGATATCAAACGACTGCATAATTATATTTAACAGCATAAAATTAGGTTATGCATTATATTTTTAAGCACCTGAGTTACAAGATAAGTTTGAGGAAAATGTATATGGAATGTACCGTTAGGAAATTAAGGAGTGCCTGATGCATTTGAATCCGTCTGGTTTTTAATGGTTCACCGTTTCTAAACAGTCACCAAATATTCATCGTATTACAAACAGCGGTAACTCCAAAAGCACATAGCAATAATAGGTTATCTCATTTATACCGATAGACAATGACGCGTGGGTATGTATTACGTAATGTTAACCTATCCAGTGCGTGCGAATTGCTTTCAAGGCAAAGTTGATCGAGATACATGTAAAAATACATAATTCCCTTTTCCCTTGTGCCCGATGCACGCATATGATGAATCTTTCGAGCATAAACCGAGGCAAGAATAAACGGTGAACAACTCGAAACCCCGGGAATCGGAACTTCGGCGTTTTTCCTTGGCCTCACTTGAAAGTTGGCCAGTTTCCAGCGTAAAACAATTACAGCCTCTCGCATATCTACCCGGCAGAAGAAGAATGCCTTACACAATTTTCAACCTTCAAATGATTACGAACGATGATCATCAATCAATCGCGAATACTTTCCTGCCGTACAGCAGTTAATGTACATTCTGACAACTATTTCAATCCAGTAAAGTTACTTTAGTAAATGGAATACGGTTAGCATATTCACTGACTGAAAGAGGTGTAAAATATAAGAGTGGTATAGTGTACACAAGTATCGATGAAGGCGACGATAAAGACTGAAAACACGAGGTTTCTCGCTCACGCTTGAAAAACCACTCGTGACTATAATGATCAACGGGTATACGATTATGGATTTCATTATCCTTGCAAATAACTACTTGTTATGCGGCATTATATACGGTGCGAAGACCGCGAAGTATTGTGTAAATAAGTTGCTCCTCGGTCACACACAGGATCGTGTCCTTTTCGAAAAGTATTTGTTTAACTAACAACAAAATGTACACAAAAATAAGGTTGTTTTGTTACAATGGTTCGTGAATACAAGTAGAGGTAGTTTTGCACTTCAATATGATTTATCCTGATGTCGTACTACGCAACATTCTGTTCCACTTTTCACATGGAATATTTATACCAAGGTCGACGAAGTTATGCATTACTTACGAATTGTACGAGCTTGATAATGCCGGGTATGGTCTTGAAATAGAGCAGGTTCAACGTAGCCCAATATGCAACTCCCGGCTGACCGGGTTCCGTCTTTACGGTGGGCACCTGTCGAGGATTGCTGGTAGCGTTGTTGCTGGAACCATCCATGGTCACCACGGTCTCAGACATCATATTACGTCGTATCACCTACGATTTGGCCGAAATGCGTACTACCCGCGTTCCCGATGGTGGGGTACCAAGTAACGTAAAAAGTTGTAGAGTGGTACCGTATTGGAGAACCGGTCTACCGCAAGGATCGGCGAACGGGACACCTGTTGACTCGGTACTATCCGCACGTAAACCTCGCACTATACTAGCTACATATCAACGACCGACCCGCTACGCTCCCACCACTTCTATTTTCCCCACTTCCCGCGTCCCTGTCTCCGGACTCGATTCTGTTCGTCAACGGAGAAGTGGATGCCCTAGCCGTGGACCGCCACGTTGTGTACACCTTCTGCTCTTCCCCTTCCTTTCTTACCCTCTCCAACCTACATCCTGAAAATTATATTACATTTTCCTTACATGATTAGCATCAGTTTATTTCTTACAATGTCTTTTTATGCCTTTCTTCGAGTTGCCAGAATCTTTATTTTAGCGCAATCCTGCGTGTTTTTAGTGTTTCGGTTGCAAGCAACTTTGCAATAATAGCATCTTAAGTGGAAATTAATGCTACCCAAAGACATTGGTTTTATTATCGAAATGATGTTATTGGTAAAAGTGGAGTGCCCAAAAAGTCTTTTCCACGATAAGTTATAATTAATCTTGACAGGAATTACGTGACAAAAGTAATATGGAATAATCTCTCTTATTTAAGTTCGTTAATATCTTTGTGATCGTCTACAATATTACGCATGACGAATAGCAAAGTCAGTAATATGAATATTTAAAATTTACTCATGTTTACTGATGGTTAGAGCATTCGGTTTTAAATTTTCAATAGCGGAAATATCGGGCCGTCTTACGTTTACAAAGGATCGGTTCATTGGAAAAAGATGCATTCCTACACGCGCATGCACCGTGTCTTGAACCAATGGACTGCTTCCTTTTACCCTCGCCTACGATCCGGAGTAACCAATCAGAAGAAGTTTGTATCGGAATTGACGTTAGCTTGGCGTTAGTTTGTCTAACAGAAATAGCGTATGGACCACGCTTGGATTATCGTACTTTATCAATAGTACACACATCTTTGTGTGAGTGTGGTGTAAGTCGTCCTCAAGTGCTGTGTTTGACACGCGTCTGGTGCAATTAAGTTCGACCGTTCTGTCACGTTCGGCATATTTCTTCGTTTGATTTACAGAAGCAGAAAGGTATCGTAAAAGTCACACTGTTCTTGATTCAAACATAAATTTGCAAAGGATAATTTCGATATTGCTGAACGCGTAATAATCAACGTGTCATAACGCGAATGGAATGCTATCTCTAAGTGCTCTTTGGTAGTGTTCACTGTCTGATGACTAATTATGATCAGATGACTGTTTCTCAGTATTGTACCAATAGTTGAATCTCCTCGGATGTTATTCCTATGATATTGAACATATCAAAAACCATATTCATTATTTTTGTTTATAGATTTAATTAAACTTCAAGATGTCTCTTTATCCTACTCTGGAAGATCTGAAAACAGATCAACTACAGAAGGTAGGTGACAGAGTATTGACCTCTAGTGACCTGTGTATATTAATAAATAATGTCTTCAAATCAATAATATCCTTGTGCATACCAATACAAAGACTGTTGACTTTCAGGTACAAATGGAATATATGGCTAATGTACAGCCTGCCATAGCCATGGCTGCCGAACCATCAGCCCCTGTTTATGATGGTTCTCCTACCAGAAGACTTTACCCATTTTTAGGAGATTATATGGGACTTGAACTTAGTGAAGAGACCATTGTGCAGAATATGCCAGAATATGCAGTTGCTACTAGACAAGCTGTAATTAAAAATTAAATCTACTCTAATCCTAAATCATTTTTGAATCATTGTCCATTACCTTTTTGTAATTTTTAGATGACTGTTAGTGTTCCTTCTCCTACAAGTGGCCCATTAACAGGTATGATTGCACCACTCACTGGACAATCCGTAGGATTACAAAGAGCCCAGGTTACCAATGGAATTCGAGAAGTAATATCACAATTCTATATTACCAATTCATGTTATCTTGAAATGATACGAATTTCTAATTACTTTAGTACGTAATAGTAATAATATCCTTACATAATCATGTAAGAATCATTAAAAATATGATTTTGTGTTATAGCTCATATTATGCAAAGACAAAGATGGCAAGATTGGCATGCGAGTACATTCTGTTAATAATGGAATATTTGTCTGCCTTGTGAGCCAAAATTCACCAGCAGCTCTTGCTGGTTTACGCTTTGGAGATCAAATCTTAAGTGTCAATGATGTTTCGGTTGCTGGCTATTCCATGGATCAAGTACATAAACTGCTCCGTGATGCTAATGTGAATGGTATAAGAGTTGTTGTACGAGACAGGTTTGTTACATATAAATTTCTACTGCCCCAGAGTTAGTTACATTTAATTCAATAACATCAATACCTGCACTTCCTTTTAGACCATTTGAGCGCACTGTAACTATGCTTAAGGATAGCCATGGTTACATAGGATTTCAATTTAAAAATGGGAAGATCATTGCTTTAGTGAAAGATTCATCCGCTGCACGAAATGGACTTTTGACTGATCACCAAATTTTGGAAGTTAATGGCAAGGTTTGTTACTCAGATATTTTGATAGAATCTTGTATTGTTTTCTGTTGCAAATCTGCATTTATCTGTATCTTATTATATAGAATGTAATCGGCTTAAAAGATAAGGATATTTCTGCGGAAATTGAAAAGGGCGGCAATATTATTACCATAACGATTATTCCATCATATATCTACGACCATATGGTCAAAAAGTAAGTACTCTTCAGATCTTACCCATGTGTTAAGATGTTAAAAATTCCTGACAATTATGTTTTTTTGTAGAATGTCAAACAGTTTACTGAAGAATTTGATGGATCATTCTGCACCAGATGTATAAGCACATATCATTTTTCTTTGTCAGTGCTTGTTATAATCTATTAAAGGCTGTATATCATAATCATCAAGAATAATGCCTACCGGAATGCTTTACATTCACGTATTTTTATTATAAAGACAACCGACAAGTAACGTATGCCACATACTTAAGCGCAACATTTTTACGAACTTATAATTTTCCTAAGAATGACACAATGTTACGTATTATGCTGATTTTCGGACACTTTACACACTATGTGTATTATATACCGCCCGATTTATATAATACATCAATCGGAAAAACCAGAGCAAAATATTTTAGAAAGTACTATTTTTGCATGTGAAGATACAGAGAGTTAGAAAATTGGAAGAACTTTAACATATTCCATTGTATTGTTTCAATGATATAAAATGTGTATATAACATTATACCGCTACATATGGTACGTTATAGAACAAGATTTACTATTGATAAGTTTATGACTGATAATTGAAAAAATCATTTTAACACTCAAGAATACCATATTTACTTTAAAACATTCGCGCATATAGAGTAGAATATATACAACTTTATTAGACCTTAGATTTATTAGTGTACACTGAAATGTTATTAGCAGTGCATCGTGTATGTATATGATTGTTATTTCTTCGCGTGCCACATTTTATACAAATTCGAAATATTATCTTTACGTAGAGTAGGTACAAGTCCAAATATTCTACATGTCTTTCAAAACAAATAATAAACAGAATATACTAGATAAACTACATTGCTTTGTGTTGTGATTTATTATGCTAGTGTTCCCTGATGAAGGTTAAATGAAACCTAATTCATTTATTGAGACCTCATATTACCAATAATATTTTATAGATAATATCTATAAGACGTGTATCGGGGTATAACTAGTGCGGATTGGTAAATAGTAATATGGGGAGTGGGAGGGGGGTAGCCCTACCCTACCGTTACCCCCACCATATTGAGTTTCTGAATCTACCGCATGCGCTCCATTTTGAATATGAAACACGTCGGGACTGATCGGGACTGGTCGAGACTGGATCACCCTTCATGTAGTTATCAGCTGATCCGTTTTATTAATGACATCTGGTTTAAACCATGACAGCATGAACGTGTTACACATCATTTGTGGCGTGGTTCTTGGTTATCAATGTTTTTAGCCATTGCGAAAAATACGGCCGAGACAAACTCGATTTGGTAAATAAATAACACAGTATTATTGTGGTATTTAAACGGCATTATTCAGCTGTGTTTTACGAATTTGTTAATTATCGTGAGAGATCCGATGTTAACTTTTCTTTGAGAACGGGTAATCACTAGAGCAGGAGTGCCATATAAATGCGCTCGGCTATTAGCGTGATTTTGTCGAGTCCGGTGCCCGACAACAAAATGTCCTATCCCGACTATCAACAAACTGCTCACGACCACGCAGCTCTGCTCTTGCTTTTGCGCCCAATTGGCACGCAAATCAAGCAGAAAACAGTTTCGCGTTTATGCGAACGAATTGTCAAAGCAGGTAGCCGATTCACTGTAACAGATTCTTCTGGTAGTACGCGAGAGATTCTCGCGAGATTCGTAAGAGACCATCCCGTAGAGAATAATGACTGGGGAGACTTTCAAACCCACCGAAGACTCTTGGGTTTAATTACTTTTGGAAAGTATGATACTCAAGCTGAGTTGAATGAGTTGTGCAGATTGCACGAAACTTTGAAAGTAAAATACAGTGCAACGCTGTATGATTCACGTGCTATAATATTTGGACCAGTAGAATCTAATAATCCACACGAGCCACCACCCTCATTTACCACACCTTCGAACTTCAAAACAGTAGGTGTGTTTTATGCTGATGAAGCCTGTTCTGATCTGGAAACAAATGTTATGGAATGTTTGAATTCTTTGTTCTGGATTCTGGAGTCAAAAAGACTAGAAAGATCAAGAGAAAAGGTTGATCGTGTGTCTTTACTCCTTGCGCCACTTGAAAAGAAAGATTTCATAGGCTTGGATTTGGAATCTAGAAACAATAGAAAGAGGTGTGTAGGTCGTATGACAAAACACTTAGGTGACTTGTGCCTGCAGGCAGGTCTTCCAGCAGATGCTTTAAGTCACTACAACTCTGCAGCAAGCATTTTGCAAACTGTTAATGATTGGCTATGGTTGGGGGCAGCATATGAAGGTTCTTGTGCAGCTTCTGTCTTAGTATTATATCCTAATATGTGCAGGAGTCTTCCTCTTCAAAGAAATTCTTCTCTTCAAGAAGGAAGTCCAGGAAAACAAAGGTATATTATAGTTGCTAGTAATTATATGAGTACTACACACTTATTACTAAAATCCTGGATATTTTTAGAAGGGAATCTCAAGTTGTCACAACATTGCTATCACCACCAACAATTGAAGCTGTAAAAGCAAATATGCCACACATTTTACCACCGGAAGAAATTTCAAAAAAATACCGAGAAGCTATAGTGCATTACAGCAAGTATCAGTATGCAGGAATAATAGAGACAGAAGCTAGTTTTAAAGCCACCAGAATCTCCATAGAGCAAAATTGTACTTTACAAGCTGCATCGTATTTGAATAATGTCATTTTCATCAATTTAACATTAAGTGAACAAGAAAAGGTATGGGTTTCATCTTTCTGAAAGAAGACAAATGTATATGAAATCAGTTAAACGGATATTTAATATTCTGAAAATGTCTTAGATCGATCGATTTACTACATTATCGGATTTATATACCAGCTTTGGTTTCTTAAGGAAAGCCGCATTTTGCTTACGGATGGCTGGAACGCGACATGTGTCACAGAATAATCCGAATCCAGACTGGCAACAATGTTATAATTTGATGTTACAAGCTACATCTGGATTTAAGTTATCTTTAGATCCTGTCGACATGCCGGCCGGTAACAACCGTACTAATATTCATCGAGTTCGTTATGTATACGTATCATACACTGCAAAAATTTGAATACAGATGGGCAGAGGGGATGGCCGATTATTCAAATCCATGTTATAAACGATCTCGTAGCTGCTGCTAATCGAATGGGTAACCCAGCGTTAGCAACGCGACACATGACGTTTCTATTGCAGACTATGTTTAATCATCTAGGACCAAATGAACGAAAGGAAACGGCCCTTCAGCTACAAAAAGTTTCTCAGCAGTGTGAAGGAGCACCAGTCCCTCTTGTAAGCCGTATATTACACACATAGTGTAGAGTTTAAAGTACTAAAAAGGTTTATCATAGGTTTTAGATTCGGGAATAGTAATACCACCTGCCAATTTGATAAACATACCAAAAACCAAGTCATTCACACTTAAAAATTTACAACCACACTTACAACCACAAAAAATTCAAAAGATTAAAGAAGATCATGGACCATTTTTGTTTACACCGATTAACTTCGGATCGTTAGAGCGAAAGAATACATCTAAAAGTAAAGTAGGTCAGTTATACTTTTCTTATGACCTTAGAAATACGAAATAAGTATCTGGACTGAAAATGAAATAAGTAAACAACGATTATTACAGATTATTTGTGGGTAGAGGGTGACATGTGCGAAGTGTCGATGCAACTTATAAATCCCCTACCTTTTGAACTTCATGTGGCGAATATGCTGCTTCTTACAAATGGTGTTGTTTTTGAATCCATACCAGAAAGTGTACAACTTCCTCCCGACTCGGGACCGATAGCGGTGACTTTGGCAGGAAGACCAAAGGAAGTTGGGGACTTAGAGATACTTGGTTTCAGTACACACACATTAGGTGTTAAGTCTAATTGTCGATTAAGACATATGGAAGGTATGTTACATCCTCAGTACACCGTCGAGGTAGTCCCGGTGCTTCCACGGATAGATGTTGCTACGAGTTTACCTCAAACTGCAAGTTTTAGTTCCGGAGAAAATATAGTAACGAGCGCGAGTATATCACTGTATGGTGGTGAAAGGTTTGTAATTATTGTACGCGAAATACATGGCACCTGTCAAATTCTTACAATGACATTTTTTATCTGTTTAGCGCGGAATGTACGGTGACAGTCACAAATGTTGGCAATGTACCAATAGAAATGGTTGAATTATCCATTCAGTCCGCTTTAGATGCGACAACAGAAAGTAAGATATTCAAATGGAATGACGAAGAATTTATGAAACAACTACCTCTGCAGCCTGGCACCAGTGCAAGTCTTATATTACATTTATATGCAGCTACAGAATTTGTAGCACCTCCTACAAGGAATGGTAATAATTCAGATATGTATATAATGGCTTGCAATATCATCATTAGCATTTGTTACAAAATTAATCTTTTTCAGATGTCAGTAGTGGTCCATATCTTAGTCAACCGAGTAGTATAATGTCACATTCGGGTCCCAGTTCTTTACCTTCTAGACTGAGTTCACCCTCTCACCATACAAAGAGACAGTCTGAACTGACATCCTCTTTTCGGTCAGGAATCAGTTCACATTCTGGCCATTCCTCTTTAGCCAGCACACGTTTATCAAAACTCGCTGTTCCAATACATGCCTCGAATATTACCGAGGGTCAATTAAGAATCAAATATTCCGGTGGTGCTGGTCTTACAGCTGGTTACTGTAGAACTTCGTCAGTATTTATAACTATTGAAATGCTACCCAGTGTACAAGTCACAAACTGGGATGTTCTCCCAGCAGAAACGTAAGTCATTAATCATTGAAATTATCAAAACACTGATTTACAAATATTTATTTATCCAAATGGTTTTTAGACCTGCACAGTTTTACCTTGTGCTTGATGTGATGAATATGACGAATCATGAGATGGAGTTACATTACACGGAAAACAAGTGTATATATATGGAAGGGAAAGAGCCGTGTCGAATTCCCGTCCCAGTAAATAGGTGCCCTTTAAATAAATTATCAATGGTAAGGAAACATCTAACGAGAAATATAAATTAGGCGTTTAAAACGAATATCACTTATTATTATACCGACAGTTAAACGAAGCTGGTGACACCAAGGAACTAGAAAGAGTTTGCGCTGAACATATAGCTTCATTAGTCGATTTAAGGTGGCAGTTACTAGGTACAGAATCAACTGGAAAAGCAACGCTGTCAGGTATCACGCTGACTCAAGATATGCTAGACCTTGTGCGAATGAGTCCTTTACAGTGGGGTATGTGTATATATTTCAATCGCCTAAAAATTACCGTATAGTTCATGTTTCTATGAAACAGGAAATATTTTCATGTTGCAGAAGTTACGATCAATGATGCAGCCGTAAAAGCTCAAGATGAGTTAACATGTGGACTAGGTGAATGCATAAGCGTAGGGGTCGGCGTATGCAATGCTTTGGAACATGCCCTTAGTGATTTAATCCTTTCTATAAACTTTTATCAAGATCATCACAACGGTGTTAATAATTATCAGTTAGACACGAGATTATCCATCGCCGGTGCAAACAAAGTCGTCTTACCTATCGTAAGTAATCTTCACTATTACCACTTTATTAATACATAGTTCGTTTGTTGGAATAAATAAAATTATGTAGTTACAGGAATATGGTAGAGCTTATCACGAGTGCCGTGTTGTTTTCTTCACTGCCGGGCAATACAAGATAGATATACGCTGTAGCAGTAAAGAAACAACGCCAAATACTACAACATTCTGCTCCGAGCTTGTAAACGCAGGACATACATGGCGTTATATACCGCCCATTGAAATAACTGTTGATGAATACTGAACGTAAGTTCTAAGTAGGGTGTCATAATATTATGTATTTACGTTTTGTAATAATTGTACAAAAGTATTTGCGGATTTCAACTCTTTTTTAGAACTACAAAGCCAAAGGTTCTTTGTCCTAATGAATAAAAACAAATCAATATTGTTGAATACACAGTGTAGTCTTACATTTATTTTTGTAATGCAACATGATATTATTCAAAATATTTTAGAAAGTACTTATAAATCATTTTTCAACAATTTATAAAATTTCTATGAGCCACGGTACACAGTATTGTTAATATTAATAAATGCTATGTAATCAGACAATTTGTCCTACGTTTAGTGTAAAATTTTTGCTATCTTTTATAAATATTAATAATACTAGTAAATTATAGCAAAATAGATATTGCAAAAGGCGGACGAAAAATTCCGCTTGATTGTGCACGCATAATTCTTCAGTTCAACCATGCATGCAAAGGCATTTTATATCACATTGAATAGCTAAGATACGTCGTACTAGTTGCGTAATTTTAGTTCACGAATGTTTTACTTTGACGTGAAATATTAATGCTATTTATTTCAACTTCATCTTTTTACCTAATGGGATCATTTGTACTTCATGTAAATTTCTCCTAAAGTTTTTGTAAAATTGAAGAACCTCTAAATTGGCCCATACTTGATCTTTCTTAAAGTCAAGAATTCTCAACGATTGTAAGCTTTGTGCTCTAGACAAAGCAACATATGATTGACCAGCATCAAATACTCTTGCTAGGCACATTTCCACACAATCTAGAGTTAAACCCTGACTCTTATGAATAGAAAATGCCCATGCTAATTTCAGTGGTATTTGGTTTCGGTGAACTAAAGCACCGCTATTTGTTTTGATAGTCCATTTCTCTACTTTCGCGAGATGTTGAGTTCCCGAACGAAATTGTACTAATGGTAATCCATCTACAAATTTTATTACAATACCTCGGGCCCCGTTAACCAGACCTTTACTAACATTTATATTTTTTAGCAGCATAACTTGAGCACCTATTTTTAACAATAACTTTGCAGGTACTGATAATTGCTGGTCTAAAGTTTTAGTCATGGATGGCTCTGAGTCTTGTGCTATATATTCTTTACTATCAGTCTTCAATTCACCTAACTGAAAATTATTAATCTCATCAGCCTCATTGATATGAGTACATAATCTAGTAGCCAAAATACCATTAGCTTCAATTTTTTGACTTGCAGTTGCTTTTAGTGTATTCATAATTTCTTCTGTGACATTACCAACTCTAATGTTATTCAAAATATTAATAAATACTGGATCTGTCTGTCTATGTACTTTTTTTAATTCAAAGTTTAAATGAATACTTTCTTTCCAAGCTTTGCTCTGGAAACAGAATGATACTTTCTGCTCTCTTTTA
Organism: Hedychridium roseum; assembly: GCA_963989215.1. Classification (NCBI taxonomy): domain Eukaryota; kingdom Metazoa; phylum Arthropoda; class Insecta; order Hymenoptera; family Chrysididae; genus Hedychridium; species Hedychridium roseum. Next base: position 7,571,602 of record OZ022310.1, on the reverse strand, counting down.
GAAACTGGGGGCAACTGGAAAAAATCTCCACAAAGAATTAGTTGTATGCCACCAAAAGGTTTTTCATTTCTTCTAATATATCTTGCAACTGCTTCAATTTTATCAAAAAATTCTCCATCTACCATAGATATTTCATCTATGACTAGGTGCTTTGTTCTTCTCCATGTATCTATCACAGATGGACGTGAAGCTAGTTGGTAGCATCGTTCTAAAGTTGCAGTTCCAAGACCAATGCCAGCAAATTGATGTAAAGTAATTCCACCTATGTGACATGCAGCCACACCTGTACTTGCTGTAGCAACAGTCACATCTGGAGGGAGTGTTGCAATAATTCTTTTTAACAAAAATGATTTGCCAGTGCCAGCACTTCCAGTGAAAAATACATTTTTTCCACTACGAATAACTTCCAAAACTTTTGTTTGTTCTTCTGTCAATTTCCCAAGTATTGAATTGTCATAGAGTTTTTTAGCTGTTGAAAGTTTAGGTCCATTTTCATCAATAAGCTTCCGCTTCCTTATATTACTTGGTGATGGTGTAGTCACAGTTGCCCGTGAAATAGCTAATGCTTTTTCTTTAGCTCTATTAACTTCTGCACTAGTTGCTGGACTGATTTCTTGTACACCTCCTAACTTTTTGTTTCCAAAAAGTTGTTCTTTTAATGGATTCTTTGCTGTCTTCTCTGATTGTCCAGTCATTTTGACAAAAATCATTTTTAAGAAGCTCACTAATTGTGCGGACGGTGCGTTTGACAGAAATAACGTACATTTTTCTTCTTGAAACTTGATAGTTGCCTTCCCTTCTGCCATAAATTTGTTAAAGACAGAAATCCCTTTCATTGATAATTTCGTAACAGTTTTTGCTTTTTCAGCACGGACTTCGATGAATATATTCCTTAAATTGTCTCGAAGTAATCGTAATGTTGCGGATTTGTGTGTCAGTTTTCTTAATAGAGATCCTTGTCCGTTCATCCATTCCAAAGTTACCGTACACGTTAATTCATGACCTTCTCCGTCCATTTTAATATTTTGTTAAAAGATTACGAGACTCACTTTGAACAGAATAATGATAATACAGATTTTCACCGTTGCAACAAATAAATATCGGTGAGGAATAATATGGACCTTAACATCCACGCGTCAAGTCGTTTACGTTTATTTACGTTATTTCGAAAAAGCGGGAAACGGTTAGAATTTTGTTCTCCCTATCAAGTAACAGTGCACTGTATTTTCATTGGTGGTCTCCCACGTGATCGAGGCAGCAGTAAATGTGTATCATACAGAGGTTAGAAATTTGTTACTATAAAGTACGTTCCAAGATTAAATGCTTTGATTTAAATATATGATTTTGTCTTCGTCGCACTCCTGTTAATATTAAAGGACCTTTGTCACTGCAGCAAATTTCACATGTTTTTTGAATACAATCAAATTTTCCTTCTTTCTTTCCCTCAGTGACAATCCAGATTTTCAAGTGGAGAACTTCTATTACGTAGGAGTTCTACACGTATTCGATAGGTTATGACTTTACGAATGTTGAATCTGTTGATTTTATCGGTCATTGTCGAAGGAGGTTAAAATCCGTTGTTAATTTCAACTCAAAATAGCGTAGTTAGTTAAAAGCTTTAGACAATTAAGTGAACATGGAACCCGATCCTGTTATTGAAAAAATCGAGAATGAAATGAGGCGTTCTTTAAATCAAGTAATGACGGGACATGTAGACAACGTCGTGAAAGGATGGGCGGACTTGAAAAATCTTAATAGTAGCTGCAAATGTGTACCGTCCAGTCACTGTGAGGATATTCTAAGGGATGTGCTCAATGGAAAAATAGTGAATGTACGCGAAGTCCCACGCGTTATGATTTGGTTCAAGAAGTACTTGGCGGAACCGACCTCTGAGGTCAACCCGATCACTAACGATGTTGCTGAATTTCTGAAACTCACGAAAATTACGGACATATTTGATCTGGCAATGATCCTCAAAGTGTTGGTTGAACATGAAGCATACATGCCACAGTCAACCAGGCATGCAAAGCTGTGCAAGGAGGTAGTGATAGCACTGGCTAATCTTCCTATGCCTTGTGATGCCAAGGAGATTTCTGGTTTCACATGCAATGCAACTATGATAGGAAAGTGTTTGAGTACTATATGCACAATTTCCAAACCTATTGAAAAAGAAAATTTAATTACATGTTTGAAGACTCTATATAGGATTATATCAGATACAAAGCAAAAGCAAGAAGCAAGTCCTGCCTTAAATGCAATTTTAGAACTGGTAGAGCCATCATTTATACCAGAAGCAGTTCAATGCATCCTTTCAGAATCTCACTGTCCAGATGAACTTATACAGGCTTTAAAAGTACTATGTACCTGGCTGCCAAAATGGCGAGGTAATCAGCTTTGTATTTGGATAATGGAATTCATACTGGGCCTGGAAAGAAAACAAAAATACTCAATACTTCTTGTGGCCACAGAGGCTACCTTAGAACAGATGTATATGTCATTACTGTTACCTGTTGTGCGACAGAATGTCTCTGCGGTTGTATTTTATATTTTGAAAAAGCATAGTTCACAACAACTCATTCACAGTATAATGAAAAAGACATCTTTCATTTTACCCTACCTAATAAAAGAGAACTCTAGAACAAGTGAAATGTGTATACAGAATATAGTAGATGTTTTGAAAGGAATTATGCTAAGGCTTCCAGTATGTAAGCTCTATGAAGATTTGGAAAATAGTTTCCCGGTACCTCCTCGGAGTTCTGTAGCTCGTCAAATTAGTCAAGAAGCTGTGTGGGTAGATGAGACAAAAACATGGACACATGATGGTGAACAGTGGCTCAATAGAACTAAGGAACTGGAGTCCATCATAGAATCACCTAGATCAACTCCTGGAAAAGTAGGACTTTCTAATCTTGGCAACACATGCTACATGAACAGTGTATTACAAGCTTTATTTATGACTAGACAATTCTGCCAAGAAGTACTGCAATACAAACTCTCCAGTGAACCAAATGATCAAACCATTTTGAAAAAGCTTCAAAATCTATTTGCTTTACTACAGTATTCAAAAAGAATTTCATTAGCTCCAACTGAAATTCTCTTAGTTTCGCGACCTGCTTATTTTTTACCTGGGCAACAGCAGGACAGCTCTGAATTTCTATGGTTAATATACATACAAGGTTTTATCAGTTTTTTCTAATTTCAATGCACTTCTAATCAAATTTATTTACAGTCACCTTCTGGATATTTTACATGAACAACAGAAGTCTGGTAATGCTAACTATAGTGGTAATGATGCAGTGGTTGGCACTCTTAAATCTAAGGCTGAAGAACAGAATAGTGATATTATTTCATCTGTAGAAGAAACAGGAAGCATTAAGCGTTGGACGACCGAAGAAGATTTAACTGGCAGCATAATGCTGCAAAGAAAGACTCAATCATTAGCAGACTTTACACAAGGTATTTATCTCTTTAAACATGTCAAACGTGAATTTACCTCACACAAAAACATTTTTTTTGTATAACAGGTGTGGATCTCGCTCATACGCAACAACTCAGTGACTCTCACTCCGATTCAACAGACAGCGGTATACAATCCGTGGGTGGTGAAGAAACTAATACTTACACATCCCTCATTCACCGGGCTTTCGGCGGAGAATCAAAAATCACGTACCAGTGTGCACAATGTGATACCAATTCGCACAACACGGATAAATTCCGGGATTTACAATTGTGTTTTCCCGAGGAAATTTCTGAAGAGGTGTCCGTACAAGACCTCATTAATTATTATTTAACCCCGGAGAAGCTAACCGGTGAAAATAAATATCGGTGCGATAAATGTACAAAATTATGCGACGCGCAGAGAATCATTAAAATTCTTCAAGCCCCGGCGCATTTAATATTAATCCTGAAACATTTTCGGTACGACTTTGAGAGCCGTCTAAGGACTAAACTCCGACACAAAGTGATATACAACGAGATCATACAATTACCGGTTTCAACTCAAACTTGTACGATGGCCGAGACTTACCGTCTTTATGCTGCTGTTGTGCATTCGGGTTACAACATGGATTATGGACATTACTTTACGTACGCCCGGGACTCGAAGCAGAATTGGTACAAATTTAATGATAGCTATGTCTCCCTGACGAAACTCGATGACTTCAAGAATTTAAAGCCCCCGGACACGCCGTATATATTGTTTTACAAAAAATCTACGTTATCTGATGAAATCGACGATGAGGACAAGCTTGAAATATCAACGCTGAGTAAACATCTGCAGGACCTTGTGGAAAACGACACGACGGCTTACATCGAGGAATTGAGAAATCAGTCAAGAAAGACACAACGTGGTGGAGCTGCTACGCCTTTTATTCGGCGGAGTGATAATTCCGACGACGAGAACCCACCACCTAGCAGCTGTCGCGGTGCAGTCGATATTCCTGCAAATCGATTTTTATATTGAAATGATGTTTGTACGTAATTTACGCGTCTCCGACTCTTTGGAAAAATGAAACAGAATTTCGTGTGTTCGTTAATTGAAGAAGAACGAAATACCAGTAAATAGCACAGTATCACCCGTCTACTCGAACGAATACTATTCTGTTTGCCGCAAGTTAATCGTAACATTCGCAAAAAATTGATAGCAATTGTTACGCGAGAAATTTCTATTTATCGTTATACATCTTTTTCAAATCGAAACTCTTCCTGTGAATAGGTGGCACGATCAACTCACACTGAACACTTTTATAGTTGCGCGTCTTTATAATCATGAGTGATATCATGTCGATTGTAAGCCAATTACTTCCTGTTATTCATGAACTGCCTCGGGAAGTCGATATTTTGCAGACAAAGAATATGTAAAGTATGTGTTACGACCGCTCGAGTTGTGTTTAAAAAGTTTTCTAACGATTCGCTTAGAATATTTCTCGGATAAACAATGGACCAGAAATGGAGAATTTAGCGAAAGGATTAGCGGATACATATATGTATATGTAAGCGACGTAAATTGTGACGCGCTACAGTGTAGTGAATTTGGTAGGTGTATAATAAATTAAATATTTGTTATTAGCAAAAACGCTTTATCTTGTAAGTAGGAAAAATGTCATTCATACTGCTGACGTAACAAGATTTAATTGGCTGTGTTTCCACATGTATAAAATATAGTAAACAGTATTTAAGTGAGTACAACAAATAATGTCTAATTAAATACAGTTCAAGTGTAATTTTATATTTGTCGATTGTATTTAATACGTATACTTCTAGCAAGTACATTTTGTAAAGAACACTGCATAAAAAAAACTTTAATTCCGAAAGTGTTGTTGCAATCTATGCGGTTTATATTTCTTTATTGAGTTTATGCACTATAAATTCTGCATGAAATGTTATTTAATTAGTTATTTATTTTTTATAGAAAATCTTTTAATTATAAGATTATGTAGCATTGATCACTCGATAAGGTGCGTATTGTCGTATTCATTAATAGCAAAGAATCATAGTGTACTCGATTTCGCAATTGCATACAAATCAGAGCAGTTGTAAAAACCATTTGCAATCTATAATAAACAAATGAACCTTGTTACTCTGTAAATAAATTTATTTCAAATAACTTGTTTCAGAACCTTTTTCAGCGCACATGTAGTTAATGCTTTTGTAGACGACAATCGTAGTTGGCATGTACATATTTTGAATTCGTATAAATTTTATTTCTCAAGTAGCAAGATTTCATCCCATTAAATGTAAATTGATTTACAGATAATGGCAAAAAAACAGGAGCCTCTCTCATTAATGTACAGAATTTGATATTCGACCTACCTGAATATATAGAATTATTATCGTAATCATTATTTCGCCCTATAGATGGTAGCTTAAAAAACGCGCACAGTTAAGAGCCGACTATCGTTTACGCGCACAGTCGCTCTCGGAAGATGAAACTTTATATAGCTGCTCTTGCGGGTACGTAATTCCGGGAAAACTGTGTGTACCCCGTGTAAAATCTTTCACGTCAACCATGAATGAGGCGATGAATATATTGGTTTTTAAACGTTCATCTACGTTTTTAATTGTGCTCGGAAGTGAAAAGAGTGAATTCTGTCTCAGGTAATTTGGGTATGGTGTCGGTCGGCCTGTTCTTTGGCTGGGCATCACCATCTTTATCCCACTTGCAAGCAGAAGATAGTCCTGTTCCCGTGACCAAGGAAGAGTTTTCATGGATTGCATCGTTATTCACTTTCGGTGCTGCTGCAGGGTCAATCATCTCTGTTTTTATGGTGAACGTTGTAGGTAGAAAGAGGACAATGCTTTTCACCGCTGTTCCGTCCATCATCGGCTGGTCCATGATAGCGTTTGCGACAACACCATGGGTATTTTAACATTATTGTTATCTTTAACGAATTTTTCTGTTTAAATGTTTACTTACTATTATTCTTATTTATGTAAATCCATTGATCATGACACTAACGGCTGGAGATGTGTAGATTTCCTATCTCAAAGTCCGACTGAACTTGTTCAATCACAATTTGTTTTATCGGATGTATAAAGTAGATTTGACTGGCAGGGTGATAGATGATGTATTTGAAGTGTGTGTAGATCGATATAATGTGATTAATGACCTTAAGTAATTGGTAAAGCACGGATGTTATTCGCGCGATATCTCTTTTATCCGCATTTCTGATAGATTAATACATGCATTTTTTATTGATTACACAGCACGTGATGCGTCGTAAGTGGGAACACTCTTAAATCATTTGTAAATCAGAAAGTAAACTCGATCTCAGATAATTATTAGAACAACCTTCAAAATTTATCCAGTTTGCACAACATTTTATATGAGTGATACGCATGTCGATATTTTTTTCGCGTTCAATGATCCATAACTTCGTAAATATTTTGTGATAATTGGGACGTTTTTGTCAGCAGTAAAAGTGATTCTGCACTGAATCTTCGGAAATAAATTAACACGTTGATAATAATAGAAGTTGTAAATTCGACTGTTTTGTTAGGCATCGTACGGGTGGTTCCCATTCACGCGATACTTACGAAATTGCAGAGAAATTCAGTTATGGAGCATTATTAGGTAGTCGTAATGATATTATCGATTTCCAGGAACTTTGCCTTTCTCGATTTATATCCGGCCTGAGTTCCGGTATTGCTTACTCCGCAACGTCCATATACTTGGGTGAAATCGCTCCTCCAAAGGTACGCGGAGTTTTGACATCCATGTTGACGACGGCGGCAAAATTCGGGGCCCTCGTGGAGTACACGATAGGACCCTTTCTCTCTGTAAGACATTTGGCACTCGTCTCGTTAGCCGCACCCTTCTTGTTTGTAATCTCCTTTGCCACCCTTCCCGAAACGCCCTACTACCTGATGAGGCGAGGTTATCGAGAACAGGCCGCAAGGTCACTACTTCAACTTAGAGGCAAAAGAAAAGATATCATCAGCGAACTACAAGTTATCGAAAAATCTGTTAAAGCGGACATGGAACATGGATCGGGATTTAAGGATATTTTCTACGTTTCTAGTAATCGCAAGTACGAATACAACAATACTTTTATATCGCATTCAATTGCATGAGATATTGAAATGTAACATTTGCTAGAAACTTCAATATCCCATTCAATAATACTACAAAGAACGATCTTTCCTTCGTGTAAACATTCTGTTAGTAAAATTAGTTTCGTTCAGACAGTCGGTCCGCGAATAATTGTACCGATTACGGATTACGTGCTGATCGTAATTCTGTCGCTATTCTTGGCAGCTCTGTCAGGACAAGAAGGTCAATAGCGAGTTCACGGCCACTAGTCAATTTCAATTATCTCACACGGTGTCTTTGCAGGGCTCTGACTGTTGCCGTGGGCTTGGTAATAGCTCAACAGCTGAGCGGCAGTCAAGCTGTAACGGCTTATGCTCAGAGGATATTCGATGCCGCGGATATTGGCCTCGAAGGGAAGTACCTGGCGATCCTTCTGGGCACGGTACAGGTGATTTCGACAATAGCTTGCGCTTCGATCATCGATCGAGGCGGCAGAAGACCCTTGTTGATGGTCTCGTGCTTGGGATCGGCTTTGTCAACGGGGCTTGTCGGCCTGTTCTTTTTCCTCAACGATTCGGGGATAAACAGCGAGACTATCGGATGGCTGCCGGCCACGGGATGCTTCATGTACATGATCACATTTTCCATCGGATTAGCAGCGATTCCCTTCGGCATGCTTGGCGAACTGTTCCCCACTAATGTCAAGGCTCTTAGTAACACTATAGCTGTGGTGATTTGTAATCTCTGCTCCTTCCTGGTCACTCTGGCTTTTCAACCTGTCGCCGACAATCTTGGAGAGTATGTCATTTTCTGGCTCTTTTCTTTATTTAGCATTTCCGGCGCTTTTTTCACGTTTTTCTATGTGCCCGAAACAAAAGGCAAGACTTTGCAAGAGATACAAATTGAGCTACGTGGACACAAGTGATGTGAACATTGTGTTATGTCTGATTTAAAAAACCATTAGTGGTGGACAAATGAAAAGAGCTAAACAAGGTACTGGGATTATGAAAACAGTGAGAGTGGATTGTTTTGTAAGGACAATAATCAAATTATTACAACAGAATAAGTGCGAGTAACGAATCTATGTAACAATTAGTACTTGTACTTTAATATTATTGTAGGCGGTTTTTGAGTATTTCAGTAATATTATAAGTATCATATTTTTTCACCGTCTCAAAGTTTATAATAAAATTTTATCAAACCACCTAGAGTTGTACACAACATTTTGTACACAGTTTTGCTAACATAATGTTACACTGTTTACAGTCAAATGCGTTCGGCTTCGTAGCCTTGTCACTACTAATTGTAAAAGTCTAGGTTGCCATTAGCCATGATGAAATATTTACAGAGTACTTAAGAAGGTAGGTTCTTTGAAACTGTATTGAAACTTTTGAAATTTATTTAAAATCATTGAAATTTTATAATATTCAAGAATCCTGCATAATTATATGCATATCAGCGGGACTGGATTAACACGACGTTCGTGAATATGTGATGCTTCGTTATTCAGTGTAAAATCTGTTAAATACACACGTGAATTTAACCGGCAAGCTTTTTTCCCGTCACTCTATATTAGGCTAGTAAAATGGCAATTACGGTGGTTGCAATTATACTATCGTTTTAGCAATACAATGTTTAAGTACGGTTCATGTAATTATGGCTAGATAATATTTTGTGATTACCGTGCTATCGCAGTTATGAACGTCTTTTCTGCGCAATGAGAGGTGTTCTGTACGAATATCGAAAACCACTTACACCGAAAATATGGCTTTCGTACGATCAGTTATGTCAGGTATGTCTTTGATTATTGTAGAAAATTCTTCCCTTCTGTCGTATTTTAATAAATTTCCGATAAGTAATGTGTACAGTAACCATTGTAATGTACACTTGCGAAATATTTCATTCGATAATCTTGAAATGTGATTTTCCGTATTTAATAATCAATGAACCGGAAGTTTATGATGTTTTTGATTAAAAGCAAACCTTGCCATGGTGTGTACCGGTCTTGTCATCGGTTGGTCATCACCGTCAGTGCCGAAACTGCAAGCGGAAGACTCGCCCATATTGATTACTGATTCTCAGGCATCTTGGATAGTTTCGCTTCCGACAATCGGCACCTGCATAGCTGCGTTATTGTCATCTGTGTTACTCCGTTGGTACGGTAGAAAAAGCGTAATGCTTTATTCGGCTATACCAGATGTTTTCGGATGGTTATTATGTGCGTTCGCCACCAACGTTGTGGTAAGTGTGAAATAAGGCAGAAGATTTTTATTGAAGGCCAGACCATTTTTAGTTACTGTTATTTCTAGCAACTTTATGTTGCCCGATTTCTACTGGGCATTGCTACGGGTATACGATTTCCCGCAATACCGCTGTATTTTTCGGAAATATCACCGACGAAGAATCGAGGAGCGGCCGGATCGTCCATATATTTTTCTATGAAAATCGGCGTACTCATTGCCTACACCATTCCTGTATTTATGTCCATAAAAGTTGCTTCAATGTTCGCCTTGAGCTTGCCACTTATATTCGTCTTCTTTTTCACCTGGTGCCCGGAATCCCCGTATTTCCTCTTGCTGCGCGGACAATACGAAAGAGCCAGGGCTGCGTTGGTAAAACTTCGACGAAGCGAGGAAGTCGATGATGAAATGAAAATGATGACTGACATGGTGGAAGACGATCTCTCTACCAATACCACCGCCTTTGATTTGATCACTGTACCTTCGAATCGCAAGGCGTTTTTCATCCTACTATTTCTCGCAATGGCGGAATTCTTCACGGGAAATCAAACGGTCATTGCTTATGCGCAAACGATATTCGACGCAGCGCGGACAAACACCGATGGACAGTAAGTCATTATAATTAACAAAAACAACTACATTTGTCTAGACGAATAATGTATTTCTTCGAATTATAGTATTACTCGATGTCTGTTCAGTTAACCTTTTCGCGATGTGAATGAAGGAGCTTCTTTGAAGTACTTCAAGAAGATTGTATTTACATATTATCGTGTTCTACAGGTATTTGACCGTTATGCTTGGACTTGTACAACTATCGACAGTTATTTTTACAATGATTTTCGTGGACCGTGGCGGCCGGAAACCGCTTTTGCTTTTCTCCCTGAGCGGTATGGGTGCCTGTAGCTTCATCATTGCCGTCTACTTCTATCTTCAAGACAGTGGTCGTGATGTATCGCCGATAAGCTGGCTCACGACTATCGCCGTCGTCATTTTTACCATTTCCTACGCCATAGGTCTCTCGTCTATCCCACACATTATGGTTGGCGAATTTTTCCCCGTCAGCGTGAAACCAAAAGCCGCTGGTTTCTTCGTCATCTTTGGCAATATCTGCACTTTTGTGTTACTCAAGTCCTTCTACGAAATTACTGCCTTTGGTGGTTTGCACACACTTTTCTTCATTTACACAGCGTGCGATATACTTGGCATGTTGCATGTTGCCTTCTTCGTTCCCGAGACGAAACGGAAAACTCTTCAAGATATCCAGAATATGATTGCCAATAAAAGGAACAGGGATTGTGATGATAAAAATGTTTATGCATTGCAGTAATTGTAGTCCGACTTGCCGCCAAGAAATCGTAAAATGGGAAACCAAAAACAACTACAGTTATTGCATTTATTTCATATAGATGGCTATTTGTACCGTACAAAAAGTTAAAAAATTTCCGTTCTAATGTAATTTAAAAACACCAATAAAACATCCATTTTTTTCTAATGACACTTGTTTGGTATCAATATTTAAACCCTTTATTTTAATATCTGTTTACATGTACAGGGTATTGTTTTCGATTTATAACTTATGATGTCAATTACCTTGCGACCTTACAATCTTGGGGAATTATCAACTAACGCAGGGACAGAATACGTACACATACGTTTTTGTTCCTAATTGTAGCTTAATTATCCAACTATCATTGACCGTGTTTGCATGCACAATGTAGTGTATGTATGTCATTGCGTTGGTCATTACGTCGCTGTATGGATTGGTGAATATGTCGAACGTAAGAACTTATAGGGCGTGTTTCGCAGGTAATTAGCCTATAGAATATGCATAAATATACAAATATACAATTAATCAGTATCTAAGGATGTTGAATTACACAGTTAATAAACGAAATGGTCTTATTAATTCGTTTCTAAAGTTTTTGTGTTTGTTCGAACGACAACGTCAAGTTAGCCTGCAGACCGTTTGCGCGGGCATTGCTATGGGATGGATTTCTCCAATGATTCCACTCCTCATGAGTGATGATTCTCCTATTCCCGTGGACATAAATCAAGCTTCCTGGTTAGCATCGCTCCTTCACATCGCGTCTGCGTGTTCAACCCTGTTTTCCTTTATTATCGTTGACACTCTAGGTAGAAAAGTGACACTTCTCATTACCGTGATTCCCAGCACGATAGGCTGGGTACTCATGCTATGGGCTACAACAATAACGGTATTGTTCTTAAATCACTTATTTTATAAGGGTTACAGCACAGGAATAAATAAGTTGGAAAATATTTCATGTTAGTCCTTGTGCAGATCTTTCCGAAGGTGTCTGAAGTTTTGATTTTCAGGATCTTTACGCATCTCGCGTGCTCTTTGGAATAACCGATGGAATAATGATTGTCGCCGCCTCGATGTACTTGTCAGAAATCTCAGCGCCAAATATTCGTGGCACTATGGTTATTACGTTGCCTGTTGCGGTTTTTTCCGGCATCTTGCTGGGCTACGTGATTGGCATAGTCAACATAATGCACGTCTACTCTTACGTGTGCATAATACTGGTGTCGGTGTATTTGATTATTTTCACGTGGTTTCCAGAAACGCCTTATCACTTGGTGCGCAAGAAACGTTACGAAGAATGCAGACAATGTTTAGAATTCTTACGCGACAGCCGGGACGTGAAAGAAGAGATGGATTCGATAATGAGATCTGTCGAATTCGATACAAAAGAAATCAAGGGGAATAAAAATATCTACTGGCCCATTCACGATCTGCTATCTCGTCCAGGTAATAAAAGTCCGACTTCTTTGTGCATTTTGCGCTATAAACATTTCGTGTCTTCGAAGACCATCATTTATTTTGCAGGTGGGAAAAAAGTAGTAATGATGGCCATTGGACTACCGTTTATCAACAACCTCGCCGGAACTTGCGTCTTTTTGAATTACGCTCAATCAATTTTCGCATCCATCGACAACTTTGTGACAGATTCTTCGTACCTCAGTTTAATGCTGGGTATTGGCTTCTTTTGCGGTTATATTTTGTACAGTTTGCTACTCGGTCATGTTGGACGAAAAGCCTTGTTCATCATTTCCTCTTTTTTCTCTATGTGCATCACTTTTACTATTGGTACATACTTTTACTTCCAAAACACTGGATACGCTGTTTACGACTATAATTGGGTACCAACATTTTGCATAATCCTTTACGTTTTCATTATCACCATTGGTACGGGTAATTTATCCGTAGTCATAATAAATGAAATTATTCCAACTTACGCGAGAGCTGTTTGCTTATCGATAAGTCAGTGTATAAATTATACTTCAGCATCCATTCTTGTGAAAGTTTGGTTGCCCATTACGCATGGGCTTGGAATTTACGTCGGCTTTTGGATCTTATCATTTTTAAATTGTTTCAATTTTGCAATTGCCGTGTTTTGCATAGCCGAGGCTAAACGACAGTCATTGCAACAAATGCAGAAGAACATTCTTTGTTTAAACAACATGTGAACAAAACAATATCTATACCCCTGTGAAATGCCTACAGTTATTCCGCTAAGAATTCCGACATCTTTCTAACAAACAGCATTCGTATTACGATAAAAAACATATACGTAATTGAGTACAATTATGATTTGTCTGATAATCTGATAAAAGTCATACTATTAAACCATTGTGTAATAAATTATTTTTCTTGTACAGTAGATTTTTTCTCAAAAGACATCATTACAGCATCGGGTGTGTAACATTTGGCAAACATATTTGTCATTTTACTGCGGGTGATTTATGTAGCAATTTCAAATAAAATAACGTCATCGCTGGGTAATGAATATTGCTATTGTGACTCGGGGATAACTAAAGAATTATTATTGTAAATGTTTCCCTCGCACCCTTTGGAAGCCAGCTTAAGCGATCAGTACCATAAAGAATACATGTATGCAAACAGCAACAGATCTATATCACCCATATTACTCAATCCAAACCCAAAGAATCGACTCATATTTCTCAACATGCCTGACTCCGTATTGACCTATACTACTGAAAAACTGTCTCACTACACATCGACCCATATTACGGTGAAAACTGTCTGACCATATATTTTTTCTGTATCCGTACTATTGAAATATATCTGATTTAACTCATTTTAATTCACCATAATACATTCTTAACACAGTTTAACACACTATTCGCATTCTTAACGTATTTTATCGTATTTCAACGCATTTTAATGGATTTTAATGCGTTTTTAACGTATTTTATCGTATTTCAACGCATTTTAATGGATTTTAATGCGTTTTTAACGTATTTTATCGTATTTCAACGCATTTTAATGGATTTTAATGCATTTTTAACGTATTTTATCGTATTTCAACGCATTTTAATGGATTTTAATGCATTTTTAACGTATTTTATCGTATTTCAACGCATTTTAATGGATTTTAATGCATTTTTAACGTATTTTATCGTATTTCAACGCATTTTAATGGATTTTAATGCATTTTTAACGTATTTTATCGTATTTCAACGCATTTTAACGGATTTTAATGCATTTCTAACGTATTTTATCGTATTTCAACGCATTTTAATGGATTTTAATGCATTTCTAACGTATTTTATCGTATTTCAACGCATTTTAATGGATTTTAATGCATTTCTAACGTATTTTATCGTATTTCAACGCATTTTAATGGATTTTAATGCATTTCTAACGTATTTTATCGTATTTCAACGCATTTTAATGGATTTTAATGCATTTCTAACGTATTTTATCGTATTTCAACGCATTTTAATGGATTTTAATGCATTTCTAACGTATTTTATCGTATTTCAACGCATTTTAATGGATTTTAATGCATTTCTAACGTATTTTATCGTATTTCAACGCATTTTAATGCATTTTAATGCATTTCTAACGTATTTTATCGTATTTCAACGCATTTTAATGCATTTTAATGCATTTCTAACGTATTTTATCGTATTTCAACGCATTTTAATGCATTTTAATGCATTTCTAACGTATTTTATCGTATTTCAACGCATTTTAATGCATTTTAATGCATTTCTAACGTATTTTATCGTATTTCAACGCATTTTAATGCATTTTAATGCATTTCTAACGTATTTTATCGTATTTCAACGCATTTTAATGGATTTTAATGCATTTCTAACGTATTTTATCGTATTTCAACGCATTTTAATGGATTTTAATGCATTTCTAACGTATTTTATCGTATTTCAACGCATTCTAACGTTTTAAGGTATTTTATCGTATTTCAACGCATTTTAATGCATTTTTAACGTATTTTATCGTATTTCAACGCATTTCAACGCATTTTAATGCATTTTTAACGTATTTTATCGTATTTCAACGCATTTCAACGCATTTTAATGCATTTTTAACGTATTTTATCGTATTTCAACGCATTTTAATGGATTTTAATGCATTTTTAACGTATTTTATCGTATTTCAACGCATTTTAATGCATTTTTAAGGTATTTTATCGTATTTCAACACATTTTAATGCATTTTAATGCATTTTTAACGTATTTTATCGTATTTCAACGCATTTTAATGCATTTTTAACGTATTTTATCGTATTTCAACGCATTTTAATGCATTTTAATGCATTTTTAACGTATTTTATCGTATTTCAACGCATTTTAATGCATTTTAATGCATTTTTAACGTATTTTATCGTATTTCAACGCATTTTAATGCATTTTTAAGGTATTTTATCGTTTTTCAACACATTTTAATGCATTTTAATGCATTTTTAACGTATTTTATCGTATTTCAACGCATTTCAACGCATTTTAATGCATTTTTAACGTATTTTATCGTATTTCAACGCATTTCAACGCATTTTAATGCATTTTTAACGTATTTTATCGTATTTCAACGCATTTTAATGGATTTTAATGCATTTTTAACGTATTTTATCGTATTTCAACGCATTTTAATGCATTTTTAAGGTATTTTATCGTATTTCAACACATTTTAATGCATTTTAATGCATTTTTAACGTATTTTATCGTATTTCAACGCATTTTAATGCATTTTTAACGTATTTTATCGTATTTCAACGCATTTTAATGCATTTTAATGCATTTTTAACGTATTTTATCGTATTTCAACGCATTTTAATGCATTTTAATGCATTTTTAACGTATTTTATCGTATTTCAACGCATTTTAATGCATTTTAATGCATTTTTAACGTATTTTATCGTATTTCAACGCATTTTAATGGATTTTAATGCATTTTTAACGTATTTTATCGTATTTCAACGCATTTTAATGCATTTTTAAGGTATTTTATCGTATTTCAACACATTTTAATGCATTTTAATGCATTTTTAACGTATTTTATCGTATTTCAACGCATTTTAATGCATTTTTAACGTATTTTATCGTATTTCAACGCATTTTAATGCATTTTAATGCATTTTTAACGTATTTTATCGTATTTTAACGCATTTTAATGCATTTTAATGCATTTTTAACGTATTTTATCGTATTTCAACGCATTTTAATAATAATAATAATCTTTATTATGTCTATCAGGTACAAAACAAGTCTGTCAGTACATAATCAGGTACATAACAATTAGTAGACATAAATGGCGAGGTTCAGCGTTTTACACTGTTTTACAACCTAACCTAACTATAATATAATACCTAACTATAATATAATGTATAATATAACCATAATATAATAACCTATCATGTAAGAACTATCATATAAAATAATACCTAAATGCCTAATGCCTAGTACTGTAAATAGAATACCTTTATAATGGGCCACAAGTCCCAATGTATTTCGCGACCGCCAATTTGAAAGATGAAAGGGAGGTAAGAGAACGGATGCTACTTGGAAGTGAGTTGTAGTAATGCGGAGCTGAGTAGGAAAAGGAGGATTTGAATTTGGTAGTGCGATGATGAGGGATGACAAGGATTCGGCGAAAGCGAGTCGAGATATTGGAGGTAGGATTAATGTCTTGATAGGTATTAAGAAGTGATCGCAGATATAGCGGAGCACCATGCAATAAGGTTTTATGAGTAATACAGCATAAGTGTAATACCCAGCGTTGATTGGGTGTGAGCCATCCAGACCTACGACGAGCTTCTGATATATGATCATGCTTTCGAAGATTATATGAGAAACGAAGACAGGCATTATATACTGACTCAATACGTCTCTGAGAAGCTCCAGAAATACATGGTGCATACACTATGTCTGCGTAGTCCAGTATAGGCAACACAAGAGTCCGTGTAAGATGGAGCTTACAGGAAGTGGTGAGAATGTGCCTGTAAGGGTGCAGTAAACGTAAGCGCAAGTACGCAGTCTGACAGATTTTAGATACGTGTTCCGAAAACTGCCAGGTGGTATCAAGCAGCATTCCAAGCGATTTGAGAGGTGAAGTGTATGGTATAGAATGTTGTCCAATGTGTATGTCAATGCGAGGAATGGATGTAAGTAATAGAGGATTTCCAATAAGCATGTAACACGATTTTTGCGGGTTCAACACTAATCCATGCTTAATGGACCATTCAGAGATGGAAACAAGATCCTGTGTAATTTCGGAGCAAACACGATCAACTTCCGCAGATTTGAACGAACGCACTAGCTGAGTATCATCAGCATACATATACCCGTGGCAAAAAGTGATACTGTCAAGAAGATCAGCTACATAGATATTAAATAGCAAAGGGCCAAGTACCGACCCTTGAGGTACTCCTCGAGTGACACTGCGATAACCCGAGAAAGCAGGCGAGGGAACTGCCTGAAAGACTCTTTGCAATCTGTTCTATTTTTTTTTTTTTTTTTTTTTTGTATTTGTTGTATTTGTATTTTTGTATTTGTATTTGTATTTTTGTTTTTTTGTATTTGTATTTGTATTTGTATTGTATTTTTGTATTTGTATTTTTGTAATTGTAAAAAAAATTTAATGCATTTTAATGCATTTTTAACGTATTTTATCGTATTTCAACGCATTTTAATGCATTTTTAAGGTATTTTATCGTTTTTCAACACATTTTAATGCATTTTAATGCATTTTTAACGTATTTTATCGTATTTCAACGCATTTTAATGCATTTTAATGCATTTTTAACGTATTTTATCGTATTTCAACGCATTTTAATGCATTTTTAAGGTATTTTATCGTATTTCAACGCATTTTAATGCATTTTAATGCATTTTTAACGTATTTTATCGTATTTCAACGCATTTTAATGGATTTTAATGCATTTTTAACGTATTTTATCGTATTTCAACGCATTTTAATGCATTTTTAAGGTATTTTATCGTATTTCAACACATTTTAATGCATTTTAATGCATTTTTAACGTATTTTATCGTATTTCAACGCATTTTAATGCATTTTTAACGTATTTTATCGTATTTCAACGCATTTTAATGCATTTTAATGCATTTTTAACGTATTTTATCGTATTTTAACGCATTTTAATGCATTTTAATGCATTTTTAACGTATTTTATCGTATTTCAACGCATTTTAATGCATTTTAATGCATTTTTAACGTATTTTATCGTATTTCAACGCATTTTAATGCATTTTTAAGGTATTTTATCGTTTTTCAACACATTTTAATGCATTTTAATGCATTTTTAACGTATTTTATCGTATTTCAACGCATTTTAATGCATTTTAATGCATTTTTAACGTATTTTATCGTATTTCAACGCATTTTAATGCATTTTTAACGTATTTTATCGTATTTCAACGCATTTTAATGCATTTTTAACGTATTTTATCGTATTTCAACGCATTTTAATGCATTTTAATGCATTTTTAACGTATTTTATCGTATTTCAACGCATTTTAATGCATTTTAATGCATTTTTAACGTATTTTATCGTATTTCAACGCATTTTAATGCATTTTAATGCATTTTTAACGTTTTTTATCGTATTTCAACGCATTTTAATGCATTTTAATGCATTTTTAACGTATTTTATCGTATTTCAACGCATTTTAATGCATTTTTAAGGTATTTTATCGTATTTCAACACATTTTAATGCATTTTAATGCATTTTTAACGTATTTTATCGTATTTCAACGCATTTTAATGCATTTTAATGCATTTTTAACGTATTTTATCGTATTTCAACGCATTTTAATGGATTTTAGTGCTAATTTCAGTTTCTTTAATTTTTTTGGCTAGTATAGTAGTTTTTCTGCTAGTATAGTAGTTTTTGCCTAATATAGTAGTTTTTTTGCTAGTATAGTAGTTTTTCTGCTGGTATAGTAGTTTTTGTGGGTAGTATAGTAGTTTTTTTGCTAGTATAGTAGTTTTTTTTGGGTAGTATAGTAGTTTTTTGGGTACTATAGTAGTTTTTTTGGCTAGTATAGTAGTTTTTTTGGCTAGTACAGTAGTTTTTTGGCTAGTATAGTAGTTCTTTTTACTAGCAGAAAAAACTACTATACTAGCCAAAAAAACTACTATACTAGCCAAAAAAACTACTATACTAGCCAAAAAAACTACTATAGTACCCAAAAAACTACTATACTACCCAAAAAAACTACTATACTAGCAAAAAAACTACTATACTACCCACAAAAACTACTATACCAGCAGAAAAACTACTATACTAGCAAAAAAACTACTATATTAGGCAAAAACTACTATACTAGCAGAAAAACTACTATACTAGCCAAAAAAACTACTATACTAGCCAAAAAAACTACTATACTAGCCAAAAAAACTACTATACTAGCAGAAAAACTACTATACTAGCCAAAAAAACTACTATACTAGCAGAAAAACTACTATACTAGCCAAAAAAACTACTATACTAGCCAAAAAAACTACTATACTAGCAGAAAAACTACTATACTAGCAGAAAAACTACTATACTAGCCAAAAAAATTAACGAAACTGAAATTAGCACTAAAATCCATTAAAATGCGTTGAAATACATTAAAATACGTTAAAAATGCATTAAAATCCATTAAAATGCGATGAAATACGATAAAATACGTTAGAAATTCATTAAAATCACTTAAAATGCGTTGAAATACGATAAAATACGTTAAAAATGCATTAAAATGCATTAAAATGCGTTGAAATACGATAAAATACGTTAAAAATGCATTAAAATGCATTAAAATGCGTTGAAATACGATAAAATACGTTAAAAATGCATTAAAATGCGTTGAAATACGATAAAATACGTAAAAAATGCATTAAAATGCGTTGAAATACGATAAAATACGTTAAAAATGCATTAAAATCCATTAAAATGCGTTGAAATACGATAAAATACGTTAAAAATGCATTAAAATCCATTAAAATGCGTTGAAATACGATAAAATACGTTAAAAATGCATTAAAATGCATTAAAATGCGTTGAAATACGATAAAATACGTTAAAAATGCATTAAAATCCATTAAAATGCGTTGAAATACGATAAAATACGTTAAAAATGCATTAAAATCCATTAAAATGCGTTGAAATACGATAAAATACGTTAAAAATGCATTAAAATCCATTAAAATGCGTTGAAATACGATAAAATACGTTAAAAATACATTAAAATGCATTAAAATGCGTTTAAATCCGATAAAATAGTATGTACAACGAGTATATAATACGTATATAATATATATATATATATTACGTATATAGTGTATATAATACGTATATAGTACGTACATAGTATATATAATAGGCATATAGTACGTATGTTACATATATAGTATATATATAGTATATATAATACGTATAGAGTACGTATGTTACATATATAGTACGTATATAGTATATATAACACGTATATAATACATATATAGTATATATAATAGGCATATAGTACGTATGTTACATATATAGTATGTATATAGTATATATAATACGTATATAGTACGTATGTTACATATTTAGTACGTATATAGTATATATAATACGTATATAGTACGTATGTAGTATACATAATAGGTATATAGTACGTATGTTGCATATATAGTACGTATGTAGTATACATAATAGGTATATAGTACGTATGTTGCATATATAGTATGTATATAGTATATATAATAGGTATATAGTTCGTATGTTGTATATGCGCTATAGTGCACGACAATACGTATTATGAATGCGTTATAAGGTGTGAAAATATGTTAAAATACGTCAATAGTGCATGAAAGTGAATTAAAGTGCGTTAAGAATGCGTTTAAATACGTTAAAATTCATTTACATGCGTTAAAATGCGACGAAAATGCATTAAAATGCGTTTACATACGTTAAAGTACCTCCAGAATGCGTTTAAATGTGTTAAAGTGCGTTGAAAGCGCGTTAAAAATGAGTTGAAATGCGTCGCAGATGTGTTAAAATCTGTTAAAATGCGTCGAAAATTCGTGGAAAATGCGTTGAAAATGAATTGAAATGAGTTAAAACGGGTCGAAAATGCGTTGATAATGAGTTAAAATGTGTCGAAAATGCGTTGAAAATGCTATAAATTCTGTTAAAATGCGTCGAAAATTCATCGAAAATGCGTTGACAATGATTTGAATGCGTTAAAATCTATTAAAATGCGTCGGAAATTACAGATCGATTACTGACGTCCTACACGGATGTAAATTGACGACGTGGTGAATTAGTGTAGCGATTACAGATTGGTTACCGACGTCTTACACCGATGCAAATTGAGAACTGGGATAATCAGTCTATCGATTACAAATTGGTTACCGACGTCTTACACCGATGCAAATTGAGAATGGTGATAATCAGTCTAGCGATTGCAGATTCGTTACCGATATTCTACACGAACGTAAATTGAGAATTGTGATAATCAGTCTAGCGATTACAGATTGGTTACCGATATTCTACACGAATGTAAATTGAGAATGGTGATAATCAGTCTAGCGATTGCAGATTCGTTACCGATGTTCTACACGATGTAAATTGAGAACAGTGATAATCAGTCTACTGATTACCGACGGAATACCAAAATGTTTAATTGAACATACAATTTTTAATACGTTAAAATATATTGAAAATGCATTAGAACATTAAAAATTGTATAAAAATGCTTTAAAATTGATTAGAACGTTTAGAAATGCATTAAAATGTGTTGGAATAGGTTAGAACACGTTAAAAATGTATTGAAATGCGTTAAAATAGGTTAAAATTCTTTAAATTGCATTAAAGTGAGTTGAAATGTTCTAGAATATTTTAAAATGCTTTGAAATGTGTTAAAATAGGATAGGATATGTTAAAAATGCATTAAAATGCGTTAAAATTCGTTAGGATAGGTTAAGAATGCGTTATAATGCCCGTAAATATGTTGAAATCCGTTATGAATGCATTACAATGCGTTAAAATGTGCTTAAATACGTTAAAACTGTTTTAAAATGCATTAAAATACTTTAAAAGGTTTTAAAATATGTTAAAATGCGATGAAATACGTTGAGAATGATTTAAAACAACTTAAAACGCAACAAATTTCGTAGGGCAAATATTCATATATATATGTATACGTAGGTATATTTTAATAATACGAATATACACAGCACCATCATCTTTTACCTTGTACTGTTAATTCTTAGACCGGACGCTGCTGAAATGTAGAGTGCGCTATAATATTGTTATAATTTTGTTCTTTATCGATAATTCAGTTTTATAGGCATGAAACCCGTAAGACGTTGGATCTACCCTATACCTCGTCTCTGTTTTGGTATTGTAAATACTACATTTGACTGAAACACAGGAATGTAAAAAATAATTCGTTTATTCCTCCTGTTTGGCAATTACAGAAACAGTTACATAGATGATTTATTGAAAACTTGTGGACAATCCATGGGAAGTAATCACGCAACATGCAACGCGCCCGCACGTATAACACAGACATATAGAGTATACAGGTACACAACGGCGCTTAATACTAATATGGATTTAATTACGTTATAATTTGAGAGAATCGAAAGTCCGATCTAAGGGAAAGATATTTCTTGGTTCGTCTGTAATTACAAATAATTATATTATATATAAGTTTGTGCGTCCAATCAAAATTATCCGAGGAATAATTTCATGTCCTAATAAAAAGATGTTCATGAAAACATGGGTATATGAAAATGAAATGTTCATTCCCTTTGACGTTAATTCTGATTTTAAGAAGTATACCAGATAATTCAAGTACATTTTGTGGTCCGTATCTTCTAAGCACAATAGCGTACTCTCCGGAGGGGGCAATCATCGAGTCGTGGTGATAAAAAACAACGCGATATTTATGCTAATGGAAAATTCTGATCCTTAAAGAACATATTGCGTTCAGGTGTGCTGGTTTCGCAAATTATTGCCGTTCTGCTCGAATAACGTGGGTTGGCCGAACGTTACCGTCGTCGCTGGATTATCTAGTTGATTCGCCGTCTGCACGTTTTGAGCTTCGCAAGTCTCTTTAGACGTGACTACCGTTGTTTGAACTTCTAGAACAGATAATTCAACAGGATTATGACGGTCCAATGTTTAAAATCTTCGTGTTCTATCCCTGGTTACACCTACATCAATCAAACAAATCACAGTAAACAAATAATATTGGGTAAATGTAATAAGTTGCAAGTAGATTAATAAGGATTACTAATTTATGTTAGCAATAATTTACATCGAATGTTGAGGGTATTTGAAACAGATTTCTATAAATATAAACATCTTTATATTTGACAACGAGAGGGGTATTAGACTTAATACCGCAATAACGATTTAATCACGCAATTTTTACGCATTATCGCGCAGTCTGTGACTTCACGAAAATATTCTTACGGGGTATCTACATTAGTCAATGTAGGTACATTATCTGTATTATTCAATGTAGGTAAATTATCTGCATTAGTTAATGTAGGTACATTACCTACATTAGTCATTACCTACACTACCAGCATTAGTTGATACCTATATTACCTGCGTCAGTTGTTACCTACGTTACCTACATTAGTTGTTACCTACATTACCCACATTAGTCGTTACCTCCATCGGTGCCTCCATTACCTACATTAGTATCAGGTTAAAATATTCTCGTGAGGTTATAGACTGTGTAATAATGCAAGAAAATTACGTGATTAAGTTGTCTTTGACTAATGTAGAAACCAGATAAGAATATTTTCACAAGGTTACAGACTAAGTGATAATGCGTGAAAATTGCGTGATTCTTACATTGAACTTTGTTTGTTTCAGAATAAATTTTCTTGGATTTAGAATGACACAAAGGATTTGAAATTCCTGGTAGAAATTCCTGGTTTAAATTCCTGGAATAGAGATGTAAAAGCCTATATCCTTCGATATGCACGACGTTAAACACTGAGGATATTGCGGCGGACCTACCCGACTTCTCGGCTTGGTGGATCGACGCTGTGTCGGGAAATTGAACGTGCTTCCTGGGGTGCTGACCCGCGGTCGGGCTTCTATCCGGAGCGAGGAGATTCTGTTGGGCGATCGTCGGGCTCCGGGTCGGCGTCGCCGTGGTTTTCGTCTCGTTGTTCGTCGGCGTTCGGCGGGAACTGAGACACGACGTTGCGGTCGTCGTAGTCGGAACAGCATATCTCACGACTGGCACCTTTAAGAGAGATTTCATGAGATCCGTTTCAGAGTATCGCCTTCCGCTAGAAGAACTCTCGTCCAA
Organism: Hedychridium roseum; assembly: GCA_963989215.1. Taxonomy (NCBI): domain Eukaryota; kingdom Metazoa; phylum Arthropoda; class Insecta; order Hymenoptera; family Chrysididae; genus Hedychridium; species Hedychridium roseum. The sequence continues at coordinate 7,547,214 of OZ022310.1, read as the reverse complement.
TTCAAACGTTCTGTCTACTCGGGAAAAGAATTCATTCAAATAATCTCAGGAAAGGAGAATAGTAGGGATTTTCAACGTAACAGTTTTTCAAATTCAAAAATTTGATGCTGTTGAATCGTTATAACGGGTTTGTCGGTTTGAATGCAACTTCTGTTTGGTGGATAACTACAAATATGGTACCTGAGGTAAGTTCTGTGAAAAGTCAAAAGTAATACACAAAGTCTGACATTGACATAGGATGTACCGACGTTGGTGGGGTAGGAACATAATTACGGAACGGCAGTTAAGAGTTCGATGAAGGGATTCGGTCGCGTGAATGAAACTGCTCCCCGAGCGGACAGAGGCATAAATAAATTCGATTGCTCCTTCGGAATCATCTTCTCCTGCCATCGATCGTTTAATGAACAGATCGGGCGTTGTGATGGCGTCGACTAGTCTCTCTGGCCAAATAACTACGTGCCGTTCATTGGCATAGAAATCGACAGCGATACTACCCGCGTCCGGATCTTCGTACTGTCGACAATGAGGCTGCGTTCAATTAGTCGCGGATGACTAATTTCCGATCCCTAAACTTCACCGAACAGATAACGCGGTGAACGTAACGTTTGCGTTAGACGCATCTGTAAAGCGCACTGTACATCGTTAACAGACCGTGACCCTGTGTAATCGATTTTGCGGTTGATTACACCGGACGGAACCCTCATGAGCTTGCCGGAATTTGGGGTCTGGGATATTATCGATTTCTGCAAAAGTTTGATCAATGGCCAGCTTGTTGATTTCCCAATATGGGTTCTCTGCCTTTTTCCCGGTTGCAAGAATTCAAATATACATCCGGAAGTAACGTTCAAACAGAGGATATTAACCAAATAAAATATGAGTGTAATGGATTGTTTGCCTCAAACTGCCAAATATTTCTCCATTAGTTCAGTTGTACGTGTTTCCATGCAATCCTAGAGGCGGAGTGAAATGATTTCTGCAATTTCAGATGTCATTGTGACAGGGGCGAAATTCCGGTATCACGTAAATTGAAAGTTCGTGATAGAATTTTGCGCGCGGCATCGTAATATCAGCGAGATATCGTGATGAGGGGCGACAGAGGTCGGTGAAGGGGCAAGGCGTGTCAGGAAAAGGGAAGCTTACGGATCATCGAACGTTCTGTCACGTCCGATCGAGTCCATTTTTTCTACTTTTCTGATGATCCTCTTTTTATGTCGTCATCATAAAATTCAAAGATTATAGCAGGTAAGCTTTAAGTCTGTTACTTGAAAATTTCACTTACTTCGACAACATAACACACACAAAGTTAAGGGAAAACGTTATTTTCTGATAGGAAAAACATAAGAAAATATTGAAAACAGCGCTGAGCTGTGAGATGGTTCCACGTAATTACTTGGAGCATCGGCAAAAAAAAGTTGCTCGTCCTGGTACCTTTATAAAATAAGTCGAGGGAAAGTCACGCCCACGGGTCATACAACTATCGAGTTTCTTTTTCGTTTAGTTTCCGCATATCTAGCAACTCATCTGTCAAGATGTACCGCGAATACCGACATCGACCGGCGTTGTTTTGACCGTTATTATTTCGCGCAACACTATCCCTGAAAATGGAATATTTTGACTGGCTGATGTCACTGGTGAAGGATTATTAATGGTTCTCGTCCATCGGTCATAGTTCCATACTCCAGCTTGCGAAGAAGTTTGGTCCATCATATTCTCCGAGATATCCATCAATGCACTCCTATGTGCAGGATCGAAGTGAAAATAAATATCCTACCCCACTACATCTTGGACCGTTTGGATTTTCAAAGATTTGTAGCACTGTATTTTCGTAACGTCAGGAAATCAAGTTTTCAAGTCGATTGAAATTCGTTCCATCGTGTACGGCGAGTAAAACCATAGGAGAGCGACGCAAAAGGTACACTTAACTTTTCTTCCCTTGTCCCGCTCCTCTTTTCGCTGAGACACTCTCAGAATACTGACCCTGTACTCGCAGTCGTCCGCTGCGGTGCCGCGACCGGCCAAGTATTCCTGGTACTGCGAGATCACGCACAGAAGAGAATACACCTACGTCAGAAAGATCCATGTGACAAGCCCACGCCGAAATGCAAGGAAATAGCATGCAAGTTTCTCAAAGATTCGAAGCAAGTTCTCATCTATTGCCCGTCAGATCTAAATAAAATCTATCCGACCTGAAAGGAATTTCCTCTTCGCCAAACGAGATTGACCTGCGCGGAAAAACGTTGCAATAAAAAGGACTCATGAAAATGTTCGTTATTCATGTTTCTGCATCGACTAAGAGGAGAATTTTCCTTAACTACGTATCGAGCAACTTTGACCGACAAAGTGCAATTTCCTCGTTCCTTCCAGCTCGGTGAGCAAGTCTGTATCGTGCATCTTTTTCCATCATGGAATTATTGAGAGACGGCCAAGATGACGAAGGAATCGGTCGATGGGGGACTGTCTTCTCGGACACGTTTATGCATTCATCTCCACGGAGTTATTCATATTTTCCGGGTTGGGGAGTCACGCACGGCTCATGTCATCGATCGTCCAATACTTACGTTCAGACAGATGAGGAAAAAGTTGACGGTGTAGACCATCGCTGTTATGGGGTTGAAACGGAGCTGCAACAGAACGGAGAGAGGGGGTGTTGATGCAGGAGTTTTGTCGGGCAATGAGCGAAATCTGCTACTGCTGCTTTGCTAACGTGTTGCATGCGCTGTTACAGTTGTAGCCAGCCAGGCGGATTGCGACGGCCGGCTTTGTTCGCCAAGCGACGAGTTTCCGCGCGGTGAAAGCCCGTTGCCGGTATCGCAGCTACATTCAACCGTTATTCGCCTCACCCCAAACTGGCCAACACTCGCCCTTTGTAAATGCTCATACAAAAACCAAAAAGCCTATTTTCGGAAACAGTTACCAGAAGTGAATAACTATGGTTGAACAAAACATTGAAAGAATTGTATTTCACATTTTAGGTATAAATCAAAGTCATAGAAATTTGAGAAAATATTCCTACGGTTTCACAAGTAGTTAATAAATGCGATACGATACGTTAATAGAACAGTTTTCAAGAAAAATTATATTAATCTACGGAATTTCGCGTAGTCTAACTTTAATCATACGAAAATCAGTGACATGTTCCAGCTGCTAATTCAGTAAACTACTGGAAGGTCGACCAAAATATTTTCTGAACGGTATCTGTTCCATACTGATTCTTCGTCAAGAATCTTCCGGGAGTATGAAATAGGTTCCTGGGGAATTAGTAACTGGGATTTGACGGTCGATCCTCAACTGCGGAGTACGCGACGCGAAAACAAAGTAAATATGTGCGATGCCGACGAGGGGAGGGGGGGGGGGAAGTTTGGCGTGGGGTGAGTCGGTGTATCGATTTTAGGTAATTGTTCGACCGGAAAACTTCTTCCGCTTCAGTGGGCTTAAACATCCGCGCGACCAAGACAGAATGGCATCTGGCCGGTGGGTCGATACTAATGAAAGAACTTGTAGATGCACTCATGTGCTCGCCGATGCACTTTATCTCTCGCGTGGAAAGTGTAACCGAGTGGAGACTCAGTGCAATGTGTCGGAGCTGATAGTAAAACTATTTCAAACGTCAGCGATAGTTAAGGTACCACCAATTACGTTTACCACATCTCGCGAGCCGCAAAGTAAATAGTTCTGCCTCTTTTTATTTAGTTCGAATGAAACATTTGAAATTGAAGTTATTCCAGTCAAGTGAACTCAATCACTAATTGTTGACAGACCTTGGCAGTTTTCGTACAGCTATGCCGTGATTAAATTCAGAATTTTACGATGCAGAAGGTATAGCAGATCCATCGACTGGTGATTATCGCCGATTTGCATATAAATGTATATATGCAGTTGTACACTCGGCTATTGATAATCAATAACAAGAGTGGTATACTTAATTTAACGAAGTACAATACTTTCGAAATGTCGCAATAATTCTACCGTCGGTAATACTACTTCTGTTTCTGTTTTGCTGTACTCCCCATTTGTTCCCAATAAAATTAGCTTTTTGATTTATATTATCGGCAACGAAATTCACATGATTTTTTAATGAGTTTCTATTGGAAATTCCGTGTAAATGAATTCATCCAATATCGCCGGTGATCTTATTCATGATATTTCACATATCGCTATTGTGCTGACGAATATCCGGCAACACGTGGGGGGAAGTGAGAGGAGGTCCGCAGGATGCCATGACACTTCAGGAATTTCCGTTATTGCCGGAAAACACTACGAAATAGAAGTACCGTGCTGGAGGAAATTGAATGACGCTTTGTGCGTTCAGCAAAAAAAGCCCTGTGCGCGGAAATATCTGCGGAACGAAACGGAAGTTCCGCCACAAACGTTTCTAGTTTCCAAGGCTTCGCGATTGCACGTGTTAATTGCAGAATCATACTTCGCAGGCGAACATAACACTACTAATTTTTGTCAAAAATCTGTCTTACCAATTAAAGACTTACGAACTGAGTTAATCGCTGGTCCACATGAAACTAACGTGAAACTAAATGTCAAAATTGTACACAATGGTAAAAGTTCGTTGAGAATGACGAATTTTCGAAAAGTAGGACAAACAATGAATTCCACAATTTCGTACGAGTTGTATTATTCATGGCTGTACTTTTTTCGCGGAAGAAGGTGGCATGCTGTCGCTTTTTGCCCCGTATCTCCTTAACGTCAGGATAAGAACGATGCCGCCCTTCTGACGCGTTTGATGATGAAAAAAGAAAGCTGGCACGTTACCGGCAAGGCCATTAACGAATATTGCACGTACGGACAAGCCGGGTGCCTCGCTATTCCCATTTCGGGATACGCCCTACACCTGGTCTCGGCATTCCACCTTTTTTGCTCATTCACGTAGGAACGTTTAATGCAACGGCGCTTCGGTTGTCCCGAGGAAAAAGCTTATACGACGTCCACGTCCGTCGTTTATGAGCGAAACCACGAGTATCCGGTAAACACGAACGAGGCGGTATTTTGCCAATCAATCGGATATTTCGGTCGAATTAACGTAACGCCACTATGGTTCCCGCGTCACTCTGTGGTACTCTTCGATTATCCCATGTCCTCGACACGTCCATCGTTTAAAGCTTTCATTTATATTCATGCGAAACCCATTTACCTCGAGCCAACTTTTATCTGTCATATGACATTTAAAAATGTTTCGTCGATGACCCTTGAAATGCTCGTCGAGTATTTGCAAAGCCTGAAAAAACTGCTGTCAATCGCTTATTTATACGGGACACCGGCGGTATTTTCGCAGAGATTCGTTTTGATACTCACTCGCGGTAGGTTTCGGATCGACCGTCATGAATAGGGAACATTTTGCTATGTAAGAATTTCGATGAGTTTGTAATTTTTTAAAGTGTTTATACGCACGTATACACGGGAATATCTAGGCCGACGAGCACCGGAACCGACGTGTATTCATAATAAGAACGGCAGGAGGGGTTGTTGCCGTTGAATATTTATGAAATCGCGTAGGGACCGTTCGGTGCGGCGACAGGCGGAATTTCAAAAGCTCCTTTACATGTTCCGTACTTTCATCGGGAAGTCGGATACTTGGCACGTGCATCTACGCATCCGGATGAATTTGACCGACGCCTCAAGTGCCGAAACAAGCCGGGTCGAGTCGGACGGCCGACGTGTCTTGCGTTCGAATGACTCTTTCAAACAACCCCGCAAATTTTCGCCAACGAGGGCCGCCCCCTCCGCGCCGACGTGCCCCCAAGATAACAACAACGGAAAGGGTGTGTCCGGCCTAACACGCAGAGCCTCTGGTACATCTTGGGCCGTTGTTCCAATTTATTAAGCCTGCCTCGCTCGAAAGTTCTTCATCCCGGCAATTTCAAAACAGAAAGCCCCAACAAGTGAATCGTGTCGAATAACACGACTGAGTATTATGTTTCATTCAGACACTACTGGCCGAGTAATTCATTTGTATTTGGAATTGCTATTTTGCTGAGGTAATTACACTTTTCTCGAAGCCATTTACACACACTTATCTTCGTAATACAATCTCGGCAACAATCGCGGAAATATATTCGTAAACAGGGAGTTCGCAAAACTTTCCGGGGGGGGGGGGGGGAGAGAGGATCACGTTTATGATTGACGTTTTTTTTTCGCGTGAGTGGGTGGGATTAATGATCGCACGAGGAAGGAAGAACGTCGGAAGAAGCAAATGAAAAAGTTGTATAACGTTCCAACACGCGATCTTCGTGATGCAACTTTCATTATATCATCTTTAGAACTTGCTCACAAAACCTTGATAACACGACTATCTTCTTTGGTGTTTTACGATTATTCGTTTCTTAATCATCACTGATTTCCGTCAGTTGTATTTGTTAACGTATCGTCGGAGCAAATGAATAAGCCAGTCGTTCAGATTCCTCTGATAGTAATATTTGATATCGAAAACGTGCCAAGAATTACAGGCTCTGGCTTAATGATAATCCATAAAACGACATACGAGTATCTGTATAATACGTCTAGGTATACCCTGACAAAAACTATGACACAACATTCTTTTCTTCGTACCTAGACCGGACAATAAATTTAACTTTAATGTTCTTCGCACGTAAAAGCGCGATATTGCATTAGCGACCCTTTTTATGCGATGAACATTCCGCCGGATTATCGTCCTTTAATGTTCTACCTTTTTTAAATGCAATGCGGGAAGGAAGCAATTCTTGGAGCAACGTAAACACTTACCCCGTCGGTGATAATCAGGTACATGAAGTGCGCCATGTCAACGGTGGTTGACGTAATTACCGCCAAGATCCATGGAACTAGGAAGACCCGTTGATCCTAAAAAATGATCGCTAAAACTTTATAAGCCGGATAGGAGTCAGCGTGAAACATTGACGCTATAAGGATTAAGGATCGGATAATTAATCCCCAGAAAAATAACGTAAGGGGATGAGAACGGATGAAACGGAAACACTGAGCTAGTAAAGAAAGGTATAGCTGTTAGATATTACTAAAAATATATAGCTGTATATAATACGTACAACTGGTCCAGTGGTAAACGTTATTAATTTCTGATTCTTCTCAGATTCGAGTTTAAAAATCATTCGCGCGAATTTTTAGTAAAAATTCATGACGAACAATTTGTTACGAATTGTTTATTACACTCGCTGGAGAAGTAGTACGAGTGTAACAGTATTGCGCTGGTTTCTGTTGTTTTTGAGGCCGGTGAAGACCACGGTTGCTTTGATGGAACACCTCTGGAGCTAAGTGCAGCTCGTTTATGGAGTTCAGGATGGAAGGAGTTGCCGATGGCGTCGCAGGGACGATCGTTATAATGTTTCGCTTGGGAATCGCTGGGAAGGCCGTAAAGTTCCGTGAACAATGCAGCCGTACAGCTACGGGGACTTGATCTGGATGCGGAACACGACGATAGCTTAGCCGTGCATTATTTAACATGTACCCGTTGCTAGAGCATAAAACTAGATTGCTTCGATAAGCAAGTGTTATGATCAAAATGTGACGATGAAATGTATGTTTAAAATTCATGCATACATAATTTTCAACAGGCCGGTATTTCAGAACTTTTCTATTCATAAAGATGAAGGAAACCTTTGCAAAGGATCGACTGTTACTTTTGATAGTTTACCGAGGTTGTATTATTTGCAAATCTGACTGTAATATTACAGGACAGCACAAAAGATCTTTTCATGCCTTTGCCACGAATGGAAGCTTTTGTGTTCGGCTGATAAAGTAATTTAAAGTTAGGCCTTCGTTCATCTGAAACTGCTCGCTGGGGGGTCTCGGGTTATAAACACAAAGACCTAATCGCATGACGGGCTTTTAGCTGGTCCCTTTGACTTTTTTAAAGTTCGCATTTATTGATTAACCGTGATACCTGTCATATGACAGAAATTATATTTCGAAAAATGACGAAAGATCGTGGTGGAAAATTGACATCAGCGAAATGTCGCAAAAATTGTTACATTTCCAGGCATTTCATCGAGGACCATAAAATATTTTATCGGTTATACAGCTCTGCACGAGTGAAGTATTTCGTGTTTTCAATTTTGAAACATGGGTCACGGTATCGTGTCTACATGGACGTTATATTTCGCAATTTATCCGACTTAATGTGACTGGCGCGAAAGCGTGCGTTATGAAAAGTTCGCTCTAAACCTGTGATTAATTATGTAAGCACCGTAACGAGATAACGAATGGGCCGTAGTTTACGTTCAACGTTTGTGGAATGGCAAAAGGGCTTTAAGTAGCTGCCGCCAGCATTTCCTCTGCGTGTTTTCCCCTCCATGAATTTAAAGATTCCGAGGTCTTTTTAGTAGCCGGGAGGATATATACAATGGCGTTCGTACAATCGTAAAGATTTTTCCACCAGGCGTTTAAGGTTTCGTGGCATTGTAATGCAATTCGAATGGATGGAAGTGAGTTGCGCAAATGTTCGGCCAGCGGGTTTCACACAGCCATGGCGCACTATTCAGGAGTAACTTGCACGTTTTATCTCGTGCCAATAAAGCGGCAAGTGGAACGACGGCCCAAGATTTCTCCGGAAATCGTACAAGCCCTTTCGATTCCTCGCTTTACGCGTCATTCAGTCCTCTCCAGTCGAAGACGATCGATAAAGTAGGGATTCCTAATTATCCTACGAGCTATTTTCGTCGTTTCCCTGAAATCCTGGACTGGACGATGCTGAATTTTTGATGGATGTATCAGAGGTTCGTTCTCGGGGACAAAAACTACCGTCCCACTAAATCGGAAGCAGGGAAGAAAATGTTTCGCAGACGTTGCTATGGTTATTCATGGATGATCGCCGGTGGGTTAGATGCGGCCGTCCTATATTCTTTCCAATGATTAATGGACGGAGGAATCAACGAAAAAGTCGGACGTGCCACCCTCAGCTGTATTTACTTACAGGAATTCCGCGAAATTCGACGGCGTAGTAACTGATGATACCCTAACTGATGACTCAGTTTCACCTTTGTTCTTTAGAAATTCGCAGAATAAATACAGGCCAACAGCTTCCTATTTTTTCCATCCCTGTTTCCTGACGAAAATTATTCACCTAATGGTAAACATAAACCGTTGATAATTTTACTTCGGGAAAAGTTCTATAACTCGTTTCTACCTCGAAGTAGTTCGGACACTGCAAGAATGGCAGTCGTTTGAAAAGTATCACTTCTATGTACTGTTATGTAGCTCACGAAAGGATAGATATGTTGGGACAAGTCCAAGGAGAAAAGGATGAAGAGCGGGTTCTATTATTATGACACTTCGTAAAAGTATAGCGATACAAAAGGAACCTGCAGTATATAAGAGTGACGTACAGTATAAATCGAGCACAGGGTGTTTCACCCCTTTCAAACTACCTCTCGCCCTCGTCTTCTTAAGCGGAAAATAGGAACACTCTGGAAATGATTGATTTTAAACTCAATTGAGTACTTTTCCGGGAGTTGCGTGATTTATCGTTCACTGCGTTACAAGCTTGTTATCTGCACAGAGATCGATAGTTCTCGTAGTTGGGGGTAGAATATGTGTCTCAAGTTTAGTGTTTACCTACTGCACAACGTTCGGAACTTGTCAACTACACGAATAGGCGGACAAAACTGCTGAGATTATTCTCTTCGAAGAGTGGAATGTCCGATACATTTACTTATTTGTAGTAGAAACTTTGTTCATTGTGTGTAAACGAGATAATAAATCGACCTGTAGAAGAGGCATAGCACTATGAAATATTTTAATTAAATTCAGAAATATTAACTTGACGTGCCATGATCCAAATTGTTTCGACGTCATGTCATTAAAACAAACGTAGAAGTTGTTTAAAATGCAATTATAATTCGCGTAGGATCCCAGAAGTTTTGACGAATCAACGTCATAAACGGAATTAGAAATGAAGGTAGGAGCCTTAAACGAAATGTCGAAGTTTCGAAACAAGTAGCACACATTCTAGGCTGCAAAGTTTAGCTTTCTGTATCGATCTGCCGAGAGTGATACTGGAAATTGGAATGTATTCACGCGGGGGACTCTCTCTTACTCGGGATAAACCAACCCCGCCACCGATACGAGGGCGATAAGATGGTAATTACAAGGGTTAAAGGATTACTCGTGCCTGCGAAAGCTGATCTTAGAGCGAAGCCTCGGTCCTACGAGGAATTGTCATTTTAACAAGAACCTACGAATCCCTCGTAATTGTGAGAAAACACCGCCAAGACGCGACGACACGCCGACAAACGTTTCCTAAGAGATATTACTCTGTAAATACGTTCCATCAAAGTTCGTCCCGGTTTACGGAAATGAAAAGCTCTCCTCTTTTTATTTCCTTCTCAAGGCTTATTTTTATTACGAGACCACATGGTTCAGCTTATGGCGGCTCGGGCCAGTTACGACGGGGAAAATATGGAGTTGGACTTCCTCGCCCGACACTCCGGAGATGACCGGTTTAATAAAAAATTCCCTATGATCAAATACGCGCGTGCTTTGATCCAGTGTTCGCGGTAGGCGAGTTCGTTCCTTTTGACCTGGGGGACGGGGATCGCGGGTCTACCGAGTAAATCACAGCGAGGGTTCCTCTCGAGCGGTGGAATTAATCTTACCAACGTCTAACTACCCCTCTCCGCGAGGGCCGCCGTAAGTAAACGACCCACGAATGAGGTGTACTTTATGACAAATAGCGGCCCGTGCAATTGAAAGAGGGGGGTTGTTCATTAACGGGTTTAAGGGCGGAGCATTCCGCTCTGCCAACCGGAGATAGCAAAGAAAAAGGTGGGAAATGATGAATGACGGTTCAGGACCTTACCATTGTAAAAGCAAAAATTAAATTACAGAAACGACTTTACCTGAACTCGAAATATTTGTATTGTACGGTTAACATTTCGTATCTTTTTGTGAAATATCTGCCCATGATCTTTGAGCTTGGTAATTATCGGGCTCACACAAAGGATTTCGCTTTAGGCGCCGTGGCTGTGTATGATTTTCTCGTTGGAATGGATTACATCCTCGAGGTAATCCCCTTCAGTATGCGCTTGCAATTGCATTTGGTGCGAGGGTCTGTTGCACCCACTTGTTGAACTTAAACCCTCACAGCTCGACGACAATCGTACCAATTCCAATGAATTCATTTGTAATATAGCCCGTTGAATTATTTGCATTCCTCAGTTCTTGCAAAACTTACGGCTACGTTCAACACATTCGAAAGAAAATTCCTCGACGTAGGTAAAACGGAAGAATGAAATCGGGATATTTGATAAAGTAGGATTATCTTTTTCTCCCTTTCGGAAACTGCACTTAGCTTATGCAAGTGTATAAGTAGGAGTATTATATAGTTTCTTACTTAACATTGGTGATTCCTTACCTTGCATAAACCGTACAAAAGTAGAAGACTGCATACGACTCCGCAGCAGGAACACGCCAGCAACGTAACATGGAATCGCACGGTCGCTGAAAGCAATACGTTTCCCTCTGGTTACGTGACGCATCGTTCAAATCCCCGAGTGCATAGCCGACCTTCTATTCAGCCGCAAAACACTTTACCAATTCGTCCGTACTGTCGCCGGGCGGAACTTACGCGTGTCCTCCATTTATCATCCCGCTGATGTACGAGCTTGCGTTATACTCACTCGGCGATATGGTCTCTGGCTCCAGGAAACTCGCCGATTCCGGCAAGGAACGATTGCCAGACAGATATTCGCTTTCCGTCGAGAGGAACGTCCCGGTCACCAGCGCGGCCAAGCTGTAATAAATCTGCAAGGAAATCCCCAAGACAGTCAAAATATCGTCCCAAATATTTTCGTCTAAGGTTACATCAATTATCCCTTGCTACAGAACCAAAACAAATTCTCAAGGATTTTCAGCCACCGGAATATTCTCAGCTTATAGGATTTTCTCAATGTTATGATGAAATATTTGAATTGTACAACGGTTTTAAGTGTCGGCTATTTAATACGTTACATAATGGGTAATGAACCTGGAAGGACAGAGTTCCATGCGTCCTGCAAGTACGTGCCTGGATGTGTACATTGGGTAATTTAGGGAAATCAACTGGCGAATATGCGATGCACGTGTTTTCATTAGTTCAGTTAATTATCGTCGAAAGTTAACATAACAAACCCTTCTTAACCACCCTTTGCCGTTAGGTACACTATTCCCTGCTAATTATAAATTTCCTCGCGTGACGTTTGTATATAACGCATTAAAGCAACAAGACTTTAGTATAGCGGAGGAAAGTGGCGTACCTTATCTCGAATAGAAACGCTGAGCATTTCAGCTGAATGGGTTAAATATTTTCAAACGAAACAGTGGCCTAGAATAACAGTGCCATTCAGCGAGTCAACTGGCTTCCATTGGCGACGATTTACCTTGGCTGATATCGAAGAAAAATATTTCGCCAAGAGGAAAGGCGTTTCATTCGTTTAAAGAGATTTTTGGTTTTCATTACGTCAGTGCTTTCATTCTCGAGATGTCGGAGGAAAATTAATACCGCATTTCTTCGTTCAATTTTTTTATACCTCCCGGCGGTTGGTGACGAACGTGCCTGAAATCTGCTCGTTCATGTTTACGGTTTTCATCGTCGCTTATCGGTGCTTATAATATAAACGAAGATATTATCATCCTCGCACCGGGAGGAAACGAGGAATTTGGCCGATCGCATTTCGCGAATCCTTCAGCGTCAAACTTCCGGCCAGGAGATCCTTCAAGTACGGAATGGAGAACTCGGCGACAAAGTTACTCGCGAGCGGCATATGTGAACGTATTACACGCTAGAGTAGAAGCAGCCGACGGTGGATTTAACCGCACTCAAAAGGGAAATAAAGACCGCGGGCACCTCGAGTTCCTTGGCGAGAAAAAGCCTGAGGTTGGAAAAGATATGAAACAACGTAGCGCTGAGAAGGAGAATAAAAAGAAGGACATTATAACTGAGCTTGTGCTATGAACGCCCACAATACGACCTAATGGAGCGTTTTAATTCTGTATCGAGAAGAAGAATCATCGTCGTTAGGAGCGAGGCTTTTGTAACTGTGAACGAAAAAAATTTGGTGATTAGTGGAATAATACGGTCGTAGAAACAGAGGGTATTTCTTCGTTGCTCGAGGGGGTTGGAGGGGGGGGGGGGAGGAGGAGAAAGGTGTTTCAGTAGGGGCGCGTCATCCGTTTTTCGTTTCCCTCTTCCTCTTCTCGTCTGGCAAGAAACGATCGATCCCTCTGGCTCTGAGGTTATTGAAATTGCTTGCCGCCTCGCATATTGTCTCGTAGTACGTAACCTCGACGGCCTTGAACCAATTCCATGACACTGTTACTGCTCGACATGGCGTCGGGCTCCAATAAAAGGGCTCCAAAGGACTCGATCATCATCCTTCTAATGGCTCAACGACCGGCCCGAATGACGATTACGCGCGACAATCGATATTTTCCTATTGCCAGTTAACCAGGGGACTAACGAACTTCATCGAAATACAATTGCTATTGCACGACAGTTACACGTTAGAACGTTATAAAATTTAAACGACTCTACCGAAGGATGGTGTGACTTGTTCGAGGAATACGATGATTCCCTTCGAGCGTGCGTAGGTCCGGCAAAGTTTTTGACTTTCTCAGGCAGTGGGCAGAGCGGAAAGGATGAAGGTCGTTAAAAGGGGGATGAAAAATAGCAAGGGGCTTGAGAAAGCGATCCGCGGAGGATCGGTGAACTGCAGACAAATGGGATGAGAAGCGCGTCCGGAAAAATGAGAAGGGATCTCGACAACTGGCTTGACGAGGAACTCAAGTTCGGAGAGGCGAAATTCGATCAATCGAGAGACCGTCTCGTCGGCTAAGTCTCCGTCGATGCGTCGAAACGCGACGTTGAATGTCAAACGGCCGACGGTCGGGATCGAATGTCGAGTTGCTGCGTTTCATGGAATTTACGGCTATCTCTTGTGGCTTTGAAACGCGTCAAACAAAGAACTCAAGGATCAATTGTCCCCGATCGTTCGCCGATAGCACTTTATTCGCGTACGAATGGAAGGACGCGCAGCGAGTTACGGGGCCCTCTAAATTCTCATTTTGCCGAGTCTCCCTTCTAATCGAATCCCAGCAATCCCGGGGATTCGGAATTCCCGTTGCGCGGGAGGACCTTTCCAAGAGGTTTCTGCGGTACTGAACCCCTACAAGCCGCTCTGCGGCATCAAATACGCGATGAAGTTGACGAGCTTTCTCAATCCGTCCACTCTATTTCAAGTTAAATTCGGAACCTTGGCCCGCAGACACGAATTCCATTATTCTCCATCTGATTCCACCGCACCGGGGATTACGACGTGCCTAAAAGTTCATCTACCCGCGACAATCTAGAAGTCAATTACGTTATAACGTATAGCTTGATTGACGTTTTTCAATGTAAGCAGCAAGGACGATAACCTTGCACCTAACAATCTGTACAGTGAAATTTCTTCAGGCGTTTAAATACACTTACGCTACAAATGGACTAGGCAATAAGCTTGTTAACGTTTTTTTGTGCCACCATTTTCAAAATTTAAATTAGACATCCTCGGTTGCAGTATCATGCAGAATTATACAAAGAATTTTAAGAAGGGACGTTAGAGTTTTCTCACCGCTTGTTAGACACGATATTTTCATTACAGTAATGAGCGCTAACGCGTCAATACACTGTAATATGTACATTAGCCACGGTGAGAGTACTCTATTAGCCCTCTCATTAATGCGGCTGACTCTGATGCAGTAATTGCCAATCGACTGCGTAAGCATTGTTGGCAACGACGCTTTGTGATCGTAATGCAGTTAGTTAAAGTCAGGTCAGCTAGGGAATAACGAATGATGAGGGTGATTGTAAACACCTCAGCCTGTTGAACATTATTAAAAGCGATTAGTATTGTAGGTGCTATCGTGTATTACCTAATAATTTGTAGACATCATCCAATTCTACCGTTCGTCTTAGATTTTTGTGCAAAATCCTTCTCCCGTAGGGTAATCCATTTACAGCGGACGGTTCCAACGAAACCAGTTAGTTACTGTAATCCAGCCGCTGACGCATACAGAATATATACACGTAATCTCCGATAACAAACATTCCCTCCATGTGATCCACCATCACGTTTTCGAACCACCGAATCGAAACAATAGCTAATCTATTAACTTGCACTTAATCTCGGGTATTAAGGTCGAACGTAATTTAGCAACCAAACACCTCTCAACGTTTCTAAAAAAATTCCTGCGATAGCTGTCTAACGTTTACTTTTATCCTAATAAGATTTTCGCATGTGATAACTTCGAGCCTAACGAATGAAATATTAAAATAGGAACGACCAGGACTACTTACTACTATGTTCTGTCGTACTGGCTAAAAGCATGAGCTAATGAACATGCTGTACTTACCCCGGTGTATAGTGCACAGGCGAAACTACCCCTTCGCACGGAGTGCCAACAGCAACAGGATTGCATGATAGCCATGCTGCGATCTCATGGATAAGCGAGTCGCAATTTTCGCGGGCCTTTCGGCAAAGTTGCAAGATTTTAGAGGACCGCCGTAAGCATCGGCAATGGTATTTGACGAGTACGATGAGCCAAGGGAGAGGAGCGGGTAGTCGCGCAGAGGATCGTCATCCTGACGAGGTTTAACCGGCGAAACTTTACGCGGGGTTCTTTGGCGTAGGAAAACAGAGGGTGAAACGCGCACGGGGTGGCTCCGAGGCCGACTGTCGCGTTTCGAGTTTTCGCCGCGCGAAAAGCCCAACGCTGAACGCAAGCGCAAATGCCGCACGCGTTCTCCCCCCCCCCTTTCCCACTCTTTGGGGTCCTCCGGCGAAGGAAGGGAAAAACACGGATCGTCGGAGATCGGGGGTGGCGAGCAAGGTGGGAGGGAACGCTCATCCCAGACTCCACGCGGCAACGTTAATGGAAAAAGTTATTTGCAGAGTGCTACTTTTATTAATGTTTAATGTCCCAATGTCTGTAAGACCGGCTCGAGGATTTAACTTCGGAATAAGACGTACCGCGCCATATGCCCTCCCCCGCGCGCTCTGTTTTCTCATTAAAATGTTTCAGATTTTCAGCAAGTTTTGATGAACCGACGAATAATACGGCAAATAATGGACCAAGTCCCGAACAACGGCCAGATTCTGCTGGTATTTTCTTCAACGGCCCCCTCCCAGCCAAGGAGAAGATTTCCTTCGTGTCACTAACAAATCTCCTTTTAAGCAACGTTTAGAAAATAGCGATGTATCTTTGTCGGCGACAGCAAATCCTTTCGCGATCCATTACCTTACGGTCTTTGTAATGGGTGGATGCTGTTACGTTTGTCGACAGCTTCGAATTGTAAGGCTCTTCCGTCCGCATCTCAGCAACTCTTCCGGAGCTTGTCTTCCGTTTCTACAATTTGTAGGATTAACGAGTTGCGGCAATTCTTCTGCTCCGCTCAGCGCACTGTATTTTATTCTTCTTCCCCTGCCACGACGACGTTCAGATACTTTGCACGGAGAATTCGAGTTCGTCGTTGCGCGATAAATGTTTCACCCAGTTTCACTTGCATATACTATTGTACAAGTATCGTACTGTACATTTGTAGATATTATCAATAAAACATTTTAATAAATCCAAGTCCTTTATAGTTTTAATAAAATTCTAATGTTTTCAATAAGAAAATACTTATTCTTTGATATCTCGAAGTGCAAGGACGTAGAACCGGTAATAAACCAAGTTATTATGTTTCCATTTCGTTCGATATTTCCCTTCTCCTGAAGATTCGTGGAATGAAGGATTATCCTTTTCGTGACGTAAACATCTTACACAGGAGAAAGGTCCCCAGTGAAGACGTTAGATTCACGGATACCGAGAATCTGCGTATTCTCGGAAGCACAAGTACTTACTTCTACGTAACTTCACCATCAAAAGATTTGAAACAGACATATCTGATGGTTCCGCACTTGCTCGAATAAACTGATACGTTGCAACATTCATATTTACAAGAGGAAATGGACGGAGAGAAGGTAATGTGTATTCCAACGCTTTTCCTAAAGAGGGGAGAAAAATACGACGTAATATATTTAAGGACAACGATAAGTGTATCAATAACACGTTACGATGTTTTTGAATAAATACACTGTCCTTGATGGCCTTGTTATTCTATTCCCCCAGGTTTGTAGTGTCTATGTAACACGGGACATCCTGCATAAATATATGAAATCGCTGAATAGGTAAGATGGAACAAGGTTTTCGAAGAGTCCATTTTTCAGTGATTCTGGACCCCGCATACCCGTCAAGCGACCTTGCTGTCAGGAATCGGGGATTCAGGAAAAAGGATAAATCGGATCCTTACGATTCAAAGATACCCTAGTGTCAGCGAGAGTAATTGATTCCAAAGGGCCGTCGGCAAAGGGATAGAAATAATCGAGAAACTTACGCGTACACAGTACAAGATTGATGATTCGACGGCAACGTCCGTCAGGTACGGCCGATGATTGAAGGATGAATAGCTGATGTATTGACCATCGTCCTGTACGATGTAGTACTCTGGCCCCTGCTAAATAGAGCATGAAAGCGGGGTGCAAATAAACTGAATTAAACGGGCGTCATTTTTATCGGGAACAAGGGTAAATACAGTTGTGTATATTTTAGAAATGCACCAGAGACTCGGGGATTTGTATCGGTTGTCAGCGTAGTAACGCAAAGTTAGCTAATTTTCGGTAGGAACGCAAGGTTTTCGAAGCAGGAAGAGATACTCAGTTCAGCCGTCGAGGCACACGGCCGCGGTATAAATCAATTACAGGTTCTCCTGACAAGCTTAAACTCATGTGACTTACCTGCGTTTCCGTGTCGTCAGCGACTCCCCACTGTCGGTTCATTCAGCCGATCTCATTTGGCAGTGACATGCCTTAGTAATGCGAACAGACCAATAAACATTGGCTTATTTATTCAAACGTGTGCTTATTATGTGCTCGCAACGTAAAGTAGAACGGCGAGAATGAGTTATAAGCAAACACCGTAGAGGGCAAAAACGTAATAAACGACTTAGTATTTGTAGCTGAAAGATTCTTGAAAGCTAAAGTTCTCGATGGGAAAAGGAATTTACTGACGGCTCGTCGGAACTTTGCAACGTGGAGGAAGTTTCACGGCGATGCAAGACGCGAGAGAACAATGAAAAACCTGTAACGCATTTACCCGTGAAATATGAGTAAATTGTTGCGTAATAGCCGTCGGGGCGAAATTTACGTCATTATACATGAAACAGTTGTCATCAAGTATTTATTGTTAATGGGGAGGAGATGTCGCTCTCAGTTCGTACGGGTCATTAGTATTTCATTTCAGCCCGTGTCTGCATGTCGGCTGTCAATAAAACTTTCCCGAGGTCACACTTCACCGTCGGCCATCTGAAAATTCGTTACTCGAGATAGTTTATGATTTACTTTGCCTTCAATTCGATTCAGCAAGGAAATCAACTGGCCGTAATTCGGTTACCTGCAGGCCCTGGTCTTCGATAAATCCTCAAGTTAATTCGCCGGCACAGCTACGTCGTGCGAATAAAAACACCAACGATACAGAGCGAACGGCAGAAATTCAAGATTCGAGCGGGAGCGAAAATAAATAACGAAAGGCCACATAATGCATGGGGAAAGTTTTGTTGGGACAGCAAGAGTTTTACGATATGAATAAATCTGACACAACGAACTACGTTGGGGCAATGGAAGTTTCACGGATACTGAAAATCTGCATAATAACACCTTTGTTTTATGACCAGATTGTGTTGGCCTAAACTGCGCAATATTTATTCGAAAAATCTCATACGTGCGTTTCGTTGACAAAGTCTGTAAATAACGTCAAATCAATCGATAAAAATACAAAAATCCACTTACTGAAGATCCATGTGTAGCTTCCATCTTGTTGTTGTATGTTGAACATTTGGGTACGATCTATTTATTTATGATAAACACAATTTAATTTCAATGAATTTTATTGAAAGGATATAAGTCGTACCGTAGCACGTCTTAAAGTATATTATATTTGAGAATGTGTAAAATGCTACGTTTACAAGAAAATGCTGTATATCAAGAAAACTTGCATTCGATAATTAGCACCACTGTATGTACATAGGTATGTACTTATACCTCTGACTCTGTTCGTCAAAATTATGTTTGAGGTACGGTATCAGTACGAATGGTATTACTGCTCTCACCTTGTGTTATACATAGAAATGCAATCAATTACTAAATAGCACGCTAAGGGAGATAAATCGCAGCACCTTGATGCGGTTCAGTGGGGAACACTAGGTTTTCCAGGTCCGGGCAATCTCCCTCTTGACGCAAACGCCATTCGTTCCTCAAGCGTTTGACGAATTCCGAAACTCTGTCTTTCGCGACGAGAGCTACTACGCAACCGCCCCATCTAAACAGCAAAAAACCAGTCCTTTCAAATACCACAGAAGTTCTCACGAAAGCTATGTTTTTGCTTAAATTCGCTGTAATCACCAGAGACATTTGGGATTACAGCGTCACGCAATACTGTCTGGCTTTTTTCTTTAACGATAATCTTGAGAGTGCTGAAAGAAATGGCTTTTTATACAGATATTTGAAATGCCATCTCTGTGGGAAAGTTAAAAATACAAAGCGACAAGAAATAAATCAAGAACGTACGAGGGCAGAAGTGAAAAGAGTTATTTAGTCGCGGATGACGGTGAGAATATAAAATGTATTCCAGGGGTTTTGCGAGGAATGGGGCGCTCCGGTAATTGTATCACGTCTCGAAAGAGATTTCGTGGCATTCGACGTTGCTCGCCTTTTCCGCGGTCTCCTTTAAGCTAACCCTTCCCTCCCGTCGGCGTACGGCATATTTACTCACAGTGACAAAATGGGTCTCGCCGATCGAGGTCAGAATGGTAAAAGGACTTCTTAAGCGGCACATTGCCGAGGGTGCGCCGGCGAACTTATCAATAGACGTCTATTAGCAGCCTAATGGATGCTATACCATTTGAAGTGGTCGCTGAGGTCGATACACGAGGAAGATGAAATCGAGGGTCGAACCCTATTCTTCCTACGGAGAACATTCAGTTCCCCGCAATATGCTACACACCGGGGAAAGTTCATAATAAAACTCGCGCTCGATGAAGGGACAAATTATACCGACAAATGGACTATTGTACACAAACACAAGACGCTAAAATAGAGATTGATTCGATTATTAATATTCTTGTAATGATGGTAAAGTACTTTCCAAATATTTATCCTATTCACCAAGGTTTAGCGTTGTATGTTAGTCAGGAAAGATGGGAAAAGCCACTGAATAAAACACGTGCTTTAGCGAACTTTGATCCTTTCAGAAGTTCTTAATGTTCGGATCCTTTTTATGGTGCAACCTGCTTTAAGTAGTGGCTCGTTCGAACATTAAACTTAAGGAGTATTTACCCAGCTCCGGTGACCCTCGCACCAAGTGCACCATTTTCCCTGGCCATGTCAACAAGTGCATCGACTTTCGGATGGCTGCATTCGTAGAGTTTCTGAAGGCTCACGTGACTGTCCCACATAAGGTCACCGAGGAGCTGAATCTTCATGTAGTCCGGAACTCTCGTTTTCTCGGTGATCGTACGGAACATCGTTACCCTGTAGGCTTCTGAACATACCAAATAAAAGTGGTTTAGAAAAGCTTCACAACGATTATACTTATTACTTTTACAACCCAACCCATCATTCGTAATCCATATGGTGAAATTCTTTGGGAACATTCAGTTACAATATCTCCGAAGGATAATCGATTCCGAAGGAAATATAGGTATTCGAAGGATAATATTTCGATGTCGCCCGTCTCTGAAGTACGTAGCATTTTGTAGAATCATCCATTTACATTGAATGGCCGGCCACTGCGAGCAGATATTACCCGCTGGGAATAACATTTTCATGGAAGGGTCGTTATCCCAGATTTCCAAATACCGTGCTCCCATGCGGATCCTGGGGGAGAGGGAAACTCGAGTGGACAGCAGTGCGAAAAACTCATCGGAAGTTTCTTGGCACCCTGGCGTGTTTCTCTCGTATGTTACCCGTTGTGATTTCACGCGACGATAAATCCCGCGGTCGCTCGATGCCCGGCATAGTTCGCGATAAATAGTGACCACCGGCCAATCGATACCCTCTGACGTCGACACGAAAATTTATTTCTCCGTCGGAAGAACGTATGCACCTGATGGATGTGCAATATCCTAGCTCACGCGTTGGAAAATACAACAACCACTTGCTTCAGGTTCTTTTTTCAACATTTATTCAGAAATCACTAGCGCTGGCCAATATTGCGATTTAACAAGAAACATCTTGCTGTGCTCTATTTTTGCGCACAAAACTCATTAACGATCACTCAAGTACGCTTATTTGCCGATTAATTAGTGTTCGGATAAAGGAGAATTACTTCCCTGTAGTATATACTGTCTAAATTTGGCCCGGGGCTGACTTACCTTCGAATACATGCCAAGCTCGTTGCTTCAGCTTAAACATTTGCGTAGAACTGAAAGTGGAGAGGACTGGCACGATCGACTTCAGCTCGTTTTGTGTTGTTTTGAGGTATTCGCAAATCTGTTTGGAAAACAACATCGAAATACACCTTTACCATTTTCCACGTAGCTATCACTTTTAACCTAAACATCTTTATTTAATCCCTTTAAAAACATGGACCCGATGCTACTGAAAACTTAACAGAGAAAGCATTGATACATGCTAGGAATGTCAAGGAATCCCACAAAGCAAGTATTTCAAGAAATATTCTATAAAGTGTTTCACGCGAAGCACGACGATTGGAAAAAGAAGGATATCGAGAACGTACGATATTGTTGTCATTAATAATAAGAGTATTATTCGAATAAAGCGTTACTTATAAGATTGTTATTGAATGTAGGACCCTTCGCCTCGTTTGTCCGAGGAGTTTCCCGTCGACCCATGTCACGAATTCTCCCTCTGATAACAAAGAAGCCGCACCGGGGAAAATCATTGATATCGATACTCCTTTCGAGTATGTGTATTTATATACACACACCATTTATATATATATATACACGATATCGATACCGCTTTCAAAAACGTATTTACGTTACATATATCCCCAAAACTATCCAGCACACGCATATACCTCGTCGAGAGTGTAGGGTTTGTCGTGGAGGCAAGATTTAGTGATCTCAACCATCTTCGGTAAATCGTAGCCCAGCGACTTCTGAATATCGCATAATCGGAAAACGTGCTTCCACTCTTTGCAATTCTTCTTGGCTAAAACCTGCACAGAAACGATCCGGCTTTATCGGTGGAATTGAATCGTTTCATTCGCGAGCGCGATTGTCTCACGGGACAGCTTTATTCATCTTCGAGACGAATGATTGAATCTCATTGCGATTAGCGGGAGCAATTGAAGTAGCGTATCCAAAGGGATCGAGTATGTATTGTAACGTTCGTGGTTGTCGGTGTATCGGATTCCACTAAATTTCGGTATACCGAGACGAATTTAATGTGACATGTGCGTGCGCAAATATTCGTGTATCGGAGAGAGGGGGGAGAAGGTGAGGGAGAAGGTGAGGGAGAAGGTAAGGGAGAAGGTAGAAAGGGAGATAGGACGGAACATCATATTTGGCGCAAAGGGTAAATTCTCATAATTTGCTAGGAACGTAGAACAGAATGACTTTCAGACAGATTAATCAAAGTCTAATCCAGATAAATCCCGCGGCAATCGTATCGCCTAATCGACGAATAATCTCGCTAGTTCCTCGGACGGTTCAAGCTTGATGTGGATTTTCAGAAATCGGTTTCCCGCCCCTTCTGAGACCGTTAGATAAATCAAAGGAAGGCCGTGTTAGCATCTGACCTCGATATCCAGGAAACCGGGCAAAAAGTCGATTTTTCACATGGAAAACGGAATCACTTTGCTCATCCATTATTTAAGGTTTACACGGTTTACGCTTTATACGCTGTCACGAGTTATTCTCATTAAAGGAACGTATTTTGCCTCGATGCCGCCAACTTTTAATCTTTCGTAGTAATAAATTCCGGAGGCAGAGTTTCCTTCTAACTAATTAACCAACTTGTATCAGCGACACGACGGGATACTTGGCATTTTTAGCCTTACAGGAGCTGACATCGTTCAACTTTCTCTAAGTGAATTACATCGCGAAATGTTGTGCTAAATTGTCGCATGAATCGCGTTCGCGTTACAGCGCTGTAGGGGTAAGGTGATAAGTAGAAAAGGTACGGCACCTGTGCGGCCAATCGACACTCGACAACTCTGAGATTGTAATTCGCGGTTGCCGCGTTGTTGTGGAAAGCCAGGCTGTGAGCTACCACAAAAACGGAGTTTTCGGGTAGCGTGACATCGGTGGCACGTACAGGGTTGAACTCGATAAGCTGGGCCGAACCTTTGTGTCGATCCGATAAAACAAGAGAGCTATTAAAATGACCTTGCCTGCTATTTAATCCTCTGAACAAATTAGTATAATCACCGGAAAGCCAATTTGCTTTCGGTTATCATTTCAATCGACTCATAATACCGACGCGAGTTTTCAAAGTATTATTGTACTGCACATAACAGGCGAATCAGTAATGTGTAGCAAACTACTCACCAGTGGGCCCACACTACCTCACCATTAATGTGTTAATTTTATTGAGTTACTCCCTGTGCTGGGAAAGCAGTGCAATTGCATTAGTCACAGTACAAATTCAAGGAGAAATTAAACGTGGACGCAATACTCGGTATTACGAGCTATCATTAGAAGAAAGAAATCCTCGACATGGTCCACCGAAATATTATATTTTCATTAGTTTCGACGACGAAAGTAGGTCGTAGAAATTCGTCCAAGAGAAATGCGATTACATGCGTTCACGTCATTAATATGCATACCTGCTTTGCCGAGAAAAGCGATTGCTTGGTCCATTCCGCCGCCTTGGGTGCCTATATATCTTTCCGCGCTGGCGCTGGCATCCGCGATGGCATATTTCAGGAAACGCCGCTGGAAACAACAGAATTGAATTTAGCCATTCGCCATTGGAATTTCTCCTCGTGAGAATTCTCGCGGAAGCAAAGGAATTTCGTCCTCGCACATGAGACTTGTATCCTCATTTAAGTTTTGTATCTGAATCTTCTGGCGGTGGGAAAAGCTCGTAAAACTGCCGTGTCGCAATTCGAATCCTCGAGTTTCGGGGGGGAATGATCCTTCTAACAACGGAAGAAATTCCTGTTTCCCGATTATTCAGCAAACTCCGTTCTTCCACCTTCTTGTCCTCCAGGTTCACGCTTTCCTTTGCCTTCCGTATTCGCTTGCTTTCCATTTTTTTGCAGTCTCGTTGTATTCCTTTCTCGAGCATCTAGTTCGATGATTTATATGTATGAGCGAGCGGTAATAAATGCGGGGAAGATCGTTCCCTCGACGAGACGATGGCAAAGAGCGAAAAGATTCCGGGAGAATAATGTCAATGACAACACTCCAACTTCTAATGACGTCCATAATAACCAAGAGGAATCTGACGACTGGGATACATAACTGCTTCTGCCGTTCCCTTAAAGTTGACGGCTTACCGCAAGCCCCACGTGTGTGGCATGTAAATAACGTACGAATGGGGATCTTTCCGAGCATTTGACCGACCCCGCCAAGTCGTAGTTAATGGGCTGGAAGGTATCAAAAATCTCCGCGATATTCTATGCGAACGGACGAATGACATAATCCCAAAGCTCAAGCAAGAGGAATTTCTTCGCAGAGGCGGAGAAAAGAGACATTAGGGTGAACAACTTTTTGCATCGATCTCCGAACGACTGGAGAGAGACAGCAGGCCGGGGTCGACAAGGATAGAGGGAGAGAGAAAGAGGGGGCAGGGCAAACTGGTCGAACCAAGTCAGGTAAATGGGGAGGGCAGACGAGAAAGAGGGAGAATCGTGGAAAGGGTGAAAAGAGGAATCGTTGTATCCTTATGAATTCGAACACATATAGGACACGGCTGTTTCACCAGTGAATATTATTCCGGGCGTGATTTAAGGGTAACAAAGCGATGCCGGCTAAAGGGCCATGTTGATGGATCGCACCGTGACTCTGTTGCAGCCTGACAAATTGCCGCTCGGTATAGGATCCTACGTCTAACTGGCTACGCGGTTTGTTAAAACCTTCCTTGTTCCCATTGCATCTATTTTCCATTCAACTCCTACGCGCCAATTGAATCCTCTGGAATGTTTCACTGCTTATAGGTATTTTTTCAATGCGTTCGTAAGACCGGAACGAACTTTGCCAGAGAACTTTCCTTTGTGAGATCAGACAGGGCTTTCAGCTGAGAATCCGATCAGGCTTGTCACTAATTAGATTCGATGGAGCATCGACTGTAGATATTCACCCAACTCTCTGACCCGTAACAACAAATTTCTCTGTTAAAACTGACAAGCTCCACCCTCTTCTTTCGTCAATTGGCTTTTTCGCGAATGGAGCGTTTCCCGTGAAGATCTCGGGTTTCTTTTTCCTCAAGATACTCCACGAGTTTCATCCTCCCTTGTAATAAAGGGTATTCTGCCGGTGTATTTTTTTACATTTCCATTAGGAACGGCCGTATTAACCCACGGCAATTGCGGCAAGGATATAACGGGGTCGACGATGGGAAATTGCGCTCGCGGTATCGTTAATTAGCCAAGCGCATTACGCGTTTATTCCATATCTGTGAATAGCCTGTCGAAATTACGATTCTACCATCTCGATCCACGAGGTCGGACAATCATTACATTTTTACCAACTGCGGCCCGATCGTGTCGGCCAATTTGCATGAATTTGGCTTCCATCACCTGTCCAATAATTGCCACGAACATGGGGAACACGTAATGTACGGAATTATACAACAGTGTATGAAATATTGTCGTTTGAATACATATTTTAGATCGATCCCCCAAGAGTTCTGATCTCCAAATATCATTCAATAGGCTTAATTTTATAACAAAGTAATTCAATCCTTAAAAAAAACATATAGACATATCACTTTAAAATAATTAAAGACATGTACACACATCGAGAACAATAATTAATTAAATGACAACAACATGCTGATATACTGAAATAAAAGATTTGGTAATCTTACTGATTTTTTAAGCTACACGTAAGATCCTGTGTTTGTCAAATACTGTTTCCGGTGGAAACACAACAGAAACGTTTGCCCAATTAGCTTAAACCGAACATATCAGCATGCGTGTTTTGTCAATTAGAGTTCTCGATGCAGCTTAGATTGAATTGTACAAACGGAATCGGAACATAGGATTGACTTGCGTACCGGGCTAATGTACATAGTCGAGAGGGCCGCTGCTGATACGAGTGCACTCGAGCTGGAGAGCCCTGAATTTGGAGGAATGTTACTCCACACCGCGGCCATAAACCCTCCGGAGATGTGTTCCACGGGGAAGTGATCGAGCATTCCCTTTATCCCGCAGAGAAAATATTCGTGCCAGTCTGGCCCTCCTCGTCCACCGCCTATACACGAACTGACAATACACACTATTTACATTAATGGGTTTTATCCCAAATAAACTGACAATCTTCTAATACTAATCGCTGTATGAATAATTTTATTGCCAAAGGATTGTACCCTTGCTGCGCCATTTACGTGCAAGTAGTTGTTGCGAAAGAAGGCACGGAATGATAAGGCCATCAGGAAACGTGCAAATACGGCGCGTAAATAGCACGCTATTGCTCGGTAATCTTGCATTTATGTTCGCGTCGAATTACAATGGCTTTTCTTAATAGCCAAGATAATCTCAAGAATGAATTCTTGCATTTCATCCGACCGTTCATCAAGGCGTCACGTTATTCCATTAAAATGACATAATAAACTACAAGACAGAAGTCAAACAATAGCACTTTTTCTGCAATTCCATAGAACGAAATTTGGTAGACGACTGAAATATTTCCGAGAAACGTACCCACGGACTCCTACGGAATTCGCTGGGCGATTCCGGCACAGCGTTAATTTGCAGCCGAATAAATCGAATCGCCTCGCGGGAGATCATGCAGAATTCACCCCGGGCGATAAAGCCAGTGCGATCTATTTCGCCCGACCACCGAAAGGCAACAACATGACTGATGACGTAGCAGTAATATATCGGCTTGCCCTTTCCTTCGCTCCGAACATTTCTCTACTTCGCATCAATGCTAAAGTGTGACCTCGTTTTCTGATAATGCCTCAGAATTGATCTACTCATTGTGCTATTCTCAGGTTCCACCGATTGCATTCGCACTTCTCAACAGTTCGACAATTATCATCCCCGGTAACAAAGTCCACAAATAGTTGTATTTCTATAATTATCCGTTAAATAATACTGCCACTGTGTATATTAAATTCCTGGCAATGAGGTTCATACGATGCGCGATGCACAATTTTCTCACACTTGCAACTTGCTCATCCGGAATAATGGTTTACTCTGCTGAGGAAGTAATTCTTTTGGGCCATGAATCGAAAGTTCGATCGTATATCCGCATGAACCATCGTGTTCACCTCGCTGCAAGAGCCACTAATGAAATTACTCCGCCCAGTTTTGACTTTTTTATTATCCTACCTTACTTTTCGCCGCGCGATTCTTTAATCCTGTACACGCGCTACACCTAACTGCAGAAGCGGGAGCTTCTTATCTCAGGAAACTACCGGTAATTTTCGCCGTTGCATTTATATAACGCGAGAAGAAATAAAAGTAATCGAGTGAAACGGCCATTGGAGGAACTAAAATGAATATGATGGTCGTCGACCATAAAGGCTTCCGTTCGTTCAGTGAAAAGTTCGTTGAATCCCAATGAAGGAAAACCGTTATCGTTACATTTTATTTAATTTCCACGACGACGGTCGCGTGGTAAAATTCTCGCTTTCTCGATGAATTAAATAATTTACTCACTCAAACGTAATTTGAATTTTTCCTTCCACAAACCGTCGAGCTTTATTCAATTCGAAGGAACTTTGTACGAATGAAACCAAAATTTCTTCTTGCGGAGCATTGACGAGACACGGCAATTACTCGGCAGATATTAATCGCGGTAATTAGAATGGTAATCCGATAGCGTTGGGATCGATAGATGAGTACCGTCAGCGGTGGTTTTCTTTGCCCGATCGTGCAGAGGATATTTAAGCGGTAACCAACCTTGCGCGAATTTCGCCGGAAAGTCAATAAATTTGCAACGTGATACTGGCTCGCGTTTCCGGAAATGGAGCGCCAGCACGACGATCCAATTACTTATATCCTCCGGAGGACACGAAGCGCTAAATTTGTTCTTCTTAATTGAATGCCACGATATTTCTACCGCGGTCAGTGATACGATGTTCAACAACTTCTATCTTGCTTCTTTCAGCAAGGATAAAAATTAGGATAAAAATTAATTTGCCATGTCGTTAATTACAATACTCTTTCTCTTTGGACATCCTTCGAACGGGGTTTGCGAAGATATAGAAAAGATATAAGACTGTAGGTACTCACTCAATGCTGTTCACGTCGCATTGGAAGTCTTCGTATTTTTTGTCGACGTTCGTCAGACGAATCTGGCCATCGTTCCCCACCGCCACGGCAAGAATGATGCTTTGTTCGATGGCCATAGGACAGACGGCATATCCGGAGTAATCAACGTGATCGCCGATTAAATTAACTCTGTAAGGAAAATTTGTACCGCCTATTACTTTTCGCTGATAATTATAAAAAATTCCTTCTTCGTTTTATTAATGCAAGTCCGGAAACCGATTTATCTTACCTTCCTGGCACCCTGCAGTAAAATGATGGCTTGATATTGAATTTGGCCTCAAAGTGGTCGGTTAAAATTCTCTGAGGTTCTTCGGCAAGCGCTTCAGCTTTCAATATAGGCACGTTTTCCTCAGACTCCGACATTTCTGAAACAAACATTGATTTCTGTTCACAATCCGTATCTATATATCGTGTTTCCGATGTTCGCAATCTTTCTCTCAAGATAGGAAGTCATCTCTCTCTCTCTCTCTCTCATCAAGGTAGGCAAGAAAAGACGTAAGTTGCCAAGGGGTATTAAACCGCAAGCAGATTATCGTCTTGTCAACAAAAGCTACAGTGCAATTATTTCCAGACGGTTCTGCTATTTTTTTGGATTTATCGACGTCTTGATCTCGCGCGGCACGGCTGTTAGACCGGCGTGATTCATCTCGGAAAGGGATATTGGCGACAAGTTAAGTCCCGGTGCAAAGCCCTCACGTCTAGGATGACAATCATGGAACGAGGTCGGCTCCATTAAACTAATTACGCACGAACATTCGGCCACCAGATTTGTTTAGCTTCCCCAAGTCACGATAACGCTATGTTCCAATTAGATTAAAGATTTCTCAATGACGTACAAAATGCAATGAAATTACTGTTAAATCATGTGAATCAGTAGGTATGAAGTTTAAATAAAAGAAATTGCGTTGTTATTAGGCCGCGAATAAACAGAGGTATCTACTCTCCAGCGCAGTTTTATTGACAATCTCGGCTTATCTGCTTAACAGAAGATATATTGTAGATAAAACATTAACTTAACGATATAAGTTGCGATATAACGGACTGGCAAATACCCATACAATGTACTATTAGCTAAAACAGAATAAAATAGTACGCGGGTCATACCGAATATGTCAAGTGTGGTGCGCAATATTCTGATTGGTAATGCAGTTATTATACACAATATAGGCAATTGCGTTCATCACGTTGATAACAGAGCATTATGCTGCACGTGCAACTAACGATAGCACTCTTTCAGTCATTCTGTTTCAGTCAGATAAAAACGTATTCTGTAAAATATTCTGAATGATGTAGTATGTATGCAACACATGCAATTACACAACAAATAATGTGTGAAAATTGAACATCGAACATCAACAACTCAAAAACCGAACATAAATAACTGTTAAACAAAAAGGTAATATTTATTGAAGCGATATGTGTCAAATACTGATTACGTCCGGAATATTATGTTGTCCCTGGACAACGATGTGCAATATGCCGCTAATAAGTAGCGTGTATACAACGCAACTAGGAAACAGTAGAAAAGTTTCACTGAAAATGGAAAAGCATTGATAAGAAAATATTAAAAAATGTCAAGTAAACTAACCTTTATCGTTGTCTCTAAATCCTGTTATATGGCAATTATATATGCCTTCTTGTTGACCCTTATCAATATTACGATTAACCTATCCAAGGTACGTTGATGTCAACACTGTCTTTGAGCACAGACAAGGCACTATTGTCGAGGTACTATCTCATCGGCGCATTGGGCCACGTAGACGAAAACTTTGAGAAAGTACCGAACGTTGCCGTTAGCGCTGTTGTTGTGACGGCCATTTTTCGGCACCACTCACAACTTCACAAGTGAGTAATGATAAGTATCAAGAATGGAATAATTTTTGTCTACCATAACGGTAA
Source organism: Hedychridium roseum (assembly GCA_963989215.1). Lineage (NCBI taxonomy): Eukaryota > Metazoa > Arthropoda > Insecta > Hymenoptera > Chrysididae > Hedychridium > Hedychridium roseum. The sequence continues at coordinate 7,516,854 of OZ022310.1, read as the reverse complement.
TGTTTAGTACAGCTGATAGCGGTATTTTTATATGGGAATGGCACCCACTTAACATTAAATTAGTTACGTGCTATCTCGATGCAAATTTTTAAATATAAATTCATCCTTTTTACAGCAATTTTTTTAAATTTGTTCAATTAAATATGACTCAATAACGTAAGGAACAATACATTTTTTAGTGATATTGTATCATTCTTTAACAATATCCACTTTATAGTAGATGTCTATTTAATCGACTATATTGTCGATAAAGCAGATATTTTGTATACCTATTGCAAATTTATTTCCTTGTAGCATTTTCTTCTTTATCATTGGCGGGCAAATTACTTACAATGGATATGATTGTAATGTGCATCCGTTGAGCAAAATGACAGTAAAGCATATATTGATAAACTTAGAATCCCCCCTCACAGATGGCAATTTGTACGTTTTTCACCCTATTACACTATAAAACTATTTTATTTATGAAACATTAATCCAAAAATGCTTATTTTTGTTGTAATTTTAGTTCTTATTACTTTAAGAATGTATAACTATCATTTTAATTTTGTCATAATACTCATTGTTTTATTAGCCACATACATACCTAAATTACTACCATGAACGCAAACAGAAACACGGATGAATATAAATTTTCACGTTTGTTCATTCATTAAATGTACACACGATTTTATGGCAGAGGTAAAGGAACGATAAGAATGAGTATGTGGAAGAAGAATCGCTCTTGGACAGCTATGGTGTATAGCGACCAAGCGTCGAGGTGGACGTTACTTTAATTCGTATTACTTTCCTCATAAATCCGTCGGGATTCACAACCAAGGGTGGAATAGGGGGCGATATAACGCGGTGTATAACGAAAACCGTGTATGTGTATATAAAACGGATAGCTCTGGTCCGCATAGGAAGAGTGAGAGAAAGAGGCAATGGGAAGGGATGGAACGGTAAATGGGGATGGAAAAGAGCCAGATCCTCGTCCTCTTCTTCTCTCTTACTCTTCGCGGTATACATCCCCGGTCTCCCTTTTCCTCGGTACTCTGAGCTGCGCGGCTGTTCCGATTCCAGACAGTTTTTGCTGAAACATCACGCCGTTGATCCGGCATTTTCCAGGCCGCTTGGTTTATCGCTCGGCTTGATCCCTCTGTTCGTACCGCGGTGTTACAAGCCCCTGCAATCGATGTTTTCATCCCATCTTCCTAGCTCGGCTTCGTCTGCCACCCCTCTTTCACCCCCTCGCTCCGCGATATCCTTTCTCTCCGTCTCCTCCTTACTTCCAGCCATTTCTCTCTTCCCCCGGCTTTCTCTCGACCTTTGGAGATAACCAGTGCCATTTGTCTCTTCACGGAACTGAGCTACAACGCGGCAACCGTAAACCTACGTACGCTTTCCTGACCGTTCTTTCACTGGGGACCACGAATAGCTGTATCACCCTCACAAGGTCGATCTAGAAGGTATATGGCAAGTAGATAATTGACATCCAAACAGCCATAGATGGATTTCACAGGAAGAATTCAAAAGTTTTCAGAAAATTCCGGAAATTGTCCTAAATTATACTATTTACATGTGTCATAGTATGTTTTCAGTAATCCATGAAAGCAAAGCGTTTTTACAATATTTAAAAGAATGTGACTATTGATCGTCCCATGCGTCTCAAACTGGTACTAGAATCAACACGATACAGTGAAATCGAGGTTTGCATGGATTGGGAAAGCTCTCCCAAAAATAAAGGAAGACATATGGATTCTTTATATCCGGTCTTCCAGGGAAGGGAAGATTTTTGCGTGAGCATTGCGCCAGCGCCACCCTTCAGGCATAAGATTTTGTTTCCCGGCCATGTGGATTCGCGCGAATAAACACACCGGCGACACGCGATCTGATATTCAATATCAGTCGCGCTTTCTTCCTCTTTTCCCCGTCTTTTCACATATTTTTCTCCTTTGCTGGCTCGCACTGGAGAGTATTTGTTGAGAGTGGGAAAGCCGAGGGGAAAGAGGAAAGGCCGGGATCTATACGCTGTGTATCCAGTTTCCGCGAGTTTTGAACTCGTCGGACGACAGACACATTTTTCTCCGCGAATAGCGCCGCCGAGAGAGCGAAGAACGACACCGCGGCAGGGCGAGATGGTCCCGGAAGCAGATCAGATATATGTGCCATACGGTGGAAATTGAAGCCACTCGAATCGTTGGCAATATGTCTCCTAACTTTGCTCACATTTTTTCGCATCATACATTCTCCCCTACCAGCGGAAATATTCTTATAAAAAGACTTGAAAATATGTGCACAATAATTTACTTAACTCAATAATTCTAGAGATTGTTACGATTGAAATTATAAGTCATAAGGACGAAAGTGTATGTCCATACTCTTTCTATGGATGATCCTGGGGGTGCTAGTGTCCATTAGCTCGGTGCCCTTTAATGCATTATGTCCGACGTACGGTTCCACGGTGTTTTGACACTCGTCGATGCGTAACGCCGGTCGCCATATATCGCCTGATCCATTTTGCAGCGCGATTTATTTGTCTCTCGACCACCCCGTTACCCCTCGACCGCAGTCCTCGTAAAATCGCCGTGGTCGTCAATGCGAGAGAAATGTCGCCGTATTTCATAGAGTAAGGGAGACAATCAGTTCGGTGCGCGATGGAAAGAGAAAGAGGGACGAGGAAAAATCATCCGGAAGTGGACATAGTGGTGCAATACCGCAAGATAGGGGCTTGGAACGGAAGTAAGTCGTCGGAGGGTATAAATTGAATCAGGGCCTACGCATCCGACAAACAAGAGAAAGACTTTGCACGCCTTTTAAATTGTCCAAGAGCACTGTTCTATCACCAATGATCGATTGGGACTGTTGAACAACCATTACAGAACGGAAGATGCCAATAACTCTGACATTTGACCTCAGCGGGGTAGGGGTTTCACACCGACATTTTACAAATTCACGGCCGTTACATCGGATTTGACTTTCATACAAACCGTCATGGTACAATGGCCACCTTAAGAACCTACACTTTTTCTATAAATTTTTATCATACGACTATCTCTTTAAGTCATTCCAAGAATATTTACAAAACGACATAAAGAACAAAATATAAAGTTTCATACCTTACGCACCGTGAGGATAATTAATATCGTCGAATGGAGTTGAATGGACTACAAGAGTGTCATACCTTAGTAACGCATTTACCGTACACGATGGACCGTGGAATATTCGCGCTAGACTATTCTCGTCTCTTGGCGAGGACGACCTGTGGCTAGCTCTCTGGCTTAGATACACGGGGCTTAGATCCTTGCCTTGGGTTTGGTTTAGGACCCTCACGAAGGCGATACGTCAACGTCATAATGGGGGCCATAAATCCGGCTCGCACGCGCCTAAACCTCACTCGCGGAGACCGCATGCAGGCCACCGTCCGCAACGGTCCATAATCCGGCCACGTAGATCCCCGTTGCCAGTGAGAGACAGAGACAGACACGGGGGGGGGGGGGTTTGGTAGACGCTAACTTAGTTTGCACGCTGACTTTGCGAGATAATGTGCGCTTGATCCATCATAAATACAAGTCACGGTTCCTCAAAGCTGGTAGCCTAACGCAGGGGAAATAAAAACAGTCACAGCAACACGTACCATTGTGTCTACTCCTCTGGAATTGATGACCCTGTGTTATTAAGGCTAACGATTTCATTCCTTTTGCTACCGACGAATAGTATGGGAAAAGTAAATAAGGTATATTTCATCGTGTATATAATACGCATGATCGACAGTTCTGTAAGAGACACGGTATAATGTAATTTATAACGTAATGAGGACCGTCGAGCGATATTATCGCATAATTTTCATAGCGTACGATAAGTTCTGGGCAATCAAGATTGGATGTCCTGTTGGTCAGAGGCGTTCATCACGAAGGCAACCCCTTCGGTGTCGCCGTTTAAATTACAGGGAGGGCAACAACGCAACGCATTGCCTTATTTTCTTTATAACACAGGCACAAGCGTGCACCAGTCCATTTGCAATCAACGACAGGACGGCCAATGGGCCAAGCTCTGTGTCGTTCATGGCACGGTATAAGTGGTGGCAGTAACCTGAAAGTTATCGCACAGCCAACAGGGTCATAACGAGCACACCGAGCGTAGAATGCAAGTTACCAGTCGGAGGGTCGATGAGCATCCTGCCCTCCGATGTTATAGCCACTGAGGCTTGTTTACATTGCCGTTGTCCACCACCGTATATCGGTATTAACGATCGTGCATAAGGTGACGACGATGATGCCACGGTAAACGCTCTTCAGGTGCGAGCATCTGTGTCTTCCTTCTGACCGTCGAATGCTGCGAGAATGCAGACATGTTAGAAGTCCTCGAATATCGGTGCCGTAATTTATAACATCACAGAAATCGGCCAGTCAAACTTACCAATTGTATGAATCAACTCGAAAAGAGCGATAAATATAAAAAGATATCAAACTACTGTGGACTGCTCTTTAATTGGACCCTTCCCTCACGTTAATTTCCTTACTCTGGCGACAATTCTTTTACGCCAGAGATCGGCGAAATATCCGCTGGCCTGTTGACACGACCGCGATCAGAGTTGCAGCAGACGGTGCTCGTATAACCGTGCGAATATTATTTCTGTCCCGAGAGTTTTAAACCTTTTTAGTATGCAAACAGACGGTTCTCGAGGCGGTATAATGTTGGCATGCCCGGGGGTCGCAGGTCGCGCAGAACGGGACCGAGAGGACGAGAGAGAAGGAGAAACGGCCGAAGAAGAAAGAGAGGGAGCGAAAGAGAAGAGAAAGGCGGGAACGGACGCACCAACACGGAGGTCGAATTTTTATGGGTGTCCTAGTGAAGCCAACGGCGCTAACGGACACATCGTCGGTGGTTGGACAGAGCATGGCGATTTTATCGTTTCTCCATTATATGACCGGCGTATACTACTCGGCCTTCTCCTCGAGTCGCACCCAATCCACCCTCTTTTCTCGGTTAATACGTGCGCCACCCCCGCTACGATCTCGGCGATACTGTCGATATACGCTTTTTATGCCCGACAGTCGATAGACGGGACATGTTTCCCTTCCACCGGCAATTGTCGTCAAATTTAAGTGGCAAACTGTTCGTTAAATTCACTTCCTATCGAGCACTTCCATTGAAAATCTGCCGTACGGTTCAGCCATTCGGCCGTGATTCAATTCCATTTGACAACATTCGAGAAATCCGCCCTGCCGTTAAGCACAAGTTTTCGTTATTGTATTACTACGTTGAGCGTCGCGTAAGATGTGTAGTCGTTGACAGACGCATAGAATTTTTCTTCTGGTTCTTTCATGATAGCACGTAGTGGGTAACGTGGATGCCATGATTTCCCAGGGGCCACAGGGGCTGCCGTATTTTCATACGAATGAGTGGTAAGCGCCTGTCCCTCTCGCCGGCGAGGACCAACGGACGGCTTCAACAAGCCTGTTAATTTTTTTTCTGCCGTAAAGAAAGATGATTCTCAAGTGCGCAGGTAAGGGGGAAACGCGTATCCAAGTTTATCGCGACAGGATGAATCCCCGAACGGAACCCCCCGAGGAAATTCACGCTGAGCTATGCCTTTTCTGACAAAACCACGGGATTACGTGCCTCGCTTATTTCCCTCGTATCGGTTTCGTTGCGGTGAACGGGGTAATGGCGGAACCCGGCCGAGAACTTTGATACCGGCAGTGCTCGACGGGCTGTTCTCGGTTCGATTCGAGAGAAACCAATTTCCGTGAGTGCATTGGTGGCGTGCTCTTCGGTTTACATTCGGCCCGCGGTAAAGGACTCTTCATCGACTCGCAACGGTGCAGACATTTTCCTCTCCTCCATCGCGACTTGTGAATAAACGTTTGCGTCTAATTTCAATGCCGCTAAACGGAGACGACCATGTCGGACGCGGAGGGCATCCGCTGCAAAAAAAGACTGGAAAGGACAGGCGGATGGACGGATAATTTATCAGAGTGGAGAAATTTAATTTCCCTGAAAGCGGAAACCTGAAGCGACGGACGGCCAAGGAAAATAAAGAACAACGGAAAATCCGCTGAACCAAACAAAACAGGCTTCATTAATCCTTGAGTTGCCGATGAAAACTCCAATACCGTATATTCATTTGTTTCCGACTGGCCTAATAATTCCGTGCGCGTTGCACAAGTTTACCCAACAATTCGCTGCTAAATCTCGCAATAATTCACAATTTAATACTACTCCGCGAGGAATTACTTCTCCCAAGTTCCCAGAGGAGCGTAAAAAAGTACCATCCAATGAAGAAAGTCAGAAAACGAATTTCCATAAATGGCTCATTCGTTGATTCGAGTGTCAAACGAATATATCTTTGTAGGGAGAGTTCTCATGGCGGAATTAATAATAAATATTCGATTGCACAGGTGGGCGGGCGGTAAGGTTAATTGCGATCGATCGGAAGATGAGCAGGAAGCGCACGCTGAGCGTGTCTATATCCGCTCTATATACGCTCCAAGACGACGACGACGACGACGACGACACTTGCTGGTCGCCAGGAGCAACGTAAGTATAGAGCAGCACAATCCCGCTTAGTACCCCCGGCGTGTCTGCGCGCGCGGTGTGTGCAGGAACGAAGGGGGTGGAAGGAAGCGAGCGGTGGACGAGGTCTCTGCGGTGCTGCGGAGGGTGGTTGGAAAGTGAAGAGAGTGGGGTAGCAGGATGCGGGACGCGAGAGCGGCCACGGTGGTGTTGCGGGGTGTCGAGGGGCGGCCTACGGGCGTAGCATAGGAGAAGCTCCCCGGGCGGGGGAGGGTAGACGAGGACAGACGGCCACGGTATGCAGGAAAACGGCAGGGACGGCAAGAGAGACGAAACCCACGGAGTGGGACCCAGAACGGTGGCGTTGGAGGGTGGTCTGGGTGGTTGGTTGGTGATGCATTGCGCGAACTCCCCGCGGCGAGGTCACGTGACTCGTACCCCCGGCCTATCATTGATCGCTCCCCGGAGAAACGTCGGACACACGGTGCCCACGGAGAGTATTGTTACCTTGCACCTCGCCCACGGCTTTTCGAGGACATCCCCGAGGCTAGGACAGAGACAGACAGAGGGAGGAAGGGAGGGAGGCCGTGGAGGGGCGGTAAAGAAGGGTAGGACTCACGTACGTGTATCCCGCGAGGAGACCGTCACCAGGCACGTCGACCGACGTGATCTTTCAACGTGTTCCTTCTATGTCCCCCGACGTGAGCTTAACTATCGAGTAAGGTAGACCATTGCCCGACCTGCTCCAAAACAATATAGGAATGTACTGTTTTATGTAAACCGGTAAAGCCCAGTCGTTACATTGTAATCCACTCACCTTTGTACGATGTACACTTCTTGTAATTAAGACGACGTCGATACAAGAATTCAATTAGCATCAGTGCAGTCGACATATTCCTTGCACATGGAAGTCTGAAAAAAGTACAATTCACGTGTTATAAATTGTTATGGTGACACTCCGATCGCTATCTTCCTCCGGGCAGGTTTTGTAAGACTTTACGAGGTGAAATGACATACCTAATTAGCAAATGATTTTAAACGACGTAATAATGGCCTTGCGTGTCCGACTTCTGTGCCGACGCAGGAACGAATGGTACTTGTTTCACATTCACTTAACACTATAATTACGAAAATTACGTTTATCAAGCAACTAGCAATTCACTTCACGTTTAGAGCGAAGTCCAAAGGACTATTAAGCAGAAAAATAGCGTAAATAACGTGTGAAGCGGATCCTTAAGACAGTTGGACGATTTGACGTTCTACCGAGAGATTCTTGCTAATACGAAAATAATAAAAGGGGCGAACAAAGAGGCGCGAGAGCGTCTTACGGACAGTTCTGAGGTGACGTTCGACGACGGGAATTGGAAGTTCCTGCGGTTCTTTTGTGATGCAAAAAGGCAAGCCAGGACGGCCGGGGTGAAGGGATTCCTCCCATTCCGGGGAGGTAGGTGCGGTGGTGTCTTTTCGAATTAAGTAGTTACGACGCCCTTAAAGGGTGGCTGCTTTTCGGCAGAGGTTTTGTCTCGCACACTTTGCTCCTTTCTTTTTCTTCCGCCCTGAGGTTTATTAAAAGGGTGAAGAAGAAAAAGGACCCTGGGCCCCCCCCCCCTTTGGCCCGACCAGCAGGAACTTTAATATATTTTGATTGATAGGATTAACGCCTCCTCGATCTGAGGCTCACGGTACGCGTCTGTTCGTGCCAAAAAATACAGCAAATAATACACGATAATTTTCGTTGTAACCTCGCCTCACTACTTAAACCTGTCAGACCCGAACACGTTTCGTTAATCCCCATACACATTCCGTAAACAGTGCTAGTCTTGGCAAAAAAACCTACAATTTACATTAAATTAAGAATCAATGTATACTATGTTGTGGCAAGTATTTACCTATTACCCCGAGTTCTGGTATAAGCGGATCGTAAATCGAAATTAATCAACAAAGCTATGAAGTTCTTAAACGCTGAAAACTGTCGAGGACGAAATTTCGCGACAGTACGGCACTCGGATGTTTCAATTACGACGATATGGTGTATATACACAGTACGTTTTTCATGGATGCAAATGAATTTCTCCTTGCTTTTCGTAATCCCGTGAATTCGCTGTTTGTCAGAACTGCGTGACAGACGGAGAGACATTGCGAGGAGAGGAAACTCGACGAATGAGACGGGGAAAACCGGATGATGGCATCACCGCGGTGAGGGGGGAACGGGGTGGTGGAAATGGAAGACGGCTAAAAGAGGGGGAGGGAAAAGAGAGACAGGTGTGGGTGGGCGCAAGAATAATTGAAGACGAGTTTCCTTCGCTTCGTGGATATAGGGTAAGGAGAACGGGGGAGGGGGGTGGGTGATCTCGCGAGAGGGTGGGAGGGTTGTTGATGGAGGCAGCACCAGATGTTATCTTCCTCCTCGGAGGGCGACGCCATCAACTTTTAGACAATGCGAGGACTTCTCGGCGAAATATCAAACTTCGGTCCGCGTCGTGTCTTTGGCCCCGCGTGCAATCCGCACCCCAACCGACGATTATTATTAAAATGTTAATTCCTCCGGGGCCCCGACACTGAATCTTGCCGATTCATCGGTTCTCGCGAAACGCCAATTACCGCCGATAAACATTGACTGTCGTTCAATGTCCTTAAAAATTGTCCATCGCTCGTAGCTTCATTTTCAACGTACACCCCCTACCCCCTGTAAGAATAAAAGATTTCGCCATTGTGTGAAGAAAATTGCCGACATCATTTGCACAGGTGTCTCAACTCTTTATCTTCAGGGGCAAAGGAGTGGAAACGTTTTGTTAACCGAGCTAGATGAACTTCTGTCCGCTGTAATGTTCTGTTCTCTTCGTGGAGGAAAAGCAAAGGCCATCGACCCTCTTTTTCGGCGTAGCTAGCGACGGCGATTATGGGCGGACCGAGCGGCAGAAAGGAATCGAATCATTTGATCACCGGCCGATAAGGGACGATAACGGAGGTTGAGAAAGGTGAGACGTGGTCGTCGTTTCGGGAGGACGAAGCGAGCGCGCGAATTCGCCCATTCGGCGACCGGAGAGGGACACGTAGGTTTCCTGGGGGAGGAGGGAAGGCGGGGGATCGAGGTACCCTTATCGATGGCGTCCTCCTCGTAAATTGAATCAAAAGGAACGAAATGAGGAGCGGCGGGAATCTAGTATTTTCCGCGAGTTAAAATGGGCCTTTAATCAATGTCCCTTCCTAACTACAAGCCATGAGATAAACGACCGGAAATGACGGCCCGATAAGAAAATTGCTTACCCGACGTCTCGGCTCTCGGCGTCGTTTCCCGCGAAAATTGCCTCGCTTTTCCCGGCATCCGGCGAGTAACTTCGTCCTCGGTCCTTGGTAAATCGTTATCAGAATGGATGCCCCTCTCTGTTTTTTCCCCCGTTGGTCAGTGACAGCTGCGGAGGATGATCCGATCGAATCAACGACATCGTACTTATCCCTATAAAAATGTCACAGAAGTTTTATGCCATTTAATATGATCCTTAAAGACGGTTTCCTCGTCGTAAATAGATCCTCCTTCACGAGTAAAACGATATTAACTCGCAATAACAGTACCATTGAGAATTTCCTTCCGACGATAATCATCCGTTAAATTAGCGTATACCCTTTTTAGTACGATCCGCTAAAAGTGTTTTTCTACGATAACAATCGTGATTAGCGGTGGCGAGCAATTAAGAGTGTTGCTCTCGAGACGGAAGGTACGTGGAAAGCGTCAGGCGTGAACTATTGCGCTTCGAGTATGACGTATTGTCAACGATAAAATCAGCGACACGCTGAAATGGTGGGGCGTGAAGAATACGCCAAAGCAAAAGTCAGAAGATATCGCGCTGGTCTTATCGTTCGGCTAACAGCGCGAAGAAGGTTACACCCTCGTTTGCTACGTCGACTTATATAGGAGATATCAATCTTTGGTATGCGTGGCGGGCAGCATTTGCATGCACGGGGCGTTTCCACTGGGCGACAGGTGCATCCTCCGATAAGCTCGCATTTTTGCGCCAATTATTGGCATTTCACAAAGTTTCGCCGCGCTCAACGACCGCACGTCGAATAACGCTCGCCGACGAGACGGTTGCCTTCCGAGGAAGTTGCAGGTGTTGCTTTATCATGCGTACAGTGTTAGTTAAAATTCTATACCAATTATGATATACTCCCGGTACCAATTGAACGATACCGAAATAAGTGGAAATAAGAGTCTGAAATCATGAAAACGAGGGACGTGGAATGATTGGTGCATGAAATATACATTGAGTCGTAGTGTTGGTCGAATTTCATCGTCCTTATAAGTAGTAGATAGGGAATCCGTGTAGCCAGACGCGTGGAACAGCGAGCTCGAGGAGCTCGACCGGCGCTTATATGCAGCGCGGTTCGATACACCTAGCCGACAATTATCATGCAAATGGCTGGTCGTTTTCCAGCCGCGGAATCGGTAGGAATTGAAATTCGGAGCGCGAGAGAGCGGGCAGAGAAGGCCGCGATGTGGAACGAGATCGCGGCTTGTCGGCATTTTAATGCTCTTACAACGGAGCTTCCCCGATCGCCAGGCGCAGGGGGCGGGGGCGAAAGGAGGAACTACCCGTAGAAGGGTGTGTATATCCTCGAGGGTGGGACGTCGTAAAAGGTGAGGGGAAGACGGCGTTATGCCGTAGACGAACGAGCGCCTCAACACGCTGTTAAGTATGGGTTTACGGGCAGATACATATCGCGCGGTGTATACACCTTCGCGTTTTACCTCAGGAAGTACGCACCGCTGTCAAGGAAGGGGTCTCGGTCGACGGCGCAATACTCTTTCGATGATTCCACAGTGTGCTAACTCACAGTGGGTTTCGCAAAGTAAAGAACAATCCTTTGGAAGCTCGCGGTGTAAGGCGAAAGATCATCCCCCCCGTATGAGAATGATTTTCCTTTTTACGTTACTGCAGCGGGCCGCGTTATTGTCCACCTTATTACTCGTCATTTTGTACCCTGTATATCTCGCGGAGGTACACGTTATCGCATACCGCGAGGTGGAGGCCGATCGTAACCACGCGCGCCATATATATTGGATACACGATACGATCCAAAACGTTTCGACGCCAATACAAATCTGAGCCTAGCGCGGGAGTAAGCGAGAGGACGTGTTACTCACGCGGCGAGTATACCCCGCTGCGCATTCCCACGAGATTTATACCTCGGAGAAACGACCGGTGCGCGACCGGGTCCCGCGTACTCCTGGAGTTCGCTGTGAAGCGAGGTCGGGGGAGGAGGGAGACGAATGGAGGGAGGAAGAAAGACAGCGGAAGAGAGCCAAAGGGGTAAATCGCTGGCCGAACGGAGAGAGGGTCAGAATGAAAACGCGGAGGGACGAAGAAGGCGGAACATGGAAAGGGGGCGGGGGAGGGGGGGAGGTGCGAGAGAGGAATGGTGTTGGTGTAAACCCGCCGGCTGGGTACACGGGGCGACAAATATATCGAGGTATTCCGGTGGAATCGAGCCGCGGAGGAGGCAACCCTCTCGCGTGGCCGCGATTCTTTTTTAGCCGCGAGGGGTCAGGCGAAATATGCTCGTTCCACCTTCGACAATTTGATCTCGGCATCGCGATAGCATTGTGGAAACCGTGCAAACGCGATCCCCGGCTCGGGCCTGGCAGCGTCAGGCGTGCCGAAGATGGCCAACGGTGGGTGCCCGATGGACTCACGTGGCTAGCCGGGTCCCAGGGTGTTGGATATATTTATACCCCCCGACGGGGACAAGCCGATAGCGAGGCCCGTGCTTTCCAGGTGACCGTGCTCGCCCGTTGGCACTCGGGCTTTCATCCTTCTGCGTCACATAATGCACAGTCGGTTGGGTACCTTCGAAATCCGTGCCCCCCCCCCCTCCTCCCGCCGTCGACGAGACTCACTGGAATTCGCGAGACCTTCTTAACACCAAGTATCAAACCACTTGGCCGTGCGTGGATGAGGCAGGAATAAACTGGCCGAGAAATTATACCGCCGAGATAGACCTTCTAAGATAACGCGCAACAGTTTCGCGGTACTTTACGAGTGCCAGCGATGGTCGACATAGCGCGGGCACATTAGAATATAGATTACCAACGAGCAGCAGTCCGCATCGTTCCCGTCTCCTACCTTTTATTCCCCGGCATTCTTTTCCCTCGGTGCCTTCGATCCGTTTTCCTCCCTCCCTTAGGCGGCTACTCCGCGCCGTCCTCGCGTGTTTTAACACATGTTTCTCGCAAAAATTCAGCCGGCGATGCACCGATAAGAGCAGATGTAAAAGCGGGAATGCGCGCTCGCGCGCTGCCGGAACGAGCACGACGACGCTATTATGTTCTCGCGTCGTCTCGTAAATATATCCCCGTTCGGAACCAGTCTCGCCAAGACTGGTAGGTATTCCGCTTAATTGTCCTTTCAGCGCGTGTACATCCACAGTAATTCGCACCAAGTTCCGATCCGGATTTTATACGATGACGTTGAATACCTTTCTTACTATCTGCCCACTTTAGACGTACTGCATAAACATCATAAAATAATACAAATATATGCCACAAATTATTCAAATATACCCCGTTGCACTAACGAAGGCCGGTTCTTACGAAAACTTTTCTAAATAATGACCCAACACCTGAAGTATCTTACGTCTATGTTCGAACTGTAAGACGATAGTAGATTTATGGACCAATTATATTCGGGGACAGCGGTTCGTGGTAATTTGTTTGTCACTTCTAAGCGACGAGGCTTTTCTCAAAACTGCCCGTTGGTTTTTTTCGTTCCAGTAGTTGGCGATGTATCATCGTCGTAGGTTTTTAGTGTCCACGCGGCTGGTGACGTTACAGATCACATTGACGAATAACGGACGTGAACGTAACGCGTTCGTACACACATGCGTACACGCACCACGTTTGTTGGTGCAGTCGGATTTTTCTTTGGCTGCTCTCTTCTTGCCTCGGACTATCGCATGATATAATGCAACGCACGTACGCTACCGAGTGCGATATAATGCTCGTATACGCGCGTACGTTATAGGTATCACGCCCGATGGGGAGTAGCCTGGTAGATACACATGCCGACATTACTCGCCATAATTCACACGGGGCCCCGCGAATTATGGACTGAGCCGGCGGAGCGTCGTTGGTCCGTCGCTCGCCTGCACCTGGAATACCGTCGTTGCAGTTAAGACCCGCGACAAGCATGATTTCTTATCCCCGGAATGGCACGGCCCAAAAGGGGGGTTCCTTGTTCCGCGTACAAACGAAACGCAGTTACCGAAAAATATATCGCGCGGCAGTTAAGGCCCATCCTACACATACAAGCGATAAGCGAACCGGGGATATAAGTTATAATTAAATTAATATTTTACTGCTTTATCACTATTCGTTCAATTCGCAGGTACTTAAAAATTGCACTCTTCTCAATACCAATAATGTTTTTCACAAAAGCACATTTCGACTGGAAAGTTACGAAAATCGTAAAGGTAAATCGTATGTGACGTGCGAGTGAATCAATGTTCAGTGAAATACAAAAACGTTTACCCCGTGCATTCCGTCGACACGGTTAGACTTGTAGTAGCAAGAATATTCCCGAGTAGTCCGACATCCTTTCTGCACTTATCCCGCGGATGTTTTGCCGCACTTGCGGACTCGTACATGTGCTACGTGAAATCATGCGCGCGCTAATTGGGAAGAGTGATTGCCGATGGGGAATGGAGGGGGGAGGCATTTCTGTGGGTGCGGTTGAAGGGAAGCCGGAGACTGGTGCACGTCGTCAAAGCCGCAAGAAACTCGCGTCGTAATTCGCGCCTTGCCAGTCGGAGTCGTTTGGCTCATGTGAAAACCGCATTCGGTCACGTCGATGTAGGCGCTGCCCGTTGCTTTGCCCTTTCTCGACTGGAGCATTAATGCCGACCGGACAACCGGCTAATAGTCTAATTAGCGGCGTGCATTACCGTATAAAGTCAGCGAGCCTTCGCTACTCCGCGCACCGTAACTGCGGATGGGTTCCACTGGAGCGTCAGTAGCTTGTACCAACAAAGGAAAGTTCTACGTATGGCGGTACTACGCGACAGTTTCAAAGAACCTGCAATTACGAATCGATTATACCGAGGAAAAGTGTTTTCCGCTAAAACAATCTCGACCGCTGCGCGAACGGTCGTTAAGGCAGATTTCTGTAGAATGATTTACCGGGGAACTCGATAATGGTATTCATATGGGCAAGTAAAAAAAAGATGGTCATCGTTTTCACGCTTCCCTAAGGTAGCTATTACGAAAGAATTCAATTATCTTTTTCGGTCGGCCGATCGAACAAAACAACGGCGACGCGGTAGCCGCGCAAAACACGGGGCCCTGTCGCATGACGGATGATAAATTAATTAAACGCGTTATTAGTCAGGATGAAAAATAATTCTGTCTGCAATTCATGGAGATTAAGGGACGCGACTCTCTGTCTCGGGCGCGAGCGAACGACGTCGGCCGGGTAAAACGGGTGCACCGGTCCACCCAAATCACTCGGCACAAAAAGGCCCGATCAATTTCAAATTTATAGTCCGGCCACGTTAATTAGCAACCTCGAAGCTGCCACCACGGCGGCCCGGGGAAAAAAGGGGCAAGCCTCCTCTCCGGTTGGACACGTCCAGAGGCAGTCACCGGTGGACCTGCCGGTTTTATCGGCCAGAGTCGTTCAATACCCACTGCCATTTCACCGCTACAATCTCCGCGCAAACCTCCACACAGCCACTCGTACCGTACGTTTAACTCCGAGGTGTCGCGTATATTACATGGAACTCCACGAAAAATCCACCTTCTTATTGAGCGAGGAATGTCTTACTTTTCTTGAAAACTTTCCGCGAACTCGTAAAAAGAAAAACGGCGTACTTCGAGCATGTGTCCTTAAAGAGTCAGGTGACACGTGTATTCTGCCATTGTGCATAAATCCGACGAGCGTTAGGATTTATTCGACAGCGCCGAGAATGGGCCGGAACCGGCGAGAAACGAGATTGTGATCCGGTGTTACGCCGTTATTTTCTAGAAGGGTCAGGCAAGTGGAGGGGGGCAGAGGAGGAATTTCACGGCGGGGACAAGTTAGTTAGCGTTCGCGCCTCGACACTTTTGTGCCGGACAGGTGTGAGCCTGAGGAAAAAGCGTGTGTATGTGCGAGAGACAAGCGTCTTAACACGCCTGCGAATCCAACCATCGCAGCGGGGAGCAGAGAAATCGTGCTCTCCCCGCGACCCCTTTCTCGCCTTCTCCGTCGCGTTTTAATGAATCCGTCCCCGCTTATAAAGTCGTCAGAACGACCCCCCGTCGAGCGGGGTTTCTTTCATGCCCCGTAAAATTGTCCATCTTCGATTCAATCAGTTATCCCTATTAATTGCCGTGTCCCGTAAATGTCCTGCTAAACATTTTACACGATTCCAATTACGTAAATATACCGGCTATGTCAAATAATCCCCTTTTAATCTCGGAGCAAAAATAGCTGATTCTCCTGTTTTTCCTTTACTCCCGCTGGCCTTGATGCGAGCGCGTCGCTGATCAACATTTAATCCGCGAACGCCGTCTGAAATTAGATATCGGGTCTTATCGGATGAGCAGGCGGGTGTGAAACGCGAGGCCCGATTCCTTTCTGGCGCGGAATAGCACGGTGTCATGCGCTTATAATAAAATCCGGTGGTTTTCTTCGTGTTACTCGGAGCGTGCTGGCCTCGTATCCTCCCGATCCTCGGGGACATAATCCCTGGAGTTGCTCGGGCCGCAGCTCGCCGAGCGAGATCGCGCCGTTCACGAACATGTGTCTGACATTTTTAATCGCCGGATTAAAATAACTGATGCCCAAGGTGTATCCCTGGAATCCATTATCCGGCGGATGAGCGACCGGCCACCCAAAGTGTCGCGTGTCCTATGGGACCTGCCAGGACGTCCACTGCAACCCCCTTCCCCCCCTCCCGTCACCATTCTCGTCCACTTTTCGCGTAATCGGCCAGAGAAGGCGTGTCACGGATAAAATAAAAGTAAACCGCAAAAGTTCGTGCCTCAACCAACGAAGCAAGGAGGATTAACAATAAAAAGAACTTAATATAAAATGTATCTGCACAGCTGTCGATTTAGCTTCATCTTATTATGTAAAAATCATTTCCACCTGCCAGTTGGGAATTTGTTGAACTCTTTCGTTATCAGTTATTAGTCCATGTTGTAGGGTTTTTAATTACGTACGTTGAATACAAAGTCCCTTTCGCCGGAAGGATTGTTGCGATCGGACGATTTTACGGATCGGATAATAAGTATCAGATGGTCGAGCAACTTTTAAAGACATGCTCGGGGCTACTCTTCACTGGCAAATTGCCGGCCAATCTGCACCCACTGGTCGGGGTACAAATTACCGAACAGCACTCTTATCGAACCAATCATCTTCGGTCGCAGCATCACAACTTTTTTCAAACATGCAGACCAACGTAACTGATAATCACAAAATTGTAGCACTTATTGAACTAAGATTTCTGATTGAAAGACCGTGTTTCATTGCGCTGTCCTTTTTATAACATTATGGAAGGTCCCGTCCATCGTGCGTGACATACGTCGCACCAAGTGAAAGTGACTTTAACGTATCGAGTTTGAAGGAAGGGGAAAGGAAGGGCCCATGTGACAGAACCGTACTTCCGGAGGGCGGTGCCTTCTCGACAATCCTCTATGCTTTACCCGCATGTGCGATTGTTTCTAAGGGGCCTAACACAACTGCCGCCATACTACCGACCTTCTGTCCTACCACATGAAATTAATTCACAACCACCTAAACTGCTACGAAAAATCGCAAAACAGCATAAAACCAAATTATCGTGGACCAACATTTCCATGAATTTTTTCTCTTGGCCGCTAAAATTCTTCGTCTTGGAATGAAGTGCATATGGGTATGTACTGTGCGGGGAAGAGTGTAAACAAAGTACCGTGAACTCAGGTGTGCCGTATTATTTATAAAAGGCTAGCACGGTAAAGCGTATCCTCGTGTCGACGGGTGCCTATTTTGCAAGCTGGTAGCCGTGTTCTGCCTTCCGAGAAACTGCTCGGACGGCATGCGTTTGCCTTTTCTCCGGAGTTTGCTCGAGGACGTATCGTCGTGAAAAAAATCAACCTCTAACCTTCGGCATACCGACTACAAACGTGTTAAAATTAGCGTCGGCAGAGCGGCAGGATATACCTATTCTTAATCAGCATAATGATCAATTAAAATGGTCACACGCTAAATACGAATAATACGGTTGAAATTTATTCAGACGAGAAACAAAAATGTCCTACCCCGGGGAGGGATGGTATAATCGTGAAAACTGTTATGAAAGATTTCGGTGTAGGTAGGAACGAACGATTCTGTTGGCAGGGACGTCTCACGGTTTTCCGCGGTTAATCAAAATTAAAATACAGTTAGACGAGCGCAAGCAGGCACGCTGCTCCGGCGTATCCAATTAAAAAATTAAGTGCTTTTTCATATTTACCTCCCCGGCCGTCCTGGCTGGCAGACCGTCGCGCCTACCATTTGTACGTAAATAATAATTAAAAATACTCATCCGCGATTCCCGTCGGCGCGTCGACGCGCTAATATTCGCCGTTGGAAGAGCGACTCTGCCCGCCTGAATGTCCGGGTTTCCATCGTTTTTCCACACCCACCAACTCCGCCCCTCCTCCCACTCTTCTTTAGCATTCGGGACAGCTCACTCGCGATCGTGACGAATTTGCAAGCTTTTAATATAAACGGGCCGCATATATCGTGGAATCTGAGTGTCGCTATGGCCGTACCTTTCTCGTTCGCTGGCCCCCTCCCCCCACCACGATTCTTTCGGCATTTTTATTCTCTTCCGGCCTCTGTTCCCATGCTCTTCCGCCCTTTCATCTTCTTCACTTTTGGCTCTTCCTGTTCCGCGCCCATCGGTCCGTCTCCTCTTTTTGCACAGCCCTATCTCGCCCATCCATACGTTTTCTTCCGTTCTTCGCTTCCCCTTCGCATCGCCCCCCTGCCGAGCGACCGCCGTATGAATAAATCCGGCGAGTCTCGGTTTCCACCTGCAATCACCGCTCTGGAAAACGTCGCTCGATTCTCATATATACGCCGCGCGTACCACTCGAGGCTCTCACGGTCTGACAGATCACACGGAATATGCGTTCACTCTCGCATGCGCCTCGCATTTCGCGTGTCCGTCAGCCCGTAATGAGCAGACACGTTTCGTCGATATAAACGCCAGAGTACCGAGTCACTTTAAAACGATCGCCGTCCGCCCGGCGACGTGTAAAAGCAGATCTCATCGACGGATTTACTCGACAGCGAGCAAAATTCAATATCCCTGTCCTCGTGGAAGATTTATGCGGTAATGCGTTCATCGCATATATACATACTTTCCCCGACGTAGCTTTCCATGCTGTCATTTCGCCAGGGAACAGCGAGTTGAAAGCTTAGAAATGATATAAATGACATTTTCGTACTAAACACCGAGCAGCGTGAACCTTTGCCTCGATGTTCCTGATAAAAATTCCTTCCTACACGGATACACGTGGTTACACTTCATTCCGGCTGGCTTTTACAAGCCTTCCGAGGCGGGCAAAAATAAAGTTCGCCGGGCATCGGAGGATAATATACTACAATTAGTAGCCGACGTGTTCGCCCCCCTAACACTTTCCTTTTTTTATACGTACACGGACACGGAAAGACGCTTTCGCTAACGAAGATTGATTATCGCGCTAGACGTATAGGCGGCCACGTCGATCCGGAAGTTCGGAATGCGCGTTACATTTTGCCGACGGGCCGTTCTAATGAACGCCAAGGGAACAACGGAAAGAGCGTTACGGCGAGCTGCGCGAATGGCCCTTAAACCGTAGGGGCGTATTTGCGGCCACGCGCCCAAGGAAATCGACGCTGGGTTCCTCGCCGTCGGCTCACGTGCTGCGCCACGTTTCCTCCTCTTTTTTTGTCCGTCGACATGATTGATATCACGAATCGTTCGGTAGGACTTGCTCGATGTGCAGATATCGACCAACGTACAAGTGTATCCAACCCAACTGTCTTATCCTCGCTGACCAATTGAAGCGTAAATTCGTGTTAATAATTACTCGTCCTGCCCTCAAGTTTTTATCACTGTCGCAATTAACCCCTTGTCATTGACTCCGCATCGAAGGTGTACACAAAGGCTGTTATCAATGTTTTTTCCTTTATTAATGCTAATTCCTCATCATGTTTTCAAGTTGTTGATCGAGCTAATTATCGAGTGTAGAAATCATCGGATTACGCAGTATGTGTATATCAGTGGAATATGCGATATTTATCGAGCACATTTAATTATATGCGACAGTCGACGGAATCAGCATGGTTGCGTTTCTAAACAAGCGATTAAAAGAGAACGTTAAATAACAGGATGTTAGGAACATGTAGTAATTAGACCATTTTTTGCCTTCGTACTGAAGTCAAGGAAAATCTTGAAAGTCAAGTCTAATTGCTCTTAGTTATCGCAATGTAAACTACCTGCATGCAGCTTTTTTAATCGTTCATTGACATAATTATAGCATAAGAGTATCTTCAATGTAATATGCAGGTTTCCCAAGTGTGTAATCTCGGTATAACTCACACAGTGTCTCTCTATACAAGTGCCAATCAATTTGTAAAGCAGCCTGATTAATTCAGCAGACATCGTAATTGTACCGCAACTAGAATAATGCATACAAGTGGAAATATACTGTATCCGTGCATGAAATTTTTGAAGAGTGTCTGTCAACCACTTGAGAAAATTCGAGAAGTCTCCCCGTGAGCGTGTGTACGGATAAGACAAGGGTCAAGGGTTTATGCTATTTCGTTGCTACGGGACATCCTTGCTGCGATTCCTCGTAAGCACCCTAAACAAAGGGACATTGAGGGATCTCGCGAAGAGAGCGAACGAAGGAGAGGAAAAAAGCGAAGAACACTCCTGTTCTCATCGAAGGAAGAAGACCATCGTCTCGGGAATGGGTTGGTGGTTCCAGCACAATGCTCCGACGTCGGCAACCCGAAGGGATTATTAAACCCGTGGTTGGCGATACAGCTCACGTTTCTCGTCAACGGGACTCTTCGTCCTTACCCTCATCTTTGGCGAGCATCTATACACTTCTCTTAAGAAAACCCAAAGTCGAGTCACCTACGATCATCCCTTAATAACGGTCTACTTGTTGACCTTGAGTAGACAGCACCTTTGACACTAATGCGCGAAAAATATTTAACACAAGTGTTGGGATATTAACGTACGGGCCTCTGAAGATTGGTCCATTTGTCAGCGAAGGCCCTAGGGCTGATGGGGAGACACGTCCGGGAGATCGAGATCACTCATCACTACCGCTGTTTCCGACAACGCGAAAGACAAATGTCGAGTATGCTGTGCGTTGCACGTCAGCCGTCATAACGCGCATTTCCCCAGTGGTACACAGCCCGTCGAAGGGGGAAGGGCGGGCCTGAAACGGGCTCGCCTCGGGCCAGGAGAATGCAGCCTCGTGCCTAATGCGCGTTTCGTGTCAACCGGGGGTGGTTCGTATGGCGAGGAAAAGGAGCCGCACACGGCGAATCTCTCTACTCCGGCGACTCCGCGCTCTCCTCGGGGAATACAGGGGACCAGGGGGGATGGGAGACATGTGTTTCCGGGGTCCCGATTACCCGACGTCGGCTTCTTACACGCGTACCGTCGCTTCGTACTTCGTCAGGCTACTCGCGCTGATAAAACGCCTGAAGACGCGCTGGAAAGAAAGCATCGTCGAACGGCCACGTTTCAGGTTCCAAGCTCTTTTGAGAAAGTATAAATAATCCCTATGAATGTACTCATTGTATGGATAATGTTTGTATAACTGGCACTTCGAAGATGCAATATTGTTTAATAAAGAGCTCAGAGAAATTCTTCTTGAATTGCGTATCGGATTTAATGGGGGGTTTACCTTCTTCTATGTTGGAATATCCTATTTCCACTGATCCTGAGAAAGTGTTTGACGTTAAGGAAATCACGCAAGTTAAGTACCTCTGTGCCTTGGTCCTCGACGCTGTAGGATGGTTAGTCCTCGGAGGTGTACAAGGTATTCATTCGGTAGATCCGGGTCGTCGAGAATATCCTGTCTTTATTAAGGGATCTGCTAGGGCCTATTTCGTTCTCCCTTCCCTTCGGCTGGCTCCCGGGGCGGTTATGGTTAACCGGCGAACGGTGGTTATACGGAGCAGACGGGTAAGGTGCACCGAGCCAGGAGTCGTTGGAACTTTTTATCGGCACTTCATTGGTCCGGCCTCGACGTAATTAACGATATTCGAGCTCGAGCCATCCAAGGCGGGTGCGGCCTTTATGCTCGCCGACGGTAACACCCCACGGAACGGGGGAAGGAAACTTTCCTCCACAAGTTTATCCCGCAAAATGGAACGATCCTCCCCCTCTGCCGCTCTTCTCAAGAGAGACGTAAGAGTGGAACTGGCTCGTACCCTCCCGCACAGTTTCTCTTTCCCTCTCTCTTTCTCTTAAACGTTTCTGCCTACTCTCGGTTTGTCACTTTCTCCACGTCGTTCCGCGGCCTGTGCGCGATGTCCTCGGGATAATGGCGGCTTCGTATGCGACTCCGAAGGCGGTGAGAGGCCCTCCTCTCAACGGATTACGCCGGGGCGGCACGACAATGTTCTCCGGCCGGTGGCCTCGTTGCTCTCGTTCAAAGTCACATTGCCGTTCCGAGGCGGGGAACCGTCAGCAAACCCATTCGAGCCTGTAAAACCGACGCTACTTCTCCAAACGACTTTTCTCAAATAAAAATGAATCGACTTTTGCTACAAACTTCGAACCACGTGTCTCCCAAAAAGTCCTGAAAATCACCCGGATATTTTAAATACCGTACAATCATCTTGTTCGTTCGACAACTCAGAATTGTGCTGAAATTAGTCTTGTACTCGTGTAGCACGAGCACGGAATAAAAGCAATAATAAAACACTGGGACTGAGTAAACTTCCATTTTTTCTCTGCTGGTACAATTTTTATTCCGTCCCCCGTCGGTCCCTCGTTTTCCTCCGGTTCGTGTTTCTCGGCAGGCATTCGCCGGAACTTGCATTAGCGTCTCGTGGCCGTAGCCGGCAAGCCGGGGGGCAGTAAGCCGGGTGCTACGCTTCCTGGACAAAGTAACTGCGCCATTGTCGCAACATGCCACCCCCTTTCCACCCTCTTCCGAGCCGCCCCTTCTCACCCCACTCTCAAAAGTGCACGCCATCCATTGTACTCGCGTCGTGTTAACTTATTTGCGCTATATGTTACGGCGACCCTATTAGCAACGACGTTCCATCATTGAAGGTGGTTACACTGTCAGCCGCAGATTGAACAAGGCGAATCCTCAGAACGGAACGACAGCCCTAAATACTCGTTACCACGACAAATTATAAAGCGCTGTTAATGGATAAAATATCTTCGTCGTTTTACGCAGACTTCTCTTCTAAAAAGGGGGTGGGGGGGTTGTGGGGTTAGTTAATTTCAAGCATTTTATCGGAATGCTATCAATCATGTCGCAGGTTTTTTTGGCGCAGATCTCTATGGAAGATGAAACTGATGATTGAGAGTTCGATTTCAAGAGGTTGTTGCACCTGCGGTCCGCCGTGTCGGTTGCCACGCTCCGGCCGGACTGCACAAAAGGGAGCGAAATATTTATTGCTTAATTCGCGCTTCTTTGTTTCATAAAAGTGAGAAACAGCTTTAATAACGGGTTACGATCGGAGTATAATGAGGGGTTGCTGCTCGTGGAAGATCGTAGGGCCCTCGAAGGCGGAGGTATACCTCGGCAACGAGAACCGCCATTTCGTTAACCCGTTTTCGTGGTTTCGCGGAGATCACGAACTCTCGTTTTGGTACAGTCCCAGGCGAAAGTTCTTGCCAGCCGTAAAGGTCATTACTTAACGCTCTTATTATCGTGCCGCGTCTCTCCCGTGAGATGGAAAATTGCCGATGGCAGATAAAGCGTTATATATCGTGTCTAAGGTTTCGTCCCTGTCGCGCCGTATCATTATCTATCAATTAAGAACTTAATGATCGGCCACCATTAACCTCCCGGCCATTAATCCCGGGACTCGGAGATAAGGAAAACAATATCGGACGAGAGCGCTCGCGCGCGCGCGAAGACACTTTCGCGGATTATGAAACGGGCAGAGTATCGCGCCGTCGCATCGGGATCATTAAAAATGAGGGACGAGAGGAGGTCGCCGGGAATTTTAGAGGAGCGTAGAAACGAGGTCTTTTTGTGCCCCCGACGAAATTATTTACACCGGCCGTATCGGCGATCAAATTATTTCGCCGAGTCCCAACAAAGCGTCCCTTCTCGGGCGACCATTATTATCGTGATCGCAGGAGCAACGTTTCTCCTCGATATCCGTCCCCGAGCGGGGTAGCCGAGTTAAGCGACGAGTGTCGGGAGCGAGAGGGCAAACCGCCCCGAGAAAGCCCGCGACGAGGACACTCTGCCGAGAGTCGCAGTCGCATGATTTCCGCTGGTAATTCCAGCGAATATACTTTGTCGACGGGTAAAAGACGCCGGGGCGCCGACGGGAACGGGGATGCAGCCGGGAGAAAAGGCGAGGAAAGACGGGGCAACGCTGTGCCAGCCGATTGTTCGAGGCGTGGAAGCGCGCCTTAGATGCGACAATTGACGTTCCAGACTGTGAACCTGCAATCAATGCCGCCTCGTCTCGTGCTCCGGACGGAGAAGCCGGTGGGTGGGCGGGCAGGCGGGAAAAGCCGCGGGGAGGAACCCCTCAAGAAGAGGGCTAGGATCCAACAAGAAAAGAGAGGGAGATACGCCGAGGGTGTGAAAACCCTAGCAAGGGCTGGCTTTGTCTGCCTCTGAATGCTGCCGAAGGGTCTTCGCCGGCGGGGGAGGGAGAGAGAAACAGAACGAGGGTGAGTTGCTCGGGGAATACGGCTCGGAGGAACCCCGATAGCATATCCAGCCAAGACGCGCATCCTTATTCCCTGAATACAGAACTGGGCTGGATAGACTCTCCACAAATCTGTTCTTCGAGAAAGTGACTGCCTGGGCCGAAAAGTTTTCCTCAAAAGAACCCTACTCTTTCTCTTCTTCGCTACGTTCGTCATTTTCATGGAAATTTTCATCCTGAAACCGGTAGCAATACGGAGCAGTTCCACAGTTCTGAACGGACAAACTGACCAACAGGTGTTCCATCATTTATCAATTATTGCTAATTACTCATGCGGTTATCAATATCGTTTTTCGTGCAATTACATTCGCCCATTTGCGTTGGTTTATTACAGGATTATAGACTACCGCGATCGGTTCTATTTCAGCGTGTAATTACTGTTTGTGGAGACAAGTGCAGATAGTTATGTTCATGTAGGTTCGCCCTGGCGATATGCTCTCTTGTAATTACCTCCGCTTGTGTACACAAGAGCTGCTACGACTACGATCGACTCGCCGCGATCTCGCTTAAAGTGCACACTTATCCAATTACACGCGAAAACCTGAATCTCACGAGAACACCTGCCCGGCCGACATCGAAGTCACGGGATCTTGGAAAAGCAACTAAAACACTCTACCCTATGCATTACATAAAAGATAAAATACAATTTCAAAGAATAAAAGATTACAAAAATGCAGAAAAAAGATGATTGTTAGTAGAATATATTGATTACGCCTCGCGTGGGTTACTTAAGTATGAAAAATACCTTCATTATACCTAATCGCAGCTGCATTAAGATATACGTTTAGTATCGTCGTAAATTGCTAATTTAATTGATTTACCGAATAACCCAAGTAAAGCTACATCCTGTTTTACAGCGTACATAGCTAGTTTAAACGGAATTAAATGTAAGTGCTGGCCTGAACATGCAATCCTGTTAAATTAGCAATATTTTTCTCACAGCCTTACGATGCGTTGTAGTTAGTTAGCAGAGATTTACACTTGTCTGGGGAGGCAGGGCGTGTCGAGCAAGTAGCCAGCGACTATTGGAGAAGACGATCGTGTGGTGGGATTACGTAGTGTGCAGAGCGAGCCATTAACCATTGTGTATGCAATGTACTCGAGTAAACTTGTAGCCGAGCTGCTTTTAATACACATTCGCGAAGACGGTCTGTACATGAGTAAGGACTCCAACTTGCCCGTATATTCGCGCGGGGAAGAAATAACAAATCGAGTCGGAAGCTTTTGCGATCGACCGATTATCGACGATCGTTTAACCGTGTGGCGCAGTTAATACGAAACGCCCTCAATGTTTCGTCGGGTCCTATAAAACCCGCATTAAACAGGAACGTACGACCTGTGCATTAAGTGACCGCCTAATGGAGGTAGCGTCGCAAATGTTGGCGCAGCAATTAAGTCAGTCCGCCAGCGAACAGAGAATAAGCGATGGACACACAGGTGGTTGCGTGAAGATACGTCACGTAAGACAGGACCATATGATGTTTGGTCTTTCTCATTACTGCAGGACACTGACACCAGTTAAAAACTTAACTACCCGAAAACTTGCGAGTAGAAACGATTCAAATTTCTTTTTCTAATCATCAGTGCGTCTCTAATTCCATAGGAAAGGTGGTATGCCGTTAAAATTTGTAATAAGGAATTTGCGTACTGTGTTTTCTTGGTCTGTCGATGGTGAATAGAATCGCCAGGTGGATCGTGAATTCTCGTCGTGTGGGTGCTGAACAGGCCGATATACATTCGTAGGGCGAACAGCTCGCAGCTAATAGAACGGTCGGTCGACTAGTCGGGGTCAATTACGAGGCAGCAGGGCTTCCCGTGAGTTTATGATACACGGTGCGCGAGTTCCTAACGTCGGTCCATAATCAATCGTGGCCGCGCCACCCCGAAGCCAGCGTTCAACGTCCGCCTAAAAGCAGAGCCCACTCCCCTCCCCTCCCCCCCCTCATCCTCCGTCTCTCCTCGTGTATCGCCGTTCCGACAATTTCCGCCAGGATCCGCGTAGCCCGCTTTTATGGCCACTGGTCGACGGTTTATTCCTTTACGACGCTTCTCGGCCAATTTCGTAGCGACCTCGTAACGCGTTTCTCGAGAAATTACTGCTTTGTCCGTCCATTACGACCCCACCTATCCACGAATATGCACATAACAGTGTTACGTAATTGACGCACAAAGAACAGATATTGATGCGCGTAATCCGATGAAAACAATATTTGTTGACGAGATCTGATGAATAATAAGGTATCCGGTTTTCCATAACCTAATGGAAAGAGATATTCTTTCTGTGGACTTCTTTTTCACAATTATTGACTTCTCAATGATCATATCATAACCTTTCTAACTTGTCAGTCTCGCAGTTGGAAAGTTAGACGGAAGAATGAATCATTTGTCGATGAACGAGGGTGCAGTTGCAGGAAATTGTCGAGGTTTACAAACGGAACGTTGTATCTTTCCCCCGCGATTAATGATCTGTGGAATGGAACAGAACAAAGCGTAATGACTAAACTACCGGCACTATGTAGCGATCGCAATGGAACCCGCTTTACTGTTTCCACAATCCACCTATTCAGTCAATATCCATTATCGCCTAAGGAAAGAATTATTCAGTCTTGTAACATGAAATCTCGGGGTCGTACATGTTTAATTAAAAGTTCCGGACAAATTAACAACAAAATACCGATTCCTCGTTATTGTGATATCAACATACGGAAGTTTTTATGTTATTCGAAATACCGCGTTACGTAGGCAGTACGATTATTTGTGGAATACGTGCGAGGTTGTTGGAAATTCGTAGCGGTGAAGTCTCAGAGAACATGGAGCAGCGAAGCCTCGAGGAAGTACGAGCAGATCAAGTCGGAGGAGTCGCGGGATATGAGCGTATAAATATAAGGAAGAACAAGACGCAGGGGCCCGAGGCCGGCATTAATGACGGTACCGCTCGGCACTCGTTCGCCTCGTTACCGTCGCCCCGGGGGCAGGCCAGGATAACCAGACCGTCCCCCCCCCCCCTCCTGCCCTGCCTCCATGTTTCGTCCCCGTCGAGTCGCCACCGCCTCGTAATGCAGCCAGGATATTATTTGTTTCCACTTGTTTGTGCGCACGAAAGCTCCTGACAAACAAACAATCTGCCTTTCCAACAGACCGCCGCCACCGCTGTCGACGTGGAATCATCTGCCTCCCCCACCCCCGTCGGCCCGTTTACTTCCCCCCGTCGTCGCGGGTCCTTCTTCTTCGCGCTACCGCGAGCATCGGTGGCTCTGTCTCTCGTGGTTTCTTTGTACGACGTACACGAGCGTGAAAGCGCCGCGCAAGGGAGGGAAAAGCGTGGAAAAAAATGGGACGGGACGGGGTGGTGGCTGCGATCCTGACTCTGTACCGGCAATGAGGCATTCCTGCCAGTCAGCCAGCCACCCTTTTGTGTCAATGCCTACGATAATTATTTCTGTAGAACGGCCCGTAATGGCTCATTCAGACGGTGTCGGCAGGCTTTTTTCAATGGTAAATCGCGCCATTAACTCGCCATAATGAACGCCACCGGCAGACCTCGGCAAAACCGTCCAATATATCATTCTTCGTTCGTGGAAAAGGGACAGCGGTTGTCCTAACCGCGACGCGCCGAGTCTTCATTTCTTCGCCTTTTCCTTTGACCGGAGACAAAGGCCGACTGTTAAATGAATCGCGTAGAGTCGTAGAAAAATTATCTCACCGTCATTTGCCGAAAGCCAGAGAAACTTCGCTAATTGTATCGAGCGTTAGAAATTCTACATGAGTTATCCGTTTGTCTCGACATTCGTGTCTCGTTTCATTCGATTCTTCGGAAATGGGAACATGTTTCTTGCACGAGTTCACAGGTGATAACACATGTGCATCGAAGCACCGTGCATCTGCCACGGAAGATCGCGAATAATATGTATACGCGCATCGTTATGTGCCGCTGCCAAGTTTTATCTTCCGTCGATCTCGATCGTCCTTTCCAGAATTCTCGGTTGCGGGAACAATGGCGGAAGATTACCGCCAACGATAGCGAACAAATCGACCTTAAATTCCCCGCCTCCGCCCCGGGGGCCAACACAACACAAACGTCACGCTGCTACAGACGTGAATATATGCAAAACCATGATCCTTCCCAAAGAGAAACCCGTTCCCGCGAGTCAATGGTTTTGCTACTTATTTCAATTATCCCCGATGCACGAATGTAAGTTTCGCTGGATTGCCGAGGATCCGGGACTGTCGTCTTCGCGACTCGATCCGATTAACCAGTGGTGCGAATCATGCTGAAGTCACAGCGTTGATCCGAAACAGCTTGGGAAGCTGCAGAAAGCCCGATAAGACCGACTCTCGACTGCCGCGTTAACCGGTGAACTCGTGACATTTCACGGCCGTGAAATCTCGTTGACTTCAATGATCGTACAACTCGGTTCCCTGTCACTTCTCCTCAGACGGATAGTTAATTTTAATTCACTCGTAAAACAGATTAACCAAATGACAACTGACAAATGCGTAACACGTAAAAACAGCTCTCGTTAAAGTTACACAATTTATGCACTTTTCATGACGTGAATTTTTCAGAACTTATACGACTCTTAAAAGGGAGCAATATGATCGTTATTTTCGCCAAAGACAGCTGGTGCCGATCGCAGCACCTGTTCGATTGATTTTTATTCCTTAATCCACCGTTATTGGCAAAGATGGGGATGCCCCTATGGACGATGAAGACTTTAAATTTTCTATGTTAAAGTGTTAAAAATAGTCCCGCATGATTGTTAACCAATTAATAAATAATAAGACTATTATGAACGAACGACATCGGTGCCGAGGGAATTATCTACTTGAATCTAAATTAGAAAATTCGATATTTAGTAAATAATAATTCTTAACCTCTTCACCTCGATATTGTATTAACGATTCTACCTTTCAACTGAAACCTGGACCCTGTGACCCTACTGAATCGCATGGTTGCCTAACCGTTGTTAATTATCTCAATTACAGTGACGGCGATTCCGGGGCTAATTAATTCGAAAACACGTCACAGCAGACTGATCGTGTATGTATCAACGGAGAAATCGCAAGGCGGATGTCAGCTTTCATTTCTCAAGGCGCGCATCACACATATTGTTTGTATTACATCAAACATACGCTCACGTTCGAACATCACTTCTGCATAGATGATTCAATGCGATGAATTTAGTACAGAAAGGTTCCTACGCTGTAAATTCACAGGACGACAATCTTTGGGAGACACACCTGGACCTTCATGCAATTCGTTCGATACGAAGAAACAGCCTAATGAGCTATGGGTTTCCGGAAAGAACGAGCTGCAGCAATCGCCAGGTGCACTCGTCACTTCCGTTTGTCGATACGCTCGGTGATATATCGTTACAGGAGCCGGCACTGTTTATACGTTCTGTCAACTTAATGATGATACATATTAGACGTTTTTGAATAATATTGAACTTGGTCAATAGTCATTACCACTTACTATACATTTTTTAATCCATCGTTTTACCCACGTTATTCCAATGTACTCCGTGTGGAAAATACGTTATTAAATTATATGCATAAAAAGAGTATATTCATAATTGTAGCCCATCTAGTCGGCTTCCGCTTTAGATTTATTTCCTTCACACTTTAACGTAATATTTCTTCATTTACTTCTCGCGGCAAAATTATATTTGCGCGGACAGACAGTAATGATACGTAACATCGTTTCGTAGCGTCGATGCGCGGAAATAGCATTAACTGTAACGAGGGAAAAAATTAATATTCATGACGGTTTAGTTCCAGCAACGAGCGCTCACGAAGGGCGAATATCAGGTGATCGTCGGTATTTAATTGCCATGTATTAATATTACATACGTCTAGCTGTCGGTGTTCCTTTTTTGCACTTCTTGGCGCGCACTTTGGAACATACGTATGCATGCACAGAGACTGTGGGAGTGTATCTCACTTTCACGCCCCGGTCGCACCACGAGTGTCATTCGTGATCTACTGCGATGTTGAAACTTGTTCCGCGAGTTAATCTCAAATGAGGTACAGTAGGTGCGGAACGATACTATCGGCCAGGATATGACCGCCCGACTAATTAGTACTTCGTTTATCTCCCGTCGTAAATTAATGCCGCTGACTATATATATACGCACCCGTGTATATGTATTTATATACGTGCCAGGCAAATCTCGTATGATATCGTGCTTCTCTAAAGCGCACTTCCTACACTACATCGCGCAGCAATTTCTCGAGTTCTTCTGGGCATACCACGCAAACTCCCTGCTTTGTACCGATCGCCCATGCTAATGCTTAGCATATAATCTCTGGCATGCCTTAAAGGCCTTTACGGGGAGAATTATTTACGAACGAGGTCCGCCAGGCTCGTTAAGAGGACAGAAAATTACGTTTTTATGGGAAACGTTCACGCACGACACAGCGGTTTGCTTTTAGCCCGGGTAAACTTCATTTCAGTTAATTAATATCGTTTCGATCATCGGAACCCGCATGCACTGTATTCGTGATAATCTTTCATGGAAATTCAATGTAGTAATTAATCAATGTAAACAATTAATTCCTCGTTTGAAAAACTGTGATTCAAGGTTAATTAATGTCCTTAAGTGTTCCACGGAAAACACGTGGTCAGTGCTAAAAGTCTGTACGGCATACCGCGCGACTACTCGTAAGCCTGGAATCAGTGGGGAATCAGTGGAGAATGCTATTCGTGGTAGGACCGTTGCAACATTCCCGGCTGAGCTAGAGATCCGTCTGGATCGGACGACAAGTCCCGTCGGGCCACGGCACGATCGATTGCAATTCCGCGGTCGGGCAGTTTGTCGCGAACCGAATGTGAACGAGCGAAACGAATGCCGATCCCCGTGCAGTTGCTTTTATGGCGAACGGAGACAGCGCGAGATTGAAGAGCGCTCTAGATGGTAAAGTTATTTGTTAAAAAGACCCTTCTCGACGGACATGCCTGTAAACCGCGTGTGAATGCGGATGAATCTGGAACTCATAATACACCTTGGAATGCGGTTATTTGATCAAAAGTGACCGTTTAAGTCACCCTAAATCGACAAAAGTTATTGACGTGAAAGTATGGAACAGAGGAAATAAACAACCGTAGTTTTTTATACCTGATTTCACTTAATGTTTTCAAACCCATGAATGGAATGGAAGAAACAGCATCTGCGAATACTGAGTACGTTTAAGAATTCCGTCTGGCACACTGTGTCGTCATGTTTATCGTTTCTTATTTACACGAGATTACTCGGGGAAAAAACATAGGGATCGGCTTCATCGCTGCATGTATCTCGTGGAATCCATAGATTCACTGTTCCACGCGCGTTGGTAATGTATGGGCACAGGTGTATTCCCGAACCGGTTGAGAGTAAGGGCCTGCAAGGTGTTTTCTTTTGCTATGACCGACAGTCATCAGCCGCTTAAATTATTCGACTTGTTCAGAATTTCAGAAACCTTATAATCATCATTTTCTACTAAAAAAAGAAGATCTACGATATAAAGTCAGTGTTATGCGAATATGGCCTACGTATACACGTGTTTTACCACACGGTTAGGTTTTGCACTTCGTCGGTAAAGCTAGCACTTTCAAGGTATCAAAAGTCACGGAGTCGTGGTTGATTTCATGACTCGGATTAACCAGGTATTATCCTCGTACAATACGTTTAATGTTTCCTCGTAATGGAGGCCCTATCGTTCCTCCTACGTTTATGCAATCTTACACGATACGGTTAGGCCCGGTAATTGGCGCGATCGAATATGAGTTACCGAAAATTGCATCGAGAGGATCATCGAAAAAAAGAGTAAGCTTGGTGGAAACAGGAGTCAATGTACTTACATCGTTAAGACGCTGATAAAGCGGCGGGAGTTGAGAGATGATTGCCAGACCCGCGTAATGATGTCCCGTATCCCGCAGCTAACTTCAGGCTACGATGGCTTTACAATCCTGCAAATCGAGTGCTGTAAAATATAAAATTGTAGGTTATGAGCAACTCGGATTAAGTAGATAAGAAAAATGAATTATTATGCATTCAATTAAAAGAGCATATTCAAGAATCCCAATGTCTTCATTATTTTCATGAAGTTGATTTGCATAAAATTACCTAATAGCTTGAGAATCCACCGTATGACACGCATGGGAAATCGGCGGACATTTTGGCGCACTAACGATAAAACCAATAAAGTGTTCTAAAAATATGAAATTTTAGGTTATGTGCCGTTCCGATCAAAATGGCTAACAAAAATGTATTGTTATACATTCGGCCGAAAGAAAACATCGAAAAATCAGAATGTCTTTATTACTTTCACAAAGTTGATTTATGATAAATTACCTAATATCCCGATCATCCGGCGCATAACACGCATGCACAATCGGCGGAGATGTTGGTGCGCTGACGATAGAGTCATAAAAACGGTAAGCGTACGGGTTAACGCAGGATTCGGCGAAAATAACGATCGGCGATCGGGTCGGCAACCCGTGATCATCCCGGTATAAACGACTCGTCTGACCCTCTCTACCCGTCGTTCGCCCTATCATCCTTTCTCCGCGAACAGTTCGATAATCGATTCGGCCCAGACACGTTAATTATTTATCAGGTGGCACGCGCGACTGGCGATCGTCCAATTAAATTAAAGCAGGAAGCCGGATCGAGGCTATCGGCACTTCAGCAACCCTCTCTACGTTTCGACGCTATCTGATTGACGCGGCCTGCCAAAGCGCCTCGTCCCCCTCCCCCCACTCTCGCCCCCTAGCGTTGCTGTCTCTCTCTAGCATTCTCGCCGGGCAAGAGCGATGGAGACAGAGCTCGGCCCTGAGGGATGGAACACATTCGAATGCAGTTCATTAAAACTTGTTACTGTCCGCATACGCACCCCTTAATTGGATGACGCTGCGCTTTGAGTTCCGGCGTCGTGTTTTGTCCGTCCACTGACCGCTCACGATACACGCTCCGTGAGGAATTACAAAGCCGTCCAAGAATTCTCACCGGAAACACTAACGAAAAGTTTGCAACCTTAAATGGACATAACGTATCCGTGTAGTTTTCTTAAACGGCGAAAGTTATCGTATCAAAACCTGCGCCTTACACGATAGCCTATGTAATCCGGGAGTTTTACGCGGCTTTCCCGTGAAATACGTAAACTGTAACAGTGTTGGCGTATAAAAACACATCGTAAATTCGAGCAACGGCCGGTCGTAAGTGCGCGCTGGAGAAAAACGATCTGACGAGAGTCACTTTGCGGCGCATTAAAAAGGAATTACCATAATTTCAGTCGTGTACACGATGCGTACGGGGAGTGCTCGTTAACTCGATTCGAGATACCAGGGAGATACTCCGCATGAGCATAATTAAAAGCGGCATTTTTCCAACGAGAACGGACGTTTCTTGCCAGCGAGATAGGGGCTTTTATGGCGCCGTAGTTGTCGCTGCTGAGGGGCATTAAACGCGCGCGATCGTGGCTCGCCAAACACGATAGCCCAAGCGGTCTACATAGCTTCCCGGTTTAATCGTAAATTTTCACGTGAGTCATTTTAAAGGCAATCTTCCAGCCGCGCGCGAGATACTCGCGGTTGTTCGCGTGCGACTGTCCCGGACTGCATTAACGCTCGAGTTGCATTAACATGGACCGAGACATCAAAGTTTAAATTATTAAAGCTGAATCTGCTGTTCTGAAGCTCAATATATTTCATATTAAAATCAATTTCACCAGTATCTTCATTGTATATGTCCGTGATGTTTCAGAAGAAAACATTTTAACGAGTTGAGTATGCGGACATATTTTTTAGCAGATATTTTACATGGTCTTCCTATTACGAAGGTAACCGTCGTGGCCGCAATGATTTATCGCGAGCACTTCGCTCGTGACGAACGGCGTTGCGAACAATGTGCGCGTTACGGCGACAGAGTAAAAAATTACACGGTTTCTCCTTGGGGCAGCTAAACGTGAATTCGCAGGTTCCTATTCGACGAGGGGATTTTCTCGCTCGCTCCTTTTCGGGAGTCATCGTTCTCGCCTACGCGTCGACGAATCGCAGAGGAGAAAAAAGTGCGGAAGGAGGGTAAAGGAGTCTCTATCAAGGCCCCCAGAGGGGCGCGTTATACACCCCCGCAAACATATGGGACCCATTGTGTACTGTTTGGGGCTGAAACCGTCTCCCTCCGCCGTGGCTCGCCCTCCTCGGCGGTTTTACCGCCGTCGTTCGAGATACGAGCCGTGATACGGCGGCCTTTATAGAACGTACACCATGTTTCTTCTGTGAAAAGCACCGCGCGAGAGGTAACGTGGAAAACCGTTGACATGCCAGCACAAGGGCCGGGCAGAGGGGTGTGAAGAAGTCGAAGGGAAGCGAGAAAGAGAGTCGTGCGCGTTGTGTGCTTCGACAGCGAAGGTCGATGTCGCGAGTTCCATAAAAGCATCCAGAGGAATAGGTCTGCACAAATGAACAGCGAGAGACTCATAAAAAACCGAAGTCAAGATGGCGTCAATTCCAATGCAATATGTTTGATATTCATCTAAACACTCCATGTCCCCTGTATGAAAAATTCAGCGTTACATGGTCCCTGATATAAATAGTATTTGAGGTTAAGTTTTTGATTGGTGAAAAATTTTTGACGAACCGGTCACGTGATTTCACGAAGGCGTAAAACAGGAAGGTCGAACACGGAGTGCGCGAGGAAAAAAGGCAACGAGAGGTATTCTGGTTCTATCGTTCATCGCACGACTCCCCGAAGGGACGAGAGATACGACTTTGCAGCACTTGGAGGGCGGATACCGACACCGCCGTTTCCCCTTATCACCTACCGAATAATGGAGGCATATTGAATAGATAGCCGAGCCCAAACCGATGTGTATCCGATCCCCGTCTGTCTCTCGGGGATATTAAGGAATCGGCCATCTCCCTCGGTCCCTCCCTCTCCCCTCCTCTCGCTCCGTCGACGGTCCCCCTCGGACCATATCGACGCGGACCGAAGGAGAAAAGTGTTTCCGCATAAATCCCGAGTCCTCTCACGTTCTCCGCGACTCCGATCTGCTCACCCCTCGACGTCTCAGGGAAAAAAAGGTTTCCTGAGCTTTCACTCGGTTACAAATAAATTCCGTGTCGACCCGACGGAATCGATCTGTGACAACCGATTTCCATACGGACAAATCTGACCGCTTAAGAAACCGAACTCGATTGAACCGAGTTAACGGCAAGTTCATGACGAACATAAATCAAAGAATGTTCGACCATCGTGAGAAGTGATTCCTGGTTTGTAATTTTATACAGAATGAGAAAAATGAAACATGTAAAAACAGCAAATGTGTCTGCCTACTCGATTTAGAACCATTTGACATCGCTTATGTTTAGAAACAATGATGATTACGAATAAATCCACGGTCAACTGCTTTGTAATCATGAAATGTCGATAACGTTGAGTTCTTCGTACTTGTGAAACAAGGCTTGCAAGGTTTTCTAGAAGGAGCAATATACCGAAAGCTTGCCACTGCCTGCAAGAGCTTATACGTGCAAAACACACGCGGGTAGTGCACGAATGTGTACAAAGGGCGGGGGACGACCAACGGAAGGGTGATGTGTGCATACCTGTGTTTCATCGTGTGTATTTCGCGTGCAGTTGGCTGACTCGGTTCAGGGGCCATAGGAAGAGAAAAGTAGAAAAAGAAGAATGGTCGACGAGAAAAAAGTGCATGGCAGGCAGAAGCAGGGAAAAGGAGAGAAAGGGTGAGAAGGACGGAGGAGATGAAGGAAACGATCGGATGGGAAGCTGAAATCCGTGTGCTCTCTGCCAGGGTATTGGATTTGTTGGCGGTGTGTTGAACAAATGATTGCGCGGCTACTGCTGTGGAAAAACTCGGCGGAAAGGCTGCTCGATTCGCCTATTCCACGGCTTCATCTTTCTCCTTTTCTCCCTCGCTCGCCGGCGTCTCGGGAAAACCGACCAAGGGGTTGTCGAACGGAGAAAGTTTACGGGCTACAAAGCGTTTCCGGTGAAAGAGCTGGTAGCACAATCGTTTCGAGTTCCCTTCTACCTCTTCATCGACCTTCTCATGTACAACTCTACGTGCATGTGTATGTGTGAAAAGTAGAGAAAGAAAATTCCACCTCTTCTAAGCGAATAAACGAAGAAACATATCAAGCATTTCTGTCAATTACACTACCTCTGTGAGAATGTAAAATAAATATGAACCTTGTGTCTATGGGAAAGTATTCTAGACATTTTAAACCAGCAAATTTCGAAGCCTGCAACAAATTAAGAAGGAGGTATCAGTTTCAAAGCGCGTGCTAGCGGCAAAAAGAATGAATGACGAGTGAAACGCTTAAGAAACGTTCGGCGAGGCAAACGCAAAACCGACAAAACTGAGTTCTCCGCTACGTAAGTACGAGCCGAAATATTATGTTTCGGCAAACAGACGAAAGTAGAATACAAATATGTGTGAAGTCCGCGTTCTCAAGGGCCGGCGCTTTACGTTCGGCCGACCCCTTCGTGGATTTGTCCTTCTGCCTCTCGACGTGTGTTGACGTTTCCAATCTCTTATCCCGATTCGTGTGCGCACTCGCGTTAAAATGTCTTCCCTTTTGACAATACGGACAAATATATTTCATTGGCCAAGTAATGATACTCTCTGCATCAGGTTATAGGTTAAGGCAACATACATGTGAAAAAAGTTTTTGGCAAACATATGTTTCAGCAAAATTTCATCCTTTACAGGATAAAAATGACTAATTGAGGTTACCTTGTAAAATGGATTCCTTGTGAGCCACTCATGATAATTGTTAGCACCTTTCTTGCGTTAATTCCGTGTACCTGGCGCGAAAGTCGATCCATGCTCCACACCTTCCCGAAATGGAACTCGCGGCAAGAAATTCACTGGTTGCCCATACGTATCGACACAATTTTAATTGACGTTCGATGCCTCGCGGGGCACACCGATTTTATGACACGAAGCGACAGAGCGGGGGTCCCGAGGAATCGGCCACCCGCCATGAAGTAATTAAGCCCCTGCGATCTGTCGCGCTAATGAGGAGTTTATCTTATGAGCATGGCCACCGCGCACCGTGACCGGTCCGATGATTAACGAACTCGCTGTTACATAATTTAACGGCGTGCGATAATCCTCGAGAAAAACTTGACCCAAAATGGCGACAAAGAGAACCCACCAACTCATGTTCAAAACAAATAACAAAAATGAACTATCCCACCGAGGACTTAATCTAACTAACCGAGTTTAACGGTCGTTTCAAATGTAGTTTACATCTAATCGCTTTGAGCCTGACCGTTGCTCATCGTTTTTGCGCGTAAGGTTAGGTTTGCGTTAACTTGAAAATTTGGTTAGAAAGAGAAGTCCGCATAGGCGGTGTAAAAAGGACGAATGCAGTTCCATATACCTGCTACGAGTTCGTGGCTGATCGAGATGCGAGGCGTGGATTCGTCGTGGTATTTCGCGGGACAGAGAAGCAATCGGATCGCGTTCACGGTACGCATACCCGATGAGCGTCTCGTATATATTAATTGCGTCGGGGCGTCGCGATGCCCGGCGCCGTACCCCGACGATTTCGCATGCGGTTCACATGCCATCCCCCCTTCCTTTCTCCTTCACCCTTTTTATCTCGCTGGCATTATTAAGTTTGATCGGGCCATTCCAAGCGTGGAACACGATTGGATTGAATAATGCGCCCAGATTTTATTCCGGCAGTGAAATCGGGAATGGGAATCTCATCAGGGAATTTTATATACACCCTTTTTATGAAGAACGTTAAGTAATCTCGCCTCCATCGGCACAATGGATCTAAGAAATCTTCCGGCGAAGGAAGAATGTTATAAGAACCATTTTCAGTGTTTTGTATGTGTAATGAATATGTTGAACGGATTTCGTTCAGGAAGATATTTTCGTAAAAGTCCGCATACTCTGTACGGGAATATTATGCGTGCCACTGAAATACAGCTGACTGGAAAGTGGCGCCATCACTTACAGTTCGAACTTGGGCCCTTGCAGAAATATTTTGCACATCGATGTAAAATATAACCTCAATGTTAATTGTCAATGTCATTGCCATGCGTTACACTAAAATACGTTTGAAATAGTATTAAAATTTTGTCAATTGCAAAGCAACAGTTAACCTACAAATTGCGACCTAGTTTTGCAAAAATATGCAGAGTAAAATTTATGCACATTCGTTTGACGTACTTGAGTCTTTCGTTTCGCATTTTAATTTTTGGCTGATATTTATCCCGCTTATCTTATGAGCTTAATTCAAATGACTTATGCTTACTCGATCGTTGAAAATTGGCTGGAACTGCTGGCCCCGGCTATCTTCGGCATGGTTTTCACGAATTTGCTGCTTTTCGAGTCCGTCGATGCAGGCCGGTTGTCACGGATGAATTTTAGCACGGCAAGACGAAATCAACGAAATGGGCGCGAGCAAAATACACGCGTGTCGGTTGCGGCAAGCAGCATCCGGCCACTGAAACCGTCGGAGGGTCGAGGGGCTCGAAGGTGGAACAAGTTATGGGCAGACGAAGGAAAGCGAGAGAGCACGCGGTTGTGCAGAAACACGAAGACGAGAAGGAGAGGAAAGCGGAAAGAGGGAAAGAGAGAGAAATCGACGGACCCTGTTCTCCCTCTCTTCTTCCAGCCGATATACACGGCGGAATGTTAATGAGTCGTCGCATATCCCGCGGCTTCAGAGTCCGTCGGATAACCGAACGATCGAATTATTCGCCTCCGGCACGATCAGATAAATCCACGTGCCCGTCCCAGCCGTCGGTTTAGCCAACTCTGTAAAATCGACTCTCCGACTTTGCCAAAAAATACGCCCCGGCAGTTTGTCTAACCTCTTCAACTCACTCACCGGAAAAACAATTCGATCCAAAACGTTACCACCCCTCCCGGTTCAATGGCGATTTATTCGAATTAAACGATCCACATTTTCGAAATCCATAGACACATTTGCGTATTTAAACGAGCACTATTCATTTCGTAAGGGTGAAACGGAAGTAATATTTCCCACTGCGCGATCGAGTTTCTCAAGACGGTCTGAATGTAGCGGCGGGTCTGTATAATAAGTTTCTTCGTCGATGGCTGGAAATGCGCTCTTACTTTCGAAAACCTCTGGGCGATAAATCACCATCGGCCGTCCGGCTGTCGATAATACCGATACGAGAACGGCGGGTAGACGCGCTGTAGAAACAAAGCGATTCTCGCGCGGGGACACAGGTTTTGGCGTGTCCTTCGCGTTGTACCCGGACGAGAGATCATCGATTCCGATGACAAACTGTCGGCCGGACAATCGAGCTCGCTTCTCTTCTTCTTCGTGCCCGTTCCGCGGTATTGCATTAATTACGTGCTGGGCATATATATGCACATGGGAGGGGCGGGGGAGAGGGAGGAGAATCTCCGGGGTTCTCTGGTTCTTCCGGCGGATCGACGGTTGTACGCGTGTACGTAGGCATGCGTAACGTATGGTCGTGTCTACGGGTGGACAATGAGAATGCGAAGGATCCGATGGTCGTTCGAAACGAACCTCGCCGGGTTTTGCCCTCGTCCACCTCGACGTCCATCCCGTTCTCCGCGGCGGCGGCGGGACACGCGTGCACCCGGGAATGTTATCGCGCTGTATCGTCTCGCGGTTTTCATTACCATTCGTGCAGACCCGGTCGCAGACGCCGCGAAAAACACCATTTGATTTATCGTCCCTGGCATGCTGCATGTCCCCGCTAATGCGACGCGTTTCGACTGCTTATCTGTCCCCGTCAAACCCGTGCACCTGTGGTTTTGCGACAGCCCAGGGGTAAACTCCAAGATCGAGATTATTAGTCATACGCACGAGCACTAAGCACGGCTATTCGCTTCTTAACGACCCTACTTTTATCGGCATTGATTTATTATAACGATCGGTTTAATTAAACGCTACTTCGTCCATCGAGAGTCATATATCTAAATGAGAACAGTCATTTAGCTGGTTATATGACTTTATTTTAACTAACAACGTTATCGTCGTCGTCGTGCCTTTTACGATGTTTCTCCTTCGCTAAAAAAAAAAGTAGAATTCTCAAACCGTGAAGGTAGGATTATACGGGGATTGAAAATGGGGCTATCCGTTTAGGTTCTCCTATTATTAGGCGAAATCGGCCATCTTGATCAGGCTCGAAAAGATGATAGATAAAATTCGGCCAGGTGGCCCGGCCGACCACCGTCAGTGATCGATAGTCCGTGCGGAGCGTTTAGCGCGTTCGAAGTGCCGATAATTCGGGTCCTGGCAGTGTCCTCATTACGAAAGGACGATCTGATATATTCCTCCTGGAGACGAAGGACTACTTTTAAACCGAGGCGGAACGACATCGATCTAAATTTATGTCGGCAATTGACAGGGACGAGTCAGCTCGTAAGAAGGCAGGCGCGATAATTTACCAAGGAGATCGTAAGTCACCGACAGTTTTATTTATACATACCTCAAAAAGATCGACACATTTGCCGCAAAGAAGTCCATCACTTCCGCGAATCGTTAAGCAAAAGCCGGCTGGCTGGTAAAGACTTCCTTCACTGCTATTCACCCTGCGCGTATAAGAGGTTATAAATATAGGTTAGGGGCGGAATGCTCGAAATGTAGCCAGAGGGAACACAGTCGATTTCCTGGCAAAACGTGCATTTCGTTAATGAGATATCCCTGGCCTCATGAAAAAAGGAATTTCAAATGTCCAATATCACCGTGACGTGTAATCAATGGCTAAGGACAGGGGTTAAAATGTGCAAGGACGGAGAAGCGAGAAGATGGCTGCAGGGGGAAAGGAGATGCGACGATTTTAAGCCGAACGGGCTTCTTGATTGAGTCCTTCATTTAATTTTTTCTAACGAAACCAGTGTAGCCCAATGAGAACGGGGGAGCGTCACCCTCCCGTCACTAACTCTTACATTTGTCACTCTGTTAATCCCTATTAGATCAGGCCGGATTTCAAACCCGTCCCGCCGCCTGCTCTCTTCCTCCCCCGGGGGCTACGTGCTCTTGCGTGGCAAAGAGTAAGCTCGTTTGAAAAGTGAGCACGCCCCGCGGGGTCGTGTCGAACACCGAGCTCGAGAGACAGAAGGAGAGGGAAAAAACCGAAAGAAGGAGATCCCGCACCCTCGGGCCCCGCTTTTCTCTCGCAACGAGCGCCACCGAAAGATCGATCGAGCCTTTTGTCTGTCGTTCGAAACTCGACTTGTCATACACGAGGATACTGGGACCGTCAGTTAATCGGCAACCAGGTGAATTGAATAAGCTGCCTGTCACCTCGTATGCCTCGTGTTTTGTCACTTCTAAATCCTGAGACTACAGGACCAGAGTGTCGATTGAATGCACCACATTGTTGTCCTTTTGCAGGCCATTGTACTCGTTTTTACTTGTCTTTGATTTTCAACTGACTTACCTTGCTCTTTTTTATGCTGAGTACTTTTGGAGAAGGATAATCACCGTCGTGGGTGATACACCTCGCGGATCTCCACGATGGAGATTCGAGCAGGCATCGACGTACTCGTCGGCTGATCGGGATCCTTCGGCTTGTCCGTGCGAAACGGACAAGCTGCGGGCGGACAAGAGGGACACGTCCTAATACCCATCGTGAGTTACTAATCCTTTAAACGGATTACCAATTAAACGTGTCGCCCGGCACCGTAGGCAGAGATGCCGGGACAAAGATGAGAGGTGGAGGGTTGTATCGAGGGGGAGGAACGAGGACGGACTGTTACGACCTAAGTTCTGCATCCAAGATCGCACATCGTAGGAGTTAGGACGAGGGAGGGAGAAGGGGGGGGGAGTAGTATCCTCGCGTCGTTGGCGCCTGCAGCTTCGCCGTAGAGATCGCAATCCGTGTAACGGGTGTTACATTTCAAATCTCAACAGGCAGACTCGCTTAAGCGCACGTACACAGTCGTCAAGTGGCGCGTATTCGCTGTCACGTCAGGAAACTCGACACGGTGCCTTTGCCCCCCTTCACTTCTCCGCTAATACCTTCGTTCCCTCATTTCGTACAGCTCTTCCTTTTTCATCGAACTTCGGCTACACCCTCGTCCCCGCTGACTTGCTCTTTCACTTTTGGCGCATTAACTCGTTACATGCCGACGAGACTGTTCACTTGCTGAGTGGTCGTCTTGCTTCACTATATTCACGTGTGTCTGTACGTACGTGCACGGGAGATATAGGTCCATCTGTCACTTACGATCAGTTACTATTCTCTCGGGGATGGGAGTCGACGTTATGATTGCGAAAGCCAGGGATGTAAGAATTCAGCAGATTCACCCTTCACAGGTTTACTGAAACAATCACAGAAATTGTGAAACAATGTATACGTAATGATACACTGTAAAAGCCATAGGTAGTTTGATGTACAGAGATTCATGTTTTTCCTTTGTTCCATCGTCTTTAGACCACACAAATAAATCTGTTCGTTTCCCGTACTCGTCCTCTGCCGACTGATTGAGTGGAAACTGTAACATCGAGGAAAATGCGAGCGTGTCAGACGTGTCAAAGGACGCATGGTTAGGAAATGGCTTTTTGTCCGGAATCACTACAAGCACGCGAATCGTGAAACAACGTTATACGGGGAGAGCGGTCCCCTGGGATCATAGGATTATATCGAGAAGGATAAGTGTATTTCGAATCGGTCGGCCAGAGACGAAGGAAAGGCACGGTCGGATCAACGATACAGCATCAGAAAGGGAGAGAAAGGGAGGGTAAGAGAGAGTTGTGACGGGCCTGGTTTAACATTCGCGAAGGACCTGATCCCCGGCAGGATGTCGTGAGCCGTTGAATGGAATCGCCGCGGAAAATATGTCAATCACCGGTATGCACCCTCGGAGTGTTGCGCTCCGATTGACGGCGCCTCGCATCTGTTCCTAAATCTATCTGCCCCGCTGGCTGGGCTTTTGTCAAGGACTGTCGGGAGAGCATTGCGTATTATCGCGCGCGGGAGACGGTGCATCCTCGTACGACGTGTTGCGTGTGTCCCTGACACGACTATTCGACGTTGCTGCGGGAACCGCAACAGAGCAATCTGGTTATTGTTGCTTGCTCTCCCAGGCAAGGCCAAAACAGAGCTGGCTTACTCGATTGACAGCCCGTGCGGAACCAAGTGAACCAAACAGGGTTTTCCCTAATTCGTGCCTATAATAACGTATGTTTTGCACGACGGATTAGCGAAAATCGGTCCCAGTAGAAGTCTGACTTTGACAGCTCGTAGGAACAAAGACTTTTATTCGTGAGATCTTTGTCCTTGGTGCTAGAATTTTTCAAACAAGTGGAATACAGAGAGGTGAAAGTCATTGAAACGTAATATTTTCAGTGTAAATCGAGAAGAGTTCCTGTAGGTTCGTTGGCTTTTATTTTCCCAAGAACATTTTGTTCTACGCCCACGTTGATCTTATCGAATCCGCCTGAACGTTCCATAGGCAACTGCGATTCTCCTTATCGCCGGTGCCAGACGTTTTTCTTGACTAACAACGCGGTAAGCAGACGGGAGGACAGTCACGATGAGTCATCGTGTGTCAGCGATCAATCACTTACTTCGATCGGACGTGAGATCGTCGGGGTAAAATCCCACGTGTATGTACTTACAGATTCGCACGTGCGATTTTGCCTTCGATTACTTATACGACGCCCGTGGCTCCCGTGACTTGCACGATTCGCTCCTGCAGCGATAGAATTCCAATGGAAATTTCGACGCCTAATTGCGCGCGCCCGCTTGAATAGCGCCTAATAAAGTCAGCGTAAAAATAAGCTGAATACCGAGATTGAAATCTCATGACTCGCGCAGGAGTACCTGCCTGATAAATAAGGCAGAATCGCGGACAGTTGAGAAAGCGA
This sequence comes from Hedychridium roseum, assembly GCA_963989215.1. Lineage (NCBI taxonomy): Eukaryota > Metazoa > Arthropoda > Insecta > Hymenoptera > Chrysididae > Hedychridium > Hedychridium roseum. The sequence continues at coordinate 7,472,595 of OZ022310.1, read as the reverse complement.
GGCGACAATAGCGACGTCATAAATCAATGTGAAGGAAAACACGCGTGACGCTGAAGAACCTCGCGGCAGAATAGCTCGCCTCCTTCTGGACAATCCACGGTAAGAGATTGTTCGTTGACACGGTAAATTGATGGTGGCGACGTACGCATTGTGATCGTTCTTTAGCAGCAAAGTTTGTTTTATTAATCCACCTACTTACCTGACAACTGACTCATTGCCTCATTCAAGTAGTCCATATTTCACATCGGGCCGTCGAAAAACACACTGCACAATATCAACTTGTACGGTTACGAATCTTGGATAGAATTTACCTTAACTTTAGCTTTTCTAGAAAATGTCCTTCGAAATTCTTTATGAAGGAAGTGATGACACGATAGATGAGTAGGCTTACCAAAAGTGAGTTCATCTGAGGGGGCAAGTAAACGTCCAGTCCTGGTAGCTAGTGTATGACGTGGTTTGTTATCTCGAGGTCGGCTTCCATCCACTGAAAACCTGAAAGAAGTACTCAACGACGACATTATTGTAGTTATTACTACACCCCGGACGAATTCGTCAGACTGCTCGTTCCTTTTATCAATACGACCAGACGATTTTCTTTTCGTCTCCCACCCCTGTTTCACGCACACCCTCCACGGCCTTTCATTTCTGCCTACTCCTCTGTTATTTGCTTATAAATACGTCTCCGCCTACGCTACAGCTGTCTGCGTGTACGACAACATCCAGTTATGGAAAGAATAGAGACAACGATTTCGGCGGAAGCTTTTCCTGGCGTAAAGTCGTTGGAATTAATATTATTCAGGGGCGACGTGGCGCGTCTGAAGAGGATCAGGGCGGAGGAATAAGCCGATCGCGGATATCGTCGTGCGAGCAGGCGGGCAGGGCGTATCGCGGACGTGGTCGTTCAGTCCTCCCGGAGGATTCATTAAAGACTTTTATCGGGAGAACACAGTGCCGTCTATGTACCAATTCACTTAACGCAACCAATCTAAAAATGCTCATCAGCAATTTAAAGCGACGGGGGTTCCGCGAAGGAGCCAGGCCGAAGGGTTTCGTTCGGGGAAGGGTAAAAGGAAGACCGAGGGGGAGGAAGGGGGGTAGGAGGAGTGGGGAGGACAGGAAAAACGGCGGTGAACCGCCTCCACCGCGGCGGTGACGGTTTTCCCGATTCGGCGAGGGCGAAACGGAGCGAGAGCTGCTGAGATATCCATTTGCGAAATGCTCATCGACCGTCCCCGGTTTCTTCTCCCGACATGGGGTAGCCATGACTGGCGGCGGGTTATTCCGACCGCCGAACGGGGCGAAAGCGCGCCGGGATCCCGTGGTGATTCGCGCCCAGCGGGATTACGCTGATTCGTTTTGGCTTGCAGATTTCACTTTTCCGACGACCCCCCTCCTCGCTCGGTCGCTATATCGCCCGCCCTCCAGCATTGGCTACATCCTACCGGATGAGTCGGAAACAGAGTCGGCAGGGAAGAAGTAAGCCACTTGCCGGCGAACCTATCTTTCCGCAACTCTGCACAACTGTCTCTCGTGTTATCTTATGAATATCAGATCCAAGAGTACCAAGAGATTCTCTTGCTTTATGGGCCGCCTTTTTTCAAAGACGATTATGATGCTATGATTATTTCATTGCGTTAAACAGATTATCGAACGTGTATGTGCGGTGAGGGGCTTACCCCGCGAGTAAGATATTTCTGGCTGTGTTGTTAGGTTTGACTTTATCCAATAATCAGGAGCGGATAAAGCCGTGGGGCAGTAAGAGCGCCGTGCGAAATCAAGACATACAATGCACCATCCGTCACGATGCAGTTGGGAGATAAGCCCGTTGTCCCGCGGTGGTTATCGGCACTTGCGAACAGCGAGGAGAGCGAACCGGCCGGGTCTTAATACGTCCGCGATGCCGTAAATCATGGTGTTTGCATAAAATATTAATAAGTGACACGAGTCAATCCAGGATTAGGTACACGGAGAGTCTGTGGGGTCGGACATCCCCCTTTGCAAGGATCCCCGCGCGAGCCACTTTATCTATCTCTATTTTATTCTGTTTGTGTTGGCTTTTCCCACGAAGGGCCGGCCGATCGCCACCCCCTCCTCTCATCTCTTCGATCCCCAGCCACTTTGAACGCTCCTCGACAAATAGTAATAATGCGAATCGACACGTGACAGCGTTGTCGCAACAACGGCAAACACGTCGCTCCTGGCTAAAGGGACGCAGAACGATGGGGTTCAAGCTCCGGGTTTATCCTTCTGCATGGCTAATGTTTATAAACGACTCTGCACGATGATTAAACCAATGATACAGGCATATGAGAATGCTAAAAGCGAAATGACGATTCCAGCAAGTTTGCGCAGTTCTCGACAATTTATGTTTTAACGTCGTAATGTGGGTAGATTTCGCAGGACTGCGTTGAGGTTTGTCTCTGGTTTCCCAGAGGAGAGGAACATACGGGGCACCTGTGAGATATCGAATCGAAGATACAGCACTTCGGGGAGACACAATACCTCTCTGCGCAGAGTGCGGAATTTACGCGAGTCGTCCTCGACGTCGGGAGAAACGCGAATCGTATGGCTGCTGCGGGCCGGAATAACTGCAGCCGCCCCACTGCCGAGGCAATGAATACGAATAGGTTTCGCGATAGGATCTCTCTCGGGATCCGAGTGCCGTGGAGGGGTTAAATTAAATGATTTGCATAAGTAGGTGGGTGTCGACACCGGCAAACATTGACAAACGCGCGTGTAGCGGCCTGTCTCTCTATCTGCCCCCGAGAGAAGGGGAGAGGGGCAAAGCCGAGGGGGATGGCGAGGCCGTAAGAAGAATATATTATTGCGGATAATGGAAGCGCGCCCGATCAGTAAACCGTCTCCAGATAAGAGCAACCCGCACGAGCCGACACGTGTCCGCCGGTCTGTGGGTCACTGATACAGCCGTTCGCAATTACTGTACACACGTCGGCGCGAAAGCCGCCCAATCAGGACGACATTGCCCTCCTCCCCCCTCTCAGCCCGCTTTCTATACGGTGGCGCATGCAAAGCAGCCATGGTTGCTCATATCCTCGTCCCGAGTGGACTTTGCAGAAACACTCGAGCTCCGCCCGAACGAAACAGTAGCTAAGGGGGCGCCTTACGAACGTTTCTCCCTGCCAATAATCAAATTAATCCGACAGCCATTTGCTTTCACGATGGACGGGTCGTTCGATTACAGAATTCGTTATATCCCTTAGCGACTGAGCGTCCTTGTCGCGTTGAGAACTATGCGAAATCTTGTAAGCCATCGCCGGTTTCTTATCGAGTGAAAGCGATATGGATCGGGCTGAAATTAAAATCCAGGCCGCCGATAAATTTCTCGCGCGATCGGGAGAACGGATCCCGGGACCTCGGCGAGCCCTGTGCGATAAACGTACGGCAGCCTCGATAGCGGTGCATTCACATGTGGGGGGCGGGGGGGGGGGGGGACGATAAATTTATTCGCGTACGCGGAATCATACATCGGGACACGGGGCTCTGGCAGGCGCGTTACGGGCGTTAAATAAACGCCTGTACACGGGGCGGGGGCAATCGCAAATCGCCGGACGGTACGATTTTATTAACCGTCCCCGGGTCTGCGGAAAATCGAGAGTCAGCGATTACGATTGGCCAATGGTGATCGTGTCGGGATCGACGCTCCGGCACGGCCGCGCCAACATCGGGGAATGACGTATCGGTCGTGCGGTCGTTTTAACCGTTTTACGGGCAAGGGAAAACGAGTGTCGGCAGCCACGGCGATGACCCTGTGTGCTCGTCGGTGTGCCGGCTTGGTATACGCATACATCGCGATATCGATTGGAATTCGTGCTCTCCGACCGATCGCCGGGAAGCCGGGGGTGAGAGGGGGCCACGGGGACAACCGAATTAGCAGCGTTGTTAATGCAGTAATCGAGTGTTTCATCGTTCGATGATTCCGCCCGAGGCCAGATGCAACGCGGGAGGGGGGTGGGGGTGGCTGTCGGTCCAAGGGAAGGGAGGGGGGATGACGGGAGGGCGCAGGTGCGTGTTTCCGCCGTGTGATACAACGTGTTGTCATTCGGCCGAATGTGTATACTGACGCGCCCGCGGTATTTTTGCCCGAACACCGATGATCCCGATAGGAAAATCTCCGGATCGTCATTCGCGGTATATTTATCTTCCCCTCCACCCTACTCTGCGAAACGCGATATTCCAGCGTTACATTAGCCGGGCGAAAATGTCCTACGTTTTCCATTTTACCTCGTTAGCCGTTACCTTTATACAAAAATCTTGAGTGAAAGCCGATGAAAGATATTTCGAGGATTTTCTGGCCGGTGCTTTTTCTGCTGGGTTTTTACGACTTTAAGTGGCTCGCAATGAATCGCATTTAGCCGCTCTAAAGGCGGCTGAAAAAGGGCAATTAAATGTACTGTCCAGCGGTTTGCAGCGGCGCATAAATATTCAAATGGTCCGTCGCGACGGTAGAAAAGTGCACGGGTTGGCAGCTGGAACGGACTCGATGACACGGGACCGCCGGTACAGAATTATTTGCCGGGAAACAATGATTTGTTTTAATACGCGCCTGCACGTTCGGCAGTCGTCATATTCGTCCCTCCTCTGCCGTTCGTCGTCTCCGCAAACCTGCGCGTTCGCCCGCTGCCTCTCTCTCCTGCCTGGGATTTTCTCGTATTGTTCCTAGCTGCATCTCGCTTCCGCCGACTCACCCTCCGGCCCCGACAGAAAGAGGGAACACGGAGAACAAGAGCGGGCCGCATAAACGCTCGCCGTGTATTCATGTACGCGACGTGTACCTGCCGTTTGTCGGCACGGTCGGACGTTCATTCGTTTTCCCCGGACTAAATGGAAAAAAGCCACGGGTGCATTGGCGCGTCGGTGTAACCAGCCGACGGTAGCCGCGGAACCTAGCGGACGCTACTCAAGGGGGGTGGGGGGAGACAGGGTTGGTCGACGAGGGGGATCAAACGGAGAACGAAAATAAACCTCGCGGAAGAAGAACAAAGATAGACCGGTGGGCGGCTCACGTCTAGCCCGTTTGTCAAAACTCTTTATTGCCGTCCTCCGACCGCGTTGTATTCAAAGCGAAACTCCGATGTACCTGCGGAAAAGTGCACCGCTTCACTCACACACACACACACACACACGTATCATGCACATACGTCAAGCGTAACGCATCGTTGCAGTTTTATGATTACCTACCGCGCGAAAAGTGCGCTTCGTCAGCAGACCTGTCGGCAAAACCTTGTTTCGTTCCACGTCCGTTGATCATTTTCCCCTGGAAACTGCCCACTGAGACTATCGACTTCCGTTTCCCTTCGCTACTCGGCTGAAAAAAGTCTTTTTTCAAATGAGTAGCTTTTCAATGACATTTCCCAACGATTTGGGAAGACATGAAGAGGGTCTGTGGATTGAGCTAGGGGTTCAAGACGGCAGGGTGTTTCGCGAATGACGGGGGGTATACAGCGGAAGGAAATGGGGGGGGGGGGGTAGATATTGCAGGCGGGGAACGTTAAGTGCAGCACGACATAAATTAGCCGCCAATAACGGGCAGACGTGGACAAATATTATTGCAGCACGTCGTCATAGAAGATTCGTAGAGGCAGAGAGTGCTGCCACACTCCATAATAAAATGGTTCCTTTGTCCTCTTCTTTGGAGCTCGAGCACATATACACGGTTTCTCAGCAACAGAATAGTCCGCTGTACTCCCTTGTATTCTTGCCTTCTCCGACGATATTTCCACTTACCCGTGTGTGCGTGTGTGTGCGCGCCTGCGTACGTACACATGGAAAGGATTTCCAGAAGTCCTCGGGTTTCTTCCGAGGCGGAACATCGTGGAAAGGGGAAGTGGGCTGACGTCGATGAAATCGCCTGACGTGACGTGTCATCGAATCAGCGAGAAGAATACTCGTGTGTCTGAACAGAACTCCTTTCCATTCCCATCGTTAACCTAGTCACTTCCTTTTTTTCGAGACAAACCTCTTAACCTACATGAAAAAAGGTCCATTAAAGTCTTCAGGCATAAACAATTCGGTAGGGACAATGGCTGAAAAGTTGCAACAGCTTTGGCATATTTAACGTTAATGTCCGTCTGTTTACGTTTCCTTTTTTTTACGACTAATACTCGTGAGAATCGCCGCAGGGAATCGTACGTGGAATATTCCCGTACGTGGGGGGAAAATGGACGGCGGTATCTGGAAAACGCTGGCGGAGAATGATCGCACGGTGTTTCGCAGGAGGAATGTGAGTATGTGCTACGACAACTGCAACTGCCGCAACGTTCCAAGTGCATAGAGCCGGGGACACGAGCGGGGAGGGAGCTGAAGAGGGAGCAAAAGAAAGAGGGAGCAAGAGAAAGAGGGAGAGAGAGAAAAGAGAAACGATCGACCCTCCCCGGGAAACACGATGTGCATTCCCTGCTATTGGGGTCGGCATACAATGGGCATGAAATCCGAAAAAGGGGAGACTGCGGATAATTGGCCAGCGCGCGTTTGCACAGCGTCAAATCGCGAGGTCAATCCGCTCTCGCACGACCAGTCTCGCCCTACACGCGCACTGTCTATATCCGCACACCCCTTGCCCCCAATCCCTCGGAAATGGATTCGAAAATCGAGACTCATTCGTGTCCCTACATCGTTCTACACGCGTGTACAATCTTCACAGCGAAGAACGTTATTACACGTTGACTCTCTGCCCACTTACTCCAGGTGGAGACAATTTTGCGAAACCTTGGGAAACACGCATCTGATTTACGAGCAAGTGTAGAATCGCATTACATTATTTCCATGGTGATTAATTCATTAACTTTTCATACAACAGTATTTCAGTCTATGTCTAATTGTCTGTGAATTTTACACCTGCTCGAACAGAGTGATTCTTATTTCATGCATTGAAATGTTGAGAAAGGACTCATTGCGAAGCGCCGTATCGCCGTGTCTAGCGAAACCGAAAAATGAATATTCGTATACGTGACTGGAAGCGCATAAACCAGTGTCTGTTTTTCATACACGGCGAACGAGCGGATCGCGCGTAGGCTGGGCATTATTTATGAGATTACCGGAGATTATGGGAAACGTGATTCCGATGCCGAGTGGCCGGCTCCCATGAACGATTATCAGGTCGATTATTCCTGTGTGCGTTCCCGCGAGTTTGCGTGAATTAAAAAACCAAGAATATCTTAACAAATGCAGTAATTACCAATCGTAACAAAGGCTTAAAGAGTAACGGCATTCCTAAAGGACGATATCGACAAACGTATAAAACGTTCGGTGTGTCTGGATTTGTCATTTTTACTATTCTTTCGATGAATGTGTCGGCCTCGTGGCTTTATTGCTTTGGTCGTCACGTGTGTTGCCTTTTACGGAAAAAGCCTGACACGCAGTTAGGCCATACGTGAGAGACTGAGAGTCATCCTGTCGTCTATCACGCGTGTCTATTATGCGTCCATAGAGCCGCGAGAAAGATACACACGGGGGCCGGCTAATCTGCCGTGCTCTTGGGGTGGATTCGTCGTGGTACTGGCACTCCGATAAATAAATCAACTCGTAAGCAGCCACCATTAGGGTCCTGCGGCGTGTACGCGATTCACGCCCCACGCGTTTCCTCTCCGTCTCCTTTTCACGAGGAGTTAACGAGTACGACTTCTTCTTCTTCTCGTCAGCGTCTTCTGTGCACGTGACGATCGTCGCTTGTGCGCATGCGCGCACGTTTACGCAATGTATTTCCTCGTCGTAGGTTCGCACATTCGTTCTGAATTACGCCAGCACTTTGTGCACCTTGTCCGGCAAACCTGACGAACGGGAAGTAAAGTTACGCGTTCCCGTTGGCTTTCAAGTCCAATAAATTTGCCCGAGTACAACTCGTTTCGTGGAAATTACCCGCAGTCCGTAGGACACGGATACCGTTTCATTATTCGCTTCTATACTCGCTCGGACGATAACTGTGTTTCCGGACGAGTTCCTGCGTGGGGAATAATTCTGCTTAATATATTCATTGCGCGAGTTCGTCGCGCGAAATTTTTTCTGCCGTAAAACGAGGATAGGACGGTTTGGAGGGCAGAATGATCCCCGTCACCGTGGGCCTGTCTACTCGTCGTCGACAAGGGAGGAAAAAGTGGATGATCCTGGCGGGAAAGCTGCTCTCTCGGCTAAGATGATGAATCTAGCGCGGAAGCACTTATGACGTACGACTCGGAAAAGCTTGGTAGAGGGTGACTTCACCGCACCCTGCAGCTTTGTTTTCCGCATCAGCGACGGCGCCCCTGCTTGGATTACCCGGGGTGATCAACTATGAAATTAACTCGATCCACCGTTCTCTCCTCCCCCCATCTCCACCTCTGGCCAACCATCGACTTGGCTTTCTCAAGATCGCTATTACCACGATTTTATGTCGACTATATAAACCGAAGAATAACGTTTCTCTCGTAAAACTGCAACATAATATCTCGAATGATAATAGTCTAGCAGAGGAAAGAATCTTAAGCAAAAGTACGAAGGTCACGAAGAATAACAGTAAATATTGAAGCAATGGAGGACTTTTGAGGGGTGAAAAATTCTGTCGACAAAATTCACGACGTTTGCGATACTCGATTAAGATGACTGACCCATCATCGTTGCGCGTAGCTTACAAAATCACTGTCATTGAGCGACATGAAAGGATGCGTATAAATGAGTCTTCGCGTTGGAGGAGCGTATTTCGCGGAGCAGGTGCGAGGGTCTTTGAGTGCGAGGACAATGACGATAGCGAGCGCGTATTCCAACGGTCGACGTGTCGTCGTTAACACCGTCGACCATTGGATGAGCGAAGGTTCATTGTACGTCCGCGCAAACAACATACCGAGAAACATTCCCGACAGTGAATTCCCCTGAATGGCCGGCTGATTCACGTGGTTGGCTTCACGAAACGCTAAGCAGAGTGGTCATCCCCCAGTCGCGGCCGGTTTTTCGAAGGACGAAGAAAGGTCTCGTCATCGTCCTGAAGAAACGGCCCTCCTCGATCAGCCGGCGCGACGGCTGTATAAATATCTCCTTCCTGCCTATAAAAGATACCCGTAATTACGGTGCCTTCGATCAGGAACACGTCCGACATCATCGGGCCGATACGTCCTCGAGTAGGTAAGGACGAGGGGATATAAATAGGGGGATGCCACGGACGGCAAAGAGGAGGGTAATTTCCAAGGACGTCCTGAAAATCCAACTTTTACCGGGCTGCGGTTGCGTGAGGAACGAGGATCCGCGGATTAGACTCGACAGCACGTTTCTCCGGCGCAAAAAAACCACGAAAGGAAGAACAGGGAGACGGGGAATGGCAGGATCATCTCACTCGTCAGCTCGTTACGATCCTCGAGGAGACCGTGACGGTGTAAAAATCAGTACGGACCATCTGTCTCGTTGTTTGCTAGCTACAATGACGCTCGGTATTTCCTATCGATGCCCCGACACCGTTCCCGAAGCACATTAGACAGTGTTTTGTAACAGTGCCTGGAGAAATACCCGTTGGACCGTCTATGAAAATGTGCTTAGTCATTCTGGTAAATTAATTTTTATTCGATCACTTATGTAAGTTCAAGTGTACCCTACATCTCAGCTCCGCACGACGGAAATATCCCACCGTGTGTAAGATTAGCTTGAGGAAACACCTGAAAATTCGGCTTATAGTAAAGACCTTTAATGGAGTACCGAAAAGTGCGAGAATTTGGGTAGTCAAGAGATTGTGCGTTATGACGTTTTGGAAAATCGGAGAGTGGCTGCAGCTGGCTATTCGGGGATCCGCATTATGCGAGGACCATCTGCATCTCTTCCGTTGGAATGTATGAATGCGAGATGCACGCCTTAGCCCGGGCGTGACAACGGCGAGGAAAGTTTTTCCCAGTGATTCGCGGCGGCAGGTACACGCGGGAACGATCGTCTCGTCGGGGATCGTCGGGCAATTTGGCCAACTCCCGGAAAATCCCTTCCGCCGACCTTCGGCTTTCCCCGGCGGCGATTGACCGAACTTTCGAGCTCGATTCCACTGAAAGCCAATTTCGTAAACTCCGGCAGGCACGCCGGCAGTTGCCGAGGAACCGCTTTTTCAGGATTCTCGGGGTAATCCGCCACGGTGGATCGATCCATTCCTCTGTAAAGTATTCCCTGCACACGCGACACGGTTATGCGATTCTCCCTGCCAACTCATCCCCGCGGAGAAATTCGGCCGAGGGAAGAGGAGCCGAATGATCCGATGATCCGTAAACCCTGACAATATTTTCGCGATGCAGGTGCATTATCTGCGTTGTTTCTTTAACGTCCAAGGGCAGGAAAAGACGTGAAGTTTTTGCCACACTCAGTCGCAAGTGGCCCTCTCTCGAGGGCGTTGAATCTAGCGCGGCATGTTACTTACGACGCAGGTAAGTAGAGATGTAAGTGGTTGTAGACAACCGGGAGCGGGCGTCATAAGCAGCAGCCGCTGCCTAATGAAACTACAAATCTTTGCCCGCCCTTGGGCGCCGTCTGTTCTCAGCGTCGAGTTGAGAGACAGAATCGCAGAGATGCCATATACAAAAGAGAGAGAGAGAGTGTGATATATACACACACACGTACATTTGCATTGCACAATTTACATGTACGTTGCTTATGAGATATCTCGGATTATTTCCGCCTAGGAAAATGTCTACTTGAATAAGACTTTACCCCCATCCGAGCTACGCTGGGTACTAACGTCGAAACACTGCTGGAAATTTCGATTCCAAGCACCGACGCGACGTAAGCAGGATTATCTTAACTGAAAGAACTTCTACGTTTCTGCGTACATTTTCTGACTAGACTACACAGCCACCCTTGGGACTGCTGTACAAAAACGTCCTCGACCAGCCGCGCACTAAATAAAATACACTATTTTTTCCTAGACTCATCGGCTATGCCTTTGCCTGAAACTTTCATCGCATGGAAAAAAAAGGCTTTCAGTGGGATTTGGAATTTCGTTTACTGTCAATCTACGAGCTCCTCTATTTCCCGTACGATTTGCGCGCAAGTGCACGATAATTATTCATGGGCTTTCGTCCTCTCTTTTTGCCGATCGATCGACCACCGCGCACGGGGGCGGTGAACGGGGCGGGAGGGGGGGGGAGGAGAGGACGAGGATATAGGCATGGGGTGTTCGGGTTTGCTGTTTCGAGAGCGGTTGTACGAAGGGCATGGCTCGACGGTGCGCTGCCGGCGTTGTAAAACAATTATACGGTGTCGTCGGGACCAGCGCCAATCGATATATCATCAATTCCATTGTCATTGCCGGGCAATCCAGCGTGTCATGATTATTGTTTGCAGTCGCGTGCATGGCGAGAGCATCGCCGCCGCGGCCGCTGCCCCGAAAGCCAGGAAAACTGAGGGAACAGGGGACCGACTGATAAACTGCGCCCATTATAAACCGGCGATTTCATACTTTTCCCGAACACGCTCGTTCGCCATGTCGATGCCCCCGAAATTCGGACAAAAGTCAATGGAACGTCGTGCAAGTCCGATTGACTTGAATATTTTTTCGTCAAATAATCAGATATTAAATATACCACGTAGAGGTATACACATTCTCGTTCGTACGAACGAAAGCTACATCGTAAAATGAGACTTCACTCATCCAGCGGTGGAATTATATTTACGACGTTTGCGGATACTAAAACAGTCGTAAAACTGTGCGCGTGGTTATGAAATCAATAATTCGCAGATGAAGCTTATCCGTGTTATCGTTAATAAGCGAGGACGGATTGGTTTGGTAGATCTTGAAAAAGTTTATGAAGGAGGTTATTAGGATTACTTGACCGACAGTGTTGCGATTGTGAATAATGTTTATCAGTATTTCCTACGCCGAGGGGAACGTCTGTACGGTTTATCGTACCGCTATTCAGAGATTACCGAAGGAATCGAGATGGATCTGTGGAACGACGGAATTCAATCCACAGTCCCTGACGTGATCCTGTGCTCGGTAGTTCGCGAGCGCGGTATCAAATATTCAAGATTCGAGGAATGGCGTGAACCACGCCTGTCATGCTTCTCGTTACACGGGTTCCCTTGCCGGAGTCGGCGCTGTTTAGCGGATTTAGCGAATCCGGGAAATCGGTGTAGAGGAAGGGAGGTAAAACGAGAGAATGAGTTTGACGAAGAAGAAACTAAAGGGGGCGGGGTGGGAAGGTCTGGTTAGCAGGATAGACGGAAGGAAAATGGGGAATGAAAAAAGGAGGAAGAAAGAAATACCCACGAGTTTTCCGGCTTTCTCCCGCCATGTTCCGTGGCCCGTGACACGCGAATCGAATTTGTCAAAGATGCCGTCTGCCTTCTCACCCTAACTCGTGCCCTCCTTCCCCCCCTCCCCGTAACCTTCAGCGAGCTTCCGTCGAGAAAGCAGCTCGGCGAGCGAGGCAGCTGTCGTCGGCGTACGAATCGCCGAGACGAGAAATCTCGCCGCCCTCGGAACTCTCTTTTCGTTCCGGTTCCTGTGCGCCTCGTTGTTTCTTCCGGGAGCGATGATGGATAACTGGGAAAAACCGTGGAAGAAGTAGTGGCTTGAGGAATACCCAGCAATTGCCGGGCCACCTAAGTCCACATCGGCGATCATTCAGCGGGGCAAATATAAACAACACTTAGGATTTTATTGCCGGTTATATTGGTCGACACGTAAGAGGGCCAAGGATTCTCGTCACATCAAAATAATGTCATTATCCGCAACACGCAGGTTACACGAAGGTTCATGCGCCGTGAGGCAAGGCGATAAAAATTAAAGCCCGATCGGAGAGTCCCTCGAGTGCATAAAATGCTGAAAACATGTCGTCGTTGCCGGCGTAAATCCGGGCTGCAATCTCTCGAAAAATCGGAACCGCAGCTTGTATACCGTTAGGTGGGCATGTCGACAGGCCCGAGAACGGCCTCGTGGAAGATTAAATACGCGAGGAAGGCATTCCTGAAGCCGATATAATCGGATGAAGGTCCGTTGATGCGCGCGTAATCAAATGATCCGCCGAGTTTGCCCCTTCCGTCCGTGTTGGTATTAATACGCGTGTGTACGTCGGTTAACTACATTTGTATGCAGTTGCAGTGACGTTGAAAACGACTTCTAAACGATGGGTAATTTGAGAAGGCTGGAGCCCAGAGCGATCCTGTCGGCCACCCCCGAGCGTCGGGGGTAGTATTATGCGGGGTCCCTTTATAAAGGGGGGCCAACGACTCCGAGCGACTGAGCCTACCTAAGTAATATAGGGGTTCCCCGCGACCCTTTCGCCCATAAGGGTTATATTCTAAGAGGGCATGAATTCGCTCGTCTCCCCACCTCCTTCGCCCTTCTCGCTTTACACTGCATAAGTAACGCCGTCAACCCCCGCGACCCTCGACTGTAAACTGTGCTTATTTGCCGGCGGGGCGAGAACGCCTTCCACCATCGATATGACTCGGCCGAGGCATTTGTCGGACGTGCGTCACTTGTTCCTTCGACGGAAACCCGCTGAAATATGTCGATTGACACGGCCTTCGCTGTGGACGTGGAACTCCTTCTCACTGCCGTCTTCAAATTAATCTCCGATCGAAGGGCATCGCTCGTGTAATAAACCTCGAATAAATATGTAGATCGGCCGAGGGGATTAAATTGCCTTCCGCTTATTTGCCAATAATTATAATAATAAGCAAGCTTCGAAACCGGTATCATCGAAAAATCGGGCACGCCGTTGCTTTCACGAGTGGCATGAATTTATCAATTTCTTTTTTCCCGACCGCGCTTTATATCGTAAATCAATGAATAATAAAATGGAAAGATAATTAATGAATCGTAATCAATTCAATTAGTTTATCGACATGTCTCGTAGATGCACCGCTGCTGTATATTATTTCCTACAGTTTAGGGAAGATAAACAATTGCCGCGATTGCCGCCGATATCGGATCGGTAGAGGTATAATTATGTTAATAATACGACTCGCGGGAATGGTGCGTTGCAGCTGCATTCGCGGCCGAAAGCACCATGTAGACGCTCGTTTACGTTCCTGGATTATTATGCGAGTTCCATTGGAACCGGATCGACGATTACGCGAGTGCATACACCAACGATTAGCGCCCATCCTCGACACCTACGCGCGGGCACCGGTTGCACATGACTCCCTGCACTTGCAGGTGCACCGCTGCGTACTACGCAAGGACTACGTCCACCCTGAGACAACGTCACAAGATAACCCGTTTTAAGATACCACGTCCTCGCCGTGAACGGCAGTACTTCAAAAAAGGAAACGGTCGACGTATCTATCGACGCTATTATTCTGTGTCGGAAGAAAAACTTGTTTGGCTTTCACGCAGGGCAGGCACAGGTGTCTGAACGCCTACGAGCAACGAGAGGTGGGTTGATCCTTCGTGCTGAAGTTCGCGTTACACAAAGAGCAAACAGAGCGGAAAGAGTATATATGCCGGTGAATTTTTCGAGGAACTCGTCGGGGGTGGCGTAGACGCGCGTGGTTAGAAAGGGTGGGAAGATCGAGAGGGGGGGAGGTAGCGTGTAAACACGTTTTTAAGAGATCGATCCTGTGTGCCTGCCTCCTGACAGGTCGGACGGTCTTTCAGGTTTCTCTCTCGGTCGGCTGAGTGACAAGTACGCCTTCGAGCCGACAAGCTAATACCAACCTACGCCTCGCGGTGCATCGACGATACGTGTAGAACCGCCTTTCGCGTTCTTCGCGGCTCGTCCTTCGGCTTCGTTTCGTCGGCTCGAGACGTGTTAATCAAAATGTTAGACAAGCCACTTACACGAGCGCCCTGACGTTTCCATTTAAGCCTCGGGATACGCCGTGAAGTTGGACGAGTACGTAGAATACTAGGCCCGAGGGCCCTCGAACGTTCTTCCCCCGTCGTGCAGCTGCTAATTAATAGTTGTGATAATAACTGCACGTCTCTTTATTGCCAGGACGTATCAAGGCGCCGAGAAGAAGGAACCTGCGCGAGAAACCTTCGTCATACTTGTATCAAGTATCTTCGCGAAAATAACGGATCATAGTGATCACATCAGACGTAAAGTACGTTTCATATGTTTTTAAAGTTTTCTAAATATTTCGTAGGGGTTGAAAGTAAACGTAAAACGTTGTACATTTATTGCAATGCTTGCGGTAGTGTTGTAATTATGCTGAGAAATAAGACAGGTGGGATGGAATTGATTTTACAGCTCGGGTAGAAAAACATGGGGCAAAGTAGTAGACCGTGGGCCACGGGGAATTGGTCGGGAGTGATACAAGGTCGAGGGAATAGCATAGTTGAGGGAGGGAAGAAGACAGAGAACGCCCCGAGCTATGCAGCCCATCGAACTCGGACGTTCAGGCAGTAGCCAAACGGTCGGGCATCTTGTCTTCTTGTTTGTTGAAATCACTGACAATGAGATGTCAGGGCAAAAGAAAAACTGTCAACGTCGGAGGAGATCCGAGGGAAAAAAACAGAGTTGCTTTACAGAAGCGAAAACAAAGTCTACGAAATACCGGGTCTCCGTGAGAATAGATAACGTGTGATACAGGATGAGGGATATTAACGATAAAGTTCAGAGATGGAATTTACAATAAAATACGAGGGAAAAAGGGGGTCAGACGAAGAGGTGAAAAGGACGACAAAGAGGGAATGTATGAGTTGGGAATGCATCTGTCCCGGGCGACGAGTGTTTGTCAAATGTTTGATTAAAATGTTGGTCGTTTCCGTTGAACGGGGTCGAAATTAAATGGTTCGCTCGATTGCCAGTATTTCGAGTGTATCGCGGTGGGTTGAGCTTGAAGTTACCAGAACTACTGACCGGCCAGTCACAGCGGACGTATCAGACAGTTCCGAACAGGATACTGTAACTCGCGATTGGCCAGATCAAAGTACGGCATGCGGAAGTAATCAATAACACGGAATCCATGATCCCTGTAAAAGTTTGAAAACGTGTCTCTGTCAGTTAGTCGTTTGGTAAACAATCTAAACACTTTGGCTGAAAAATAACGTTGATGAAAAGGATGATTGGTTGGCTTAAATCAATCGCTTGTCACTTCGAGCAAGGCTCATTGGAATTTTTGTTTGCTTAACTAATTCAATTGGAGATGTCATTCCGCGTGAGTATTGGCTCGTTATTCCTCGTGAATCGCCAACGTTCGCGAGGAATGAATATCGAGGTTTTCGCGGGCCACGTTATCGTCGGTAATAAATATATTATAAGCTCGTTGAAGGGGTCTATTGTGAGGGATAAACTGACTCGCGGGACTCGCGTTGATCCATGACCGCAATAACGATCGGGTATTCGATAATTCCACGCCTCCGTGGGTCGGTGCGATTCACTGCGCGTCCAATTCGCTGTGTATACATTCCTATTGAGGGTCGAGAAGGCTCGTCAGCGGATAATGAAGACGTCTCGAGTGGAGGAACGTCGGTGTATGAGCTGCAGGTAAAACCTTCGCCACGTTCTTCCAGCAGCCATTCAAGTCTGCGCGATTCCCCGAGCATGTGGTATGTGTGTAGTACGTGCGTGTATGTGTACACAACGGTCGGAGTGTAGCCCGTGGCAGGCAGCCACCGAAACGTTCAATTATCTACGGTGCCTGCGTCATTGCCCATTGTTGGCCCTCCTCTGTGCGAGAGCGTTGAAAAGAGGCTGCCTCGAGGTTACCCCTGAATGAACGTCAAACGACGCTCCAAGTGAGACGCCAAGATGTCAGGTGCTCCAACTTACCTGTCCATCTTCCCTGTCCTTGTCCACTTCTCACTTCTTTCGCCCTCTTCGTCCTTCTCTTCGATGGGAAAAGTTACCTTTAAATATGCGACATGTAAGCTTCAGAGACAAATGAAAAATCAGTTCGACACTTAAAATTCATCGATCCCCTTCTCTTAATTCTTTAAGGAACAAAACTGCGTAATCTGAAGAAACTGATTCACGGGGGACTAAAATTTCTTTCTAAAATTCTTCTGCTTCATTAGTTATCTTTTCCACGTCCTTCGTGTTGTTCCTTTCTTGCGGACTCCCTGGTTGTTATCCGTACAATCGTGACTGGACTAACGTCGAGGATCCACGCGTCGCTGATCGACAGCAGCGAGCTTCTTCCTCCTTTGTACGTCCTTCGTATTTTGACGTGCGGAAGAATGACGGACCAATTACGAGTGACCGGAGACCCGTGTTGCGTAGCTGACACTTGAATGCGCGCATTCCTCTTACAGTCATTATGCCCCGTTCGACTCGACCGTACCGGCTAACGAGCGATAAAATGCGAGGATTAGATCCCTAACGATCGAACCTTCGTGGCCTCGATGACCGTGAAGGATCAACGACTGCCAAGCCTGCCAATCGTCACGGACGTATCGGCGAAACTTACATTTTCCGCACTTTAAATCTCCAGTCCACTCTGATCCACTGAATTTCTTCTACATTCTCGTCTTCGTTGTCAGCCATTTCTTATCGTTCCAAACTGCATGAAACTATTAGGCAGAAAACTTTTGTATTATAGATATTTCTTCTTTGGCGCCGAGTTTATTAAACAACCAACTTCGCGAACTTAGCAAAGCAGGAGCAATAACGTCGCGGAGCGTCGAAGTTGAACTTTGGTTACGCAATTACTTCTCTTTCCGCCGGTGTTTGCTGTAGGGGTATTCAAAAGATAATTGCCGCACGTGCAGGCGCACAACACAGTCTTAAGACGGTAATAAACGCAGCACGTACAAACGACCTACGTGGGATTCTTCGTCCCCGGTGCTCATCGTATATGTATACTCGCTTGTCTACTCCGTGTCCCTCCTTCTCCTCTTCTTCGTCGGCTCGCAGATGCTACAGCAAGTTTTGGCCGAATGAAAAAAGTTATTGGCAAGCCGCGGGGGACTGGCCAGAGTAGTTCGCGGACTTTGCTATAATCTTCATTGAAAAAGTTTGTTTAAACCTTACGAAGCGCAGGAAGGCAAGCGCGCGGTATTTACAAACTCGACAAAATCACCACGACCCTACGAGCCGGTTGAAAGTGAAAATCTGAAGAAAAAGATATAACCACGCGTGTTTGGTATAAAACTAAACCATATTTGGTTCGAGCCTTTTCTGCATTCGTCCGTCCTCATAAGACAGAGGCTTTCTTTCGAGAGGCTCGTTTTTCACAGGACGATTTTTCGGTTAAATTCCCGCGTGTCACTTTGCCCTTCAGGTAAGTATATACCTGGGCCGAGAAAGATTCTCGCCATCGTGCGGCGAGAACAAAGGGAAACGCCGCTCCACTTACGTACACCTTTTACACACCCAAGTAAACAAATGCACGTCCTGCTGATTCTCTGACGTGGAAGAGCGATCTACCCATCTGGCGATCATCTCTTCAAAGGATAACACCGTAATGCGCTTAGAGTGTGTTTCAAATAACAAGCCAAAGAAAATTGTTTGAATTTTTCCGTCTAGACCGTTATGTAAAATTTGTTAAATGAACAGTTCGCGGGTCGTGGCAGATGCTAAAAATGCCTGACTTGCTAAAGTGATCGATGCCTTTAAAATTCGAACGCACTCGGTCACGGTTCCGGCTCGTTAGGGTGGCGATCGCCGGAGACAAATAACTCCCAGCTTGATTGACAGCTCTTATATGAAATTTCGAGTGCTTGACTAATAGTTCCAGTAGGACGTATAATCCTAAATGTATGCGTCCCCACGTTAGGCATGTTTATATGGATGTACTGCGTGATTACAAAACACGTATTGCGTTCCACACATACGTCAACTGTTGATATTAAAAAAAGGACTAGGACGATTAAACGATATTATTTATACATGACAAATGGGACACTGCAATCATTCTACGAGAAAGGACCTTATTTGTAAATTATAATGGCAATCTTTCCTGTGGAAAAGAAAGTTTTAATAACGCTTTGATGTTTAGTTATTATAGCACGTCTTAGAATTCGCAAGGGTTCTGCGTAAGAATTCAATAACGCGGCCTGGAAAAGGTACAAATTTATTCGGGGAAACGTAACCTGGAAATCGGAGGGGGGGGGGGTACAACTTATGATATTTAATAATTCGGCTGCCGCCACGAACATCTGCTGCTCTCTCTTTCGGTTGGTAACCCTTTTACCCCCGTCTCATCGCGTTACTCACCCCCCGTTCCCTCAGCGAACCTCCTTCCCCCCTCAAGGTATTGTTTAATTAATCATGTTGTATTAATAAAAGCTCGCCTAATTGAATTCGCTGATTTCACAGCGTTAATACGAGTTTCATTTAAATTGAATGAAGTGTTGCTGGCCCCTTTCCGTCCCTTATCTTTTTCCCTGCTGTTCGACCGACGTCGTTTCTTCGACGCACTCGTCCTGCCCCTCTCTAAAACCGGAGCCACCCTCAAATCGTTCTTTTTCTCTCGCAGTTTTATTGATCTTCGTCCCTCAGAGCTGTAAAACGCTTGACTACGATGTAGCCTATTTTTCGCTCTCACTGCACGAGGCACCAACCGTATCACTGTATTCCGTTACACTTATCAGTGCATCAAGATTCGATCAACGACGAAAAACCCTTGGTAAATTTTCGCAGTCAAACAGGATAAAAAAATCGGGGAACTAAGGCTTTCAATTGAGTTGTTGGATAATTTTTGCAATTTCTTTGAAGTAACTGCAATCAGTTGCATATTCTTGAAACACCTTGTTAACCGCCTTACTAGGTAATTTATACGTACATGACTGATCCAGTGGCACGCAGTGCAACCCGCTGAACATTTAGGAGAATGGGGGTGAGATGACTAATAGGGTAAGATGGCGAGGCACTTAATCAACCTGATTAAGTTCCAGGTGGTAGTGAACATCTATCTTAGCAGATACGCCCGACCGTTTGATTACGAGATCTGGGACATCGGGAATTATATGCATGGCAAATGTGTCTCCTGAGGCTTTCCGTACAGAGCGCAATCAATATAAATTTTCCAACTTTTCCCTTCCTTTTTACAAGAAAATAATTGGCCATCGGCAAACCAAGACCTCCGCGACATTTCCGTACACGTTTAATACTTACCAGAACAAAAAAAACCTCTATACGTAGAAGTTTCACGTCCTAGGGATTCTACAAATGTTGTACGGAAATCAAGATGGCTTGAAGGTCATGACGAAAGCGTGTAGACGAGAGAAATTTCTTTCCAGAGATCCTACGGGTAGTCCACTTTGAGGAATGCTCGGGATTTGATAAATGATTAGGACAGTCGATGGTCCATGATGGTCGTATCTTGCTGAGGATTTATAGGAATTCTACGAGAAGAAGGACCGCGAGCACACGATCCTCGCGAAGGACCCGCGATTCTCGGCTTCTGACGGTGAAGTATCCTGCTGGGAGTTTGATTCGTCGGGGATGTCGGCAGGGTGCGCCAGGGTGCGCTTTGCGGAAGCTCTCGGCGTGCCGCAGAGCGGAGCGTTCGTCGTTGCTGGTTGCTCGCACTGACAGCTTTCGAGAGCTTATGGGAGGAGCGTGTCGAGGAGACCGCGCCTCGAACTCCGCCTCTGCGAACCTTCCGTCTTCAACTAGGAGGCGCTGTTGTTGCTGCGCCGCCGTCTCAAAGTCCGTCGATTCAATCGCCTACTCTTGAGGAATCTTTAGCACTGTCCTGTCCAAGCTTACCGTGGACCTGACTTTCGAAACGAACTTTCAGAGTCCCACACTGACCCACGGGAACAGGGTGTACATTCCTCTGGTCATCGTGTCGCACTTTTAGGAAATGTAGCAAGGAAGTAAAATGCTGGAAACTCTTGAGGGAGTGATGAAACTCATTGCCAGAGATGCATACAAAGTAGATTATTTATAAACTGGAGGTATGGGTAACAGTGTTGAGCTTTATCTTCAAAGTGTCAAGGAGATGTTTGTACTCGATGAGAAATGTCCTGGAAGGTTCCTCTCCATGAGCAGCCGAAGGGTGTGAAGAATTGTATCACATGTACTTACATCTGTAAATATCGTAGAAGAATGACGAATTTTCGGGAAATTATTCAGAAGCAGCAACGTTAAGGCGTCTGTAGAAAATGAGAATACAGCACGCCGCTATCAATTCTTTGTCGACTGTTATCGTTTTCCTCGGAACAGCGAGTAGCAAAACGCTGTGTAGAGGTATTGGAATACCGCGGGGAGCGGGGTTCCTCTGTTTCCGGTGGAAGCTTTTCAGCGGACAAGCCAGCTCGGTGGCCGAAGTCATCGTCCGGTTTTTCCAAGTTGTCCGAGGGTCGGCCGCCAAGTTTATTCAGTCCACCAAACTTTGTAGTACAGCGTGTCGACCGCCAGAGGGCAGAAGCCCGACGGACAAGAGGCAGGAACCGGAACTGAAGCCTGGCTCCGGACATAACCACCTCCGCCTACTTCTCTCTCCTCGAGCTCCGGTTTTCTCCTTCTCCCTGGCTTCCTTGCCCCTCCGGCCTTTCGAGCCGGTGCTCTCCTTCTCTTGGGATGCCCTGCGCTCTTGCTCGACGCGCACACATACACGAGTCGCGCTTTGTCCGGTCTCTCGGACGCAATTAGGGTGGGTCTCGGCCTTCAACCCCCTTGGGGGTGCCTCTCGCTAAGTAGAAAAGCGTGTACCCACCGTCCGACCTCGAAAGGCGGTGGACCCGACCGACACCGGCCGACCGGCCACCCGGACGGACGGACGGACGGACATCCGACGGTCGGATGGATGAACCGGACTCTGACAGCAGCTGACTACCAACGTTCACGGCCGATGAACCCCTCGCCCCGTCTACTCCGACGCCGCCTCCTGGACTGCAAAGGCCCTAAGACAAACATCCTAGCGCTGTAATTCCCGCTAGCCTCCTATCCGCTCCGCTTTCGATCGACGCCAACACACACGTCTTTGCTCCCTGCTTCCAGATGGTCCCTCGCGTCGAAAAGTTAAAGGCACTCCGCACAAGATCTGCCGCTTGTCGACTGACTGATGAAATACACCAAAAGGAAGTTTTTATTGGAATCCAAAAACGTCAGTCAGGACTAAACGTTCTTAATAATTTCTCAAGGGTTTCTTACTTCGAAGAACCAATAGCCATTGATTACCAACAATAATATTGTTCCATGGTACAGCAGTAGTTTATATTACTAATTCCAACCTTAATGACGCAAGGAAAGTGGATCACTGAGAAAACAAGAGACGTACCGTTTCTGTGTTCCTTGCATTAGGAAACATATCGTAGGACTGGTGTGGATAGTAATATAATGGCCGTTTGCCCTCTTTCGGAAGCCACGTAGCGGCATGGTAGGGGATCAACTAAGTTTCCCTTGCCCCGTCTGCCCTTTACCTGTAGACAAACTGCGGAGGGAAGGGGTGGCTAATATTACGCGAGTACGTACATACCATTACACATCCTGCCGGCAGTGCCGGCCCCGCGATACGGTCGGTTGGTAGGATATCCTTCGGAACACCCCACAAGGGGCTCGTTTATCTAACCACCCCCCCGCGGTAGAGCGTATCCACGGCCACGTGGTTATGCCCACTTCGTCATCAAGCACATAACGGCCATGGGGTGGGGGCCCAGCAACTCCCTCCGCCCTTATTCGCCTTCACGGCGTTCCCGGTGGCCCATTCGCCGCTCTAAATTGTGAATAATGCTGATTATGTAAAAAGGCTTTACGAGGCGTTATTACCGTCATTGCGATTACGATGCTATACGAGCGCAGGGTTGCGCGCTTTTGCCCCGCGGCGCTCGTAATCTTGCCACGTACCTGGCCAGCCACCTTACTTTCTTCCTTGGCATCCACCTTCCGAGGCTTCTCTATTGTCCTACACCTGCTCTAGCTGCTCAAGATATACACTAAGCATACCGCAGAATGAGTCAAGACATGGCAGACGTTTAATCGTAATATTCGAAATATCAGGATAAAAAGCACATCCATTTCTCCGTCATGTTTCAACGTTTTACAAGTCGTCGAGTTTTTCTTGGACGGGCCTTCATTTCTCGGGGTTGAATTTCCTCGGGGAACGTTGTATGCACGGGGTACGGTACTGCACCGTGGAAACGATGCGCCAGAGGAGATAGGGGTAGATCGGAGGCAGGGCCGTGCCACGCGCATCCCTGGTCCGCCGCCATGCCTGGCCGGCGCTGATACGGTCAACCCCGGGATAAAGTAGATATTAACACGAGATGATCCGTTAATGAAGCGTATGTTCTACGTCGCGCTCTCGTTCGTGAGTCTCGCGCAGTGCTCGTTCGTGAAAACTCCCTCTCTCGCTCGGGCACACATGGCACACGTGCGTATACTCATTGCCGGCGTATTACCCGCAGCCTTTCCTGTTATCTTACTCGGACACCGCCGCCGGGCCGGCACTCTCCCGCGAATTATTATTAACCGGCGTGTTGGTCGGCCGACACTCGACGAACCCCGCCCCTATCCATTGTCGATTCTCCGGGCCGTCCCGTTCGTTCGATCCCACTCGACGTTTTCATCGTCCTTCCCGGCAAGCGGGCCGGCCCAGCTGCTTTTTACACCTATTATAAGCGACCTAATTAACCGGCTAGCTTCATTAACCGTACACATCATATGGGTTATGGACAAACCGGGTAGCCAAATCGCTCGTTAATATAGCCCCGGGGTTTCTATTATTAGAATACAGCCGGCAAGGTGCTTTTACGTTGGCCGGTGATTGCTTCTGTTTCATTATGAATCGGCATGTCGTATGCATTTGACGGACGTTCATTAACTGGTATTCCAAACGTGCCGGGTATATTCGCACTTGGGCGATATATTTCCCCCGGCCTGTCCGGCCGATTCCTCTCCGTCGGTCGTTTGTTCGATCGCAGTCAACGTTTTCATCCACGTCGTTCCGAATTAGCCGTGGCACTCGACGCGCTATGCATTTGACCGTGCGGTACGTCGAGGTCGCTCGAATCAATGACGTTATAGAGACGAGAGAGGGTGAGAGTGCACTGTCAGAAGTACGCCGTTGAAATTAACATTGATGGGCCTGTACCGCTGTAAAATTCGCGAGTGCTCGTCCTACCGATGGACGACTACACGACGAACGGACGTGATCGACTGGTTCGCGTGTGCTTTCGACAAACCTATCCGCCGAATTGACGCTGCTTAAAAATTCCATGACGGTTTATGCGTGTCACTGTTTAAAGCTCCGGGTGACGTGACATCAACCGTTCCATAAATTCATCACGAGCTATTATGTTCCTCGAATGAACTCTATATTCGTCGTATTCGCAGATGCGCATAATGATTCGTCCCTTTTTTTCGAAAACGTCTAAAGTAACTTGTGACCTACGATCATTTATTCGCCGCCACTGCCGTTTAATCGCCACGACGACAACCGTTGTGATACATATGCGTCGTTAATGTTTTCGCTGAATTAATAAAACTCCACTTGTACACGTGTCTTTGAAGAAGTAAATCCTCGTTTACCTAGCGGCATTTCGTGCGTACGACCGGCTCGTTTGGAGAATATATTTCGGTCTCGTTAGCTGGCAGTCCTCGTCAGTTTAACGGACCATTACCGAACAAATCGTTACTTCCTGGTATCCGACTGATTTCGACAGCGAGTTGGAAGCCGTTCGAGGGGTACTTGCCAACTATTCTAAACGCAGTAACGGTTTCCCGTGCACTTTGCCCCACTGTGTCGGGCGAATTTAATATATTGCCGGCGTGTCGCAACGGCCGGAGCGTGAAAGCAAACAAAGGAAGTCGATGTCGTGTGTCGAGAATATCTCGCTACGAAACAATTCTAAAAGGAGTATGGCCGACTCGTTAGGCGGAGTCTCATTGAGTTATATTCGCGCGAACCGAGCCGAAGAGCGGCAAGTAAGCTGAGCTTTCGCCCGCGGTAAACCGCGGACAGTGCGTTTTACTATTAATAATCGCCGGTAAGATCAAAACGGACGGGACTAACGAGCCAGCCGGCAATAAAGATTCTCGCGCGGGCGTGTACATCGCGACGGCTGATTAGGAGACGTGAAACGCGACGAACGACGTATTCGCGAACCTACGAACACGCGTATTTACATGCCACCGTGGACCACCGGTGGAATGATGAATTAACTGCGCACCGAAACAAGAGGAATATTAATTCGATCGAATTATCAACAAAATTACACGTCACGTTCTCGCGAGAATTACAGCCAAATTATTCGTCATTCGTTTCCTACGTAATATCTCCTTTTTAGATTTTTATTCAACAAGGTCGTTGATCGAATCGCGCGAAATATTTCGAAACGATTATCATTGTCACGGTTGATTTCTCTGCTGCGTTAGGAACGAAGGCTGTTCATAGGATAAGAGGAACAATAGGCGGCTTCTGTCTGCATGGGATGTGCTCTCAGGTCATCGGGATGTCCGCGTGTAAGTCGATAACGATGTGCATAAACGAGTCGTCGAACACTAGCTTCATTCACGACTGTCTTCCTCGCTGACCACCCACGTGACATCGATAATACTATGGTATTGTCCGACAGTTCCTGCTGAACAGAGATGTCGAAAAAGATTGTGAATACTCAGATGAAACCCGTTCGTTAGAAACGCAGCGTCAGAAAATCTCATTGAGCAATATCGAGTATTTGCTTATCAATATTCCACTGACCTGGATAATCGGGGAGTCCGATGGAACTGGAAATTTGATTGTAGAGTGGTCGTGTAGCCTGTTGTTGTCCGTCTTGATTGTTCGAATCTCGGGGCAATAACCATTTCCTGCCGATGCGGTCACGCGCGTGTCTACATCGGAAGGTCACGAGGAGATCGAATCGTATAATACGAGTAGACCGTAAAATATCCTGCGAGGGAGGCCAGAGCTGGGGGGGGGGGAGAGCGGAGGTAAGAGGAAGGCTGCTGCTGGTTGAGAGTTTTCAGGCGCGATATCAAAACGGGCATCTCTGGCCGGCGCCAAGGCCGTAGTTAACGAGATCCTCGTCTGGCCATTCAACGGCCGGTGTCCCTTGTCGTTGGACTCTCTCCGCCGTGTTTTCGTCCTCGTTGTCCTCCGCGTTGTCGATTCTGTACGTACCTGTGCGCTTACCTGACAAACGCCGGGCCAATCGAGGCGACCCAATGTGCTACGATCGGGACGTAACAACAACTGGGCAGCCCCCCTTCCCTCCTCCTCCTCTGCTTCTTCGTTTCATTCTAGCAAAACCGCCTTTCGACCACCGTGCTACGCTCCCTTCTCCCTCGCGTCTTCCTCCTGTCGTATTCCCGATCTTCCGTTCCCCTTCTTCCATGGCTTTGTCATTCACCATTGGAAAGCGCGAGCTCGGAGAACTGGATGAGAAGAAATTGAGGAGACGGAGCGGCAGGATGGGAGAGATGGAGAAACCCAGGTCCAAAGGAGCGAGGGAACAAGAAAAGATGCAAAAAGGGCCAAACTGTTGAGAAGGAGAGGCGAAAGGAAAAAAGGAGAGTGATCCTCCGGGACGATAGAGAGAGAGACAGCGCGGGGTAGGTGCAAGCGGTGCAGCGAACGACGGGAAACGAGAAGTCTCGGCGAGAGAGGCACTGGGGGAGGAGGGGGAAGGATGAGAGAAGTCAGTAAACTCGAACACACCATTCACGCGAACCCACAGGCCCCGGGAGTACCTGGAAACGGTGCTAATGATATGCCCGGGCCGCGTCCTCAATGGACCTTTCGGGAATTCTCCGACGGTTTCGAAGAATTAGGAATTCCGAGGACGGGTAGAGTCCTTTCCCCTCCGCTGGATCCCCCTCGTCCTTCTTCCTTGTCCGCCTCCCCCTCCTAATTCCTCGTCCTTCTCAATCCCTCTCTGCGCACTCCCCTTCCCTTCTCCCCTCCGGCATCTCGTATTCTAATCTTCCCGTTCGTCTCTTTCCACGCTTCGACCTTCGCCATAAAGTGCCGGTTGCGGCGGCTAAGAGGCGGTTTAAACGCTTTGTGAGAAACGCTCCAGTTGCCTCCCACCCCCCCCCCACCCCTTAACGTTTCTTTTTCCTCTACCGTCTGTCTTCGTCTGTTTGTTCAGTCGTTCATCCCGATCTGTCGGGGCCTTTGGGCGCGGATTTATAAACGCGAACGAGCCTTTCAGAGGCGGTAACGCGCGACCAGCCTCTCGTCGGCCAATGCCGACAATTTGCGGGGATAAGGGTGCACCGGGGCGGAAGTCGAGCTGGGCCGGGCAAACGGGAAGACGAGAATCTCGTAGGAAGAATCGTCGCGTCAATCTTCCCCGCGATATTGCCGTTTTGATCTAATCGATGAAGGATTTTAAAAAAAAATTCACTGCTAATACCGTTTACAGCCCTTTCGCATGACGGCAAAATTACTGATACATGTCCGAGATAATGGCGGGAAAAAATGATGAGCTCTCGGAGCTGAAACTTTAAGGAACATTTTTTTTTGCAGCAACGTTTGATTAGGTTTCGGGGAATGTTTGACTTTTGCTTCGATTTCTCGAGGTAAGCTTCGTCGATGCCGGCAGCGTGGAAACAGGTTTGCGGAGTACCGTGCGAATCGGCGCGTATGTCAATTGTTTTATGGGCCATTCTTCCCGGTCCTCTTTTTCCGTTTAGCTTCATCGCCGTGTTCTTCTTCGTAATCTCTTTTCGGCGAGCTAGGTCCCTCGTTTTCTCTTGGTTTTTAGGCCCGATCTGGTCAATTCCGGCAGATAGATGGCGCCATGCTTGGTCCCGCCAGAATCTCGCTGCTGAAAGACCGATCGGGGAATGCCTTTTTGGCGGGACTTTTTTACGCGCTAAGTGTTCGGGGTGAGCGGGCCGAGTTGCCTTTGAGGGAATGCATCAATCGCTCGGCTGCTCGAATTTTCAGCGGTTCTTTCGTTTCCTTTCCACGGCTAACGAACCCATAAATATGCATCACTGAACTCTCGTGTGACTCGCAACGCACGCGATTGAATAACCGGAAAGCCCGGGCCCGGGGTTCTACGTGCCGCGATGTCCCGATAATTATAGAGCCGTACACGAGGCGATAATGAGCACGGCCGCTGACGCGGACATAAATTAAAGTAGCCGACCCCAGCGGCCCTAATATCGATACGAGAACGCACGAGAGTGCCGGCCAATTTCCCAATGCGATAATCGCCGGCGATCGTAGGCAACGCGAAAGAACAATAGCTCGGCGATTATCAAAGCCGTCAATTGGAAACCGGTGAAATTTGTCGGAATTAATTGGACAATCGCCGAGGCGCTGTGAGGGAGAAAACGATAACGAGCACGGAGTGCCAAGGCAATTTAAAAAGGGTTCGCTGACAGTGGCGAATTTTTACGAAAGAATCAACAAGGACGTACGGTGGGGGCAATCGGTGCTTCCTTTTTCTAGCGCCTTTGCTCCTTTCCCGCCGTTGTTGCCCGTTTCATTATGGCGGGACGTTAAAGGGGGTAAAGGACCGTCCGTTTTATTTTATCTGAGCGACGAAACAGCGCGAGAATTCGTTTGCCTTTTTCCCATTAAGGAGATGGTGTCGAGGGGCAGGGCTTTGCGGAACTCGGGTCGCCGTGTCATCAACGTTTTATTTCCTGGTCCGCCCTCGCGGCGCGGCCGTTGTTGCTGCTGCCGCTACGAGGAGAAACGCAAAAGTTTAATTAATTTCGAGCCACGGCATTAAGTGGCGGTATCGGGAACCCTCGTCGGCTTCCACCTTGCTTCGCTCGCCAATGTTCGTCTTACGGGAAGCTTCTTTCTTTCGCCAAATGGGAAACGACGAGGGAATCAACGCCGGGGAATTTACTGTCCACCGGATCGTAAACGTAACGCTCGGGCCGCGGCAAAATTATCCAGCGCTAACGTTGAAAGCCGTGAAAAAATAATGGAACCCTATTCTCCACTCAAAGATAATTCCCACCAATCAGTATCACGTGATAGCGGTATTATCGCTAAAATAGGCTTCGTCAATTGCTTGGCTGATAAAGAAACCCGTTTTCTATTCCCCGAACGACCTTTAAGACGAAGTATTTACGAGCGCGAAACGTTGGCTTTCGTGTGTGCCAGTGTAATTTCCCGTTGTATACGTCAAACTTTTGTCACGTCCTTTGCAATGGCACGGACCTTCGCCCTGGCGGTCTGACCGAGAGGACAAGTTTGTTTGCTCCTCGGTCGAGTGCGGGGGAACCTGTGAGTGATCACCGACGAACCCGTGAAGGGCAAATCCTTGCCGGGCAAATCCTCGACGACACGGGTCGCCATTGTGGCTTACCGTCGAGCACAGCTCTTATAAGACAACCATAGCGGTCTGCTCGGTCTTAACGCGGTGAATTCTCAGATCCTATATCCCCCGCCCAAGAAACACTTTCAAGAAAAACAGCTAATAAATATCTCGAAATTACATTTACATCTTTGTCTCAAGGCGAAGTTACCTAAGCTTCTTCTCCCTTTTTATCAAAAAATAGTGTTTAAAATACAACCTTCTAATATCCATTACAATAATAATACTGTGCACATTTACCTCAAAATATTTCGAATCTTTCTTTGCACAGTTCTCCCAAGAGGAGATTAGTTATGCTGTTGTTCCTTTTTTATTGTTTCCCCGAGACACCGTTTAGATACTCGAAATACGAGCTTGATGACGGCGACAAAGACGTAAACGCGGATAAACATCGTCGACGTATCATTCCTTCCCCCCTCCTCGTCCCTGGGGAACGTTGTACGAATTTCCGCGGCGAAAGAGACGGAACGCGGAGAGAGCGTAGCAACTGCGCTGGAAGCTCGTTGTCTGGCAATACGAAACACGTGTCCGTACTTTCTCGCGTATGCAGCACTTTGGGCGCTTCCACTTTGTGCCCGCGGTACATGCGAGGGGCGGAGAGACGGCGACGGCTCGTGTACATCGTCACCGAAATAATTGCGTGTTACGTAAGTATGGCGGGCATGCGCGGCTTCGTTTCCTCCCCGGCGCACTGGCGAGCTAACAAATGTCGGGGCTAATAAATAAGGCAGACAGGACGATTGTTCGTTCGTTTGGAGCTTGAGTTATCACTCAACAAATCTGCGTCTTCCCGTGCGAAGCAATGCCTCGCGAACTCGGTGGAATTAAGAACCGGTTAATCGAGTTCACTCCTATCCAAAGAAAATCACGGGAAAGGGAATCATAGAGCTTTCAACGCCTTGGTGTCGATTTATTTGTTTAGACCGATTTCGGTGTTCCTCTTTGTCGTTCTCTTGCCTGTCGTCCGTGCCGGTCTTCTGGCAGCATCTTAAATTCTATTTACCTATCTGCAGGCCGCGTGTTCCGCGTTGCTAAAAGAAGGCCGCTTTGTTAGCTCTCGTCCGAGCCGTAGGAAACACGTGTCCGTGTTATACTTACGCCCCTGCATTCTCGCGTCTGCCAAAACTCCGGACGACAAGACGTTCGCGCTGTTCCTCTGCCTCTGGCACAGGTATGCGAACGCACACGAACGTACACACAATCGTGCCAGGGAATATCGGCGCCTTGCTCTCCGTCGCGTTTCTCCGAGGCATGGCTCACCGACAAATCATCGACAACCTGGCACTCGGTGTTGCGAGTCGAGGAACTTGTTCATCCGGAGGACCGACTGATCCGGCACGTTTTAAAAAGGAACACTACGAGGGCATTTCTCTATCTCGAGTTTCGGCCATTCTCTTCGACTTTCGATCCACTTCTTTCTTTCCTTCTGTTTCTCATTCTCCTACTATCGAAGCCTCGTTACTCAGTACCTCTCTTTGCCCCTTCCTCTCTTGCCAGGAAACCCCTTCCTTGGCGCGCTACCGAGAGATTCATGGGTCGCTCGCGACGGGAATAGTCCTCGAGTGAGCCAGACAGCCATCGACGACACTTCCCTGTCGAGGGACCTCGGTATGCGACATCCCCCCCGGCTGTTCACCCACGGTTACCCCCGCTTTCCCCCGCTTTCCCCTCTTCCAGCTCTCTTTTTATTTCTAAACGCGGCCGTGTGCGAGTCCTGGCACGCGTGTAAACGCTAATATATACGCTAATACGCGGCGCGGGCCGTCGTCGGCCGCGTAAAGCAGCGTCGCGACGCTTCAGTGAGCCGGGCTCGCGGGAATAGGCGTATATTTTACACGCGACGTCGCTTCATCCATCAACCGCCTTTGCGCGCACGTTCCACGCTCGTTGCTCGGCTGTCGAGAGGGGGATCAAAGGTCAGGGCGTCAGGTAGCACCGAATGGATGTGCCGGGGCTACGAGCTGTCGACGAATTGCCCTGCCACCGAAATCAGCCGTCGTAGGAGATCAAACGGCCACGGTGGATACCGACAAGTACTCGGTGGAAAGTCAGGAATACGATTCCCGGAGACACCGATTACTCTCTGGGCCTCGAAAAATGCTCCAACGGCTCCTTAGCGCTTAGGTTCCTCGAATAATCGTCGACATGTTTCGTTCGAGGTTCGAAGTTTTCCTCATTTTTCCCCGAACGAAATCGTCCGGTTGTGTGCCGGCGGTGAGATGGAAAAGGCCAGATCGACGAGTCTCAGCACAGGAGGGGAACCCCTTTCGCGCTGTTTGGCGCGACGGGAATTATTTAAATGGATTACCGCGGCAACTCCGCGGGCAAAGTTTCCCGGGCTGTTCCATTGATCCGCTCTTAAAATTTAGATGGATTATAAGAGAACGAACACGGAAAGATCCCGTTCAGCGGGGTCGGGGGGAGGTGACGAAAGAAGGTGGCGAAGGAAGTGGCGTAAGGGAGAGATGGAGAGGAAGAGGACTACGGGCGGACTGCAGACTTCGTACTTATTATACTTAACGGAGGACGGCGTCTTTTTAAAAGGGGCTAACAATGAGGGATGGTGGACCCCCGCCCCCTCTGTCCCTTTCTCTCACTCCTCTGGCATCGGTCTTGGCCGCCCCTTCCCCCGTGCCCGCTAACATCGCCGCCCCCTCAAGAAAATGTTTAATGCCGCGGAAAGTAAGGCGCGGTAATTAATATCCATTATCTCCTACGCCGGCGACCTCCGTCCAATTAGCACGCGAATCCGCCGACGCGGAAACAAAGACGCATTAGCGACCACTCGGCGGCGATGATGAAGGCCGCGGGAAAGAAGACTTACGTCAGCCACCCCCCTCCCCCACTGTCCAAGTTCTCCCTTTCAAGAAAAATACGAAACCCCAAGCATAAGTCGAAGGATGAAAGCTTCGCCTACTTTCCGAAACCCCCTTTGACCCCTTCACCGTCGATAGACGAACTCCCTTTGTCGTGAATTTTATGACTTTCTAGCCGACGTATATTTAAAACTCGTAAATTGGATGGCACGTTAACGATGCGAAGGATAAGTGAAAACGGCAAAGCTCGGTTAGCCGAGAGGAAAGTTTCGTGATGATGAAGTAGGGGTGGAGGAGGGACGAGTACGCGTGGAAGGTCGAGCTCTCGAGTATTAATCCAGACAAGAGGAAGCTCTACGCTCGACAATGAGCCGGCGGATCCGTCGATCACAGCCGCCAGTCAAGCTGCATTTCCAGCGGCAAGCGCTATCAGCCAGCCGGCTTTGTACACGCTGTAAGTGCGGTTGTAATCGGAGAAATTACCGGGGCGCGGATCCGTCGGCAATCGCTCGTCGTGTAATACACACGTACCACGTGATTTCGCTGACACACCAGTAAACCACGTTGATACGTTACTGGGGGAACGTTTAAAAGCGTTTTCGCTTCAGCGACATTGAGGAAACTCGAAGGAAAAGTGACTGAGCGATGTAGATTTCGATTGACGTTTGTATTTGAATTACACCTAGGAAAGTTTTCTCAGTAATCTTTTCACTTGGCGCATCGATCAGTGTCCTTCGTTTGAATTGCGCGATAAGTGACGAAAGAGTCCACTCGAAGCGGCAAAAATATGCGTTCCGCGTAATGAGATAACGTATGAATGATTCTCATGCAACGAATTGCCAGTAGTATCATCGGAATAATGTCACTGCGCGCTAACGAGCAATTAATACTTCCTCTTGCGATTACCCGAAGGCACGGTTACCTAACAAGGCGACTATTATTGCTCGGCTTATCGTCGCTAAAGACTACACGCATTTAGAGAAGGAAATTAAATTCATCTTTCCTTTTGCGTCCCTTAAAACCTGAACTTTCAAATACGTCAGCTGCGCGAGTGAGAACATTTTTCTAAAAACAACTGTAACACAGACAGTTCAGTTCCGTTGTCGGTGGTCCTGGTGTTTCAAAGGACGACGACGTAAATCCCTGCGACACGATGAAAAAGAGACCGTCGCAGGGATGTTACGCGAGGGAGAGAGAGAGAGAGAGAGGGGGATGATGATCGCGGGGACAGCAAGGGTGCGGAACGCGGCTCGATAATAACAGCGATTATCGCGGCATTCGAGAAATTACTGCTAAGCGGCAGCCCGGTACATAATTGAACAGCGAGCAGATACCGCTTGCGCGCTGACACGCGTGTATTGGTGGGACGCGTGCACGGTAAATTCGCTTGCACACACGCGGGGCCCATAGGTTCGGGAAGGACGGATGGAGGGCTGGGAGAGGGAGAGGGGGGGGGGGTGGATTTGCCGGTGCATCGAGGTGCAGAGCGCGTGATGCACTTACACCGACGCGAAAACACGGCTATCTATCCGGCGGAGGTTTATACGCGTGTTGCCGCTGTAAACTCGCGCCCCGGCACCGCCAACGTAATCGTACGAGATCCCATTGCATGAATATAATTTGCATACAAGTTGGTTATACGGCCGGGGCTCTGGCATCAGCTGGCTCGCCCGTATAAACGATTATATGGTGCCAACAGATGTAGGCGGACCAGCGAGCACCCGCGCAACTAGCCCTCCCTCTCCCTCCCCCTCCCCTCTCGTCCCTCAGCCCTCTACGTGTCTCTGTTCGGCAACCCCGATGGCCGTTCTACCTTTCGCTTCGGCACGGAGATCATCACCGTACGGTGCTTTCGCGCCGGCCTTATGACGAAACGGTCCCTGTTTACGGTCGCGCCTGATTATCGTCGTCGTAATTCAATGACCAACAGACCGTTCCAAGCTAGTAGAGAGACAGTCGTACGGTTTCCGCGGCGACGGGACACGCTAATAAAATCGACCGAGTATCTACAAGACGGTAGTAATTTGCCTGAAACGGCGATTCGAGGTAATGGAGGGTACGAGTACTTTTGAGCCTGACGAGGACATTAGAGGAAAGTAGTGTTAGGCCGGAGCCCCTTACGGTGCCGGAGATATCGCGGCTGTCCGCGCCGCGCCGAGTAATAGAAGTTTGTCCGATGGAGTACGAGGGTTTTTTGCCACTCCCAGTGTCTTTTACGCCGGTACCCGGGAGTCCGTGGAATTCAGAAACCGAATGACCGCGGATGGAAACGCGTTCGACGGAGGCAAAGAAACATCGATCCTCGAGGTGAGTGCATTCAGCAAAGACGAGAGGGAATCGGTGGATGGCCGAGCGAGGAGTAACGGCGAGAAGGGGGGGAGGGGCGATGGCGAGGGATAGGTGGTAGTGGGGGAAAGGGGGAAGGGGGCAGAAGCTGGATTGCTAGCGCGGCACATCATTAAGCCGAGTGGTCGTGTCGCGGGATCGACTTTGTCTTTTTTCATCGTGCCCTCCTGAGTTCCGTCTCTCTCTGTCGCAGGCTTCTTCCGCCGTTTGAGGTGGCTCTTTTTCATGCGCCGCGGTATCCACACACTGGACACCTAATCTAATGGAAGAGACACGGCGGATAGAGGTGTGGGCATTTTAGGAGGAAATACCACGAGAGCAGGCCGATTGTCGTCGAGTGAGCGCCGGAGATACGAGCCACAGAGAGAAAGAGATAGATAGATAGAGCGTCCGTAGGAAAGGGGGAGGAAGAGCCCTAAGAGAGACGAGGAGAAAAAGCGAGTAGTAGGGCAGTGGAGAGGCACGAAAAATGAAAACGGAGTAGCCGGGGAGGAAGGGAGAGAGAGAGAGAGAAAGAGAGACAGGTGGATCGGTCCTTTGAAGTTACCGCCACCACTTGTTGGTCGATCAGCGGCCCCCTTTAAATCCGATCGCCAGGCAACCACCCCCCTCCCCGTCCCGCCATCCCTCTGGCGAACCTTCGTCAGGAAAGGCGCCCCTTCGGAGTGGCTACGGAGGGAAAGAGGGCCGGGGCACTCACGGTTCCCGTGCACGCCTCGCCGACCGCGCCGGGCGTTACAGATTTTCGTTTACATTTATAAGTCCCCGACCGGCCGAACGAGCTAATAAATTCTGTAGAGGCGCTGCTGGCCGTCCTCGCCGGACCTTTAGCGCCACGTACTCAAGCCACGGGAGATATACGTGTGGGATGCCTTTCGTCAACGGCCTTCAAAGAGGATACACCGCCCGGATGGAACGTTCAAGAAATATACCTCAAGAGTCACGCTGTCCGTTCAAATTTATTGCCCCCCCACTTGGACGAGTTCTTCTCCGAAGAAAATTCCCCTCGTAAAAGCGATGACCAAAAATTTGTAATTAATTCCACGCTCCACTTCCTTTCCGGGGGGGGTAATTCTAATGAGTTTCATTGCACTGAACCGTAAGAACGTTGGGCAATTTTCGTTCTTCCCAAGTCTATCGTTCAGAGAGATTTGCGAAATGTACAAACAATCGATTGGCTCGCTCGGGGTTCCCGGGGGGAGAGCAAGGTCTGCTCTTTGCTCGGCGCATTGATCAGAGTCTGAGTCGCTCGGAATGACGCAAAGTAATATAAAGTCTGGAGAGCGCAGTCATATCGCGCTCGTAAAGCAGAAGGTTCTGCCGTTCTTCCTCGTATTCGACGACGCGAGACGCGGTCTTCGTGGTATGAAGCAATTTACATGAGGGTCGTACACGCCCTGCCCTATATCCTGTCCCGCAGAACCGCGATCTTCGTGCCGAGACTTTGTCGGAATATAAAAGTCCCACGTGTCGGCGAGAAAACAAATAAAGAACGTCTCCCAATACACCTTGGAATTTTACTCACAATTCCCCGTTCGATCTTTCCTTATCTATTCCGAACGTTCACTTACCTCGCATTACCGGTCTATCTGATGAATATTTCTTTTACTTTTTCTCCCACTGGGAGAAGTAATAATGCAAGTTTCCTGTTATCCAGATTTTCACGAACTCTCAGATTGCATGTTCATTCGCCTTGTATCACGTCTTGTATATGTTGGTCGACATTTATTACGTTGCTATATCCATTGTTATCTTATCATGGGCTTTTCGAGTCGTAGCCCGTAGTTGGCTTCCTCCATGGTGTAACCTACTTCCAAACGATCGGCTGTCGTGCGTCTTGGCACTTACCCTGATTACATTCTAACCATTCTCGTGAGCAAACAATTTGTACGTCGCGCGATACCCCCGTCCTGACGACGATTGTTCGACGTACGTTACGAAAAAAATTCGGCTAAGGGAATTGATTAAAAATGTCGCCGGGTCTCCGTGTCTTCGTGCCTCAGGAGTCGTTTACTTGCAAATCGTGGGACAAGAAGGCTGCCCGATAACGGCGACTTTATGTGCTATGGGCAAAAACGTGGAGGAAGAAGAAACGAGGATTACCATTACGGTATATACCTGGGAGCGCTATCGAGGACAGTTGGAACGGCGCACGGTAGCTGTTTTTTGAAGACTATCTATACCGGGCGTGTACTCGATAATGCCCGGACAAAGTGTCGTCGCCGGTGGCGGCCGGGTTACACGGATACTCGAAAAGCGCCACGCGAAGAAAGGGGCAGAGAGAAGACAAGGGGCCGCGCGGGGGGGGGTCGAGAAGGGTGTCGGGGGCGAGGGGGAGAACGGAGGACAGGAAGCGAAGGTCGTAGGGTGGCGGTGCCGGAGGTGGTGAGGGAAGTCGGCCATGTTGAAAGACCGAGAGATGGAGAAAGAGGTGGAGTGAAGGAAAAAGAGCGAGGAGCCTAGGCTCCGACGGAAAGGTGAGAAGCCGCGGGGAGGAGAAAAAGGGAGAGCGAGAGAGAAGGAGTAAGAGTCGACGATTCTCTGGCTGTGCTCGAGAGAGACGGGGAGGGGGGGGGAGAGAAGGCGCCGTTCGGACGGGCCGACTCTCTTGTCGACGCCGGAGAGAAAGCCGGTCGCGCGAGAGAAGGCAATGCAGGCGCGCTGCTGTCAAGAGTGAGCACCATCTTGTTAACAGCCGAGTTCTTTTCCCATCGGCGTCGGCTCCGATAGGCCTGCGGGACCTTGGTGGGCGTTCTTCCTCGTCTTCCTGTTTTGTCCACCGGTCTCTCCGCTCCGCCTCGCGCTAACCACCGTCGTCTCTGGCCGGCCAGGGAAGTTTCCTCCAGCACGATCCACCGCAAGCCGAGCAACAGCCGACGATCGACCGATTCTTCGCTTCCACTGTAGTCATCCGACTACCCCCTTAGCAGCCCCGCTAAATCCGACTTACGGGCGACCACTCTCCCCCCAAGGGCCACTTTATATACCGACGTATCGCGGTCGCGCGCCTTCGCCAAAGGTACCACTTACCCACCCGGTACCACCACCTGTCGGCCTGATAGACGGAACCTTCCGTGACCGGTAATCACGTAGTACTGGGGGTACTCTCTGTGATCCTCTAATGAAAGGTCTTTGCCCTGTTCCCTGCAACACTGGCCGCAAACGATTCCTTCGTTCCTTCCCTACCACTCACTCGTCCCAAGATAAATTTTCTACTCAACAACAGAAACAAATTTCTAATTTCACGCCGTGACAAATACATATTTATGGATTTACTGAATTTACCCTACTGACTATTCGCTTTCGGTGTTTGTATTTTCTGTCGGCTGAGAAATTGCTTGGCGCACCTCTCACCATTTTGGACCGAATACATCTGAATAATTAGGTATCGTTGCGTGTGAGGAATTCTGCTTCCGTGTCTCTGCTTGTAAGTTTTTGAGTAAAATGCACGAAAGTACGAGGGGTAAGGCGGGGGTCAGTTTTAATGCGAGAACCGTGTCGATGATTCCGTGTCTTCTGCGCTGCTGCACGCTCCTTGGCCGATAATGCGACGTGAAAACCGTGGCTCTTAAGAGACAGGTGTATCCCGTGGACGATAAGACGTCCAGCTGCAGCGCCCGGGAATAACGTATCGCCGTGTCGTCGGTGGAAACACGAGCGGCGCGGAGAGTCCTGCAGCAGCAGGCGGCGACAAAACCAGGAAATACGGGAAGATACACATCCATTACCATCAGCATGCAAATTAGATCGAGGATTACCGCAAATCCTTTCGTAACAATCCTCCGCGCCGGGTACGTTCGCCCTACAAAAGCCGAGAACGAAAGCGCGCTGGGGCTGTGGTAAAATGAAGAAAGACTGCGACTCGCCGAGGGGCAGAGGGGTAAGGGGCCAACGTAGGCGAGAGATACCGGCGGAGGGAGAGGGCAAGAAGAAGGACGGAGGAAAAGAGACGAAACGGCAACGTGGGCTGGATAGTACTCTCTGCAAACTCTTAACTGAACTTAATTAACGTCTGCCATCGCTGTGTCGGGGAGGGTTCGCCAGCACCGGAGTTTCTAGTAGCTGTGAAAACTATTCTGACAATGGATAACGGAAATTCCTATGGCATTTATGCCGCAATGAAAACCATTCGACTTGATAAAAATATCCCGGAAATATGGCCGACCGTTAAACAAATGTCGAAAATTGCAATTTATTCAGCGGAGTTAATTAGCCTTACAATTAAATGTTCGGCCGAGCGAATGCCATGTTTTGTCGGCTCCTTAAGATCATCGAACCGACTTTACACGGGTCGACCGGTTTTTCGGATTCAATGAGACATTTTTCCTCGCCCGGGATCCTTCCATTTGCCTACCTCAAAGCGAGTTAGTGCGTCCGTACGGGGAAGTACGTGTGGTAACGTGAACTTACGAGAAGACATTTTTCACTCTGAGTCGCACTCTCAGGCACAAGAGGTCCACTGTTCCTCGGGATCCGTCCTGTTGTACTTACCGCGAGAGTCGAAAGAAGCCGCGAACCCGCGACATAAATTTCAATTTCTGCCTCGACGAGAGTGAGCGAGACAAGAGCGGCCATTGAGAGCGGAACGGTCGGAGACATCTACGAGCTCGTGATATACGTACTTTACCCTCTTGACCCCGCGGCCATTAATGGCCACGTGTCGAAATTCAATAAAACCGGGGAAAGGCAAAACGCGAGAAGGACAGCCATTCATCGGAATACCGAACTTACGTAAACTCATGCTCTTACAAAAGATCGACGACCATTTATCAAGCGAAATCTTTGACACAAGACGTGATAACGCGTGAACAAAGCCTAAAAGTATCATTTCCATTGGTTTCAATGAAACGAGATAATCGAAAGTTTACCTTCCATGCCGTTGATTCAACGGACACGGATACGAGGACTGATTGAAAGCGATTCGGTGTCCATTAATGGTAATTCCATTCAATGTGGATTTCTCTGCAGTGCCGTTACTTGGCTAATACATTCGATCGAGTATTCTTAGAAGAGGTTCTCTCATTTCAGGGGGCTTCGGAGCTTCTCTTAATTTATCCATCTGTATCTCTGCCTACATATTTTCTGCATCGTCCGATTCCGCAGGCGCGTCTGTCTCCGCGCCCTGGCCGCTCTCTTCGTCTTTCCCTCTCGTTATCGCGAAACTTTATGATTATTGTCCTCGTGTCGACGTACACGCTTGTTGAACAGCAACAGCAGCAGCAACTGGCACGGAACTCGCGCGTATCCGAGAACTCGTCCGGTTTAATGGGCTTCCATCTTTCTCCATCGTTGGCCGTGCGATTGGCTTAAGGACGAAGGGAAACCAGTCGTCGGAACGGAACGTCATCGTCATCGACCGAAACCCTCGCAACGAACTCGGCCCATGAAGATAAGGAGGCGACTCGCGTACGTGTAATTCGCTGATTTCGTCGTACATGGTTTTACTTTATATTAGATTTGATCGCGGGGGTTGGAGAACGACGCTGGGATCGCATGTTACGACGATCTTACGGGATTCACGGGTATTAACCTCCGTAATGTCGGCCGACTTACTCCGTATAAATAGTATAATTAGCCGACGAACAGGTAAGATGCCCATGTTATATTGATAAGTACATCGCTAAAACGTGCCCGTACCAATGTTAATGTCAGAAGAGAATCCTGTCCCTCGTAAAATCCGTGATAAATTCCGTGGACAGACAGACCTAGCGCATATGTCATCGATATTTCACGCTTCAAACTTCGCCACGGTGTCACGGGCTTATTCTCAATCGAAAATGATCTTCGCCAAATTCTATATTATTTAGCGACGAACCGTGTATTTATTAATGACCCGCTAGATATTAGATCTCTGGAGAGTGAAACGTTGCCGAATAATTTACGGGGGAGATTGATGAACTTTTTAGGGAGACTTGTCTTTCGGCAGATTTCCAGGACGAAAGTAGTCGAGGACACGGCGAGGGGTGAGTCTTCATTAGAGTCTGGCTTGTCAACGACACGAAGAAAGGGTGATACAGGGGTTGCAGGTCGTCCTGTATCTTCCAATAAATAACCCTCACAAACGACTTAATGCCCTCGCGAAACTTGTTCGAACCCTCGACGATCCATCTACTGTCATCGAGCTCCAAGGAAGTTCCTACGCTTTGTATTCCACTGGTGCACTAGTTTAATCGAAACTCGAAGAACAGGAATACCATCCTATCCCTTCGCCGCAATCACAACGAAGAAATAATACAAACGTACACGTATTTGCACGAATTATTACGAAATATCCAGGATTCTTATTCCGTGTTGGTTGATTTTAACGTTTCCCCCATTGCTCGAAGTTTGGCCGGCACTTATACGACAGGAACAGGCCGGATTAACGGAAGTTAATGATTCCCGAGGTTTTTCGTAAGGGAAGGGCGCAACGAGGGCACTGAGAAGCAAAAGTGGCGAGTGCTGCGGACATTGGACGGAGTCCAAACGTTTCAGCTGGCTATAAAGCACGGGGGAAGTCCTTGAGGTGTGTCCATTAAGCTCCGGGCAAACAAACCCGAAGAGAGCGTCAACGACCGGCACTTGGCCCATAATATATTACGACGTGACTAACGCACGCTAAATCGCGGCCGCTTAAGCTCCGTCTATATACAGTTGTCAGATTGTATTTAATAAGTAAACAGATCGGCAAGATTTATTTTGCCCCGCCGCGGGAACCGTAGCGTCGAGTCTCTATACCCGCGACCTCGTAAATCCTCGCCGTGGGGGACGCTAATAAAGCATTTTACATGGTCGATCTTTTAACGTAACGACCTCATCGGCCTTCGGAAGCTCCGGTGAAATTCAACGTGAGGATAATTCAAAGTGAAACGGAGAAATGGAACCCCGAGAATATTTAATGGCGTGGGAAATTTCGCCTTACTTAGATAAAACAGAATCGAGTATACTTTTAACACTTTATTGACGTAACTGTTTTACCTACAGATAAATTGAAATGCTTTCTTATGTGATTTTTAACGTCGCGTGAGAACAATCGTGCGGCTTATATATCTACGTTGCAATTCCATGTATCATCGTATATATTCATTTCGAGTAAGTTAATGGACTTTTCACGTGTGCATTAGCGCGATAAGGAACTAAAGCATTGCTATCAGGAAATATTCAAATGTGTGCCGACGCGTGTAGTTCGTTCGATGAATTCTATGCCAGAGGTGGCTGATATGCAACTCAACAACCTGACATCTTTAACCCACGTAATCGTGAAATTATTCGATGCCAATCAGCCACGTCATAACACGCGACGTCTCATTTACGGCAAGTATACAGCGCAAGAAACTGGCACAGATTAGACGACAGGCTAAACTTAACGCAAATAGCCCGTTAATATTCATCAGTGCATTTGTTTCTTTTGTAAGTGAAATGACTCGGCAATCCGTGGTTTATCGCCGTGAAAATGACGAAAAACTATACTAGAAACATAAATCACAGTAGCACGTGATTTTTTTCGCATCATCATGATTTTCAAGATGTAAGGAAGTGACCTATTTGGCACATCATTGTATGCACATTTTAGTTGTATGCACATTGTATGCACATTGTAGTTCCACCTGCAAATGAGCTTATGCAATGCTGTGCAACTTTGCCGAACGTTAAAAGGTCGATGTCGATCAATAATGAAATCGGCAGCTATTTCTCCAATTTATTTTAGTACGATGAAAAGTCAGTCTTTTTTCCATTGGAAATATGTACACGGGCTGGCAGGTTGCTTGTAAATATCGAGATTTCAAAAGCGTTGATAAATTTTCACGTCGGAAGGAACGTGAAACTGGAGAACTCCTTGTTGTAAAATTTTTGCTTGGATCCTTGGAAGAAATGTTATGCGCTGTGTAGAACGCAATAGGGAAAGAGAGGATATCGGAGAAATAAGTAGCATTATCGAACATTTATCGCAGTCTTGACACCTACGGCTAAAGTATAAATCGTCGTCCGTCCATGTCGGTTGTTCGGAAGGATTTATTCGAAAGCCTCGCGATGAAACGTTGGCGAGTCGAATAGTCAACGGTTATTTTTCATCAGCCACAAGATACTCGTACACCTGATAATCGATCGTATCGAGTGGCCCGTACGATCAGTTGTTGCGCCCACGTGCGCGTTTCTCGAGCGTCAGGTACATCCACGCACGTATTATAAACACGACGTGGAACATAAGACGTGGCCGACTCGCTCCTCGTGGGTACTTTGTTTTCATTCGCTGTTATTTAACGGAACGTCGTACAGGAGAAAAAGAGAATTTCGTCGGGTGGTTCGTGCTTTCGGACAGCGGCTGACAAGTAAGCTAATTGAGAAAGCGAGACAAGCCGTCGAACATATTTTTTCCACTCAATGGTTGATTCTAAGAGGGTGTTCGTATTATAGGCGAACGGCGATGACACACAGAACACAGGACAAGAACCGATAGGCCGGTGAAATTCGTAAACAGGCATCGATAACCATAAGCCAGTTTTGCCGAGGCCAAAAGGATGGGGAAGGTCGCGAGGAGGAAGAGGGAAAGGAGAATTCCTCTGTTCAGTGATCGTCTTCCCTCGACGTTCTGGTTTTCACGTCTGGTTAGTGTCGCCATGAGGTTTCGTGGCCGACTTATCGGTGTTTATGTTAAACCGACGCGTTTAACAGCCATGGCGCTTTATCTCGCCGATAAATAACAGCGGTTCAGCCAGTCGGCGTGTTCGCGT
Organism: Hedychridium roseum; assembly: GCA_963989215.1. NCBI lineage: Eukaryota > Metazoa > Arthropoda > Insecta > Hymenoptera > Chrysididae > Hedychridium > Hedychridium roseum. The sequence continues at coordinate 7,429,639 of OZ022310.1, read as the reverse complement.
TTCTCTTTCTCGTCGGTGACTCAGAGAAACGGAGGACCCGACTCCATTTTGCGTGTCGTTATTGTCTCGAAAATCTGCCGGCCAGCCTTTTCTAATCCCAACTACCGTCTTGCCACGATACTTAACAATTTGACTCGTTCACAAAGATCGACGGTTCATCGGATTTGTTTGCACGAGGACAGCACATGTAATGGTGCGGGACGGGAGTTATGTCGAGCACGTTTTTCAAAAGACCCGTCATCGCGGCCAGGGTATCTCTGACATTCTATTTGTATCCGCGCCAAGAATGTATACTTCGGCGTGACGGGCCTTATATCATCGGTGCCCTCGACTCCGCTGCCAAATCAATGACTCTGACTCTCGTTACGAGATTTCTCGCCAATGTAGCGAGCTTGTAGCGGCCCGAAGGGCGTCGCAGAAGAGCGAAAAACCGGGGATAAAGAATGAGATACGGCAAGAAAGAGAGGCATAAAGCATGAATAATCTTAGACAGCGATGTGCGTAGGTATATATATATATATATATATATATATATATATATATATATATACGTACGTACGCGTCGGAGCTGCAAGTATTTTGAGCCACGTCTCTTGGCGGTCTGCGAGAAATGTGCGAGCTATTCGTTTGACGGCGAAACATAAATTCGAGACGTACCCACGATTTTCTCGCCTTGTCACCTTTGTCATTTGTTGCTTATAAATACCGGCCAGGCCGAGGGGTTATTCCCGGTTTTCGCGACGATTTCTTTCGTGCCAATCTCTTGGAAAGCTTTCACAAATAGACGGATCAACGAGTGGGCTAGCCTTTTCGCGTTAAGTCGGCAATTAACATTCACCGTCAACGTTATCATTGATACCCCTACGAACGTACAAACGTCTCGGATTCATTTCCACGATCAATCATGCACTATTTTTACATAGTTGCCTCGTTAAACGGATGTTTTCATTATTTCAATAAATGTGTCCAGCGAGAAGTCAGATTTTCTTGAAACAGGATATTGGCCATGGCATTCTTAATGGTCGAACTTCCGCATGGTGGATCCCCGCTGAAGATTCGTTGGTGAAAACTGCCCGCTAGCCTTCTACGGTTACAAAGTTGTCTGCGCCGTGTTCGTTTTGCTTTTCTAAGGCGGATACGACGGGGTCCCCGGTGGAACACGCGTGAGTTCGTGTCACTGGCACGCCTCGGCGTGCACGGCTACGAGAGGACCTACTAGCGCTGACAGACGCGGAACATGCGCTCACGAGTGTCGCCGTTTTTTCTCACTTTTACGGCCCCCAGTCCCGAAAATATGGCCATTAAGCCGCGGCAAGAGGAACACGGCCGTTCACGAGACCCGTAAACACGAGGAAGGCCCGAAAGAAGGAAAGAAAGAGAGAGAGGGAGGGACTTTTCTCTCTCTCTCTCTGTCTTTCCTCGTCATGACCAAGAGACTCTTCCTCGAGTGTGTTTGACGCTGGAGGATCTTCCTCCGAGAAACGAGCTTAGCCCGGCACGGTTGTTTGTTTGCCTTGGCGCTCGGCTTTAGACTCAATTTCCACAGTCGTGTGCCGCGTATTCGTCATTTCGCAGGAATTCCCGGATCGACGGAAAATCTTCTTCACTTACTGCGATCCTTTTTGCCAGATATTTCAGTGCTCGAAGGTTCATACTTTTTTTCACTCTGGGTGCGCGCGCGTGTGTCTTTAAACCGGGGGATTTTAGTTCTCGGAAGAGATCGTCCTATGCTAAATTCTAACACATGTCGACCTATGGTCGGTCACATTGTTCCGTTCGTTGAGAGATACGGTGGAAAACAAAACGGATTCCTGCGGAGGAGAAGGAAACCACCACATGTGACGATTAGTGGAAGTCTTAGAATCCGGCTCATCTACGTCGCCTGTGTTCGTCTTTTGCACATGGCGCTCAATGGATTCTCATCGGTGAAACAAAAACTCCTGTCACCGAGGACAAAAAACATGTAGGTCGTTGGACATTTCTCAGTGCTTTGGGAAATTAACTGACCTTCTAAATCCGATCCCTCGTGCATTCCTCGAACGGCCGTTCTCTGATATTCCCTTGCTTCATTCCCTTGTCTTCTCAATTTTTTCTTCAATTCCCGTCATTTCTCAGCTTGGACAGGGGAATTTATTTGTCGGTGATGCGGCAATGTCTGTTTCGCCGAGTAGAAAAGCGTTGCGAGCGTGGAGTACTCGTCGGCCGTTGTTGTTGCAACTCAAGTCGGGTTTTAAGGGCGAATATGGCCGATGGAAGGGGCAAGGGCCTCGTACAGTTTACACGCACGTGCGATGTTTCCAGTTTTATCAGCCAACACTTGACTCGAGTTTAAATCCGTCGGTTTCGTGCTTGAACAGCACGAAACGAACGAACCGTGTTCTCTCGCTCTCTTTCCCCCTCCCCCCCCTCCGTCTCTCGCCCCACGCAAATAACACCCTTCTAGGCGGAGAACGGCTCGGTGGATTTTTCGAGTGACTTCGGCCGGAGTCTTCCTTTCGGATATACGTGTGACCGGCTGTTTGTCGACGGATCGAGATATTTGCGCATCGGCTTCGCCTCTATACCATCTCCCCTTACTGTCCTGCATCTTTCCCCCCTCCCTCCCCTGCGCACAAACAGGACTCGCCGGAATTTTTCGCCTTATCGCCGAATTTACAAAGCGAAACGCTTAGAACTTAGGAAAACGTCAAACTCCGGGGTAAACGACTTCTCTCTACCTGCGATGCTCAAAGACAAACTCCACGTTTCTCCTCTAGGCCTTTTGTTTTCTCGGCTTCGTTTGACGCCAATGGGTTAGAGTGGGTTAGAGTGGGAGAAAGGCTTTATCGGGATGAATTGTCGATGGGCCATGCTTCCGCAAGAAATGTAACGTCCGATGAGCCTCGTGCGCAATACGCCAAATATCGGACGGAATCTACCGTCACGCCGGGCGGTAAATCAAGCCGGGGTTACACAACGGGCGACCGCGACCGGCGATACGGAAATACAAAGCGCTCAGGTACCGATACGACTCGCTGGTAATCGCCAGGGAACTAACTTACGGTGGATATTGCACCGTATGTAACAGTCGTACAGGCCCGTTCAGGAAACAAGAAGCATTTTCCCAATGGAAATATCGCCTTGTACAAGAAAATGAAAATCCTAAAAGATGTACTCAGAAGCTCGACAAGTCACGAGAAAAAAGTATATATTCGCATGTTTTCCTGCCTAATGTCCTTTCCTGTCTAATGATACAAATTTCACTGTTCACAGAAGCATTCACGTTTGATTTTACGATATACTTGCATATTTGTTTTGCGAATTTCTTTTGACATGTCGTTGCTAGGTAGCACTGGAATAAATGGTTTATCGCGAGTTGGAGCTCAGGAAAAATACCTTGACAGTCGTTGCTTTTGACGTGACCTGTAGGCACGCACGAATTTCACGGTGGAACGAGTCCGAGTGGACTGTCTCCAGTTTGCGAATATCTGCCGGTTATCTTCCGGCTATCGGAGGGTCATCGGCTGGCCGGTTGTATGGGTATGTCTACGTGAATACGCGCGTACACGCGGACGGCCAGGAGGAAGAGGAAGAAGAAAATGGATAAGCAGATAGGCGGAACACGCGGGGGATACGGAGGACCGGGGGAAAGGTGGTAGGAATCTAAGGGCAGAGAAAATGCTGGAGAAAGCGGGAAGCTGGGCCACGACGAAGATGTCCGCAACGAGACGAAAGGTTGCTCACGAAGGACGGGAAGGTGGGAATCACCGGACGAAGAGGGGGGAGGGACAGATAGCGGCGTCTGTAGGTGGAGGAGAGGACGGAGGATGAGGCCACGCTGGGCTACAAGCTGTCGGGCGACGATAGCATCGCCTATCGACCCCTAGGATCGGCCCAAGAGGTTTTCCATGTTCTTCTTCGTTATACGATCTTGTACGAGGAGCGCTCGTACGAGGGTGTGCAGGTAACAAACACCCCCAATTATGTCAGCCTGAATTAGTAGTGGGCCAACTATTTCGGACCTAACGAGCCGGCCCCGTCCCTCGTCTTGTCCGCTACGCACAGGACCGTCCTTCCGTCCGTTCCGCCGGCCGTGCGTGCCAGAAAACGATTTTTCATCCGTGCCCGACACACGGACGCACGGTAGCCGAATACTCCAAATCGCTTTTCATCTACTACCATCCGGAACATCGATGACGAGTCCTCTCGTATCTACGTCCGTATCCTTAACGATGTCGACGAATTTCCCGAGTCGTCGACGAGCTCCGTTCGGACATTGCCCAACGGAATATCTGTTCGTGATATTTCCCTGATTTACGATCTACCCTTTCCGGAGTTGCGCCGATCACATTCATGGGTTTTCAGTGAACGCTTTCCGTTGAGTCGGTGGCTTCGCGCAGACGGTTCCGCTTTGAATAAAAATTTTCCGTGAATTAAGAGAGCGGATGACCGTAAAGAATCGCTCCTGTCGGGACGGTGGAGATCTAGCCGGGTCAGATGTAGACGTAGCGACTTTTAGGGAAACGGAGACGACAGCTCTTTAGACACGGTGCGCCTGGAAAACATGGCTTTTCCCTTTCAGCCAGACGGTGCACCGTTACCACCCCCGCTGCGTGTCACGATGCTACAAGACTGGAGAGTCGCCCTACCAATTTGTTGGTCGTCGGCGTCGTGGGTGTCGGATACTTTTTGAAACAGTCCCCCCCCCCTCTCCCTCTATGTCTCCCTCTCTCTCGCTCTCCGGTGGACTTGTACCTCTTCATCCCCCCCCCCCTCCTTTCGTCGGAGGATACTCCTGCATATTTTCAGAACACCGAGTAACCGAAGCGCGCACGCTCGTACGACTTGTGGAGAAGGCTAAAAGGTTTTGCCCGCGGGGGGGCGATCCCGGGACATTGTGCTCGAACCTTCTCGGTGCATTGTGCAATCGTTGCAGCGCTGGATTGCGCCGGTCAATTCACTTTCCTGACCTGCCGCTGCTCGAGAACGACTCTTTCTCCGCTCTACATGTCTCCACGGCTGTCCGATACGAAAATGCACCGCCTTCACCCGGAGCTAAACACGAACCAACGACGTCCCGCACGATTCAAATCGTATATCGACAAATTTATAACACGAACGAATAGAAATTTAAGCGATAATCCGTGGTAATTTGCGCGCGGAGGGGACAGGTAATGATGCTGGACGGTCTCGTTTTTGTCAAGAGACGTTCTGCTATGGTTGTATGGAAATGTTATACGGTACAACTATAGATTGAGACCATGGAGGTTTTATGTTTCAATCGAGTACTTTTTTGGTGACACGTTATGGTTCGTCGTCGCATGAAATATGATACTTTCGACCGTGGCTGATACGACCGTGTAACGTACCGTAGGTAGAAGGACTGTTTGACAAACAGGACTTTTCAAGGGGACAGGAATTGTCCTTCGCAGCTTCGAAGTTTCGGAGCCTCGTTTTGGGAGAAATTTTTAAGAAAAATTCACTAACAAAATACTTCCATTGCTGTATATGCGCATATTTATTGAATTCATCGAAAAATATTTTCCTGTGTGCACAATACTATAAACTGCTTAAAATTTAAGACAGCCGTTGGGATTCATGGTTTACCGTCGAAGACAGAAAAATCGCCGTTAAAATATTATTCGTCGTTCGGGGTCGACGCGTAATGGAGTGTTCGGTGAAATTAATCGTCGATTACCTTCTTCGTCCGTGGCAACCGATGGCGATGGATAATTTCCCACATTTGGCTGATCTAGGAACCAACCAAGAGGGATACTAGAAAAAAAAGTTTATTCCATAGCATAAAAATTCAATTGTTAACACAAAAGTGCATGATATAATTTGTTTTCTTTTTGTTTTAAACAAACCTTCCAGGAAAATTTTGCAGTAATGCCAGAGTTTTCTCACGCCTGAGTTTTGCTATTTCATAATTATTGGTATGTTCATTGTCGATCAGACCTTCGCGTTTCCCAACACCAATGCCAATAGCAGTGGACAAATTCGACGGTGTATACGCACGAATTTCTCTGTGCCTCGAATGGTGTTCGACGAAAGGAGTGCACTAAAGAAATTATCATGTTTTTTTATTTATACCTTAAGTCTCATAAATGTATTGTGATACTTACGAAGAAGGTTTCCTTCGGAGCTGACGACTCCGATGGTCCGATTTTCAGAAGAAATTCCTTCGAAGACTCGACCGCTACGGACCCAGCGACGAGAGTAGCTAATAAAGCTATCGTTTGTTTCTCGCACATCATTCTAATGTCGTGACGTGAAACAGGATAAACCGTTTGCGGAAAGACTACGAGCAAATGTAGGTTTTCTCAACGAGAAAAAAGATGTGCAACCCACCGATCGGTCGACGATACTGGATTGCCCTTCGCAATTCCGCGCATTTTGTAGAAAACCGACGGCATCGGCGTCGGATCGGCGTCGTCGGCGTCGACGTCGCCTTTTCGACTCCGTAAGAACAGATTTTCCAATATTTTCCTCTTTAAATACTCGTAAATCCGAAAGATTTTGTTCCCATATTCCACAAATTATTGTACTCCGAATTTTTGCACATTTTTCTCATAATTATCACGCTCAAGGATAGTTATCATTGAAGAAGAAGATTTTTGCTGAAACGGCGGCAATGACGGTGACCGTTTCCGCGGTTGCGCAAGTCTACATACCACTGTGGTGCAAGGTAAAAATAAGCATGCAATTTGCAAGTGCGACATTTCCGTAGGCGTGCATTTACTTGATGAGTTCTTCCCAAGGCCGGTTTATACGGGCGATCAGCTGACATTGCCATGGTTACCATGGGACTGATTTAAAAAAGGTACTTTCTATTTGGAATAAAAATAAAAAGTAAGAAACTGCTTAGCAAAGATTCGTCACTAGCGGTTCAGCGTAGCTTGTTTTTGAGTCTTAAGTTTTTCGGGTCCTTCAGGAAGTTTCTATGGGGAATGCCGATAGTTTGGTCGCCAAAACCCTTAGCCGGTGCTGCCATCACTGCTGACTATCGTGCCTCGACGACAACCGGATAGTCCGCCCACGTAAACCTGTTTGACGCGAGTATAAGTATCGCAAGACAATACCGCACTCTCGTACGTATGCGCGATGGGAAAAGCACCGACGGTGGGGGCAATCTTAAGTGCGCTGCTTTACAAGATAAGGAATTAAGTACGAATACTCCTCGGTGACCAGCAACTACCAGCGGATAAGATAACGGTCTCTATGTACCCGGACGTACCGGAATCATCTGCGTCCCGCGGAGAACGAGATGAACTTCCCTTAACTATCCTCGTAATGATAACTGCTGCCGAGTTAGCCACGATCGACTAATTTGCGCGGTACGGCTCAACGTGGGAATCATACGTTCTCGCAGCGATCCATCGGCTAATTATCGTTAGAAAATCACTCACGTGGCAGGACATCAAGAGAAAAAAATTTCACAACAGGAATATTCCCGTCAGATCGCTTTGCTTAATGGAATAATTATGGTGCGACGTTCGTTTTTCTAATTCCGGCAAAATCGGTTCTCTCGTATACCTTTCTCCGGGGCATGATTTATTTGACGAAGCTGAATAATGTATTCTGTCCGTCAGAATTTTCTAAGCTTCACGAGTGGAATAAGCAGTCCGCTGGCGTGTGACACCACAAACAAGTGGATATGATTTAGCGCGGTACGGCGATCAAATTGATATTAAATCCTCCGCAGGGACGTAGTCGTTGAGCCGCGTAATGGGCGCGCAGAGGGGCACTGGCGCTGTAAACAAATCGTAAAAAGAGCGAAAAGGTTGGCTTTCGTTTGGCCTCGCATCAATGTCTCGCTATTCAGGGCTCGTAATAGGCTCTCTCCACTCAGCCTGGGACGGAGAACCAAAGGACCAGAACGAGAAGGAGAGAGGGAGAGAGAGAGAGCTTATAAAACTGCTCTTCGTTTCAGTGACGACTCCTTTTTAACGCTCTCCGCGATCGTTACAGCCGTAAACGTCGAGGCGTTTCGAGAATGAGAATTTCTCCTTCAGTGGGCGACGGTTAAAGCGTACCCCACGTAATATCGGGGGATAGACGTCCATTCGAAGGAGTTAATCACAAAGGAATACTCCTCTTACACCCTGTATTGTGGCCTTAGAAAATAAAATTGCACCAAACGACTTACCAGAACGGCGCTGCTAATGAAATTCATTTCGTATTAGCATTCATTGCTTTTACGTAAGAGACACAGTTTTTCCAGCTGACGAAAAGCTCTTTGCCTCGGCGAGACAAAGGTACTGAATATTCCTCTATTTATTCCAAGTGGTCAAACGTGGAGTATGGAAGGAATGGAACATCGTGAAACGCAGGCGTGACTGAAACATCTTATCCGCGGCTCTGCTTCCTCTAACTAAATATCGATAAGGCTCAACTTACGCGGACGTAATGAAAGTTAAACACAGACGAACAAAGTGCGCACGCTCGCGCGCAAAGGAGAGCAAGTTTCTAGAACGAATCAATGTTTCATGGATATCCGTGCTGGTTGAGGCTCTCCTCGGATTAATTACCGTCGGTCTTTCACCCCCCCTCGCCCCGCGGATTATTCGGGCAAACGTCCGTCGTGTGTTTGAAGCTCGTCGCGAAGGTAAGTGACCGGACGACAAACTGCCAAACAAATATAACGTTTCCTTGAGAAACCGGCCGATAACGTAAATTCCCGGAAGATAGTCTAATATAGATAAATAGTCGAGCGACACAGTGATGCCTTTATGCGTGGGTAAAAGAAAGGACATTTTTTAAGGCACGAAATAGATAATCGCTTGAAAAGGAGCATTGTACGGAGACCTCGGCAAGTGAATCGAGTTACGTAACCGAGCTATTCCACGAGTTCTATTAAATTCCAGATATACGGAGCGTCGAGCGATGTATAAAACGGTTTGTTGTAACGAATTAGCGAAGGACGGATTGGGTTTTTTGTATTTTTATCTCAACCTTGATATTTCATTGAAATGCACCCCGCGAGGACTTACTTTCATTTACCTCGTTGCTAGTGATCCTGCCGTTCCTCGGATCCTCGATTATCTCGTAAAATACGTCTTGGCGGAGGACTGTAATCTTAGTTATTGCCGGAAGTGGCGGACTTTGTCGAAGAGCTCGAAAGAAAGGACGAGAGAGAGGCTTATGGGCAGGGTTGAAATGGCTGGAAGCCAGTGCGTGGGTAAACACGCATTCGTTACGTGACTGGTGTTTATCGCGCGATTCCTTTAAGACACGAAGGTCCGAGACGGGGAAAGAGGGTGGTGATGGTGGTGGAAGGGAAAACGTTGAAAAGAGAGAAAATCTCATACGGGCCGATTCGAAATAAATCGAGGAAGCATTCCTTCCCGGCCGTCCTTAAGCCTATTAAAGGCTTTTCTCTCTTCTGCATCCTCCCTCGCCCCCCCCTCTCTCCCCCTACGTCTCCTACGTCCCGTGCTCTTCCTTCCGCGTCTTTCTCCCCCTGCCGTGTTACGAGGCACTACGGGCGCGAGTCGCGAGCATCCTTAATCCTCGTACGTGTGTATTTACAAGCAACGAAAGGTCCGTATATAATGGGGGCCCCGGCGAGCTGGGCCCACCAGAGAAGCGGACGACGTATTTTTCCCCCTCTCAGCCCTCCCTCCCCCTCGTCCGGCAGGACTTACGCACGAGATAGATGGAAACTCGACGAGAGAGGACGGAGAAAACGTACGAGGACGATGGAACAGCTCGACGTTCCGGGAAGGGACGATTCTTTCTTCATTCAGAAAGTCAGGATGTGTCCGGGGCTACCTGTTCCCCGTGCCGACTCCCCTTTTCTCCTTGGGAGCAGGGAGGAACTGCCGTACGATCATCATCAGTCATCCAGGATCGCTTTTCTCCTGCTCAGAACTACGAACCGTCCGCTCCGGAGGGCTCCATTATTCGTCATTACATGGTCACTCGTGAAAACACGTTACGGATCCCTACCTTCCCCCTTCCCCCCGGCACTCGGTTTGCCCGAGGAATGAGCCGTGATTGAACGCGCTCGACACATCCGCACGCTCGACTCTTTCATGGAATTCAAGTCGAACTACGACGCATTGAGCTGCGGTCGGCCGACGCATCAATATTTGCCACTCGTTCCGACGGTCCTTTTTATCCTATCGCTTTTCACGTAACACCGGGAAACCTCGTTTCGCCCTGTTATTGCTCCTGAACACGCGTCGAGGGGGGTGTGAAATCTACTGGCGGACTCTACATGGAACTCGATCCGTTTAATCAATTTTTATTCCTCAATTAATTTTCGTGGAATCACTATCGAAGGTCTGCCGAAAATTCTCTTTATCTTTAATGGTTCTTTGGCTTAGCACGTAGGTGAAATACGTTATTCCTCGTACTGTGTTTCCCGGGGAACGTTGCAATCTCGATTCATTGGTCCTTCCGCGAGCGCTGCTAATTTTCGTCCTCACGTAGGCAGACCGAGCCGTGACATTATATCGCGCTGGGTAACGACTGTCGGGAGAACCGGCGGTATAATTGAAACGAGGTCGAACCGGGAGTATGGGTGGGAAGGCCAGTGGCCAGTCTAATCACAACTCGGTTGCCGAGGGCACGCGTCGACCTGATGGGTTCATTAGGCGTCGCGATGCCACTGGCATTTTGATATCCCCCGCCCCTCGTCCGGGGGCAAACGGTTTCGCCCGTCCCCGTCGCGCTATACTTGTGGGATTGCTCGGCGTTGTACGCGACAGGATTGCTTATCGGCCCGGGACGTAATGGCCGAGGAGGAAAACGAACGACGATCGCGCAGAAGCTCGATCCGGCCGATCCTACAACTTGGTTACAGCCAAACGGCTCCGGTCGAGTCGTTATCCCGCTCGTCGCTGATAACTATTTCCCGCTGCTTCATACCAAGTATAAGAAAGTAATCTTCTCGAGCGAATTATACGACGAGGGCAAATTCACGTGCGAGAGTTGTCGGGCAATGTAAATGCGAGCGAAAGGTGTTTAATTAAGTCGGTGACAGTTAATTATGCGTATTATTTGCTCGGGCTATCTGGCGAGTCAATAATGACATTTTTCTCGGTAAATCTTGTCATTACGGCTGACTGGGCGAGCTTTGACAGGCAAGACACTCTCTCGGCCTCCCGGTAATTGGGAAAACCATTAAGGGTCTTCGTCGATTCCTCCTTTTCTCTTTTACCCTTTAAGTTCCTTAATGAATTGAGCCTAACTGCGATTATCGTATCTCGCCTGGCACGACTCACCCTTCTGAAGGGGCGCCGATCCTTCTGAAAATTGGACACTTAATTTTTTCGCACCTCGTCGTCCTTTATCTTCAGCGAAAATTCAATCTCGACGGCTGGTCAATAACGGTATATTTAACGTTTCATCAAAATTAGTGGACCCACATGAAAATACAGAGAAGATTGTACGGGGCTGATGCAATTTAGGAGCAGTTTGTTCCGCAGCGACGGCTTTCACGCTGAAACTTTTCGCGATTTTCGCACGTTCGTGCGAAGAGAAAAAGAAAATAACAAAGAGAATGGTAACGAACGAGAAACGAGGGAGTGACGGTGAATAAAAGCGCATCTCTCTGTACGTATATATAGCCGTCCATGCCGAAAATCGGTTGGATCAGCCGGTGGGTGTCAGCGAACCGGCAAAAGCGACGGCTCCGACAGAATAAATAATTCGCTTGCACGTACGCGAGTACCGAAAATGGCGGACGAGACTGAGCGAGTATTACGAGTGAGACAGGAACGGCAAAATAAAGCACTGCCAAAGGAAAGAGACAAATCAAAGAATAACCAAGTATAATAAAATCATCTAATCTCACTATAAATCGTAGTTCTCCGGAATGATTTTTATGAAAAATCCTATGTTTCCCTAGGATCATCGTGTCTTTCATAACTTCCTTCGCTCGGGAATTACAGTTCAATTTGGACCAAGTACAATTCGTAAAAGAGAAGAAGTATAAAATAATGAGTCGTAGAGAAGCTGAAGACCGGCAGTGATGGGTATGTGCGATGCAACGAGTTGGTGTTCGTAGTGGGGGGGGGGGGTGTAGGCTGAGGTATATAACGATTTCATTGCCGGAGCAGAGAGTGGCGTTTGACCGACGTGCGATATGCAGGGGAGTCCGATGGAACCCTGTGGAAGGCCGTTCGCAGGTAGAGAGGAGACACGACGGCCGTTTGCGGGCCGTGTGTGACGGGAGCCACCCTCGAATTCATCTGTATATGCACTGGCCCCACCACACGGCAGCAGGGAAGCGCTTTCCCGGCGTTGCAGCAGCCCTTTCAAACGGCCGATGCAATATTCAGCGGCTCTGTCTCACGGCAGTCTCGTTCCAGCCCAAGAGGGAGGGGGGCAGGAGCGTAAAAAAAAACCGACGGAGGGATAGAGAGGGCAGTGGAAATAAAGGGTAAGCAAGAGAGAGAGGTTGTGAATGTGGGGGGACAGGGAGAGGGGCAAAGAGAAAGAGAGAGATAGAGAGGGGTAAAGGGGGGCGAGGGACGAAGAGAAAGCCGCGTGGTCGAAGCCTCGGACCGTCAAATTGGCGCCGCTGTCCATCAGTCGGTGTGCGAGCAATCGCCTCACCGTGTCCTTCTATATCTCTCATTCTCCTCATCCCTATGGTTGGCCCCTCTTTTCGCCTTGTCTTCGGTCCTCCTCTTCCCTCTCGGCGCCAACGCTCCCCTCCTCCTCCCCCTCGCGCCCTCGTTGGGCCCCAGCGGTGGACTTCGAAACGCTCTGACGCAAGCTCCGAGTAGCCGGTCTACTCGTCTCCGTTGAGCAGAAGGTATATGTCAACGGATTTACCTTTTTTCTACGGACTTTACACGATACTGCCAGCGCGATATCGCCGGCCTCCTCGCTGTCCTTTCATTTATAATCCGTTCTTTGGCAAAATTCCTCCCATTGAAGCTTACGTCGCGTCTGGATAAAGCGGATTGGTTCGACGGTAAACGAATGAAATGCATTTTTCTCTCAACGTTATCCGTAGTAACGTTTCCAAGTTGATCGACTTTTTCGTCGATTAAAAAAGCAATTTCTTCGCCATGGGTCAATAGTGTTTTGGAGTAATTTCAGTTGATTGTTAAATATCAATCGGCCCAATTACATTTCACAGGAAGTACCAATCGATCAACGATGGCCCTCGAAAGCGCACGATTAAAATAAAACATTTCCATATCAGCCGTTAATATCATTAGTTTCCGCCATTACGAACTCGTTTGACAAGGGTCATTGGGTAAGCAGAAAAGAGAGAGAGAGTAAGGGACGAGAAGAAGAAATGGAGTGCAAATGAGAAAGAGCTTGCGCGGTTGGCAATGCGCCGTTAAGTAAGGCTCCCGCGTGTATATTACCGTCTGGAAACAAGACGAGAAACGAGAACTGGCGGTATATATGTTTACGTGCATAGATGCGTATGTAGGGAGAAAGCGAAGAGATATCGTCAGAGAAGGGTGAAGGACCACGAAGAGGAAGAGGTGGCGTAGCTGGCCAGCAGGGAGAGGTAGAAAGTAAGAAAGAAAGAAAGAAAGAAAGAGTGAGAGAAAGAGAAAGAGAGGCGAAGAAGGGTAGCATAAAAGACTCGACACTCCGTTATAATAAAGTCCACCCTTGGAAGCCTTCCGTCCGCTCCCTCCGCCGTATTCTCTCCACCTACCCTTCCCCGGTCGTCTCCCCGGCAGCAGCATTACGCCATCCAACTTACTTTGTTCCTCAACTTTATTAATTTTTCCCTCGGTCTTGGGGGAACGACCGCCTCCTCCGGTCTCCCCCCTCTCTCTCCCCCGCCGACACCCCCGGCCGCAGCTCTGGCACGGTTATATCGAGAGCCCCGGGGCGGTCAGACGGGGGAGGAAAGGGTAGAGGAAGGTGGAAGAGATTAAGAGAGAACAGCGTGGCACGGGAACGGCGGGGACGGCGGTGCTGCTTCCTTGTGACGGGAAATTTAAAAATCTGTCTACGCGTTGTCGAACCACCCGAGGAAACTTTATTATTAGCGCGGGCCCACCCTTTCTCTCCCTTCCGAGGCTCCGTGAAAGGACGGGGACGACGACGGGAGCAGAGACGGTGGTTCGACCAACTATACCGCGGACGGAGATATTGCCTTTATAAACTCATTTGCAGCCGCGACCCGGCCCTCGGCCGGCGAAAATTTCGAACGCTCCCACGGGCATCGTATCGCCGGCTACGCGGACAGGAATTTCCCCGTCCCGCTGACAAGCCAGGAGGTGATTGATGCGCGCCCGGGACCAAAGACGCGGCGATGCCGAATAATTAGGGGGCGGCTCCTCGACACTTTGCCGCCGGTGTTGGCTTTTTTTTCCACGGCATCCTCGGCCTGTCCCGCTGAATCTTCCAGAAAACTTTCCGGAAAGTCACGATGACGCCGGGAGAATAAGAACAAACCCTCCCCCCGCGTATCGACCTCGGAGGGTGGCTCGCCTTGTAAAAACCCAATTCCCCGGCTCGCGTGGACGCAGAAAGATAATTTACGATGCTCGAAAAATTTTCCAGGAATTGTCGCAAAAAATCAGGTGACTGGGAATGCTCTCGGTGGGTAGATGAAAGATCGTCCTGCTGACATAAGGTATAAGATGGTAGACGGGAAGAAAGGTGTATTAAAAACTGGCTGTACTTTTGGCTGGCGGATCCGTGATGATCGAGAGGCGGCAGACCGGATTTCCCTGGGCCCCACCCTTCCCGGGGAACTTGGAAAATCCAATTGTGACGACACCCATGAACCGATTAGCGGTGCTGCCAGCAGCATTTCCACGGGTTTCGGCAACATAAATATTTACGACTCATTCACGAAGCTAATATAAATGCGATTTGGGCGTTTGCTCTTTTTAGTGCACGCTCTAATCCGATTAGGCCGACAATAATGGCCGCGGCTGGCGGGGCATTGTGCGTGTGCCCTTTTCGTGGCTGGGTCCACCTTAACCCCCCGAACGTAGGAAGAAAGGGGTCGTGTCCCCCGTGTAAGCGAGCGAACGGGCCCCACGGATTCTCTATTCCGAACCGGTGACGCGGATTTAGTCGCTTTACGACTACTCCATACAACGAGATATATAAGTCGTCGCGTCGTTCTCTTCGTGGGACGAGATGTAGGCCCGTACTCGTCTGCACGAGACCACGTCCACTCGGTATTGTTGGCCCTGTCGGCTTAACTGCCCGCCCGGCCCGCTTATTTCGATATTTCTTATATCGAAGAATACCCGGCTACACGAGTGGACGTGTCATCGCGATTCCCCGCGACGCTCCGACCAACGTGGACATTCTTTTCCCAGAACTAATGTCCTCGGCACTGTCGGACCTCTCGCTTATTATGAAACTCTTCAAACAAGAATCTAGCCTCCTGACAAACGCGTTTCAATAAACCACTACCGAGAAATCGCTGGTATTCATCCACTTTTCTACGCCAGGAAGAATTCAATTTCTCGATGAATTCTTAACATCCTCGGCAAGAAGGGAAATTTTGTATTAATTTGTAGAGAGAATTGTACTCGTGGTCTTCGCTCCGAGGGAATGAGTCGGATCACAGAGATCGGATAAAGGAAACGCGTGAAGCGTGGCTACACGAGAAGCTCGAACTTGTAATTTGCGTGAGCGGGAAGACGGGGCGGAGGGGGAAGGGAATTCCTGCGGGCGAATTACGAGAGTGCGAGTGAGGAGAGGAGATGCTGGCAAAGCGAATAGCTGCCATGGGCATTCTCATTACAGAACCGCGACGTCGCGTCGCGGGGGAAAGGAGGGGGGGGGAAGGAGTTGGAGGGGTGGGGGAGGGCTGCGAAGAGACGGGGAAGGGCCGTGTGTAAGCGACTCTCCACCCCATTGTCAGGACGTGCCTTTTCAGAGACGCATTTGTTATCCTTTGAATGAGGAGCAAGCTATTATTTATTCCATTCTTATTTTTTGTCAGGCCAGCCCGTTGTGTAGTAAATGGATATAAGTCAGCGCGGGCGAGCAGTGGCTCTGTCATTTTTATCGCCTCTCCGTGAATTAAGAAGGTGGAGCCGCGACTTCCTCTGTCCCCCCTTCCCCTTCCCCGGCAGCAATCCTCCCCTGTCTCTCTGTCCCTTCCTCTTCCGTTCTCCTCCTGCCAACCGTGGACTCTCCTCCGCCGTCATTATCCGTCTTCCTTCGTTCCCTTGTTCGCTCGTAGCTCCGCGATTTCTCTCCTTTTTCTCACGTTCCCCGAGCACCGTCCCCCCTCCTCGCGACCCTCCCTCGTCCTATCTCCGGACAAACCGACGGAGTGAGCCCGCCAGGAGGAGCGCCATATTTCTGCCTCTTACCGGTATAGGGCACACTCCGTGTCATTGTTCCCGATTGTGACCGAACCGAAACGAGCTGGGCGTTACTACTCGTTCGGAGCGGCAGCGATTTATAGGATCGTGTTGCGCCGAGCAAAAGAGTTGCAAAACCGCGTGAGCTCCGCCGACAGTGGACTTCGCCACTGCTACCTTCCCCCCTTCCCCCCTTCCCTCCCCACGTTTCCTCGACTAACCGAAGCCCCTCGAAACGCGATTCACGGTATCCTGTAGATATTAACAAAATTTCTACACACTCGACATTGCCTCATATTGTCTCTATTCGAGTAAATTCTGTCCTTCCTACACGAGTCTACCCTGTTGACTCAAAAAGTAATTTGCCTACATGAATAACACTATTCTCTGTGGCGAAAATTACCTGAATATTATAATTTGTCTTGACCCGTTGCTTTTTCCGAGTTGCAGGCTAGACATCGGCCACGGGAAAGAGGGTACATGTTAACCAGGAAGAGGATCTAAGAGGGTCGGCCCGGAGGACGGCATGTCGAGCTGTTCCAACGTCTTACAGGGAACTCCACTCCCTGGCTTCAATAATAGAGCACCGTTCCTCATACTCGGAGCCGTGGACAAGGTCCGCGTAGGCGGACCGTCGTAGCCCCGTGTCGAAACGATGTTCCGGACAGTCCGGGATCGTCGGCCTATTTTTCCTTGCAGGATTCGTCCTCGCCCCGGACAAGACGGTCGCACCGTGCTCTCAGGGATTCCGGGAGCTCGGGTATCGCGCGCCACGGGACGTTCAATAACATATTTGACGGCGGGGAGAACCCGTGAAATCGGATTGACCGACGGCCATATTGACCACCCTTCCTCACCATCTTTCCCCGCCTCTCCACGTCGAACCCCTCGCGATTGGGGATTATCGCTGCTGGACAGACTACTTCTGACCTTTCGCCTTCCCCAAAATTCCCACCTCGTTCTTTCTCACACAAGTACTGAGCTAAATTATCCTTACGAAAAGCTATTAGGAAACTCCGCGAGTGATTCCTTGGATGAATTCGAAAGAATATAGAAATAATTGCTAAAAAATTGACGACACTTCTGATTCGAAACGATGTTCAGCGATTCTTGAATAAATATTGAAAAAAGATTGTGTGCCGATATCTTGGACTTTGTTTCCTGTAGTCAGGTCGATACTGAAGGAGCAGCTTTCTCCGTGGGGATCTTCCGTTTATACCGGCGAAAGAAATAGAGCGCTAGGGGGGGGATAGGGGGGTGGAAGAGCGAGGGCGAATTGGTCGAAGGAACGAGCTGCGGATTAGCCGCTGGTAATAACCGTCTCGGTGGTTTCGTAAGTTCGCCACCCAGCGACACGAGTTCTCTTTCTCTGCGTGGAATCCCCGGGCGCGGGGGAGGGAGATTAAGTGATGGTAGGGAGGGGGGATGAGGAACGATGAATTCGAGAGACAGCTCGAGGAGGATGATTTTACGCGGTGAGGCAGGACGTGGGCCTACACGGCAGTCGGTGGCCGTGTCGGTAGGCGGTCTGAGGCAATCCTGTTGATTAAAAGGTGGGGAATCGACCCAAATAAACTCGCCATTAAACCAGATGAGTCTCCGCGCGATCGCACTTCAACCCCCTTCCCCCTCTTTCGTTTTCCACGAGTGCGCAAACCTCTGTGGCTCTATCTGTATGTGTGTATGTATGTGTGTGTGTGTGTGTGTTCAGCTCCGTTTGGCCGTGTATACCAGACAGGAGAGACGTTTACACGCGTGTGTGAATCTCCGTGTTCCTGACGTTCGTGTACGCATTGGCACGTACACGTAGGCGGACTATCCTCGTGCGATCTACCCTCTTTTTCCGTAGCAGCGAGTCGACGAGGGTAGGGAGGACGAGAGGAGGATCGCGCAGAGGGGTGGTGCCGGCACTAGGAGGGGAGAATAAATTGATTTCGTTGACTCAACCAGCCGTAACGCCCCCTCAGCATGATATCAACCCTAAGCCTCGGTTATCTTTATTTAAGCTTTACGAGAGTATACGCTGGCGAATCGGAGGGGAACTCCACGGGAGTCTCTCCTTTCCCTCCTCCACTTCCCTCCACTGGTTTCCTGGCCCCGGTGTACTCCCGCACCCCTGTTCGTCGGTTATAACCGAAAATAGCTATACACGCAGGGAAGGGAGAAAAAAGGAGCGCGGTTTTCCGCGCGGTTATAATCAAATGCGATTGGATTACAGTATCGTTCACGATGATTTCGCGCAAACGATTTCACGGTAATCAGCTTTTATTTCCCGCCATTTCCTCCATCCATGAAGGTTTACTCGTACGAGTATCGATTATGAATAACAAGTATTGCTTAAAATTCAGCCACGAGGTACCGCCTTTGCGATCCACCGATGATTCCTTTCCCGTCGTCATTATTAAACGTATTCTTCGGATCGTCAGGCGCGAGATACGGTGCTAAATTTTTGCTAGGGTAGCGAAAGTACGTGGCGAATGGATGGCTGCGTGGTTGCCGCTGACAATCGAGACAATCGATGAAGTCTGTGTGCGGTCGTTCGAAAGGAACGTCTGCGGTCCGTCTCGGACAGTTGGCATTTCGCGGCTGGAACAAATGGTGCCGGAGCGTGTGCATGAATATAATGAAACGGGATACGTATGTAGACGAGCGCTCGTACACCGAGGAGCCGGGCGATATTATAATAATGAAGCGCGTCATTTCTCAGAGTGTCAACTGCACTGAATCGAAGGACCCGGGATGGGTGGGTAGATATCCGGGGAAGAGCGATGCCCGCGCGTCTAACATATCCCCGAGGGTGTCGTGAGCCCTAAAGGGGGAAGGGAAGGGCTGGCAGCCCCCGCAGGACCTCGCAGCTTCATCAACGGATATTAAAGGATTTGCATGAAGTATGATTATCGTTATGCCGCTTGGCCAGGAGCCGCTTACAAACCCGTGCGGATGTCGAGCATGGCGATCGTTTCGTTTCTCCCTCGACCGATATAACTTGCGCGTTATTTGTTGTTCGGCTTGTATCAACGAAAGTGCAGTTCCGTGTTACGGCTAATCAGTTTCGATGGAGCCCGCATTACCCGGCTTCCTTGCTCTCTGTATAATAGAATTCGCTTCGATTTCCCACCTTTTTTTCCAGGGAAACCGGGCAAAATGTCCGCATAATCGAGTGTCTACGCTCGACGTCGGTGTGTGTGTGTGTGTCCATCGAAGCGATCATATTGTTGACCGCGCTGTTAATTGTAACAAATAAACACTTGGCGCTGGCGAGCGAGGAAAAATTGATGTACCCGGTAAGTGAGTAAAGTGGAAGAGGAAACGATTATATTTTCGAGGCGCGCGATTATTGCCGAGCGCAGTTAAATCCGGCAATTTCACTTCCGTCGGAGCTTTCAATTGGTGTAGCCTGCGCTTTCGCGAGATTTTAATACGCGCGCCAATATAAGCCAGTCGGATGAATGACATTAAATTATATGGGGAGCCGTAAGGCGGGACGAGGGGGTGGATGCGAATAGCAAGCCGCATCTGTGGCCCCGCAGAGGGTGTAACTGTTATAAGGGACGGGACTGCTCGAAGCTGCCGTTCCTCAACCCCCTCTCCTCACCTCCCGTCTCCCTCACCCCGCAGATTCTATTCTATTCCCACTCGCCATATCTCCATCCTTCCCCTGCCCCCCTTCCCCCTCGTTTCTCCTGTACTTGGCGCCAACTTTATTGCGTGGCAATTTGCTTATTAACTCGCAGTTAGTCTCGGCTGTGCGTCGATTAATTAATAGGCGTCGAGTCGCCAGATGGAGACACGCCCAGAATCCACCCCCGTCAACGACGACGCACGTGGCGATATATCGTGCCGAGTAGGACGACGCACTATGACGACGGATTGCCGGACCCCGTCCTGCAGTGAGATATGCAAATCTTCGGCAAGTTCGATTAGAAGATAATCCTAGTGCGGAGGCTAACGATCGATCAAATTTTCATGCACTCAACTCGATTACGTTGATCGCAATGAAATAATTCTCCGGAAGCTTAATGGTTTGATTTACTCGGAGTATATTGGTCCAAGGAGAAGAAATCTCTTCTCCATGTTTTCTATGAGGGGTGGTATTGACTGTATTGACCTGTTTTGCCGGGATTATTCCTGCGGAATGTAGGAAAAACAGCGATCAAGCTAACCGCTCTGCCGTATCGTTCCCCTCGAAGCCGTGAAAAGACGCGATTAAACCCTCCTATCCGTCTGCCCCCCCTTTTCCTTCCGTCCCGTACCTCTCGGCATGACCGATTCCCCCGTCAATATTTACCGGGGGGTGCAGGTCGACAGCTAGCGCACACGTCTTCCATCATTACGTTCACCATGAAGATTTAACGTCCTCGTATAACCGAAAACAGGGAGCTATATAACGCTTTCCCTTGTCTTCGGCCGGTTCCTCCTCTCTATCTGCCTCTGTGCTCAGTGAAGCGCCGTTCTACACACACCTCCCTGTCCAGTTAATACCCCGAGCGTTGCGTAAACGCAACTGTACCGACGTACGACGCAGCGGCAAACATTTGTGCAGCTTCCTTAGCTGCCACACGACAAACGCAAACGTGCAATTCCGTGTCACGGTGTTGCGTACAGGTGGATTACACGATTCGCATGGCCGTGTAGAGAAAGTGGTAGTTCTGTGTCGAACAGGTACAGGCTGCGAAATGGGATCAATGACAATGACAGTGCCGAATTTTTCACAATTTATTATCGTTGTAATTGTCAGTAAGAAGTAAATGAGCCATTTGAAAGGGAATTTTGAGGAATTTGTGAATGATTATTGGCCATTGCCTTACGATCGAAACGAAACTACAGCATATTGCTGTATTCAAAGAGGGTTCTACGAAGCTGGCCCGTAGAAATTCATCGTACGAAACTCACCCTATAGGATCCCGATGACCAGCCGTGGAGCACCGTACACATGTGTCAAGTTCGACGAAGTGTGCGAGTGTACATCGCTGACGCGCGTGTATACGTGCAAATATAAAGCGAGAGACGGTAGGAGAGAGCCGAGAAGAGAAATCATATTGACCCCGAGCCATATACGCTTCGACCGGCGGGTATACGAATCAATAAAGATTTCCCATCGCGAGAAAGAGACTCGGGATGGAGAATATTTCAAACATTCGCCGACCCTTTTCCTTCCACCAACACATATACCTCTCCATTTAAAAGCACCTCTGTCCATCATCCTTTAAATATGCCTTTAATAAAACGTCCGCGCTGAAAATTTATGCGACAAGACAGCCATTTCTAAATCGCGCACAGAACTCTTCTAATCGTTCGAAACAGTGTTCACGTAATCTGGGAATAAATTTTGTTTCAAGAGAGAGTCATCCCGAAAAACGGCATTGTCTCGTTGCATTTGTAGGTACATCCACATTTACGAGGATTTCAACGACATACATATTCCTTCTTTTCCTCGACTGTCTGGCTATTGAGCTCTCAGCCGTCCTTTACTTTCCCCTTTGTCTCCGCACTGCCCCGCGGTATTCCTGGCTTTTCAACGCCCCCGGTCCGCTTATTCGCACTTTTATTATCTCGCCGTTAGAAACATTTTTTATCGACTGCCAGGAGGGCACGGACAGGGGCCGTAAACTTTCCCTCCGTTTCTCGGCCCACGAGAAAAGTCCACCCTCTTTCGTTCGGCGATGTCCGTCTCGTTCTTCTCCCCCTTTTGCGATTTTCGTCGCGACGGCATGAATACGTTAACTCCTTTGACCGGGCGTAAAAATCGCTAGCGTTTTGGCAACGTTAAACGACACAGCGACGATTGCTTCGGGAAGACAGCTATGACGGTTTTATGGTCGTTGAATAAACAAGCGATTTCGTGCAGGATCGCTACACACTCGAGAGTCATCGTCCGTTAAATTATTGAGCTATTTTCGTAGCACATCTATTCATCGATTGGTCATACCGCGGGGAGATATTAGTCGACTAAAAATATATCTTCTACGTACACAGCCGCGATGATTAACACTTATACATGTTGGCAACCATTACGATTAAACTGGCCGATCCACCTGGCCCCGTCGATGTTTCCACCGCAATTTTCCTATTTGGAGTCGCTCAATTGACATACGTTTAAACGGATAATTGAAACCCCGCTGCTTCGGCAGTCTCGAGGAATCGAAAATACAGACCAATAGGTATTTTCGTCGTCGTTCCCCCGATGCCGTTTTACGGAAATACCTCGTCAGCATCGCGGAATAGAGTAACGCCACTGAAATTGGACCCGTCGCGAATAACGTCGGACTGCAGATCGAACGGATGTCGTTTTCCGTTTAGTGACATAATAATCAAAGAGCCACGGGTAAACGAAATCGTCAAAAAGTTCGTAGAAAGCAGATGCAAACAACAAACAGTCACAGAGGACTCTTTTTCCTAACCCTTCGCTCTAATTTTTAATAGAAACTACATTTAAAATCTCATCGCCAGAGTGATCGACACCGATTAAAAATTCTTTAACGCGCATGCATTCTAAATGGTTATACAAAATGGCTCGTGAGACGAAGGAGTAAAGGTCTTTGAGGTGTACATACGTGCGAACAGGGTGGAGCTCGTCAGTCAGCGAGTAATTGAAAGCTCTCGACGCGCGAAGAAGGGTCGTCCGTCGGTGCGGATTAAGCTCGCCGGCCAGCACGGAGAATCACCCTCTGTGGCGCGGGTTAAGGGATGACGGTGGACCTGGCCGAAGAGGTGGATGCCCAGGGGATGCTCGAGACATTTGTCAACGAGACGAGCGGTGAGTGGAGCGGATCCCCGTCGCGCCAGGGCCGTACGTGTATCCCACGGAGACTTGGTCGAGAAGAGCGAACCTTTCCCCGCTAAGTCTTACGATATTAAACCGCATACGTCTTGGCGCGTCCGCCCGAATGACCGACCCTGACAAACTCCCCCGGCCAGTGGGGTCTATGAAAAAAAAAAGTCATCCAGGGCTATCGTCCTCGTGGGTCCTGACACGTGAAATTCACGCGAGAGTTTCTCACGTCGAAGAAGCTAGAAGGTGCAGTTAAACGAGTAAACATTTGAATCGTGGGTGCTGGTAATCTGATTACTCGGGTCATTAAGGTAAGTACCTGTCGCTTAGAGTTTGCTCAGAGACGTTTTTTCGGACTGTGTGTATAGGCAGAGTTGCGTGTTTGTCGTCCTTATGACGGACTTACAAATAGGTTTTATCGATCAAGTCGTCGCCGTATGACTGTCGTCGCGGGGTTAACAACGTGACAACTCGTACATTAATTAATTGGCTCACCCTGGCCTGTTTGCGTTTGTAAACCCGCCGGCCTGCGGGGCAGAGGGGGAACCGAGGGAGAACGGGGAAGGTGGTCGGGCCACGAGCCAATATTATTACAAAGACAAACGGACCGACGTTATCTACCATCGGGGGCTATCCCGCCGCCTCCGCCACGGAGTTCTCCAGCTCCCCGAGGGGAATATTCATCAGAAGGAGAGCAGACGACCAAGCACCGACGAGGTGCTGCCAAGGGGAAAACATCGTCCACGAGTAACGACTTTATTCGACGGTTGTTACGTCGGCAAACGCTCGAGGATCAAGCAAATTCTGTGTCTTCAAACCTCGGACATTTAGTCACCGATCGAACACTTTCACGAACCAACATAAACATAGTAGTTCCTGTGCCTAGATCAACAGGAATATCAATTCCAGCAAATTCTGATTACACCAAAATCGTATCTGTTAAGTAAATAAATAAATGATAAGGTGTTCAAATTACCTGGCCTCCGCAGAGATTTGCATAAAACTACCTTTCCTCTGCACTATAGCGCGATACTTGGGAACTTTACCTGAGGACGTTTCGGTCAATACGATTTTACGAGAATCAAGTGGATTCTCGCGGTCGAGTCCAATATCCGATCGCGCTGCAGCAAGCCGGTAATACGGTACCGGTTTTCCTATAAGCCTCTGCGAATGGTCCCCGGTTACGGCGAGACGGGGGGGGGGGAGGTTACGTCAGAATCCTCTTACGAGAGATACGTGCGTATGGGTGGTTCCCGTCCGCGTAAGAATTCCCGTCTCTCGAAATTCGCCGACGTTCCTCGTGCCTGATTTCGCGGCTACGTCGTTGAGCTACGACCCCTACGACAGGGGAGGGGTGTAGAGGCGAGAGAAGCCCGGGGGGGGGGGGAGCGATAGTCGCGGAAACGCGAATAACAGGCGCTCGCTCGGTTACGGCGGGGGTGTGTCCAGGACAAGGAACGGGCGGGTTCGGGAATCGCGCGCGTATGCTGAGCTGGCTTACTCGCATCGGTGCGCCAACATTGTTCCCCTTTATTTGATTACAGGGCATTCGTATACACGGGCCCGCCGCGCGAGAGGTCTTCTTCTTTCCGTTTCGCCGCTCCGTATTGCCCGACCATGAGGAACCCCCTCGCTCGATATCGAGAATCCGAGAACCGCCGGTTCATGAGAAATTTCAAAGACTCCTCGCTGTATTGCGTTTTGCTCGACGTAACTTCGGTATCGATAAACGAGGACTCATCGGAAAAAAATGTTCAGCATTGAAAGGACTCTATTTTTGCGTACGAAAATACGATGCTTTTCGATTTTCGGTCTTTTCATGAAAAATAAGAAGTTGTCTGAGCACGAATTATTTTCTGTTCCCGTGAGAAATGCCTAATCCAAGTTTTTGCGAAATGGAGTAAGACATTCCCGTGAAATCGGGGTCATCGTAGAATCGTTGGGTTATACCTGCCGGTCGTTATTCCCGTTCTGTTCTGCGTGTTAGCACGGCCTCGAGGATATCCTTTCGCTTTATATAAATGGCGCGTTGTAAGCAAGCCCCACAGGAGCTAGCCGGATTCGCACGGCTAACAGATGAGGCATTAGGCATCGTAATGGCTCCATTTCCCCCGGGGTGCTGGGACCAAAAGGCAGAAGGGCCGGGGACCAAAATATTTCTACAAATCATTACTTTTAATTTGCTCGTCCCTTTTATCAAGACAAATGTGCGCGGCCACCTCGGCACGCACACAAACACACGAATTACCCACACGCGTTAGCGTCTAATCCGTTCCCCTTAGGTTCCTGCGAATATAACTGTTTACCGGTACCGTCGTACAAGTGTGCACGTGTATTACGAATTTTCAAGCCGGTACATCGGCTACACGTATACCCGTGTGTCAGTGTACCTACGTACACGTTGGTGAGACACGCGTGTGCAGGGACAATGCGGACGATGCATCGTATGGATGTAAGGAAGAAGCCAGCTGGCTTCTCCGCGGGGCGCTACCACGAGGAATCCTGGCCGTCGGTTCGTAGGAGCGTCGAAACGACAGCGGAACTGCAAGGGCGCGCGGTGGTAGGTCCTCTCACTGGCCGCAAGGCAGCAACAATAATTTTTCATAGGGCAGAAAAGAAAAGGGAGGATGCCATTCATTAGCCTCGGCTCGGTTGGTTCGCACGTTGTTGGTGCCTCGGCTGTGACACCTCAATATAACCGGCCTATCCGTGCCTAAAATACTCGTAAACACGCACGCACGCACACACACACTCGCGCGGACCGATTTTACAGCGATGTTACACACGCCGTAGACTCGACTGTCCGTGTGCATTTTGTACATACACGACCGCGTTGTGTACCGCCGTATAACAGATATATCTACGCCGGGAGCATTGTGCCGCTCAGCCTGATATTTCTGTTATTGCCGGATTAAATGCGCACCCGTGCGCCCCGCGGTGCATTATTTTGCGCCGTGCTGCACGCTCCGCGGACAATGCGCGTGTATGCAGCATCCACGTCTGCAGCTGATCACCGGTTTTGATCGAACACCTAATTCCAACGGCGGATCTTCTCCCATTTCCCAACGACTGCGCGGTTCTCGCTAGGACTAAAGAATCTCTAAAAATCCCCTCAACCCTTCACTGTGGAATGCATAATCGAAAAAATCAAATTCTGCTGCGACGTACCAGTACGATATGTATAGTCCAATGATCGATAAACGTTAAGAGACGTAAGAAGGGGAAGGTCGAATCGATTGGCAAAAAAATGTCATTGAATTTGACATTGTTATCAGGGAAATACTATTAAACGATTCATGCTGAGGTATAGAAGTACGTCCTTTTAGCGTCCTTTGTACTTTTTTTCCCTGCCGGGCAAAAAACAGTCGGAGGGGTGGTACAGGGGATAGGTTGAAAAGGGGGGGAATGGTGGTCACTGGTTTATTATCGACGTTCGCCCGGAGACGTCTCGGTACACGTCCCTTGCGTGTGTTTGGCCGGCGGTTTTTCGCTGCAGCGGGAATCCGCGGGCCACGCAGAGAGGATGAGCGACGTGAAAAGGTGGTGGGGAAGGTTGAAGAACCAGGGTAACCAAAGAGGGTATAAGTCACGGACACCCCGTGGTGTACCATCCGGTAACTCGACACCGTCGTTTGTACTCCGCTGGTATATAGCGTTGGCTGGCAGCAACAGCAGCAGCAGCAGCAGCAGCAGCAGTACAGACGCACAAAAACACACGTATGAATACGTACGACAATGGCAAGTCCTACACAGAAGTGCCTCAGGGTCCGTCCCTTGCCCATCAGATAGATCTGCCCGGCTGGTGTGACATTAGATACCATTTAAGGATTAATATAGCCATAAATAAGGCCGACTCCTTCCATCCACTGCTTTCCCCGTATCCCCGCCACTGTATTTTCCTGCGCTAGCCAGCAACTCCGGGACACAATAAAGCCTCCGGGAATCGACGTCGAATTTCTTTTTCTGCCTCTGCCGAGCGAAGACGCATCGAGATACCTCGACCGTACGCCAGCGGTAAGAGTAATCGCGGTGGTCTACCAATACTTGGGAATTGATCGTCAAACAAGAAAAATCAAGCAACATGGTCGTCCATTCAATAGACGTTTTTCATTATTAATTAATAGCTCGGGACATGTGAAAGTATGATCAATCTGGATTGATAGAATGATTACTTCTATCGTTTAATTCCCTGTTGGAATCGATAAATCGCTTGGTATTCCTGTTAAAAGATTTTCGTAGAAAGTGTGTGTGTGTGTGTGTGTGTAGTAAGGGAAACGTCTGGTCCTGGAGAACCTTACTAGCGTGAGTAGACGGCTGGCTGGCGTCTCGAATGCGCTGGCACGTGCGAATATAATATTCACAGTTTGTAGGAACAGGAACGAGGCGCCGTTTAACACGCCGATAATATAATATAAGAAAAGGCGGCGAGAACGACGTCGGCGCATAAAACACAGCTGCTGCCGCGCAATCAACACTCATACAAGAACCGATGGAGGAGAATTTCTCTCTCTCCTTTGCTTTCCTTTCATCTGCCTTCTTCCCCTCTCTTTCCGGCCTTCCTTATCCGGGCACTCGTCGTTCTCCTCTCTTGAACCCTCTCTTTCTTCTCTTGGCTTTCTCTCTTCCTCGGCGTATCAACACTCGGGCATGTGTAGCCCGAGAACGACCGGTTATACCTATATTCTTAGAAGCGAATAATTTCATTCATACAAACGCCACGGCGAACACGCTCTGTATGCCCGGAGTGGCACGACTGCTATTGTTACTACCAAATGACTACGAGGCATATACACCCTCCGCGTCTGCTACTCGCTATATTTGCCACTCCGCTCGCCGTGTAGCCGCGCAGACACGTATCGAGACGAAGTTCGTGGTAGTGCGAGCTGATCGAGCCTCTCAATAGCCAATGGCACACGTTTCCCGGCGTATTCGATCGTCTAAATGAATCGCCAAGTTCGGTATATTTCGCGTTCTAATTTCGACAACGAGGAACGCCAGAAATCCAGATCGATGTTGCGAGCGGGCTAAATTCTCGCGGTATTATGTCCGGCAGGATTTAAACTGCAGGCGAATCCTGAGGAATGTTCCTCGGGGAGACGGCGAGGAAAGTCTCTGAAGGATCTCTTAGGCGGAACCGGAGGGACGAGCGTCGAGCCAGATTCCGCGAAGTGTCGTTTTGTTTAAAAGTTCTGCAGACAGGATGACATCCTCCCGAGCGAGCAAAGCTCAGAAGCGTAGCAGCCCCAGCGAGGATAACGTCGCGGGTCTCCTTATTTCCTTAATTTTCTCCTGTCTCCGCGAGCTCTTTTGTCTCCCCCCGCTTCCCACTCTCCTTCCCTCAGCTCTTTGCCTCCACCTTCGACTTCCGCTCTGCCTATTTCACCGTCCTTCTCTCTCTCTATCTCTTTCTCTCTCCACCCTCGTGGATTCGGATACATTCAAGCGTTTTATACCCCTCCCACCACCGAGAAAGTACCGGCCATAAGCAAAACACTTGTCGCCAGGAGTCACGACTGCGCGAGTTCTAATTTCATTGCAGAAAGTTGTCGCTTGAATAATTAAAACACGCTGAAAACACGCGACTTTTTCCGCCTGATTTACATAAGAAGCGACGGCCCGATCCATTTACGTTACCCATACCATTTACGTATACATTTATACAGGTATCCCCGGATAGAAATGCATGTACAGGGCATTACCCGTAAACGTGTGTGTTTGCCATGTAAAATACAGTACGTAGGTGTGCGGCGAAATATGCGAGAATATTATAAGCACACATGTTTTACCTTAGTTCCCCTGAGTTTCTTGGTAGAGTAGCATGGAATTATCAGGTTCTCCACCTACGTAGCATTCGAAGTACGCGAGACTCAACCTCGTCTCTTCGCACCAGCGACTCGTGATTGCCAAGTACTATAAACAACTGTATTTATCAGCTTCCGGCATTCCCGGTAATGGTACTTGATTATCACGTAATCATCGACCATTGGCTTCGCTTAAATTTCAAACCTGTTACATGACAATTCGTAGGACTCTCATGAACTCCTTTTACCATGCATAATAACAATTTCTTTACGTCCCCGTGAAAGGCATAATTTGCAGCGGGACGTTAAGTAGAATCCATTCTTGTTTTCGCATCGTCGTAAACCGATGACAATTAGTGTAGAGGGATAGTATTTTTCCTGTAAGGTGGATACGGACGAGAGGGGAGGGGGGAATAAGGATACTTGATTCAGAGGCCACCGGAGGAGCAATCGCATTCAGAAGCGGCTCTATCAGCCATCTCGGGCATAAATATGTAGCGCACGAACGCATTAGCCGTCCGTGTAGGACTGGCCAGACGGAGAAGGAGAATAGCCGGTGGGAAGGACGAGTGTGTTGGCGCGAGATGCATGTGTGCATCCAAGAGAAATGCAACGCTCGCGAGACGTCATTGTACGAGAATATACATGTATGTGTGTGTGTGTGTGTGTGTTACACGGGACAGGTTTGTAGGTGTATTGTGGGTCGGCCTGGAAATAGTCGAAATAATCCCCGGTGATGGATTACCTTGCCTAAGCGCTAAGTGGAATGAATATAAAATTAAATTGTGTTTATTGTCGAGGGTAATTGACCATCTGTGACTTTCCTCGCTCGTAATAGGTTTCCCCGTTGACTTACAGATCTCTCCTGCGTCTCTATAATAGCGCAACGGTCTACAGAAACAATCTTATCTGGCACTATCGCTCCTACCAATCTGTGAATAATCTATAAAACCTCCCCGGGCGAGGATCCAGATGGAAGTGTTTCCTTCAGGGTGTACCCTGACAAAGGTAGAACGACAGTGAAATATAGCAGACATTTTGCCAGCATCGTTGACAGGAGTTTCCGAGCATTCAACAAAACGATTACAAGTAAGACTCTTTGGGGATAAACCTTTTCTTCGGACGAATGTGTCGCAAGAGGGAAGGAATTCTTCCATAATTTGCTAAAAATTCAGTGAATTACTTTCGATTCATTCGGTTACCAGATGTAAGTTATCTGCCGGCTGAGATAAGTGCCAACGAATTTTCACAGAGGTTAATTGCATTAACGTATCGTTACACCCTCGGTGGTGAGTCAACGAGCGTTAAATACGGCGACAGGAGTTAGACAGCCCTCTAACGACTGTTTGGCAGAATCCCTTGGCCCGGTCGAAGTGCCAGCTCGTAACATTGCGGACTGCGCAGTTGGCCCATGTCACGACCATTAGATAATGAGAACGGCCCATTAGATAGCCGTCGATGCGACTCGTTTCATAATGCATCGATATCTCGGGGCTGGTAAACCGTAAACTCGTTGCTCGATCGTATTAACTGAATCTACTGCAAGCCACGTTTAAGCTACCACGTCGTAACAATCATTGTAATCATTTATACATCATTTTCGCTTTCGTAACGAGGTGTTTTAGCGCAACAAGACTTTAATAAGGTGTTCAATCGTCCCGGTTAGTTATCACCTCACGTGTAATCCGTGAAATAAAGTAGTAAGAATGTCATTTAGATTCGCGCAACACGCCGGTATCATAATGAATGCACGATGCTCTGAAACCGTGAAAACCCACATCTTCGTAAGTTAACATTACGGTTTAACGACAGCAGCGTCATTAGCGGCCTTATCCGGGTTAGATCGTCTTAATGGAGGAGAATACCCGCTCCAGGAAATGATCATTAGAATCACGGTAAACGCGCTCGCATTGTGCAACAAATTTACCGTCTTTACGAAAAATCTACATTTCAAATGTTCCTTTATGAAACACTTATTACTCTCGTCTGCTTCTCACGGCAATATACTGCGCGCCGTACTTACGGCACGATACGAAACTCAGACGCATTATGAAAACGCACCGTTGCTGCTATCTTTTAATTATGTTTATTCGCCGGCTGTTCGCGTGGTAGGTGGTTCAGAGGCAGAAGAGGGGAAGGGAGGGGACAGAGGAGCGGGAAGACGGCAAATGCGAGTAGTTCTGTATATGAAATCTGGACGGACGGTCGGACTAACGAAGGCTTCGATCAGCGGGACTGCACGTGAGGGAAAAACGACACGCGATTCCCCCTGGCTACCGGCGGAATTTCTGCCGATATACGGCGAACGCGTTAAGGACGTTTTCGCTCCCTCGGCCGAGGCCGTCGCCCACGCGAAACAGAAATACGGCCGTCCGGGCGCCCGTGACGAATGGCCCTGATAATAACGCTTATATACTAATTCGAGCGAGAACACCGAGGCAATAACCGTAAATCGACGGCCCGGTTGCTCACGTGCCACGCCGGTCAATTGTAAAAATACCGAGGGACCTCGCCGTTGGAACGTGCCGCCGCGCGGACTTAAATAAGGATCCGCTCATCGCGCAAACGAATGGCATTTAACAAGAATTTCAACGGTCAGAACGATCTGACACACACGGGGGGACGGTAATGGCGGGGGGAGGGGGAGGGGGACGAAGATTCTTTCTCGAGGAATTCACTTACGACACGACAAGATCTTAGGCTAAGGTACTGCGCGTATTACACACCGTTAGATATTCCAGCGATTAAATTACCGGCGCTCATTAGGATTGCTCGCGACTAGGCTGAGGTAAAGGATGATCAAGGATGCGCATTCCGACGAAAGTCGAGCGCGTTGCCCTGTGTTCCCTGGCGACTTTAATCGCCGGTCCTGCTCCGCGCTCGTAAAAGGACGCGAGGAACCGGCCCTTATCCTCCTCGACAGGGCAGTTTAGCTACAAAACCATGGCTAACAGCTTTTTAAGTAAGTAATAATCTGTAGCTCCGTCCCGAACAGAGGTGAACACACTGGACTCCGCGATAGGGCCTCACGGTGGAAAGCAGCGACCGGCGTAGCCGCCAATCAACCTCATTAGAGCCACGAAACGCATTAGCTTATCGTCCTACCGGCTCACTGTGGTACCTACTTTACCAGTAGCCACCTAATATACACCTAAGGCCCCTTTCAAACCCCTCTGCTCCCTCCCGCATATTATTCTCTCGCGATTTCGCTTACTCGAGTTCTTCGAGGAAGTACGAGAGAGTCGCGTAAAACTGGATGAAATGGCGACGGTGCTCTTAGCACGGTTTCTGACCTTAATTCCTTCACGGTGTTGTAAAATGAAAGGAACTGGTTAAAAAGGAATGGTATTTTTTCATGTTTTAAGGGACTTCTATTGGTCATAAGAAATATAGACAAAGATGTATCTTAGACACGGTTTCTTTCTTCTTATCTTGGTTGTATTTATCACGGACTAAACTGGGAAAGGGTTAATACGGGCAGGCAAATGCACGTTTCGCAAGGTTCGATTGGGACGAGCTATCCAGTTGACGCCCCTGTGGTCATACTCTTAATAACCGGTTAGGGATCTTTCCCGATGTAGCCAGCACTCCTCTCCACTTGTTTACCGTGTGCTTACACAGTTATTTACGTCGAGGGAAAGCACGCGGAATTATAATATACATCGATCGACATTTGCATACCCAACCACACGGAGTGCACGGTTCGACTATGTTCGATCATTTTGTGCTGAACGCGCTTCAGTAAATGTGGGTAATTGATTTTAATAGATTTAGGAAACTGAGTGATCGACATAACCGGAGGAAATGAATACTGATGGGACTGGCCACTCGATGCTCCCATTCAATTGGTCCGCGTTAATTCCGTTCTGCCTACTTACAGTGATACATTTTTCTCCCTTGCTAATTATGCTAAATGCAAACCGGTCGTACCGGGTAAACGTCCTGCGCGTTTCACCCAGCCACGGTAATAAGCCGCAAGTTTGTACGATCGGTATGTTTCTGCAGGCTGATGAGTCCATCATGCGAGGACAGCTGAAATTTCCCTTCCTCCTCCGCACTCTTCGTGGTCCACGAGCAATTAACACGGGTACGTATGACGGTCCATCTAACCACTGCCACCTGGTTATGGCGATAACGGGGTTTCACGTGGATCTACGTTCTACGAACATGAGTGACCACCGCTCGGCTGGACCCATTAATATCCATTTCCCATTCGAATGGAAAAGGAGTAAAAGGCTGAAAGCGGGGCCATCATTTATCTCGACCTTATACCCGTTCTCGCATTAATACCAATTGTGTTTCACACGGCGATCCTAGCCGACAGAGAGAGAGAAAAGAGAAAGAAAGACAGAGAAAATGCTGATGGTTCACCGGAAACCACCGGCTTGACGAACGATTTCACTTAACTCGGAGCGTATCTTTTCTTCTTTCTCTTACTATTGACACTTCGATAAGCAATCTCAAAGGAAAAAAGCAATCGTGCTCCTCGTAAGAAAAGGAAAACCTTTTTATCCCAAAGGAATAATTCTTATGATATATTCTACATACAATAAATAACAAGTAATATTAAGTAATATTAAGTAATATTATTTTAAGAGGGTATTCTTTTTCATAGAATATTATTTTAATATGGTGGCTGAGGAAAAAGGTGACTTTTGACGAAAAGAACGAAGAAATAACCATCTGCCGGCATATCCGGTGGATCCCGCGGGATAGCCCCTGGCTCTTATTGCCGCGAACCGTAGGCTGTGACTTCCGTTTCCCTTGGAGTTGACCATCCGACCCGTCCGTCGTCGACCGCGCCGTATCCCAGCGGTTTCGCGGCCATGCGTCCACGTAGAGCCTCATCCCCGATGATTAACGGCCCCCGGGAGGCAGAAACCCCGGGCACCGGTCGTCTATTATCTTCTACTTCCCAGCGCGTTTATATCTACTCCCTGGCTACGTGCGTCCACGTATGAGTATCCGAAAAAAATCCCACGAACGGTGAAATATCGCTCCAGCGCGAAAGAATACGAATTGAGCGAATCGGGAATACGTGTTTAGGATTTTTGCACTCGGCGAAAAAATGGAAGAAAATTATTTGGTCCGTAGAATTTGTCGATAAAGTTCTCGGTGGGAATTTCCAAGTGTATCGAGGGGGGCTGTGCTTGGCGAGGGGGAAGGGTTTTCTACGATCGAAATTCATAAACAGTCGTTGCATCGACGGAGACGACGGACTTCTCCCCGGGGTGCTAGTAGGGCTACTGCTAAACACATGTTGTGCATTACTGCAGGATATCGGAACCGACTGCGCGCCGTAGTTGTTTGTCTTTGGGAATACATGGGCTATTTCCGCAGTTGGGCCTGTCGTGTTTCCCCTAGATTCTCGCCTTGGGAATGACTTGAGTCGCGCGTGCCTCGGTGACGCACGAAAGAAGACTCGCCGAACGTGAAAGTACGGAATTTCGATGGTCCTCGATGCGCAAGTCTCTCACGCGAGGAATATATTTGATCGGCTAATTTTAGCGACACCTGTTTACCCCTCGTATCTACGTAGAGAAATTCGAAAACAGTATTTATAGGCACTTTATCCGAACCGAGATCAACACGAATCGCATGGCAATTCTGAACAGAGCTGAATGTCAATAATCGAGGGAAATTTCGGTAGGGAATCTGTTCTACCGATGGAAAACAACAATTTTATTCTTCCTCCCTGATGTCGGGTAAATGGCAAACTGTGTTTAGCGGTATCCTTCTATCGCACCTGCGTTGACAGACGCGCGCGAGGGTATCGTACACATCGGCTGAGGTAAAAGAACGTGAAATTAAATATCGGATGTTGACAAATTGCGCGGAGACGTCGCTGCAACGGATATTAATGACTTGCGCCGCAGAAAAAGCGCGTAAACCAGCGTCCCTCCTCTGCGCCCTTCCCTCGGCTTACAGCTGCGGATGAAGAGAAACGAGGCAGTCGTCAGAAGCTTCCGCGTAGCAAGAGGGGGTGGGGGTACGTTCTTCAAGGTGGCGCATTGCGTCCAGGTACTTTCGATTCTCCTTATCAAGCACTCGCAGCTGGGTATCTTGGAACGCACTAACGTCCCAGCACCGATATCGAATGACAACGTATACGTACATAGGTGCGTGACCGACAAGACCATCAACCGTCGCTCGCGAGGAACCATTAACGAGGACGATAGAAACGAAAAAGGGATCCCCTTGTATCGACGAGTCATCTTCATGAGCTTAATCTGCGAGCGATGTCGTCGAGTCCCCGTGAATATGAACGTAAGGGAGCGTTTTCAGGCTTTTAATAGCCTGCATGTGAGTTTGGTGCCGAAAATAGAGGTAATAGAGCGTCTCTAGTGGCCATTAGAACGACAGACGACGAGGTCCGTCGAACGAAAATAGCCTCGCTCGGGGAACAGACGCATTCGTTTGGCCGAATTCTTCTTGGTTTTGGGGTGGTCCGGGCGAAAGTGTGTCGGGCTCGGTGAAATACCGAGCGTAGTACTCAGGAGTACAGGCCGGGGGCTTGTCGCACCGTGCTGTCCTCGAAAGGCCCAAGTACAAAGGGGTGAGGAAGGGGGAGGAAGAAGACGTTCTCTCTGGCGATCGTCGCGGCGACGAATCGGGAAGATCCTCGGGGGTGGAGTGGGGGCAGAGGGGAAAGAAGGCCGTCGGGAGAGGTGGAGGTCGAAAGAAGTCTCCATCAATAACGCACGTCCGCGCCTTGAGACGTGGAAGACCGCAAGATTAATCACCCTTCTTCTCTCGCTTTCTTGCCTGCGTTTATACCCGCACGCACGACAATCGGGAGGAGCCCTCGAGAACGCGCCTCTTTTTCTTTATCTCCTCTCGCTCCTTCCTTCCGTCTCTTCGTCTCAGCTTCTCCCTCTCGACCCTCCCGTCCGCCCGCCCCTCCTCTCCCTTCGAACTGAGAAAAGCGCAATGCTCGCGAGACTCATCGTCGCTCCTCGGCGGCCCCTTTTCCTCCCCTCGATTCTCCTGAATTCTTCTGCTCAGCCCTCTGTTCAGCCGTGTAATGACCGCGACGGCGATGCCACGGCAATACATTTTCCCCCGGCAAAGGGAAAGGAAGTTCATCCGAGTCGGCAGTTTTTGGCCCGGCCATCAAAGAAACGAAAATTCCCGGCTCTTAGATTTATCGAGAATCGCTTCGTCCTCCATTCTCCGGGAATACGTGGAAGGAAGAGAGCTTAGTGTCTTTGTCCGTGCGAGGAGAAGGAACCATCCTGACGAATTTGTTTGTGACCCTTTACCGTAAATTCTGGAAAGTCCTCGTTCCATGGGCCGGCATCTGAAACAGGACCGCATTGCCGTCGAAATCGTTTTCCTAGCACCTCGGCGAACGTATGAAAATACTTTTCCTCGAGAAACGTTTCCCCGGTGTCATAAAAGGACGGACGAGGGAGGAAAGCTCGCGAAATTTTGGCCCGCGTTTACGAGGTATTTCCATTGGGAAGGGTTCGATCACCCTTCGCCGCTGAAACGTACGGGTACTCGTCTAGCAAACTGTCGGTCCCCATTCGTTCCTCGCGAATCTCGAGGTCCGTCGGGTGGGCCGCCTTCGTCGATTTTCCAAACTGCGGGCGATCAAACGAAATCATCGAGTCGAGTCGGCCGCACCGCTGGCTCCCGCATATATGCTGCAAATTTATGGCTCGTCCACACCCGGTATCTGCGTGCACGGATCGAATATACACGTGTGTATGTGTGTCTGTCCGTGTGTGGGTGGGTGTTTGCGTATACAGGCCGAGTACGATGCCACCGGGCGATCCTCGTTCGCGGTAACACACGAGGTACCGGCCAGAAGGGTGGGAAGAGAAAATTTATCGGGGGTGCCGGCACTGATAGAGCCGCTCATGAATAGATCCGCGCTTTTTTCGGCCTCCGGGTTATATCCGAAGGAGGATCCTCCGGCACGGGATATCGCCGTGGGAGTTTCGCGCGCGCGGAAGAAGGAGGCGCGTATATACAGGGGCGGTTCGGTAAAACGAGAACGGAGACCCGAAGATACTCGGGTTTAGCTGGAAAGACGAAATTTTCGATGGTGCCGTTGACCTCGTTCACAACAAGAAATTTTAATCCACCAATCACCGGATAATCACCTATCGCACACTGAAAATCGTCACTGAAAATCGTACCTGTATCTTCCGGAGTTTAGCGCGAAGAAAATCACTTTCTAATGCGTTGTTGAGGAATTTAACGGAAGGAATTAAGAAGCTAATCAGCCTGCAATGCACGTACGTCCACGTGGGAACGATTTTTCTATGACCTGAGAACCGTTGATTAAGTGAATACGAGAGGTAGAATTTCTTTTTATCTCGCCTGGAGGTGGGGGGGCGGGAGCGAGCGGATGAGTGAGTCTTATGAGAAGCTAGAACGTGCACGCGAGCGTTGCAGGAAAATCGCAGACGGTACGATCTTCCCCTATCGGAGATGGAGAGGACGTGGAAGGACGGTTCGGCACGGCCATGAATATTTCGCCGCGGCGCACTTATTTATGCAATACTTTGCGCTGGCAGGTTTACGGCGGTATCCTCTCCCCGTCGACGGCTGCAGCAGAGCCGGCCGTCGGACTATGAGAAGGATGAGATCGTAAAGAGGAGGGGAGAGGAGCTCGGATAAATACGGCACTGGGCTCGGTATATACGTCCTGATAATATATTACGTTTGAGCGTTTTCGAGCTGTTTAGAGGGAATCCGCCGAACGACGCTGCCGATGGGAAGCTGGAGGAGGTTGAGCCCCGGAGGTGGAGAAGGCATTTAGCCCGAGCAACCGACCGACCCCCTCCCCCCCCCCGTCCCCCCATCGACCCCCGTAAGAGAAAGATGGGGCGAGTTGGCCTCTTTCCCCTCCTGCACCCCCCCGCCCGTGGCGGCGACCACCTCCTCGCGAAAGCACACCACCTATCCGTGTCAACCGACCCTTTTTCCCTCTCCCCTTGCCACCACCTTGGCCTCCCTCCCACCCCCGTGCAATAGTTTCTGAATAAATCCCCGATTCTCGAACGCGGCCCTCTCTGCCCTGTTCTCCTGCCTCGGATTTACCCGCCCCCGTAGCTACCCAGGAGCCTGCACCCGTGCGAAGTGCTTCGGCGTAGGGTGAAATCGAGGTCCCCTGTCGACGAGGG
The DNA here is from genome assembly GCA_963989215.1 of Hedychridium roseum. Taxonomy (NCBI): domain Eukaryota; kingdom Metazoa; phylum Arthropoda; class Insecta; order Hymenoptera; family Chrysididae; genus Hedychridium; species Hedychridium roseum. The sequence goes on along the minus strand of OZ022310.1, from coordinate 7,391,685 downwards.
GAGACACGAACGAGTCGTCGTCGGCAAAGGGGAGGGGGGAGGGAAAGGAGCGGGGCGCCGCGGGGGGGTGGGGGGGGGGGAGGGAAGCCGACGGAGAAGCATCGCACCGGCCGGGGGAGGACCTCGGCGGCCATTACTCCGACTACAAACAACCCCTCCGCGGGGAAGAGCGTCGCCCCGGGCCCGAGAGAGACGGGGAGTGCCTTTGTTGCGGCAATTGGCTAAACGGTCCGCCGAAACAAACGATCCTACCGGCGATATATACACCTCTAAGACCTCTTCCGGGTTCGCGCGCGCACACAGCCCCACACCCCTCCCCTTCTCCTCCCGTTGCCTCGTCTTCCTGTGTGGGTGGTCCTCGCGCGAATATGCCGCCGCGTAGCCCTGTTTAAGTAAGGCCAGGCTCAGTACGTGCGCCGGGCAACGTGTACGTACGAGGAATAGCTGGCGATCTCGAGCGTGCCGCGATTACTACCCTCGTAGCGGGATTTACGGATTTCAGAAGGCCCAAGTCCGGGTGCACGAATGCCGCCGTGGCGCAGGAAGTTCGGGGAGAGCTTCGCGAGGCGGAAATCCCGGCTACTATCGGTCAGTTTTGCTCCGACCGAGCAGATGCCGATTGGGGTCGCGCGCAGATTCCCTTCTTCCTTCCTCCATATGAAAGTATAATCTGCCATTCAGGAATTTATGATTCCGCATTTACACGATCCGGGAGATATCGTTCGCGTTATTCCATCTGTACGTGGTCCTTTATCGTTCTCCAATTATACCACTAAATTACAATAATAATATTTTAATAAAGAGCTAACTTTTATACGTCATAGAGGATTGTTTAAAATTTTAATGCAATGATTAATATTATTTATGGTAGGAAAAAGTTAATCCGAGGACTGTTTCGGGAAGACGAATATTACAATAATAATATTTTAATAAATAGCTAACTTCTATACGTCATTGAGGTTTGTTTAAAATTTTAATACAATGATAAATATTATTTATGGTAGGAAAAAGTTAATCCGTGGATTATTTCGAGGGGAAGAATATGCCGTACTCCTCGTACTGCGTCGACGTGGAATGCACAACAGCTCGGAGATTGTCGCAGCGCAATTGTATCGACAGCTTCTCTGGATACACCCCCCGCGCCCTTCTCCGCGGCTCGTTCGACCGAAAACGAAGGTACATATAGGCGTGTGGGTGACGAGAGTGCGCGGCCGTTGTGATTGACAGGAGGCAATATGGCTGTGCGAAGTCCTCCCTTTTGCTCTTTGTCGGCCGCGTTACGCAAGCTGTTGCACCCGCATCTGCGCATTCATGCAAAGTCAAACCGTACGTCCGTCAGTCCGTCTGCCCGTCGATCCGTCCATCCGTCCGTTCGTTCGTTCGTTCGTTCGTTCGTTCGTTCCGTATGTCTCCCGTCTCCGATAATCGTCCGCGCGGTGCACCGGCCTGATGCATATATTTTTTTTTGTTTTCCATGCCATCGGCCCAAGTATCGATCCCCCGGACCGACTCGTTTCGGAGATAACTCCTGCCTGAAAGGCCGAAATCCGTGAAATTAGATCCGCCAGTTTTTCACGACCTCCGGGGAAACGCCCGAAATTCACGTAAAACGCAAAACTTGTCACATATATGTTGTATATATTTTCCATGTTTACGCAGCAACGATATATGTTATGTTCGAGAGAGTGCTGAAAAGCGCTGTTATTCCTGCGAGCTTTCTGCAAGGGTGTTTCTCGTTTCGAAGTAAATGACTAAGCTTATGACGTACTAGCATAATAGGGGATTTCGCTATGACTTCCTACGTCGGCGTTATTTTGTTAGAACGCTCGTAGCCATAATACAGGGGCCTGCTGGGTACACCAACGTCGCTGAGCATATTCCACGAATAGATCCCGCTCGATTATTCCAAATGTCCGGACGTCATCGGGAGCGGTAAATGCGAGTATTATTTATCCCTTTTGCGCGGTGCATGCGTAATATCCCGGACGTACGTTCGGCCGATGAGATCAGCGTTGACCGGATACGCACAGGTCGTTATTCTTGGCGACACGGAGCACCAATCTCGCAGATGTGCCGTGCCTATGGCGTGGAATCGCGGCCGAGGATCTCGCGGCGAAGGAAAGATCAGCGGGAGATGACGGAGGAAGACGGAAGAAGGAGCGACGAGTGAGACGGAAGTTGGATCGATTGACGAGGGGGGACGGACTTTAGAATTATCCTGAAAGGAAGCCACCGTCGACTGATTGACGTCTCTATGGAACCGCCATAAAGGTATACGAAAGTGGAGTAGGCATAAGAGGGTCGCTCGTAACTTGCGGATAAATGCGATTTGAGGAGAGCCAAGGAACGCGGAAAAAGGAGCCAGAGCCGCAGGAACGGAGGGGGCAAATGGAACGACAGGGAAGAAAGAGGATGCCTCTATTCAGAGGATCCTCCATGAGGTTCTTCGACCGGGGAAAGCGAAAAATCTACGGTGAGAAAATGCCACCCACAACGTCCCTCGGCCTCGACCCGTCTACCGCTTCGTATGAATGGAGACGTCGCTTCAAAATGGCTCAATATGTGACGCGACTTCCGCCACTACACCCCCCCCCTCTCCAGGACACTTCGAAGCTTTCACAAAATATCTACTTCACCCTCTCGGTCACGGAAATTTACAGCCAAACGTATTTTACCTTAAACACTAACACAATGTTCACGCAAAAATCCTACATATTACGCTTACATTTCTTTATCTTTTTCATCACAAAAATTTATCGTACATCGTAGCGGCTTCGACATTGGGCTAATTTTCTCGAAAAAATCATGTGTATCTCATTGTTGTTTCCTGCAGTTTTTCAACCATAATTTTTTCAATCGATCAAGTCGCACAATGGTCGAGTCGCACGTGCGCCGTGGAAAGTGGAGATTAAGTCGTCGGGGCCGAGGCGAATCGGAGTGAAGATTTCAAGACTCACGGTGCGTGAGGGTCTAGTCTCTCGGACGACCGCCCGTGGCCCGCAGCTCGTTAACGCTGCCGCCGGAGTAGGATTAATTAATTGGCGACGGGTGGGCACACAGCCTCGTGGCGAGCAGTAGGTGGTAACGTACGAAGGCGTTGCAGGTATCCCGGACACGGTTGTAATCGTTAAACGGTAATCGCTGTGGGCCGTTCCTCGCGCAACGAAATAACACGTCGGGAGCAGGTGGATCTGTTGACAGTGCCGTATGCATTCAGCGTCTTGACACAATTAGTCCACATTATGCGGGTATAATGCCGCGAACGATCTTCCTTTAATACACGCGACAATTTTTTCTTACAATCTCGAAATATGTGCGAACATTTCTGCTCTGAAGACATAGCTTCGCTGTACGAGACTAAAGAATTAATTAAACGTACCATTGATTAAACATTTGCGTAATGAAATTCCCTTGGAAGGAAAAAGCTTGTGGATACAGAGACGCTCGTTTCTGTGCGTTAATTCTCTGGACGGATTCACCTTGTGACATTTCACTTTTCCCAGTCGTTGGAGGCATTATTATGTGTGCCCACGGTGCGTCCACCTCCCGTTCCATTTGACTTATTCTTTCGCTATCGTCCTCCCTTCTCCGTACTCCACAAATGAAAATGTTTGGCCAGATCTCCGGGAGGGCACAATCGACGGGGCCCCACGGGCACAAAATATTTTCAGTGAGCGCTGAATCGCGCGCTATTACGACGGGGCCCCATAAATCATGGCGCTCAGGGTGGTCAGGCTCTCCGCGCTTTCAGCCGAGACCCTGGGCCCTGCACGAGAATCCTTATGGCGCTGTAAAACGTGCCTTAAAACCCAAAGCACGCATAACTGATATGTCATTGGGCATTAACAAGCGCCCATGACAGAATAATATTCTTTAAAATGTCGGAAACCTTTGTATCACATCGACAAAGGAAAACTTCCTGTGTCATTACGAGAATAAAAATCTTGAAAAACCATTACATAATCCACGTTATTCAAAATAAAACTGTCAAACATGTACATTAATTTCTCGAAAATTCTTGTCTCGTTTCAACGATGCATTGCACGTGCGACTAGTGAAAAAAATCTCAGGGCGATCCGATTAAATCTGGTGCAGTCGATCAGAAGGAATTCCTTGGAAATTTCTGTTGAACGAGGCCGGGCGTTCACGGGGGCTCGTGATTGACAAAGAAACGTGGAATTCCGTGGGCCCATAATCGAGCCTGTCGCGGAACGTCTCGTGGGATCTACACTGGCCCGGTAAAAGGAGTCATCACTGTATGGCCTCCCGCGCGGAACCGTTTACACGCTGTCCTGTTGATCGGCGTGGGTCTCATTGTGGCAACGGTCACAACAGATCGTCCCCCGGCGTCACGGTGCATTCAGCAACGTCGCCAGAGTTGCACGGGAAGCGCGGCTTTTACGGCCAATTATTTCGACCCTCGGCGACGTCGAGCGCCAGGATCCGTTAGGGCCATGAGCGATGACTTCACTTGGAACGTGACACGCGGGTCATTCTCGTGCTGGGAACATGGCTCTCTTACCTGCTGGCCGCACCTCCGGGAAACTCGGGAACCGGGACGACCGCATTGACATTCCTTCCCGTAATGGCAAACGTATTCCTCCTTCGAGGAAACACCCCGCTAAGTAGCGTCCTTAAAACCTATTTACCCAAACGACAATGCGCTTAATGTGATCTCGTTGTTCGGCTTAAACCTTTCGCTCCTACTATTCTCGGCCTGCGATCAGCTACTTTCCGTCATTGAGACTAAGTTCCACTACGTACGGAAATAGATTCGTATCGTGAGGCCCATTTTTTGCACGGAAATTCAATCGTGGCACAGTGGAGTGGTGAAGAAAAGGTCTGCTTTATTCGAGCCTCGGTGGTTTAGGTCCTGTCGTTCTGATTCTAATTCATTTGGCTGAGCTCGACTTTCCTTCTTCTGTGGGACAACAACATCCGTGTCTCGCCGGCCGTGAAGCATGCGCTACGTCCTGGCAACAGGGGCCATCTGTCAAAAAGTCAAAATATACGAAGGGTCCGGCATTGTCCCGCGTATCCTGTGGGATTGCTACTTAGCGTCCTCGTATATATGTATATATATATATATATATATATCCTCTGACTGTAGCTATTATGAGCCGGCTGGAGCTGGCCTGTTTAGTAGAACATCTGTATCCCATGATGTCCTACCGATTCCAGTGTGTCCCGATCGTCCTTTTACCCCACCTTCCGGGGGATGAACGAGAGGGGGGCGGGGAGGGGAAGGTCCTTCCGAAGTCAAGGTGGCCCGGGATCCTCTTTATCGGGTTAGGAGTCCTGACTTTCGCGCGTCAATGCGAATCAGCCAACAATGGCCCCTCTGACGCGTTACGAACCGGCTGTGAATGTTTCGGAAAAGTCGTACGAGTGTGTGTACCAGCCCTGGCGCATTGTTCGTCGACAAATCGGGCCCGGCCGCGATCACCGCCTGCGTGTAAACTTGCTCTACGCCCGTGGAAAAGATCGTCTTGAACCGCGACAAATCATAAGCCGACCTCCGTCAACGGGGAACATCAACGCTTGATCCTCTCGACAATCATAAGATCTAATAACAACCCACGGGCACTCTACACTGCGATAACTGTCCACGAGATGACGGTGAATTGGGGTTACGAGTAACTCTGGTAGAATTTTTGGTTTTCTCTCGGGAACGGTACGATATTTGCCGGACGATTTTTAATGGCTGACGATCCTCGGTTGGGGATTATCCGGCGGGGTTGCGCTGAGACGACTGTAACCCAATTTTATGTCTCCCGGTTTCCTCGGAGGGACCGAGTCAGGCAGGTGGGGATAATTACCGATTAAGGAGATTAAATCCTGCGGGGTATCGATTCCCCGGCCTAATATAATCGGCCGCCAGAGAAAGGAGGTCTTCGCGTCAGGGTGCGTCGAAGAAGAAGAGGAAGAGGAGGAGGAGGAGGAGGAGGAGGAGGACGACCAGACGACCGGGGACATGCGGGAAGGGAGGAAGAGGTGGGGAAGGGACGGGGACCCGCCTTTGTTTCTGATTTGAGGGGCATCCTTACGAACGGGTTAGCCGCGCTGCTGATCACCGACGCTAATTACAGCGGATCAGGCCCGATGAGTTTAAAACTCATTCCTCCCTCCTCCCCTTTTGAGCGAGGAGCAAAGGGGCTTCCCACCCCGCCGCTGATTGGCCGCCCGGGATGACACGAAAGTGCCCTAACATGGCGTCTTATCTGATTTCACTCCTGCGGCACGCCGGCAGAATATACGCAGGACGTTCTTAATTCACTTGGAACACATTTCCTTCGGCCGTTAATTAATTAAAGATCGGCTCAACACCGCCACCGAAAGATCCATAAAACGGAAATGCGCACTTACGTTCGTTCGTTTCTAATTCAACAAAGCAGTACGTTACGTAACGTAGCTTTATCAAAATGTCGTCGCGCCAAAGGAACGAGAGTTCATCGCATTTTTCGGCGGAGTAATCGAGAAACTAAAATTATTTTTACAACTTTGACGGTTTCCGGATAAGCGCTGTTACGTAACTGACTTGAAATCGTTATACGCTTTATCCGGAGAGCAAATAATCGAATAAACTGAAACCTTCTAAGCAGAACACAGATAGGAGCCATTACATCGAAAGGTCATATATCGGTATTCATGATGGAGGACGACTCGTGTCCGCAGTTTGTCGGCGATACGGGCAATATCGATGGTTCCTGTATAAAAACTTGGGAAAACCGAGGCGGTTCGGCGAAGGCCAGGACAACGACGAAGAAGGTGAGTGGATGTGAAGGTTGGCAAAGGTGCTAAATCAACATTTTTATAAACTGCTCAGTATTCATAGGCTCGGGGGTGGCGCGGGCGGTAGCACCTATAATGCGAAAACGAGAGGGTTCGATCTCCGTGACGTGGAAAGTGGCGTCTAATATACATATACGTATGTGTATATGTAGGTGTACATAAAAAGACGACGCTATGTGTGTGGGCTCGAGTGAGCACGACGGCGGCCATAATTTTACAACGGCCGTATTATCGCGCTCGCTCCTCCAAAGCGAAAAATGGCCATTATCTGCGAGGGACGCTCAATAAGGGGCAAAGTAAATCCGTTTTGCCGCTCTCCCGCGTGCTAAATGTAAATCGAAATAATCGTCAGCCGATTTCGCTACGACGTTTGTCATTTTAATGCCCTAAGAATTAACAGTAAGCGTGTAATAATTATTCAATAACCGACGATTTTAATAACCTTCCATCAATATGTTTCTCATATTGCAAAATCATTGAAGCAAGGATAAACGCAATATTAGCGCTACTAATTACGTCGACATTACAGTATGAAGATCAAAAACTGTAGACTCCCATAGCCTGAATTAACGAAAACCCCTTGCCGGCGTTTAATATGGTAATTACCGTTTAAGTGTGCTCCTCGCTTGGTTTCGGAATTTCCAACGCGAGGGTAGACATCGATATTCAACGTAAGATTTGCATCGCCGCGTGCCTTAAGATTTACGCCGAGCGGATCACTGGGTAGCCAGATTTGAGGCCGAAGCCGAGAACGAGGGGGAGAGTCTGGGGGGAGGGTTGAGGAGACGAGCACGGAATGAGAGGAAGGACCGCGAGGGAGACGGATAGAGAGCGACTGGAAGGATGGGTGGGTTAGGGTAAAACAATCACGCAGGGCTCATGCATGTTAATGCGTTGTTAGGGGCGCGTGAGAGAATCGGGGTTGGCTAGGATTGAATGCCCAATATCAGCGAACCGCCCTCGAAAGCCCATACCGTTTTCCTCGGCTCGTTCGGGAACCAATATCAATCTCGGCGTCTCTCTCCGTTTCTGCCCCCTTCCACCCTGTCTACCCGGCCCTCTCTTTCCCTCCCCCGCGAGCGTGGAATCGCGCAAAGAGCAGCCGCAGATCGTGGCTTCCCATTTTCAGGCACATCGTTTGCTCGTTATACATCCTCATTTTACTTTATACTGCCGAAACCTCGCTCATAAAAGTTATTGGCTGCCTTCGAATGCCGGCGAATCTCAATTCGCCGCTGAGGGAAAAAAAGTCAATCGCCGAGAATTACACGCATCTCATCGCAGTAAATTGAAGATCGCGAGCGGAGGAACCGGGGCCCCGAGCGGACCTGAGGAAATGATGAAATAATGAAATTACGCTCATTTGGACCGGTGTCTTCGTACTAATTGACTGTCCAATGTCGCTTAAAGATCTCGCCGTTAAGTGGATTTCACCGATCGCACTTGACGATATTTTTTTCTCGTCTTTCAATAATGTACAAACAGTTCGTAAGATGTGTGCATAGTGTCGTCGTTGCCGATAGAAGGTAGTCGCGGGAGACAAAGGTGCACGTAGAATTCGAACGGCCGGGGCGTTCCAAAGTACGAATGGTCGAGTGTTCTCCAAACACCGGACCGTTTTTCGTCGGTACGAAAGCCAAACGAGCGGTTTACGATGATTCGGGATCTCCCTCTTAACACCCTCGGTGCTGATTACCCTCTCGACCACTTATACGATACAAGAGAGCGGCGGTCGGGTCCCGTCGAGAGTTAAGGAAACTACCGACTACGAAGGCAGTCGATAGGAAACTAGTTTCGCGGCTTCGAGTACACGAAGGGGCCATTGATGGCATACACGAGAGGAGAGGAGAAGGAGAGAACGACCGATAGACACGTAGATGGACAGACGGATAGTGCGAGGGGGGTAGGGCCCGGAGGGGGAGGGGAGGGCGGTTCGGTGAGGACCGACTGTTTGCCCTTCGAATGGAAGTTCTCGGGGGTCGAGGGCGGTGGCCGTTCGCGTGGGGTGGAAGTGGCACTTACCAAATCGACACGGGCCAACTCAATACATCAAAGACCTTATACCCAGAGGCCCTGGTTTATATGGACCGCTCTAGCGCCGTACTACGGCGATGTCCATACATAATCATGGGCCCGTCTTTGTCCCTCGAAATTGATTTATTATTCAAAGTGACGCGTGTTTCACAATGTGTATTTACCACGGTACGGTTTCGTCAGGAACCGGCGAGACAGAGACAGGGCCGGCTTTGCCCGCCACCCACGTACACGCGTGTATACGGGACGAGACAATGGAGAATTCCCGTCTTATCTCCGTTATGAGCATCCGTATAGAAACTCGAAACCTTCAGGAACAATCGCACGAGGCCTCCTGAAGTTCTGCCCTTCGGATACTTCGGGGAAACCGTTCCTTCCGTAATCATTCCTCACGTAACGCGTCAGGAAATTATATTACGTCCGCCTTCATTCCCGTCTCACGATTAATCGATTCAAGATGAAACGGATAAACTCGGCTACGACACGTACAGCATATTTTCTTCGTTTTCTAAACTATCGATCAAGGTGGCAAGGGGGTTGGGGGGGGGGCGGAATGCGTATCGACGCGATGCTAAGGAGGACGTAGCGAGCCGCGAGGACGGGAGCCAGTGAAAATATTGACAGAAAACAAGCGGCCGAAGTTAATTAAACTTGGCGAGCTACGTTTCTGGGCGCCACGACGCGCGTATGGTATACACTTGGAGTAGTAATTTCCTGATAGTGTGTGCGTCGTGCTCTGGCGACCGAACGAAGTGGACAAACAGCACGAGTTTCCCCAGTGCTACGTGTTTCTGCTCCGAAATTGTGTCCCCGTACGTACCACCTACACGGCAGAACCAGAAGAAGCTATACAGACGTCCCTCGGGGGGTCCGATATCAAAGGAAAGCTCAGGTCGATAAAACTTGGGCTTTGATCACTTGCAAACTCACTCGTCCCTTCAATTAACGAGATAAATTGAATACCATAACCACACCAGTCATGCTAATTAAACTTTTCCCTCCTCGTTCTCATGTTTCTACAAATATAAGATTACCAAGGCAATTATTACAACGGTTTCGCCGTCATTTAAAACTTCATGTCGTGTGCTTAAGATTGATTTTAATAAACGTTTACCGTCTGTCGGCAGACGCGGTGATAATGTCTGGGAAAGAGCCTGGAGTTCTCCCCGGAGTAAAAATCTTCGTGGAATCTCCTTTCCCGTCATTGTACCGGGGAACTATTCGGTCGGCCGTGTAATATTCAACTTTAATCCTGTTCTAAGGTCGTCGTATGGGAATTTCGCGGAGAGTGCGATGCGGAGTCGTTGCTGCCGTGGGAACGAGGATGTCATAGCTGACATTCCAGCCGACGCCAGCTAGCGAATTCCCCGTTCCTTATTACACATGCTCGCCTTGCACTCGGCGAAAGATGGAAGCCCGATCTGCCCCCGCCATCGTCTTTGTGCTAGCTGCTTTCCTCGGATTAAACCGTATCCTCAATAGAGCCAGCCAAATTAAGAACCCTACGGACATTGTCCCCCATTTCGCAGCAAAAGAAATGAATGACAACCTCGAAGCATTGAAGTAGCCCAATAATGCGAAGATAGATTCATCGAGATTCTTTTGCAAGTCAGAACGTCATAATTTTCCAACGTGCGTCAGAGAATTTTCTTACAATTTGTCGTGGATCGTTTTAAGATGATTTTTACCTCTTTCTCTGCTTTCACATTTACTTTTACTTCCGACACTTGCACGAACGGAGCAAGTGTCTCCTTCTTGGTGTGATTCTGGGCGAACTGTATTTGTCGCTAAGACACGTAATTCTCTGTTTTCCTCTGGACGCCCCCGCCTCCTTTGGCTTTCTGTCGAGCAGCAGCGAGTCTTTCCCTCCCGTTCTGCGGCCACCCTCGGGCTCTGCGTCCCTCAAGCTGCCTTATAATCCTGAGATATGAGCACGCATTATGTGGAATAGTGTGTCCAGCGGGCTACCGGGGGGTCCGCGTGCTCTCGCAGCGGGGAACGGTGTGAACTCACCGTAACCCCAGAAGAGAACATGCATATTCCTAGATTCACCGGTAGGTAGCCGGAGAGGGACGAGCAGATTACCGTGGAGGTCTAAATCAAGATCAGACGTCCACTCCCTCCCGCTAACTTCCGGGGGATCGTCGCAAAGGAGGATTCCCCGCGTCCGCGATCGTTCATTCGTCCCTCAGGAATTTTACCTGCTCGCGTGGGTGCCTTTTCTCAGCATTCTTTCCGCGTCTTTCGCATACACTCGAACGTACATGATAAAATTACTGATAAACCATGTTCGAGCGATGATAAAACGCTGAGAGAGCTATGAATTTCCTAGCCGTTTGACGTTTACAACACGCTGACGAGATATTCCAAGAGACGTAAGACGTATTTTCCCCTGCCGGTAGTCTCTTATTCTTCTCGCCAGGGTCTCCCCCCTTCGCACCTCGGTTCTGTTACTCGGAGTCGGGAGATAGAGTCTGCCCGTGGGCAGATGATGCGTCAGATAAAGCATCTTCAGGCTTAGTTGAGGAGCCACGCAGGCGGCTACCGTGCTGCGCTTTTTCTCGCGGATCCCGGGCGGACCACCCTAACGGCACGTAAGGGCCGATCTCCGGGCTACTGCGCTCCCGTCTTCTCCTCTAGGATTTCAGCTCGCGCCCGGTATCGTGTGTAGCGGGAATTATCCTGGCACAATGGCCGCGCGCGGGGGCAGCGCCTTTTTTCCTGCTTCTCCCTTTCCTCATCGTCCGGTCGATCTTCGCGCGAGAGTGACTCGGTAACTCGGACGGCTGAAAGACGGTACAAGGGAACAGCCAGTGCGAGATAAACCCCTCGGCAAAGGAGGAGGATGAGCGGCGGGAGGGGAGGGGGGAGAAATTTTCGACGGTCCGACGGAGAAGGAGAAGTTGCCAGTCGATCTCACATTGTTACTGTTGTTTGGCTCGTTGTTCGAAGCGAGTCGGGGGAGGTGCCTCGGGAGAGACACAATGCGCCCGGTATCACGCGGGATCAAGCACTACCACCGGCGGCGCGTCAGGGTGCGGGCCGACGGGACGGACATGGCCGGTGCGAGCGAAACGGAGGGCAAATCGTGCCGGGAGTAACGGCGAGGACAGAGCCCGATAGGCGATACACAAAGGAGGCGGGATGAAGCGAAAGCCCGGGGAGATAAGTGGAAAAGAAGCGATAGCGAGAGAGACGGAAACGTTCCGAGTCCATAACTCATAAGCTGAGGAACCCTACCCTCCCTAAATCTTCGCGAAACACACTGCCTTTGACGTTTCGCCCGGGCGAAGAACCGTTGTTACATTATGCAGCAGCACCGCCTCGCCGTGCTGCTAGGTGCCGGACGGATAAATCCTTTTTCCGAGGACGGACAATAAACGCACCACCGAGACTCCCTCACACATACATGCGTCAGGCCCAAAAGTACCTGCCGCTCATGCCCTTTTACAGCGATCCTCGGTGAACTCGATCGTCCTGATCGTCGCCAGCCATTCATCCTGTCGCATTCATGCCGAGTCACGCGCCAATTTTCATCATGTCGCGTGCGCTATATCATACGGCCTTTCCGTAACACGATCGCACGTTAGCAAGCGGGTAAGACCCTTGAAAAGTGAAAAATGGACTCCCAATAATCTATTGCCGAAAATCCTGAAGATCCGTAGCGTAGTAAATAAGTTAGAGGAACGAATCGGTGGGATTAAACCATGGAAAGTACGTATGTCCGTATTTAATTGATCAATTTGTTAAGATTACAGGAAAGTATGGGACGTTTGAGAATGTGTTTGATGGTTCGATGATCTTGTTAGAATTGTGTGAAATCCTAATTTGTGTGTTTAGCAATTTTAACGAACCTACACGTGTGTGAAATCGCCATGTAGGGACCGGAAAAGGAGTAGAAAATTGTATTGGCCCGCGATTACAGGATGTGCAAGGATCCGTCGTCTACGAAAACCATTCACAAGATATATGTATACAATGCGTCCGCTTACCCCCACCGTATCTCCTCTCTCTGTGTTCTCTCCAGCCCTTGATTTCTCCTTTCCAACCCTCCGTCCGGCTGGTCCTACCTACATCCCCCTTTTCCCTTCTCTTTCTTTCCACCTATTCTCCTGAGAGTCTTTGCTTGCTTCTCTCTCATTCTAACGTTCCTTCTGTCGGTCTGCGTTGCGCCCGCGTCGTCTTCCATGCCGGTTGACCCGCGGGCCCGCCGGGTTAGATTCCTACGCTGTACCTCGGCCGTACACAATGCGAGTTATTGCGGCATCTGCGAGCGGACGACAGAAAGGGAAGGATAGAGAGGAAGAGAAGGGAGAGCATTCGCCGGCGCCAGCGGGTTCCCGGCTAGCCGAGAGCCGGCATAAATCCTCCGGAGCCGCGTGCCCGTGTCTCTCTCATATCTCGACTCTCCGAGTGCTCGAATCGGCGATTTTTCCGGCGGGAAAAGACAAGGGACCGAGCGGCCGAACGATCCGATCTGATAATCATTGCTCACCGTTTCACCGGAACCGGTGCTGTTCAAGGAAATAACATTTCCAAGTCCAGCCGAACGTACCCGATGAAATCTCAAAGACGATTGAGACGTGCACCAAGTTCTGCCTTGCTACGTCAACCACAGAGGGGGTCACGGATGATTGAATGATTAAACAGTACTCTTTATTCGCGAGCATTTAGCGGATGGTCGTAGATCAAGCGCCATGACAGCTTCAATTACCTGTGTTTTCTACTCTATTTTATCGGGCGCTAACACACGTCCTGCGAGATTGCCGATAAGTAGGCTGAGCGTGATTCGAGAGTTTCCTTAACGAGACGAAACTGATTTCGTGGCAAGGGAGAAACGATCAGCGGCGAGACGGCTTATCCGTGGATCTCCGGCGCCGTCGGTGGAAGCGAGAAACTTCGCACGAAGAGCCTCGCCTCGAACCTGCCAGCCGGCACGAGAGAGACTCGCCCTAAGTTATGGCCGGAAGTATTATCTGCCAGCCGACGTCGCATTGTTTTCATTTAAAGGCATTAGGACGGCTTATATCTGGTAAATTGGCGAAACATCGGCGCCTCGTTAACCGGGGAAAAAGGGCCCCTCCTTTAAATGACAGTCGATACTTTACCAGGGCCGCACGCGATGTTTCACGCTTTTACAGAGGGAAAAAAGATCCGATCCTCCGTTGCCCACGCTCAGCTGCTAAAGCTACTCCAACATTCGTCTAATTAACAAGTGACACAAACTAACGTAGAAACTTTGCGAGATTGATAATTAAAACAGCTTCATGAAACCGCTTATAACGGTGAAAGTATTCTAGCCGAGAAACACCTACGGTAATGGCTTCATTAGAGCCGAATAAAAGCATCGGCCGTTTCATCGATTCGCCGAGATAGCTTAAATAAACCATCGTGGTGGGGGAAAAAAGAGGGCAATTGAACGGCGGGACTTCCGTTAGATGGATACCGAGTTTAAAAGCGATTGCTATTAACTGGAAGTTAATAGTACGGCCCCGGTGACGATCCATTAACCGTATCCAATGAGCGTCCGCTAATTAAGGCTATTTATCGGTGAAACGGGGCAAACGAAACGTACCCTTCCATGGCTACGATCTCTCGCCCCTCAGGGCGGAAACTGGAAAGTTGCCATATCTTTGCCACCGCAAAAAACCAAGAGATTCTACCGAGTTTCCCCCCGACTGAACGGGGAAGGGGGTGGTTGGGTGGAGGAAGAGGAAAGCTCGCGCATAACGACAGCACCGTAGCGACTCACCCCACTTTCGCGATTATCTTATAAAAATTCACGGGTCGCGAGGCACGTCGTGTTACTATGGCGACTGCGCTCGGCCGAGCGTCTTATTCTCGCTCTGACATAACTCCCCATGCATGCCTCATGTAAGTGAAATACTTTTTCCTTCTCCGGTTGAGCCCTGTACCTGAATTATATCGCTGTGACTTAACATAATTTGCTCCGAGGGCAACGTCACGCGGAACATCTCAATAATACTTGGCAGACGAATTTCTCGAATTAACCAAATAGCTAGGACCGAGCTAGGTATACCTGTTTTTAGCGTATTTATTTGTACTGCGGCCCGTTGTCTCTGGTCCCGCGGTATCACTTTCATTATTCCCTCGGTCTTTCCGGTTGGCTACGCAAAGGTATCCCAGCCGGCCTTTGTTCCGGGCGATTCGTCTGAGCGCGCAATACTCGTTACTCCGTCGGGCGATCCGTCCTCGCTGGGAATCACGTTCGAGTGATCCTCGAGGAGCGGGCCGGGCCGTCGGCGGAAGGTCGCTGCCGTAGGTTCCAAGTGACGCGGAGGCAAAGGAGAGAGAGGAAGTCTCGGTAGATAATATACTTGGCGAAGTATGCTCGTCAAACACAAGCGCGAGCAAGCGGGGCCCCCGGATATATTAGAGGATGCATCTCCATAAAAGTTGGAGCCGAGAGCACCGAGTCAACATCCCCCACGGCTCTTCTCTTGCGTAAGGACGTTCGCCCGGGCGCGGGGGGTACTCGCGGCAAAAAGAGACAGAGAAGGAGGATGATGAGGAGGAGGAGGAGGAAGAGGAGGAGGAGGAGAAGCGAAGTAAGAGGGCCGAGGGAAACGACGATAGGATGAGCCTCGAAGGCAAGACCGATAGGAGGGGAAACCAGCACGGGGAGCACGGAAAACGAGGAGAAAAGTTCCGGGCAAGCTCGAAAGAGAGACGAGGAGAGACAGAGAGCTCGAGCGCGCGGACGATGAAAACGAGGACCGCAGACGACGGTGAGGAGGAGGGCGGCCAGCAGTTTCTAGGTACTAAGAGATGAGCGAGGAGAAGAGGACCAAGAACGGACGACCACGGGCCAACAAAGAACCGCGAGAGAAACAAGAACGGGGAGAGATGAAACGCCGGGGATTCCGGGCTCTCTCCGTTTTCCGGGCGACTTGAAACCGCGTCTCTCGCGGCAGCAATCACCGATATTGAGGGTTTCATTTCGTCCTTACGGCGGTAAGGGACGGGAGGGGAGTGGAGGAAGGATGCCACGGTTCCGAGTGCAGGCGCGTTAGGTGCAGTCGGGGGGAGGGGGGGGGGGGTGGATCGAGGGTTTCGTGAAGCTCTCCTCCTCGAGAGCACCGCTTGCCGGATGCACCATTCACCTCGGCGATTTTCGTCCTCTTTTCTACCCGGCGCAGCTGACTCTCCTCGAGGTTGTCACGAAATCCCGGAAGGAAAGACCGAGATGAAAGCGCTGAATAATGTTCAGACAGTATTTCATGGCTTCCACTCAATTCTACGACCTTCTGTAATATTCCAACCGCCCCGCGGAACCCCCCCCTCGGAATCGAGCATCGGTAATAACGTTTTACTTGTCAATTATCTACGTGGCAGTATTTACTTGTCCCTCGTTGTTCTCGCTAATATGCGTAATCCGAGGGATAAGAGTGGCAAAGTTGAAGAAAAGGGACGGTGTATTGGCTGGCAGCTACGTCAACAGTCCGGGGAAATAATGGGAAACGCGAGTTCCGGGAGAATCGCCGAAGTTTTTCACACTTTTCGGAGGCGTTTACCGTAAAGACTCATCGGTACCTCGTTGAGAAGTTAATCCGACGTCGCAGGAGACTCGCCGAGGGGGACAAGGGCGGCCGGAAAACCTCGGCGAGTCGTCGTTGTGTGTCCGAAAAGCAGTCGGTGCTGACTCGGATTATCCCCGAATAATTAGTAATCCGTCGTTTAAATAAAGCTCGTCGCGGCGTGATCTTCGAATGGCCGTAGACGTTTGTCAAGGGAACGAACGTCGCGTCGTTTCGAGCGGTTTTCTCAACTGGAACGTAGAATCCCCGGCGATGTTTATTCCGAGGAGACAAAGTTCGACTTAACTCGCGTACTCGGCTAAACCGACGGACAACCAGTCGAAAACTTTGCCGGGACCAGCGCTCACGTCCTTAAACGCGTCTCAAAGGATTTTTCTCCCGACATATTCTGAAAGTCCGACCCACCAAGAATCATCGTCCTGTCCGAAAACACGTCCCTCTATTTACGTTTCTCCCATTTAAATATCTATTGTCGCGAAGAATTAGCCTACTTGGCCCAGTGCGACGGTAACCGCGCCAGTCAGGTTTCGACGATGTTCAGCGAATCCCTTGATAAGTGGCAGTAAGAATGGCACTCGTGAGATTAATTGGACGACGCGAGGATATCCAAGTAGCGAGGCCTTGACAATCGGAGCGTTTCTCGGCCGAAGTTAATCCCGAAGTAAGGAGTGTTTGGTCCTGCAAGAGAGATTAACGTGCTCCCTTCTCGTGACGGAGGTTGGGCGTTGGGCTCACGGCTACCGAGGGAAATCGCTTGGTTCGCCTTGAGTCGCGCGAGGAGCAGCTTCGCACTTGGTGCACAGCCAGTCCTCTCCCTTAATCCGTATTCATCAGCAGTTATAGGCATCCCCGAGCAGCGCAGGGGTAAGGGGCTAATCCGGCTCATCCGCGCTCAGCCGAGAAACCTACCCCGCCTCCACGGTTCTGGGTCATCCCCGAAGACGCCCTATAACACCCGTACCAGCGACCTTGCGATATAAGTCTACGGACTTGCGAAATCGCTCGACTCCTTCTGCTTCGCGGAAAGTTTCGTCGCTTCTACAAATTAAACGTCATGGCCTTCCCGTTTTTCCTTGGCTTCATTCAGCGCGCGGTTGCTTATTAAGGTTCCCGGAATGACTTATTGTATGCACGCTCGAGTGGAAAGAAATTGCGACAGAGCATTGGCTTTGAAATGCACTTCGGTGCATGCGGCAGGAGCATAAATCGATAATCCGAGGGAGTTTCGAGTGCGTTGATTTTCCTTTTGCTTTGAATCCCGGACGAATTGTGCGGCGGTCCATACGTCTCTGAAAGTTAAATGGATTTGTCTTTCCGTTAAAAGATAAACCGTCCGGCCACGTGGGTATCCCGGTGTGCGTGCGTTTCTCCGGTTTTTCTCTCTTTCTCTTCGCCCGCCTAAATCTCGGGCTCTCTCATCTTCTGGCTTTTTATCGGGGCGCGCGTGTGCCTGCAGCCTCCCCGGATGGTACGTATTGGCGGATTAGGGATGGTAGGGTGGCCGAGAAGAGCCGGAGAAAGAGAGAAGCGAGGGCGTCGCGACGCTAGGCGAAGCGAGGCGTCCTGCCGATAAATCAAATTGACTGGTGCGACGTCGGGCGCAGCCAGAATCCGACGCCCCCGTCCCTCCCTTCCCCCGCGAACCCCGACAGTACGGCGACCGTCCATATACAACGTGTCCAATCGCAAATCCCTTTAATTCGTTCCTTGCAGTATAAGTTTAATCCGAATTACACTGCACGGGACGGCACATAAATCCGAGCCTCGGTCGAGCATTAAAAGGAACGGCCGGCTGGAAGTGCAAGCCCATGTGCCTCTACCGTTTGTTCTCCGTTTTAAGTGCTCAACACTACCACCGTTAAATCGACAATATCATCAAACAGTCATTTCGTGACAGCATCGTATTACCGTAAATGAGAATTATGAAATAATCGAACCGTTCTCGCAATGTTTTTCCTCAATTATTTACGTAATATCTTGAAAAACGTGTCAGAAGATGGAAATTGCCATTATTGGTCTATGGTGCTACGTGCCACGATAAATTCGCTGACTTTCGTGAAAGTCACCGAGTTACGTAGACAGGAAGTAAAGTTTTCGGTGAAGCGAACGAACGGATATGCGAGCCCGGAAACCGGAAGCAGCGTTGCAAAATATTGCGAGTAGGTGGAATTCAATACGGCAAGCAGTTGACACGACCGTTTTTTACCAGATGAAAGGAACGGCGGATTAATTATTGAATCAGTCATTTCGGCTTTAAACTCCGCACGTACGGTACGAGGAAGAGTATTTTATTTCTCAAATTCTACGTAATTCCGTGCAAACGTTGCAAGACTTGCAAGACACGTGCCAACTGTATGACCACCGACATTGCAGGGCAGCATGCTAAATACTTGCTGCAATTTTATCGATCCTCAAATCTCGCTTCCTTTTGCCCACACATGAGAATGACCGAGTATTATCTATGTAGAAAATTACAAGTGCTTTAGTATCCCCCGACGAGATTGACGTACCGCCGCATTAGGACGTTATTCTTCGAAAACGGATTTCCCATTGGCACCCTTCGAGTGGGAGGGGGGGGGGGGCGTGAAACTCGAGTTCCCGGGGTCGGATGGTCATTAGTTTCGAGCCGGTCGACGACGTGCGATGAAGAACGATCGGGAACACGTTGTAGAATCGACCGAGTCGCTCGGTAATGAGCGGGACACGCGCGGTTCTCGATCCGTGACCGAGAATCGCCAAGGGTACACCATTCGAAGGCGCGTAAAAGCCGAGCACCATGGTTACAGGAGGGTCCCCCCCCCCCCCTGTGTTCCCTACGTGCGCTTTATGGGGCCCGCCGACGAGTTATGATTATTCACGGGGCTGCTGCGTTTTATTGCGTGGCCCATTTCCTCGCGGGCCAACACGTGCCAAGTGCATCACGCCGTCTTACGCGAGAAACCGAGCTATCGAGTCACGCAGACGCCCTCGGCGAGATCCACGACACGCGCTAATTCAGATTTATAAAGGCCCACGGTCCTCGATTTGTCCGAGCGGACCATTAACCACAGGATCGAAGGGTTGACAGTGTTTGGACAAATAGAGGACACTGTTTTCAGGGACTTGCTTACAAGCTCTAATGTGCGAAAAGAACGAAGAGTCAACGTTAGAACGCTATATGTAATAATAATGAAAGTCAGCATAAATTTCCGGCTAAAACTTCTCTACAATTTCGGTATCACAAATAGAAGAAATTTCGTACAAGGTGAGGGATATTCCTTTTAAGGTCTTAACTGATCGAAACGTGCTCTTTTGCCCCGAGATTTTAATTGCCGATTTTCGCAGACAGATGTGACGTGGTCTTTGGACAGTGGGCAAACTGACGGGACATATGGCATTATTGAGAATATTGGTATCATATAGGAGAGTAGGTACAAGCAATAATACGGAGGGGCGATTTCATCTTAGCCGCGAGTTCGGCGTGCCTGGGTCCATTCGTCGCATATCGACGGTGTCCAGTCTCGATATGAGATATTGCTCGACCGTCAGGATAATCCAAATAAGTCGGTAAACGTATATTGCCGCCATACCTCATCGGCCACCGTGACATACCAAGTGACATCATATCGCAGGTCGGCGATCTTCCTCAGCCAGGACGAATTCCTGTGGTCATCTGGCCCTTTCGGTTCCGCTGTCACGAGATTTTTCCACGATACTCTCCCCTTATTATATATACCTCGGAAATGATGCCCAAAAAATTAGCGACCAACGCTCGTCTCCTGTTTCACCTTCGTGCTGAACCCCTGGCCCGATGACGCATAAAGTATCATCGTTAAAAAAAGTGAGTTTAGACAAAAGAGCGATCGAGATATGTGGTACGTCATTTAGAAATGGAAATGGATTATAGAGCGTTAATCATCCTTGTCAATTTCGACTATTTTAGCTTATCCAGCGATTACCAGACGTCTATCATCCACCCGGTTGAGCCGAATGTCGATGGATCGATGGTTATTCATTGGTTCATCAATTCGCCGGTGTATTTTCACCTCGTCGGAATGGTCGAAGAAGAAGTGGGACGCAAGGAAAGTCGTTGGTCTCCGGCTGATTAAAAACCGAAATGTCCAGTATCGACAGGATATTAAGCTTAACCTCCCTACATATATCCGCGGCCAATAATTCATCGCCGTTTTTTCCATACGCAATATTATTAGCACTGATATTTCAGTCATTCTTACGTGTGCACAGGTTTGTCTAGCTGTTGTATCGCGTGATTAATCGCTAAACGTTTTTCGACGAGAGACGCGACGATGTAACAGACTTGTTTCGAGTGTTATGTATATCATTGACCGATGAGAAAACAGAATGTCGCGACGGGCTAGTTTCTTCGATCGGATTCGATCACTAGCCTCGGTTCGTCCGTAAACCGGTCCCTGTACAATCCAGTCCACACAACCTAAGAATATTAACAGAAAGTTAACACAATTAACGAAAGACTCACTTAAAAACCTGCGAAATGTGGAATTCAAAGAATTTAATAATCGAATTAAGTTACAAAACTGCTTAATATCAGCCCATTGATTTTGTTGTTATTTCTCGCTGAAATTGCACATTAAAACTGTATTGGTCTTGAAAGTTCTCCATTCCCCGTTAGCGGCGCGAGGAGAGATAAATTTCTCGTACGTTTCGAGGGCATAATTCTCGCAGCGTGAATTCATCGGGCAACGACGATGTAGATGTATCCGTTCATTTGCCAGGCCGACGGCATCAATCAGGATCGAGGTACACGGCGTGACCCTTGTCAAAAACTGGCCGATTCCTCCGCGAAGGATATCGCCGATCGGACTTATTTACATCCCGTGTAATGCAACCGTGATTTCGGTTAATGTACGACGGGCCGTTGGAAAATAAATGGCCAGTCGCCGGCGAGCGTGTCAGCCGATAATACACACTCGGTTCCTCGTTATCGTTCGCTTTGGTCTAGACACTCGTTTCCCGATTAATCATTGACACTTATTAACTCCATTTCGTTGACGATTGTACAGCCGTCGGGGTCGTCCATTCTTCGTTATTTGCTGTTCAACGTTCGTCCGATACATTTCATGGAATACCAGGACGGCTAGTAATTGCGAAGCTTGTCCGTGAAAATGCTCGAATGTTCCACGATGTCCTTCACGGGGCGTGAATTAAAACGCCAGCGCGACGCTTCAAACGAAACAGAACTTTTTATTCGGCGACTTTCATTGAGGGAGAACGATCCTCACGAGGAGCGGAGACTCTGAGAAGATTAACCGAAAGTTTCAGTCCGGGGCAATGGTTGGCAAAAAAATCATGTTTCCCACGTGCGTATCGCAATGCTCGACGGATACCCGTGGTAAATCCTGCCAGCCATAATGCCTAACGTCCTGCCACGGCGAATGCGTTCGCACAGGTATACGTGTCTATCTACAAATGGTCTTTTCACTCCTCTCCCTCCCCCTTCCTCCCCTGACCCGGGGCTTTCCGCCAGTCACGGGGCGAGACGTTTCTATCTCGGCGCATTACGGATTCCCGTTGGAAGGGAAGATAGTGAGCGGATTGCAGCGGTACGATTCTTCGCCCGGGGACGATAATATCGGCACACGAAGAAAACTACCGCCGGATACGCACGAGCGCGGGCAGTTTATTAAAGGTACGTCCTACCAGCGACACCCACCCGCCCCGCACACCCCTCGCGCTTAGCATTCTCCTCGCTTTAGCGACGACCGCACGGTGGTTTGCATACGGTTACTGCGAGCAGCGAATACAAAAGCGCGGACGTTCGACGACGGAAGGGACGAAATACGAGGGAGGGAAGGCAGGTGCTAAGAATTCACCGGCACCGAGGTACACGATTCTACGAGAGCCTCGAAGAAAAATCAATAATTAACGCAAAGACCACGGTACACGGTTAAAACGTAGAATCTAAAATCACTATTTCGTTCCTTCGACTTCCCCCCCTCCCCTCTGGCCGGGTCGTACTTTTCGCCCTGATATTTTTTTCCGCGAGGAAGCTCGACGAAGGGCAGACGGGGGTGGTGGTACGGTCGGGGGGAACAAGGAGACGTATTAATATCGCATATCGGGCAGCGACTACGGGGACCGGGCACGGGCCGATATGAAATCATCGCGCCGAGCGAGGGAGTGCTTGGCAAATAGTAGGGCATAATTGGAATCCATCCGGCAAACACGGGCTTTGTGCCGCTCGGTCCCGATCAATCTGTCGCGTCGGTCTTCTCCTTCGGTCGACGACAACGTCGTCGTCCTCCTCGTTGACTTTGCGTGACGACCCAACACCGTCGCGTTCCTGTGTTTGTGCGTGAAAACTTTAACCTTCGGAGCTTGAGCTCGACGGCGCGCAATTTATACCCGTCTGTCCTCGGAGCATAAAGATAAAGACCTTACGGAGGAGTCTTATCAAGAGCGTCGTCGTTGGACTTTTCATGTCGACAAAATCTTTTTTCGGATCATTGTGAATGTTGTAATTTTTCCATGAGGACGGGGATTCCATGGTGGTGAAGTGGTTGACAGGATTGTCGACACCGTGGCGACGTTCCTCTCGTAAACAGAACGAACGTCTTCGAACCCTCGGAACATTCGTCACTCTTGTCCCGGTCACGCACCGGCGAGTTACGTCGTTCGAGCGTGCTCTCGTAATATCCTCCTTTCTCAGCAATTTCCGAAATTAATAGCCGGCTAAGTGGCGGTTAAATTATTGCCTCGTAAATATCTCGCCGCCCTCGCCGCGACCCCGTTTCCTTTCGTATCCCTCGCGAGGGGTTGGCGTTTCCCAATTCTCCTTTCGCCTGTCGACGCCTCTACGTGTCCACTCGAGGACGTCTTGAGTAGCTTTCTGATATGTCATACCTCCGTACCAACGAAAACTGTCGCCTTCGAACACTCCCCAATAACGGCTGAGCACGAACAATCCTAAAACACTCTTCACCCCCGATAGCCAAAACCGTACTTCTCAATACTTTGTAAGCTTGACACAAAAAAGGACAATAAAATTCCGTCAGATCCATATCCAAATGACCCAAATTGTTTCAGTGACGTTATCGGAGATTCGGATTCAACCGTTTTCGATAACTGTTTGACTAATTCTTCATTTTTCATGTAAACGAAGTGCCGGTCAGACGAGCTATTCTCGTGGAGCTACAATTTTTCACTGTGCTCAATTATTTGACGTTTGCCCAATTGCCAGACTTCCGGTAATTGAGGGCAGCAAACGTAGTAGATTTTGTGTGAACTTGGAGGATCGGATTCTTCCAGTGACTCATTTAAGTAATCCAATAAGACCGCAACGTGAGATCCGCTGGATACGGATAACTGTGATCATATACGGGAAAGGCTGAAACGAGAAACCACTTATTATCTATCTGTCAGCCGGGGCCCAGTGATCGCGCTGCATCGACGCTAACAGTAACGAGCGGCGCAATTATCGACGTATTTTTTACGGAATGTCGCTGGAAATTCTGAAAGCTGGCAGAACAATGCGAAGGTGTTCCGACCGATATCGAAATAATTCCCTTTGTTCAATAGCAGAGCCAACGTTGCCCGTGTCCATTTTATTCCGCCAGCTCGACGACTTCCATGAATGTTTTCGCATCCGTGTACTTAGCGACAGAGTCGATTATCGACGTGTGTCCTGCCATGACACATAAACGGTCTGAACTTTCTCAGACACGACGAATCAAAGGCTTTAATAATTAAGCAAACATCGAGCGCTTGTGTAAGCTCAGCTAAACTAACAATAATACTCCCTTTATTGGGCCGGATTGCCGATCGAAGATGCCATTTATGTCCTGTCGGGTTTTCGACTCACACAAGGAAACAGTTCGTAACAATCGAATCGCATTTACTCGGAACGAGAAAGAACTATCCGAAGAAAAACTTGGCAGGATTTCGCGAGGGAAAGTTTCACATTTATATGATCAACAGACATTACATTATTATGAATATAAATAAATTCGTGTCCCTTGCAAGCAGAAAGGATATTCCGATAAGTACCTTTTTCTGTCGTTTACGGGACTCTTCGATAAAGAAAAATATTTTCCTCCTCACAATTGACTACATCGCCGAGTGTATAATATAATGGAGATAATTATTCATTTCTGTCTCGTCTGGCTTTAGAATCTTCTCGGCCGTTGAAAATGGCACTTTGTTGTAACGCGGTCGTCTGCTTGGCGAAAACGTCATCGATAATCACCCGCGCCTCGGCGGTGTGTATCGCTAACGAAGCCGGCAATTACCGTCTTAAACCGCGCCTGGCGAATCCGAAAAAAAAAGGAAGAAGAAAAAAGGCAGAACGCCGACGGCGAGACAAAGCTCTTGGTGGCTTTGTGTCAGCGGCGTGTCGGCACCGGGAGAAGGGTGAATAATATCTCGACGAGTCGCATCCGCCCAGGCTAGCCGTGCGTTCACGGCAACCACCCCTCCGTCGTTCCTCGACTTCCCTTTCTCGTCGTCCTCCTCGTCGTCGACGACGACGACGACCACGACGACGACCACTCTTCCCAGGGCCATTTTCTTACGGCGCGGCGGAGACAATAATTCCAACAATTAGATCGCGGCTATACGTTACGCGGCTCTTTTTTCCCCCCAGGGCGAGGGCGGCCAGGGGCCGAGAGGGGCTACGTGGCGACGGGGCGGGAGGGGGGAAGGGTGGCTCCGGACGAGCGCCAGGGGGATGGGGAACATGGCCGCGCGGGCTCCGACGTCTCCACCTTTTTATTGTGAGCGCCAGAGCCAGCAGGCAGGGAATGTGTGTGCGCGCGCCAGGAGAGGACAAAGTGGGAACAGGGATGGTTAGAGAAAATACAGACGGAATGAGAAAACGAGGAGCGGAGGGAGGCGTGTTGAAGATTTCGCGAGGGGAGAGGCACCGCCGTGTGGGTGAAATAAAAGGGAGAGTACCTCGGACAGAGGGCAGGGGGGAGAGAAAGGTAGGAAAGGGCCCGTAGGAAGGAGAGAGAGAGAGAGAGAGAGAGAGGACGACTTCTCGTGGGAGGAACGTGAGAGATCGGGCCGTAGAAGGAAGACGGGGATATCTCGCGGACCGAAAGGAGAAAGGAATCCCTGGTGGGAACGGCACGGACTTTCCCGCATGAAAAGGGAGGAGGATTGCTCGGGCAAAAAGGGAAGACTCCGCGGGGAACGGCGGGTACCTTTCGCCGGAGGAAAAGGGGAAAGAGACGAGGAGGAGGAGGAGGAGGAGGAATCCGTGGAATAGGTTGCCGGACTGGCGCTTCGGCCGGAGCTCCATGCTCCTCCACTGGATTGTTGTTCCCTGCCGGCCCTGGCTTCTACGCGATCCTCCTGCACGGTAGTCGCGTTTATTTATCGGCGGTCCACGTTGAGTGGCGCTAGCCCGGCATTTTAATTGCGCTCTTATACCACCAGCGAGAGCACAGTCCCTCCAGGCCGGCCCTGTACCCCCTGGAAGAGCTCCTCCCCTTCTTTTCCCCCTCTCCCCCGCCCCTCCACTTGCCGTCAGTCCGACGGCGCTCCTGTTGTCGCGTATTCCAAATGACCTCTGCTCGCTTGGTCCCTTTGCCCTTGCCCGACCACCCTGATCCTCCGACGCGCACACAGTGTGCTCAGCGCAAGACGCTCAATCGTTATCAAATATTAATGGTTCTAAAAACCTCACGTTCCACACACCGGCAAACTTATTCCGCGGTGCCGCCACTGGAACGATTTATAAATCTGTCCTTGGGCTTTCGGTGGAAAAATTGCAAGTTGGACAAACGAAATTGTCCGATCGGTCTTGTCCTTCATCCGCGGTTCGATGTCCCGGTTTTTACCAGCCAGTGTACGGTGTGTCTGTACATTGTGAAGTTCACCTACATAGGTGGTCCCCGCCCTTCTGTTCTTTTCTCGATGAAGAGCGCGCGGAGCTGTGTAACCTCGCGGCTCGGACGTTGTGGTAGTCCAAGTTGTGTATTGAGCCTCTGCTCTTTCGCACGCATAAGCATGCCTCCCCGGAGGCCTGTGTCCGGCGTATTTCAGCCGGGTTATCATCGCCAGATCTACAGGGACCGCGCGAGAAATTATTTATTAGCGCGGGACACCTCCTTCGTCACCCCCGCAGAAGGGGCGGCGAGGGGGAGGGGGACAGGACTTCTTCCGCGGAGGCACGTCGTAAAAAAGATTAACGAGGCCCTGACCAGCCTCGACGACCGATCCGACGGAGAAAGTCAGGGCGAGGGGCCCAGCAGCGAGGGCAGGGAAATCACGGCGGTTATGAGATCGTCCGAACGAGGAAGAGAACTCCAAGACAGATCGCACGTTCGCGGCTTGTCCTTACACGAAACAATCGATCAAACGTCCGCTGCTCACGGTACTTTATTTCAATCGCAATGCCAAAGTATTTATTAAAATACAAAGCAATTATATCGCTGATAATTGTGCCCATAATTATGAAAGTGGTCAAAGCCAAAATTTAAAACAAAAATGAAATTACATTGAATTAATTTAGTTTGAAAGAATGCGATGTGAAATAACTAATAAACTTTTTTTTTTATTTTGACTTAGACCACTTTCATAATTATGGGCACATATATTCACTCATTTCAGTTACATTCAGATACCTTCGTCGTGAATTGCGCAAAGTCTAGATTGTATAAATTTGGCCTTTTTAAAGATGCTGCATGTGTAAGTTTGCGAAGCTCCGACGAAAATGGTCGGTCGGTTATTTCACCTTTAGCCGTTGGCACGTAGGCGAGAGTGTATTCTCGGTCAGGTCGGTGCGTACAGAGAGCAAAAGGGATTGTTTAAAACGGCTGGCAGTTGCCCTACGGTAATCCCGGTGGGAGCGCATTATCGTCGCACCGCCGGCCCGTTTTCGATCCCGTCGAAGAATTTTCGCCAAGGAAAATATTTGTCGGGCGTGTCCGGCATCGTGTATAAACAGATCGCCTCGATGGAAACGAGCGTTTGTAGCCGACAGGTACCGGGCTGGTACATTTATCTGCTCTTCCGAGGTCTTTCATAGGGTCCCCCCCACCCCTCTTCGACCTGAGACTCGCCGATACACCTGCATAAAGAGAGGAGAAAAGCGCGACAGGGAAAGGTGCTGACGGAACGAAAGAAAGGAGACAAACCGCAAAGCAGCAGACGAAAAGTGAACGACACGACATAAAATTTCCTTACGAACAATCGGATGAACATCAGTTACGAATTATTACTGAGACAACTTTCTTGTAGGTCCAAGTTTTTTGTCGCAGTTCCTAGGTATCGATTCTACGACGGTAAACGTGGCGAGGGTTGAAGGCAAGGAAAATTTACTGCTAAACCCGGTTGCAAGTATAAATGTGTAGAGAGTGACAGCCGCGGGAAAAGCAGAAGGAAGGTCGAGAAAGAGGCGGCAGGAGAGGAGAGGAAAACGTCGAGGGAAAAAGAGAGAGAGGGTGTCTCCTTACTAAGGCTGAATCTACGAAGGCTTCTTCGTCCTCGGCTCGCAGGATGTTTTCAGGAGGCAATCAAGAGTTGCACTCGTAGAACGCAGCGTCTGTTCTCGCTGAATAATTCAGCAGGTGTCGCGCGCGAGAGTTTTGCCGGATTTGTAGCGCGACCGCGCGCCATTCGCAGGCTCGGGGACGGAATAAGGCGACAAGGAGAACGGCTGGCGAGGACTGGAGGCGGTACAGGGTAAGTTTCGTTCTCTAGGAATCTTCCTCGTCCGAAGCAACTTGAAAGATGTCTCCGCTGCATCGTCTTCTTTGCCGGTTCACCTGTTCTTTCCCCTCCTGGGAACACGGCGATGCGCCGCGAATTTCAGCGGGAAAACCTTCCACCGAGACAGAGGAATTTTCGCCAAGAAACCACGAAATGACAGGAAAGAAAGAAGGAAGAAAGGGATGTCCTGGTTACTTTTAATATCACCAAATTCCCTATTTATCTGGACCGTTGTAGATCGTCGAGAATTTCATAAAAATTAAGTACACGGAAGGACTGAATATTCCATGATTTCGAATTCACGATTTATCCGTACCGTTACTGAGCGTAATAGATCGTCGCGGCGAGTGAATTCGTCGGTCGGTTTGCCAACGAGAGTAGCGAATTCGATGGAAATTAAATACGGAGTATACGGGTGCGTGCAAGGAGTCACTCACGGCTCGTTTGCCATGAGTCCTTCGAGGGAGAGGGAAACCGCGATACGTATGGCGAACGCACGGAAGAGTTTTGCCGCCACTTAAGCGCGACGCGATTTACATTTTCAGCTACCGTTACGGACCGGCCCCGATCATCGAATCTACATAAATATTCGTGCACGCCGTCGACCTAACCGCCGAGATACTCTCCGCCATAACCGAGTGAGAGAGAAAGAGAGAAAAAAGAGAGAAAAAGAGAGAGAGAGTAGTCCTGAGCCTTAATTTTTGAACACATGTACAGTCTCCTCGTATCGTCCCGGCGCTAATGGACGACTCGCGTAAGCGGATTCTCGGAAGGGTTCGTCCTGCCGGAACAAAGTCCCCGTAGGACCTCGGCGTCCACCTTAGCGATCCTTTTTAATAAGCGAGCAGAAGATCCGCGGAGTTCGCACGGCATCGACGGTTCCGTCCTATCGAGATTTAGAGGCTCGTCGACGCGTCGATAGGCTTGCCGGATCGCAGAGTCTATTGTTCGAGGGAAAACAATTAAAGGTAATAACAGTCATAAAAGCGTCACGGTGCTGCCGCGGTCGTAGGCCTCGTTAACTCCTGCCAAGAGGATATTTCAATGAGGATACTAATGTATCGTTGAAATCGCGGTACTCGCTCTGTGGAACTTAATAGTCGAGAAATACATCACTTTCCGCACTTCCCCGGGGGAATTTCATCCGTTCGATTAACGCGAATCCTATCTAAGACTTTTAAAAGAATCCATTTTCCTCAAAGAATCTTAGAATAGGTAAAAAGTAGCAAATTCTTTGAACCTCGAAGGTTGATCCTCATTAAGCCGGTATTCAACGGAGTCCGATGATACTCTCCGCGAGTTCCATGCGGGGTGGTAAAATAGGAGTTTCGCGGTAGACCGGGTACGTCAAATATTTCGTACTAATTGTCAGCGGGTTATCGTCAATCTCATTATACGCATACCACAGGCATGTATCGTGCGTTACCGCTTATAGACGTGCGTTGTACCTGGTGCCTGCTGGCGGCTGTCCCTCTCCTTCTCCTTTTTTCCCGGGCTCGAGGGAGTGCGAACAAGCGGGAAGAAGGAGGACGGAGGCCCGGGGAGTGCGAGTTTTACACGGCGATCTGGCCGTACGCTCGTTTAGTTGGTCCTCGCGCGAATGAGGGTGATGTCACCGTGCCTGTTCGATCCGCTATCGCGAATTTTAATGACGGTGCAAATGTCTCGGCGGACCGGCGCTATATTATCTCGGAGTTTAGGCCGGATGCGGGGCCGCCCACGCCTCACCATTGCCTATATCTCTTTGCATGTGTATTTCTCTGTTTGAGCGTGTGTGTGTCTCTTTCTCTGTCTGTATGCATGACCATCACCACGACTCATTCGCCGGCCTATTCCTTATACGCGGCATCTCGGAATTTCGCTTTGTTTCGCCAAAAACCCCCGAAGAATAGCCGCGAGAAGAAATCCAACGGACGAGGGAGATTTCGCACGGTCCTAGTCGAGTTTTACATACAAAGAAACCTTCTCGACTTTCGGACGGTCTTTAAAAAGCGGAGAATCATTCGCAATAAAAATCGCATTACCCCCCATCAATATCAAGCGGCATATCTTATTGTCGAAAATGTAAGATATAAATTTACTTTAGAAGAGTGATTCTAGATTTTTTTTTAGCAACACTCGAAGGGATAATCCAGAGCGAGATTTTGCCTTTCATTCTCGAACAGCATCCTATCACGCGATTCCAGGCCGCAGCTTCGTAAATTTCAATTTATACACGAGCCTGCGTCGTGCCATACATTTGTTTTCAAACACAAAAAAGGAAAAGTCACGTGAATCCCTCGACAACTTTCCCTTGTCCAAATGAGCCTTGGAATATTCATGGAAGGTAACTAAAAGTACGGTAAAGGGAATGGATTCGAATAATTCGACGAGAATATTGGAATTACTCTGAGCTTATTTGCGTGGAATAACGTCTAATCGGATGGTCGAAAGGTACGTATTAGCAAATGAGTGAACGTAAGTTTCGATCCTGTTTGGTTTAATCAATGGTGCTCGGTGAACACGAGGCCCGTTGCACAACGAGCCACGATTGGCCGTGCTATCACCTTGCTCTCGGCTTCCTACTAGCGCGAGAGAGTGATTCTTCAAGCTGGTAATTGTGGCTATGCCTGCAGCCTGAAACTTTACACGAGACTCAGCGAAAATTTACACGCGATGTAAAGGATGTACGAGCGGCTCTTCCCTCTCGTCTGCTCGCTAATAGAATTATCTGCGGTGTTAAAGAGAAGTACTTCCAACGACGACCATTCCGTCATTAAAAGGAATAGCCGCTTAAATTTCATTAACTCGCCGCGTTATTTACGTCCTTGATTTCCCTCAGTCCAGCCCGAAGGTTAGCGCAAATCGCAGGGATTTATCGTACGAAATAAGACGTTTCTTTCGGGCAGACACGTTCCGGTCCATTGAAACAAATCGTACGCGTCTGACGTACGGCTACGAGTATTGAATTAAGCGGATTGCAGGCACCGAGTAAATCGATAGACCCGTTGGCTCTTGTTCATAACTTGCCCGGACCTTTCGGACCTCGGTGCATGAGTTTAGTGC
This sequence comes from Hedychridium roseum, assembly GCA_963989215.1. NCBI lineage: Eukaryota > Metazoa > Arthropoda > Insecta > Hymenoptera > Chrysididae > Hedychridium > Hedychridium roseum. The sequence goes on along the minus strand of OZ022310.1, from coordinate 7,360,582 downwards.
GCTGTGACGCCGCGACTGCGGTTCTTAGCCGTCGTGAATCTTCATCCGTTGACGGACGTGAAGGGGCGACAGGCCGCGGAGGAGATGCACGAGCGAACTAAGGGAATCAGGAGGAAAGGAGGAAACGAACGGACTCGCGTGAAGCGCGTAGGCTGGCTAACGAGCTCCTCCGGCCAACTTGAGAATGTGTACGACGTTTCTCCGGGCGCATGCTCTCGTTATCCGAGCCACAGGTGGGACAAGGATCGGCATTGCCAACGGAGAAAGAGAGACGGCTCCTACGTTTCTGTGTAAGTGCCACGGGCCCGGCTCACGTGACCGTTAAAGGGTTGACTTAATCACCCCGCAGCATCTCTAGATCGCGGAAAAATCGACTATTAGAGAAAGACAGAGAGAGGGAGAATGCACGATCAGACTCGGTCCGCCCTCACGTCGGTTTACCGCTGTCGATCGGCACGAGTTAAACCGCCCATTAATCGTCTCTATAATTGCTCGATCCTGTCCCGACGGCCCAAGGAGAATGAAAATGTCCCGGACATTCGCTCGTCGTTCGTTCGATCCTCCCCGAAATCATCTTGCTTACAATTAACAAAATTCAAAAGACCCCCCTCTCTCTCCAACAGAAAACTTTACCAAAATCATCGGACTTATTTTTAGAATCTCGCGTAATGTTGAATGTCCTAATCCTGGGCTCTGGCGGTTAAATCATTGTATTTCAAATGACCGTAGCTGCCGTTGAGAGTTTCTCGCGCGACAGATGCGTGAAAGAGCATCGGGGAAGATACTCTGTCGTTGGCCCCGACCGTGTTGTCCCGTGCTCTCACCTCCTCGTTGCTCTTGATAAATTGATTCCAGCTGGAGAAGAGTGTCCCCGGCGTCGCGAGTGCGCGTTTCCAAGCGAGTAACGATGGCGGTCGGTCATTGTCTCAGGTATTATCGAGCCGGGCATCTCGACGCCTCCTCCGCTGCGGGGGCGGATGAGCCACCTTCTTCCCTGCCCTCCGTCCCCCTGCCTCTCGAGGCTGCGTTTATCTAACCCGGCATCTGAATCATTTTGCTCTTTGTTTTCGCGCATCTGCTTCCTCAGCCGCCTTCCTTCCTCCTCGCCGTCATTGACGAGGTCTCGCCACGGAATCGAGGCTCGCACGAAGAAAAGCCACCTTGCGAGAATCACGGCCAGACTCCTCTCTCCCTCCCCCACCCCCGCCCTTTCTCTCTCTCTCACCATTCTCTTATCGCGGAGGACTCGCGAGGAGGATCGCCCGCGACGACGTTCGCATGGCGGAAAATTATAAATAATGACGGGACTGAGCGCGGAGGAAACCTACGCCAACGGATAAGACCGGGAAGAAGAAAGGTCAGAAAGTCTGCGAATGTCGGACCGCTAGGAGGTCTCGACGGTCGATGGAAATATGTAGGAATGCGTTTCATCGAATGCATAAAAATGTCTGCTGCAGCATAGAATTTTCCACGAACGCCGGTGCATGGGTATTCAGTTAACGATCGGTGTCAGAATCTATCGTCAAAGCATAATCGTCATATCCGGTGCTGAGCGAAGACCGTTGGGTCTCTCTCTCTTTATCATTTCCACCTCACTTATTCCGTCTACGTAAAGAAAAATTAGTTCAAGCAAGTATATGTCTTATCGGGACTCAATGAACGTTGTCGATTCGTCGTTCCTCGAAGCGGTTCTCGGTCCTTCGATCCGATTATCCTTTCGTGATCGGCTGATCCGTTCGATTCTGACGAAAGCCTCGTATGACCGGTGTCTACACCCGTAACAATTTCCTTCAAATTATCATACTCTTCATGCTCCCTGCTTCCAGCCATTCTTTTACAACGGCTCCTGTTAAAGAAACGAACCCAGCGACGTCGACACATTTAACTCTTTCCCTTGGCGATAAAACGTTCGTGGAATTACGCGACGCCCGCTAAATTTCCTGGGGTGAATAGCGACAATGGCGAGTTTACGATCGTAGGGCCGTAGTCAAAGAAACATCAGGATGACGATGTAGGCCTACCCGTCGAGTTCTATCCTCCCGTTTGCCTCCCCCTGGCCTTCTAGCTGCTTTAGCGCGGTGATCGGACACCGGGAGTATCCGGCGAGGTATTCGAGACTCTTGTAGCCTGTCTTACGTGGATGGACCACGGGGACCACGACGGTGGGTGAGTGCCAAGGCGAAGCCGGAGGGAAACGCGGCGCATCAAAGACACCGCCAGGAGGATATAGGGTTACCGCTCTCGCCATAGGCCAGGTTATTCCTCCTAATAGCCTGTATTGGGTTAGGACGGTTGTATGTAGTACTCCCCGTCTCTTCGTTATGTCCGTCGTGCGCGTCTTTCTTTATACTTAACCCCCCTACCCCGTCCTAGGACTCCGATTTTTCTCTTATCCGGTGCATGCACTTATCCGAAGGACGAGAGGAACGAAGATTACCCTTACGTAAGTGTACACGTACCGGAGATGATGTCGATCAAGTTCGATGAGGCGTCTTAGCGCCTTTTCTAAGGTCAACACGTAATTCAACAGCAGTGAAACAGTTGGAGCAACGGCGATAATTGAGTGTGAATTAAATGGCGACGATCGTTTCGTCGAGTTAGGCGAGGAAACTTAAGGTGCCAGGGTGAATTAATAGGGCACGTTGGGTTCTAACGTAGCTTGATCGCCGGCAGGTCGGACGATCGCGCATCGCTAACGGCCGAGACAAATGAGAATTCCTGCTAGAACGTGGAGGGTTCGACGGTGGTCCGGCAAAGAGGATCGAAAGGAACCGCGTCCTCAGCGGCCGTGGAGCCTCGGCTTCTCCAGCGTCAGAAGGGATAAATTAAACGAGGCGAGAGGAGGGAATGGGAAGCCACTTGGCTTCTACGGACTGGCACTCCCGTGACTGACCGGCCGGCTATCCTCAAGTGTGCTAGAATGACGGATCCCTCCGTAGGGCCATTTAGCCGACAGATACCGATCTCCGGGCGGCCACGCTGATTCGTCCTATCGGGGAATCTGAGGACGACGCGCTGAGGCCTCAACACGAGGCCCAGAGGACCTGAACCGACGTCCTCAAGACACTCGGAGCTTCTGCATGAACGGAAACGACCCGATCGGGACTTAAAGACTCTCCACGATGATCGCGATCGGCCATTAGAGGGGAACGAGCGATCAGTTTCACGGAATCTCCCGCTATGCCCGCGATGCTATCGCACCTGTCCAATCTGGCTACTAAAAACGAGTTGTATAAATCCCTTAATAGAAGGATAAGTAGCGTACGTTAAAGCCATTCTCCGACGTGATAGCCCATTTCCTCAACAGCCACTTAAGATTCACCTTACTGCTACCCGATCAATCTCCCGTCGCCAAATAAAGTTATCCGCGGGACACTGAATTTCTCCGGCTCCAGCGACGACCTTTTCAACGAGACGAATATACCTGAAATTGTAGATACCTATTGCTAATTCGCCAGGCAGCCCCCCGGAGCGTTAGAATTCAAGATTTCGCTAGACATTGGCTGGATTTCAGCAGACACGAGGAAGTCGGGCAAACCCTAGCTTGTTCGCGTAGATGCTTACACGTTCGGTGGGTAAGTGGCGGGGGTCGGAAGAGGGTAAGGCAGTTTTGTTACCTTACTGGAATCGCGGAGGAGGAAACCCGGCTGGAGAGGAGGTATAGAAGGAGATATTAGCGTGACAAATAGCTCGGTGGGCTTCCGCCACGGATACGAGGGACACGCGGTCTTTTCGCGTCTACGTACACGCCTTTCATGGTGTGCGTGTGGCTCGGATCGTCCGTGTGAGAGTGTCGGAATACGGCGATACGACGGCCCTATGCGCGCGTGTGTTGCTCGTTAGACAGGCACGCAGCACGTAGGGCGAATGTGCTATAACATCACGGCTTCGTGTTGCTATAACCGAGTAACCGGCTGGAGCAAGCAGTATGCTTGTACGTGGCTCATGGCAGCTACTACGCGAATAAGCAGAGCTTAGTCCCCCGTATTAGCATATGAGCGGCTGCCTAATTAACGCTCCAGCCGCCCCCGGTGCGAGCGGCATTAAATAATGTAAACCTGGAATCCCCATTGTCTTACCTAAAGCCGTTCGTAAAACTCCATTTAAGTAGGAGAACGCGCAAGTCAGATTTCGGGGACTCAGGTACCCCGAACTTTGGAAAATTCTCGTTAGAATCTTGGGTAATATCCTTTTCCCTGGCGATTGACGATTTTTGCTGGAGTGACAAAACTGCTTTTCGTTGTTCCCTCGTGAAAGGAGCATTTTGTGTCTTTGCCCGCGGATGAAGGCCCGAGCGAGTGGGGGGGAGATTCGTTTGTGCCTTTGGCGAAATAATAAGCAGGCACGGTTCGCCGTGGATTTTGAAACTTCGTAGGTTTCCGTGGAGACTGGTCCCGCGGCATATTGTCAGGCGATAAAACGAAGCTGGCAGAAGGCGGCGGAATAAATTTATGAATGCTGGAAGCCGAGGCTGGCTGCATTCCACGCTGCCTGTGCCCGACACACTGAATTGTCGCTCTCATTAGCGACTCGATCGTCCCTCCCCTCCCCCCCGTTTCTCCTCTCGCTCTCGCCGCCCCGCTCATCCCCCTTTCGCACTTCTTTCCCCATTTCTTTTTCCCGGGGCTTGCGCTCTTTATTCGCTAGTTTCATCCTCCATTCCCGCTTCCTTCCGAGGCCGGCCGATTGATATGTGTCGCGCGAGTCCTTTCGAGTCCATTTCCAGGCCGCGCTAATCTCCCTCGGCTTTAATGAATTTTAATCGAAAGCCAAGAACCCATTCCGCCGGGCGAGGATTCACTGCAAGGACGACTCGTCGTTCCGTGCCAGGTTAATTGGGCCCTTTCCCCTTCCCCCCTCTACGCTTGATTCTTCTTCCGTTTCTCCTCAGCGTACTCCGACGTGGAGGATCGCGTGGGCCTCGCAGGTGTCAGCCGTAAATGTCGCGCGACGTTTTGACAAGGCACACGCGGCGGATTTTATATCGACAATTACGCCCACGGCCAGATGTATCCTCGGCACGACTCTCCCTGTGTCTCAATAAGAGAATACCAATGGAAAGCGAGAAATTTCGTGGCAACGATCACCAATAACCATCGTGCCGTAAGTCCAAAGTGACTCATTTTTAAATAACTTTTTCGAACTAAACGACACGTGAGATTTCTATTAACCGTGAAGCGAAAAATCGTGATTAAGTCTTGTGAATTTATAAAATTGTTTCCTCATTTACAGGGTCAAGTACCGTTTCGCCAGTGCGTGGAGGTATTTACCTAGGAAAGCCGTGTGCCTGTACGTTTGAGAAATCGTTAGCTTGTCGCCGTATGGTAATGCACGTGCAATACGGTTTCGGGGGGTAGATACGTGTATATTTATATTGGCGCAATATGCGAGCGCTTGGTGCTGGACCGGAGCATCCTGCCGATAAAACTCCCGCTCGATAAGTTCCGAGGCTAATACCGTTACGTATTCGCGGACTCGGCGAATAAATAGCAAGAGCAGCGGGCGCGTATATCGACGCCGGCGGCGGCTTAACGGTGCTTTTAATAAATATCGCCGAGCAAAAAGTCGTTGGGCGTGCGCGAGGCCGAGGTCCGATACGAAAGTTCCGAGCGTGTAATTGATCGGAACAATAAAAGCGCGAATAATTATACGGCGATAAAGACGGGCCCGTTTTGCCGTGCCGGAGTATCGCCGGTTTTGCGACATCGTCCGCGACAAAGCCGATTACGTGTAATTCGATAAATCATCGTCGCGAAGGTCCATCCATCATTCGTCCGCTGAATCGTAATTACTGGCCGGGCTCAAAGAGCCCGCGGTCCGGGACTTCCTTTTGATATCACGGCCGCTGGAAACGGTCGATTCTACCGCGGGACAATTTGCACAAAAGGATAGTCCTCGGCGAAGTAAGGTCTTTCCGTCTTAGAGTCTTAGGGTCCTTACAATGCCCCCGGAGGGATCATTGACTCTCCTCCGAGAGGCAGGATCGCCGCTCGGCCGATTATAACAATGTCTACATATATTTACGTGCCGGATGGAACGGAGCCTCGCGGCTGAAAGGCCAAACTTTTCCTCGCGACCAACAGCGAACACTTAATCGTACTGCGCGTCGACATGCTCGTCTCTCTCCTTGGTCCTCTCCTTCCTGCCGTGGCGCGTTAATGACGCGTGTATTAAAAACGCGGATGACTTAAAATAAACGGTCCTACGAGGCGGTGATTGATGAGGGGACCGCGGTCCTCCTTCTGCCGTCTTCTACGAGGCGCGCGCGCGGCCCCTTTGCCCGTAGGAAGTAGGATTCTACGACGATGGAAGAAGCGCCTCGTGTGCAACCAACGAGCCGTAGCGCGCGGAGGGTCGTTAAAAGACCCGCGGGGAACACCTCAGCGATTTGTGTCGGATTTCCAAAAGTGCCGATGCTCACCAACAGGTACCCCTCATGTCCAAGGAAATTATCGCCGCGCAAAAGCCACGCACAAATTCACCAAACTGCACGGAACAGTAAAAATTATGCACCAATGCGAAAGAAGGGATTACAAAACTTGAGAATTTCAAGCACGTATTGTACGATTATTCGGGTTATTTCTTTGACAATCAGCAGATGGAGTGTATGGACTGATGAAAAGTATAACAGTAAGAAGTGAACAATTGAAACGTGTTTCATACGATTATTCGGGAATTATCGGATTATTATTTTGACGGTGAGTTATTGCGACGAGTTGCCTTTATCGGCAGATCATATCCTGGCATCGATTCCTTTTGCCCGGGAATAGTGGAGAAGAATTTCATTGAGTCGGCGTAACGATAGCTGGTGCTTGGATTTCCGTGGCGTCGTCTGACGCGACTTCCGGCCTCTGGCAAAAGACTCCACGAGATTCGTCAACGTAACGATCTTGGTGACGCGCCTCTTCCTCTCCGCACGAAGACCAAGGGAAATGACGGAAGGGAACCGTCCTCGTTTGTCTGCCGGCGATCGTTAGTAGTCCTCGGCGCCGAATTACGACGGACGCGTCTCAACGAATCGCACCTAATTATTTATAATTAATTGCCCCTCTTGTCGCTGGCGAAGTCGCGGGTCACGGCGGTCAAGTCCGAATCGATTCTTCACAGCGCAGAAACGATCATTTGTACGTCTCCCTGAGGAAATTGTTTTCTTTTCAAAACGTGTCGTATTAATCATCGCGAAAGCTTCTTCGCCCGTGTCCTACGTACCCGGTAAGCCGGCTAATTAGTAATTGCACCCTGTTATTTCTGGGAAGCTTCCATTGGTTGTCTAAACTTCCGGCGATCCTTGATCCATTTATCAAATTGCCGAGCTCTCGAATCTCGGCAAGTGGCGTCTATAGATCGAAGATTCCAGCGGGATCATCAAAAGCTCGCGTCGATTTGTTTAAGGGCTGCGTTAGCGACGATTCGCTTTTCGCGCCGCGGGAACGGCGATGCATCATGAGCAAACGGCTAAAAAGACGGACATCAAAGGGCGCCGACGAGGCCCTCGTTTCTCGTTCGCACTCCTCGTTCAACCCCTCCACCCCCTCTCCCCGCCACGCCAGCGGTTACCCCGCTAGTGCGTACACGAGCTCGGTGGGAAAATATCATAAATCCACTTTGACGGTTCGCGCCTCGACGTTGTTGTGACGCCGGGCGTCGTCCGTTTCCCTCCGTTCTCGCGCGTGGTTTCCCTCATAATAAACGTCACTTATTTATACACTCGTCGGAAAGAGAGGGCCGCGCGATTCCGGCTGAAACGCTCTGTAGCAGCGCCCGGGAGATCGACGGTTACAACGGTGGAAGGATGATACACGGCCATAAATCCCCGTGATAATACATCGCGAACCACCCCCTTCCCCTCTTTACCCCGTTTATCGGTCGCACGTGGAAACCAAACATTAATAGACCTGGTATTCGTTAGCCCTCCTTCTCCTACGACACTTACCCTGCCTTCTCTGGTGACAAGTAATACTAATTATGTTGCTAGCGTCCTGCCACGATTGTCGCCTGTTATCCTCGCGTTTCGCTGCGTAATTTTCTCGTTACAATGCCCCCCCCCCGTTTCGAAAGAAGCTTAAACGAAACTGTTGAAAGCCAAACGAGATTTCCCGGAACCTCGCGATCGTATCCGTAAAAATACGTTCATCTCAATTTCGACAATATTCAAATTCCTGGTCAGCTACGTCGATCGATTCGTTGTTATCCGGCGTTGTTGAAATCTGATTTAAAAAAGAAGGGGAGGAGGCGGGGATGAGCCGACGTGACCGGGTCTCATCTTACATTCGCTGGACGGCAGCGAAGGATTTCGGGGACAAGCTCGGCAATTTCCTAATTAACCTTTTTATCGTGGATTGTCCGGCTCGGACGTCCCGCTGTTTTGCGAGGACTAATTCAATGACCATCAGCAACGGCTCGCCGAGTGGCATCGGGTGCAGAAACGACGAAAGATCGGATCGACAGATCCACAGGCCCCGCTCCCCCTTTTCTCCTTGTCCTGCCCGTGGGCCGACTGGTCCGGGGGAATCGGGAGGACCGGTAATCGACGTGGCCGATGCTCATCGGCGAGACTCGAACGAGAACTTTTTCACCTGGCCCTTATGCCCCGGACGGGAACCCCGCGGGCGTAATTAACATTCAGCACGTTTCGCCGAGTCCGGATGGCTTCTTGCCGTCCCGTGCCGGTCCTCGCCGGGTCCGATTGTCTCGCTTCGTCCAACGACCGAAAAGCGAAAAAGCAACGTCTGATTGAGACGTGATCGTACGATGACGTGAGACGATTGTTGCGCGCCTACTCGTACTTCTCAAATAATAAAGCACGCGTCTGCCGAATTAAGAAATCTCGCCGGGTGAATACAACAACGCACAACAGGGAAAACATAACGATAGAATTTAACGTACCGATATGTAAAACTGGATTATACTTACCGTTAGGAAATGAGGAGACACTTTTTGCGAGGACTTTTCTAATTCTCCTGCGATTCGGCAATGCTCGAAATTGGTCTCGTTAAAATTCCTCCACCCGGGGGGGAATATCTGGATAACACTTGGCTATTTATTTGGCCCCCGCGGGATCGGAGATATTTGCCACGGCGAAAAAGCCGGCACGTTTATTAGTGTGCCGCGCGAAAGATGTTTCTATCGACGCGGCGAGTAGTGCATTAAAAGCATCGATTGACTCGTCATCGGCTGACCGGATTGTTGCCGGTGCACGTTCGGCCCGCCGATCGACGGGCTAAGTTTTTGCCGGGGATTCGACAACTAGCGGAAAGGACGCGAGGAGGAGATGGCGTTTGATCGACGCTTGGGGCCCGATTCCGTTGTTGCTGCGTCGCGGTCGGCCTCTCGTTCGTTTAATTAAATACACTTTTTCGTCCGGTCCCGGGGCCGAATCCGCGGCTCCCCCATGGCGAGATCGCCACGAGAATCCACGGCAAATAAATCAAAGGGACCACGAGTCCCTTGGCGAGGAGATGGAGAAGGGGGAAGGGGAAGGGAGGCCTGCTGCACGAGCGACCGGGGCGTTGTTCCTTAGGGCACGTCGGCTTCCTGGAAGGCAAACACAAGTCGCCGATATAATTAGTGGCGCGCGTGTCCGCGCCGGCGAAGCTCTCGTCGCTCTCGTCGCCGTTCTCTCTGTTACCTCGTCGACCGCCACTGAAAACCGTCCCCCCGAGCCGCGGAAGGCCGTTTCCCGGAAACAAATGGCCGAATATTAACTGCGCCTCCCCGCGCTTCGGATCCACGTAATTCCCCAGAAATGACAAATTCACTCGGCGGCTGATAAGACAAAATAAGCTCCATAGGATCGAAGGAAATTCATGAAACTGGCTAAATTTCACGTGACTTTGCGGTGGTCTCGGTTTATTAATAAACCTCGACTTTTTAGCCCCCCGCGTAAGGTATTGTCGATTAATTAGCGACTCTCCGGAGGACCGTTGAATCGTCCCCACTTGGAAGTGCGGCAAAAAAGGAAGGATGGTCGGCTGAGGACGTTTCCTTGGCCAAGGTAAAAGGAGGAAAATGAGTACGGTCGATGCTCGAATGGCGCGATAGTGCACGCCGGGGGGAATCAGAGGAGGCTCGTAATCCCTCAGACGTCCGAGGGTGTTCCGTGGAAAGACGTTAACGTTCAGGCCGGACGATTAAATAAGTCATATCGCCGTGGCTCTTAACGAAGCGCCACGAGCACATGGCATTCCCGCGCCTGTGTCTGTCTGTCCGTCTGTCTGTCTGTCGTCGTCGTCGGAGACTGCCGGGACCGGGTCCACCGTTTTTCTCCTTCCCCCGGCTTCTTTTCTTCCTTTACCCCGCGAGGGCCGCGGTATTTATAAGCGGCCGAACGAGGACTGTCGCGAGCCCGGTCGATCCTTGCGTTCCTCGCTCGTAACACGCTCTATTTCCGATTTCATAAAGATGAATGAACCACGAGAATAGTCTAAAATAAAAACACATGTACGCCTGGCATATGGAATATTTTCCGGGGGCATCGTTAGGACAGGCCGAAATTTGATTTAGGTCACCGAGAATTGTCATCATTGTTTCCGAAGAATTATGTACTTTTCACTGTTTTATGGGTAGATTCTTTCCTTGGAAATCCTCCTGCGCGTATTTCTTCTTGCCTTTTTTATTTCCTCATCGTCTCCGTTGCGTTTCCTCTCTTGCGTCGTCGGTCCTCTCTCGTCTCGGCTCGTCTCGGCGCTGTAAACTGCAGCCGCTTTGACAGACTGCCGGCTGGCGTGAAAACGCTCGCCAATTAACCCGCGGTGAATTATGCAGGGGCCCTTACCCACTAATTTAGTAGGTGACTTATGTCGTACTTGCCAGCCGACAGGGCCCGCTACGAATTCGAGTGTATCTCCAACTTCTCTTGCCCCCCTCCCCCTTTACGTTTCATTCCCCTCGTCTGGTGCGTCTCTTGTCTTCCTCCTGTGGATCCCTTTGTCCCTGTTGGCCGCTCGACTCTTTGGTAGCCGGACATCCGGCACCGCGTTTGCCAAAATCCCTTTGATGTCTTTGAGGGGCCGACTTGGCGGGAATCCTACGGCGAATGAAATATCGCGCAGTGCAATGTCGTGCCGGCACTTGCCCCGGCTGCACCGGACACGTGGTGCACGGTGCATCGATGCAACTCGTCGGTGCACTCCGACTGGTGAGGTCCGAGGACCGATTCCTCCGTGCCGCGTATCCGGGGACCACCCTCTAACAAATAAAACTCAAACTGACAGTCGATAGCCACGGCGCAGAAAAACGGGAGACCGAAATAAATGAATCTTATGCGATTGAACAGATGCACCTGTACCAACGGCCAGTTTCTTCACCTGCTCTTTCATTGAGAATACATAAATCACATATCATTACACGTGTGCCACTCTTAACAACACTTTCGTTATTTCCTTTCGTTAAGACCGAACAGGTTTGTTTGAGAACACGTGTCACATAGGATCCTCTGGACTAGAAAAGAAAAAAAAACCTCGCTCGAGATGATGTATAGAGTCCTTATTTGTTCGTGTAAATTTCGTGTAGTTTTTACCGGGACTTGGTTGTTTCGTGTCTTTTCGTATCCGCCGGTTTTTACAAGGCTTGCCTCGTTGTATGCTTATGTTATGCAATCTTGTACTCTCTCCCCTTTTTTCCTGCGGTTGGTCAACTTGTCGACCGCCCCATCGATCCCATACCTTTTCCCATGTGTACCTTACTCGACATTGCTCTTGACCACCGCAAAGGAGTCCACTCGTGACGATCGTGTGGTCCTACAGTCCCTACAAAAATCGTCGATTACCAAGGTCCAAGTGACGGGTGGACGCGTTTCAACAAACTTACGTTGGAAATCAGAAAAATAATTATTAATCGCTCGGCGCGCTCAAAGTCGATCCGTTTCGTTTATGTATGATATCGTCGTTGATTTTGAAGCGCAATCCGCTGCTGAATTTCAAGGGTACACGCTCAGAGGGGGGAGGGAAAGCAGTAGGAAAGGCGGATAAACGACTTTTTCAAGTAATCACGAAGGAAGTCGAAGAGTTACAGCTTGTCTTCGGTATTCGGGTCGTATACGATGGTTTATTCAGGAACAATAGATAGCCCGCAGCATCCGGGACCCACGGCGAAGAGGAGCGGTCTCATCAAACATTCGATACCCGCGGCCACAAATCGGAATGGCAGACGTCGTCGATATATTATTATCGTCACGGACGTCCGAGACGTTCCTTACCGATACAGCTGATCTTGGGAAATCAGGGAACGTCTATACGTATAACCCGAGGGGGCGCCTCGAATTTTACCTTTTCTGATCGGACGGATCAGTCCGTGATTGTCAGACGTGAACAGGTAAAAGATCTTTAAAAAATGTTCATCGATCAACGGATCGTGACGGAAAGTTTAAGATACATTAAAGAAATTTAACCGACCGAGAAAGATTACAAAATTATGTTTTTTCAGTGCAGAAATATCGGGCCAGAATTGTCCTATGATTTTTAAGCAAATCTCTCTGGGTAGGTGATTACTGAAACGACTAACAGAGTCAAAGAAACAGTCCCCCCCCCCTCCGATCCTGATGGAATAAAGCGATTTGTGTACGGTCATTAGACGAGGAACTCGAAACTATTGGCCCGTCGTCGTCCTCCTCCGTTTTTCGCAGGCCTTTCTCTTTTTCTTGCCTGTCCTCCGTATCCCCCGCCCCCCATTCTTCCCCCCTGTCTGCCCCTTGGGCTTGTCTAGAGTGCCCTCCGCGTGTGCTACATGGCTGGCAAGGACGATCTATCACTCGTACAAGGAAAGTTTGACGCAACGTCAAAACGCGGCTCCGTTAATTTTTCATGTCGTTTCACCCGGAACTCGCGTAACGCAGCCTTCCCTTACAAGGGTTTCGTTCTGATCCTCGGCGACGACGACGACGTCGACGACGACATTCATCCGACGAAGCGAATGAACCTTCAGCCATTCATTATTCGCTCGACAAAAATTCAAGACAGAAAAATCTGTGCTGCGCGTCATTCAATCGTCCGCACATTCGCGGCTTTACCTATCTCCAGTCAAAAATATCGTACACTTGAGCACGTATTTCTTACGTGTTTTCGAACGATGAAAAATGTTTGTAGAATTCGGCTCGTACGTCACTTTCCTCCGGGCTTCATTGTCCTCCTTTTACCATCTTACTCTTTTGCATTTCTCCGATAATATAGCGTTAATTACCATACCATGACGTTAAAACATTGCCTGCCGCAGCAGTTTGCCAGCTACTTCGCCCGGTGGCCGCTGTGTACGTGTGCACGTACAGAAATTTCTCTTGGCGTGTGTGTATTTTATACAAACGATATCAAGAAGGGACCCCGCCCCGCCCCCACCCCTTCGTATTTACGAGGCGAACTTTGCTTTAAGACTGCCGATGTTTTAACTTTATCGCAACGCGGAGTATGATTTTACGAGGCCCCGGGCTAAATATGCCCCCGTCGTAAAATTAACAGCGTTTCCATAAAGGAATTCGTTGCCCGCGTTAAAACTCGATAAAAACCAATGAAGCATCGCTACGCGCGAAGACTGCTGTGTTCTTAGCGAACTTTATCGTCGACCTTTCACGGGAAGGGATGAGAACCGGGGAGGGGACTTCGGATGTTCGAAGAAGACTCAGGCACCTGCGTGTCAATCTGCAAACGTTACATTCCCAGATAAGGCTATCAAGTCGCTCGACTAACGTGTGTAATGTTGGCTATAAAGATGCCCATATAAATGCACGGCAGATACAGTGCGCGTTAAAAGTGTTTTACGTCAATTGCTCAGCGCAAGATGCGCAAGAGCGACATAACAAAGATATTAACAAGAAAAAGACGTATCATAAACCGACATAAATTCCTCTTTGACATCGAAACACTTGACTCTATCGCAAGGATTTTCACGCAATGGTACCCACCCGACTGACCCGTTCTCCCGGGGCAATACGGATGACGTCTTTGAGGAACCTTAAGACTCCGAGGAGTCGGAGTAATCTTCGCTGCGGATATTTATCTAGCAGATAAGACCGACACGAAAGGATACCGGAGGCTCGCCACGATGTGTTCCTTTCGCGCGGAGTTGCAAACCCTCGTTCGATGTTGCAAGCCGTTCGATGCCGCAACCTTACGAATAATTATGCCGTGCCTACGAGTGTAACGCGCGGTCCCAGCTACGAAGATTCCCGCGAATACCTTTTACCGAGCTGCTCGGCTCGATCGATCGACTATCCCGCTGATAAATGCATAACGCCGATCACCGACGGAAATCGCCTCGATTCCCCCTAAGACGGCAGTGTTATGGAACGCAACACGCGATATTTCCCTTTATCGACGTGCATAATGGGATCGTGAAACCGCGCGGGGAAAGTCAAGCGCCGTTAAAGCTCCGCGTAAGCTAAACTCGTTGGAGAAAATCAACGGGGGGGCTGGGGGGCACGATGGAATAGCGGGATCGCAATCGAACATTCGGATTTACGCAACTGCTGAGAATATCTGCATCCGTGAGTAACCGCAGAACTCGTTGAACAGCGGGGATTAGTGTAATATTTATTCCGTTGCTCGTCGTTTCATTTACACTTGTTGAGACATGAATTTTAAGTGTGCAAACTTCTTACTCGTGAGTCGGCTTATGTCGTTACAGTCAAATGGTTGACGATAGTCAGCTATCTAAAGTTTCCTCGGCGATGACTTTAATTGTTTGTTACAAGTAGCCGCGGCTTGTAAGTGGCCAATTATCGTCTTTCTAGGGTAATATCGGTAAAACCGCAGGCATGACGGCGGACACAGTAAACGTCGACTCCCACGTTAGCTGTGCCGCGCACAATCGTTTTACAACTGCGCCACTAGATCGGTAATGAGGGTTCGGCTCTGTTTGTCCCGAGTATCGAGCGTACTGGCAATAATGTTGCCTTTAGCCGCTCGTTCCGCCTCTATTTTTGCACCGCGATATCTTAATGGTCGCGTAAAACTTACTGTGCAGTTTAGGCGGAATCCAGTTTTCGAACCGTCCGGCATATCCACCATTTCGCAGGCTACGTTATCGAGTCCGTTGTCGGTGTGCTTGACAAGATAAGGAAACGTATTACTTCCGCCATTCTAACGAACGTTCCATGTTCGTCAAAATTAAATACCTCAAGTCAACATTTGTCAGTCGAGAACCATTAGTTTCCATTCCGTTTTAAGGAGAATTTTATTGGACGCGTTAATACGAGAAAACATCCTCGCGTAAGAATGTTAAAATGTTAATTAAAATGTTACCCGCATGAGACGTTTGAAATGGCACGCTCGAGATACTGTCCCTTAAATCTTGCCATGATAAATATCCCGGCCATTAGAATCGAAAAATATTTGCGAAAAAAGGCGTATAAATAAGCGGGCCCTTCGAACGCGTGCAATACATGCTCGGCAGGGGGGAGGGGGGGAGTCAAGGGGGATACGGAAGAATAGGACGAAAGGGGGAGAGAGAAAGAGAGACGAGACGGTCGGTCGCCCACATAACTCTCGTGATCCTAGCGGAGAGAGTAAGAGTCTGGAGAGCAACCCTTTGAAGGTTTATGCCGATTCAGGAACGAGTTGATTCATGAAGACGGGATGGACCTCCTTGGGATCCGCGGCTCGGTGCCGGCCAAGGCCGTGGCGGGTGGTCCCGCGGGTTGATTTCTTGTTTCCTCCGGTGCAACCGATCGGGACAGTCCGCTCTGCGTTCCCTTCCCTCGGTCGCCGGCTGCAACAGAGAGAGACGGAGGAATGGCGCACGGGGGCCCAAGAGCAGGCCGGACAAAGAGAGCGGAAAAGGGGGGGACCGGAGAACGACCGAATCGAACGTAGCCAGAAGAGGGAGGAAGATAGTGGAAATCGGCGGGAACTGGACCGAGAGAGAGAAACACGAGACCCACGTTCCCCTGCTGTCCGCATAGCTATAGCGATTGTCGATTTAAATGTTTACTAATAACCAGGCTTGTCCCGCAACCACCCAGAAGTCGGTCGCTTTGCATTTTTATAAGTACATCCCGGCCCTCGGACGGAAGGCGCTCGGGGGGGGGGGGGGGAGAGGGGCCCTTCCGAGAAGGAGAATGTTTCATATTCATCTGCCTCGTCCTCCAGGAGATCCGCTGCGTTAAACCAACGTCCCGTGAGTATTGTCTACTCGCTCGGCTCGGCCAGTCGCGATTAGGCGCCAGCTTTCGACCGTATAACGATCACTGCCCTACGCTATTCAGTTTCAGCAGAAAACAATCCCCACGAAGGAAAACATTTCTGCGATCAATAAAGAATTAGCCAAGCTCGGAAAAAAATGGCTTTGTAAAGGTATTCTTCAGCGGCTAATTGAACTCTTGAACGTAATTAAAAGGATACGTTAAGGAAAATGGAGAACAATGCAGGAAGGTCAAGACTGATGGGAGGGGGGGCAATGACGAAGGCACTTATTTTTCATAATGATTCGTTTATTGCGAAAGGACACAGTCTGCCTGCCGTGTGCCAATGTGGCATCGGCCGGCTCGCGTGGAATTTTTGACACGAATGACTAAAAGGTGATGGCGATCGTTCACACTCGACATGACATGATATGTTGACGGCCGTTGCGTCCTACCGAGCCTCCATCGCTTTCGTTCGTCTTTTCTCCTTCTCTCCCGTTTCTCCCATCTCCTTCTCTCTCTCTCTCTTTCATTGCGGTCGAAAGCGAAAGTTCCAACGAGACGGTGGAACACAACGGACACTGCGCGACGGATTGCCAGCAAACCCGAAGAATTTTAATCGGCAGGAAACGTTTCGTCACCTTTTTTCCGCATCACCATGTCCACATCTCGACACACTCATCTAACGTACGCAACAATTTTTTTTTACAACGAGCTAGCTCCGGGTGGCATTCAAATGTCGAAGCTTCCGTCTGAAAGATAAACGAAATCGAATCGACGCGTACCTGCGACGGGCAAATGGGTATTCATTCTGTCCACTTTGCTGCCAATCCGTCGCGATGATTAACGATGTCCATACCTCGTCATGATCGACCGGGTCTCGACGTGAACTGATAATATTATAAACATTGCAATAACAATAATAATCATAATAATCGTCGTCCTCGTCGTCATCATTAATATGAATTATGATTCTTCAGATACAATAATAATAATAATATCGTGCCTACTCTACATACAATACATACACTGGCCGGACGCTCTACTGGGGCCCTCGCTACTATTTACAAACGCATAAATAATAATCAATTATTATCGTATTTTTATATCTGTATTTATATATATAGTACCGTATGTGTAGGTATTAACCGTCGGAATCGACGCTAGAACAGTTTTACCGTGATAGCTGCTGCCGCTACGGATAAGTCGTTGTGCCAGCGATCTCTCGCGCGTCTCCGTAAAGTCCAAAGGGCAATTAGAGGGGGACGGGGGTGGGGGGTACGGAGGGGGCTTCGTTACATCACAAAAGAATCATCGAACGGACGAATGAAGAGTCCATGAAACTCCTGACACCGCAAACGGTTCATTCGTAACTCTTGCACCGGCCAAACGCAAAACACTTCGCTGCATGTCGAAAAAAATACCAAGAATCGCGTAACGCTTCTTATTCCGCGTATTCCACGTTCATTCATGTTTACGAATGAAAGAGTTGGCGGGCCGGGGGAGGGGTGAAGCATGAAAGAACCGATGGTACGTTTGGAAGGGGTGGTGGGGGGTTGGGCCGCGGAGAAGAATCGAAGGCATGAATATTCCCTATCGTCTCTCGTCTAAACTGTACACTAATTACAGGACCGTAGTGTCTGTGTATTATTGTCAGCCACAGCGCACGAGGCCGAGAGTCCGTCGAGTCTCGTCCGCGAGCGTACGGAATCACACCCTGCCGGGCGACTTGAGTTCCTGACTGGCCGCGAGGCCGGCGCCCGGATGGGGCGAGTGCTCGGACCCGTTGGAGGAAGCCGTCGAGGAGGAGGAAGGTGATAGCCCGGAATTAGCGGTAGTCAGAAGAACTGCCGGTCCTCCGACTGCGGTCGTCCCACCGCCGTTGCCGTTCATGGAGAATGGTTTGCCGGACGTGGAGACGGAGGATGATGAGGACGTGAGGACACTGGGGGCCGTGGATTGCGGCATCACGCCGCTCAGGCCACCGAGGGTTCTCGAGTAGGTCTCCAGAAGGGACATATCCCCGGACCCGAGGTGCGAGGCTCCGTAGAAGTTCCGGTAAAAGTCCGGATGGGGCCTGACGAACTGCGTGCCGGGGTGCATGGCGGGGTGGAGCGGGTGATGGGCCGACAGTCGATTCGCCAGTGGACTTACTAACTTCCCTCCACCGCCCCCACCACCGCCACCACCACCCCCGCTGCCCGTCGTGCCGCTGTAGGGCGAGGATAAGCCACTGAGCGCTGGGTTAGGACTCGGCTGGTCTCCGTCCTTGCTGGCCATGTCCGCCAACGACCAGATTCGCGGTTTCGTCGTCACTACGGCGCTGCCCGTTGACGAGGCGCTCGTACTTGCGGGCAAACCGTGCTGGCCGCTCGGCGAGGTGCTCTCCGGTGAAGAATGACGCATCAGCCGACCGTGGCTCGGCGCCAGGTATGCCGGATGCTGCGACAGTTGAAGCGGATGCCTTGGCTCGCGCTGGTCGTACAAACACTCAGGACTGTCCGGTCCACTGTCCGCCCGGGACTCGCTCCATTCGCTCTCCGCACGACCCTGCCCGCCCGTTGCACCCCCGCTGCTGCCGTGGTGAAGGTCTAACCGATGGGCCGGTCGTTCGTCGTCTTCGCTCGAACCGGTACCGGAATCTTTCAAATCTGCGCACATCAAACCAATCCTCTTATTGCATAAACGTTCTACGTAACATACCTTCCAATGTTCTGAATTATTCATGAAAAATTTAAGAAAGCTAATAGCACGCGGGACTATTAAGATTCTTTTTGATTAGAAAAAAAGATGCAATTTATGTATAAAAATTAAGTGAAGTCAGCTGATTTAAAACTGCTAGATCCCTCCCTATTTTGTCTACTTTGGATTCATGAAAAAATATACTCACCAAGCCTATCCTTGTCATCTACGCTCTTTCTCCCGCTGTCGTCATCTTCGTTATTATTATCTTCGTCCTCGACTCTGTTCCTCGGTTCCCAGGTCATCTTGTTCTCCTTCTTCAATCGTCTCCGCGCATTCGCGAACCACGTCGAGACTTGCGTGAGGGTCATCTTCGTGATAATGGCCAGCATGATCTTCTCGCTTTTTGTGGGATATGGATTTTTCTTGTGGTCGTTGAGCCAGGCTTTTAGCGTGCTCGTCGTTTCTCGGGTCGCGTTTTTCCGCCTGGCACCATTCAGATCCATGCCATAACTGAAACAAGAAATGACAAAACCTATGATTACAGAACGGAATTAAAATCAATCTTACGTATATGTCTTTAAATATAAATAGAACATGACTCGCTCCGTTTTTCGAATGATATTCTCGGTGTAATATTGATATTTAATTTATCGATGACCCGATATCCCGTGCCGCTCACGTATTTTGCTATTGTTGCTCATCGCTTATTTCAGCGATCACTTGTTACGAGGCGACGTTCGATTAATTTCTCCCGGTTTATCCTGGATTCTCATCAGAGCGAATGATGCACGTGATCCGGATACGAGAGGTGCGTTAGTCGCGGTGTGTCATGCTAACGGCGAAATAAGGGAGACAGGGTGGGAGGAGAAAAAGAAGAACGCCCGGGCGAAACTCCGGGGTACCTCATGTCGGGAAACTTATCCAATCGCGAGACTCGTTACGCCCTCGAGTCGGTATAAAAGTCCGAAACCTGCTCGGTTAGGAGCGATATAAGCGGCTAGGTACTACTTTCATCCGGAGAGAGCAGATCTCTATCTAACGGTTTAAGCTTCTTCCTTCAATCGCGGAGAAGGAGGAAAGAGGAGGGCTCGGAGGACAGAAGGGAGGTAAGAGAGGACCGTGGGGGGTGGGAGGAGGGAAAGAAGAGTGTCTGTATCCACCCTCTGCCCGTTCAACTCAGCCAGTCGGACCGAAGCGACCGACCCCCTGGGATCCCATTACTAAAAGACTAACCCTTATCAAAGATTAAACTTCGGTATAACTGCTGAATCGACGGGATCGAAATTAAATTTCCCACCGCCCGGCCACTAAGCGAGACTTCCAGGTACTCTGCTTCTGCCTTTTTTCCTATATTTATCTGACGTTTACGACTTGCCCGTCCTTAGTTGTGCACTTGTTTCGTTTACCCCATGTTTCAACGTCCGTCGGACGAGGGTGATTTAATTTACCTGCGGAACAAGCCATCTCCCGCTTCTAAATCGGGCATACGTCCTCCAGGAACTTTGCCTGATTGAAACTCTTCCGGTGAGATCTACGGTGAAACTGTAATAACAGCGCCGGTAGAGTTGTGGGAAGGTGACGAAATGGAAGATCGTCGTTGTGTCGTACGAGCGTCGACGGTTCCGTCACGGCGCGTCGGCATTATTGAGCTTTATTTCGCGCCCTCGTCCGACGTAGGGGAGGGTAAGGGGAGCGGGGTGTAGAGACGAGCGTGGACGGGCGACTGACAGCGCCGGTGTTGCTCTCGGGGTTGGTCGGAGCGCAGGATACGACGACGTCGCCGGCAGGAGATGGGAAATTAATAAAACTGTCACTTATCTACCCTTCCCCGTGGCGCAGGCCTAGGCGCGCGGTTTATCCCTCCCCCGGCAACCCTCCGTTCGCCCCCGTGTCTGCTCGGCAGGCACCATGCGGGATTCACAGTGGCTGAACCGTCGCGCTAAACATTTCAATTTAGCATCAAGCCGGCCACCGTGCACATATCCATCTTCCTTTCTTTCCTTCCGATCATCTATCCTATCTATCCCGCCTTGGAGGCTGCAGGCGCGGGGAATACGCGGCGTACGTGTGCGGAGCACCGTGGAGGTAGAAAAAAAGAGGACCCGTCGCGAGCCCCGTGGACCGGGCGACAGAGCGGAGAGGAAGACGGGGAAATCGTGGCGGATAGAAACAGGCGAGCCAGCGGCAAAGGCCAGGGGGAAACGCGAGGGAGAAAGAAAGAAAGAAAGCCAGAGAGCCGGAGAGAGCATGGCTTAACCCCGGCTCTCTCTGTTTGCGAGGAGCAAATGGCGTTCTGCAGTTATTTTAAAATTCAGACGGTGCCGGGAGGAGTGGATCGGATCGGATTAAAAAATCAGAGTGGAAGCTTGTTTCTCATGATAACAGCCAGCCGCTCCCGAGAGCGGGAACTGCTGCTTTCTCCCGATCCTGCACTCTTCCCCCCTCACCCCACCTTCCCTTCTCTGCCCTTTTTCCATCCGTCTCCCTTTCACCCGATCTTCCATCTACCTGGCCGTCCCCCGCACTGCGCATACCCGTCCCTCTTCCCGAATTCCCCTTTCGTTCGTTCCTCGCTTTGTCTATCCGTACTGTCGTTCCTGGACGATTCTCCCAATCTATCTGCCGTCCGAACTCCGGCGCTTACCTCTCAACCGTATTTCGCCATTGCCGACGCTTCAAATGCGACAGTATATACGCTTACGGTTGACGGTGCAATACACACACACACACACACAGAAGCGTGCGTAGCACATCAATGCGCTTTGCTTACGAAGCAGAGACTTATCTTTCCATTCGTTTGTATTTGTAGCTATTCAGGAAAAATGTCGAATATTCAGCGCGCGAAGGTACGTTCACTACGATAGGAGGTTCATTGGAATCATTGTCAATAAATATCGGTACGTCTAATTCCTTTAAAAACATTTCCAATATTCGTGTTAATGAAATGCAATCGCGACTGCAGTTAGCTCGTCTAACAGCCGAGACTCGGTACACTGAGATTTTGTTGTAGCAAAGAATATCGACGGCTTTTTTTCCGCTATCCACACACAGGTGTGTGTACTTTGTTCAATGTAAATCTACGCGTGCACATACGCCGAGCAATTGCTATTCTCCCATGCGCAAGCTGATGGCATCAACTGCTCGTTTCCATGGCGATTGCTAATCGGGCCGTGCTTCGAATTCCATCGTGCTCCTCCGCGCTCGATTCTACCGGTTCCCCCTTCCACCTTGCCCCCCCCTGTCTGTCCAGGTTTCTCTCTGCCTCATAACCGCGCGGATTTGCCGAGCGTGGATGCCGGTCCGTTGCGTCGGGAACTGTGTTCGTCCCCGTTGGCCGTGCTTTCGTTCGCCGGGGGACATTCATACTCTCTGCGATCGGGTCCTCTGAATTTTACAGCAAGGACTGCGGACGCGAATGTTTGCCGAAGATTCGACTCGCCGTCGGATCCTGCTTCTATCGCTAAAACGAGCACTCGACCTGTCGTCCCAACAGGTGACGACTGTCTCGGCAAACTTCCCAAGGATACACGCTGGCATTCCTAGTTATCGCCTTTTCCAGGTCGCCACTCAACGAATTCAAAACAGAGCAGTTACAAGACGGAAACGAGTAAGGAGACATGGCCAATTACAGCGTTTCTAATTGGACACTTATAAGACCGAGTACAGTAAAGTCATGCTGAGGTGTGAAAATTAATTACTCTCCTCAGACCTATGTGCACGGTATCTTGCGTCAAGTTAACTAATAAGTTAAGTGGAACGTTGGCAATGAGGTGAAAATTCCCGGACTTCCTCGAGGTGATCGGTTCTGTAGTTCTCGAATAAACGTCATCGCGGAACGGCCATTTTTCCTGATACGTGCGCGACTCGTCAACCGGTCGGTGCGAAACCGTCTATCAAGGTGTAACTTGCCGCGAAGGGGGAGATAGAGAGGGGAAGAGAGCGAGCGGGGGCAGTACAGAGGCAGGTGTGCAGCGTGCGACTCCGCCCCTCGTTACCACTCGTGGCCAGAGGTGATATCTAACCTTTCCCTCTCTTTTCCCCCCTCGGTCAGGGAGCGAGAGAGAGGACGACCCTCCTTTGCAAGGTAGGGTCGTGCGCGCTTTACGTTTTATCAGCACGAAACGTGTAGCCATTTCGGTAAAACCCCCTCGTCGCCATCTTCTCGCGCGTGTGTGCACGCGCTCGGCCAAGGGAACGTGTGTCCTTACGTATTTGGACGATCCTCTCTCTCGCTGGTTGGAGTTGGTTCGGTTCATTTCCAACCAGCCGTGAAGACAGGGTAGTCTCGACTCAAAATGAAGCTTTCAGCCCGGACTTGATCGCTTCGTTCGTCCTCCAATTGCGGCATTAAAATCATTGCTAACGCAATCACCGCGGGCGTACTGTGCCTTTTCCATCCAGAAGGCGTTAATGAATGGAAGAAAAATGGAAGGAAATATTCATGAGACACGGTCCGGTAAATAAGTAAAGTTCAAGGGAACACGGTGCATATTCTCAGATCCTTGCAACCAACTGACGATTTTTATTCCAGGAATGTTGTATTTCTCGCGAGCCAGGCACGTACGTTCAAATGGTTTTCCCGTCCTCGCCGTGCCGGTGCCCGGTAAAAAGGCAAACTTTGGCAGTTTTACGAGAAAGTTTGCTGGGCCACGCGGTCTGCGGTCCCCTTCCGCGGCTGCCGTTAGGCGTAAACTTTGTGATGAGCTCGTGAATCAGTTACGATGCCACATTAGAGGAGATAAACGTGGGACGGGGGGGGGGCAAGATGGAAGGTCAGCTAATTCGACGACAATTCAGCACGGCGTCGGTCGAATAAATATTTGCCTTGACCGGGAGGAAAGCACAGAGACGAGGAACAGGGGAGAAAGTACGGTACGAGGGGAGGGGAGCGAGACGTGAAATTAGAAACAAAGACAGAGAGTTGTCTGATTATGTGTGTCGAGTTACGAGCGTTTATATCGTCCTGTTTACACGGCCAAGCGATCTCGTGTGTAGCCGATGTCGTCACGTTTAAGCTCTTAGAAGCGTTTAGGCGCTTTCCTGAGGCTCACAGTCCCCCGGCAAGGAGGAAGTTTTGTCGGTGCACTGACGGCTACGTGGAACGGCGCTTTGCGATCGCTGACAGCCAGTTGTTCCACTCCCGACGCCAACTTTATCTACCAGTTGGTTACACCGTGACAGATCGATCGTAAACTTCGTCGGCCGTATAAGAACCTCAATGTACGCCGTGCATGTCTATCTATCCGCGTGTATATCTACCGCAAGATCACCGTGCGCGCGTATATGCCCGCGTTTAGCTGTTGCCCGATTATACAAGCTCCCTCGAGGGGCTCAGAATGTAACCGAGTTTATGCCAAGTGATACGCGCACGATCCGCTGGATACTTTGTTGGAGTTTTGTCATACGATCTTCCGCGCTGTTTAAACCGGGTATTAAAATACACACGGACCTCGGGCTGATTAAAGCCGATCCGAATTGAATTACCCCTAAGCGAGATTACATCGATTTTATCGTCCGCTTAGACTCGCCCGCGAAACACGAGAGGAATAAGTGGCAACGTCATTTGGATATGACCATTTCGACGGGTCTAACGTTACCGTTACATTGTAAAAGATCCAATTCTTCGCCGGCCGAATTCCCCGAGCGACGGCCACGGATTCACGATGGAATTTCAAGCTGCGATCTTTCTCGGCAGCCACGGATACCTGACGTCCGCTCCTGCGCCGGACTTTCACGGGACCATTACGAATGCCCGATTCGCGAATGAATACGTAACGCGGGAATGTCAGTCTGATTTTGGAATTCCAAATCGAACACGCTGAAACGTCCGCCGCGTAAAAACGTCCGTCCTGCCGGGAGAAATCACCGTCAGGGCGGAGGGTGCGGCCGAGTCATTAAATCCTGGCACCCGGCACGGCCGGCAGGACTAATCTATGTCCATTAAGGCTAATGGGAAA
The DNA here is from genome assembly GCA_963989215.1 of Hedychridium roseum. Classification (NCBI taxonomy): domain Eukaryota; kingdom Metazoa; phylum Arthropoda; class Insecta; order Hymenoptera; family Chrysididae; genus Hedychridium; species Hedychridium roseum. The sequence goes on along the minus strand of OZ022310.1, from coordinate 7,335,832 downwards.
AGCGCGAGTAGTTGGTAACGGCGGCGCATGCCTGTCGTGCGGTTCGACGAACCGCTGTCATCTGCATGTCGAAGGAGAAAGAGAGAGACGGGGGGAGGGGGGCGGGGGCTTGGCCAGGTCGATCCGGCCCCTGCCACGAAAAACGCGTGTCACTGACTTTTGCCCGGATGTACACATGCATACACGGCCACGTGTGTGTATAGGAATAGCGTTAGAACCGTGGCAACCCTTGGCGAGAGGCAAAAAGCACCCCCCACCCGTCCTCATGGAAAACCGGGTCATTAAACGACCGTACATCATCCGCTGGAGACGTGTGTTCCACGGCTGATCCGCTGAGGGTGCATCGATGGGACCCAGGTCGTCTCATTAGGAAACCCAAGCCAGAAGCCTGACGAAGGAAATCCTCGTCCTCATGAAATCTCCGTTAAACGCGTCTCGTGAGAAAGTCAAGCTCAGAAAATACCATTCCAGAGAAGGAAGGAATGGAGCGATAGGACAGAATAGGAAAATAAAATGAGTCTAGCGGTGATATTAGGATTAGAAAAGTCGACGAACGGAAACTGAAGATTTGGAACGCAAACTTGTTGGTTTTTCTGCTGTCTAACCGGTCAACAGGAAAGAACGACTACAAGCATACATATATTACATGACTCTGTAAACAAGTGTATACATTATTATCGTGTCGTTCAGTTCGACGCGAGTCCATCGCGATATTGCCGTTATGTAATTCGCGAGGAAACCGGGCTTCGCCTCGACGCGTTCTTACAAGAAGAATTCCACTTGTCCGGAGAGTCTATGCATGGCAAGTGGAATGCATTAGCGACCATGCGGGTTATCAGCGGCATGTAATCTGACACACCAAGACACACGTATAGAAAATTATTTTTCATTCTCCTTTCCGTCTTGCTACAATTCCCCTTGGCGCCCTGCTAACAAATCGTTCCTGCCGTTAATGAAATGCAAATCTCCACAGGCTACTTGACATAATGAACTTTTTTCCAATAGATCTTGTTTAGATATTTATAACAGAAGCTTAGCGCCTTCGCGATACGTCCAACCTACTTGACACTTATATCGCTACTAACGTCGAGAGCAGCGCAAAAAGAATGGCACAAAAAAGTGAACCAAGGATTATTATTATTATATATATCCAGTCGAAGTTTCTAAGGTGTTGGACGAACGTCTCGATTGGCAGGAGTAAAATCTCTATTGCTCTGCTCTAATTTCCATTCCGGTTCGTCCTCGCTGCCGTTCTTATCATCCTCTGGAGAAATACGAGCGCCCGTGGCAATTTGCGAAAGGGGCATTAATATTCGTGGGCCGTCGTGGACGTCCTTAAACGCGGCGAATGATTCGTTGGAGACTCGAAGCGCGTGCCGGCAGAGTCGGTGTCGTTGTACGGACACACTTTAGCGAGTACGTGTCGTCGCCGTCGGCGATGATGCCGGACACGGGAGAGAGAGTCGTGGTCTGGCCGGTCGGCAAGAACGTCGGGTACCCCGGGGGACGGACGGTGTTCCTCTCTCGCTCATTGTCTACCCTATATGTCCCCGGAAGCAGGGCCAATCCGCCGGAAAGACGGGACCGTTAACCCGCGCGATCTCGACCTCGCGCCCGTGCATGCCAACGCTGCATTATTGGCTTTTTGTATGCTTATGTCAGTCGCGCGGCGCACGAGCTCCCGCATAATTCCCTCGGACCCCGCAGCACCGGATCTTCACACCTTCGAGACCCGATTTCGTACGTAACCACCGTCCTGACCCCTCCAACCCCTCGCTGGACACGTTCACCTTCCTCATTCCCAGATACATTTGTTTCCCGTGGGCCTTAATTATGCGACATTCGTATGCGTATACCCCGGGAAAGACCCTTCAACCGTTCCACCCTGGCTAATTGGAATCCAGCAGGAACTCGCTAACGCGCGCTCCAGCTGTATTTATTGCGATAGTCGCTTGCTTGGCTACTCGCACGAAATCTCGAAGAAATAACGCGCCATTGTGACAATCTTCATATATCACGGCCGAAGGGTGTAATGTCTTTGGATAAATCTAGCGAATAGTGATTTTGCAGACGTTACTTTTCAGTGAAGCAACCGGCAACTGCAAACACCTTTTGCATACCGTCCAGTCATTTTCATAATGGACCTCTGAGATTTTTACTGATATTTATATGCGCGATCCATTAACGATTGGATCTGAAATGACGATACGCTCCGTCCACTGAGTGATATTTATCAGCTGGCGCAGAGAAAGATGCTTAATAATTTATGAAGCTTGATCGAGCAAGGAATCGTAGCAAAGTGCATTCCTGGGTACCCGTAGGCAACCCTGGAATTATTCGAACGTAACTACAGGATATCTTCATGACGAATATATGTAGAAAATGTTATGCATCGACGGCACGTTTGAAAAGTAAGCTTATCAGTAGAGCATATAGGAGCGATCGAAGAAATCTTTCCCCGGCTGGTTAGTCAGCGCATCGGGCTTTAACACGAGACGGAGGAATAATGGTTCTCGCTATGGCTCGTGCCATTGAACGCATCTGCTATTGCGAACGTCTGCGTTAGTTGTGACGGTGCAGGTGCGCTCGCGTCTTCATCCTGACGTGGCTTATCGGTTTTGCTTGTCGGCCGTGGAGTCCCGCGGTTCCGGTGTTGGACCGGCGGTAGGTCCCCGTAAAGGAAGACCCGGTGTGCTAAGCGACTAGACCGAATGGATGCTAAGCAAGCTGTAGTACCCGATCGCTTCCTTGCATACGAAAGAGCCTCCGGCGGAAGTGCGTCACGCGGCACGGTATATAGATTCGCCGAGGTGACTCCCGTTGTCAACCCGCGTAGCTTGCCCTTACCCGGTGGCTCCCCACCCCGCGTCATGCCGGATACGTGACTGCGAGCTCCACGGCCGTCATACACGTTTTCCCTGGCAATGAATAGAATTACAGACAGATGTCGGCGAAAGAAGAGAACGGCCCGGAGTAGCGTCGGTCAAAACATTCATTCGTTCGCACGGCTGCCACGGCTCTGGGGGAATTTATTTCCACGAGATACACTCCTTCGCCGCTCGCGCGCCAGTGCACGGCTTCTTCCTTCGAGAGATAATAACAAGGTCTTGTTAGCGGTTAAAGAGATTAGCATTTGCAAGCGAGAACGGCGAGGTTTTACATAATTCTTGCCCGATCATCCGACAAACAATACCCAACCTGACTAAGAAAGTGTATTATCGAGGCACAATTTGTTACTTAATCGTATCTTGTTCTCCTTTACTGCAGCGACGAGAATGCTTAAAAAATGAGAAGAGGTCAAAATACTGAGAAAAAAAACGAGGTCTTTGGACTAGCATAACCCGTGAATATTTTATGGACTAGAACGTGGATCGGTTTGGAGCAAGTAATTCCGGAAGCTTGAACACGACTAATTATGACTACTAAATAGGTCTACTTTCCAGTAGCCCCTCGGCCTCCTCGTCCTTATTACTAATATTTATTTATCAGTACTACGACTTGGTCTACCGCAACACTTGAATAATTCAAATTGATTTTATCGTCGTTAGCTCTGTAGCGCTGAAAAATGTTCTCATGTTTCGAAATACTGCAATCATTTAAATGGCATATAATAACGCACACTCGGACGAGCACTTCTACGGTAATATTATGTAACTCTACCGCAGACAATGACATTTGAACGGCTACTTTGAGTGCCGTAATGTCGGACTTTGCGAGAAAAGCCATGAGCGATTGAACGATCGTTTTTTCGCCTGGGTAAGCGGGACGGGCGAGAAAACGGCGCGGGCTTTTAAGGAAATTTAATTAATGAATCTCCATGGCGATCGACGAACGTGTTTGTTGTTTCTGCGGAGAGATCGCGGAAGTTCGTTTGAGCTCGGCTAATTATCAGCGTAATCGCATGACCCAACATCGTGTCACTTTCTCCGGCACCGTTTATCTTCCGCTGCGGGGCTCAAGCGCACGGAGTATCTGCGTACGTCGCTGCGGAGATATTCGGCTATTATCAACGAGCCGAGACCTTTCACCGGTCGCGGTTATGACACGCGCTGTACAAGCGAGGATCAACCGCGAGAGAGTTAACGCGCGAAGAAAAACGCCGGGGGCGACAGACGCGGGTCAGTAAAGCGCTAATTTATTGGAATGTTTATGTGTCACTCTTGTCGCCTTCGCGCGGCTTATCGGCCCGCCGTTCATCGTGGATGAGATTCACGTAAAGCAAACCGGGCCCCGTACTTTCCAGCCGATCGAGCGGCGCAATTCGTCACGATCCAACTCGGAATATCGGCCGTTTCCCCATCGTACCCACGGAACTGATAAAATTCGAAGACAAGCGCATACCTGATTTATTATAACGCAGATCGTGAGCGGATTTATCGTACGGCAGATAAAGAGAAACACGTATCGAAAGGTAAGAGCATAACGGAGGACTCGATGGAAGATACCAGCTTGGCTTTGGTCGCGCGTAGAAAATTGTATTAAAGGTCGTCGGAGACTCACCCATTAAAGGGATAAGTGGCGAAAGCAGCATCGTAAGGGTGATACACCGATGGATAAGGCCATGCTGCTGCTGCACCAGCGCCGAGGTTTTCTTTCAGATCCAGGCCAGCCTGTAACGATAAAATCGCATATTCTTAACGACTCGTCACCATATGTCCTAAAAAAATACACACTCCGACACGATAAGAACATGGTAGATAATATCTATAAATCAGAAAGGACTATATATCACATTTGTTATTCAATTACTGCCGACTGTAGCAGTGACTGACGCCTAGAAACTCTGATTTCTACGTTTATAGAGAGGATTATTAATTGTCCTACTTTGTTTTGTAATGCTCTTTGCTTTGCCCGTTCATCGAGTGCGTATAATTACGCTCATTTTATGCAAACATACTTGAATGCCTAATTGTTTTTGCAACGGCCGACTGGCGGTTTCGATGGAGTTCGTGGAACCGTCAGTGTTTGTTGACCGTAATACCGTAGGTATTTGCAGCGTCAAGGAACCATCACCCGTATAACCGTCCGCTTAATTTTTCACATGATATTTCTGCAATGTTCCCGATAATTGGCTGAACTATGGATTCTTGTTCGCGCGATAATTCCTTCGTTTCATTGGCTGTTGCAATCTGCGGTTTCATCGGCGATAACGAGAGAGGAGGACGCGTATAGAACGTTGATAATGATAATTAGAGTCGATGTGTGTGGCGCTCGTTTACTCGGCCGACCTCCGACACCGGCTATGCGACACGATCATCATCATTAAATCGCCTCGTTGTATTTTTTACTGGCCAAACAATAGAATCGCGACGTCAACGTCGGCCGGTGTTCAACATTATTTCTTTTTAGATCGTTAATTTTCCACGATCGAACCAATGGGAATCGTATTGCCATTCAATCGGGCTAGTGAATTACACAAAGCGACTCGTGTAAATTCCCACAGGCAAATTCCAGTTTATTTCAGTATCAGCGTGCACGAGAGTGTGATGAATAAATAAATGGCTGACACGTAAAAATCTCCGGTAGGTCCTTAATCCTCCGTAAGAAAGTGCATATAATCCCGGGGGAATAGCGTTATTTAGTGGGAGGTGTAAGCTGAACAATATACGATGCGATAATAATCATGATCGTCATAAAGGGTGGGTATCTCCGCAAAATCGTAGGGCTTTGAGAAGTAAATGATTTCGGTGAAACTGTTTCTTAATAACTTTATGCCCGATATAAGGCTGTTCACAGTCGGGGAACCTATGGCAATCCAGTGCCTCGTTACGAGGTGCTCGTCTCTTAAGCTCGATCATAAAGCCGGACGATAACGGGCAACGGCGCGGTACGACAGAGTCCCACTGTTACGGCAGAACGGATTCATAAATTCACGCTTCGCGGCCATTTTATTCTTCGCTTTGTGTGTGGTCCCGATAACCTCCGCGAAAGGAATATTATATACAATTTACCGAGCATCGCCTCCTTTCGGACTTCCTCAAGCGTTTCTACGTCACGGCTCTCCACGTTGCCCAATAATATTGCAATTGTTATACGACGCATAGCGTAAACCACCGAAGGACTTATAAAACTCACGCCGACACCAGGAAGAAACGACAGCTCAATATTTTCTCTCACTTCGATTGAAGAATTCCAGGTAATTGCAATTGGAAGAGCGCGTTTGTGATTAGATATTTGTCTAAGAGAATTTTTCTGTCAAAGCTCATTGTTGGCACGTAAGAATGCGATATCACCAAGGCGAAGCCCTTGTTTCGGATGAACGTGATTTCAATTGATGACATTAATTTCGCAAGGTTTCGATTACCTCAGCAATCTACCTGCGCGACTTTTCCGACAAATAAGAGATTCAACGTAAATACAAATTATACGGGGAATATTCCGTTGAAATTTACACTTTCGGAGTTTACCCCGAGAACTCTGATCCGCACGTTAATACGGCTATGTCTTGGTTCGATCAGCTTGCAAAAGCGAATAACAAGTACGTCTAAACTTTGTTCGAGGGACAGAAAGTTTGAATAAGACTTTGACCCGAAGTTACACGCGCACAGTCCCGCGACATTCTAGCTGTTTATTTCGCTGTCGTGAATAATTATGTAACAATACAGCGCACACCATGTATATCGTCTCCATTGTAGCCTTTAACTCTTGACCCCTCGTTCGCCTCTACAATGTACCGTACAACGATATAAAATCTGCTTTACAAGTCATTACAACGGCTACTATCTCTCTTTTCTATTAAAATCACCAACCATTTTTCTCAGCTATGTAGACATCCGTGTCATACTGGTAATTGTCTATCGCAAGACCATTGATAAACATTATTCAGGGAAAAATCACCGGTCAAAGTTAATTTCCTATTAATATGTAACGCGCATATGGACATCGCGGGTGACAAAAACATGAAATACTCAACTACGCAGATCCAGTTTTAAGTAAATCACGACTCTTACGTTATCATTACTCTCTGCTCTGAATATTATAATTTCCAATTGCCGGTTGTTGAGTTTGCTGTTAATTAATGAGCAAGCCATTCCTTCCTCGTTACACGGATAGACATTTATTACAAAAATGTAGCTTATGCGGGAAACAATGTAATCGTTTCGCACTTGACACGAGATTGACGGATCCCCTAATTTCACGTTCAATGTTACACAGGCCACAAGGATTACTCTTAAAACACTGTTCATTTAAAATCATTGATTGCATTATTGACTTATATGAATTGAACATTAAATGGACCGCAGATAACGAGAAGAACATCAAAAATAGGTATAAAAAGACCATCCCTTGAAGCTACCCTTAGTTTCCCGAGTGACGGTGGCATAAGAGGAAGATGTACTCACGGTAGGTGCGTAGAAGGGTGCCTGCTCCGCGCCTAGGCTCGGGAAGTACCCTGCCATTCCCTCGGAGGCGGCAGCGGCCGCTGCGGCGGCGTAAGGTGCGCTGTACATGGATAGAGCCGCCGTCGGTAGGCCAAGTCGTTGAAATCCGCCGAGGAGCTCGTACTGGCAGGAACAGACGGTCTGGCCGGTGAGGGGATCCGTGAAGATCGGCCTCCCGGTGTCGCAGCACCTTCCGACCGGCGTCGCCGCCGGCGTACCGACCGAGGAAGGCGGATGCCCTTGAGACGGGCTCACCGAGGCGGTCGGACTTCCCGGTGGCCGTACGATCGCGCTCGTCACTGCCATCCTAGCGTTCGGCAGGCCGATCGTCCCCAGAGGATGGTTCGACGCCAAGGACGAGCTGCCACCGGCGCTCAACAGCGAACCGGAGGCCGGGGAAGCAGAGGACGAGGCCAACGACGAACTGCTCACTGTCACAGGACACTGCAACACCAGATCGGTCACCGTCTCCGGTTACTGCGGAGGATTCAGAAAACGCTCTCGTCGTACACGACCAATCTGTCTTAGCGGGGAAATTTAACGACCGTCGCCGCGGCTCACGGGGCTTATGACCCGAACGAGAAGTCATTAGCGATGATACGCAGTGATTTGTTTGTTCGGCTGTCGAAAGTGAGTTGTGAGGGGGTGTCGTTTGGTTGCTGATTATTGTACACTGTTTCGCGCATCATCTACGTTAACGCGAGTACTACTTTTCTGTACCTGCTACTGCGCTTAAGCGGTTCATCAGAGTTCACGCCTACTTTGAGATAACGAAGACACTGAAGGCCTTAGCTGACAGCATCACATTCCTCGTACCATGCCGACATTTCGCGAGATGTCACGGTCATTTCGCAGGTTTTTTATGAGCGATGCTTTGCTCATTGGCGACGTGAAATCTGGATCTAAGTAAATAAATTAAGAGAGTAATCGTGACATAAAGAGCGTAACAGCGAGTGGCATTAGTGTGGCGGCTCTGAGGCTTCGCAAATATGCGAAGAAACCGATGACCTTTGATCTTTGAGAATCTACGCGGACGTATCAACGTTAATTTCATTGGCAAACCACCAACGAAGCTTCTATTCCAACGAACCAGACGCGCGAGGCCATTGCGCAGATCATTTACGAAAAAACGTCAGCTCGAGGGGAGACTTGTATCGCGCAGCAGAGGAGGAAGTCGAATATACGGTCTAACTTTGGAAATCTCGTACGGCTGTTCGGCAGCTGTAACAAAACTGCTCGAGCCGATGGAACGTCCCCGCCATTGCTACTCTTAAGCGCTTTGAAAATATAAGCGATGCGCATCCCCGTTTCACACCAGCCCCCCTTTCCTGGGCGAAGGTAAACCGAAAATCCACGGGGCCCGACACATAATACGCTAGGGGCCTCATTAATTCCATATCAAACAGTACGGCTAAATAGATTAGCGGGTTGAGTGGCTTTCGCGCCGGGGCCTAAACAAACCCCTGTCGATGCACCCTCCCCTAAATACGTCCTGGCCCCATCCATCCATCCGTTTTCCGTCGTCCGTCCATCCATCGGGCTCGTTCGCCGGCCCCAAACATATTGTCGGAACCCCTGGCCATTGTGTCGAGGCGAAAAACGTGCCCGACGCTCTCTCGCGCATTATGGCGGTTCGAGGCTCGCGTTAATGCGTGTCCTGCGGAGCTACCGATTTTCGAGTACCAACTGCCGTGGCTTCGATCCCGGCAACACGGGCGCGTGTGAATATTTCGATAGGACCGAAGGACATTAATCGTGCCGGCAACGTGAAACTCATAAAAACAGGGATCGGTTACCTCGAAGAATTAATTTGCTGGCTCAGACCTACAGCTCCTCCGGCTAATACGCATATCGCCGGGACTATCTCCATCAAGCAGAAATCGGACAAGCAATAAAAAATGCCAGAGTTTGATATTTATTGGCTTGGAAAGTCCTGGATACGTTGGTGTAGTTGGTTAGTCGAAGAAATAGATAAGTGAAAACGGCGGACACAAGCCGATAAGCGCGCGTGGAGCGGCGACCGTTTTCTCGCTAGTCGGTAGAGAAGGTATTCGATTCATGCGTAGCCAGATCCGCGGGATCCCGAGTCGACGACGGCCCGGGAAGAATGCACTTCGGTGCCAGAGGCTCGGGCTCGGGGTTAAACGACGAAGCGTGTTGCCGAGTGTCCGAGGCCATGGGCCATAATTCAGTCCCCGTGGTAGCGCGGCCCGCCTGCGCGAGGGAAGGAGAGGAGCAGAGGCGGCCAGGTGAGTTACTCGAAGCGATCGCATCGAAGCTGCCGGGCACGGCACGGCGATTCTCGCGCAACCGTGCTGCCTGACGGCAACTATATCACCTCTCGTCGACCGTCGCCGTTGTAACCGGCATTGCTGCCGCCGTGGACGCCGGTTACAGGCGTTCCTGCCGCCTTTAAAGCAACTCCCTACGCCCCGGACACGGTGATCCTACCTCCCTGCGTCGACGTACACGTATACACCATTCGCCAGTGGCAACGAGTCCCTGCTGCTGTGCAACCAAAGCGATAATTATTCCCGCCATGGCGGCCCGGGGATATCGAATCGGTGGCTCGTGTTCATTCCCTCGTTTGTTCCTACGGTCTGCTAATTGCCAACCGGCCGGTTTCTCCCGGGGTCCTTTGTCGGCGACCGGAACGCCACGCGGAGACTATCCCTCGAGGAACAGCTCGGGCCAATAAGTATCGAAAAATATCGCGCTGAACAATTGGACCAGTAATTCACGTATAAGAGCACGGTGCTGGAATTTGTCTAAAATCAATTTCCCTATTCACTTTATCGACGGCGATAAGGGAATTAATGGTCGACTCGTTGGCTAGGATTTTAAGGCTCCTTTCTGCGTACGGAGATGATGTCCGAGAACAAAGATCGCCAAGCGAGAAAGGGAAGGTCTCATCCGTTTGTTTGGCCCAAAAGAATGGAAACCGGTTGGCCGCGAAAGTCCTCGCCGGAAAGCATCGGTGCGAGCGAGCTACCTGCAGTCATCGGCGCGCGGAATCGTCGCGCGAGAATGCATCCTGACGCGTGTGCATAGGTCCAAGAGAAAGAGAGAACGTCGTGCGGTCGGCTAGAAAGAGAAAGAGAGAGAGAGAGAATCTATACACGGGGACAAGGCCCAGACAGGTATCGGATGACGTTCCCCGAGGCTCGACAAAATTATCGCCGATTCTGCTGAGACAATGGCGACAAACCGTCGAAATATCATAGACCAATTGGCCGAAATATTGTCACGCGAAAAACGGGGCAAAGTATCGACGAACGAGCACGCTGTGATTTAGCAGTTTAGTTAACCGACACACAATTACGTCCGTTCACCGATCCGTTAGTTTCAAAGAGACTAGTGCATTAGCCAAGAAGAATGGATAAAAAAAAAACAGGTGCATAGTGCAGTATCGTTGGGTTGTCGCGATCGATGACTCGGCTATGATGGATGGCGGACAGATACTCGGTAGGAAAGCGAACGGGAAAAAACTGGAAATCCTCGGTTAAGATAGATGACGATCAAACGACTTCCTGGCCGGGCGACTGGAAAACCAGTATTTGCGATGCTACCAGTGCTTAAGATTGCCAGTGAACAGCCGTGTACATGCGTTTTATGACATGATCTACATGCACGGACGTTAACTGTTGCGACGACGTGGGAACAAGCATAACGTCGGCATACGCCGTTCTTTTCGTCTTTGATGACCGGCAAGAAGTATGTCCCTCCTTACTCCAACAACGTACTATCGCGGCAAGTCGATAAAACATGTTTGATCTTGATAATACACGCGGCCCGACTGGTACTCCACTGGCAGGGAATAACACAGCGCGAAATTCATTGCGTTACAATTCTCAATATCCGCGGCAATAAAAATCAGTTGGATCGGGGAACATGAAAATAGCGGGGGCAAGCCGCACGTTGTACGTAAATAACTTGAAACGATATTCCGTAAGAGGAACACATCTGCGAAAGGGTTTTGCGAAATACTGGGGCCGTTAAAAAATCTTACACGGTAATCGGTTAAAGCCTGTCAATGAGACGGAGCGCACGAAAGTGTTGAGTGAAAAACAGAAGGCTTAACACCGGACAGGCAAGAGGCAGGGAAGAGACAGGGGAGGGAGGGCAAGAGACCACCGCGGTGCGAAGCGGACGAACTTTGAGGATTTATAGACGATTCGGAAGAGAATCGGTTATCCTGTGGACACAGATGCGCCGGTGTTTGCACACGGAGCATTTGTCACGCGTGTCCTGCCGAACGAAAAGGGACCGGTCCCTCTTTATGCGAGCCGATGATGCCCTCTTTGCAACGAGGCCCAGCCGAGTCAATATTGACTTCAGTCCAGATTGATGGACCTACCTCCGCTGTGTGCTTAGGCCTCCGCAGCACTCACTTATGTTTCCCACCCTGCACGCCGCCATTCGTCCTTCTCTTCTCCACGTTTTCCTCGATCCGCCACGCTCCAAGAAATTTCGGTAACTCCCACTAATAATCTTCCTTCGCTCCAATAACAATATTGCTAATATCCACCCGGGTGACAAGTCTACGTTTTATCCCCTTAACACGTATAATTAACCACGATACTTTGCAGAAGTCCATCGTTATTATTTTCTGAGAAATACGTAGAGGGCTAAGGGAATTTTCGGCCTCGCTCAATGCAGCCGTAGGAAGTAACTCAACAACGAGATACGGACAATGCTATTGTGACAATAGCAAGGAGCAACCGCAGCATCTCCGTGGGGGTGGCAGACAGATACCACCTGACACCGGAGCTTCGTTGGAAGCGATTGCCAATGCGAGCCGTTGGTAGACGCGTTATCGGATGAGAGTCACGAAGATAAGAGTGGCTCATCCGGAGTTGACTTGGCGAACTTCGTGGGGAAGCGATATTTGCTCATTGCCGACTACGAAATTCAATGCCCGGCAACGTTACGATTACTCTCATTGTAGACGATCCTCGCTGACTGCGACGTGTACATTTAAAACCTTGTATCGAGAAGGCAGATAATGAACTTTTGAGAATGATCTACGAGAAACTAATTTAACTCACGTCTTTGGGGAACTTGGACTCGGCAAACGACATTTTGTAGAAGTAATAGTCGGTGGACGGTTAGTCGGCAACTACGGACGTCCATTTGCGTGCATTTGCAAGTCGATGCATTTCCCAACAGAATTATCAAGTGATAAGTGACAATGTGAGGTATGGGAACGTCATCGCTTATTACCAACAATGTGACACACCGTACAAAGAACGGTCGCGAATCGGTGATAAATATCAGTTGTCTCACTGCTTGTAATGCTCTGTCGTCTATCAATAATGTATACACGGAAACATAAATACACACAGTTGTTGTTATCTGTACCCGACATATTGTACAAAAGTAGGCGACTTGTATTACGCAGTTTTATGATACGTACAAAATTTTCTGATAAGTTCGAGGTGACCCTTGCTGGTAATTGCACTTACTAAAGTATCGTGACAGTAATTTGTTCGTATCGGCATACGTCGATTAAGACATCATGAGCATTTGCTACGTGACATTTCTTAAAAATGTATTCCCGCAATTTTCGCGATAAAGTCAAGCGATTATTCGACGAAACGGCGGCCTATAGCCCCGGGACGTTATCTGAGTACCGGAAGTCTCAAGTCTATAGCCACCGTGGACGTAGAATCAATGCTCTCTTCCGTTCTCTTCCGCCCCTCCCTCTCTTCCTCGTCATTGAAGCTCGCCGAGGCGCGTGCGTCTACTACGCTGCAAAATATACGCTAAACGTATGCGTGGAAGGAGTGAAAACGAGAATGGAGGAAAGGGAAGAGGAGGAGGCGGGTGGACGTCGGAAACGAAACGCACCGGTTGAATGGGGCGAAAGGAAGAGAAGAGAGACGCAACGGAAGCGGGGGAATAGAGACGGAGAAACGAGAAGGAACGTGCAAGAGGGCGGATCTGAGTCGGCTCTTCCGAGATTCGGATCGAGTAGCGCAGAGTCAGCGGGCGAAACTGCGTTAACTGCCGACAGCGACTACACAGCCAAAGCAGATCGTATCCGCCTGTATAACGATGCTTCGCTCCGACTCCGTTTTGCCGACTTGCAATAATATGGCCATTCATAATTTTTTACGCGGCCACTGTCAATGAACGATGACTCCCTCCCTCCCTCCCTTCGTATCTCAGCGAGCAGCCGCGAAATTTCGCCTGCAAACTCATCACTACATTCACGAAACGATGACGCTTAGGAAACGAAGGAGGCCGAAGTCTCGCGTACATACATATCCGGTTCGTCGATAACGAAAAAGTGTATGTGCAAGGAACGACAAAAGGAAAACTGATCCTTTCGGATCACGTTTGTATCGAATTATTATTGTGAAGATTTCATTAGTAATTCTATCTCCCTGTCGCGCTACATCTTCCAGTCTTTCTTTTGAGTAACATTAGTTCGGTCGAGGTAACTTTAGACTAACGTTATTCAGAGGATTTTCATATTCAATTCGATAGAAATGATTTCTGCGCACGATTGTATGTAAGACAGGAAATGATGTTACTTTGCATCATTATTATTCACTCCAATATTCGTGACATTCAGGACATTATGCACAGCAACGGAAGATTACTGCATGTGTAATTCCTGCACTTTCACCCATCTTAACATTCAACTAAATAACGCCGATAATCGGTAACTGTAGTCTTGAGTCGCTTTTGATACGTGAGACAAACTCATTCGCACCAGAAAGAGCAAATCGAAAATACTTGCCGGATTAAGATAGCCCATAGGACGAGGAGGAAAGAAGAAGACCAAGGAAGAGGACTGTCATTTTAATTATATTGACTGGCAGATAATCCATATGTATTCTAGCCCGTTCTAAATTTACCGTGTTTCGTGCCGGTTAACGGATCAATTTATGATATTTTCGTTCTTACGACTGCTAGATTTTTTTAGGTAATCTTGAAATAAGTACACCTGAGATTTCAGGACTTGCACGGCAAGAAGTGTGCCGTCGGCAATCCGTTCCTTGCGTACTTTTATTCTTGATCGTATTGTTAGGTCGGCCGATACTAAGCTTCATGGAATCAATTTAATTGTACCTGTCTTATTGATTCGTACGTAATAGTAACTTTAACTGCAGTATATAGAGCATGATTGATTTATTAGGGACTGAAATGATGTACTTCTTTAAGAGAAAATCGCTGTAGCGAAGAATTGCGTCTGCTTTTCCGGGAAATTAAAGTGTCCTTTCAAAGAGATGCTGAAAAGTGCAAGCGCTAGCATGTGTTGACGGGGAAAGAACATAAATCCCATCCATTAGCGCATTCGCGTGGTTTCTGCGCAACGGAGATCAGAACGGAGCCATTATTTACACGCATTACAAACGTCTAAACGATTGTCGAGTACAGCGACCCGTTACACAATCCTGGGGGAAAGAATTTTTATTGCCTTTTAAGGCTAAGTACCTTACACCTTGATATGAAAGGTAAAGTCGCGAACGATAAACGATCACAATCCAAATCACGTAACGCTGTTACCGTCTGGGCAATTAAGTGTACCTTTCGGTAGCAATAATAAACGATTTGAAAGCAGTGAAAAGCACGTTATGGCCGCTAAAATCACGTTTCCGGCAGGTGAATCTAAATACAGCGAAAGCTGACACGATGGCGAATAAGGATGTGTGGAACATTGTTTATCCCTGATAGCTGATTTTATCAGTCGTTCCTTTTTGAAAGACAAAATGATAAACATGAGATTACCGCCGGGCGTTTAAGGAAGCGTATTGAAATAATTGTTAGACTCGCAAGTTCTTTAACCGGGCGAAACGATCGCGAGAAAAACGTAATGGGTAGTAAGACGAGTTAATTATTCTAACAAGCGGTGCTCCTCGATCATTTCGGTACATTGCTTTAGGCGCGGCAACATATGTTCGGAACCCGGCGCCTAGGTGCAGCGTATATGCAATCTGTATAGCTATATGCAACATGTCAGGACACGTGGTTCGGTGCCTCTCAGGCTTGCCAACGGCTATTCATTTTCACAACGGACAAGAAGGTCCATTGCAAATTATCCGATGCGCTTCCAGAAGCGAAATTACGGGATGCACCGCCGGACCATTCGCTGCGAGTGACTTTAATTGAACGAAATTATTTATAGGGCTCGCTGTTATTCTCCTGGCCGGCGCGCGAGACAAAATTATCGAGCATTTGAAAAAGAGGCAGAGAAATAAATTTCCACGATGCTTATTCACGTTATTTTCTTTTTTGCACCGAAAGATCTATTTCGAACATAAAAGGTGTCCTTTAAAATTATCGGAATGTTTCGTGGAACGGATAAAATAGTGTCTCTGCACGAAGGTTTTGTTGTTTCTTTAGGATCAATAGATCGTTGGATTATATAATATAAAATCCCTTGACCATTTGGCAGTTATTAAGGCCAGGAAGGTATAACGTATGGTACACATGTACCAAGTAGCTTAGAATGTAAGGTGACGTGGAATTATGTGTGAATAATACGGTAACCAGTCACATATTGCCATACACAACGCTTACTGGCTGAATAAATTATACTTTATAACGCGTAATTATCCTGTAATTTCCACGCGTTTCTTGAAACAGTGTATCAATAACCAGCATATTTGTGACGAGTATCTCACAGGTGGCTTTTTTGAACTGATTTTGAATTTTGCTGACATATTTTTCTCGTTACACATGACGTAAAATGAATTGAAAAAATGAATGCCTATACATGAACCCCGCTTATCTGTTTAGAAAAACAATTTTTTTCAACCGTAATTAATGATTCATTCATCGCAAACTGTTTTAAATTGCCGCTGCAATATTATATTCTTAAAAGCTATACAGTACAAAATGTCTCATACCAAAGTTTCATCTAAAGAAAATTATGCCAAGATATACTTCGTATGAATCGGTATTTTCCAATGTTTTACTGTAACTATCTCGTAGTAAATTTGCTAGTAATGACATTTTACGTAAAAGGACATCGAATAGAAAACACTATATATATGGCAATTTTGCAGGATCGTTAATCTATTTCGAGGCGATGAAGAAACCATTGGCACGATGCTAAATACAGTCGACGTCATTCCACGTGTATTCATTTACCGTTATAATTAACTGCCCGCGTTAATTCATCGTTACGTCGGTCGCATCTTTTAACTTGCCAATCAGGACTGACAAGTACACCAATCATCCATGATCGGTGGCTTCAACGCGCAATGATCTATTAATAAATCTCCTGCCTATTCGCGCATAAATTGGAGTATTTCGTAAGTGGGAAAGTTCTGTAACATTTTAACCGTGAATCGAAATACCGATATGTACTGAGCTTGAACCCTTCCCACAGGAGGTACAAAATAATCCGCAAAATTACCGTCCAAGTTTTAATCGTGAGAGGACAGAACTTTCGCACAAAACGACGACTTTGGACGGTAGATTTTACGGCGACTCACCTGTAGATTTGGCGATCCTCTGAAAGAGAACTGTGACATGATGTGTCGGCCGCTTAGGGCCGTGATTTTCGACCACCGCTACGCGATCATCATTACAACCCTGTCATCCGTTGTTCCTTCGCTCGGCCTCGAGCGATTTTACCTAGCGCACTTCCGTTTTCTTCGCTGTCACTGTGCTCACACGGCGGCCAAGAGAATTAGAGAACTGCTCACGAAATCGAAGGACGAAGGAACCGGCACTCGAGGGATAAATCCGGAACGCGAGCGTTACGGCCCTGGATAGTACCAGCTCGGAATTTTTCTCACTATCACTGTCACATACAGCAGACGGAAGACGCAAACCAGTTCGAGCACCAGGCACCGTCAACAGCGTAAAATCTGCTCGACTGCGGTTTTATCCACAAAGCTAGCCCAACATCAATTTCGGAGGCGAACGTCTCCACTGAATGACACTTCTGAGAGAGGAAGTACGATATGTCCTTTCTAAGAACCGGAAGATACCCAGTGTTATTCTTCGATCACAGTCCAGTATTATTCACAGTCGCGGAGGTGTTACACTGTTGTCCCCTGCTTTGATCACCGAGAAGGAATCGGCCAAGTCGTGGGACACGCGAGTGCATGTACGATGCGTGCCGGTTTTCCAAATTATCCTTCACGTTATCCCGTCACGTCAACCGGTACGATCGACACGCCAGCTATGATCGGTCGCGACTATCCTCCGAATCGTCGTTTCTTTTCGACGGAATCCAGTCGTCCGCTTGGAGGATAGGAAGGCGGAGTAGGTAGGCCAACGAGCAAGCGAGACGGAGATCGAGGGACTGAACGTCGTAGAACGAGGATAGGAGTGGTATACAGGGGGAGAGAGAAAGATAGACTAGAACTCGGAGGGAGGAGCAAGAGAGAGGGAAAACGAGAGGGATGGTCAGCCGATGAAACGAGAGACCAAGAGAGTCCGTTTTAGTGAGTAACGCAGGGAGAAGGATAAGCTTAACCGTTGGAGCGAGTGCGACGTGTTCATAGGTCGTGCTTGCACGAGAATGACAGTGGTCGGAAGAGAGGACAGAAAGACTGGACGACAGAAGCCCACTGTGCATTCATGGAGCACGCACGCACACACACACACACACACACACACACGCACACAGAGTGAGGCTTAGGGAGCCCGCGGGGTTCTGACTTCTATATCTTCGCAAGTTCACAAGCCGGTCACTTGGCGATCGGTGTTACACGAAAAGAACTCAAACACGACACTGATCTTCCACGAGCGAGTCTTCGCACTTTGTTGCGCCTGTCGAAAGTGCCAAGTCCGATCGGACTGCTCGTACCGACTCGTTAACCGGCCGTGCAAAGACTCGTGGCACGGTGTAACTCGGTGGCACTTCGTTCCGTCTCGTTCCTCGATGAGTCCGTTCGCTAATGTGAGTAGGCTTACACGGTCGCGGGGCCACGTACGTGCAGCTGGAGGGAGAGAGAGGGAAAGAGCGCGTACTTGAACGCTCGGACGGTGTGCACGCGCGTGGTGCGAAGATGGGAGCGCGTGTCCGTGTGACAGGCTCTTTCTCTCCTTCTCTTCACTCCCTCTCTCCCCACCTCTTTCGGCGCGGGGAGCTTTTTTTGCGCGCGCTGCAATGGGCGGTGTAATCAGCCGGGGCCCAGACACGTACGTGTGACGTTCTCCTCGAATCCGCCAACGTCCGTCACACGCACTTACGATGATTATCGTCGTTCACACGTACTAGGTCGCCCGATACGACACGTAGTCCTGTATCGGACGAGCCGGTAGGTCCGTAGTATCCTTTCTCGTCTTCCACAATGACGCACACGGCTCTGACGGCAGTGAGCTCCTCTGAGCTCAGAAGCGAGGATGAATTTCTTGTAAATCCAATTAGCCCGGATGAGACATCCTCGATCCCGTATGATTAGGGGGGGGGGGTTACGGCGCGGGTCAAAAAGACTAGGCCACTGCAGATAACGATAGCCGCAGCGTAGCGAACGGTAGCACGGCGACGACGAGGACGAGGACGATCGTGTTGGCGGTTAGAGTCGTCGCCGCGGTTCTTTTCCTCCGGCGAAAAGGTGACAATTTTTGCCAGTCAGTCTCTGGCCGTCGGCGGAGAAACGGGTGGGAGGGTCCAGGACTGGCACGCCGCGCTGCTGTGGTGGGGGACTTGGTGCCACCTCTGCCGCTTCTGCCAGCTTCTCTGCTCGTTAAACGGCACACGCGGGATATCTCGGTCCAGCGTACCTTCCGAAGAATTCGTACTGCGGCCGCGGGGTACACTACTGGCGGCGGTCTCTCGCGTCGTGCGTATTCCTCGAGGGTCGTCGGCTCGGCATTCTCGTCGATCGGCCACGGAGCCGTGCGACGGCGGTTAGCGTCGAGCAAACGCGACAATAAAATATGGTGAGTCGGCCCGTGGGGCCAGCTAACTCGCTCTCCTGCCTATATCCCCTCTCGTCGAATCGCTTCGACTCTCTCGGCTGCTGCTTCCCTCTCTCTCGGCCGCAATCTTTCTTCCTCCTCTTTTCCCTACCCCCCCTCCTCGCTGTGTGTGTTCCCCACTGTTTTCAGCGCGCTCTTTCTCGTGCTCCCACTCAGACGAGTGTGTCCCCTGTCTCGCTCGCTCCGCCAGCCTACGGGGGACACTCTCCTCGTCCCTCGTGACGCCCCACCGCGGCTGTTTTCTTCCCTCTTCGTTTGGCTTTCGTTTGCGCCACGTCGATGGAGGGGATGGGGCCGATTGACGAAGGCGGAAAAGGGGGGCGCCCGGCCGGCGGTCGAGATGCCGCCGTCGCCAATTCTCGCACTGCTGGCTCAAGGCGGGGAAGGGACGAGGTGAGAGAGAGCCACCGGCTTCGTACGGGTGGGAGGTACGGAGGGGACGAAACTACACGACAATTTTAGTTCGATAGATCCCGAAGTTTAGCCTCGGCGGCGCTGCTTTACTTGCCGCTGACTTCTTCCCGGTAGTTTGTTCGCTGCCCTCTCTCCTGGCATTGCTGGCCGTTCCTCCACCTCCTCCTCCGACACGACCGCACACTCCGACAACTCCCCACCATCGAATCATGCCGTCCTTCTTTCGCTTTTACTCGTCTTCCCTTTCTACTTATATAGCCATCTCTCTTCTCAACTCCCCTTCACCACCACGAGATCGTCACTTCTCGCGTATTCCCCCCTCCTCCTCTCACTGTTCTCTCTCTCTCTTTCTCTCTGCTAGCACCTTCACCGATCAGCTTCCCGTTGCTCAACGCACAACGCAACACTTAACTACACAAACTGCCTCTGTTACTCCATCCTCACCGTCCTTTGCTCTCGTAGTTCGTTGTTCGACTCCCGGTCTGTTGCACGCCCGCAGCCTCAACCGGTACACGGTAGTCACTCGGTACGATGTAATCGCAAGTATCTACCGGCATTTAATCGTTAAAAAAAAACATCCTAACTCATTCACACCTCTGTACTCCTTAATGCGAATTCCTTTAAAATAAAAAAAAAACTAAAGACTCTCACTTAATTGATAACAGTCATTAATTCGATGTAATCATTAGACACGTGTCGTTAGCGAAGTCAAAGCAGACCCGTATGCCACTGCAACGTGCCGACGGTCACTTAACAGCAGATGCAACCTCGATGACAGTTAGCGAGACACGGCAAGGTGTAGACGATATACCGACTAGGTGAAGACACGACTTGAGGACAGTCGTGCCGCTCTCATCGTGAAAATGTGTTTTGCGCAGTTCTTTTCCCGAGAGAACTCGCCTCCTTGCGCCCTTACTTGTCGCTCGGTAGCAAAGCCGCCGATCAAAGGGGCGGGAAAGGACGATGCCTGAGGTGGCGGTTCGCGGAAGCCACGGAGTCGGTAAACGGGGAGAGAACACTCGGTGTTTGCCTGGTGGGGAGAACTCGCGCCACCGACGGAGGGTGAGACACTGCCCCGCAAATGCTCACTGGTGGGTGGAAAGGCGCACAGCATTTTTCCTCGCCAAACCTAGAACCCCTATACATACATACCCTTTGCCTCTGTGTATTACATCTGCGCGTTACTTGTGTATGACACTCGATGCTACACAAGACAATAGATGAACGTTTTTCTCCTGTTTTGGTTCATGCACGCTGAATCAGCGGTAGGTGAGTATCAATTATGATTAATAATAATGAGTATATGTAGATAAGTTAATATTTGTAGTGTGGAATTGGAGGAAAATGTGTTAATATTTGTGCCCTTTGATCGTTTCTGTCCTTCTCTGACTTTTTCGAGTTAACAGGGTGAGAATCGGCCAGCGGAGGGGGGCGAGGGACAACTGCGCGCCGGCGGAGAAGGTAACGCCAGATAAATCGTCCCCTTCCACACTTCTTTTGCCCCTACCTGGCGCGGTCCGGTGGGTGCGGAGCCCGGGTTTTTTCCCCTCCGTGGGCGCGGACTAACCTCGCCCCGCCTTCGTTTCCTTCGCCCCTCTACCAGTCTGTCACGACATCCGCCCCGCCGAGCACTCGTTGTCTCCTCCTCCTTTCGTGCGCCCTGCTGCGAAGCAGGCACTACTTCGCGCTCTTGCTCGGTACGGAGGTGCCACCGACGAAGGAATACGACTTGTTGGGGCGAAAGAAGGGACCGAGGGGTGGATGGAAGAAGTTATACCGACTTAAGGAGAGCCAAGTCGAGAGAGCGAGAGAACCGTGCAAGGAGGCACACTGAGATGTGAAACATTAGTGTACCGTTTGTTAACACCGCGGTCTACACACAGTCGTATACAAGTATATTTTGCCTCTCTCTTTCTCTCTGTCATTGCCCCCTCCCCTTCGCTCTTCCCCCCCTTCCACCCTACTGCAACTGTCTCTCGTCTCGCTCTCTTCTCGTCTCCTTATATTACCCACCCCCTCCCCTCTTTCCACAGTTCTTCGGTACTATTGCTCAGGCGCTACTGCACATACGTGTAAGCTACGTGCTTGCAAGTGCTTTGCAGCGTTCACGTACGTAGGTAACGTATCCTCTCAAAGCATTCCCTTGCTCCCGGTTACTCCGTCGATGGTGCTCCCTTCTCCTGCGCTTATCGCTGACATTCCGAGAATGTGCCGTCGAATTTGTCGACACGCGTTCAAACGTACGACTGCGCACAACTACTGACCGTTGAGCACATTGATTTTGAAACTCGTGCGTGCGTGCCATGCGGCGATCTATAGCTCGGCACTATGGAAATCCGGCATAGACGATCGCGATGGGGTAGAAAACAGTGGTGTTATATTACGGTGCTGCTACATTGCATCAAGTGGTGATAAATTGAGGAACCCAAGCGTAAGGGAGAGGGAAACGAAGAGGAAACTGTGCCTCGAGTTGGTTCGATAAGAAACCGACTTAAGGAATGACCCAGTAACTCCGGTTCAGTAATAGATACGGAACCTGTGTCATTGCTACACTATCGCGAATGCCATGCGATGCATTGAATTATTCATACAACAGTTACTGCTCCGAAACATGCATTCGAGCATAATCAAGTATGAAGAAGTTTCATCTTCAAAACTCCACTGTCTCGGTACAATGCTTCTTACGCACTCCTCTCTGTAGGGTACTTATTTCACTTCGCAATACAGCCCTTATCTAAGTTAGATTAAATGCTAATTATTACCGTACTCTTAGGTTTCGTAGATAACCTCATACTAGACTTTTTTGAATGTACAAGAAATGCAATGTTTTCACCTCTCCACTCGAATATTACTTGAAGCTTAAACTGTCAGCACGGTGGTACTTGTAATTGAATGAAACATTGTTTTTGGTCCGTGCAATGTATCACTGTATCTGGAGCTTCCTCGGAGCAATGTCGATCGTTGAGTCAGTACTAAACGACTGGCTAAAGTTATTGGGATTCTGCAAAAGATTTGTCCGGGGTGGGTAGCGACAGTCAGGGACAAGGTCGCCGAAAACTACTGCACAGGTGGCAGCACGGCCCGACAAAGAACGGTTATAGAGAACCTCCTCGTCGCTACCGTAGAGTCGAGGTGGAGCAAGAAAAGTTGGAGGGGGATAGGTTGGAGCTTTCGGGTGGGGGGTTCGACGATCCTCTTTCCTCTCAACGGGCATTCGCTCCCCACCAATCGGCACAGCAACCCCCTCCCTCGGAGGGGCGAGAGGGGCCTCTCGTACGTTGGCAAAGATGTGTGCACCGACGGTTGTCACCGTGTTGAATACTCGCACTTCGACAGGTTCCCCGAGTGAGACGTTCCTGACGAACAACCTCGGTGCAACAAGGAGAGAATCGCTTTCGGGTTCGAGCTGCATACGGCAGAGCGCGCTCACGTTGCACTTCTGCATTTACTCTTGACGAGTCGATTAACAATTATCCATTGGTTCCACCAAAACCATCCCCTCGATGTCAATGATTTTCCGGGAAAAAACTGAAATAACGACGGAGGGTAATCCTCCAGGCGAAAAAAGATGAAATTTTTGTATAGCGTTTTGTCGGAAATACTTGCGTCCTTCGACGTTTTATTAATAAGGTTAATAGAGTACCCTATTTTTGATAGTGAATATTATCTGCATTCTGTGAGCAACGTCTCGTTCACATTTCGCAACTACAAACTCCCAGTTTTTAATCATCCAGTCGCAGAGATTCTTGTTCACATCACTGCGACTTAAGAGTGTTGGCTTATGATACATTTCAGAAGCATTATGACCTGAAACTTCACTTATAATGCAGTTTCATTGTACGATTATTTCGTGAATCTGCAACGGCCTTGCAATAGAATGACGGATGTACTCGGCAATAAATTACAATTGGGGTTGACGGTGGTGAGACACCAGGGAAGCCCTACTAGGCAGCCAAGGTGTACTACTTATGGAGTAAAGTGGATAGAGGAGGTCGGCATAAACTTGAGTGATTAATCTCGCCGGATTGATAACACTCCCCTTGGCCTCGTCCCCGCCTCCCATAAATTACGCTCTAAGGAGCCGGCGGATAATTAATACAGCAGTTCACACACGTAAGCCAGCCCGTTGTTGCCGCTACGCCGACGAGTTGATCCGCAATGACACTTTCACGGCATTATCAGCCAAGTGTTCCTCGGTGCTGTGTGCCATTATGAATTTCTTTCACCGATAAGATTATGGTATTTGACTCTCTCTAGGTCACACCTTTCTCAGACTGCCTGTTACACATTTGAAATCCTACTTTACTTTCCATTAAAACTAAATACTAGTTCGACATTTCCTTGTACAATCGGCTAGGTCTTTGAACATGTGTAAATTACACGTGAGTCACACTATTGTTGTTCTTGCTAAAAAGGTGAACCGTGAAAGTGCTTGCGTAAATATGAAGGTAAATATAAAAGATAAAGGTGAGCCAGACGAGAGCATGATCGGGGCAGCCATCAGCGATCGTCAATGTTATCAACGTCACACCGAGAGTGCCTGCCCATGTTTCGTTGCAGATCAAACAACGAATCGAGCGATAGCCGCTATCTTCAAAGGATTTCGGCCGACCCTTTGTCAATTTATCTGCGATAATTTTGAAATCTGGTGCGGACAAACATGTCGGACTCCATATCTTCGGCTGATTCTCAAAATTGTATCAAACGTCAGAGGGATGTCCGTGCACACTCGTCAAATTATCATATACGCATGCGTTCTGTAATATAAATCCTTACAACACAAGTTTTTATTAATCTCAGTGGTATGCACTAGCGGATAACGTGAAGTAGCCTTTTACCATTTACTTAATCTCGGCAATTCTTATTAATTGCTTCCTTTCTTTCGTCCCTAAGGTCTCTACCTGTACACCGTTTTTTATCGTGCACGCCTTATACCTAACGATGCTTCTGAATAATTGGAAGCCAATGACATTTGTCCGTGGCACCGTTAGATGAGAATCTTTGGCTTCTGTCGATGCCGCCATAATTATCTATCAGCAGTTCCTGATAGGAAGGTATCTCGGCCAGAGCGGCGACATAAAAGATCCGGCTTTGCCGCGGCAGAGAACGACATGAACTCGTCGTGTGTGTTCGTGTACGCCTTCCACGCCGAGCATGTCCATAGAGTGGACCTTAAAGAGAACCCCGGCGGGATTCTCGTACGTGATGCGGCTGTAATTGTGAGAGGGTCCACAGGACAACGGAACGGCTAGACCCATCGGCGCGGCGCGGCTACTAAAGGGAAAAGAGAAACGGCGCCGACGTTCATTAATTAAACGAAGCGTGAGATTTTCAACCCTCTCCGGGAGGCGTCGTTTCCCCCTCCCTCGCCGGTAAACTCCCCACCTTCGATTCCGGCAGGATCTTTGTTCCCAAATGGCCACCCCCCCCCCCCCCCCGGCGGATGATCTGAAGCCGCCGCCGACATGATCGTCCGACGAAAGTCGATTGACCGATTCGTAAATCCATCCAACCATTTCTGGCCCCTGCAACGAGTTCGTTGGACGACAAAATCCGTTCAGCCGATAAAAAAGTAAAAATCCAAGAAAATAAATTACCTAAGATGGTACAATAAAATCCTGATTGTAATTAATCGAATAATGTATACCGCAAAGAACCTCGTTATCAATTACGGTATCGTAAAGAACAGTGGTAAATGTGATTAATGATGACTCTGTAGATTCATTTTGAGAATCTTCCATTTTGTTCATTGATGGTTTCTGATTATTGGGAGCAAGCGTGGAAGAAGCAGTATGCCATTCTACAATACATCATTTAACGCGGACAGCTACGACTTTCTTTCAAATTTGTTTTACCTGATGCCTTGATGAACTTGATTGACAAACTGCGCGAGCAGGGATTGAACGATTGCTCGTGAAAAGCGTCAGTCAATTTCATCGGGCTGTCGGAAAGATTTCGCCTGATAGCCATCAAATATAAATACGCTAGTTTGTGTAACCCGTGCAAAGCGATTATGAAACAATTCTATCCGTTTTCCGACGTTATCGAAATGATCATAAACGGTTTAAAGTTCTTTCTCATTCTGTGATTAAACACGTGTTTTTTAACATAAAAATAACCAGCACCGTTTCCCGATGGACGATCGATTTCTTCATGTGTATTCTAGCTCTTAATTTACGTAGATCGCCGAGGTCGAACTGCAGGTACACGGGAAGATTATTTACGAGGAAGCTAAAGTACTCGCTAATCGACCGTACACGTGTGTATACGTATTCGGCTGGGAAATAATTATGGCTGGAAGGTGAGTTCTTATCCGAAAATAAATTGACATCGCGCGGATCTTCGACCGAAGACATTCGCATACCATCCTCGAGATTTTAGGGAGAACCTTCATCCTCCTCGAGCTTTTAACGCCTTTAATGACAGCATTTCGCCCGAACAATGTAATGTACGTCGTCCGATAAGGCAGACCGTAAACTCGATACCATTTTCGTCGGGACATCGCGTTCCCGCGATACGGCCAAACCCGTTTTTTCCCTTATTTAAGCCAACGATCTCGTCTGTACGTCATCCGCAGATTGTAAACTACGCGCGCACATATATCGTTACGGTAATTGCGCTGTTTTATCGCTATTTTAAACAAACTATATAACTTGGCGTACTTCCTGCAACGATAACTGAATGGTCATATTGGTCATCAGCTTATTGTACTAAAATACACGACGTGTTGATAACGATTGACAATTCAGGAAATTATATTTAACAACAGCATGGATGATAAGTGCCTACTTCGTTGACACTAATATATACAACACATAAATTTGTGAAAGCCATTTCAGGTAAACATGCACGTTGATTTTAAATAGTTTGTTCTACATAGATATTTAATACTTAGCGCTCGGATAATTGCCTTAATCGATTTGACACTGACTTTTTTTTTTAAATATACGTAGTAACCTATTGTATTAAAATTGTAATGATACAGTTTAGTAGAAGTAATAACACGTTGTTAATAGGAATATGCATAAGTTGCGTTCGCAAAATCAAAGCAGAATTTTGCTAGTTTTCTAATCTTGTACAAAAAATGACTATTCTGGTGGTGGACAATGAAGTAGTAAAGGAAACTTAACCGGTAAACACGTGCACTTTCTGCGTTTCTGATGTGTAGATTAAAAAGGAGCAGATCTCATAGCGATCCTGCCTTCAGCATTACACGATAATTACAGGATAATAATACGGATGTCGGAGCGATTTTATAAGACAGGCTTACATGGTCTTCCCATTGTAAACAGATATTACATATTCAACAAAAGCGATTCGAGACTGATTTGCATTTGCGGCGCACTCGACCATCCATTTATACCTTCTTAATCTCCGAAAATCTAAGAATTATACATGTAAATTACCCGCCACGCAGAGTCCTGGGTGTACTGGTGAAATTGTAATGTCGGAATGAATCGACTGTTCCGATATGCCTCTAATACTGACCGACAAAAAACGCATGATACAAAAAATCCTTTTACATGCTAATTCAAAGGTGAACGTCCTACTTGTACCTCCGAAAATATTAATTTCCTGAATTCCGTTTTAATTACCCGGATACAGCGATTACATTCTCGAACCTGCGTAAGACGTTACAAAAGAACTCCGCGGAATCGATGCATTTTTTCGCTGAGCTTTGAGTTCGTTAAAAATGAAACCCTGTCGTTGTCGGAAGGTGGGATTGGAGGGGAAGGTGGGTATGTACACAGACGATAATCTCGGCCAGTCCCAATCAAGTATACCGAGGAGGAATGGTCTCCGGTAGGTAGTATGGGGAAGTAACACGGTATACTTATGGCGGATACGGTGAGATGCTGCGAGGACTCACTGGGACCGTACCCCCATGAACCCCGCGCAACCCCTAGGATCGTTGGCCGTCCCCTCCTACGGGGCCGTAGCGCTCGCGAAAGCCATGCTTTCTGGCAGGTGAGAAAAACTCACCTGGTGCACCGAATGGTCGGGCCATCCAACCAGGTCGCACTGGCGGGCTGGCCCACGAGCCAATCCCCGCTGATGATCCCTGGTCCAGAGCACAACCTCCTTTCTCTCGTGGTCCTCATTAGTGCCTCCTACCTCCGTATCCGAGGCGATCCTTGTATCAAAGGCGCAATGGAAAAGGGCTCTCCTCCTTGAAGCCGCCCTCGCCTCTTCTCCCGGAGTAACGCCCCTTTCTGATACCTGCTCATGTTTCATTATTTTCCTCCGGAATCATTAAGGCAGCCCAAGTCATCTCCCTCCTCGGCGCAGAGCACTATAGTGGACTCCCACTGACCCTCCTCCCTGCCATAGAGGCAGATTAAACGCACACTAACGACGTTCAGCTGTGCATGTACATTCTCTTTCTCTCTCTAGCACATTCGGCCCATTGTCACATTGCTCTTGCCCGCTTTCCGTGTTCGTTCTTTTATCTTTCTCATTCATCGACCCTCTAGCACGGTACGTCCTATCTTCGTCGTCGATGGCTCGTGTCCATTCCCACGTCTCCTGCCTTTCACTCTTTCTATCCTTCGTCTCGTCGTTCCTTTCTTTGCTATCTCTTACGTGCATCAACGTGTGCACGGCCACGTAAGTGTGCGAGAACACACCGTCCGCTTCCTTCCTTTTTCATTTAGGTACTCTTCGCCTCCTCTTACTCCCGCTACCGATCTATCTCTTTCCCCCGGCTTGCTTCTCTTTTCCACGCTCCTTCTCACGTTTTTAATTCCACACAGTCGCAGTACGGTGCTGCCACCTACTACCTGCAGGAACTAACGTTTTTTTATGCAACCCTTTGCACAAATTGCCGGGGGGTTTGTTCGTAATCTCATGTTTCCGTCAAGATTGACAGTCATTAGATTTCCGTATCTCGGTCAATTCTCCGATTAAAGAAATCCGTGAGCCAGTATCATGTGCAGTCACAATAACGATCTTTTTGACATTTAATTTGAGGTGAAAACCACCCCACACTTAACTTGGGTCCTCTAAGAAAACATTCAATAAATACTTTGCTGTTCAGATACCCCAATTCACTGATTCTTATTATTTTTCTTGCCCTTGTTATTTTCTCGCGCAATTGCAGAAATAATCTCGGAGGAAATTGTAAATCCACCTGCGAGGCGGTTAATCCTTGGCGATTTATCCGCCGGAAATTCGTGGGGGATGTTCGCTAATCAAGCTTTCCTCCGTAGTTTCGCCGTTACAAGTGCTCGGTGTATGCCCTTTTTTTCATTTCTTCCCGTAGGAAGCTTTTCATCGGCCGTAGATCACGATCGGGTCGGCCGAGCGGGGCAGCTCGTACAGCGCGGCGAGAGATCTCTCCTCGCTTCGTCCTGCTCGTACGGGCAATAATTATTCCGATGTAGATAGGAGGGCCGCGTAACTCGAGCGTTAATGTTTTCCCGGGCTGGCGGTGTAAGCGCAAGCGGAGTGCAACGAGGAGACAGATCCCGGGGACCGATTTGCCCTCTCCCTTCCACCCCTACCCCCCCCCCCTCAACCCCTTTTCGCCCGGTGCATAAGGTGGCTGCTCGCCGGAAGATATTCATGCCGGTCAACGGTAATAACGATAAATTGCCAGGGCTCTTAATGCCCGTGATGTTATATACTCGCGGTGCAAACGACCAGATAGAAAGACGCAATGCCCGCGGTCCCTTTTTTGCGCGAACCAACGGCGACCTTTCGATCAGACCCCGCGGGACTCACGGGCCCCAAAGGGGAAGGATTAGATACGACGGAGAATCGAAGGCTACGTCGATGCATGCGCGATGAATTATCAAGACGATACTACGGCCGATAAGGAATACCATCTACCCGTCGTTCACGGAGATTTCGTTTCTCCCCTTTTTCGAGTACTCTCCAACAGAATTTCCATTTTCGCGTGCAAGCTTGTATTTCCGTTGGAACTGAGTTTACGACTCGCTTGTTCACGTAGTTCCGACCACCGGCGAAACGTGTTCTTTTCCCCAGGAAAGTTTGACTGAGTTTTACTGGCGCGCGGTGTGTGTACACTTAGAAACTCACATTTCACGTATACTCCGTCGAAATATGTCTCCGCTCGCTACAGCTTGTAGAACTTTTCAAACTTTCCTGACATCCTCAAGACACATATCTCCGGCACACATAAGCACACTCCCGGTATATCTATAATCTTTCCGGAAGTTCTACATTTGTACCTTCCCTTGTCTGACTAAAGTCTTTTACAGACGTGCCGATGAAATATTCGATAGAATTTACAGGTACCCGCGATGCAGATGGATCGTAGAATCCGCGAACTTAAATAAGGAGATGGGAAAGGCCAAGCCTCGTTATAACATTTCATAGCTCGGCGCTACGACCGAACGGTAAATTGTTCGTTTTAGCCGGCACACTTGACTGAATTACAGCCATGGCCGGTAAGAAAGAGACGGGATAAATTTGACATATCGGTTCGTCCTCGGGAGGATCTTACAAGCCGGCATAACGCGCATTACCGCGCTTACCTCCTCCCGTGTTAATACACGTTTCGCGTTGGCTCGTATACTTAAAGTCGCTGTATGCAGCCGGCGTACACGGGCGCTTATAAAACGCGCTTTCGGGTTCGGTTTAATGCGCCGACGGAGGAACGGAAGGAAAGAGAGAACGCGGCCCCGGAGGAGAGAGGAACGACGCGCGGACCGGCGGCGTGTTCTGCATCTCGCGGGCATGTTTTGGCCAGCTTATGAATTTATTGGGGGCCATTCATTAGACATTAGGGACAGCCCCGCGAGCGCGTAGGAGTCGGGGAAAAGGATACCTACTCTCCCTGCGGGAACCCCGTTACGGAGCCTGTAACCTACGAAAGCCGGCCAACGGTCCACCGTATATACACACGCGTATCTGCATATTAGCTACACACGCGTGCCACGTAAGCCCCGGAACGAAAGCGCCTTGTTCCAGCCTGCCAAGTCTACGCGAAGCGGGTCCATTATGCTCCCCGCGTTTACAAGTCGCATATCACTTAGAGCCACCCTCTTCGTCCTATGTGCGACTATAAACTCAACTCGGTGGAATCAGACCTTACGCCGCTCGAAATCTTCGGCAAATGATCGAGAAGCATTCTTAAATGACACATCGAACAATATTCAACAACTTGCGGATAAGAATTGTACGTCTGTCACGAAAATCAGAATAGAATAGTTCTGTGATGGTTTTTTATTGCATGAATTGCAGGCAGGAAAATCGCTGAGGATTCTGGGATACGAAATGATGACAGCGTATGGGCAATTACGGTCGAGAGGGTTTTCCATCGGAGACGCTGTTTGTTCGATTTCACAGGATATTTGTTAGACAAATAGCCGGTGTATTTCACGGCACGTTTGCACGGTCATCGGTGTTTACGACGTCGAACAATCGAGTACATTCGCTCAGGGTGATTCGAACGCACAAAGGACCTTTGTCCGAGCTCGGTTACAGAAGGATCCGTCGCTTTGAATTATCATTGAAAGACCAGCAGATACATCTTAACGCACTCAGAATGCCGCTGGACTATCTCAAAGCCCGGACTCTCTGATGTGAGAATTAATGGTCGAACAGCGGCAAGTCTTCCGGTTGGTGGACAGGCTTTATATACCGAGTCCTCCCGTGCCGCTGGATTTCCCTGATTCTCCTCGGGAATGGAAACTGCATTTCCCTTCGTCGAACGCAGCCCATGTTTAGCGAGATTGTCTCCTCTGTAACGGATTAACATTCGCACGACATTTACGTTCGCCATCGGCTATTCGAGATAACGGACGTGTTTGACATTTATGTGTACGCGGATAATCCGTCGTCCGATATGATTTTGCTAGCGAAAAAACGGACAGGGAGGAAGGGCTGCAGGACACAGAGAGAAAGAGAGAGAGGGAGGTAAAGATAGATAGCGATTGAGCGAGGGCTCGAATGGGAAGGGAGAACGATCATACGAGCAGTACATTAAATTAAGTCAGCTTTACGAGGCTGGCATGGAAATGAATATGCCACGCCATGGCCGTAGTCCTATGCTTAACTCTCTGCGCGATACCATAAACCCTCGCGTATCAGAACGGCGCACGTACACAACGACCACCGGCCGCGAACCTAGCTCATTTCATTCCCTACATGCATTTTTCTTCCGTCATCGTCACCGTCTTCTACCGAGCATCGCATTAATCACCCTTAAGGGTAGATTAACGGTCCGCAGTATCCGGACTTACGAAGACCCTTAGTCGAGTAATCATTAAGGAAATCATTGATCATTGCAGCTAGGGATGATCGTTATCCAACTTAATACCTCGTCGCGATCTTCAACGAGCGAATCGTGTCCGCGGAGTAAAAGAAATACGTAAGGTAGACAGCGAGTGGAGCGTGATCATCGAGCGATAAACTTATGGGAAGGTTTCCGCTATTGCGGTCGGATGTACAAGTCTACCAGAGGAGTGAGAGTCCGGTACGTCAGATGGGCCGATCTCGAGATACGTTCTCTGAAAAGTACGGTCTAGAATGCGAGTGATCACGAATCTCGCGGAGAGAGAGAGGGACGGGGGGGGGGATAGGCGGGGGCTTGAAGAGGGAGGTAAAGTCCCTTCGCGGTCCTGGAGTAATGAGAACAATGCGAGGCACGTGACGCGGTTGACTCTCGTCTCTATCTTCCCGCAGCGTACTTCTCTTTCCGTCGAGCGGCCCGGTCTCTCGCATGCGGTGTACTCGCCGGCGGAACGCGGCGAGTTATAGCGGCGCGGCCGAGGTAAATAATATATTAATATAAGATACGAGTGGCGGTCCGGTGGTTGGCAGGGCACCAGGAGGTAATGGATGCCCGGGCTCGCTGGAAGTGACGGCTCTCGCTGGTTGCGTGGCCATTCGCGGTTAAATTCCTGGTTCCTCCGAGGAGGCCCCCCGCGGTCCCTGGGCCCGCTGTCACCACCCCCCGCCAAGGGCCCCCTCCACCTTACTCTTCCTCCCCGGTCCGCACCTTCCGCGTCTCCCGCCATTCCTCTCCTTCTTCCGCCTCATCTTTAAGATCTTCTCTTTCTGTCTCTCTCTTTCTCGTCTCTTCCGTTGCTTCTCACCCCCGCGATCTCCTGTCCACCTACTCTGTCTCTTTCTGTTTCTCTTCCTTTCTTGCGAGAGACAGTCCGCGAGACTGCTGGCGTGCCTACGGCCCTGCGCGTTCCTGCTCCGCGTTCTCCAGCACGTTCCATCATCCGTGGACGATGCCTCATCTTTCCGCGGCTCTCCCGTCCCCCCTGCCCTCTACTCTTAATCTCTATCTACCTCTGTAGTATCGTGGAATGTCTTCTTTACGCCCAACAAATACGAAAACGTTTGCGCGAGGAGAAAATATTCCTCCGGCCAGGCGCACTCTATGCTCATTTCTCAAGTATCATTCTAGCTTTTGTTTTTCACGTCCACGCGCTTGGCCAAAGAAGAAAGAACGAGTCGCATAAATGTTAGTGACGGTAGGTCCTTTCATAAAAATTTGTGATTATTATGGCCAAACTTCTCATGGAAAAACCTCACACCATCGATCTTTGCTTTACTCGTTTTTCTTTATCGAAAATTAGACAGACTGATGCATTACAGGTAGATAGGAGAAATTCGAGAATCCGATACCGTTTTCGTCCAGTTCGTACATCCTGGGAATGACGTTTCCATGTCCGCCAATGTCCCGTGTCTGAAATAGTTATTACGACGATGCGTTTTCATTATGCGCATTGTTGCGGACAATCCATAACCGAAACTAACACCACCGTCTCCTTTCGTTGCTCGAAGTCGTCTCAGAACCTCACTTATCCCTCAACGCATTCACGAATTTCTCACGTTTCAATTCTCAAAACATTTCTTAATTTCCTACAACAAACTCTTCGTAAATTCCCGGGAAATACTTGTTACGACAATATTTTTATTAACTTGTCTCTGAAGAGTGCATTAAACGCGGTAAACGCCACTATTGCCGGTAGACCTTTTTCGGTCGAAGAGAGTACGGCCGATGGAGCGTGCAAAATCCTTTGGATTCCCATGAACCGCGTGACGACATTACGAGTGTGTCCCTCGGGAAGAACGCAGACGTTGGCCGGGAAACTCAGACGAAGCTGGCGACAGAAAGCGCTAAAAATACATAGACACGCGGCCTGTCGGCCGTGCTGGGCCTCAGGGATCTCCATCTTGGAAATAATTAGAGGGACCAAGATCGATGTCCCGGGCCCGAAAACCGCACCGGGCCCCCGATAGGATCGCATGGAGCTTGAATGGAGCCCATTGATGCGAGTCCGCAAGCGCCCGTCGAACCTTTTCTCTCCGCTATCAGCATCGCGGTCCAGTCTAACCTTCTGCCGGACGAGAATTCGTGGAGAACCGACGGAGACCCGGAGAAAGAGAGAGAGAGGGGGGTAGGGGGAGGAGAGACGGAACGAAGGTGGACCCGTGTAGCTTCGCCTTCCGAGAAATCGAGCGTCCTTTCCGGGACGAATTCTCGAGATAAAAAGGGTCTGAATGAATCAAGGCAGCCGCGCGGCTATCCTAACCGTACGCTCTTTCACTGCTTCTTATTTTTCTTTATGGGTTCGTAGGTTCCTTTGGCTTTCCACGGCGGCACACCGACGCTCATCTTGTCTAGAAGGTAAGATGATATGATAGCGCGAGCTGTCTCTTTAGAGATAAAATTTCAAAGGCGGAAGTTCCAACTCTTTTTTATTACCCTCTGCCGTGGAGCCTTGAAATATAATGGTATCGAATTTTATTGCTCGGTATTTCGTGGCCGTCGTCGTATACTTCAATTAACAACGGACGAATCTCTGTTCAGCTAACTTGCTCGCCGGTACTTTTATTAATATTCGGTATCCTTAATTCGATGCTCATCCTCGTTGGATCTACAACCAGTTTCGCGTAATCGCGGGCGATTTTTTAAAACTCGGTTACATCCCCGGATGAAATTCATGGCAATTGCCTGTTCATTCTGCTGTACCAATTTTTTCTACCGGCGCACCTTTAATGAGGATTAACTGGAAAGGATAAACCGATCGTTCGTTCATGCAGATACGTATTTGTGGCAAGTCCAAATAGAGCCGAAATTGTCATCCAATACGTGGCGAGAGGTGGACGGTGAAATCCCGACTGATTACCATACGAATCAACGTGATTCATGTCCATGCGATCATTATGCGCGACAACGAGACTCGCCAGGTCGCATTAAGTGACAATAACAATGGCCAGACGATGTAAAGATTCAGGTGGAATACAGCGCCGTGCGTAGCCACAATGGATAGTTCGTGACAAGGGGAAGGGGAATAAGACGAAACGAGAAACTGATGATGATGTACCTTTTTCGTACGTGACGGTACGAACAGCCACGCGCCCGCTGTGCGGGTGGCTAGAAGAAACTACAATGGTGTAAAGGAAGAAAAATAAACGGCAAAATATGAGTCAAGATCCTGACGACTGCCATTAAAATATTATTTCACAAAAAGCAAATTTAACCGCGGCCCTAATGATTCAATTCAAGGAATACATTTTATATCTATTTACATACTGCGTAGCACCACTATTTCTCAGGAGAATTTTCAAATTGGTCTTAAGGTCGTTGTAGAGAAAGTAAGTATTATCTAGGGCAAAATTCTATGGGTTTGATTTATGCGGTACGTTTATTCCGCACGTGGGTTTATCCGTAAGTGTGTTGGATACGCCATTGACTCTGTGAATTTCCTCTTCCGACGGGTTTGGATTATTCTGGATGCACCTGACTACGTAGGTACAACGACAGGGACATCCTAGACCGAGCTAGAGATAGGTCTTACAAGCGATGACTCACGGCTCGGCTAGACGAGCGGAATATTTAATCGGTCGTGCTGTTAGTCGCCCACTCATCAGGTGTCTTATTAACGCACGAACAATGGCTGCTAACGTGACCGAAGCCTCATTAAGGATCACTCTCACCGATTTCCTGTAGCCGAGCACGTGCCGTTGGTATTCCACGCGCTGCGCATTAAACGATCATCCGATAAAAAGACGGTGGCGTTCGACGAAAGAGCCTTTTGTTGTTCACTCCCGTCTGAGGAAATGACAGTCCACGTGCAGGATTTACACAGAGATCTGCCGTCCTTTTGACAATAAGTACAATCGAGGAAAAACAGTGAAATAAAAGGAACGGGGGATCTATTTACAATGCGCCTCTAGTCACGTTTATTGGTACTGCGTTTTTCCTGTTTTCTTTTTCTTTTGAAGGGAGTAACGTCGGCCTGAGAAACGGAGTCGCGTTTCCGAAAATAAACCGAAAGTAAGGTACGATCAGGGACGATAAAATGTCGAAGAACGCCGGTCCCTGAGTTACGACGCTCATCCCGGCCACTATCAAAGCGTAGTTTCGGAATTTGCTCGCGGAGGCATAAAACCCACATAAACGAGGCCCTCCGCTCGTCGGGCAATAAAATCGGCTTGAATTTAATTACGCGCCGTTATCTTTCCCTGGATCTACTCCTTTTATCACTGGCCGCGACCCGCTTTACCGTCCGGGCCCTGCAACTTCCCCGCTCGTCCTCGTGGATTTATTAAATTTGTAATAGTCCCTGGACTTTATCAAAACAATGCGGGGCTATTAATTGCCAGATCCCGACTGCTTACCTTTCCGTATAAAAACCCGATTGTAGAAGCCCGGTGCATTACGTTTTATGGCCCTTAAGTATTCAGACTCACTGATAAGGTTTAACAATTGCTATAAAATCGTGTATTGTAGTACCTCTTAGATGCTTTTATAATTTCCATGTACGTTGAATCTATCGAATTGCCGAGTATCGTAGGTCATGGCTCCGTCTTATTATTTAGTGATACAGAAATTGAGTAAACGTGTCCTACGAATTTTGGGAGGGAAGGATTAGCGTAATTCAAACGGCCGGATGTATTCGTTGTGTCGAAAGAGCCGGTCCTGGTGGCGTTTTGTGGCCCTCGTAAAGTGCTAAATAATCATCCGGACGAAAACTGGCAATAAAATGTGTCGCCAGGCCGGTAACGAGGCTCGAATGGACCGTGCGATGGAGACGGACCACCCAAAGGGTTCCGAACAGGTCCGAGGAGGTCACTCGGCTACTCATTATGCATCTCGGATCTCTGCTCGCACCTCCGTTAATCTCGCTAAGCGTTAATTTAATTAAACGCCTTCACCGGCGCGTCCGCCATGTCCTCCCTGCACCCCCCCTCGTCGCCCCTTTTGTCCTCATCTGACTTGCAGACGGGATGCTGGACGATAATCAAGGCTCGTAGCGAGTCCAACATCGATCGATTCATCGACTATTCTACCAAACACGAGTCCTCGCTGCACGCTCCTTCTACGCTTCCATTCAGCTACCTGCCTGGCGATTTCTCCGTCAAATTGTTTTAGAAAAAAATCCTCACGGAATTGACCGTCGGTTATGATAATCCCGTGAATCCACTATTAAAAGATTCCTGTATTGAACCAGTCGAGTGATCAGTGTTCGCCAACGCTATGATACGAAACGACTGATCTTCTAGTTGGTCGTCATAGGAAATCGAATCCATCTTCCTCCTCGCTATTACCGCGACGCGCATGCTAAACGCGTGACTAAATTCTCTGGCGCGGTTGTCGATAAATTTCGACGTTCAGGTCATCGTCTGCGAACACGTGTTACGTGACCGAACAAACAGCAGAGGAGCAAAGGATGATCACACTTTGGTACACGGTACACCGGGCTTATATGTCCGCCAATGGGAGGGAGAGGGGGGTGGGGACGGGCAGTGGGGGTATCTCTATCAGAATGTGTTTTACATTAATACTTTAGTGTTTTAGTGGCGATTGCCGGCCGTTAATGCCACTCGAGGTTGAGTGGCCCGGCTCCCGGCTTTACAAATTTATACACTCTCCTCGGCGGGCGTCCTCTCCGATATGATATCTACCTACGGTGCTGGGAGACTCGTTTGACCTTATTTCCCCGTCGAATACCCGCGGAGTCGAGGGAGTCCTCGCTCACCGAGAACACACTGGTCCACCAGCGACAGAAGCCCCCGGCCCCGTGGATTTTCGTACGTGATTCACGTCGCGCAATCAACCTCGTTGCTCCGTTCTCCTTGCGGTTCCAAGAGTCGCGTGAAATGCCTGCAATTAATCTTAAATGGTCAGCGAGTTTTACCAATGAGCCGGGCAAGGATCCCAGAAGTAAGAACTCGTATTACTGATAAGATCTTTGCGTCCTAGAGAGTACCTAATGTTCCTACTGAAGATCCTCAGATTACTTAGACCGGATTGTAGGACTGCAGAAAGTGAAGAAAGTGAAGAACGTTGAGGAGTCTGGCGAAAGTTCGCACTGGGGACAGTTTCTCTGGTATTCCCGCGGGAGCTTGACGGTATCGATGGGACCTGTTGGGCCCGATGCGTGGGCGAGTAGGGCTTCGGTTCACGGCTCTGCGTTTATGGTGGCTCGAGGAAACGGGCCGTGTACTCAGCACGACCCCGGGGTCTGGTAGTAGTGATGGGGATACGGCGATGGCGATCGTGGCGACGACGAGAACGGCGACAGTGGTGGAAGTGGTGGTGCTGGTGGTGGTGGTAGGCAAGTATGGTACCCCTGGAGCGGGTGTCATCATTTATCTCACACCGGAGATCGGGCCCGCCGATACAGCGGGACGTTTTAATGGCCGAACCATGTTGGAATTAACCAAAACAAAGACGAAGCATCAATTAGGCGACTTTTTCTTCCACTTCTCCCCGTCTCTCGCTCCTTCGGCACGACCCCCTCGCTCTTCCACCGTGCGGCCCTGTCGTCCTTGTTCCATCTCTCCTTCGACCGCGTCAAAGGAGAGGTCCTCGGAGGATCGCTATAAGGTACGTGCTCTTAAACCTGCCTCACCTATGCGTCTTTAGTCCCTTCCGCTCAAAAGAACCCTTTGCTCCGTGGCTACCTCTGACTACCCAATCAAATTTTCATTGGTTTTCGCTCCTTTTTTCTGTGCTCGTTCCGGCTTCTACTCCTCCTCAACTCTTTTCTTATCGAACTTCACACTCTGTTCTGCGCTTCGGAGGACTTCACAACTGCCCGTTTTCGATGGTACACACTGCCCAGTTGTACAGTTTGAAAATTGACAGTCGCTATTTTCATTACACGTAATTAGCCGTTGGCCGACGTTTCGCCGCAAAGTGGGATTCACTCGTTGACTTTGAATACTCTTGACAGTCGGCAGATGTTGCTAGTATCCGGTGATATTTCAATACGTTGGCCAGGAACCTCTTTGGTAGGGACAAACAAATCACTGGGCGTATATTACACGCTTCTTAGGCTCGAGCACCGTGAAATATCGTATTTTGGCACGAGGCCTCTACCTTTACGAGGGGCCAAAGTGGCGTGCGAACGAGACGTCCCGCGATGAGGAGAAACCACGCCGGAGGGACGCAGGAGGAAAAGTACGGTCAAGGATACCCTGACCGTCCCCAGAATAATTAACACCAGTTTCCGTGAAACTTGGGGATTCTTACCTGCCCGGGCCTCTCGCGATTCGCAGATTCGTCTGCGAGAAAAAGATGTGTGCGTCATTGACGTACCCATCATCCACCGCTTCTTCGATACGACGATCGCCAAACTTTCTCCATTCAGGACTAAAATAATACGCAAGCCACAAAGCTAAAAGGAAGGAACACGATACATCCACAGGAACATTAAAAAGGAAAATACATAAGATACAACGTTTGAGCGAAGTTTGTCCCGTTTCATCATCATCGGATGCTTGGAGTTTTTTGCTGAAATCGTTACTCACTGACGTCAGCACATTCCCTCGATCACTAATTAGCACGGTGGTTTCTGCCGGTATCCGGAAGTCGGGTGAATCAGCGTAGGGACGGGCCGATGATGAATAGCCAAAATGGTCGGCCCGGTGGTTCTCGACGGCTCGACGAATGAGCGAGCGGTGGGGTCGGTTCGCGAGTTTGCCGATATAAACGAGAGGCCGATCGGCCAGGTGACGCGCCGTTTCCGCCACTAATCACCATTGGTTTTAGATTATTCTAAAATAATGACGGGTTCCCGCGGCCGGCGACGGTTCGCCCGTCGACGAGGCCGGTGCGGACGGTGATAAATCGCACCCGCGCCGTTGCAAACGGCCCGTGAGACAAAAGAAGATTCGACAGAGACGCAAGAAAGACCCAGGTGTCGCGACAACATCCTCGGAACGTCCTCTACCGCGCCGAGTTGACGCTTCTTCGCGCTGTTCGTGTCCTTCGACCTCATCCCCCTTCCCCCCTAACCACTCCCCCGCGTGACTCGAATACTCGAGCACTCTTGCGGCAACTTTTTACGGGGAAACCCAGGGACGATTTTTGCGATGTTTACACGAGCTCGTCCGAGCTAATACCCGAGGAGCTTCCTCCTGCGATTGAATCGAGCGAGGAAATATTAAAGGGACAGGGCCGAGGATTCAGTGTTATTCGATCGTAGACTCGTGCGGAAATTTTCTCGGCGAATCCCCGTGAATTTCGTGTGCTCGTCAGACGAGTGGACCCCAGGTGTTGCCGTGACATTCCCGGAACGTTCGGTTCGCGGTTTCCACGGTGATCCGTCTCCTTTTTTCTGCCACGTCTCCGGTGCCTCCTAGGAAGACGGCGCAGGATCAGGAATACGTTCGAGGGCGCAAGGAAGGGGGGTATCGTCCGGATCGCGAGAGAAAGAAACACGAGGATGGACCTAGTGGAGGGGGAGGAATTGGGCCTAAGAGAATAGAAGTTTTCGGCGGTGCGGTCCCACGAGGGTTTCGACGGGGAATATTTATGCGCGGGCCTCCCTCGTTACGCCATCCGCGGTCGCATAGTTTCTCTTTAGAGAGGGCCGCGCGCTCGGAGGGCCGTATATCCGGTCTATCCCTCCCGTCCTCCCTCCTTCTCTTTCTCCGCCGCGAGCGGCCGGCCAGGAAGGCGGCATCAATGGAAGGGATCGCGCGTGAATGAACGACGCCGAGAGTCCGACGGTCCTCGTGCTCGTATTTTTCGGGGAATACCGCTCTCACGGTTCAGCCAGGAATCGGGCATCAAACTTATCTCGGGCCCCGTTCGCAAATCGCTCCGCCACGACTCCCAGGAAATTCCTCAACCGGGCCGTTATCCAAACAATAAAAAGTCTCGGCCGTTCGCCGTGAGAATCTTTTTGCAACAACGCAACGACCTTTAATCGTTGGATCCACGCAAAAAGATTCGATAACTCTTGTCATAAGTGTAAACTAGCTGTTTGGAATTTTAAACGAAATCGTCGTCCGTAATGATCTTTTAATATTGTAATAATATTTTTCTTTCGATGCCAAGTGTACGCGGAGGAATGTTATTCCAGGTGATTTTCTTGAACAGGATGGCTCGACAAAGAGCGATCATCGATCATCCATTTATTGGGCCGTTATCGATGCGTGGCAGGCTTACTTCCTCGGCATGTCCTCTCGTCCTACGCCAGCGGTATCTAATTAGTTCGTTAAGCCCAACTATAACAAGGTTCCACGTCGGCCGCGCGGACGTCGACGCGATCGACGCGTCGTGTAATTTCTATTAATGAGGAGACTCGGCGAGAAAATAAGCCGGGCCTGGAACCGGGGAAGGACGATTTGCCGGGCGGCTAATCCCCGCTCATCCGAAGGCCGGCAAGTGAATCATTCGCCGAGTTAGACGGTTCACTCTCCTTCCTTTTCTCCCGGTTTTCGAGCGAATTGTCGGACCGGTCATTCCGGCGACGCGAAACCGCGAAAGGCCCCCGATAGAATGGCCCTATGGGGCACTTTTCAGAGGCGCTCATCTTAAATCAAGTGCGTTTCGAGGAGAACCTGTAAGGGGGGCGAGCGGATGAGGGGAAGAGGGGCTGCCTGGAAGAACGTGTCGTGCGAACGAGGGACCACGAGGGTTGCTTTCCCGCCGGACGTTTGCGATAAGATAGGGACCCAATGAGACAGCCAGCATCCGGCACCCATTTTCGGTCGCGTCTGACAGTTTTGTACCTTCTCGTACCTCGATAGATAGCCACGGGCAAGTCGAATTCCATGGACCGGGGTGGTCCCGACGATTTCGGCCGAGAACCGTGAAAAACGGAAACACGCCGACGTCGATTCTCCTATCTCCTCTCTGGGAATCCGGTAATACCTCAAAGGTGTACCTCTTTCTTCCTTGTAACCCAACTGACTCGATATAATTTCCTTTGTAAATTCGTCCAATCGTCTTGTCAGTTGAACTGTCAGTTAAAATTAACTCATAAGAATTTTTCAATATCTGTCATTGATAGTGATTCAGTTGTCAAACACATTTATCGAGTGTCGTATAAAGTAAGGAACGATAAATGAAACATAAATGTACGACTGGGTATACCCTTATTTCGGCACAACAGAAGCTTCTTTATTTATGCCGTTGAGACGGGTTTAGGATTTTCGTAGAAATCGTCGGTAATTGAGGGAATAATTGAGCAACACAGTCATCGGCAGAGAGACAGGTCCAATTGGATGTAGAAATCAATTATCGATTTTGGAAGAGCGGCTAGACGCTATATAACGCTTGTGTCCAGTCAACGATGTTCATTATCCAGCGACGGCAGGAAAAAACGAAACGACAAAATCGGATTGTCGATACACTTATCCCCAGTGAGTAATTGTGATCAATTAAGTGTATTGTGGATTATTGGTGTTAAGTTTCTATTTTTAGAGCGGAAAATGTTACGGGAAAAGGACGAATTATATATATAATATGACGAATTATATATAACGAATACGATCTTTTTCTAAACGTGTGCTATCGATTTATTTGTTTCGGTGGTAAAAAACTGTCAATCCAATTCACATCATCTGTGAAGTTACAATATTGGAACAACTGAGAAACCAGCATGGTTGGTTCAGTGTCGTCAAAGCTCTGGTCTCTTATCGCTCTTGATATTCGTAACGTTTGGCAGTTTAGATAATGCTATCCTTGACATTGTCACCCGGTTAACCGAACACACACACGAAGAAAAACTTTCATAGAAGTTCTTCGTTCGCTAACGAAACCCGTGTCAGT
Organism: Hedychridium roseum; assembly: GCA_963989215.1. NCBI lineage: Eukaryota > Metazoa > Arthropoda > Insecta > Hymenoptera > Chrysididae > Hedychridium > Hedychridium roseum. The sequence continues at coordinate 7,293,139 of OZ022310.1, read as the reverse complement.
CTATCTCCGACTTTCAACAACACGATGGGAAACTTTCGATGAAATACAATCTCATTCACAAGTCCACACTTTTTCCCGAATAATCATACCAAAGGATTTCTGTTCGTTAGTTTTTCTGATCATTATTCCTTTATCGAAGTTGATGAATTTCGTACAATACAGAAACAAAGTATACATTGTGAGCATTTGTGGAGACGGTCTGTTGTCCAAAATCCAAACTCCAATCGCTAATGAGTTCGCAATTGGACCTCGAGATGATCACGAAGACTGGAGAGAGAGAAAGAATGAAGGAAAAGTGGCGAGCGAGAAAAAGAAGAGATGTCAACCCCGAGGCGTAACTTTTCGACGAGTCGCCAGACGATCGGTCGTATAATTTAATTTAAGTTACGAGCGGCGATAAGCGCTCGAGCCCACAAATCAATTAGAGTGTTCACTTGGCTTTCGGGGTGATAGTGATAGCGGCGGTGCAGGCCACGCTGTAAACATCTTTACTGCCAGATAACTGTGTGAGCGGTTACCCCGCCGGCCGTTACGTATATATTCACTCTCAATGGCACACTCATACAAGCGCTTTACCGCAACTTCTCGTTGGTTATCTGACCACCATTTTGTTCCTCGGATTATTTCGCTTATGGGATTATTACTTTTTCACGCCGGAAGCACGTTCACTAAAGAATTACTCAGGGACACTTTGCTTGGCGATTTTCGATTACGTTCACAAGGTTTCATTATTGACGTATTACATTTTCCTGAGTGGACTAAAAAATGAGAAATTAGCTGTAGGAGAACGTAGCGGACAGGCACGAGAAGGTCAACTGAGATAACAGTAGATCCTGTATCTCGTGGAAGATTTCGGCGTGACCGTGGAGGACGGTGTCGTTGAACAGGGATTCGTCCTACCTAAATGAAACTCGACATTCCTGCGCCGTGAGGGGTCGTGCGCGCCATCGGCAAATCTTTCTGTCTTCCTGCCTCTAAGACCTCTTAGAGAACGGTACGCGCCGTTGGGGGTGTTCCCCGTTAACCGAGATGGTCCTCTCTTCCCGGATGACTCCATCCGGCTCCACCCTGGCGCCGCGCCAAATCGTCCCTTGGCCTTCGTGCGACCGTACTGCTTCGTCCGACTGTCTATCTCCAATCCCGTTCGGTCTTAACAAACGGATCCCTCAAACTCGGCCAACGTAGATTATCCACATTGCTTTAGAAGAGTATCTCTAGAGTTACAGCATAACACTGTACAAAGTATTTCTTCGTGTATTCTTGTCAATAAAAGTGCCAACTACCTGCTGGAAACTTTGACGCGACTGATCTCGCGGTGTTTTGTGGGTCAATTTCCTTGGAGCGGCTGTTAGGAGCGAGGACAGGGATTCGCTGGCCAAGGGTTGGAGGTCCCGTGCACGTCCCGATGAAATAGTATCCGTAATCCGACGTAAGTTAGCGCGGCCGGGGTCCCACGGCGCGTCAGGGACGAGGACCCGGTGGGGTCCGGCGAGGGTGATCTCGTGCGAGTACACGGGGTCCCCGGGTGCCCCGCGGCGGTCGAGGGGGTAAAGAGGGGGGGATGAGACCCGCGTGGTCCGGCGGGCCGCGAACGATGCATCAATGCTGCCCCCACGCGGTGCATCTCGGTGTATTAGTCACCGAGAAGGCGCACCAACTGCCGTGCCAAATTGAGTCTTTGCCATAAAGTAAGCCGTAAAATGGGACGCTCTTCTCCTCGCGGGTTAACGTCCAGGGGAATAAGGAAGAGCTCTCTCGCGCGCGGGGGAGGATCGTCGGGAAAGGAGAGGATAAATCGCCATGCGTCGGAGGGGAGGGTGATAGCGAGTAGGGGCCAAACGACTAGAGGGAGGGGAGAGGGCACTACGTGGACATTCAAATTTATGGTAACGCCCGACGCTCCATACGGGGTTATCGATATCGTCCGTCTTTCTCCATGCTTTCTACGCTTAATCTATGACGTTCTGTCCTTCTTCATAGCGTACTACATCACGAGCGCGATGCCCGATGAATGTCCTCTTTCTCTTGCCCCTCTATCAAACGTTAGGGCCTTCGGGCTCGTAGTTCATTTTTCCAGAGAACTCTTAAATAATTTCACGTACAGAAGGGATTTCCTTCGATTCATTCTCCGCTTGTACTTTTTTTTTTATCGTTGCTTTATCATCACGGTTGACCGCTCGTTACTGCTCTCCGTGAGTTAGCGAATAATCGCCGAGAAGACTAATCAGCGCAATCCGTACGTATTCTTCGCTTGAAAGGCAACATCTGTCTTGGGATCATGGTCGAGTGAGTTTCTAGTACCCGCTTTCTAATGAATATACCCGACATTTATGGCTGACAAGTGTACAACAGTAACCGCCGAGATCCCGGCGAAAGATCCACGGGATAAAGGTTTTTCAAGGGGAAAGAAAATATCAATGAACACGACGTCGTCGTCGGCATGTTTGCCCACAATTCGCCAAGATCGCTGAATAATGTCCCGTACATTTCATAATTTCCCGCGATATTCCTACCCGAAAAAGGGTGGTAGGTTCGTTTCAAAGCATCCACACTTGCCACGTGCTTAATTCCGCTGACCGAGCGAACCGCGGGACTGTGCTTTGTAGAAAATTATTCGCCGGTGGAGTGCGGCACTAATTCAGCCGCTTTCCGTTCCGGCGAGGATAATTCCGAGAGATCGCGAGATCGAGGAAGTCAAATGGCGTCTCGGCGCCGAGGAGCGAAACGCCGGAGGGGCCCGTTGCATTAAGCGGGCCCCGGGACCGGCCTGCGGGATCCCATATTTCTCGGGCAAATGATATAAGGCCGTTGTTATACGCTCGAGTCTTGTAAACTTCACTCGCGTTCGCATCTGGCCCGGCACGCCGCTGCGTGGCGATCCAATGCGCGGGCATAATGCCCCGATGGCGCGTAAGCGCGAGCAAACCGAACCACCATGAAAGAGGAGGGAAGAGGGCCAAGGGAGAGAGGGACAGGGGGGGGGAGGTGTTATGACTTTATAGCACTCCGACCTGGCGATCCACGATCGCGGTTCACTCCACCCCTCCCGCCCCTTTTTCTCTCTATCCTTCTTTTTCCCTATCCTCTCTTTGTCTCGGCAGATTGTTCCAGCCCCCGAGACGTTCTTTGTTGGATTTGTTGGGCAATTTATGGTCGTTAAGACTTTCGGATCGCCGGTATAAAATGCACAGCGTACGCACAACTGGCGACTCTCGGTTCGTTTGCTCGGGGTGGTCCCTTACGAAAAGCTTTGCGGTTCCTTTTCTACGTAACGCCACGACGACACGGTACAATAAGGCGGACAGACCGTAAAATTGATATTGTATTTAGATAGAGTAACGTGCCTTCTTCGATGGGTTCTCGTAATTTTACCATTTATTACGTAAACGATTTTAATCTGATAGTTGTGACTTGCTTGTTGATGGGAGAATAATGCGGCAAAGTGTGGCTTAATAAATCCTTAATAAATTTAACTGCACTTTATATTTTATCTTTGACGAGCGTGCGTGCCGCAGGTGCGTGTTATTTGCCGGCGAACCGGAAGGACGTGGGTCAACCGAACGCCTCCCTTGTGAATTCGACAGGGTGGTCCGACTTCAATTTTTAAGGCCCGCTCAATCGATTCATTATCACGCGTACATCTCACGAATTATTTTCACGTGCCAAAACTCTTGACAAATCATCGAATAAACGTGTGCGCAGCAGAATCTTATTTGTATCTCCTGCGAGTACATTAAAATTCGTAGGAACGGTGGACTTTTGTTCAGCGGTTAATTTATTCCTGAAATCCGACAGCCGACTCGTCCGGGGAAAGCGTGAAGTTTACTTCTGTCCAGATATTGGAAAGAGCAGCTACAGCAGCGTTCTATTGTCCTACCCGCGGGTAGTCGTGTATTTCCCTGGGCGGGTCGCACCGCCCACCGCCAAAGTGCCATTGTTCGAATATTCAAAACGCAGAGACCCATTGTAACGCTGTCAAAATGGGCGTGATGATGCGGTTTCGGTGTTTCCCGACGCGCGTGCTGCGACTCCCAATTCCCGTGTCGTACGGGGGATCGTGGATACCGCCGCCAAACTCAAATTACTCATCGCCGTGTCCGCCTCGCGGTCAAGATAATTCATTTGACCCGAGAAAAATGACGCAAAAATAAATTCTAAAATACAATACAGTCTCGTGTGAATTTCTAATCCGATCAAAAGCTATTTCTAATCCCAACAAATGACGAAACTTACTTAAAGAATCCTGGCAACTTAGTTTTCTCAAAACCAAATCTAATAATTATCATCGTGTTTCATAAAATTTTCGTTTCGTTGTTGAAGATAAATGGAAATGAGTTGAGGGTCCGTATGATTGTTGCAAAGATGAGCTGAGTTGATGGAATAAAATAAAAGACAAAGAGGTACAACGTAATAGTCTCCATTTTAATATAATATGAATTCATAATGGTAGTAGACAATAATAATAATATAATAATAATAATATAATATAATATGGTGATGTCGATAATAATAATAATAATAGATATATCTGTCTATATTCACATTCAGAACTATGTACAATTTAATTCATTTACAATCGAATCCGTACGAACAACCGAACAGAACTTATATCGTATATTCATATATATATAATATTTATAGTTAATACCTGTACTATGCATATTCACAACAAATAGTATCTCTAACGAGGGCATGACGTCTTACGCAGACCGTTTATATTTTCGTATCAACATATAATCTCGGTTTTCGTGACTCAATGGTTTTTCACGTAAGTCGCGATTACGCTCGGCGCGGCCCTCGATAGTCCACTACACTCTGATTATTTACAAAAGAAAAGATAAAACCATGATTTTTTCGTACCTACAATTACGCTATGATTATACACAATACGTGTTAACGAACGCACGAGCACCGACCATCTTTCGCTAGCGTACACCGATTTCAGCGCGGTTTTATTTCATTTTTGTTATGAACCACCCCCGTTATCACAGATATAAATAAAGGTATTTTTTACAAAACAATGTACAATTTTCCATCTATCGCCGCGGCTGATGGACAGGCGCATTCCCTTGGCCTGTGCCCACAGCGTAGAACAATGGCCGATCTTTCGACCATGATGATTATCTATATACCTTTTCTACTTATCCCTCAATTTTCCTTCCCTTTCGAACAATTATCCATGCGTGAACGTGTATGTATTTCTGCTTGTATGATGCACGTGTCCGTGTCTATGTGTGTCTGTGTATAATATACATTTATATATAGATAAAAAAATATGAACCATCTAGAGTACCGCGGACATTACGCTCGATCGCGAATAGTTTGTTATACCGTGCAGACGGGCGTTAATTACAGTCGAGCGTTTAACACGACCGACACAATGGATTACACTGTGGAAATCGGAGGGTCCGTATGACCGCGAAATTTCGCCGGATGTACCATACCGCGAGCGTAAACGCGAGGATTCGGTAAGAACGACGTGGGTCTCGTTCGACGTTCACTTCCGGCTGGCTTACCGAATTTTACTAATGACGTGAAGGACCAAGGTCACGATGTACTCGGGATTCGATGTTCGGAGCGGCCCGACGTGTGGTAAAATTCCGTCGATCGTTATCTTCGGCAAGGGAAAGATAACGACGGATACGAGGGAATAACGGTGCTTGTGAAATAAATAATCGAGTCTAGCGGGCGGAACTAGAGAAGTCGGACAAATTTTCCCCTCCGGAATGTACACTCTGGGCGACGGAAGAGAGAGGAAACTGGCGTTGAGATTCTCCGCGCATTCGCTTCCTCACGCTTCGACGCGATATTTTTACTAAGAATTTAGTTCTCAGACTTTACAACTACCTTCACGACACAAGGGGGTCAGAGATCGTCCGTCAAACGGTTATTTCCCTTCGTCTCTTTTTTTTCTGCACATTTTCATAAATTTTCACGCACGTGTTTCGCATTCCCGATGTCGAGGAGCATTTCGTTAGGTTTTTTTTTTCAACGACGTTTTCTGCACTAACAGCGATTTATTTGAGTCCACCGAAGGACCCGATAGAGTTCCGCCTTTGAGTAGGTACAGCCTTACGATCTACGACCTAGAGGTATGCGTGTATGTATACATATATTTATATATTTATATTCATATAGATTTCTCTCTTGTGTCTTTGTGTACACGTTAATGCATCTCGTTTATCAATGGGTTAGTGATAGCTTAATGAGTAGGAATAGCTCGTATGTGTGTTACGTGTGCATGATTCTGTCTCTCTTTTTCCCGAGTCGTCCAACTTAATCCTAGAAAGAGGTCTTCTCTCGCCTTTGCCGGGGCGAAACCACTCGCCGGTTGGTCAACACGTATGTATTCCGGAAAAGTTGTGTACGAATAACAAATCCACGCGAAGTCTGCTGCTTCGCACTTGCAGCATTAAAATCCCTCGGTCGAAGTTCCATCGGAACCTTTCAGGGCTGGCTGATAGGTTTTCGACACTAAAAAGCTCAAGACAGTTTCTTCGATATCACATCGTAACGAAGGATGCTAGTTTGCACGTTGCCCGTGTTTGGATTGAGCCTTCTCATGTAGAACAGTCGCGAAATACATTCGACTTGATTCTTCGTGATGGTAATTAAGGACACGGAAGTTTCGAAATGTCCAACTGAGCAGTACACTCCTCCAGTATTATGTACATGGTAGTAGTCTGGCGCCAAAGGTCAAGCATACTCATGCGGGTTATCCATAATCAAGAAAGTAGTAACGATCAACATCGAATGCCGTTGAAACTCGAAAGAGCCTTAAGAGTCAGGTGCCTTAAAAAACCGAGTTTCTCAGTTTCTCCTCTTGAAAATTCCGAAATCTTTATTGAAAAGTAACTGGATTTTCTGTAAATTTCTTGTTGCTTCTCAACTTCTTACGTTCCTTTACCCCGGTTTCTGGGCGTCGACTTTTCCGTTAACTTTCTCGCCACTGCCTACACTTCGGCCGACCCTCCCGCGCAGTTGCACACCGTCGTCCCTGCTTTTCTTGGTTTCAGTGCCCGCTATATCTCATTCTCTTACGTACTCGCGCGTAGGCAGACACTTGGACGTAATTCCCCTAATTCCTAAATCTCTTCTAAGCCTCCGTCGTGCTCGCTCGCATGCGTCTTCGCAGTCGCACCTTGGCGATGCCGAGGAGGATTTATGTATCTGGAGGTCGAGCCCTCTGACTCCTTCCTTCCTTCCTTCCTTCCTTCCTTCGTTCCTCCGAGTCTCGTCCTTGTCCGTTTGTCCTTCGTTCCCGCAGCCTCGGCGCGCTCCTTCCGTAGAGCGAGGATAACGCCAATAAATCCCAGGACCTCTCAGGAGCGCGTATTTACAGTCCGGCCGCAGGACTCGGCTCTTTCCTTCCGCGATGCTCTCGTCCTCGCGGCGACGCTTAGGCTTTATCCTGCAACAGAGAAATGGAAATGGTCTTAGGTCGCTGCCGCCATGTTCCTTTGTTCCTTTCATTCCACCCACTTCCCTCCATGTTGGAAGCCAGGGGAGGGTATGTATATCGCGTATCGTGTGCCCAAGGCGTAACGTCGATGCTCAACGAGGGGGTCCTACGCGTGTAACTATGCCGTGTTGTACGCGTGTGCGTGAAAGATAGGTATCGACGTACGCAGGTGGAAGCCATATTGCGTGTGTCATGACGTGTTAGGCTTGTCACACAGAAATGGAGCTTTCATCGCGGCGTACGTAATAGTGCTTATTGCGAATACCAAGAAAATAACGCACACCTTATCGGCTATTGCCTAATATTAGTTTTAATCTTTCCACTATTCTCAGAGCCTTCGTATTTGTTGTTACGATTTCCCGTTGACCTCTTACACAAACATTCGATTTTCATGGCCAGCAGATCAGCTGTCAGTCTTTTTCAAGCTGATCAAAACACATTAATGTTCTTCTGAAAAGGTCGATGCTTTCCTGCATAATCGCCCTGTCAACTGTCGATTTCATTGGTCGGAGTGAAGCTGGTCCATTAGAAAGACACGTTTTAACTCTGATAATTGTGAAACTCTGCTTCCTTCTGACGCTTTAGCTTGCTCTTAATTTATTCGGCTTACTAAACGGTTGCTACTGATATTGTTTACTGGAACGCGACCGATAAGACTGCAATTTTTATAGTACGGTGCTGGACTAACCGGTTTGGAAACGTTAACTGGACGAATAATCAAGGAAAAAGATCTGCTACTTCGCTTGTACGCTCGCATTCGGACCATTACCAGTACGCATACATCGTCAGAGCTCGAAATCCGTGTTAATTCTTTGTACAACATTGGTTAAATAGTGCGAGAGCTCATGCAAATTTCATATCTGCACTTTTTCAAATTCCTAACATTCCAAGTTTTTTGTATGGACCTTTAGTATTACTAATTCGATGGAAAAAGCACAGTTCAAGATCAGTAAAAAGTAGAGCAGGGACAAAATATCGCACAAGGATTGCTAGAAATACCGTCGAGCAAATTCTGAGGGACGCGACGTTTGCCGAGAGTGACGCGCCGTAATTAATTCTGTCCGTGGAAAAAATTGCCGATGGTTCGACAAAAATACACGTAACAGGCGTCACTCGTCGTGGTTTTCGGGCGATCCGACGAGATTCGATTAAAAGCTCGACGACGGAATCCATTTCCCGCGTGTTTCGGCATCGTCGCTGTAGGTATCGGTCGGTCGGAGGAATATTTCAAACGTCACCAGTTGTCCGTCTTCCGCGTTTTTCAGCCTTCTACCGTCTCTCTCGCTCTCGCGATCCCTTCCCATCGTCATTGTACCGCGCTACGTGCAAAACGAAACAGGATGACAAATATCTCGCGATTGTGCGACAACTCGGCTCTAGCGCGTTCGTCTCTGTCATTTTTATAGACAGCCAAGTCCGGCAACGAGATCCATGCGGGCTGTCATACCGTTCGCCCGCGAGAAATCTCCCATAAAAATACGTACACGTCAGGAATTTCGTACGTGCTCGTCGAGGCGAAAATAATCGGACGTGTCGTTGTCGCCGGTAAGTAGATTTACCTAATTTGTATTCCGCACCTCGTTTACCTCAACACTGTCAAAACTTATCGCGTACTGTTATAATCATACAAATTAACGTTACCTGCGTTTTTTTAACGACTTTTTCTGTTAAACCAAACGATACGAATGATCGCCGAGGTTCACAGGACTCGTAGGCAAGGACGTACTTTTAAATTATCGGGGGAAAGGCTTTGAATTATTTCCCTTGCATCTGTATTGAATGAGAAGAAGTACAACGACGTGGTTAAATGAAACGTTGGCTGAAGTTTAGCTCGTTAAACGGCACCAAAGCTACACGGCATGGAGTGCAACAATGTCAACGCCGGACCCTCGAGCATTTTCCGTATCGGCCAAGAAAGATCAGTCCCCGTAACACGATCCCGCTTCACAGGCGCGTAGCCTCGGCATTTCTAGCCGACTTATTCGCATGTATGGACCTCCGGGATCAACGAATGGAATATTCATCGGGGCTGCCCATGAATTGACAAACGGCCGGCTATTTATGTTAGCGCGTACGCGCGGGTGCTTTCGCCTTTGCCTTCGATAAATCTCTTCCTCTCTTTCTCCGCTGGCTAACGAAAGCCCTTGCGAAACAACCGCGCTCGTAATTACCAAAGGGCGGGGGCGGGGGTGGGGGGACTTTAATTTCGCGCCAATCGCCGAGCTTCCAGTTGGCTAACGATCGTTTCGCTAACCGCGAGTCCTGGCCGTAATGGAGACGTACGGCGACGGCACATCGATCAATCCCCTAAAACGCGCGCGGTTTCACGAGAACCTGTTTGTCCATTCTCCATTATCTCGGGACGTCTCAAAGGTGAGGTTGCGAAAGCCCGAAGCCTTCCTATCGGGCGCTCCTACCTAGACCGCTCTCACAAATCATTTTGAAACGCGGCTAGAAACACGGATTTCTATCTAATGCCTTTTTAAATCATACTTCATCCATCATCGACCTTTTAGCGTCGCCTTAAATGCCGGGATATCGAAAAGGAGGACATATAAATAATTCGACACTTTAAAGCTTGAATAATCTCCGATTTAACCGTGACTTAATATCGGGCCAAAATGTACCTTTTAACAGCCGGGATCCTGACAGAGTCGTAAAGTAGTTCCGAGTCATTAGTCGAGTCCTATGATAAACTTCATGCTCATATTCCTCATGTTCCTGGAGATCCGTTGAGTTGATAAAGCGCGTAATAATTCTCTATAGCATAAAGTCATCCGCGGGATCGTTCCGGCTAAAGTTTACCGTGCTACGATAACTAAGTCTTATAGGTAAAGATGCTGATGTTTGGCAAGGACGTCTTTTGCAACTTGGAAAAGGCAACGGCAAGTTATTTCGCGTACAACAGGATCTGCGATCGACGTATGTGACATTACACGTTGTAAGGATGAAGGGGAGACTGTCGTGAGAAGAGTTTCTGCGTTGAGGCGCACGACGATGAACCCAAACGATAGCACAAGAAGCGACGGCGACGGAAAGCCTTACGACACGATAGTTTGTAGATGCTATCGCGATGAAAATTTAATGACACATGCTACAGTGTTAATCGCAATTGCGCGGATCCGTTGCGTATCGGATCCCCCCAAGTCGAGCTGAAATTTATTATAATTATCCGCCGTACGTAATAGTCCCAACAACTCTCACAGGGGGACAGTCGTAGCTCATCGCCGTAAGCACCGCGAGTTATTTATTTTTCTCCGAGTAATATAATTCGAACGGCAAGGATCCTGGGGCCTAGTTTATGATTTTTTTTTGCCTGCGGAGAGTGATTAAATCATTTTCGCGGTGGGACAAGAATACTCGTATGAAGAGGTCACGGTGAAAACGCCGGTTCGCGTCTCTAGAATGTTCTCCGGTTACCCAGGTAGCCGCATAGGCGACTAACGTATCACAACGCGTGAACCCCGGGCTACCGTTTGTCCCGAAAGATCTCACGATCTCGCCGACCCACAAAAATCACGGCCCTCCGAGGATCAAGGACAAAGGCCAAAGGTATTGCACAGTGCGTGGCAAACACGGTGTTGACAGTATCAAGGATAATTCAATTCAAGCGCGAGAACTTCATGCTCTTCGTTGATCGATGAAATTTAGTGTTCTTGCTTCGACGGCGAAAGGTTTGCAGCGTGCACCGATGGTATAAGAGTGTAATCAGCTAGAATTATGAGCAGGATAAGCGGCGGGACATTGAATCACGGTGAAAGAATTAAAAGGTCGAAGAATGCCGGGAACGTGCGACTTTGCGACGCGACGACGTTAGAGGTGACGACGGAGTTTGGCTACGAAATTCTCCACCGGGTCCTTTAGAAAAATGAATAGAAAGGAACAGTGGGGCAGGGGGGGAGGGTGGTGAACGAAGGAGAAAGGGAACGGAAACGGGGAGGGTCGCGTCGGAGTGTGAGAAAGGAGAGGAAGAGTCGCGACAACGTCCGCGAGGATTTATTAACGACAGCCGAGAGTCCTCCCGGAATCCTCGGGCCGTTAAAAGATCGCCTATCCCGGCATTCGCGGCGTCGTTCTTGACCGCTCCGGTGCGCGGTGGTCGCGAATTTTATGCAGATGCCGGGGAGATCGTGTAAATATCGGGACGGCCAAGGTGCGAGCACCGTCGGCTACGCTCGCACCAAGCAAAACAGAGAACTTATGGAGCTCGTTCCGACGCCACCCACCCTAATGGCAATTAAATATCCCAGCGCTAATTGGCAATTATACGGAGAGACCCGGGCAATGCGACGGATTTTCGCACGACTTCCTTTGTCCCCGGCTCATTCTTCCAGTCCCACAAAGAAAAGCGAGCTTTCCTATACTCCCCAGGCCGAATTATTCACGTACAACGGTGCAAAGTAATACTGGTCAGTCGTAAGAGCATCCTGTACCCCTGTACCCTGATAGCGATGAACGAATTTTCTGGTTCTCCGTTTTCGAGGTAAATGCAAGGTAGATTTAAGGCAGAAAATCTAGTTTCGCTTTCTTAGGCAGGCAGATTTGAGAGTAGGATAGGGGGAGAGAGGAAGGTGGATAAAAGGAAGAAGAGAAAGGAAGGGTGGGGAGTGTAAGATCGAGATGGCCAGCGGAGAAGCTGGGCAGGATACGAGCATCGAGACTGGCATTACAAGAGCTCGGGGCACGGGACCCTCGGGCGCGAGAACCGAGGGGCCTCACGGCCGGCAGGAGAGGAGAACAGAGGAGAGGAGAGAAGAGGAGAGGTGAGGCGAGGCGAGGTGACGACAGCGAAAACTAGTTTATTTGGGACGCGGCTATAAATTAGGATCAGATCGCCAGGAGATAAGGGAGTCCCGGCTAACACCCCGGGCTCTCCGAAAGAACGCCTCTTTCCTCTGCTTTCTCTTTGCGTCTCCTTTCCCTCCGTCTCTTTCCATCTTCCTCCCCGTCGCGCCCCTTCCCTATCGGCCCGGACCCGTTTGCTCTCTCTTCGGGACTTCTGGCATCTCCCGTGGTCCATCCACGCTGACCGGACGTTCTCAACTCGTTCTCGCCTCGCGGACCCGCATCCTCGTTGATTTCTACCCGTCACCTTGCTCTGCCCTCGTCCAAGAAAGACGAGACGAGGTCGAACCGCGGATATTCCGAAAGGTAGCACTCGAAGAACCCCAGTACAGTCGACCGTCGAAGTGAAGGAAAGGTGAGGAAAATGATGCTCATTTTAGGAAATATCTAAACGTACAATACTTTTTCTTCCGTCGCTGAAGTGTTTCATCAGACGAATTGCGGCGGATGAAGAGTACTATTTTTGGGGAAATATTTCATTCTACGCAGGAACGTAGGTACTTCCTCCGACAGTTTCCTTGTAGACGAATATCTACCGTCAGACGGAAAGTACTGTAAGCGGAAAGGCCATAGGGGGACCGATCAATCGTGCGCTCACGGCGTCGCGCTGGGAAGAAATTGTTGACCACGTCTACCGAAAGCAGATATTTGCTCTAAGGTCCTGGGGAACGAGAGTGCGTTCCGTTCGTGAGAAGAGAACGTCCAAGTAGACCGTAGTCGCCCGTGCGGTCACTAACGCGACAGGTTGAGGTGTGTCCGCGCCTAGTGTTTCGGTTACACACAAGTGTAGGCGCACGAATACTGGGTACCAGGGCCATGTACTAGTGTCGTTCACGTAGTCGTAGGTGCAGCATACCTAGAGAGGTGCGGAGGAGGAAGGTTCAAGGGGGGAGGAAGAGGACGAGAGAAAGAGAGAGACGAGACCAGGTTGTGGTGATTCCATTCACTGATTGAAATCTCCATCCATTTGTCACTGTCAAAGAGGTGGCGATAACCTCTCTCTCTCTCTCTTTTTCTCTCCCGCCCCTTCTTCACCTCGTTTCTCCGTCCTCATCGCTTTCTCGTCTTCTTCCCTGTCGCCGGGTTCTCCGTTGCTCGTTGCCCTTACGCGAGCTGCCCACGCGCTCCTCAGTGCTGAGTGCCATTATTATTTCGACGCGGGCCCGGGCTAACGACCAATCCACTCGGTGGATATTAATTCCTTATCGATTGTCCCGAGGTGCAGGCCTCGCGAGGATCGCGAATAACCGATCTCGTCGCTCACGCGTGCGCGTGTGCCGAGCTGTCGATTCTCCGGCCGATAAGTCTGCCGTGTACCGTTGCTCGGGGAACGGTCTGTCTCTCTCGGCGTTCGTCACTGCCGTGATACCTGATTTTTCTTTGAAAAGCGAATTACGAGCCGTCGATCGCGACGCGCCAGTTACTCAATGACCCTGTCTGACCCTGCCGTGTAATTATAATCGTTGGATATCTCCACATAAATTATTCATACGTACAGAGGTAAAGTGGGCTAAGAAAGGGCGAAGGTAGTATGAAAAGATTGAGACTCACCTATTTATTAGAAATACTTGTCCCAGATGATCGACGGGTCGTTTAAACCGGCGAGACGAATCCACTGCCCATCGATTGCGACCTGGAACAACAGGTGAGACAATGACTTTACGATGACGACACGCAGGGGATCTATAATTACGAGGGATCTACAGAGATCTGAGCTCCGTCACCCACCCTTTGTAGAACGGCTTGAACGCCGTGGTGGCCTCCGTGGGCGGCAGGCTGGCAGTGGTCTGATGCTGATGGAGAATAGAGTTCTGTCCGGCCGGTGAGAAGTCCTTGTGCGGGGAACTTTGCAACCTCGAGCCGAAGGACGATCCACTGCTGGCTGAGCCTGTGCTCGTCGAGAGATAACCGCCGGCTTGATGACTGGCCGCGTAGGGGTTTGGGTTACCATTGCTGGTGGCGCTGGCGTTGCCACCAGGACAGTAGCCGCCCGGGGGCGGCTGGATCACCCCGTTGGGGGTGGCCACTTTCATGTTGGGCGGCGTTTGGGGCGGCGTGTCCGTCCCAACCTCGGGAAACCCCGCCGCCGCGGACGATGAAGCTCCCGAAGTCGAACCGGACGTGGAATTCGGGTTGTAGTGGAGCTGTCCTCCCGAGGACGACGACAGGAAGCCGCCGTATCTCGCCGCTGCACCCGAATAGGGTGCTGTGGCTGCGGCCGACGGGCTCATCGACGCTGAGGACGGAAGTGCGAAGGAACCAAGGTTTCCTCCAGTTCCGGTACCCCCGGAACCTAACCACGGCTGCTGCGAGTGATGATGCTGGGCCTGGTTCGTCAGGTGGTGGGCGTGTTGCTGTTGTTGTTGCTGCTGCTGCTGTTGAGTGTAGTGCTGCTGATGGTGGAGGTGCTGGTATTGCTGGTGATGAGGATGAGTGGGCGGAGGTGGGGTTTTACAGGCGGCTGTGTCCGCGAGGGACCAGATTTTTGGCTTGGTCGCCGGTATTGGTACTCCACCGGCGCTGCAGTCGGTCTTTATATCTTCTTCCTTCAGGTGATCGTCAGCGCCGTAGCCCTGGTGGTGGTGGTGATGGTGCTGCATCGCGTGGTGGAAAGCATGATCGCCGCGTCGTGGGTCGTCTTCTAGGTCCAGGTCATCCTCGTCGTCCAAGTCCTTCTCGTGCTGCATGTGCTCGGCTTTCACATGCCTCATTGGTTCTGAAATCACGGAATAACGTCTCCCTTTACAAACCTTCGTATCTAGGAGAAAGCGCGAATGTACGTGTATCCCTTGTGAATCTCATTAAACGTTTAACAAGATTCGAGTGAGCTCGTTGGCCTCATTAATTATTGGATAAGTGCACTGACGGGCCTCTGCACTCGGGTAATATTGCCGTTAATGGTTTATAATCCCTGGTGTGAATGTGGGACGTGGAGGATGCGTGTCATTGTCCGGGGGGGTTCGTGATGGAAGAAGGAGAACGAGAGTAGGATCGTCTCCCTTACGCCCTTATATAGTTAAGCTGTAAGGGATGCTGTGAAAAAAGGGAGCGAAGCCTTCAACCACTTTGGGGCGCGAGAGATTTCAGATCCCCTCGAGGCTCGAGTGAGAGCTTGACTATCTTTCTTCCCTTTCGGCCTCTCCAGTTGTCCTTCTTCCTCGTGTACCGCTCGCCCTCTCGTTTCGGTCTCTCTTGGGGCACTCTAGGATCGTGTCCCGGCCGTCTGCCAGCCAGCCAGCCATCCAGCCAGCCATCGAGCCAAGCCAGCCAGTCAGTCAGGGGTGAGAATTTCATTAAGAGGTTCGAATGAGTCGGCAGAGGGTTTACTTGATGGGTCGTCAAGCGATAATTCCCAAGCTGCAAGGGGTCGTCGCCGTCGAAACACAGAGAGAGCAGCACTCAGAGAAAACGAGCGAGATAGACGGAAAAAGAGAGTTTAGGTTTAGGGCGCAAGCACCCCCTTATAAAGGGAACCTTATGGGCCAACTAAATAGATACCACCGCCGAGTCCACAAGTGGCTCTTTAACTTTTGACCCTCTTTTATCAGCCGTTAATCTCATAATCCACACACCGTCCGGCCCAAACTTTACGGTTCCTGCGTTAAATTCAATAAGCAAATCCCCGTGTTCCTCAATGTTTCATCAACCTCCACGGCTTCGTATATACTCAACAAGTCTTTACTTTCGTCCCAACGGAAATTGACGAGCCTTATGTTTCACGAATCGACGTCCAGAGTGTAAGGGAAAAACCTGGGAAAAAGAGAATTTCGCTGCTAGGGAGAAAAAGGTAGACAGTAAGGACGATGTAAAAGGGAGGAAAAGGAAGGGAGGGAGGGATGGAGTGAGTGAGAGCGGCGATATTGGCCAATGTGCGGTGGGGTAATGGTAGCCATAGGAGGGTCCATACCATTCGTCTCGCCGCGGGCGCCGATACATCACCGTACCTCGAGAACCAGCGCCCTCCGTGTATCTATATACATTTATGTTATACATATATAAATGTATATACGCACACATATATGCCGGTACGGAGTGTATATATGGTCCCGTGGATGGCTACTCAGTCCGGCCGCACCCTCGGCAGTTGGCCTGTATTGCGCGGCGGATCGCGTATAGGCTTGCGCACCTTTGCTGGCATCGCTGACGACCAAACGCAACAACGAGAGGAACAGTGAGAGAGAAGGCGAACATACACGGGGATACACCGATAGGACAGAGTCGCTGCTGCTGGACCCATCGAAGGGGGGCCAAACCGAAGGCCATTAATCTCTTTGCGCGGCAACCCGCAACCCGTCACTGTGTTTACCCACATGTGAACCATTATGTCCGCCCCCGCGATATAGATTGGCCACGGCTGCGTTTCTCCCCGGCAAATTTCTAGCGATCGTTTCCGGGCCTCAGGAATGGAGGTGTTTTTGCGATCGGTGGGCGGACTCACAAGGGCAGACCGACGAAAATTAAGTAGGTATCTTACGAAATTGTCCAGGCGATAAAATCCAATCTGTTCTATTCTATCGCGGAGATTTGAGTAATTGTAATCCAACTGTCCACTTAATTGTACTTTTTCGTTTTTACGTTCACGGTGTATGAAATCATTACCTGACAACGTTACGGGTAATCTATTGTTTCGTCTATTAGAGATATTCGCGAGTATTCAGAGCTGGGCGAGGTCTTGCAGCTCGGATCATTGTGAACATATAAATAGACGCTTGCGTAATTGAGAAAACGTCAACCGATGAGAATAAGATATCGAAACTAGTCACGCGAGGTGAACGCACGTCATCGACATTCGGAATCAGAAAGATAGGTTTGTCTAGTCTCTACGAGCTAAGGCGATAAGCCTACACTCAGAAGGAAATGGTCGACGGTCAATTTGTATCGCTCTGAAAGGTCTCTGTAAGTTCAGAAAAATCTTGGCTATTGTGTAGAACAATTCCGTTGATCCATCTTAAAGTACCGTGCGGAACGGTAAGAGTTGAAATGAACTTACCACTGTCATCGATTCCTCTTCGTTCTTCATCGCCAACCCTGTCGGTCCGGTTATCACCCGCGAGGTCGACCTTTTCCTTCTGGTCCTCAGAATCCGTCAGCATCGCGTCGTCATCGTCGTCAGTTTTGTTCTTCGGCTCCCAGGTCATTTTGTTCTCTTTTTTCAAGCGTCTCCTCGCGTTCGCGAACCACGTCGACACCTGCGTCAGCGTCATTTTCGTAATAATCGCCAGCATGATCTTCTCGCCCTTCGTTGGGTACGGATTCTTCTTGTGGTCGTTGAGCCATCCCTTCAAGGTCGCCGTCGATTCCCTCGTGGCGTTCTTCCGGCGGGCAGCCAAGTCATAACCGGCGCCATATCTGCAAAAATAATTCAACTACCGTAAACAACGATACAACAAAACAGAGTTCATTGATTTAAGAAAAATTCTCTTCAGTTTAGGATTATTAAGGTTTCATTAGTTTTATCCTAGGCATCTACGCAGTGCGTTAATCGTATGAACTGCTATAAGAATCTCCGCAATATAAGCCATAGATTCACAGGCGAGGAGGAAAGGGGCGGAGGGGAGGGGCTATAGCTCATAATTTTTGAAACAGAGCCAATTCCCCGTCCCGCAGAAGTGGCCTTGGCGCGGAGGGTGCGAATTCCCTCACAGATCCCGTCGAGTCCAAAGTGCTCGGCGCGAGTTCCCGGTTTCCTAGACACGTATTCGTCCCTTCTGCCCCCCCCCCCCCCCCTCTCCTCTTCCCCTTGGCTGCTCGGTCGGCCGGCGGAACTCGCACCCTCCGGGACAGAAGGGCGACATCCCAGCGGGTCGAGGGTGATACTCCGGCAAATATATACGGAGAATAAACCCCCAGCGGCGGCGTGATTCCATCGAGCACCCCCTGCTCGCTAGCTCACTCGCCGTAATGGCGATTCGATCGATCTCCCCTCCCTGCCTTTACCTCCTCTCTTTCCCTCTCTCTCTCTTCTCCCTTCTTGCCGTATCCCGTAGTGCCACCACCACTTCCTCGTCCCGGCATTGCCTTCGCCCTACCCTCAAGGTACGTGCCGACCTCGTGTGTGTTGCGCCCGCGTTATACGCGATTTGCCATTATATTCCGAAGGCTAAACTCCCTGCCGACGGGCCATCGGCTGCGAAACGGTATAAAACATTGAAGTGGCTGTGCCGATGGCGAAGTGCTCGCCAACGATATTCCCCCCCTCGAGCGTGACGTCGCCTGACGGGGCGCTGGGATACACCACTCGTGAGGGGGGCAAAGGGGAACGCGACGGAGAACAACGCCGGCAGGGAAACGGTGCAGATTCTATCGCGTCATTCGTACGTACCATCCGCTCGGAAAGTAACAGAAATGCGGGGACCCACATTGCCAGCGTGCCATCAATCACGGCGGATTAGCATAACAGTACACGGCTCTTAAATGCCCTCCCAACACGTGGAACTCGATAAAATTGAGGAAACATGCGACTCCTGATAACACGATTCTCGAGAAACCGGGGAAATTGATAACGGACGAAAAGACAATCGAATATTCGGATCTGCGTGAATGGGAAATAAACGCTATTCTCTTGGAAATCTAGACTTCCGTCGTTCCTGAATCGTTTTTACGTTGACTCGTATCAACTGATTCCATTAGAAGCGCGCAACAAATGGTTCGATGAGATCTTTCCTCTCGCAATATTTCCAGACGCCATTCAATCCCTCTGGCTGTCCTCTCGAACAAAGACACCGCGAGCGTCACGTTTGATTGAAAATATTTCACGAACCGGAAGATATAGCGATAAAGCGAAATCGGTTTTCCCGCGAAAAATCTTCCGACACCAACAATAACCGAAATTGGAAACTTTGCTACGAGGATTTCCATCGAATCCTCACGGCCGCGATTGTCCGAAGGAAAACCGGAAATCGATATGCTCGGAAGGAGCAGTACGTAGCGATTAGGATTGTCGCTTTCACTGGGCCTGCGACGATTGCGTAATTTCGTCGTTCGCTCGGCATTTCTGACTGGAGTTTCAGCGGCAATCCGCATCCCGAACATCGTCGATGACCACAAAGACGCGGTGGAGGGGGGCGAGGGGGGGAAAGAGCATCGGGACGTACGGAACATTTCACCCTCTATTAAGCCCCGACGGACAAGGGAAAGGCGGCCGTTCGAGTTTTCGTCGGTGGCCAATAAAACCGGCCGCTTCTCTCTCTCTCTCTCTCCTTTTTTTTACTTCTTACTTTTTCTTCGGGCTCTTGGCCGGCCCCGTCCGCAAACTCTTTTTGCCGTAGTTGGAGGACCGCAAGCAGGAAGACAACCGCGACCCACTCCAAGTATCCGATCGATCCCCACGTCGGTTCCGCAACCCTAGCGCTCTCTCCGCTTGTTATTCGAACGGTTCGGGCACTTACTCGAGATGAGCAACGTCGCCGAACCATCCGACCGAGAATCTCGGAAATATTCTCCTCGATCCCCCAACGGATTTCCGTCGATTGCTTGCGTCCTTGCTCGTCGAAACTCCTTGTTTTTCCGGCGGATTTTTCGTCCTCGTTTCGACGCTCTTTATAACCGATGTTAATTCCACAGCGAGGTGCAATTTCGAGTGCTAGCCATTTGCCAGCGCCGCTCAGCCGTACAATTATCTGCGCAGGAGCCCGTCGCCCGGTAACATTTACATATTAAGTGTACCGTTGCGTGTCGGGGATAGAAACGACGACGAGCCGGAGAGGAGAAGGAGAAAGAAAAGTCTGAATCGAATTAATCGGCACGATTTCCCTTCCAGAAAAGAAACAGAACCTAACGACGAGCGACAATAATATCCCTTGCATCTGGAACACGTATTACCCGTCTTCCTTTCCTTTCATGAATTTCCACACTGACATTCGAGGACGAGCGTCCACTCGGCGTATTTAATCAGATCCATTTGCGTTTCTCTTCCTAAGTTGTTACTTGCCCTCACTCGGTTGGACTTCCCGTTGAAATAACAGAGCGAACAAAAGCGCTGACGGATTTGAGGACGGGTGGACTGTCGTGCACGTTGCATCGGGAAGAAGGAGAACCATGTTCGTGGGTGGAACGGTGGGGCAGGGGAAAGAGGAAACGGGGCGGGAGGAGATTGTCGAATGCCTAGAGTGGGTAATAACGATGTGAAGCGGGGCACAGAGAGAGGAGCGAGTAATACTAGACACCGAGGCCACTCGAGCGACTCATTAGGGGCTTTGCATATGGTGGCGTCAACCTCGAAAGGTTAACCAATATTGGCAGAACGCGCGTAATTACGTCCCCCGGCCACCCTCCCATGCCTTCCGTGTATGGCTCCGATAGTTGCACCCCGGGACCGGATATGCAAACGTTTCCTATCCGCCCGCCCACCCGATTCACCGTCGGCAATCTACGCAGCTCCTCCCCAGCGCTGCATCCAAAATCATCCGCGGACCAGTCTCCGTAACAGCTTTATCCGGCAGGAAAGTTTACGTCAAACCGCCATGAGGCTTTATTGAACGGCAATGATATTCAGAGTTTTCCCGGCGATGTCGTGAATCCGTTGGCCGGCAGAAAAGGAAAGGGGCTCGGATACTTGGAGGGCTATTTTTTATTCAGAACCTCGCGACACCCTCTCGATCATATAAATGTGGAGAAAAATGGGACGGTGCGACGAAAGATTCGGGACGTACTAAAATCATGATACAAGGAGAGCCCTGCACGAGCCGAAAGCAAAGGACTATTTATCACTTTGACTAGACATAATCATACGGCTCTATTGTGCATGGGGAATATACTGTCTTATGAGATGGTAATCGATGATTTCGAGGTAGGATTAATGCGCGAAAGCGACGGTAGCAAAACCACGTGTGTTAAACGAGAAGAGAAGTTATCGGTGTACGACGTGAAGCTGACTTTATCGCAACAGGAAATCTCTCGTAGAACGAGCGGACGGGGAGTTTCTGATTCGTCGTTGCAGGGATGTAGTGGGTTATTGCTGGAATTCATCGGGTCCCCTCAAAGCATCTTTCAGCAGGGAAACAATAGCTCGTCCGCTCGAAAGCGATGTGCGCCTAGCCCGCGAGAGAAGAACGGCGATACAGTACCGCGCTCGGAGGATGTCGATGCAAAGAGGAAAAGAGATAGATAGATGGATAGAGAGAGAGAGAAGGACTATTATTAAGCAAGTAAATTAATAGAGGCTCGTTGCCCAAGCTGCGAGAGGATCGCGCGGGGAGGATGTATGCCACGACAAACAATGCCCGACGTTGGTGTTACTCGTGCAGTCGGATCGCACAAGTAAGCCTCGTGTGTGTGTATGTGTGTGTGTGTGTGTGTCGAGGAAGAGAGAGCGCGACGGTAAGGGAGTCGGGAGTAGCGGAAGGAGGGACGAGAATTGTGCTCGCGTGTGGCACGAGCGTGTGTTGCCTGTGGACACGAGGGTTGCTAAGCAAAGCAAGTAAAGCACCTGTGGGAGCCAGTACCGGGCCGGAGAGGGAAAGAGCAAGGGAGCCAGGAAAGGGTTGGGGTTCAAGCAGGAACGTTCGAGGGAGTAGGGCAGGGCTGTAAGAAAGAGCAAGAGGACGAAACAGGGAAAGGAAAGATGAGCGAGGACTAAACCGAGGCAACGTCCGAGGATTTGAAGAATCGTAGAACGGTGCAGGAGAAAACGCTCTTCGTCAAAGTACCTCAAAGAGAGAAACGCGGGGGTAAAGGCACACGGACGGAGAGGGAAAGGACGACGGACGGAGCAGAGAGTAGCGGAGTCAAGAGAGTAGAGAGAGGCTTGGCGAACGGGCGAGCCAACCCGGGGAGGAAGCCAATCAATAAACTCACTCACTCGCTTTCCTACGGAGAGAGACCTACTGCTCTCCCTACGGTCTCTCGCGCGCGCCAGATGCCTATATATACCAGCCAACCTGGAAGCCTCCATTATGTACGCCCACTCGGCTGCCTACAGCCATTTTGTAGCCGTCCGTCGTGCTCTCCCTCTCGTGCTGTCTCCTCTCCGCTCGCTTCACTTCCCCCTACCCGCCTCCCCTTTTTCCCTCGCGTCTTTCTCCCTCTGGCAGCCGGCGGCTCCGTCTTCCCCCTTTTCGATATCCCAGGTCCTCTTGAGTTCCAGGGAACCCGGAGAAATCGCGACCGAATGACGAACAGGAAATCTCTATGCGCTACTAGACCGATCGTACGATAAGGGAATCTCTTGTGCGTGTGTGTTTTTCGCTGGGACAGCCGGCCTTCATTGCGGAAACCCCGGGACGTTAAGTCTTAGGTAATGCAAACAATGATGAGAAGGAAATCCTTGATCGAGAATGGAGGGGTCGAAATTAATGTGGGTTTTTCGCCTTAACTGTTCCACGAGGAAGAGAGAAATTAGTCAATCCCACGGAGTTATGTATGGCCTGTTATTTTTACGTGTGGTATGTCTTCACGCGTGTCAAGGGGGACAATTAGAGGACCGATCGATCATCCGGTAACCGGCGACTGCTTTGGAATTCGTCGACGCGTATCTCCAGCGAGGGATTAGAAAAATCCGTAGGACTCGAAGGTGAGACAGGCCGAACGGAGGGGAGACTTTAGTGGCCAAGTGTTTCCAATTAAGTAGCACCGTGGAGTTTTTCTCGGCGTGTTATTTTGTCAACGGGACGACGCACGTGTTGTTTCTAAAATAAAGTTATCTCTCGCGCCTCGCGCCCAATCCGGCCGGCCTTGGAGAACTTTATCTCCAAACGAGATTCAGTTACGATCGTCGCTGGAGAAAAATTCCGTTAGGACGATTCGCAGGCGGCTCGCGACTTTTATATCAAGAGTTTCGGCTAAAATATATGCGTCCAATTAAACTGATTATAAGTTTGACACAACAACTGCCGTGTTTTCGGGGGATCCAGATTTTCAGGATAGCTATTCTATGTCGTCTCCTTCTTCTGTTATTTTTCAAACACAAACCTGGGCTTCGTTAATAGTCTCTGACCGTCCGAGACCTACACTCTCTTTCTCTTTCTCTTTCTCTTTGCTAAGCCCCTACTTTCGCCCACGAGGCTTTGTCACGGGATTGTATCTATCACCACGTGTATGCCAAAGGTCTTGTTATGTAAACGACGTATTGCAAGACTGGGCTTGTTAAAAACGTCTAATTTAATGCAGATATCGTCGACGGGAATGTAAGCATCCACGGACCCCGGCGGACGTAATCGATGCACTTTGAGAGACGGTCCGGGCTTCCATGTAGGCGCATTATGGATCCGCGATAACGATAACCGTTGGTGCGGAAACGCTGGAAGCATAGGAAGCCGACAGCCGGGAAACCGTGACTCTCGTTTTAATGGCGGCAACGGGAGGCAGGCAGGCGGAGCACCGACTAGGCCCTCGCCCGCCGGTGGTTTAATCTAATGGAGCTGAGAGACCATGAAACCTGCTGATAAACTTACCCGTAGGCAGCCAGGGTTGGGTCGTAGGGGTAGTAACCCGTAGCGGCGGGTTGAAGTGCGGCCGTGCCCCATGCAGCCCCAATGTCCGCCGTCATTCCCATCCCCGTCGCGTCCTTCAGCCCGTACGGATTTCCCTGCAAAACCAGTTCAGTTCTCGTATCCTTCGTTTTTCACCAAAAGACGGGCTTAACAATATTTTTCGAATGTTCTTTGTCTTCGTTGAGAAAGACCGAAGCACAGTTTCATTAAATACTTTGGAATGACGCTGGCTTTCGCCGATGAAGTTCCTTTGCGCAAGAGCATTTTCGGGTCAGTGAAACGCAGATTCATCAATCAATCGATCCATCAATCGGTGGACTGGTGGGTGTGCGAGGTTCACTTATCGGCCTGCGATACTGTTGCGCTATTAACCCTATCGATAAAAGTTCAAACAATTCGTCAGGGATGACAGATGTTTGCGGCGAAATTGGAAACGTACGTGGAACTTTGACGTAGGGGGGCCCGACGTAGGCGAGATTCGCCGGGAAGAATACGGCGGCGTAACAAAAGAGCGAGGACGTGAATAGCGAGGCCACTTAACTCGCAAATCGCTCGTTTTTTCCTTCCGTCCGCTTCGAAGCCGTACAGTTTGGATTTAGTCTAAACACTCCTGCGTTATATAGCGCGGCGCGTTTAATTAAATTACGCCCACACCGCCGAAGACGTAGAGCCCTGTCAAATAAACGAATTCTTGTATCAGCAATTTAAGCGACTGTCGCATAAATAGTCGTGAAAGGCGACATCACGTGCCGCGACGTCGTTCGTCGCCGTGACACGTATACGTTTCTTGAATGACGAACAGGCCCGTTGCCGTCTGCACGTTAATTGCATCGGTAATGTAATTAACGCGCCGCGAGAATAAACTCGGCGACGTCGTGTAAATCGCCTTCGACGACGCTGAACGCGATGAAACGCGCTGAAATCAACGGGATTCACCGACGTGAATTCCGCGCAAAGGGGCAAACCGCCGTCGGCTTAGGGGGATCCTTTGAAGGACTGGCGGAACTTAACGAGCAGAAAAGAAGCCGAAATGCGGGCCAAAAGAAGGACTTCTCAAGACGACGGGGGGATGAAACGAGAGGGGGAGGAGGGGAAAGCCGAGGAGAGTCGGCGAGGCGTTAGGTGGCTAATGGTGGCACAATGGGATATTATTAGAGCGGTGGCTTAGAGACCGCACTGGCGCCAGGGAGTTTCGTGTTACACCTTGCCGTCCTCCACGGTCGTCGTCGTCGTCGTCGTCGTTCTTCTGGTAATTCCCGATTCTTAATTCCCTAAGCGGCCATCCCCCGGCATACGATTCTCAGCGACGGGCCACGGCCTTCGTCGACTTCTCTTTCCCCACCCCGTCCACATCTTTCCTCCCTTTTACCTTCTTTTTTCCGAAAATCTTGCCCTCGGCCCGCTCTCCAGAAGGTGGTTTAATGGCGAACTGCGGGTGGTCCGACGTCGACGCCTTGGACTATTGTTACGACTGCACACAGACCGTTTTCCCTCTCCCCTTCTACCACGTGGACGCGCAACTCTCCATCTCGCTCTTTCTGTCTCTCGGCGCCCGATTATACGAGCGAGCGTGCATTAAGCCAGCAATAAGCATACGATCCTTTCTCTCATTCTCTTTCTCTCTTTCTTCCCCTTGGGAATCCTACCCGCGCGAAATACATTAAGAAACAGCAACAGAAGCTCGGCCAAGCTCAGCTGTAATATTATAAAGGCCGTCTTAAAGTACCGTTCAGAACTTAGACTGCTGTGTTAATTCACTCCTCGTACTTGATTTACCATTGTCAACGAAAAACCATTCATTATCAATAAAGTTGTGTTTCCGAGCCGAAATCGGATGTTCATTTAGTTTAAACAATATTACACTTGTTTGCTGATAATCCTAGCCATTCTTACTCGCTCTCAATGAAAATTCGGGACTTTCAACGAAATTGAGTTTTCCCTCTAAATGACGGTAAGGCAATTCCGAGGTTGTTTTACCGATTATTAAAGCCACGACGAGTAGAGGAAGTCATAGAACGCAGCGTATGGTGTATTACTTTCCGCTATTCCAGCACGGTTATTGCAGTGTCCATATCATTGTTTTTAGTTGACGGTTAGCTTTTCCGTTCTGTTTGTACAGTCGACATGCCATGTCAGATCGTTCGACTACCGATTAGATACAATGATGCCGTGGGACGATTATGAGCGAGCGCGCGTGCACCCCCGGCTTTTATCGTGCAGATCGAGTGGCACGCAGGGGGGGTGAGAGGGGCGGAGAGGCAGGACGAAAACGACACTCGCCACGTTGAACGTGGAAAACGCGCCAAGAGGCCGGCGAAGGGGAAGAGGAGGGGCGGAAAACGAGAGATGTCAGGCTGATTAAACCGTTACTCGTTTCCTCCCTACTTCTATCTTTTATTTTTGTTTTAAATCCACGATCTTTCAGAAGCGACGAATTTCCGCCCCCTTGGCGCACGCACGCACGACTACAGCCGATTATCACGAAATAATGCGAGGAGGAAGCTCGAGCCGAGGAGAACGTTAATCCAATTAGCGACAACTGCTGTGGCCTATCTTGCGATCAGTTACGAAAATACAGGTTCGTTAGAAAAGATGTTTATCGACGGACATATGTAAAACTCCTAATGAGGATTAAAGCACCGGCAAAACAGAGTAGTTACCGTATTATCGTGATGTGGAATTGCGGGCACAAGTGATACATCTACCAGCGGCGTTCCGGGGATACGTTACAAACTGGGCAACGAGAAAATGGATGTAGAAAGTGGCGATCTGATCAGTGGGAAACTGAGTATTCTCTGAATAAATAAATACTGATACGTGCGCGAGGTTTTCATCGTTAAGATGGCTGAAATTGATCGAATTCAAACTTTCTAATGACATAAATCCTAGTCAGCGTTAAAAAAAGTGACGATATCGGAATGAGAAATTGTTGTAGAATTTTCCTTTTTTTAAGTGGAAGGTTTTCTGGTAATTTCTGAATTCGGAGCAACAAGTGAATGCGATCAGCGTTGCTTGAGCAGCTTCAAGAAAACACAGTCAAACGATGAATGAAGACATTGACATCGCGAGTACAAGACAGATAATTTCATAAAGGAATATAAGAAACGTGTGCGCGTCACAAGAGAGCTTTCAGTTCGGCTAAAGGCTTGCAGTCTCGCTTCATGTAATGATTTATTTAACGAGAATAAAGAGTAGGGGTGAGTATCGACGAAGCGATGACGAAGCCATAGGACTAGTGCGGATAAATTCCGAAAAATTCGATATATGTACGCCGAAAATACCTGGGTCTCACGGCCGATACGCAGTTGACTCTTTCTTCGTGTTTCTGTCGTTGCTGTTGTTGCGCATGAAGGAGAGGGGGAGGGAGAAAAAAAGGAAAGGACCACCGTGAAAGTCATAAAAGGCCTTCCCCGGCTGGGGTCCTTGCCTCCGGTCTCGCACCACCCACTTCATTCAATGCTAATCCGATTCTTATTATATTATAATGCTCGTCGTTCCGACGTCGCGCCGTCCGAATCGTCAGGAGCACGTGCTTCCTACTTAACGATCCGGCAGTGGAGGAAGGGCCAAGCGAAACACGGGGGTTATCGAACGACCGGTATACATTACCCGTGGAAAGATCGAAATGACGAAACTCGAAACGTCCACGGTGCGAAAGACGCGCTACCCTACCGGGAGTAAAACACATTTCACACGGAGGAGAATGACGAATTCGAGCGGCGAGGAAAAATGAGACGGACGAAAATAGAAATTTCGCGGGAAGGATCCTCTTCCTGTTGGTATTTCGTGAGATACGGGGGTACAATTTCTGGGCGATATGGAGAGACCCGGACGGTTTGCTTATGACTTCGCCCCGTCCCTTCGGCCGTCCTCGTGGAAATGCTGAAAATTCCAGGATGGTGGACGGTTATGACATTCCGCGCTTCGTTGTCGTAGCAGCGCTGCCGGCCTCGGTAATCGTCGCGTGCGCGAAATTGCACGGCGACGTTGAAATTCCAGGAGGGATTGACCGGCGGGGTCCGGCAATAGGCCGATGCAATTTACAGCGATAAGGCGCTAAGCCCGCTGACGTTGGACGCATCGTCGTCTCGCGACAAATGGCATTCCGCGCGTCCCCGGGCGCGGGAGCAGCTTCGGCAGTTTCGCTTAAGCTAATAACGAGACCGCCGGGACGTCGATAAGATCCGGAAGGCAGAATTTTTCGCGTCCTCGCGTGCGCGCAAACCATTAATCTCGCCCGCGTCCTCCGTGTCTCCACGTAATGTCCCTCTCTCTCTCTCCCTCCCGCACGGTTCCCTCTCGTGCAACAAAGCTGAAAAACTCGCTCGTTGCACCGGAGCCCCTTATACGCACGCGTTCGATATGCTCACGTGCCGTGAGACGAAGCAAAAAGTATCCCTTGCACTTGTCCGACGTTCGGAATACTTAACGTATCACGTGACGGTTAATCGGGCTCTATTAAAGCATAACGCAACGGACGACGCTTATTACGAGCTCGTGGAAAAAGTTCCTGTCTTACATTGTAGCGCTGTGTTTTTTTCCATCGATCAATCAGGTCTTTCTATTTCCGTGCGCGCGGACGGCAAATTATCTCATCTTTTATCTCCGACACATACGTCCGACGTTAATTCCTTCCTTTTATCGATTCCTCATTCCCTTTTCAGTCTCTTCTGGCTTATATCTCCGTCGGTAAGGTAGCCTTAACGCATCGCGGCAAAGTGCCCGGCCATGCAAGGCGGATTGATTAGCCGTTCCAGCGGCTATGTCGTCCTGCGCTTTTGACTTAAGAAGACGCGCTGCAAATTTCCGTGCGCGCAGAAATCAGCGGCCGATGTGTCGGCGGTGCTTTTGCGCACTTACAAACGGGTTTACACGGGTTTACGTAGCGGGACACAGGCGCACACGGTGGACGCCGACGTGTAAGCACCTATCGCGCGAGAGTCGCGCTTAAGTGGCAATTACAAAAGCGTAACACAGCACGATTAAGAAAAGTACGTGTGTTACGCTTATCAATGGGTCGTAAAGTAACGCATTTCACGATATCGCGAATCGGAATGCCTCGGCGACTTTGGCATTCGCCGGCAAGGGATATTACGCGTGTGCAAGGAAACAGGGAAGGACTGACTGCCCCCCCCCCTCTCCTCCTTTTCATTGTCCTCTTCCGTCCTCCCCCTTCCTCCGTTCTCTTTGTCTTCCTCTCCTTGGCACAACCGCCGGACGTACCCCCCCCCCCTCTTCCTTCTGCCCGCCGCGGAACGTTAAGCGTCTTCGTTATTGAGCGGATTGCTTGAAATCTTGCCAAGCCGTTTGTTCCGGGATAATGCGAGCGCGAGTTCTGGAAATCCTTCTACCGTCTCGAAAAGTCTCACCAATCGTACGCCGGAAACCCTCGTTTCGCTCTACTCTAATCGTTATCGGTCCCTCATTTCTACATTCCCGGAGATCGAAATCCGTAAAGCTTTAAGGCCGAATACGATCAGCGTAGAATCGTTGGCTCGAGGAT
This sequence comes from Hedychridium roseum, assembly GCA_963989215.1. Lineage (NCBI taxonomy): Eukaryota > Metazoa > Arthropoda > Insecta > Hymenoptera > Chrysididae > Hedychridium > Hedychridium roseum. The sequence continues at coordinate 7,263,900 of OZ022310.1, read as the reverse complement.
ATTTTCGGATCGTTCGTAGGGCAACTCTCAAAGACCGCCGACGAAACGCAACGACGCGTATTTATCGACAGATTCCCCGTTCGATTAGGGAATTGAGAAAAAAGAGATCAGATTATACATAATGACGTAAAAGAGATAATAACAGCGAATTTCGATAAGACCGTATTTCGAAGGAAATATATCTGATTGTAATTTCCCTGAAAGATAGTAAAAATTTAGAGAGTTCCGCTCAAGTGCCGTTAGATCTTCAGTGCTGATAGATCGATATCCGTCGATTTTCTGCCTCTTCAAATTTCAATACGGCTAATCCACTTTGGCGAAAAAACGCGACGACGATCAATCGAGTCGCAAAGATTTTCACCCCGGGGCCGTTGAGGCGACACGTCGCACCGGGAATAAGACAAATCCCTTCCCCCTTGCCGGTGGAAAAGAGGGACGTCTCGTCCTTGTTTTGCTCGTCCCGCTTTCAGCCATGCGTATCGATTCCACAAACTCGTTCGCCTCTAACGCCAAGAGGGCTGTGTTCTTCGCTTTTTCGCCAGACTTCTCATTTGCCCATTCGAAGGAAACCAACCACGTAACTTGCGGCGATTAACACTCAGGGCAAATCTAATTGAATACCATACGGAAAACTCCCCCTCCAATTCCGGAAAACACTCTCACGTTCTCGAGTACAATTTTAAAAGCGTGCCAGAAAATGAATGGCTAAAAATGTTGTTGTTCTTTCAGTTAGCCGGTTCTGTTTACCTCGACTTCCAACGCTGGAAATCTCAGAAATAACACAAGTGTTTTTACGTACAAATCTACCCTATAATTTGCTGGCGATAAGCGGCGGGAATTTGTTTACGGTTACGCGTATTTTGGGGTACTCTTGAGAGATCTGGCGCACCGATGACCGTGCCGTAAATGTCGTCATCAGATACAGGGGAAAAGAAAAATGAACTGCCAGATAATATCGTGTTAAATATCACGTTAGCGTTGAAAAGCTGCCGCCGTGACAAGCCGATTGCCGCATTGCGCGGAAAATATGATTGGTTATTAAGAACCCGCATTCCCCCGTTTACTGTCCGCTTCTGGATCATGTTATTACGTTAAACCGTGGATAATTTAATTTCCATGCGCACCGTGCAACATCGGGACGCAAGTTTTGTGTTTTTAATGCCGTGCCGCCGTAGACCGCCGCACGGTAGTCCGACTATCCGCGTAATGCTATTGTTCATTTTATCGAAACGCTATATTTATCGCGTTGTACGTATGAAATTACAACGACGCGGCATAAACCGGTAATTTACGAGCAATAAATTCGCTTACAGGTGCGACGCTCGTAGGAAATGTAAAATAAGTGACACGTATCTGCCGGGATTTTTAGTGGGAATAGAAAATCGACAGATCGATCGTAATGTAACTGGCAGGCGTATTCGAAGATAAGACTATATCGACGGTTATCTGTTAACAAGCCTTGCACTGATTGCGCGGCAACATCAAAAAAAGAATTGTTAGCAAAGGGAACGTATAAGCGAAGTCAATAAAACCGACAAATAAAATGTATTATATACGTTAATTATATAATACTCATAATTTCCTTCGTTCATTATCTAAAAGGAACTATATATCGTATTGTTAGATTTGCCGGTAAACAGAATTTTTATATCGGAGATGATTTCCGCTGATTGTTGAAAATTAAATAAGGCGATAATTGATCTTATCAGAAGGAACTAAATTAAGTGGGGCAAGGAACGAACGATCTTCGTTCGATTTGGTTTTTTTTGCGATTCACCGTACTTTATTACACGTTTCCGTCGTCACATTAGTGATTTCGTGTTGGCTACGATCGGTTTCGAATCTTTCGGCAAACTTACCGGCGTTGCATTTGCGCGCGGGGCTAATGAGAACACCTTGCGATATTCGCTGCATAAGTCGTGTGCACTTTCTCCTGGTGCGCGGCAAGCCGCCCGCGAATTATTATTCAGCGGATCGAAAGTGATGTATGCGCCGGAGATACGCGTATCGATTACGAAGTAATATCGTCGAAAGAACAGGGGGAGGTGGGGGGGAGTCCTAACGATGGGTTCTCCTTGTGAAATTGATTGTTCGCGGGACTATTCCTTTCTCCGGCCACGTCCCGAGCTGCTAGAGCGACGCGCGAGAGATAAATTAATCGACAACGCCGCCTAAAAGCAGCCAATTAGTATAATCATGCCGATAAATTCAAATTTAATTGGCTCGGCTTCCTTCCGTCTTGACGCGGCCCGGCCTACGAGGTTCCCATCAGCCACTAATAACGTACCCTTGCTTAATTCCCACCCGATATACACGGCGCGGATTACGGAATGCCGCTTAAGCCGAGTATCGAGAATAAACGCTACTCGCAACGAGTAAATTCGTATGACTCAGGGTACATTGTAGCTCAGCGAGGTACTTTGCATCCAAACGGATTATTAGGCACTATTTAGCTATATCCCTCGACTAACCTATGCGAAATTTTAATAGCCACAGCTCAGATTTATTCCACGTGAATAATTTGAAATGTCCTATGCTCGGAAAAATGTTCCACAATCATGCATCTTTACGGGGTAGCCCGTAAATTCCTCGGCATATCGTGCATTATCGCTGTCGAAATGCGGCAAAGGTAAACACCTGCTCGAGCTGAATTTCCAGGGCGCTTATAAAATCGCGAATCGAAGGAGAACATGTCGACAGGAACGTCGGCGGTGCTTCTTGCGGCAACTTATTGGCCATTGCATATTTTATCGGACATGCGGTACGTGGGCAATGTGCGTTATACACGGCCGACGTTTTTACTTTTTTCAGAGATTACGCGGGGGAATTTATTTGAATCGATCATGCAGTTGGCCCGATCGATTGGCGTTATTTCATTTCGACGCAATGAGCCGCGCACCGAGTTTCCAGGCGCACTGAAAACACATCGTTGAAGTTTCGCGCACCGCCTACCAATTTCACCTGTGAGAGGCGCACACGCGATCCCTCGATACCGGCAATCTCGATATCCATGGTAACTTAATTACCTCGTGTATCGTGCACTCCCATTGGCCGACACGCGAACATATCCAACAAGATCGTCGCCGGAGGTTTACACACACACACACACACCACCGGCGAGGAATTAATTCACATATTTTCAGCGCCGTAGAAAAACCGTGATTATCCGCTCCCAGGAAAAAAAAGAGAGATAATGCCGACTGTAAAGGTTGCTGAATAATTGAGATACGCGCTAGCTGTATTCGACGTTACGCAAGCGAAAATGTCATTCCGTAGAAAATTCTTGCCGTTCTATACGAAGTAGGTACTTAAAATCCACGAAAATAGACTCGATAATTTTCGTCAAGCGAACATACAGGTTTACCGGCGAGGAGAAGGCAGAAGAATCTTGTTTGACCGTTCAAAGAAATTCGTCGGGAGGACCTCGTTACGAGAGACCTGTCTCTCGCGTGGAACTCAAACGAGATTACCGCGACTACCCCCCTTTCCCGCTTATTTTCCGTGGCCTTTGGACCGTTTCTCCGCGACGAACGAGAACGAGGAATGATTGGACGGGTAATGGAAGAGGCGCGGGGCAAGAAGATCGGAACCCCGGCGTCGTGGGTTCCATCAGAAGGATTCCAGGCTAATTCGTGGGGAAGACCACGTGCTAATCCGTCTTAACTCAGCGCCGCTGCAGTAATAATCGTCCGGCGCGCCTCGGCCGACGTGGATCGATCGATCTCCGCCGAGACGAGCTCTTAGCGTTCGAGCCGGAGTTTAAAAGCTCCGCGCGGCGGTAGAGCGAATGACGGCGAAACAACGCGCGTCATTACTCAACGAGTCACTCCGGGATGCGCGTGTCGTGTAAAGACGCAGACTACGCGAACCCCGGGCGACAATAATAGGCGTAGTCGCGATGATAGACAATTCCGCGGCGCATGTTTCCGCATGAAATGAACCATACTATTCGATACTTTCACCGAGCGTGAAAACACTCTTTATCGTATTGGCTCTGTTGCAATTGCACTGATAAACCGATAATGGATTCTAAACCGCAGATAAAATAACGCTCCATGACAATGAAATTTTCAGCGTACACGTCGTTGGATTCTCCGAAGAACATAATTCTCCGAGTCAATCGAATGTCGTGTTACTAAAATTAACGTTCAGATAATGTAACTGTTTTGCTCCTGCATTATCGTTGTCATTACTGCTCTCTTCAATCTTCCGCGGAATATAATTGTCGTCTTATCGAATGTCTTGTATGGATTTATGCGGACTTTCGAGACCGATAATTTGAATTAATTGGAAGGCATAATACTCGAGCGATAGAGAAAAAAGTGCTTTATGGTGTGTCGTTATTATCGCTATTACGGTCGTATCGAGGTAATATGGAACTTACCAGTGGCGAGTAAAAAGCAGAACTGTCCATGCTGATGCTGGGGTAAGGCCCTTGGTCGGTGGTGGACGGGGCGGGCGTGGGGTAAGACGAATAAGAGGTCGCCGTGGGCGTCAGTCTAGGGTATGCACCGAGGGCCAGTCTGGCCGCACTGTCGTATTGACAACTGCAGACCGTCTGGCCCGTAACGGGGTCCGTCATCATAGGTCTTCCGTTCTCGCAACAACCGGAACCCGTGGCACCCCCGACGGGGGTGGTTGCGCCCCCCGAGGCTCCTGCGGGACCCGCGCCCGTCGTCGTTGTCGCCGAGGACGACGGTGACAGGGCCCCGGGACTCAATGCCCCGCCCGACGACATCCCCGGAGACGTCGCTGCCGTCGGTTGACCCCCGCTCATCAGCAACTAAAAACCAAATCCACCAACATTAATGCAAATACATTCAAAGTCGCAACATCAAGCAGACACTTGATCAAATATCTTCACGTTATACTTTATTTGATTATTTATTTCTACCTATTCTTTAGATTATACTGGAGTAGCATAATTAACTTAGATACGTAAAGGAAGTGTTTCCTGTCCATGTTGCTATCGGAAGTTTGTATTTTCGTCCATGAAATTACTGGAAGCGTATGTGGATTGAAATGGAAATGGATCGTATACTTAGGATGTCAGTATGACAGCTGGTCGTAATAGCTGCTGTCATGTCTTTGACAGGAATGCATAACACATACTGCAATGTAACCAAAATGTCGCCGTAAATAATAATCAATGCGATGCAACGGCAATGCAGGAGAATATCCTGTCGCGTGTACAGGAGTACGTAGGGAAATAAATGGTATTACGATGCAGTTCTAGTAATTTGCCAATATCTACCGCACGAATCATACTTGTAAAAAACTACGAGACTAAGTGCGTGCATTGTACGTGTAAGAAACTCGGCTAGTTTCGTTAACTACTTTGCTCAACAAGACAGGTCGTTACTTCGGTTAATAGATACTTCAAAATGTTTCAGTGACAACCGTTGCAAACGGAAAAACGATTAGTTAACATCAACTTCGCGTGTTGGTTAAAGCGATCGATGCTGGAAAAAATAACTGAAGCTACTCGCATCTATCAAGGCCTCTTCCCTGGAAAACCTGTACTTAACCCATAAAATTCAATATTCATAACTCTTCTAGACACGAGTCTTCTTCATCTAGGCTCAAGTCGCGTCAATTGAAACAAGTAAGAACCTTTTCTTCTAGAAATTAATCATGCTGTGTCTTGGCGGAGGACCTGAAGAAGAGGATTTCATAGGGAGAAATAGAATGTCGACTTGGACGATGATATAATTAATAAGGGACGATTAATGGCTCCCTAAGCGCGGTGTATACACTGTAAACACGGAGGAGTTACACTCACGTGCGTGCTTTATGCGTACCGTGGGGGACCTTACGGGGTCTTCCACGGTAAATTAGCTCGTTGTAAATGAGGATGGTACGAATCCCGGTAATTAATATGGCAAGGGCGCGGAGTTATTTCGAGAGGACGAGGCTCGAGCCTCCTGGATGAAGCATATCCGCGTTGATGAAGCCTCCTCTCTCGACTTCCTGCATTCCGCGCTTCTACCGAGGGGAAGCCGGCTCGGGGAACGGCTTAAGTCCCTCACGCTCCTTTCTATTCCTAGACAGTGTGACGGCCGAACTCACAACGACGTATTAATTACGCTCACGGGAAATTAATACCGCCGTTCCCCGTGAGCCATACTCGATCCTGACTGATCGTCATATCCGCCCGGCCGGGCAGTTTCTTTCCCGTGACGAATCGTTCTTGACTCGTCGTCGGTGACTAAAAAAAGGGACATTCTCCCTTGCGATCTTTATTCGTTGCCGCGAAAATACGCCAGCGATCTATATATTTCGCCGTGGCACTGCATACGGCGCACATTTTCCGCGAGCCTCGAGGCCCAATTATTCCGCTCGTTAATCTCTTTGCAATATTTATTCCCGGCGGGGCGATAGCTCGGGGAGAAATTTCTTTATCGTCGTCGCGCTCTCAGCGAGTGCGTCAAAACACGCACTATGTATATTCGCAGTCAACGACTCTCTCGTCGGCCGGTGGCAAGCGAGGAGGAAGCGAGCCTCGGCAAAAAGACAAGGACTGCGGAGGTCTCGGGCACCGGAGAAAACGAGGTAAACGGAACGTTTCGCGGAACAAAGAGATGCCCAGGATGGTACCACCTCGGGGCCATCCTCGTCGCGTCCTTTCGTGTGTCTCCGTGCACGCACGCGCTTCTCTCGCCCTCCGCACACTTTTCTACACACACGTACACATACGCGGATACATCGGTGTATATACACACGTATCTCGATTCAGCGCGATATTCCCTTCGCTCCTTTTCGCCCGGTCGCTCGCTCTTTCCCCGATTCCCGGTTTCCCTCCCCCCTCCCCGCCCGTCCCTGCCGACACCTCGAGCCCGCGTCTGCCGTGCCATTCACGCCCTGCTGGGTTTCCCATCGGAACCTTTTAAGACCCCACTTTTGGCCCGCCGGCAGTCACTGCCATGAAAACCCTTCGGATCGCCGTGCAGGATACGTCCTCGGGACAACCCATCCTGTCTTCGTTCCCTCTTTCACCCACCTCATTCTTCTTCCTATTTCTGTCGCCAATGATGACTCCAGGTCGGTGACAATGGTCACTTAATTTTCAAAATGGAGTCGAAGAAACTCACAGAGTTTTTCCTGGTCATACAAATGACTGTGTTTCGAGGTTAATAAATAGTAATAAGGAAACATTAGGGGTGAACACAGGTAGGGATTGAGTTGAACATCGTGGAGTCCTCGTAAAAGGACAACTGACTCGGGCCTTTTATCCAATTTTCAGGGGCTAATTCATCTGTCACGTGGCCGCCGTTTGTCGACAATGCTTTTATCCTCGATTTAAGCGCGGTCGAGTCGGGCAAACGGGCCGTGAGTAAAGCCCGCGCAGATCGGCCGATTATATTTTATTTGTATTTACAACGCCGGCGCTGGGCATTTAAGGAATACACGGCTGGCGAGAATTTTCCTTCTCCGTAGGATTGAATACCGTTCGTTCCCTAATTGTCGGGCGTTGCGAAATTTCTCCGTTAATTCCGCCGGGCGAGCAGTGGGGGCACGTGAAACACGAACCTCTATACCCTCGTCTCCCATTGTTGTTTTCGTCGCTTCTGACATCACGAATTGAGATTGACGGCCTGATTAAACCGTGCGACCTCGAATCCAGGCACAGGTGTGTGGATAATTCGACGCGTATATACCAAGTGCTGCTGTGAATTATCGATCGATCGCCCGGAGCTTCGTTATCAGAGCAGAGAGGAGTACGTCGAAACGGGTGGAAATTATCGGTAAGCTCCCGATCGATCGACATTAACGATGGTCGGGGCTATTCACCCAACAGCTTCTACCTTCTTCTAATTAAATCGTCCAAGCGATCTTATTACGTTGATCAATGTTGCTCGGCGTATAATTAATTATACTTTTTTCCTCGGTACTTGCTCGTAACTCAAACGACTGGAGTCGCGTGTTAATAAATCCTCGGTGAAAAAGAACCGAAAGGTGTGTGATTTTTCATGGGAAAATGGCGACCGGTTGGGTCAACCCTTTTGTCGTCATCGTCGGATAAAAGCCGTATGTATCTTTTTCTCCTCCCTGAAATCCCAACCACCTCTCAAGTGCCGAGAATCTCGGTTCTGCCCCTTCACCGATTCGTCTCCCTTCCTCGCCTGCGACAACATAGTTACGGATCTACTTCTCTCCCCGAGCTTTCATCTTTTGACAAATTAACCACCCAACGACGTTCCCCGCTCCAAGAACCTTTGCATCGGAAAACTTATCGACATTTCAGTCGACGCGTTAAAATCGCTAATTTGCCTCGTCAACTACCACCTACAAATCGTCACAAGTATCGTGTATCGTTACAAATAATTATACGTCTATTGTCGGTAAACTTTGCGTTCAAGTGTTAAGAAGCGGAGATAAAAAGTTAATCACTGTGTTTAACGAAAGTTGTGGATGATAGGGTAAAGGCTGGCAAGAATGTATAGTTAATTACCTCGAAAAAGAGGGGAAACAGAAGTTCGGGGCGCGCGGGTTTAAAAACGGCTGTGGGTGGATGCATGCCGGGAACGCCGTGGTCTATTTGAGGCGCTAAAGAGTCCGTTAAAGTGGCAGTAACTCGTCGTTAAGACTCCAGACTCGGCCGAACGGGACGTAAGGTATTTTTACGCGTTCTACTGAAACGTTTATTGACTGGCGACAATGGCTCGTTGAAAAATTCCCCCCTCAACTCATGATTTCCCACGTGACGCGCAAACCCAGCAACGTGTATTCCAAAATAATTTCCTATTTACGGGGTATCCGTGGAGTGGCGCGCAACCGATCCGGAATCTGCATCTGCCAGTTCGACCAACATCATTTATTAATCGCTGCGATTATCCGAGCAATTGCCGCAATCACTCATCTTTCGTACGGGCAATCACGAGTAGTACGCAAGGGGCATTTATCGTATCGATCGGTTTTTCTGCGAACCGCTCCGTCTCCGGAGTACGATTACTCGACACCTTTTTAACTCGACGACGAATTCTGAATTCGTAACTAATGTCATACATCAGCCGAGCTTCTTCCCCGCGTTGCTGCCGTTCCCGATGAGCGGTCGGGGCAAGTCGCGCTGCGTTATACCGAATTCGCGCGAAACCAGATCGTTCGAACGCGAGGACGAGACGCACGTGTGCACCGTTAAGTGGCAACCGGTTTTCCGCGTACGTGTGAGCCAGCCAAGGTGGCTCCCACACTCACGCGCTCGCCTTACGGAAAGTCCGCACGAGAATCCATCCGGTAATTGCGTATTCCGTCAATCATCGGCCGAGAGAGTTTCTTGCCGACGCTGCCAAATGTTTCGTGATACGGTACAGACGTCTGGCCGGATAATAACGAAATCTAATGGCCGCGTAACGACCGTATAATAATACAAGTTAACGAAGCGAGGGCGCACCGTGTACCAATGGGGAACGAGGGTTCCCCTTTTTCCCGTAGGACACGCGAGATCCGAGCAATTGCCCGTAATGGAAGCTCTAAGCGAGAGATCGGTATGATTCTAAATCATCGATGACGATCGCCCTCGCGCGTCTTTGGACGATCTTTGTGGAAATATGTCCCGTAATGCCGGCTCAGTACCGTCCTGGTGTTTATCAAAATTACGATTGGGCGTGAAGGGTCGACGCAGTATCCGGGACAGCCGTTTATTAAGCGAGATAACCGGTAACCGCTGAAATACCTGATCTCGCCAACACGGGGAGCAATCGTCCCCAGATACGCCCCTACCACTCGTCGGATACCAATTACAAGCCTACGCCCGGACCTGCACATCGTGGCTGACAACTAAATTTCTTCTCATACACTCGAGCTTATACGTTCTTTCGAGTAATTCCTGGGCTACCGACACCTTAACCGAGAAAAGAAAACCGAGACAAGCAGCGAGAGACACAGGGAAAACTCCCTACCCTTTCCACAAAATAATGTAAACCTCCGGAGGATGTCATTTCTGACGATCGCGATAAAACTTGAAACTTCATTTGACAGGGGGATTAAGTTGTGTTTCGTTAACGCAACATCGAGACACGATTGAGCAGTTTTCCCGACAGTCCTGTCGATTTCCCGGCGATAAGGACATCCGGGAAAGGTCGGAGGGGCGGTCAAGGAAAAAGGGAGAGGAAGAAGGTGCAGGGCCCGCGTAGACGACGATCCTGAAAACCGATATCGTGGGGATACCGGTGGCGCTTCCGTGTCGAGGGCCGGCATAATTATACGGCTTGGCCGATATATATACGCGTGGCACGATCCGCGTTATTGCCATTACCGGGCGCGTATATGCTCGTATAATGTACGAGGAGAGTCGCAGATACCCCGGCGCAGATACTCCGAGTGACTTGCGCGCCAAGTCCTTCCTCCTCGCCAACGACCGTCACGGAAAAGAGAATCCCGCTCGCCACGGGGAAACAACGTTTCTGAATTCAATGGCAGATGCCCGCCGGAGACGCAAGGAAAGAGGACGATCGATCCTGTCTCCCTGTCGCCTCACGCGCACCAATTCCCATGGCCAATCTCACGGGAATAATCGCCATCCGCAAAACTTCCACGACGGGTTCCTTCCTCGCGCATTCGAATTTCCCGCTGGATAGATCGAAACGCACAAAGAATTATTCGAAATAAATCGATATCAATGCATTAAGTATTAATGAGTGTATCGATGTATTAATGAATGGAAATGAAATCTCAGGCTGACTTACAATGAATCAGATATCTGATATCGATGCATCGAGATTGCCGGAGGATATTTAGTGTCGACTTATAATTGTGTTTTTATACTTTGTCATACATTTCCGCAATAACTGTTTAATTAATGATCCGACTGTTTGCAGGTGGCGAACACTACGGAGGGTTAATTTATTATTCAGATGGGCGTTAAGAGGAACCTTGTGTGGATAAGCACGAGCGCGAGGCGCGGGCTTAAAAATATAATTTGCAGTTCCGACGTTGCAACGGATCTTTTTCGTGTCGGACGATGCGGGTAAGCCTACCCGTATTATTGCCGTCTAAACCTGCAGCTGCACCTGCGCGACCCTCCGAGCACTTACGTGTCCTGACTTTATCGAGAATTATTTATTTCCGCTGCAGTTTCCTTTTTTTTGGGGGGGAGGCACTTTATATCCGTGCAACGCCATCCAGATACAACGGCACCTTCCTGTTGGTCGCGATCGCGCTTTTTTTCGCTTCCTTCATGAACCTCGGCCTTCGTCTAATGGATATTTTACAGGCACCATCGACGGGACGGGAATTTGAAGGAGCAGGGCACCGTAGGTGCAGCCGATGCGTTGGATCGTGCATTGCACGAGCGAAAATCATATACAGGACATTACACAGCTGGGAGAGTCGTTGATGATAAACAGTCGCTAATTATCCAGAGGTCAGCGGGGACCTAATTACTTCATGTTTTATTTAACCGAGCAAAGTGGCACATAATAAATCTAGGCAGCGCTATACGGCGAAGGTTCCGTTGCCTCTAAATAAAGCTGCTAACCTGGCCAACGTGTATGCACTTCATGCTCCGAGCGTATCTCATTAACGTACGGCCACACTGTTGCGATTAATAGAAATTCATAATTCAACAGATGTCACCGCGCAACTAAACCGCGATATCGATGACGGTAGCCACGTTTTTGCCGTACTAATAGAGTACGCTTGCCGTATATACCTTGTCAGGGCATAAATTATACATAGAATTAATTTAGTTTCTGTACGAATGCTCCAAGCTTCTCGATACCTTAATTCCAGCTATACAAGGGCAGCAAAAATGTTAACAATGGACAAGCCGACCACTGCATTCGAAAACTTTATCTCTATACGTTTGTTTTATCTCATACACAATTTAGATAATACAGAATGGGTTTTGCGACTTTGATTATATCGTTATTATTTTTACAATCTTACCAGAGTGTCCAGTTCACTCTTACTTTTAGATATTATCGAACCTTTGATTTTGGAGTAACGTAAGAATAAAGAAGTAGGAGAGTGTTGTAGATTCTACAGAGGACAATCATTTGCAATGCAATTATTTCTATTGGGTTTGTAGAAAATTAGTAAAAATCGTTGTCTCGGTTTATCGAGTGTATTCGCATTACTGCTTTTGTATACAGTCGCTACTTCTGTAGAATGAGAAGCACAAAGTGTGTGTACGGTTTTCCCTAACTTTCTCGGGACGACAGAGAGACTGTCGTGCGACGGCCGTCGGTAAACCTTACGGCGAAGGCAGGTGCACCTACCAATCTACACAGCATGATCATATTCCTCTCAATCAAATTCATGCGACTATTATTCATGCGTCCTGCACGTGTTCAACGTAACCGTCGAAACATTAGCATAAGATGATTTCCTACGTTCGATAGTAGAGAAAGTTTCACGATTAACATTGAAATAATGTAATTGTGTAAAAATTGGATTACGTAAAATAGATACGCAGGATAATAAAAATTCTATTATCGTATATGAATTTAGAGCACGATTTGATAATACTACAGTAATGATTATTGAGGCACGTGTTTATATAATGCTCCGAATGCTAACGAAGCTCTAAGAATTTCTAAGGAATTTTACTTCTCCGTGGAGCGTTAGAACAATGGCTTTTAACAAGATTCAACTGTTCGTAATAAGATTTTGGAGCAGTATTGTATTCTTTGAATTCCACTTAACATCCAGGACACGTGTAGAATGCTCAATAGTTTTTGTTAAATGATTATAGATATTGTCGAAGACTTCGGAGCATTGGGTAGTTGAATTCTAGGAGAAAGCTCACCTGAGAGGCCGACGGATACGAGTATCCAAACTGCGCGTATGCCGACATTTCGTTTCTTAAATGAGTCCAAAAAGAAGCTTCCTGTTTCTCCGTCGAAACGAAAGAAGATACTCTAACACAAGAAGATTGCACCTTTCACGGCACTGCACTGTTTCCCTATCACTGAGTCTCTGCTGGCCGCACAGCTTTGCGGAAAACCAAAACGGAGCGACTGTCGATTGGTCATCAGGGTGACCTATCTCCCCGACCGAGGAACTTGTCAATTGGCCGCATTCTGAGAGACCATGAGAATTAAAGTAATCGTAGGAATCGGAGTAGCGCACTTCAGCCGACGGATTTTACGTCCCAGCAAATCGGCAGACCGAGGGTTGACGGAAAAACCTGTCCTTCGAACCAATCAATCACTGCTTCAGTCCTACTGTAGAATTTGACGAGCAGCACACAACAAAACGAAGATCTTGAATTATATTGATCAGTTTATAGAGGCGATCCACAGAGCAGTTCGTTGACTGTTGAGCGAGGTTCTCAATGCACCAAGATCTCAAGTGAGTCGTTCTTTCGTGAAAAGATTTCGCAGCATTGACGAACGGGTCCTCAGCACCGAGAAACAGTGGATCACTGGACAATGAACGACGATCTCGATCGTTCTGATCGCGGCACTATTGAGACACTGGAGTCACGAAAATCCGGAGACATGCGATGGAGAGAAGAAGGAAGATTCGTCGAGGAGGAGATTTTTAACACTACCGTACGACGGGACGGACAACGATGACATTAAAGACAGACACAATTGTCTGTCGGACCGGCGGAGCGTGTGACGAGCGATTAGCTATGGAGTTCGTTCGTTCGTTCGGTCCGTCCCCTGCTCTCACAGGGCACTCCAGTCTGCGACTGACTCGCTACTACTCACACCACTTCATCGGGCTCCGCTCCGCACCGCTGTCCCGGTTCCCCCTCTGGCGAGTAAAACCAAAAGTACCGTTCTCCCCACCCCAGCGCCGTGGGCAGGGCTTGCGCGGCAACGACCAATCCGCTCACGCGCAATGACTCCCTGGGTGGCTAGTTTGCACCGATACGCGTCACGCCATTGGTCCCCGTCGTCGTGGGGGGCGTGTTTTTCCAAGTTCGGACCGCCCGTCGAACCGTCCACGCCCCTCATCCCCACCCAGCCAGAAACTACCGTGAAACGATCCGCCGTTTCTGCTCCTGCTCGGCGTATCGTTCCCTCCTTATTCAACTAACGTTCTCCCTGTCAGACACGCAGCGAAGAAACGAAAGAACAGCCACGGTTGAACAAGGAGGAACGAGTATGTTTACGCGGGTTCTACTCTTGTCAACCCGACATAGGAGGACTTTAATAAATCTGCTACCCTCTTCCGCGAGTACTCTAACGTGCTCTACATCTTCGCACGGATCAAGTTCTTCCGGTTTGCCAATGGCGGGGTTGGGACGATCAAATGGCCATCATCAAAGATATCCGCGCCTGAAAAATTTTCTTCAAGAACTTGACGAAATTCAAAGAAGATGGGCACAGCAGTAGATTCTAAATTAAAAACTTTATACGTCCCCGCTGAGCAATGTTTAAACTTGTACGTATACTAGCCATCGGTATAGATGAAAAATAGTTAACCCCACCCTTTGGCATGTATCACTTGCATTAAAATTTACTATCGTTAAACGGCGGAAAAGTCTGCTGCTTACCGGGATTTGCTTGGCTGTATACTACTTAGAACGATTTCATGGTTTATTAACTCTTACCTATAGTTTAAGCCTATTAGCGGTCAGAAACGTTGAGTACCCATCCCCTAAGTTACCATTGGCTTAAAATTTGCCCCTTGTAATACTGTTATATTTCCCTCAAACACTAGGAATGTTTACTGCCCCGAGTTCATTACATCGATTGGGACAATGAAAAGTATAATAGAAATCACAGCGATAGATAAAAATACTTGAAACCTCTTTATGGAAATGCACCAGTAGTTTCTGGGTTATTAGTCCACGTTGATCGTCAAGAAATTCCAGCGCTCGTCAGTTAGGAATAAAGAAACGTTTCAAGGAGACTAGGGCGGAAGCACGGGAAAGGAATTTCCTTGGTAACAGCGATAGAAGAAACGAAGGCGGAGGTAAGAGAGGAGAAACTCCGAGGCAGAACGGAAAAGCGTAGCTCCTACGCAACGAGGCTCGGTATGCCTCTAATAGGATTAGCGGACAGGTCGAGCGACGAGGTCCTTGAGAAGATAAGGATCCGCCCGAGGCTCGTACCTGATCCGAGGTATCCAGAGAGTGCACGGGTCCCGACGGATGATTTATTGTCCTGCGTAAATCCGGTGACCTGCCGATCACGCCCCTCTTCGGTAAATACACGGCAGTACAATACGCGAATTCTCGAAAACCGTAAGGCGAAAACCACGTTTTATTCGTCGCGGTAAAGGCTCGTGTTGTCGCGTCTCTATTCAAGGAGTCACTGTCCTCCGTCAAGGAGCACAATAACCCATTTAATCCTCCATTCAGCACTCTCGTGCCGTCCTCACTCTGTTTACAGTCCGGAACACGAAGACGCGTGGCTTAATTCTACTTCGCGAGAAGGTGTCTTCCGACAATGCGCAGCGAGGAACATAATGGATTAAGGTGAACAACTGCTCCGTTAGAAAGTTCAACCTCGGCCCTGGCTCTTTACCGGTTATTGCACGAGAACCTTGCGAATGTTGAGAATAAAATTCACGGTAATCTACGGGCGAGTTTCCTGTCATCCGTGCGCATGGCTAATCTCTTAATCGCGCACGGGGATTCGAATGACGTTTCAAGTGGTTCTACGTCCTTATCGCCATGTTATCGTTAAACATTGTAGCTATTAAGATTAAGGCTGTACGCGCGACGTTCACTTCCTTGTATCCACGTTCGCGTAAAATGTGTTTTATCACGGCTACGAGTTTTTCCGACTACTTCGCCGTGGGGCCGTATTCATAAAATTTTAATGCGAAGCACGCTAATTTATTCGGCAAAGCGTGGGCCGGCGGTATGCTCGTCATTAACGCGAAACAAGCCGTGAATTCCGCCGATGTGCTAAACGACAGGACGATTTTATCGCAGTTATTTTTACGCACAATTTCAACGCATCGTACGACAGCTACGTCATGCGTAAAATTGGCAAATTAATATTTGCTTGTAAATCTTCCGATTTACGACTATTATCACGGAGTGAAAATGTCAGAGGGTTTAAACGCGAAAATCGAGAAGGTTTTGCCCGTCATATATGCACTGATTCGCCACATCTGCAACGAGTGTTTAATGATTATGTGTACCAAATCTCTTTTATAGCCTTACACACGTCTGGAATCTTTAGAATTAGTCTTCTTGTAACATACTGACGCAATACCGTAACTACCATGCTTTACGAAGCATAACATTCCGTATCCTTAATCCATTGCGTTAAAACAGTAACACGTTTTATGGAAAGCGTATCTTTTAAGACCATCATCCGAGATTGAATTATGTAGAATTCCGTCTGGTCTCTAACCGTCGCGAGGCACATAACGAATGTATAAAAGAATAACGAAGTCCCGAATGAAACGTATTCCGAATTTTATTCTTTCGTCCTACGTTTTTACGTTCTGACATCTGCGAGTGGGATAGGCGTTTGCCCGGTGTTTCGAGGGGTCGGATTTTTCATGAGTCTTTCAACGGCGATACTGCGCAGGTAGGATCGTAGATAGCAATCGTTGGATTAATTTGAATGAGCAGTCGCATTTATCCCGGGGAAGTGTCGAATTATAAACAGGTTTCGTCCGTTCGTTGGCCAGTATCTCCGTGGGACGGTGTAAATCTATCGTCGTTCGTCTACGGGGCCAGTTGCGCGGCCAACCGGTGTTTACAGCCGTCAGGTTTTTCGTCTCTGATAAGGGAAAGGTTGAGGATGGGTATAGGAGGTACCGTGGGTCCTATCTGTCTTCTCGGTATGTCCACCTCTTGTTTGCAGGCCGAGTAAAAGTTAAACGGCCGTGTCGGGGAAGGACGTCTGTAAGCGATAAGGCCTCTTAATAAGACAGCAAAGCATCCCTACGTTACTTTCATGCCTGCCTCGTCGTCGGTCCCGTCTATCCCTCTCTGCTCGCTCTTTCTTTGTTTCACCATCGACCCAGTTAGTTAGGTCGGTTAAGTAAGGGCCCCTTCGTTATCTCCTCTTCCGTTCCACGGGACCTTGTAATTCGTTACTTTCTGGAAACGATGGCTCTCCGGGCCGGCCCTAACGAACGACTACCTAATTCAGGACCTAACGTAAAGCCGTGTAAGAGACAAGAAATCGTCGCGGAATCGTGTGACACTTGTTTCAAGATTTGTCCCAGGGAAAAAGAGTCCTTCGGCTCCTCACAATTCTGACGATAAAAAGGACTGTCAATGGTGTCGACCGTTTTACGATAAGCACGGTGTGTTGATCATCCACTGTGACACTTAGGACGAATAAAGAAGCTAAGTCTAGAAAAATATCCAATGAAATTTGACCTTCAAATAAAGGCAACTTGTTGGTTCTGGAATAAAAGTGTGGTCGGCTTATGTGAATATTCTGGGTCCTCGATTTTGCGTAACTCTTCAAAAGCGAAATCTTTCGAAATATCCTCGACAAACGGCGGGTCTGCATTGCCTAATTCCAGGCACAAGGTGGAATCTCGTAGGAGACAAGGGAATCATCTTGTTTGGAGATTTGTTCGGAAGGAACGAGTGGTACGGACGTGTTATTTTACGAGTACGTCGATAAGCACCGTCAACCACTCGGCTGGTTCCTCGATAAGAGGATCATATCGATAATTCACGGTGTCCTTCGAGGACGAATGGAAAGTACGACGGGCGAAGAAAACCTGGCGATTCTTGTCGAAGGCTTCTTCATCGTAAAAACGTCTTGTTTTTCGACAACTTTTTTCCCCCCGGTCTAAGCCGACCTGCTCGGCAGAGTTGAATCATAGAGAGCGGTCGGGTCGCAGTAAAACGGTGCGATATTCACACCGTAGCGTAAGACAAAAGGTTGTTATGGGGGTCTTATGGTGGTCGGAAGGGCAGGAAGAGAAAAGCTAATAAGGGGAGGTCCAGATTGGCCTGGCGCCTTTGGGGTCCTTCGAGGGCCAGTACAGTTTTATTGGCCGGGAAGTCCTTGTTATACTTCTCCTTCTTCTTCTTCTTCTTCTTCTTCTTAACCTTCCAGTTCTCCCTTCCTCTTCTTCCCTGGCTCTGCAAGTTTTGCGTCGAGCGCGTCTTCCTCTTGGACGTTCGCTATGGCCGACCAGTATGCTGCCGTAAAAAAGCCGGTCTCCCCTCGTTCGTCCTTCCCCTTCCTCCTTGTCCTCCTCCTCCTACTCCTACTCCTTCTTCTCCTTCTCCTCACCTTTCCCGATCCTCCTCTCGTTCCCGTACACCGTGGAACGACCAACGAAATGTCAACCGTAAACCTCGCGAGGCAACACTAATTAACCCGACCGAAATAAACTGCGCCGCTCGGCGGCGATCTCTTTCCCTCCTGCTTCTTTTAATTCTACTCCCTTTCCGTCTACCCGTCTATCCTGCCTCTCGAAAACGGACCGACGGTGCTTCGAAAAAATACGAAGAAAACTGCCGGTGAAATTACACGATCGACCTCGTCGGTATTTCCGTTGGAGGTGAAGGTGAAACCGGTAGTCGATCATCGGTTCCTTCGTTGCACAGAAATACGTTTATTACGAGTCTCGTAAACGTTGAAAAATACGTGGCAAAAACCATAAAAGTCCCATATTCCAAAGGTACAACTTGAGATTGAGTTTGTGTTTTTACACTCGTTAAGGTCTCAATAAATTAGCAATCACGATAATCTTTGTCAGGAGGTCAGCTCGTGCGAGTTGAAACGTTCGGAGATTGTTCGGCATTGTTTATTATCTCGGCACAAAGCGTTTTCTTAGAAGGAACTGTTCATGTCTGCAAATAGAATTCATACAACAGGCGGATAGAGTTGAACGTTACCGTTGAACATTGGGGACGAGGTTAGACGACTTTGCCTGCATTTCCCAAAGTATAAAAAACAAGAAGGGATTTACGATTTGCATGGGAGATACTGTTTGTTACTGTATTATCGCAATTCGCATCGACAGATAGTCCGTGGCGCGCGATAGCACGTACTGGTATGCGTTCGGCTCGGAGCGAAGCCAAGACTCAGAAGATTAGAATAAGGTTTCGTACTACGTATAGATAATGCACGTTGGATCGAGTTAAAATTGTGCTTCGGTGTAAATCAATCGTTATCGCATGCGTCAGCCTGTAAATTTGTACAAGTCAGCATGACACGTACTTTTAAAATCAGTTGTGTAGTTATAATTAACTAATTGAATACTCTGGGGATCGGGGTCGATGGTGGGGGACGAAAAATCGAGTTAACGGGACAAGGAGCAAACAACAACGAAGAAGATAATTGATTAAGTATATAAGAGTTAGAGAATCTCATGATTTACGTTGCAACATCGTCTTGTTCCTTGTAATTCACGAGAGTGAATTGTACCTCATCGTGGTACCCCTCTCGTTTTCTTTTTTTTTCCTTGATTTTCAAGCCTCGACCAGCGTGAGAATAAAATGGAATAAATCGGACTGGGGCAAGACGAATCTCTTTTCGATAAAAAGACAGGACCAAGTGATTCCGAAGGAGCAATGCGCGTATAGGAAGGGGTCGAATCCGAGTGAGACCCTTCTATGCTCACAGTTTCCCTCCCGTCGGCCGACGGAACCGCGGGGTTTCCCCCTGTACCGCCCGCTGCCACACATTTCCATTTTACCCCAAGCGTTGGCGCGCGAGCGAGCGCCAGCGCGAAGGACGTGGCGATACTTCTCCATACTTTATGCGGAGATACCTAGGAGGACGCCTACGGGACGTGTTTCTAAAGTTTATTTATAAACAAAAGAGAGGACGCGCAGACGAGGAGAACGACGACGGGGACGTCGTCGCCAAGGAGAGACATCTCCCTCGGCGACTGCTCCAGCTGGTCTAAGCGATTTCCGAGAAAAGAACTTCGTGAATCTCCAGCCGAGGACTCGACATGAAGAATAGTATTCCTCCGGCAGGACGACTATTTTATTCCGACCCTCTAGCCCGTTTATCTTTGCGAATCCGACGGACGATATTCATAGTGTCGCAGTGGAAAACCCAGTCGAATTATCTTCAATTATTTGCAGTTTGCCACGTTCAAGCATTCATGTGTAACTGCTTTGACGGAAATTTTATTCGTTTTAATTTACTTCAAAATTTAATTCACTTTGATTATCTTTTTTTGATCACAATTGTGATAATGTAATAGTTGACATTACCGTGCCGGAAGATTTTAATGCTTTCGAAACAAATAGCACATCAAATATTCTTCCGTTTACACGTGCGTGATTTACTCCAATTTCCTCTATTTCCGAACCCTTGCTCAATTGTACCTCGCTAAACCTTCAGCCCCGAGCGGCTTCGAATGTCGCGTGAATCGTCAATGATGGACACTGATTGCAAAAAGGGTGAAAAAAGTGAAAAGACGATAAATTTTTTAGTACCAAAGTGCCCTTTAAACTTAAAGCACAGGACTTGAACTACAAAAGTATAAACATAAAATACAAACAATTATATAAATAAGCATGTTTCTCGAAAGGTAAAGTAAAACAAGTGAATATTTAATACCGAAATTCTCATAGATTTTAACATTGTTTAAACTATAAATTATGCAGCTTCCGCGTTCGAGTATGCGTGCTGGAAATAATCAGTATTTCGATACAAATATCAGTTTTTAAGTTTCCCTCAATTACACTGTAATTATACAGCAATTTCACAGTTAATTTGACTACTTTAAAATTGGAAACTGTTCGGTACAGTGTTGTACCTTCCGTGAATGCTTGCGTGAAACGTCGACAATCGGCATAATTGCAGCACACACGGTAAAAGCACAAAAGAGTAGCGAGAGAAAGCGAAAACGCGATTGCCAGATAGAGAAAAGGTACACGAGGGGATAAAGAGGAAACACACACTAAGCAGTCGCACAGGAACTGATAAATCTAGCGTTTCAATAGTATCGTGCCCCCAGGATTTTAATGTATTTATCGGACATTATTGCATTGTTCACGGAATAACACAGGACTCGTGAGCGAGGAAATTTTTATCATTATTCCGCGTTCGTAGTGTTGGATTGTGTTTAGTTAATGTCTACCTGAAATATCGCTCGCGGTGCTATCGATAATTCATTATCCTTTGCAGTAACCTGCGTAACGTCAAACGTTGTTTACACCGATTAAATGTGCATATATCTTTGCACTGCGTAGAACAAGCACCCAAATATGGGTCGATGAAGTCGTACATGCGTGCTACTATTTCAAGTGAAACAGACGTATTAAGTGAATAATATCGTGACATCGGCAAACCCTTGATCGCTCTTGATCGCTCACGAGGACAGCGATATTTCTAATTTATACGACTGTAAATTGGCGCAACGTACGCAAAATATCATTCGTAACGGGACTTAATACGCCGTGAGCCATAATTCAAGTAACACGTACGGCAAAACCGTTGGCCTCCGAACACCTTGGCAGTGCGATAAATGCAACGATCAATTTATAAGCCGTCGCGTAATTTTCTTTACTCCCAACACGAGTATCCAAATGAACGTCAATAAAGTCGTGCACGTACGCCACCAATCAAAGCCGTCCACGAAACATTTATAATACAGCAAATCGTAAAAATCCTCCTCGATAATCGCCGAGGAAACTAGTTGCGTTGCCTTATATGATCCGCGCTCGTAACATCTCATATTCAACGCACTGGTCTATAACGCCAATGCGCACTTGCGCCTCACGAAGAGTATACTCGGTGCCCATAAAATATAGCAAATTCAATGTATACCTGAAACATATGCCGATACTAAACGGTCATATACTGGCCGCAGCGTACAACAATATTCGATAGAACTCTTCGGCAAAATCATACGAATTGTCATATTACAACGTATAAGATAAACCCTAAATTACACCGATTTTCAGATTAATTAATCCACGAGAGTTTATTGTTATTCCTAAACTGAACATTGATATTACTCACATCGTACAATATTTGTACTTTCCTGCTCGCAGTTTCCTGTGATACAAAAGAAACGTAATTTCCGTTAGTTGCTTCCTGCGAGTCTGTCCTTTGGCTTTCACCCCTTCCCCCGCGTCTTGGGACTTCATTTTCGTTGCCGGCATTGGCCATGCAGCTCCCCAGCTATCGTCCATCGGGTGGCAAAGCACGGTGCATCGCATGCGCAGCTCTGGCGCGCTTCGATGTTACGTGCCCATCGAAAATGAATAACTAATTATAACGCATCCTTAATGCAGAGAGACAAGGCCGGCCGGCGTGTACTGCGCCGTGCCCGGCGTGATCCTGCTTCTCGGAAGGACGACATGTCCGACTGGTTGCCTTCGCAACCTGTACGACCGGCCAGCCTCGAGGTCAAATTACTACCCTCCTTTCAATTCATTTTAGCCCCTTTTTCCTCCCCCCGTCTATCCTCTCATCCGTCCGCTCTTTACCCTCATCCCTGTACCGACCTACGCACATACTCCTCAGTCATTCTTTTCCTCCTATTTCTCGGCCTAGACGGTGGTCGTCGCCTGTGTTTCGTCTCGTCTTTTTATTTCCGCCCCGAAAGCTACATGCGGAAAGCAGTAAGGATCGTTAGCGTGTGTATGTTAGAGTTCCTCCGCATCGGACTTACTAACGTGTAAAGAAAAACACATCTTTCATGCTGATTCCTGAACAATGTTTCGTCTTATCGTTGTTCAAAATTGACCGTCGTTAAATGTATGTAATTTGGAGGAGTGGGAGGTGGGGGTTTCGTTTTGCTTTGAAACTTGACGTACGAGATACAAAACGCTCGTTGGACCGTCCGTCGGCGGTGTAAAAATTGCCGGGCATAAAAGAAGGGGAAGCAGTAGTTCTTGCGCTCGAAATTACGGGCTTCAAGAGCAACACGACATTTTCTCTTTCCCGTGATACCGCACTTTCCCATATTTTTCAGGGCTCGCTATGACCCTGCCATAATGGCGCTACACGATTTGTGCCGGGAACTACGCCTACGGGGTTTTACTACCCCACTCGATACTTTAGTTCTTTATCGGCCCACTAAGTGCTGCTAATTATAGTTATTACAATTAAGTCGCTCGTAAGTGACCGCATATGGGCATTTCTTATACAGCCGCAGTCCCCTCTGTAAACAGACACAAAACCACCATTTTACGTGGCTTGTGTCCGGTTAATGCAAAGAAACTACCAAAGCACGGTTTAAACGTTATCGCTTAATTATACAACCCTTAAATCCCTCTCTTTAAGTGGCGTGGGGCGGTATCAAACTCCAAAGGATTATAATATTTAAGAGATTACTGGCATCTATGTTTTTGTTAAATACATATTCTCCCAGGGTTAGATAGGTCCATTTGATGTGACAAAAAATCCTTTTTCGGGAATACACGGTCCTCGTTGACAGTTTGTCCATTTATTTCCGACCAAAGAGGCTCATCAATTCGTACACTTTTTGTCCCGATTGCCCCGTCTCACTGTCTTGTTCTGACCACCATGTCAATGATTTTTCGGTGACTTGCGGGTTCGTTAGTGAAATTGAGGGCCGATTTCACGTCCATGACGGTAGCGTGAGCTTCGGCCATAGAGCTGTTTTTTACGCGGCCAAGTCAGGATGCAACGATTACCCATAAAATAGATTGTACGAATGGGTCTAATCTCTCGCGTGATAGAGCACAGGGGGATATATGCATACGCCATGGGGCGACGGTTCGCAGCAAAGTCTCGACGCGAAGGCAGGTCGTCGAGTTCTCGGTCGCGCGGGGATGGATAATGATCGGCGGAAGTGTTCGTGCTAAAATATGCAGATCCGGCTAAAATTACCAGGAGGAGTAGCACCCATCGACCGCCGGTCAACCATAAAACGATATACACCGCTCCGAGGGAGAGTAAAAATGCGTGTATGAATTTCTCCATAGCTTCCACGTCCTCGTAAGTCTTTCTAATTGCTCGTCTGACCGTGCGGAAATTTCGTAGGTGTACGTAACGAAGCTGACGCTCGTGTGAGAAACAACGTCAATCGTCCCTGCCTGACAATTAACTCCTTGGCGAGTTTCTACTTTCCGACGTTCGTCTTCTCTCGAATTGTTCGGCCTAAGCGAAGATGGTACCCATGTCAAAGGGAAGTGACGGTTGCATCACGAAAGTCAGTTACTTTCAGTGAGGAAATGAAACTCCAACGTGACAAGTCACTACGGAAAAATACTGCCTCCTTTAGACGTCAAGGTACATGCATGGGAAGTTCTTACCCAGGATACCTGACAGCTCAAGAAAATTAGGCTTGATTTAAAAATAAACATATAGTACAGAGTATCATCGAGGAGCGTGGAAATTGATTTTTATCACCTGTTTGCTCGGATAGTGTTACGTAGGATTTTCAAGCTGGGTAAACCGTTTTAGTCATACACGTTTATTTTGCACTTTGGTCGGTAACGGCTAAACGTTAGTTTCGTCGACGGAAATCGTTGACGAGCGAAACGTCGTCCGGCATTTGCTATACGCACAGTCACTTGTCACAGGAACCAATTAACTTCTGTACAAGAAACGGCCATTACCGTGCGGTGCGTTAAGATGACCGCTGTCGAGGAAATCCCCTCGACAGCGGAATAACGCTTGATGAATACGAAAAGGATTCACCGGCGAACTGTAAAAACAGTTTTGCGTAAAAAGGAAAGCCCGTCCGAGCAACGGATCGTGACGAAAGTAAAAGAAAAAAAAAACCAAGCGGCATGTAGAATCACTTAAAATATCTTAAAATACACAAGTTCCAGGAGCGTGCAGAAAGGCCGATGCGAAGCGTAAATCACTTGGCTAGGAAAAATTGCAATGTCTCGAATTAACGATAATAGGAATAACGGTAGGGACTTTTTCCCGGCGTCGCTCGGCGCGATATAAATCTCGGCTAAGAAGATCGATATAATTCTCCGTAAACCGGCCGCGGATAGAATTTACAGCGGCCGGAAAGTAGGTCCCTATGGGGCGAGCAAAAAGTGACACGGCGCGTGTATGCATGTTAGTTGCAGAAATACGCGATTCGCGGCTAAGCGATCCGGGGCTAAGCTTCGACGATCGAGAAAACGATTAATGATTTACCGGCGTGTCGAGAATGCGGATCAGCGTCATAAATAATGGCGAGCGAGCAGGCCCGGAACGGCGACGGGGGCGGGGTGGGGGGATGAGGAGGAGGAAGAAGTGTTTCAGGAGAAAACCGCGGCGGTAAAGTCCTCGAGTACCATGCGTCTCCGCGATATCAAGGAGGATGTGTAACGAGTCAAGTGAGCAGACGAGCCGACTACTCCGACCTGTTAACAAATATCCCAGGCGGCCGATTAACATGCGTTTACAGCGATTTATCGCAGCGATGCGCAGATTGGAAAGTCGTAAGCGCGCCCGTACCAAGAGGTTCGCGATGTCCCCCGGAGAATATTATCGTGGCGAAACAAGGGTGCGATCCCAGCGAAAGAATCTAAAGAACGTAAAGAACGAACACGACAGGAAAGACGGAATAGGAAGGGGACGATTTCAGGGAAAATTATCCGTTTTACGCAATGCCAGTGGGCTCGTGTTAACGAGTAATCATTTTTTCCCTTGCGCTCAGTGTCGCCGGTTTGTTTGCCGGCCGTACGTTCGGCGCATTGCAGTATTTCACTGACGTGTTATCGCGCAATAAAGCCGGACGTGGCGTTATTGCGAGCGTACTTTAGCCGTCGTTAATTTATCGGCGAGGATGATTATACGGCGGGCCCTCGTCACGCGCTTTTAAAGCACTGTTTTGACGGGCAGCTACGCCGGGAAGTATAAATAATTAGCGGCTCGAGCTGGGTGCCCGTCGTCGCGGCCGTGGAATTTGTCGGTGTTGGAATTCTTCTTGTTTCCCCGTCGGCCGGCCAGAGGAAGGACGAGGAGGAGGAGGAGGAGGAGGAGGAGGAGGAAGAAGGAGAAAAAGAAGAGTCGCTGCGGGCCAGGGGCAGCATGATGGATCGGCGCAGTTGGCTTTTATCAATCGTTTAAGCGCGATCGTGCCTCGATTGTCGAAGGAACCGCGAGCGAGCTCCGCCGGCTCCGTTCGCTCGTCGATATTATTTGTCAATGGAGTCCTCTGAAAGGTTCCCAGAGCTCCGCGGCGACGATCATCGATCACGCGTCTCCCGTGCGTGATCGAAATCCCTACGACCCGCTTATAACGATCCAGAGACCTCGACGTGCATCCTCGATAAGATTTTTTCTAGCCTCCTAATCAGACGAACTTTTCCCATCCGCCGGCGAATCACATAGAAAAACCACGTTCTTTCATTATCCTCGTTTTCCTTTTAAGTTATAAATACAATGTATCGTGCCAATTACACGCTACGCTATCGCGGCTAAGAGGAAGTAACTCGTGCTTACTGTTTCATGCAATAAGGGGAAAAGTACGAGACTTCCAAGCGTTACATTTCATTGCGATGTAGTATTTATAAAACCTCACGCTACTCGTCCGAACCTCATCTCCTTGACGATCACCTGTCTTTGAGGAAAAATCAGTGATGCGACCAGACAAATAAATATTCATCACTGCTACGATCCTCGTAGTACCTGTCCTTGAGGAGAAATTCACAACGATTGACTTCCTGTACTGGAATATCCGAACACCCCGTATACGTTAGCCGGACGATGCAATACGGGGGCCCTATACCCTCGTACGGGAATAATAATTTCGAGTGCTCCTCGCGAAGATAGATACCCGTATGAGGCGGGAAGGATGGAAGATGGAGGAGAAGGGCGGGAGGGCTCGCGATGGAACGAGCAAGGAAGACGAAGGAAGGAAGGAAGGGAAGGGAAGGGAAGGGTTCGAGATATACGTTACAGGTGAGAGCGCGAGTATTGCGTGCTGCAAACGAGCCGGCAGCTGCCCGCTCCTGGCTACATGGTACCTGGTATTAATATGCGACTGACCGACTGGGACCGATGCCTTTGCTGTTAGGTAAACCGCCGTATTACGTCATGTGAAACGCGTCTGTAATGTCCGCGGTGGAAACGCTTTTGGCGATTTAACGATTTTTGCGGGTGGCAAATATTGAAACTTTGTCGTCCAGACGAATCAAAGCAATGGAGGGATTACAATATTTTACTCAATTATGCTGAAGGTAAATCGTTATAAAGAGATAAATCGTTGGAACTCGTTGCTCGATTTTTATTAGAAAGGATAGATATTCCGTAATGTTCTGGTAGACGTTACGTATTCTGTAAATCGTTGTTTCGCACAAAGCTAAGAATCCTCATCTTCATTGACTAATTACAACAACTAATTACGAGAAATCCCTTCTCCCGTTAATACCCGGGGAAAATTTCTTGCAATTTCAATCCAAGTCCGTAGTTTATACCTGTTCGCACGAAAGGTTTATTAGTCGGTAATTATTGTCGGAACTTTGATACAGACGTGCAAATAACAAAGTAATCGTTCTGCCAAGAAAACCATGTCGGAACAAGAACCGTTCACGTTATACCTTTAATTTATATTTTACAATGTAGCAGCGAGTAGTTACATGTCCCACATTAGAACAAACTTGTGGCAATTTTGGTCTCAAATGCGTGTCGAACCTCCACGGTGAAATTATTATACTTTCGGTTCGCAGTTTCGTGATCGTGTATAAGCAATTATCGTCACGAGTCGTCGAACAATGTTGCAAACACGCAGCGAAACTCCAGCATCGGGAGAAAATAATTTTGAATTACCTTAAACCCTGGGGCTACTTTCAGCAGAAACAGGGAAGACCTTCGCGGCTTGTTACTTGGTCCACGCATGCCTTGTTAAAATTACCATCGCTCAGTACAGTCAAAAGCAAAGAATCTGTTAAAAATGTAGTACGAGAGCTATCTTATAACGATAAAACTAAATGTAACTTTGAATTAATAGCGGTAATAACAATCCTTAGCAAACCTAATAGATTGTCATCTAATTATTTTGAAATACGTTATGATAGATTTTTAAGAGACTTGCAAAGGCATTCAATGTTTTCTCATAAAAGCCCTGTTGCTTGGCGCGCGGATGTTGTGATGCAGTTTGTTGGGCTGGAAAATTACATCTCCGCTCGGGCCCAGTATTACAACCACCCTTCCTGTCATTATAATTTCCAGCTACTTTTTCATTTGACGACCTACCGCAGGCCCGAGGGCGACGATGAAATCACCAGATCGCCTGTCCATGGAAATAACTTCTTAATAAGAGTTTACGGAGGACTTTTTATGAAACTGCCATTGATGCAAAGTTGACGTGCGAACAGGATTCCCTTGGTTCGAATGGCAAATCTTTCGACGAAACGACCAAGATCCCTCAACGGACTGGTCCGAGGGTACGTGATAGCAACAGTTATATCTCACGGTTGTGTGTTTGGAAGGAAAAACTTTTCCGCCTCAGCGTAGGAAGCAGTGCATTACGTGAATCGGCGGTCGAGAGAGTGTGGAAAAGGAGAAAAAGAAGGCGAGTAAGCCGAATTAAAAGAACGACTTGTTGGTTAGTTGGCTCTCTTGCCACAGTATTTCCCCTCTCGGTCGCTCGCAGGTTCCGCGAGAAAGAGAGAGGGAATGAAAGGGAGGGTGGAAAGAACGTCCCAGAGCGGCGACTGAATGCCAGGCAATCTGTTTCCAGCGCGGGTTAACTTCGCAGCCCTTCTTCGATCCCTTCGCGCCCCCCTCCCCCCTGCCTGCCGGCCTTTCATCCCCCGTATTCGTTCCCCTTTTCGGTTAGCTCGGCTGCCAGCACGGCTCGGTAACTCCCACCGACGCTATCGCCACCGCTACCGGGCGTAAAAAGCACATCCGAATTGAATCATTGCTGAATAAGCGGGAAAGTGGCTGGGTAGGAAGGAAACGTGCAGAACCGAGCGAGCGAACCCTCCCACTGTCGAGGGTCGTTTTCCATCCGACTCATTGGTACACCGCCACCGTCCTGTCGAGAACCCAATGCACGAGATTGTCCCACTCTCTTCCCTCTCGTCACGGACATACCTTCGATTCGCCGCCTCGCATCATCCGGCACGTACAAAATAATCCATCGAAAAGCCCGTAGATACGTTCCATCCGGATTTCTTCGTAGCTCGGCAACAGCTTTTGCGGTAAGAATAAAAGTGCAACGTACAGCAATGATGTACCCAGCGATGAAATGAATTTTGATCTAATAATCCGGGTTTTTACGAGAAAGCAGACACTCGCACGTGCATGCCACTCGTGCATCTTGGCGGGCAAATTACCGGCGAGTCATGCGACGTTCCGGTGAAACTTCGAGGTGGGAAATTAGCGTTTGTCCAAAGACAGCAGGCCCGTTTCGTGCCGGCATGACCGCTCGAGGGCTGAGACTGTTGCGTTAAAATACGCCGTTGACTTTACGCTTGCGACTCCTTGGGCTAATGAAGCGACGAACGCACACATATACGCTGGCAAATAACGGGAATAACGCCGAGTAGCATTGTACACGCTCGGGAGAAGCTGCTCCTGGGAGTGTATGGGTAGGAGCACTTACGTCCCGACGCGCAAACCCGCGTCGAGATAAACTAACCCCTGCGACGCTCGAGCGTGGCGAGCGCTCGAGGGTGGAGGGTCGTTCAATTAGGACGAACCCCATCCTCAGAGGAAACCAGGGAGAAAGGGAAAGAGAACTTGCCATTTTTGTCCTGACTCGGGCGACACCGCCACGAGGGTTCGCAGTTTTCGAACAGTTGGCCATCAAAGTGAAAAAAACCAACGGGAGAAAGGAACCCCCCTCCCAAGCCTGTGACTCGCTATAAATGAACCGTCGTATCCCCCCGACGCCGGGGAAATGTTCCCGTATTATGTCTGCGGGATAGGAAATCTTCTCTCCGCTTTCTTAAGGAGAGAATGATTGAAATCGGTTCACGGTTCGTAGCTCGCGCTGGAATTCTTTTATAGCAACAAGTGGTCGGACATTTTTCTTCGGATAGAATTACGGTCGGCTGTATGTTCGCTGAGCATCGATCCCCTTGGATCTCTCGTCTCTCTTGAGACTGTCGGCAAAGACTCTTCGATGAATCCAAGCGGATTCACCTCTTTTTTGCTCCGTGCCATCATTTCTACGCTCTTCTCGTAGCAACAGAATTGATATACCACAGCCGATAATGCAGGAACTTCATTTTTTAAATGAACAAGTATCGAATTAATTGCATCGACATTTTGAATAACTTCACGTGGACAATGCAAGAAGATTATAAACAAGTCTTGACGAAACGAAATACACAACAGAATGACATTTTCCTGTAGAATGTCGACTCGATGTAGATGCACTTATCCCATTAATTCTGTCGCGTGCGAACGTGTCGGGGTTTTAGGGGGAGAATTCCGTCTAATATTTGTCCTCGCGAACTAAGCTGTGAAGTCTTGGCTGAAACGTAGGGTTCGTCGGTTCGTTTCGTACGATGCACGTGTGGGTCTTCAGTGCGGGAAATGCACGTGTCACGTGTTTCGCAGGCTCGTCGCAGGAGATCCATTGACGAAGGGTGTTTATGCGTTTCGGAGGTCGTGCGACTCGGAGGGGCCCGTCGCCAAGGCAGAACGGAACGACAAGTGCGTACGGCAAGTGCGTGCAGGAAAGTGTGCGATACAGCGGGGATGTTCCGTGTGAACGGTGCAACGAGCGCTGCGGGAAAAGCCGATATCATCGTCGAGCGTGACCACTTGGGAGAGGAGAAGTCCTGGTCAGCGAGACTTTCGTCCCTTCGGAAACGCTCCGGGAAATCCAGCTCCCCTCTTGTCTCCTTTTCTCGCCGCGTGAGACGCGGAGATTGTGGGAAGATATTATAATGACGCCCGTAATTCCCGAGAGAAACTCCCGACGACGTATCGTCGCCGACACTCGGAATGATCGACGATAAGTCAAGGCGATACGAGTCAACAGTCCTTCTTACCGTTTTCCCAGATGAATCGGCCCGATAAAGAACGTATCAAACGGGGCAACGGAACCGCGTGATTAGACCTTCAGGAAATTTAGTAGCGGCCATCTTGTGGGCCGCGTTAAATATCTCCGGTTGAGGCTTAATTTTTTCCTGACACGTTTTATTTCCCTTCCGAGCCATCCGAGTGTCATCTACCATTCGCGTTTCGGAGCGTAAACTGTCGACGGGGCACGATCGTGATTTGCCGGTGTGACCGTTCCAAGGGAAAACGGAGTTCACGCGATGGTATACGATTATTGGAAACGTGTTTGTGACCGGTGCCAGGCGACCCTCCCCTAATTAATACGCGACGATGAGATCTCGCGGCCGAGGACGATAAAGGAATTAAAAAGCCGCAGCGCAGCAGCTGTTAGGTCGGCCGGGGAAAAGAGAAGCAAAGGTGCGACGCGTCTCTCGGGACACGTTGGAACGTCGAGGGAGATCAGTGTGCCGAGATAAGTGGAGAGCGCGCGGTCGCCCCGAATCAACTCGAGATGGCCGAGAATCTTTGGAGCCATGGCCAGCGGTTTCGCCGGCGACACGTACCAACCGAGCGACCGGAAGTGCCCGGGCTCGTCTAAAAGCGGCCGTGCCCGGCCAAGTCTCGGAATCGAGACCGGCCGTGAGACGAGTCATCCAACAGCGCCCGGGCACAGGTGTACCGCCCTTTAATTACCGCCGCTTAATAAATTTCACTCGGAACATCGGTTAATGGCTACGATCTGCCCGATACCTGGCGCGAGTCAACGGTTATATACAGTCCTTTCAACAGCGATTCTCATGGCCCTAATTTCAAGTCCATGGAAAGCCTTGAATCGAACGTAAAGACGATAGTAATCAAAGTTCCATGTAAAATATTCATATTCGTGTTTAGAAATACAGGGGCCTTCTTGGACGGGGTAAAATTTGACTCAACTGTTAGCTTACACTGTAATACTCGAATTTATTCGGTCGAATAGAAAACTTCGGGTGAATTAGGTTTCTATAGAGTGTGTACTGCTATAAGTCATTATTGCAACTTCCTTTCGATAGCATCGGCAGGCGGCTACTTTGCCGTTCTATTCTCGTCGACGCTACAGGATTTTTCTCTCGTACGGCGTCCGTGTACATTATAAATCGTTTGTAAAATGCCACTCGATCTTGTAAAACGAGGCACGAAAGTCGCGGAACTATCTGGGCGGAGTCGCGTTAAACTTAGAGCGAAGCACGTTGAACCGAAACGGCAGGATGCGAATAAAAGTCGGCAAAGGCGTGTACGTCGACGTTACGTATCGTGAGATTCGCCGTTGATTGCGTGTATAAGGGGTGTTCCAGTACGTTGTCCGACTTGTCTGGCGAATCACGATTCTTCGTGCGTGTGCGGCTCACGGAGACGGTGGTGGTGGGGAACCGTCTAATGATCGGGCGCACGCGGTTTATACGTCGCGATTGACACTACTTACGTTCACGGACCTATATTATACAGCGATTAAAAGACACTTGAACTTGGGAACGAGCGAACGAGCCCGCGTACGTGTAAGCCGGGATTTATAGGCCCATCGATCGGGTATGACGATAAATTGAAACGTTAAATTACAGATGAATGTCCCGAGAAACGTGTTTGCCAGTATAACGTGTCGTAAGCTTCGTCATGATATGGCCTGTACGAGGTGAGATTTCGTACCAGACATACCATACGAATCGCTCGATCGTGACGCGCTCACGACGATCTACGATTTGTCTCACGGGTCACGATTCCACATACGTGCATACAGAATCGACGAAAGGATCGACGTTCTCGCGAGGTCCGCCCGTCGACCTTCCTTCCTTATTTTTCCTTCTTTACGACGCTCCATCGAGCACCCGTTGAAAGGCGTAATTCGGAAGCACAGCGTGAACCATCGTCATCGAATCGGCCGAGTTCTCTCACGGAGTGCCTACGTGCTTCCAGCTACGCGGACCGCCTCGTGTTTTCTTCCAGTCACTCGGTTTCACTGCGAATTCCCTTCAAAGGCATACACGGCGCCTAACATGAAAGAATGTCACGTGGAGATCGCTTTTCTCTATTATCGTAGATCACTCATCGATCACATCCGTTTTCTTACATTTTTTCGAGACTTACGACACACTTTACGCGAATAATTCTTAAAGCCAGCGGTATACTACGGGAAATTATAGGGTCCGTAATTTGAATTTCAGAACGTCATAAATTATTCGAGGAGAAATATTTTAAGTTCAAAATCGTTCTTCTGACAATGAATTACTTTAGTCATAACTCATTTTTCGGGGCCATCTAGGCTCGTAAATCTTTTTACAATGGCTAATCGTAGAAAAAGACTGCGATTTTACGTTCGGTGAAATTATGAATTCATTGCTTACAATAACTACAAGGGAATCCTGTTAGAAACAAGCGGTGGGAGGTTTAAAAATGACAAGGTTGAAGAGTCAGTTGTTACCAAATGAAAGACCGGTGGAATATGAATCGACAAGAGGAATGGGGGAAGATGACGAGTGCAAAGAAACGGATGAACCGTTCACACAAATGTCAGGGTATTCGGACTGACGCAGACGAGGACAGAGGAGAGGAGAGGAGAGGAGGAGGAGGAGGAGGTGGAGGAGGACGATCCACGAGGGAGGAATACGAAAATGGACTTTCGATCGACGTCGAACTCGCGTTACCTATGCACGAGTAATGAGCCTCGATATTCCCACACGGGCCCAGCGTCTGGTCCGCCGTGGGAAACTGATACGTGAGACGCGCCCTCAACTATGGCCGGCCCACCGAAACTGCCTTTTAACATGAAGTATTTCAGCGCAGGTGCGATATTCCATTAAAGATGCACCGTACGAATGTTTCTTAAACGCAGCTGGAAATTTACGACGTACGCTCAGGGTTTGACAAGAGCGCGTAAACGCGATAAATGCGGGCAATCATGGAGAAAATGTTGCAAGTGAAACTCAAACCCCAAGATTATGGACAAAACGGCAAAAATTCATCAAAATTCCCCATCGCGCGACAGTGTACGAGTTTATGAGGGAATTACGCAAATGTTGATATAATTTCCCCTGACCTCTGGCTATGGATAAAATTTACGGGGGATAGATTGCTGGCGCACAGGTGTGTCACGGACGTTGAGAAGGAATCGAACACGCGCGGCAATTTACGCTGCTCCTTCTTACAGGAACAATTTAATAACAGTAATGGCAAGAGATCGGGAAGAGCAACAATAATATCGGGCTTACGTGACGAGCATACGGGGCAGCTGACTGGGGCGGACACGTTGTTGCAGTTATTATCGTCTCCTACGAATGAATTAACGTCGATCGGGGTGTCTCGGAATTTACGCGCGTGTGTGCACGCACACAGACGTGCCGGGAAAAAGGTGGAGTGGGATGGTATCGGCCGTGAATCTGGGCCCGATCAGGGGTACCGCAGGTGCAGGTGCTTTTCGAGAAGCCCGGGGTGGGGGTAGAGGAGAAGCGGGATAAGAAGCACAGAGGTGAAAGAGGTGGAGGCAGCGGGTTGAACCTGCACGCGCCCCTGACGCGCCGATGCCACCGATATCTTCTTCTTAAACTTTCCTATCCGCTCATTCATGCCCGGCTAAATGCCTATAATTTCCGGCAAGATTACAGGGCATCGTAACCAACGCCCTGTGGACCCTTGCCTCGCTCGTCCGAAGCTCGTTACTCGGAACCCCCGAAATTGAAACGGAACGAGCTCCAACGCCTTCCCTCTCAGTCCCACCTCTTTTTCTCTTCATCCGTCGCATTCAACGATCGCTCTACCCATCCTTTCCAACAATTCCCCCCCGCCCCCCTCCCCCACAGAACTTGGGATTAGACGCACGTAATGACAACTAAATCTTTCACCCTCAGGGAACTGAGTCGATGATTAGCGGTGTTGATAGCTTATTGCCGGTTCGCTTTCTTGAGCAAACAGAATGGTCGGACGAACCACCACCTGTCTGATCTCCAGTTGGTGAAATATTGAGGATCGACGGACTCTTATGACATACTGAATCTTTCAGAAACTTTTTTCACGTCTGCATTCAATGAAAACTAATATATGAATTCGTAAAGACTGCTATTTAGATCGTCTACATTCACATTAACCTGTTTGGGGTTTCATTTGCGACATTGTGAAATCGGTTGGACTGTTAGGACGCGATAATTGGACGTACGTCGCGGCAAAATTGTACGTTGAATAATGCCGAAGGATATTCAGATGTTGATCGGATAATACTGCCGCTTTGTAAGGCAATTTTCGCTTGCAACCGGTCAATTAAAACTCAATAGTCGAGGACAGTGCTGTTGCTAAATTTAAGGAAACTATTACCGTAACTAGAAGCTATAATAGGACAAAACTTGGCAATCCGCCTCTCACGGTACACGGAGAGTCAATTACATTGTGATGGACGACTATTGACAACCGACTCAATCCGAACTGCCACTAAATTCTCTCCCGCCTGTCCTGGAAAATGCCATCTTTGCCCAGCGTGGTATTCACATATTGCAAATACCAATCGCACGGTAGTCGTTTCTAATAGACTCTTACCATATTACTATGATAATATATTTACGGGGAAATCCTTTCGTGCAGACTTCTCGGAGAATTGTGAATTGAAACAACCGTATCAGTGACATACAACGATACTACGTCTACTAGAACTAATTTATGTTATGAGTTTTGAATCACTGTTAAAATAGGAGTCTTGTTGACAAAGTTTCTTGTGTTTAACAATCGGTGTATCCTAAATACGATATTTTTTAGAAACAT
This sequence comes from Hedychridium roseum, assembly GCA_963989215.1. Lineage (NCBI taxonomy): Eukaryota > Metazoa > Arthropoda > Insecta > Hymenoptera > Chrysididae > Hedychridium > Hedychridium roseum. Next base: position 7,228,387 of record OZ022310.1, on the reverse strand, counting down.
CTCGTTAATCTCAACGAAGCTGTTTTTTCGGCCTGAGACGAATATTTTGGAATCTCGCAACAGGCGGGATTTAGGGGTACAAAAAAGCTGAGCGAGGGACTTACCTCCTGTTGCTGGATGAGGAAGTCCGGCGGGGGTTGTGGCGGGGGTTGCTCAGAACCGGGTACATCTTGAAGCAGGCCCACGTGCTCCCAACAATCTTCCGACATGTCCATGATACTGTGTCCCTCTGTTCCCACCTCGGGCACCCTCCTGGTGCTCTTCAAGAATTATCCGTGCTTCTGATCCGGTCGGACGACCGAGCACTTATCCGGTATACCCTAGCGCTTAATCTCCGTTATCTGTGCGTCTGGATCTTCGGAGAAAGCGGTCTCGGTAAGAAGTCTCGATTTCCCGGGAAGATCGTAGTCCTGCGACCGGGCCGAGATTCCCAGGGGGTAATCGGAGCCGAGGACGTTCCCTGCACGGTCACTGGGGTCGTAATCGTTCACGGGACGTCGGATAAAGTCCGCGAGGAAGGCACACCGCGTGTTCGCGGGCGTATCGCGTGGACACCAGGATCCCGTGGACGTTTCGCGTGATCCGCACTCTCTGTGGCGACGTCGTCGTCGGTGGCGGCGGCGGCGGCGTCGGGGACGACGACGGCCGTCGGTGGTGGTCAGTCGGCGTGGAATGAAGTTGCCCTGCGGGTTAGGTTGGGTTAGTCGAGCCGGAGTTGCAGCATCAGCGGAGAGGGACGGCGAACGGGTCTCCGGCAAGGAGGGGTCGCGCGGAGGGAGGAGAGATATCGCGCGGAGAGACGGAAGGAGAACGCACCGCGAGGGGGTGGGACGGCGGGATAAAGCGGGAAAGGGGGAACACGAAAGAGAGAGGGAACCGACTGGCCCGACGTGCAACAAGGCCGGAGAACGGGAGGGAACGAAAAGACCGAAGCAGAGAGAGAAAGGGAGACCTCTGCAAGGCGTAAGTCTGCCCTAGTCGCTCGCTTATCCGTGCAGGAGGTGGCGCCAATATAACCCGTACCCCACCTCCGCCGACAAAGAGCTTGCGTATAATACCTGTATGCGCCTCTTTGCCGTAAGCCATACCGCCTCTACCAACTACCGTATTGTCCGACTTGCCAACCGTGCCACCAGTAATTATTGCCATTTCACTTACAACCCCACCTACTCTTATCGTTCTTCCCTGCTCCCTTTCCCCTCGTTTATTTTTACGCTAAAAGGTTTTTGAGTTTCACGCCAATAGCCACGGCACTTATCTCCCCGTCAAATTGAACCCATAAAAACAGAGCTAACATCTATAACATTACGCAATATTCCCATATACGAAGATCGCTTCATTTTCGGAGCGAGATTAAAATTCCAATCTACTTTCTTTGAAATATCTTTAACCCCTCCCTCTTTTCATCAAAGAAGACGATACATGGATAACGATGTATGCTGACCTTATCATCAGGCTTCACTGACCGAGAAGAATTTTTCAGACGTGCACTCACGAGACCGTTTAATATTTGCCTTAGATGTACTGATTGAGTTGGCCAATCTTGCCCCCTGTCACCCGGCCGGCACGCAACGTTCACGTTCGGAATTAAGGATGTCCGTTAATCAACGTTTCAAAGGAACTGCTCTCCGCGGCTGGGCTCACGCGATTGCCGTATGATTTGAAAAAAGGTGCACGAAAAGTGGCCAGTGCGTTCAATGGCGCGTGCGACCCGCGTCGGCGTAGCTCCGTCACTGACCGACCACCGGAGTGTGTCACGTGTGCTCCACCATCCCCCGTTGCATGCCACCATATACACCTCCACGCGCCCAAATCTACGCGTTTACGTACAGTGCGGCCCTTCGTCCTCTTTCCTCCTCCTGGCAATGGCCAAACGACCAGCCGATTCGCGGAGACACGCGCACGTTTCGGCCAGGACACACGCGTGCATGTGCAATCGCTCGTCCCTATGCACTCCCGCGCTGCATCACATGCACCTACATTCGATAAACGCACATGCGTGTACCGGGAGATAGTCCCACCAGGGATCACCATCTCTGTCAGCACTTTCCAACTTGGAAAAGTTCAAAGTGAGCTTAAGGAAATGTCACTGTAAATACTGAGGTGTTGCGGATGTCAGCATGTGCGTGTGTGTGTGTGAATTTTAAGAACTTTACCAATTGATCGAATCATAGGAAATTCTTAGCGAATTGAACTTCAGGTAATATCGGAAACGTATGTCACGTATGGCGTTGCTGATGCTTCACGTGCTAGATAATGAAACTTGTGTCACTCCGGCCCGTATATTTAGTGACACACTTTTTTTAAGGGCACGGCTAGACGCAAATAAAGCCCGTCGGAATAAACGAAAGCCCCCCTATGGACGCCGCGGCAAGATTAGTTAAATGGCGTACGTGGATGGAGAATGGCGTCTGGCGGTCGAACTCCTACTCGAACGTGTTTTAATCGCGTTTGTAGTGCGCATAACTACGTAGACAGGTACAGGTACAACGAATGCAAAACGAGCGGTGAGAGTGCGACCGTGTGGACAACGAGTCGAGCGGGTTACAATCGAAGGGTCGGAATGCGATATGAATGCGCTAATGCGTTGTTACTGACAGCGACACGATTCGTTGATAGTGCATTCTGCTTCCTCCCTCTACTTTTGCCACTCCACCGGCAAGCTCTTTTCACCGATTTGCTTCGATGATCGTTATACCGCCCTTTTTTTTATCGGCTACTCCTTCCGTTTACCCCGCCCTTCCTCCTGTCACGCTCGTTTTGTCCATTACGTTTGAATTTGTTATACCTCAGACCAGCGCAGAACGAGAATGATTGTGATGAAAATGCGCCACTTGCTTGTCATTATTACTAACAAAGTACAGTCCAGAATAGTTCTATATGTTAGATTCAAACTTCTGGAAAAGTTGTCTCAAAATAGTCAACTTGTCAGGATTGTCAATTTGTTACCTCGAGCATTAAAATACTTTTTTGCTGCAGAGAATGTCAGTAAGGAAAGTTCTAGATGGTGCATACGGATTGTACAGTCTCGTCGTTACGTTGTATCTTAGGTTTGCGTAATCCTTCTCTTGCGGTGTACTTTCCACGTATTTAGATAGGCAGGCTGGACATCGGTGTGCATAGGATTTTTGCCGAACGTCCTTCCGGAATTGCTTGGCCATTAGTCGCGTCGGCGAGGCGGACTTTGTTCTCCCTATCGATCTCTAAGCACGGTTGATGGTACAGGCTGTCAGTGAAGTGTTGGTCGAGTCCTTGACGCTGTATGCACGGTCTCAGTGCGCAGCTTTATACGACCGTCGACGACACGGACACGTGGCTGGCTGCCCGTCGTCGCACCGATAATATGTAATGCCTGTTAGCCTCGGCTCTCCAATCGCGAAACTTTGAAGTTCGCACAGCGCCATCCGTGCTTCCGACAAATGCAGTCGACTAGGACTCACTTAGAAGAAAAATCGTGGACGACAATGTGGGAAAGCCAAATATGCACCACAAACTTCCAACCTACCGAAGAAAAGCAAGAGTAAAGTTCCGTCACAAATGTCTTAGCCAAGACTTCTTGGATAAAAGTGAAACTAGAATAAGGCTTAGAAATGCTTAGGCACGAGGATTCGAAAGGAAGACCGTGCACGCTCGTCAAACGCTGTTGCCCTCATAGTGTTTTTTTTCCCTAGTACCAGCGGATATGTTACACACGAGCACCTGTAGAGACTTTAAAGACCGTTCCAACGAACGGTAGTCCGGCTAGATTGAAAGGGCTGATAGGACCCTCTTCGGTTGCTTCTTTCGTTGAGGATCGAGCAACTCGCGCTTTTAGCCCCCGTCTCATTAGGGGCCATAACTCTCTCGGGCGAAAGTCTCGACCTTCTTTGCGTTGCGTATACATATACAACTATCTGCCCTAAGGCTACGTTCTTGGGATTGTTCCCGGCTGCTGTTCTGAACTTTTTACGCGAAACGTCCTTCGCGACAAATTGATTCTACTTGATTTTCCTCGCGGCGACGGTCAGGAGAATAGAGAGGGATGAGCTAATTTTAGCTTTCGGGACAACTTCATGGCTAATAGCTTAGCGATGCAATTCATGCCTCAAAATGAATATTGTATTACGAATAGGGGTGACAGAGCGTTGAATCGTATTAATTTGCAGGTCGTTGGGAAGTACAGTAAAGTGTTTTGCTGCAAGATTAAAACGCTCAGGAGAAGTAATGAGAAAAAGGGGTAGTTGGCGTTGTTTACGAGACGTTTCGGGATCGTATAAAATTGAAGTTGCAATGGTTTCCCTTCTGGACCCCCCTGTTCTAACGAGGGCACCGACGAAAAATCCGACAAGAAACTCGCCAAAGTACCGTCTTTATACGGGCGCGTTTTATGCACCGAGCTCGGACGATTCCGAAGGATCACAAAGCCACCAATTATGGTCGAATATATATACATGCGGTTTCTCTGCGCTCAGTCGTAGGCTATACGGGTGCGGAGCCCTTTATACGGCAATGGCACTAACGTCGAATCATTGACTGGCCGCGCGAGGCTCGAATTTACTGTTATGCGACTCGACTCGTTGCTCTCGCCATCCATGGAAAGAGGACGGGACGATCTAGATGCGAGACTTTTTGCCGCGGGCGTGCGCGCGTTCTATGGCGTTGTATTTCTCGAAGCGATGCCCGCGTCGCACACGCGAGACCTTATGCCGCTGAGGAATCCTGCGGCAAAAAGCAGGACGGCGCTAAAACCTTCGGTCTACGCTACCGAGGTATACCTTCGGGTGCATTCCAAAGGTCCGCGAACCCGACGGAGGGAGCCTTCTCTCTTCCTTTCGTTTCGGTCCCTCGGAAAAAGTTGTACACCGAGGGAGGAGGGAGAGGGTGAGTTCGCGCTCAAGCGCGAACGAGGCGACTTCATAATGCGGAGAGAGAATTATACAGGGGTCACGTTCGACACATCGGGCCATCAGCAAAATCTCGACTCTCGACAACCGTAAAGGAAATGAGAGTGAAATTTCAAACGAGAGGGGGTAGCCGGTAAAAAGCTTCCCTGCTAAGAAGGCTAAGCTCCAGCATGAAATTCCTCGCGGAAGTGCGTGGAAGAATTTCACGTTTCAAAGTGCCTCTCGAAAGGAGGTGCTGATTGGGGCAATTATTGGTCGGATTTTTCGTGTAACGCATAGTACGATGTCCTCACAACGTCGGCCTCCTATGGAAAAACTTGTGGAAGACAAATAAGGCTACGCAAGTTTACCATAAATGAGTGGCAAATGAAGTTGCACGTGTTGAGAGGGTTGTCGACTCTTGAAATTCTCGTCTCCGCTACTCTCCGGCAACGGCGAAAGCCAGAACGGATGTGAAGAAGAAGCTGGAGTAAGAGTGCAGAATGGAGGAAGGCTGTCGCGATTTCGTCGGAATCTCGTCGGCGACACATTGCTGGCGCGGCGGATCACACGGAAGAAAGTGCAGTCCAACTTTGCGCGCGGCTGTCAGCCTCTTTTATGAATGCGCACGACTGTATGAGCATAACGTAAGACAAACACCGGTAGATAATATCGCGAATGCACCTACGAAGCGTCTTCGTCAGGAATCTTTGTCCGCGAACCTCGAGCCGCAATCTTGTCCTCTTGCTCTTGGCACAATAATTTACGCCTAAATCATGTACGAACACGAAATTGATTAATTCCACAAATTACAGAAAGTGTAACATTCAGCTATTCTGATAAAAATCAGAATAAACCACGGAATAGTGACATGCTGTGCCGGTTCAATAGAAGTGGAAATAGGAGTTACGTAAGCAATGCTCGTTTATTACTTTTTCTAACCTTTTTTCATATATTTTCTTGCCTATACTGTTACCTTCTCGCCCTCAATGTTTTTGCCCGAAAACACTTATTTCATTTCTTGTTTTTTCTGCCGAAGGGTGCAAGAAAAAACTGACCCCCAGATAACCCCCGTCGGGTGCATTTTATTCTCGCACGCATATCTCGCCTGATCTCCCCCGAATCAGTTCTACAGAGGGAACTGGAATTATAGCACGGGAGATGGCTGACCAAAGAGCTACCACGAGGGAAAGATGCATGGTGTGGCTACTGTGTTTTTACCATAAGTAAGATACATCTGTCCATTTCGTAACCTCTCTAGTTTCCATAGCAGATGCTGTTTCTTCAAAGGAAATGAATTTTCATCAAATATCTTCAGGAACTAGTTTTTAGTTGGAAGTTCTAATTATGGATGCATACAACGAGTTAATAATCACCGGCACGATTTTGCCTGCCATTATAATCCAATTTGATTATCGATGAAATCGATAAAGCTTAATGAAGCAATTAGATGCGTATCTACGGCAAAGATAGTGAGAGAGCCATTTATTCCCGAATGTTTTGTGATCAGCGTAAGACCGATACGTGGGCCTTCTTGATCATTACTCGTCATTTCATTAGAATATCGCCGATAAAACGGGTTTAATTACAAACGTACCTTGCGGCTTCCGGCTCGTAAACACGCATACGCATACATCATGTGCGTGTTGCATGCACACCCTTCCTTCTGTTGCCGTTCCTCCGGTATAACACTTCAGGTGTATTTCTGCATATCGCGGATGATTAGTAAGGTAGTTTTCTTAATTACGGGTGCGGGGTAACGAACATAACCCTCTTCGCAGACCTACAACAGTCCATAAGTAAAGCAACTGCATAATTCTCGACTCTATCGAGCGCATCTAAAATTGTTTCAAAAGATTTCTACGAGATTTTAAATCCTGCGGATGTATACAAATATCGTTTAATATTTATAATCGAAACTTGATTTACCTGTTTAAATTATACGATGGGAAATAACAGAAAACACGTCCTGACCTGCACTTAACCGTTTTTTAATAAATGCTGCATATTTAAAAGTATTGGGTGTGAAAGATCAATTGTAATTCGCGGAATCTTGGCCAATAGGAAACGATTAGAGTGAAAAACGCGGGAAATAGTCTGGCGACACTTTCTAAGTCGTCGACGCTCATTGGCCAACCATTTTTCCGTTACGCGGTAAAGAGTTCCTCCCCCCCCCCCTCATTCTTGTTTCTTCAAACGTTCCGACCAAAGGAGAGACATAATTGCCCGTAAATTAATCTGAAAATCGCCATGTCAGTTAGTAATTGCTCGTGAAATAAAGATAGAAGTGGTGCGCGTTGGCAACACGTTCCGGGGACTTCTCGCAGGAATAGATTGAACGTTCCACGAAAGTGTGAAAGGAAGAAACTTGCCGGCAATCTCGTTGCGTTTTGATCTTATGTCGTAAAGCGGCGAACGATGAACGCTTCAGCGAGGCGAATCGCTATATCGTCGCTCGTTAATCCTGCTCGGACCGTTTAAAATGTGAGTGAGTTTAAATCGTTACTCGGTCATTCGTGCTAATCCGAGCGGCGAAATAGCCGTTTGGATGGCATCGTATTAACATGTCCTACCGCTAAAAGGTTTCGCCATTACGTATTTCCACGGCTGAATTAAATCAGTGATCTAAATTTCTGCACGTTTTTCATCTCAATGTTGGATAGTATTCAATACTATAAACCCTCTTTTTCCTACATCATACATCTTTCTCATCCTCATTTACATTTATTTCGTCAATATAAACCGTTTGAATGATTCAAGGTTGCATTCGTGAATTTTAATAAGTTACGTAACATGCTTATTCTGCGTGCCTGAGAAGTTACGCCGATTAATTTTGAATGGTTCCAAAGTTTTCACTACAATAATAAGCAAATGTTTGGTAATCATGTTATAAGATATATAATTGTGAATAAGAAAATAAAAAATCGAAAAATGTGTAATGAGATTTCATAATACGAATTTAAACGGTCGTCATGAATAGAATACAATTTTATCGACTATTTAGAGCTTCAAAAATGGCCAACAGGGGCGCTCCGGTGGCAGATGTCAGTCAACCAAGATGGCGGCGGCCAGTGAACTGTCGCTTGAAGAAATTCGGAAATATTTGCTGGAAAAGGGCGGGATCGCGCGCAATCACGACGTCGTGAAGCATTTCAAAGGATTCTTGACGGACCCTGACACACGAGGTGAGTTCGATTTCGTGCGTGAGTGTCGTGTTCGTGAGTGTCTGTTTGCTGGAAAGGCGTGACCTGGACGTTTCCTTGTGAAAATGCATAACACGACAGATGACACATTCTCTCAGTTACAGTGTTTCATCGATTACAATTTATTTTGCAGTCGAGGCACGGTATCGTTTCAAAGAGTATGTCAACACGTTGGCCGCCATTAAAAACGAAGAGGTAGGTCACTACTCCGCCACAAAAATCGCTTTCCACCTTGACAGGAGCGACTTGTTGCGCTCCATGCGACGTTGCCAGTTTTACCTGTCAAACGAAGTAGCTTTTAATTTTTACGCGGGAACGGCATAAACCCGCCATCAAGCATTGTTTGTCAGTCCAAAACAATTTATTTCGATTTTTTTTCTTGAATTGTATGTACTGCTTATATATCAATTTTAATTATCCTTCATTTCCGCGATAATTATGATTAGAATCTATCCCTTATATATTGATATTATTTTTTCAAAAAAATTGTGTTTCTTTAGGGGGAAAAGTACTTAGTTCTAAAGAAGAAGTACCGACAATCTTCTCTAGAGCTTTCTTCGCCATCGGAGCAATCAGAATCCTTCACTCCTGATTTATCTACTCCTGTATCTCCTTTGCGGGAACCTCCCCCTTACCGACCGCCTCCACCGGCCCCTCTTAGCCCAACTTCCAACAATCAGTACGATCATCCCCTGGAAGAATCGCGTGCGAATGTTCTCGGCGATGGAGGCGCAAGCGACAGTGGAAAAAATGACGAGGATAAAACCGAGCCGGAATTACCCGCACCGTCGCCACCCGTTCCTCCACGACGCAAGAGTCAGGACAAACTTAAGATCGAGAATAAGGAGAATGTCGACAGAAATAAGGGAAGCACCGAGGCCGTTATCAAAGTGAGTAATTTTACAGAATTCTAATAATTAGTAGTTGCATGTAATTGTAGCACTATACGCACATTTAAATCTGTTTTTTTATATATTTGTTCAGACATTGATACGCTGTACAATGCATGTAGCATTTTGTGTAGATCATTGTAGATAGTGCAGGTATTTGTTTCTGATGTATTCTATAAGCTGGATTTTCTATGCAAAGCTGAAACTGACGCTTTATGAAATATTTTTTTTAAAAACTTGGACAAGTTACAAAATTATTAAATTAAGGTTCAGGGATCGATGTTATATAAAAACAAAATTATAATTAGGCAGGATAGACTCTAAAGTGTTTTGTAATATATGGTGATACACGCTGCCTTTATCTGTGTATACATTTAACCAACAGAAATTCTGTTCACCTGCATGTTTTCGAACTTTCGCCAGTAGGTCACTAGTGACTTATAGCCCCAGATATACCTGTGATTGGTGGTAGTGGTATTGATAGTTGGGTAGCTCTTCCAATAAGCTGTATATTTACCTCTCCTCTTATCTCTCTCGCAAGAACTCCGCCTGGTCTGTTATTTACTATCCGCCTATTAGCTCTATGTGAAACTGTCGCACATCTCAGTAGTTGGGCCGTAGTTCGGTGGGTTAACGTCGTTGTGTACGAAACCTAGCAAATTTTCGCGTTATCGACGATGCAGGAAGACGAGACCGTCGCGACGACTCCCAATTCGGTGGAGCAATTGAGTTTTCGCGAGCGGATGCAGCGTTTCAACCGATTGGCCAGTGAAACCGATCTGCATGGCAAGCATAATGGTACCACGACTCCTACGAAAAAACGGGCCGACAAGGTAAATAGCATGTAACTTTTCTTTCTTCCACGATGTACAATAGATCGGTTATCTCAGCCCTTATTTTATCTCACGTAGTTATATTATTCATTAAATATGTTTCATCGTGTATTGCACGATGCATCTGTTTGTGATCATAATTGTTGTTAATTATAGCATTATATGAAAGTTATTTTTCCTACTGTTATAATGTATTTATCTGCAAACAGTTACATCAAATATCTTTTTCCCGTGTTGTTACCCATGTGAATCATAATTATCGTGGGATTCCGATTCGAAGCTAGGTTGTAACTTGACTCGTTAACTCGCTGAATCGTGCGCTAGCATTAACCTTTTCCGCGGTATTCCTTAACTGTTTACAATGCACACAACACCTAGATTTACCGTAGTTGCGTTTCTTATTGAACGTGTCAGATAACCGTTACGTTGTTAAAATAATGGGTCATATTCTTAGAAAGAGTTTGCATTGTATGGACTCGTAATGAGTTCGTAAAGGTGCTTAAATTAGCACTATAGTGCAGAACGAGATAGCGTAATTGTGAGAATAGTAACAATGTATGTGAAATCTTGCCAGGTCCTAAAGATTAGAGGTTCATACATTTTCATAACTTTGTTGCGTCGCACGGTACCGTGAGGAAACGCTATCCGTCGTGATCGAAAATTATTACCGTGGAGGTCAACGAAACGATTTCTTTCCATCTTATATTTTTATTTTGAGCATTCATGGGCCCGCATGTAGTTGGAGGTACGATGGGGTTTCGCGTTAATCATTCGAAACATAAGCAGGCATCATGTTAATCATATTCGAATCGAATTGTTCGAATCGTCGATTCGGCGTCGAACGATGCTAAGGCGCAAGGATATACATCCTTTGAGGAAGGGGAGAACGCGACGTATATAACATCGAAGGCTCAACGTGCATACCGAGTAGACTTACTAGGAATCCTCATCGTCTCTCTCGTCCGTCGTCCCTCCTCCACTCCCGTCCCCCTTTCCTCGCGTTTCTCCGTCTGCTTTCCTCTCGTCCGCTGTCCCTGTCGTTCGTGCGCCGTTTATCGCGGCGAGCAATATCCATCGCATTTGAATATTCTGCGGGCGGTATCTCGCGTACTGATCAGGATGTTGCGCCGATGTTGCCGTAAATCATAATTAGCCGCGCCTGGAAATTAAAAGTGGAGGACGCGGGAAAGGGTGGTGGTTCCTTTCCGCCACAGCCCCCACAAAGCTTTCGCCGCGAGTCCGCTGTGATATCCAAGCTCGTCCACAGGGCCCTCGGCCTTCCATCATTACCTCGATATGTTTATTATTCCTGCCGAGCGATTAAAGACGCCGACAGGACGACGGGCCGACTCTTCCTCGGTGAACAGCTCTTCGGTACGTTCCAACTTTTGCTTCGGCTGATTACGATCACGTGACACGAAACGCTTAGTTCTGGGCTCTGCGTTTGCACGTCATATTACGCTTGTAGGTAATTAAACGTGAAAAAGAACTTGCAGGTCGCCGGTGTTATTTTATGTACTGCTCCGAAGACTAATATACCGTTGAATTTAAAATACGTGTAAGCCAGTAAGTGATTGTTTGAAGGCGCTGAAAACCGGATGAATACTTCTCTCGTCGCACATAAAAACAGTAAAAGACGAGTTCGGAAAGTATTTTATTTGTTTCATTCTGGGCACAGTTATGAGGTATTGTTTAAGGGTGTTTCTCTATCGCTACTAATTTGAGGAAATATAAATTGTCTGGCCCTCTCATTTGGCCGCCATTGACACAGGGAAAGAGTGGTTTACTGCCGGTCAAATTGGAGGTTTTCATCAACTGCGTTGATGCTGCCCGTGGCGTGTTTCACGGACCTTACAATGTCTTCAGTGTGGGCTGCAATCATCGAGGTTTTTCTTGAAGCGCGTGGATGCGCCATATAATCCTTCCCGTGATAATTATGTATTATTCACACGCCACCGTCTTCTCCATGGCGGTAAGCCTTTCATGTACAAATTCGGGCCGGCGGGGCCGTTAATTTTTATTGCCCGCAAGCGTGGAAAGGGTTTTCGGGTTCCGCGGATGGCTGAGGCGGGGGATCTTCCCTCTTTCGCCTCCGGACATCCTGTAATCTCCTAGAAGCCCGTCGGTAGGGTCGTCAGCCACTTCGTCGGACCTTTCTTTACAATAATTATCATGCACCGTAGCCGCGGTATTCCGCCCCTCGCATCCCTAATGAGCGGCACTTCGCGCGAACGCCGAGTGTCGCGTGCCGCGGCTCTTTGCCGGCCAATTGCTCGCTTCATCACGTCCCACGTTATTTTCCCAAGTCCTTTCCACGAAATATGCATTCATCATTATCATACATAACGTTCCCGACCGACGAAACAAACAGCCATGATGTTCGAGAACGTTTCATTTTTAACCTCGAGTAATCCACTACCTGTTTTCACGTTGCAGTAATGAATATTGCTGTTATCGTTGATGTTAGTTCCTCAAGTATTAGATGGTAATTAATACACGTATTCCGACGGTCGATATATTATGCATATGGTTCGTTTGGCTCCTGAAAGGCAGGTGTTCCTGACATTTACATGAGAATATTTTGGGGAACCCACGTGGGCTATCACGTGGTCTATCACGTGGTATCGTTCATGTCCACTTCATCGCTAAGCATTAAAGACCTGAGCATTACAAACCCTTTACGATTTAATGCTACTATTTGTAAACGCTGTGTTGTTTCCACGCAGGCCTTCCGGGTTTTTATGGAAATACGGACAATGTGCGGGTGGTGCGAAGGTGAGGTGTTTTATACAAATTAGATGATCGAGGGGACAATAGATACTATTATCTATATCTCAGCGAAAAAATCAATATTTCATCTACAGTCACAGAATAATTTCACATGCACTATTGAAAGACTTAACCAGAATCGCAGTTACCTACGATAAAATCTCTTCTCGACACGGCGTGCGCGTATTCCCGTGTTTTCGTAAGTAGATATTTCCTCGTATGAGGACACAACTGCCGACGGCGTCTAACAAGAATTCCGCTTTTACTTTGGCACCTGGAGGACGCGTCCTAATTAGGATCACGCATGTTCGCCTCTTACGGCCCGTCTTGCCGGCGGATTCTCCTCGGCTGGTGGGGAATCGTAAGGGAAAGAAAGCTAGAGCGAGGAAGACGGAGGGTCGGGGTAACTCATCGTAAAGGCGCCTTACACGGCCATGCCGAACTTGGAATTCTCCCGTATAGTTGCGCATACATTAAAAGGACCTTGGGTGAAACTTGGAGGGTAGTTTGCCTCCTGGCGAAGGTGCCGAGGTCGTCGACGGTGCGAAGCAGCTATCCCGAGGTCGACGGAAGGGGGAGAAGCAGGAGAAGTGAGCCACGGGTGTAAACCGCACAAAGTAATCTTACAGAATGTATATGCAAAGAGGTTCGCCGACGGGGTGCGAGCAGCTCTGCCAAGGAATAAGGGATGAAGGGGGGAGGGGGGCACAGCTTGCATGATCCCATCCGCGACAACCTCGACAAGACACCCCCGGAGGCAAACTTACCTCATAGAGCTTACTTCCCCGAGCCACACCCCCCCCCCCCACCCAGTCTGTCTCCTTTCACGATGATTTTCCCTCGCTAGTAGAATCCGTTCGTGAAAATTACTTATGACTACAAGGGTTAATATTCTTACGCGGAGGGCAGAATGCGACTTCCGCCTCGCTCTCTCTGTCCTCACTGCTAGTGTTTCCAGTTAACCTTATTCAGGTACATTCCTATTCCGGATGGGAAACAGACTGGAACAGATATGACTATCTGTAGAAGCGCGTCGTACGAATGAATCGTCTGCTGTAAAGGAATTGATTTTGACGAGTTTTACAATCCAACGACATAACCGACGGTATTTCGTTATAAATTCTGGATTATCTGATAATTTCAATCTCGAGGTATAATGGGCGCACAAAGTCACAGCGAGGCGAAGTATGTCATTGTTTATACGAGAAATATTTGGATCATTAATCAGAAGCACGTTGTGGGGCACATGACAGACGCACCTGGCCGTTCGTACTGGACTGGCATAGGTGTGTATGGCTTAAGCCCGTCAGAAGATACGGGAAACGCGCGGCTACGTTCCGAGCGTTCCGGCAGATGCATGTAGATAGCGTATAAATCGTAACAGGAGTGAAATCGTTTACATCTTGTTCCCTTAATTGGGCGAATCTACTCGTGGTATGAAAACCCGTAGATAAGCGGCCCTTGCGCTCATTACCGAGAGGATTTACCGAAGCACCGAGGTATTACCAAGCCGGGAATGTAAGCGTGATAAGCTCGCTTATCATGGCTTTCATCCACTTCCAAGTTCTCCTTTTATCCCGTGGGACGATCCACCGTTGGCTCGTTCCATCGAAAGAAAATTATTTGAAACAGTCGTCTCGCTTGTCTCGGGCGAATTACTAGGCGGATGTACTGTCATGGCGATCGGAGACTTTTTGTCATACCATAGCCGCCGAACTATCGGTATCTCGATATTAGCTCAGCAATTAATCACTCGTACATTCCGCATTTAATCAAGCAATTTGCCAAACGATAATAAAACGAAGCATTCGCGTCATCCCAAGAGGCAATTAAATCGCCTATCAGTGAGATTTAATTACCGGTTCAATAATAATTACACCCGGCAATAATACGCTCCGTTAAATGATAATTTATCGTCAGCGGTATGGACGTATATCTATGGACTGTTAAACAATGTGTTGACTTTGCAAGCGACGACCCGATTTTCTTGGCGCCATTGGGTGCCAGCCGAATTCACGCATAGGTTTCCGCCGGGTAACACGGTGTATATATCGGTATAAACAAGCTTGTCTACAGGAGTAGTTAGCACCCACTGTTTTCCATGTAGCACGGCTGGCTACGCCTAGCGGCTTCGTCGACGTTTATCCTGGCCCATTACCACTTAATCTTGAGAGTATACAGACGACCATTATCATTTAAATTAGTGTCGTTATGCAACTAGACTTAATTTGTTTGCTCGGCAGGCGGTCGGTTCAGCCGCAGTCTTCTGGGAGAATTCTTTAAATTCGCGAAAAAATACAAAGCTGTTACATATAATGCAACAATGGACGAACAATTGTCGAATATCTAGTAAGAGAATTCTTACATGTTCATTCTGTATTCTTGCTAATTTAGTGTCTTTATTTATGGATAATTTGCTGTCTCGGTCGTTCTTTGTACAGATTAATACCTCTTCACCCCGAGATGGTATTAAGGAATCAGTCTTCCCCGTTTTCTCAGGCCTTAGTGAATGGTCCGCGGGAGTTCTGTCTCCCGTAGTGTCTGTCCCGCGGAGTACACTCCGAAATCTAACTTATTGTCACTGTCACGATAGCGAACTACGGGCTCCACCCTTCCGCGTGGTCCTCCTTTCTTGGTGGTCTCCGCTCATGGGACCGTAATTTTTTGTTCCGCCCAGCCGTCAGATGTCATGACATTTGTCGAGAAGACGAAAAACCTGTGTTTCGAGACCACTTGGGTCTGCTGAACTCTTAATGACGACCAAGCAAGTTTGCTGGAATATGAAGCAAGACAATAAGGAATTAACCGTAAACGTTTGTAACGGAGCGAATATCCAGAAGGGAAATGTGCCTGTGGCTGGCTGTGACGAAATTTATTTGGCGATGATACTTCTCTTGGAGGTTTATAAGGATGGCAGGTATTCCATTGAGAAAAAGATGAAAACGATGGATGATAAAGTATCATTGGATGACATACCACCGGGACGGATGTCTCGACAAACAGCTGTCAGTAGGTCGGAGGAGGCGTAGCCCCGGGCGTCCTTACACGACATTAGTTAACAGATGAACACAGATAATGTCTCCGATCGTGAAATGCGCGGCAGGAACGTACGTATCTCGCCGGCGATCGGACGGATGGTTGACCGCTCGTACGATGGCATTCCTTTCGTACGAAAAGTGAATTCTAGCTTTAGACTGAACCGCACTGATAACGGTATTACGTGCCTAAAATCGCAACTACACTTATTCATATATATTTTATATAAACGTGAAAAATTAGATTTTCGATGCACACATCCTGAACAATCGTGCAGAAACCATTGACGTATTGCTTTTTTTTCGAGGGGCTAGAATTACAAATTATTACGAGGTCGCGTTATCTGATAGTGATGAAACTGTAAACATGTGGCAGGGGAGTAATGTGTACCTTAAGGTTCGAAAATGTCCTCCGATAGGTAAGGATAGCATCGGAATCGGATCCATCTCGTGCGAGGGCTCCTCGCATAGGATAATCCTCGCAAGGATAATCTTCCGTTAAACGGTCGTACCTCGTGGTTCCTTGGCCGGCTAAGCCCGTACTTTATGCCGCGCGGTGAGACGATAAACCAAGAGTTACCTTATCAGAGATCGGAGTCGCGCAGTGAGCGGCTATTTGTATTCATAAGTCCGCGGGAGGCCGGCGCTCGGTCCCCGGGCCTTCTCCGGTCCTCTCCTGCGTCCCCGCCGGGCCCCGGGAGTTCCCCCGGGATACGGGAAGAGGGCCCTTCCCCGCGTCATTCAATCGCGCGGCGCTCTCGGCCGGACGACATTCGGTCCCGTCCGTCGATGTTCGCCCGTGTGTGCGAGCCTAACTCGGCGGGTGTGTATACCGGGCGTTGGAGAATGTGACCAGTCATCGAGTTATTTAATTTTTCGAGGCACCCCCGTCGCGCATGTTTGCTCAGCCCCGCTGTGAGCACAAATTACCTCGCGACCGAATCACCTCGAGCGAAACCCTCGTCCTCCTCCGGTCAGTCCGCCCGAGAGCCCGTCATCGCTGATGACGCTCGCGATCCACTCGGAATCTCCGCGATCATCTGGCCCTCAGTAGAAAGTTGGTTCCCGCTTTCATTGAATTCTAACGCCGCTACATCGCCAGCGATAGAAGGTCTACATTGTTGTAGACGAACGGATTATTCACGTCCAGCTTGGCGCTTTCCCGGGATTTCGGCGAAAGTACAGCTACGTTTGCTATTACCAAAGAAGCTCCCATACCTACATCGCGCGTTGAAATCGTTTATTCGTATTGAGCAACGGGTCATGGATCACACTTTTCGCCGTCTCATCGTTTCATTCAGTTCTGACGGAGCAACAGGAACATATATCGCCCTGGTTAAAAGCACGGCAATTATTGTTAATATTAAGATGTGACGAAAAAAATGAATCTTTCAATTCTGCCACAAGTTTGATGTAAAAAGTCATACAAGAAGGTCACGGTGCTTGGATTATGGTGAAATCATTTGAAGCAGCATAACTGAACGATTGCGTGGTACAATGATCACTTGAAAGATCATCCTGATAATCAGCCGGCGAATTCCGATGGTCATTCCGAGGAGCGTGCGTGGTATTCCAATGGACGTACTTTGGCGTCCGGTGTAATTGACGGTCGATCTGGAAGAATGGCGGCGGAGACAGCAGCAGCAACAACAGCAGCAGCTGACCCTCTTACGTCCGTGGACACATGAGACCAAAACGGACATGGTTACGCGCGTCCCCGGCGTGGTCTAGGCGCGCATATATACGGTCAGCCCACCTCGCTATCTATATGCTAATCCATTGAGATGGTACCCGCAGATTACACCTCGGAATTAGCCCAGAGACCAGGGTATCAGGGCCGCACAGACAGGCCGGCTGTCTCTACACGTACCTTTATCCCACCTTATACACGTAACCGACCGACCAGGCGCCTGCCCTCGCCCTGCACTTACAAGTCAATGTTATACCCGCGCGAGCACACATACACAGGCACAGACAAAATGGCGACTGTGTGCGTCGGGCCTGGCGATCCGGTGCCCCGGCTTGGTCGTTCGGCGTAGGACCCCGTGACTCGGCACTTCCAGTTCGTTAGCCCGTGTTAATAACGTTAAAGAGGATACGATAAACTCGTTAGGACGACGAAACCGCGCGCCGCTGGCTAAGCTCTCGACCTTGGCGCACTGTCCCGGCATTGTGCTCGCTGGACATTCATCAGACTTTTCAAACTCCGGTCCAGGCGTGATTGTCACGTGCGCACGTGTGCCAAGAAAGTTTTGTATTGCACAGTTTATGTATATTTTAGCCGCGATTACTTCTTATCGTCCCCAAAGAATCAGTACATTTTTGTCCTTTTTTCGGTGTATAGGTTAGGTTATGTTGGTATGATTTTCTGCTTGTAACGTTGTTTCTAATATTCTCTTGTTGATGCTAGGAATTGTGAAAAAATTGGGATGACGTATGTATGTATAGGTGTATTGCAACTCTTAGGGCCGTAAGTTATTAATTCTCGCGGGGTTAGAAAGCGGGTCGACGGCTGTCACGTGCGGCTAAAGACCCTCGAAACTGTGACATCGTTCGGTGGAGCAATCGACCGACGACAGACTCGGTTGCCGTGCGCTCGAGCATCGCGGTAAATTATTAGCCGACGGGAATATGATCGCGCGCGATGCGTATTGCCGAGGTACACCGAGGAACACGCTCGGCACGTACGAATATCGCCCTGTCGCACAGCCGAGGCCAAAGGGAGAGGCATGTGCAACGGCAATGCTCCATGTTCACCATCCGCACCAAATTTCCACGTGCCACGCGCGAAAATACGAGAACGCCCTGTAAATCATTCCACGCAGCAACCGCTGATAATCGCTCTGATGGCTAATCTCTCTTCTGTCGTATATATTGCTCATTCTACATGGTTGACTACGTTAAATCCAAACGGCAGATTCAATGGCAGTAAGTAGGGCTATAAAACTTGTCATAATTCTGCGTATATCACTTTTCTTGCATTGGGGAATAAAATAAGAGAAATACGAAATCTCAATAGGTTAGGTCATTTCATTTAATACTGTCTATATTTGCATTTACTTAAAATTGATCACGGACTATTATTCATTTGGGAATGACTGTGTAACGCTTGTTAGGGTTTTGATAAACACGTGTTTATCCGGTTGTTCCGTAAAACCGCGTGGTTGGCGTTGCGGCATTCTGTTTTCCACCAAGTTTCACGGAAATCAGTGGCCAGCCCTTGGATTATGATCTCCAATGATACCGGCCGATGGAAATGGCGTAGGTAGGTGGGTACCCCGGTTAGGTAGGCATTATGGTGGTCGTCGGGAGGCGTCGCCGAACCGAACGCTGAATCACCCAGCGAGAGTTTTCCTGTCAGCGGCAGTACGGGCGCCACCGGCAACGAAGCCCCGTGGAATTGCCCCGTACGTTTCGAAATGAATGCGCGAACGCCCATTAGGGGAATAAATCAGGCCAACGTTATCCGCAGGATCGCATAATCGATCTCGCGTGGCTCGGCTAATCGCGTCCTAATCGTTCCCTCCGTGAACCGCCAGAAAAAGTTGCTCTAACGGCCCACGACTAACGAAGCTGTCTTCCGAAGGGATTCCTGCCGTAGAAGCCCGGCTCCAAAACGACGTTTTCCAGCACGTAAAAATGTCACGCATACGTTACTCGAGAACACTCTTTTTCACTTTATATTTCCCTCGGAGTACGTTGCGCGTGATAGACTTTTTTGTCCGTCATTTTCTTGAAACAGTGACATGGAAATTCCGAGTAGGAAGCTTTCTGTCAATGATTATCATTTTCATGTGCATTACTGTTTCTTTATTATTCGCGTTTATCAGATGAGCGTAAAATGCATGGGGAACGTTGGGAGCCAGTAGTTCATCCCCATGTCTAAAAGTTTTCGGCCCCTCTCCGGCTTGACCGGGAACGAATCCGGACACGGCGCCGCTCGAGTCGCGAAAATGTTTAGTTAGCATTCGGCTTATTGGCCGGTGGATGTTCATGCGCTGTTAGGCATGTATGGATGGCCCCCAGGTTATAATAAAGCTAATTCCGCGGAGCTCTCGAGGCAACTCGTGCCGCAACATGTTTTGCCTTTCGCCCTTCCCCCTCCCCTCTCCTTGTCGTTTCGCCAATATATCCGTCCCTGTGATCCTACCACCCTCGCGATTTGCATTCTATCTCTCCCTGCGTGGAAAAAAAATTTACATCGACGTTTCGAAACTGTACAATGAGATAGAATACGCCCGGGCGAAGCAAACATTTTATTTGAAAAAAAAGTCAAAACATTTCTGATATGTATAGAAATGAAACATTAGGTTGTCATAAATATTATATTGGTTCACTGTAAAATCATGTAATCACTATTATTATTCAAGTTTTTAACAGAAACTTTGAATGTATATTATATCTCATTGTGAACTGTCAACAGAGAAATGTTGATGTGGAGTGTGGGGTTAGGTTCCGTTTCTTTCCCTTCTTTCACTTCCGACTGTTTGTTCACGGAGCTGTAGGTCGGCGTGGCGCGGCTAATGCACACACGTGCGTACGTTTTGAGTGCTCGCGACTGAATTATACGCGTGAAAGTGCAGGACTTAGCGGCACGAGAGGTCGTTTTCGAATCAACGACGATGCGCCCACAGAAACGATAACAATGGGCGTTGGGAAAAAACGGAGAGGGGAAGTCGTCGCTTCGTTACGGGGGTTACTAATGGTTGGCCATTGTATTTGACTGTAAAATACCTCTCGTACTTGCTCGTGCCGCTATCGACAAGAGTCGTAGACAAATTTCACATTAAGCTCGAATCCAAACTGAAGAACTACTTGTTTTTATTATATCGCTAGTACACCGTCTTGTATTCCAATATTGAAATGTACTCGAAGTCCGTTCAGGCTTACAGGGCCGAAAGTTTTAAGTGCGTGATCTGATCCTCTTGAAAGTTCGAACCCCTCCGCCCCTCAGTTTTGGTGTAAGTTGGAAGGTCCTGACTATTACCCCGTTTTTTGCCGGAAGAACTCGCCGAAGTCGAACGGAGAAGTCGATCTTCCTTTCACGACGTCTACACGGTTTCCCTGAAAAATATGTTCCCGATATATTTAGTGATCTATTCAGCCGTCGTTTCTCCAGGTACATCAGGTGCATTATCAACGTCGTTTAATGAGGAACATACTTCACGAAACAAGCGATTCGAGCCTGACAAGCGGCGCGTTACGATCGATTAAAACGAACAGTCCCGGCGGTGGGTTTCATCGTGCCGGTGCGTTAATTAATTCTCGGTTATCTCAATTAAAATATCAATTACGGTGGAACAATGACGCGGTGACGGGTCCGGGCCTTCCGATGGAAGTAGAAAGGGGCGAAAGGGAGAAATCGGTTAAAAGCTGCGGGGCCGAGGACGGCTGCCCAAGTAAAGCACAGGGTGAACAGTCCAAGGGGGAGAGGAAGGGGGATGGATTTCTCTTTGCTTTGGCCCTTGAACGTCACCTCGTTCATTCGCTCCTTGCAAAGCCGGAGGAACACCACTGCGATGCCATTACGATCAACTCCGTCCTATAAGCTTATCTGATAACCACGCCATTATGTTCCACTCTCGAACCCCATGGCTCAGCATCGCTGACTGGTACGTTTGTCTGAACGCGCGCCTTGCTCTCGCTCGCGCCAGAAAGGACAGAACGGTATTTGCATATCTCTCGGCCGCGATACGAGCAAACAAGTGTCTCCTTCTCGGCGATTCCATCGCAGATCTAACCGACTCGTATCGCGGAATCCTTGGGAAAAAATCAATCAACGAACTTAAGGCATGGTGTTCACCAACGCCCCCCGTGCACTTGGTTTCATGGGGGGAAGAGAACTGAAGAATCTCCAGCCAGGAACAATCTGGCCGATCTAGAAATTTACAATTGTAGATAGTCGATGGTAATCTAGAACGGTAAAGAATCGTAATACTGACAGGCATTTAATATCAAGATTGTAGAAAACATGATTCGTATAAGCTATGACACTTTGTCAAAGTTCTCGAGAACAACGTCAACTTTTTCGATCTGGTCAAGTGGTTTGGTAAGCCCGGGTAGCTTCTCAAAAGTAGGCCGTGTGAAAAGACATTTTTTAAATTAACCTCATTTGTCAATCCTTTTTTGGAAAAATGGAGATAAGATGGAATGGTGAACAGGACTATTGATGTCAATCTTCGGTATCGCTTTATTTGTAGATTCTTTCCCTGACATTTACAGTTAGATGAATAATAGAGTTCCGCAACTTTATCTCTTGTTATCCTCCCGAATCGTCCAACAATCGCTCATTGAAAAATGTGATTGCCGAATCACTGATGGAGGATAGCGCGGGCCCATAAGATTGTACAATATTGCGTGTATGCACATTCGCGAACACACCGGAGCTGGGAATGCATCCCGATGCACCACCTGACGCGACGGGGGGTCAGTGATTCTCATTTGAACGTCGCCATTAAAAAGGATCCGATCTTTTAGGATACTGTCTACCGTTTGTCATAAAAATAAAAGAAACCTATAATAACAAGGATGAAATTTGGATTCATAATGAATCAGCAAACGGAAGATTACGAATCAGTAGATCATACGTATACTGTTGGTTGGTTTTTACGTTCAATTGATTTTTGTTGGTGACTGATTTGCGGTCAGTCTCCCCCGATTTTCGTCCCGATCGACGATTTCACTTAAGGACACGGTGTGATGCCGATCGATAGAGATATATCAGGCCAGCTAATGATGACGCGGCCAAATCGGCGACGGTGCACCGTCGTCTCCATCTCGTTGAAGTAATTTACGAGGAGTCACGATCGATTCGGGCCCCGAGTGTCGATATGAGCACCTTCGACGTCCGGCGTATGCCGTGACGAGTGAAAATACAAACAGTTTAACAGGGATGAGTAGTCGTTTAGCGTTCTTGGGATCCGGTACCCTCGCCTCTGCTTTCTTCTACGACGTCATCCTCTTGCACCACTGACGTCCATCTACCAACACTAACCCGTTAACCCGCAATGCAGCACGCACAAATTCCTTCCGCAGGATAGCGATTAATCAGATATCTCCTCGTTAGACGGTTATTTGCAAGGAATTATATGAGCCACTATTGAGACGTATAGTTTGATTTTATCCACACTTGGAATGGAAATAAGAAAATAACTGATAAAGCCATTAGGGTTAAAAGAAAACCTGTACAATGTTAACATACATATTTATTTTAATTATTTTTACAAAGGTGTGTTCTTGTATAGAGGGAAATTTATTTGATTCCAACGAGACAATTAGTAATGGCTAACGGTGCGTAAATGATTATGAAATCTGCTGAGGTCGACATTTCCTTTCCCAACGTGATTGAGGCAACTGTGCGCATCGTATTAGGTCGGTCGTCGAGTCCGCAATGGACCGCAGCGGCCATAAAGGTCGCGTTGGAATCGAATTGCTCAATTAAGACGACCGGCATTGAGGGTGGGTCATTCCGAAAAACGGGGAGGGATCCCCGGAGGTGGCGTCTAACAGGGGTTGCGTAAGTCGATTCGACCTCATGGGGGTCTTGCGTCAGAGAATCAATTATTGGATCCGTATATCAATCTGATGGCCATGGCGCGTTGCTTCGTGCCACGCCGGGGCCCTCCCGCTGCTTTTACGCATTTTCTTCTTCATTCCGGGGCCCCTCCCCCGCTTCCAGCCGATCCCCGAGTGCACTCTCCGCGGCGAACGCCATATACAGGCCCGTCTCTACGGCGCACGACCGGTTTTCGTTGCGGCATGATATACTCGCCGGGATTTTGGCCTGCGTGCGCGTGACGTAGCGCGTAATGTTGATTCTCGAGAGAGCGACTGACTGACTGACTTTCTTCTCTTCTCCGCAGGGTGCCGACGAGGATGACAGCGCTTCCGTTGCCTCGGTAAGTTCATTATCCTTGAGCGCCGGATTATTACGTGGCCATCTGCCGAGCAAACCGCAAGGCACGCTGCGATTTCACCTGATGACCGGCCGACCTAATGCCTAATGCCTTTTTTCCGCTTTCTCAAAGCAACTCGACGGGAAATCACGCGAATGGCTGGTCAGGGCGGCGCAGGGTGACTACCAGGCGTTGGCTAAACTCGCTGCTGAGGATCCTCGACTCGCCAAGACGAAGGTGAGTCTTTGAAAGCTACATTTCCATGATTCCTGTGTTTCTCCGTTGATTTCTCCGTTACAAGCAGCTTGAAGTTCTTCGTCGATTCGCGTAATTATCTTGACTTATCGGTGCTTATGAAAACTTGTAAACATCCTTGACGAGGGTTGTTTGCGGAGGGTTTTATCGGTTAGGCGCACGCGTGTACGCGAGGGCAGATCTCTCGTGCGCTGAGTTACGGCCACTCGACCTCGAGTGATAATGACAAAGGAGGCGTACCGATAGCCGGGGAATATAATTACGGTGGCGGCTTACCGTGTGTGCCCGGGGGATCAGGCCCGTTATTACACGCACGGCGGAACTTAACACCTGCGGCGTTGTAAATTCGCCGTTTTCGCGCGCCACCATTGACAGGCCGATAAATCTACGAGCCCCCGTGGCAATCAGCCGGCCGGTGTATACCGGACCGCGCCGATATGTGGAGCGGATTAGGAGTGTCCGGGCCGATGGTACCGAGTTAAGGGCTCGATTCGCAACTTGGCCTACCCACGATAAATCGAGCGCCGAGACGCGGGGCAGTTTGTTACGCGGACCCCGACGTGCCGAGAGCTTGTCGATGACCGAGCAAAAAGTGCCGAGCAATTAAGCTCTTCGGGGAAATGCATCGGCGCAACCCGAGCTTCTTCTTCGGCCATTGCGCCAGCGAGTACGGGTTGAAAGGACCGCAGGTACGGGTAATAGAAGAAAAATCATCTTCCTCGCGAAATCCATTGGTCATAAGAACGCTAAATATTAAACCGCCAACACAGCAGGATAATTGCAGACCCCACCTCGGAGATATCTTGTATCTGTAATCGCGTTATCTCGGATACAAAAATATCGTGTGCAATCAAACGAGAGGTTAATCGGTCGCCGAGACCCCGCAGGATGATGAGAAACCGTTCTCCGTTAAACTAATCGCTCGGCAAACCCTTGGTGGCTGGCTTTGATGGCGATGAATTCACCCAAAGGTCGCTTTCAAGTAACTCCATTGCGTCATGAGATAGCGCACAAGGGTGACATGGTCATCAACCCGTTACGTAATATTCGTAATTACATAACAGTGTTAGCGGAGAATTAGGTAGAGCAGAGTTTGTTTGGTTATTGCGCTTTGAATCGACCTGAAAACGCGCATTCACGGACGTGGATGAAGATTAGGAGAGGTCCAAATGGAGGCAGAAGGTGGGAGGGGGGGAGGCGGTCGAAAGGCAACGGGAGGGTTGGCTCGTCGGAGAGGTTGGCCAAGGGGATGGGGGGTGACGACCGCACCGGGGGCTGCGTGCTGAATTCATTCCGCTGGACAAGGTTGCTCCACACCCGCCTCCGTCCGCCACCGTCGGCCTCGTCCCTTGGGATAAATTGGCCGAACCCGCGTGTTTGCGGATAACATCGCCGCGATATATGCTCCGGCCATTGCCGCCCGGATGGACGTATACGGCCGAGGCTCTTTTTGCCACCAAGTCTCACTACTCTCGCGTGGAAATTGCCAACGGACTCTGTCCACTTCCTTGTGGTTTTGCCATTTTTTCATTCATTACCAACAACGCACTACGCCGGCGAACATTGTGCGAGCAAAACAGTGCGTCGTAAATCACATTTGCGGCCATAGAAAAAGTATAATGCGACGATTAAGTGTTTTCCTCGAGTAACACTTAATATGGAGAAATGGTTATCCTTGAAAGGAGGAAAATAACGAACCTTTTCGGACGGCGGGTCATCGATATTCCGAGCTTTCTGGCTCTTGTCCTTTTAGTTGGCGTACCAGCAGGGTAATCTATCGATGAATATGGAACTGTCGGGAACGAAGTGGTGTGAGGACCGATAGGACACGGGGGAAGACAGGAATGAGGCAGACGACAGGGAAGGGGGAGCCGGCAGGAGGGGAATGTCAGTAAGCATGCCAATTACTCCCCGAGTAATTAAATCAACACCGGAGCTAATCAACGTCCCTTGTCGTTTCGACCTTCCCCTCCTCTCCCGTCGGGTCTTCGCGCGGAATAAATAAATCGGACGATTACCCGATACTTGCCGAAAGACCTTTTCTTTTTTCCACGTATTCCAAGCACATCCGCGGACTTTTCAACAATTCAAACACCAGGAGGACTATTTTTGACCCAACGCTTCGCACGAACTCGATTCCGCGTTTATCTTTTTCAGCGACAATTCGACCAATGCGAAGGATGAAAAAGCTTCTCGATTACTATTTCAGGCGTACCATACCGCCATGGAGACACGCAGTTCTCTTTCTATAGATAGTTTATGAGCCCGTATTGGAGGTTGCTTCACACACGTGGCTTACGTGATCGGTACTCGAAAATGCCCGTTTCGGAGCATCAGTTTGATGGGTCAGGTGTAGCCACCGATGCCCATTATACTTTATTAACGGACGTGAACGGCATCGTGATAGATCCCGCCTCTTGGATTTGAACGTCCCTCGAAAACACGGGGCCGGTGCATCACCGTCGTGGATTTCGACGTACACTTGACCGTGACTGCACTCTGTGCTCAATTTACACGTATGCACGGGACCTGCCTGTCTTCCTCGACAGGTGCATCCTTGATCCGTCAATTTTGAACTTACACGGCAGTTTCCCTTTTCCTTATCCGCAGAAACATCGCAATTGCCTTATTGGCTCTTACAGGCTCGCTATAACAAAGAGTAACTTAGCCATTGAACTTACGGTAACCGCTTAATTATGGCAGGGACGTTAGCTCGCGTACGCGCTGTTTATAATTACGTCGGTTATAATGGGAACTTTTCCCGCAGTTAATTCTGTGGCGCCTGCAGCCCCAAACGCAAGAAGCGTAATAAAAGTTGCCAACAACGATCATGACGTTATGTATTGGCCGGCGTTTACAGGTTGCGCCTCCGTGTATTTATCTCGAGATATCGGTTGCTTTAATAACGCCAGGCAATCAGAAGGCCATACTCTGCTTCCTCCCCCCGCGACCGCCCTACCTCGCCCTGCTGTCCCGTCCATCGATAAATAATAACCGTTTGTATCGGATTCTAATTACTTGCTCTAAGCAAACAAATAAACGGCACCGTGAGTGGTAGGTTTAATATTATAGTGGCTGCAGGCTGATTTAAGGAGTGTGGGACCGCCCACCTCGAGGATGCACCTCAACTTCTGATGCCGGTCCACCTGTTATGAGTGTTTCCACGCCATCATCCGTCCCTTTCCCACTCGTCCATTCGTTTATACAGCGAGGCTAATTGCCGTAGCAGGCACTCTTCTACTCCATTACACCGCGATTAATCTGCCACACTTTTCAGTAATCTGATAGACGACAGTAGTTTCCCAGAAACGTGTACCGCGGGAGACTTATTTGCCAAACGTGTCGTTAAATACATTTGAACTATTTATTGGCCGTGATCATTGGTGAGAATTAGCAGGCTCTGAGGATGAGTTGTACGCGAGGTGTCGTCCGAGGAAAGGAGAGGGACTGGCCGAACACGTTGGCAAGGAATTCACGTCCAGGGGCGATTCCCCGCGATCCTTTCTCGCGGCTGACGGCCGATGATCGATACGAGTACGGCGCGAGGCGAAACGCGTTTTCGCTTAAAAGGTCCTTAAAAAAGGACCCGACGGTAGTTCGTTACCGGTGGGCTATTAGCGGGCGTAACGCACGTCGTAGGAGCGTCGGGAGACTAAGTAAAGCCAGGCTAACAAGGAGGCGTATCCGTCGGTTAGGAATGATCTACCGATCAGCAGTCGGCATTATTCCACAACTCCTCTGCCTCCTTTTCGCCGTCTCTCTCTCCCTTTCAATCCCAGCTTCTGCATTTGCCCCGTCTAGCCCCCCGTCTTGTATGGTTCTTCCTTCGTCTTCCTCCTTTCTCTGGCAATGGAATCAGCGGTTCGTCGCCCTTTATCATCGCAGCGTTCCCTCTTCTGCAGTCGTGTATTTGGATCTCTTTCTGTCCCCGTCCTTGTCCGAAGGTGCGCGTGCATACCGTACCTGCCTACCTATAGTCGGATATTCCTACCCACACCTCCTCTACCTACGCCCCCGAATATTAACACCCTGATTTATGCGCGTAATTATCTTTAGTTATTTTCTTAGCGAGGATCCCGGTACCACTGGGCCCGGTCCCCGTAGCTGCCGGTGCTGCTGATGCTCAACAAATTAACCGTTCCTTCTTCCGCCTCTCTTCCTTCTTCCTCGGCTCTTTCCCGAGGTCCATATTTTACGAGTGTTTCGTTTAATTTCACTCCACTTTCGCAGTCCTCCGAGCGCTGCAACCACGGCAGCTTCTCCTTGCAGTTTCTTTTTTTACCCTTACGCAGGTACTCTCGTCTAATTAGTGAGAATGGCCGGTCTGACTTTGTGGAAAAGTCTGCCACGGTACCGGACTTCCTGTCCCCTCGGCTCGCTAAGACAAAGGGAAACAAATACGCTACGGGCCATAGGTTTTTGCCGCGAGTAAAGTTTATGACGTGCAGGCAGGGTGTCGAGGATCGAGGCGCCAGGGAGGCGTCATCTCACCATGGGATCGTCTTGCATGACGTAACGATCCCTCTTTTTCCTTCTCGACCCCGGACTAGCGTCTCTCTCTTTTTCGGTGCCCTCCCGCGTTCCTCCTCGCTCCCACGACTTCCTTCCTTCGGACCGGCCTTCGACGCTTCTAGAATTTCACTTTTCGTCCCGACTCGCACGGACTTCGGCCCTCTGCGACACTCGACACATGGGCCCGCGTTATTGGCCGTCGCATGTGCGCGCATTCTTCACTGCCTACGATTCTTTCGAACTAGCTCTCTTCGACCGAAAAATAAATAACTTCTCGAAGGTAATTATTCTGCGACGTCTTAAACGGAACTGGATATCTTCTCTCTACAGAATTTTTTTGTGCAGCAAAGAACTTTCATTGTTACTCCAGTGTATAGGTTGCTGTTGTTAGTAATTTCTTCATCCTCTTACGAGCAAGAGCTGCTGCAACTTTGTATGAAATCCGTGTAAAAGAGGGTTTGAAAGTGTCATTCACCTCGTATCATCGAGACAATCCAAATCGAGCATTGGCCCGTGATGCATGGACTTCCATCGCGGTTCGTGGTTTCCCCTAGCATAGTTCCCCGCTGAAGTAACGCCACTCGTGAGTTGCCATTGTGTTCCTGCCCCCCTCCCCTCCCTCCCCGGGCCCTTGTCTTCACGGCAATTACGAAAGCCGTCCGTCTCGACGGGGCAAGGAATTTCGCGGTAATTGTTTTTGCTTTCACCCATCTCGCGTACGGCATCGCTGTTATTATTCGCTTGGGTACCTCGCTACAAGAACCACGGACTCTTTCTCGAAGAAAGAGCGATCAAACGGTACGTTGATTCACGATAAGTATCGATATTAAATCGTCGGCCTAACCTGCGGTATGTTCCCATTCCTGGCCTTATATTCTCCGACATCTATAAGAGCGCGCTCTGAAGATCAATTCGACCACAAATATTCAATTCTCAGCTTGCTGACATACGTCAGAGAATATTTCATTCCCTATAAATTAGCAAAAACGCGACCCACCGAACATAACCTCAAAACCCTGTACATGCATTTCACGTGTAGCTATGAAGGCTTTAATATTTGAACTGTATTATGAATATTTGAAGTAGCATTTAATTTGTACATTTTTACGTTCTGTTACATGGCGCAATATCCGCCAATCTGAATACGAAATGTGCCGATTTCGACGGAATTTCATGACGTTAATCGCAGGGTGGAATCGTTCCGTTTCGTGCCGTTCGATCGAGCCCTATTGTATTACATTACGATCATTATCGTTATTATTATTGTTATGGGTATACGGGAAGGTATACGGTTACATTGTAACGCGTACTGTCGGTGGGTTGGGCACGCACGGAAGGGTTGATCCGCCGCATTCGCGCATAATTTCTCCTCGCCTTGAGCGAGGTTTCCGAGAAGTTATGCGCGTAATAACGCGAAATGAACGAAACGTCGTATCTGCCAGCGAAATCGTTCGTGTCGTTTCCCCGTCGATACGTGCCGGGTGCATCGAGGCGAATGGACGGACAGAAACGACTGGAAAAAGACGTCGAAGAAGCAAACGAATCCGCTAAACCGGCGACACGTTTATCCACGTTGTATTCGAAATCAAGTTCCTTACCACTTGTTCGCACTGTGCACCGCTAATTAGCGCCGAGATCGATGACTATCTTCTCAACCACATGTCCCCAAAGCGGCGAACACGGACTTCCGGTACACCCGTCGAAACTCCTGACTCGACTCCGAATTTCCTCGACGTATACTAATCGAAATGATTTTCGAAAAATCCCTAAACTTTTTTCTTACTAATTTATAGTAAGATATAAATATATAATTATAATTAATATAACTGCGACTTCGATATTTCTCTGCACCTTAGGGAATATCTTAAACCGTTGGTATCGACAGGAAGGTCAGCATCAAGATGTGCATTTGGGGCTTTGGAGTAATTAGCGAGCAGGTTCATTACGAATATCCTGCGCGTAATTAAGTACTTAATACGTGTCCTCTTTCTCCCCACTCTTGTACCGTCCTTCGCCCTTTCTATCTCCGTCCTGTTGAATTCGTAAAGAAGCATGGCGGTGCTGGCGGCAACCAACCCGCATATAATGACGGTCGCTAAGAGCCGCGCAAGGGGGCGGAAGGGAGTGCACGGGGCAGGAAAACAGAAGGAGAGGGAGAGAGAGAGAGAGAGGAAAGCGCCCTACGGCGTCGGTAGAGACGTGTAACACGCAGAGAAACGCACACGTTTGCAGGCGCGTGTAAAAGAGCCCCGGTTGCCCTAAGCGGCGCGGACGGATCGCGTGTCGATCTACGTCGAGATATTTGTTACTTTACAGTTGTATCACGTTTTGCGCGGGGAAACAAAGCCATTGTTTGTTGTTCCTACATGCTACGCCCGTCCCCGTCGACCGTGCGGTAAACTCTTGTTGCCGCGATCGAGGATGCGGAGCGCTCTGTCGAAACCGTCCGACCACCTCCTTGACCCCTTCGCCACCACCACCACCACTATCGTCCTCCTTAATTCCCGATATTTCGATGAGTCGCCGGGCTTGAAAGCAATCCGTCGCCGCTCTTACCGTCCATAATGAGCGTCCCCATGATTTGCATACAAAGGGAATCACTCGTTACGTGTTCTTCATCGACGCATTTTAAGACCGTTCGATTCGCATGGCATCCCGGCTATTTGTCCTCGTGGAAAACATTGCGGGAAATCGGCAATGGCACGGTTCTTTTTTCATCTGGCTCTCTGCCGTAAGTAACTCGTGATGGAATTCTTGCCCAGTTGTCCTGTCATTCCTGACGAGGAGGCAGTGCAAGTGCCCCTAGGCCAACTAAATCGAGTTTAGACTCTAATTACTCGACGGACGGCTGCACCGTTTTCGAGCAGTAGTCGTACGTCATGCACACCTTTGCTCGCATCGTGTCACGCCGCACAGATAAGGATCCAGGTTTCGTTTTAATGCGGCTACGAATGCTCGTTAATGACCGACCTCGCGGTCCGTCACCTCGGCTATTATATCCGTGTACGTTCGCCGCCGGTCGACAGCCACGCAGGACCTCCCTGCAAACCGGCACTTCCTGCCCAGCCGGCTATTATCACGGCGGAAGAAACCGAAACCCAGAATTAAGTAGCGCCCCCTTAATCTCCTCTCGTTTGTTCCCCTTTCAGCGCGCGTTATGACATATCAGGAACCATCGACGAGTCTTCGACCGCGCGAACTTACACGCACCGAGCAACCAGCTTCATCAATTCTTCTCCCTTAATAAGAACTCTTAAAACTAGTCGACACAAAATACCGACGAATATCAAGCTGACTTTTATACATACATTTATATATTTATATAAATTCACAGGAATTGGAGAATCGTGGTCGTCAATTTTTGAACAGAAGATAAAAAAGTGAAGAGCTTCTCTCTGGAGGCTGTGCTGGTCTTGAAGAATTCATTTGCATATATGAAACGTGAATTGGTTGCATAGGAGATTTTAACAGGCTCTAATTGTCCCGACATGCGCATGCCCTCCAGGATGCCTCGGTGAGCAGATAATCTGCTCACGACGTGTCTCCTAGACGGACAAAAACAGCACCCCGGTTTCCTCGGCGAAGATTAGCCGATCGCTATCACCTCGGTTGTCTTACGTTAACGAGCCGCTACATTGTGGATTATAAGCCATCCTCGCTCGTTTTCTCCTGCCCCTCCGACCCTCCCAGGTTACTTCCGTTCCGTCTTACCCCGGAAAGGGGGATGTCCTGGCAGGTATAAATACAGATTCGCTTCTACTGTAAATCAGTTATGCAGATAAGAAATACACGTAGTCGCTGACAATGATCTACGACGATATCATTGTCATAAATCTTGTTGACACAAGTACTTCGTTGGAGTTTTAATAATTGTCGTATCGGCCGATCGAGAACTAATGTACGTAGTTTCTTAAAATCGTTCACCGTCAGCTACACGTATCACGTAAATTAAATTACTAGGATAAATAAACTTTTCTGAGGAAAATGAACCGCCGAGGATTTCCCGGAAGAAATTTACTGCCAATATTTTTCCGCTGAGAACGCATTAACGCGTTAAAACAGTCGGAAAATATAACTCTGTCTAGCGACCTCGGGAAATTTATTAGTACTTGCCGGGTCAGTGGTATTCGCTAGGTAACAGCGAGAGAGCCGCAGGTCTGGCGCCACTCCGAACCGTACGGCTGTCGTTAAACGATCGTTAAAGCCAGATCGTAATCTCGTTCTGGGTCTTCCCGCACGGCGGGGCCTCGATTTCCCAAATTTTCACTTAAAATGGATGCCACGCGTATCCTTACCTTGCAGAAACGTATGATTTCCGAGGGCACAGGGTACACCTTTTAACGGCGGTTAGTTCCACAAATTTAAACTATAAAGTGGGCCCAAGTTTCCCTTGGAACTGGCACTAAACGTCTTTAGCCGGTTCGACAAATTCCAATGGACTATTAGTGCGGAATGTCGTTCGGTGGTGTGCAGCTCGTAGAATAATTCGCGGTACTTGAAAGTTTACGGGCTTCCGGTCGTACAAGCGAATACCAATTCGAAAGGATGAGAATGTGGCCCGCGAGATAAATAAACAGGAATTAGCGGGGTGGGTTAGGCGACGAACTGTACAGTTTGCGGTCGCCAGGGAGAAACCCACCATTGGGAAACGCGAGCCCGTTATTCTCTGTAACGAATTGTTCATTTAATTTTGCCGGACATTTTCGGCACGCCGCTGGAGTTTCCAGTTGCAACCGTTCGACACGGCGTTCCAATAAATCGCCGGACAAAAAGCCAGTATAAATATCGACGCGGATTGTTCCCCCCCGTGAGAGAAAAAATGTTGCCAACGAACATTGTGTCCCTGGCGAGGACGGCGACGGGGACTTTCGAGTGCTCCTGAACGGCCGAAACCATTTTTCTCAAGATGCTATCTCACTTACGGCTTTTATGACAGCTCGTAATTTATTGCGCTGTAAAAAGGCACCTTTATTGCCGCTCGATGATCCCAATAGAATTTTACAGATACAATAGCCGCAAAAAAGACAAAAGGCAAGGATGAAGTACATCCCGACCAATCAAGCGTGAACCTGGAAAGACACAACATCGCACTACTTGGGAATTTTCTCTTCGGGATTCAAAGGTTTCACGAAGCGTTTCACGAAGTCTAAAAAATCTAGACGTTCCCGATGGAATTGCATTTTAACGAGAACCGTGTCGGTCCGCCGGATTATGTCTGTTCGCCGGGGCGCCCCTTTATTGGATTTCGGGGGAGTTACGAAAAATATCAATTAAACATAAAAGCGCGGGTCCGTGTCATCCGATAATGGCGCGATCGGTCGGCTGCGGGGCATCGAGTAATTGGGGTGAAGGCAGCGAGAGGGCTCCGGAGAAAACAATAGCACAAATAACACAAAGCAAATTGCAGAGGACAACCCGATTGTCAATACAACGCTGATAATTGGATCGCATGTTCGACAACTGCCCTTACGTTACGCACAATATCATAGTTTTTTCTTATTCTAGCGTTTCCCATTAGCTCAGTAAATACATGTTTCGTCTATTGTACGTTCGGAAAAAACCGCCGTTGTTACGGATAACAGGGAAATTTCCCGGTGGACGAAAAATGCGTGGCTCAGCCATGCGTCGTTCGATGCATAACGAAATTTTTTATTTTTCTATTTTTTTTTTTTGTTTAGTTGAAATTGAATTCTGTAATATCTCAAATAATTCAGCGATGATTGTGGTGTGCAAATTTGTTACATGTCCATTTCGGTAATGGTTGGGTTTTCTTAAATAGCGTGACGGTACAATTGGTTTTTTTCAATCGCTCCAGCAAGAAGTAGCAGTCTGCTCGTTGACGCGTCTGCCCTTGGGGGTTTTGTGGATTTGAAGACGATGACGTAGGGTGGTCGATGGCAAGGTGCACGAACGGTAGGAGATCGTTGGGCAAACGTGAGTGAAAGAGACGGTCGATCGCCGAGCCAAAGCGAACGGTGAAACGGTTCCCCGGTCCGCGATTCCAGCAGGTTCATTAGCGCTCCTGTCCTTTGATTAATGGTCGCCCGAGGATACGAACGCGCCACCGGTTTTCTTACTGATCATTTCACCGTCGCCTATCTAGATGGTCGTTAAGATGATCCACCTACGGGGCTTCTCCACGAACTGCTTCCTATCACGAATTTGTCCCGAGTTATCAGTTGGCTGACACATGACGCCTTACGAAACTCGTCACCGAGATGATATTAGAAGAGAAAAGACATCGACATATGCCAGGAAATTTCGTGGGAGTCGGGCCACCTTCCGAAATACTTCTCCTTTCTTTGATATAACTTTGTGTTTCATATTTTCCGCGACATTCCGTTCGCCGAATTATTCATGAACTTCCTGGAATTTGAAAGTGATCTCGAGCCTTTCCTCGGGGAGGAAATATTCGTCGGTAAATCTTGGCTTCTTAGATGTGAAGGAGGGAACCTTCTTCCGATGACATTCCCTGGCTGCGTGACATTGCCTCTCATCATCCGACCGAACGGGGTTAATTCATTCATCCGGTGAGACAATGGCGGATCGGTTACACCGTGACTTGGTCGTTTATTAATGATCCTCTCCGTGGGCTTTTCCTGTGTGTCTCTAATGGCGACTTCTACCGCCTTTGGATTCCAGTTCTCAGGGCCGCGTCTATAAAATTTACAAAAATCATGTGGAACCTCTATTTCGAACATCACACATTAACCGCAAAGCAATTCTAATTGAACTATAAAAATCTTATATCATTTTACAAATAATCCATACGTCATGTTTCTAAAAAATCCGATTAAAGTACCATGATCACTGGGAATAAAATGGTTCACAGAACTATTTGCGACCCGTACATTCGTGGGACGATATGATTGGTAAATGGATTACTGCTAGGCATATTTTTATTCAGTGTAGCCTGTGTAACGGTCCAGATTTATTGCACAGCATGGCCGATTGGAGCGGTGAACCGGCCCTGGGTTGTCCTGCGATCGTCGACGAAGTCGCGGGGTGCACACTCGACTCATGCCAGGCCAGCGGCAGGGGTTGGGGAGGTCCGGGGTTGGCAGAGGGGGGAGGGTAAAGACGGATAAGGAGGAAAGAATGGCGCCCACGCATTATGCTAACACTAACGCCGCCGACACGGGCTGGGTGGTCCTACTCCGCTCCACCTACTCACCCTTCAGCCCCTTGGTCGTCCGCACCTTTCTCCGGCCGAACGACCATACATATACGACTAATCCGGGAGATCGAGAGATCCGGAATGTCCTTAACGATCGATAATCAGTCGGATTTACCGATTTACATCGATCGTCCCCGGATATCTGCCGGTACTTCCCGGCCCACCTCTCCGCCCCGTAAACGCCAAAACAGCGTCCTTTCAAAATCAACGCTATCTCTCTCAGCGAGGAACCGGAGATTTATGTGGACATCCTTTTAATTCGCTATATCGGCCGGGGATTTATATGATACCATTGGCTTCTTCGAGAAAGGACGGCGGTTTATCGCGGTTCGTGTAAGGGTGAGAGTCGAGGAGAAAGAGATGACGCGGTGATAACGAGCCGCATCGACGGCACGGCGTGGAAACGAGAGAGGCGGAGGTGCGAATGAGTCTGCCGTTGTAGCGACGCCTCCACTCATGGCGCTCCCCTTGTGTCAGCACCTTCGACGAAGCTTCTCGCCACCCTAACTGCCGGCCATGCGTCTTGCCCGCCCCAGTCCGACGCTCAGAATCCTCCCCCCTTCCTCCCCCCTTCCTCCCCCGTCGACCAGCCCTTCCCCCCGCACTTCGGAGGATACCGAATCTGATAAATCGCGCGGCTCGATTTCGCTGGGAAAAGGGGGCGCAGATAGAAATCGTTGTACCTGCTTTCCGGCGGATCCTTCGACATTTCTCCGTGGTTCCGTCACATCTGGAAACATTGCCGTTCTGTATATTCATCGTAGAGATAAAGATCTTGCCGGTTAGTCGTATAATTCGAGGGTGCGGGGGCGCCCATTCATGGCTCAGCGGCGGGGGTCTTCAATGAGCCGAACCGCATGAATGGCCGCGACGGCTCGGAGATTCGTCTTACGCCTCGGACCTGTCTCATCGATATTCTTGGAAAATAGGTGTATGCGCACGTGGCACCGTATACGGATAGATTTAGAGTCCCGATGTCCCGTCTCGACTCCCTTCCCCCCTCCGTTCTCTTCCTCTCTTTCTGTTTGCCAACGGAAGATATACCTTACGATAGAGTTATGTCTTCGCGAAGGCTGATTTATGTCCCGACGATATTAATACCGACTGGGAAATTAAGAATTGTTTCGAATAACGTATTGAATTGTACGTGGGTGCGGACAGTCACTGCTATACCGTAATTTTTCCATTGAAAGAAGACAGGACGGGCTCTATTAATAAGCGGAGTTCTTTCGATTTCGACACGACATTTACCCCGTCGGGGGAATTCATTTTCACGGTCCAATTTGATTTTATACACGTGGCAGTTTTAGTGGGTATTTTTGTACGGCTAAAATCCGTAGAACGGGTTAAAACGTTCCGCCGGCCGGGTCGCTTATTCTCCATGGGTATTTTCCAAAAAATGCCGTCGTTTCGGTCGAAATGTGTCCGGGGGATATTCGAGCCGCCTCGATCCGGGACTCGACCCCTAGAATCATCGGGCTCGGATGTCGCGCGGAGGCACTAAGTGGAAATTGTTGTCAAAAACGGCGGGTCCGGGATGCGCATACCGGTTCGACGGTACCACGGCCTGTTGGGTCATATATTTTGAGAGCGACGATGCACCGTGGGCTACAGCACGTGGGCGAGAAAGACAGAAAAGAAGAGGTAGCCAGTCGCAGAGGCACGCTTGAGCTACGTCTAACACACCTACCTGCGCGTATCCTTCCACCCGCTTCAAGAATTTTCGTGCTTGGCGTTCGTACGTCGCTGACAGAAAGACTCGCGGTTCAGCCCTGCTGCCCTTTTTCCCTCGCGAACGAATTCACTCGTCCTTCATAAAGGTGTCAGGCTTTTTTGACATACGCCAGACGCGCACACAACCCCTGCCGCCCCCCACATCCCCGAAATATCATCGTTCTTCTCTCTTTTTACGGACAATAAAACCGTATTGTCTTTGTGGCCTTTGCGCCCTTCGGATGCTCTGGCAATATAATTTTTACGGCGCCGCGCCCGAAGACGGGAAACTAACTTTGTGTCCAACTCGGCGCCAGAAACGCCGCAGATTCGAGATGACGTCGATGACCGAGGAGGATGTTCTCCTATGCACCGGCATACCCAACCCACCCATTCGACCCTCATAAAGTTTTTTCTCCGTCCTTCCCCGTCTCGTTCCACGAACCGCCAGAGCAAATGGTCCACTTCCAGCAGCGAACATTTAATTTCACCAACGTCCAAGTTCAAATTTTCTGCATCCTATCTTCCTTGGCTTTCAGAAATAGCTCAGAGTGGAAAAATAATATTTACTTGACGTCAGCTGTGCAAACAGCATTCAGAGATATAATTCTGTGTTGAAAAAATTGGTCGCAGTACACAGATAATTGTGCCTAGTAATATTGGGAGGAATCTTTTGAAACAAAAGTAAAACTTAACGACGGGAAGAATTCTCCGAGAGGCGGGGCAGTTTAATTCGAAATTTGTCCGTCGTGTAATCTCTCCTGTCCTCTTACACCGCCAAGTTTTAGATACATCGTCAGAGAATGGTTTTATAGCCACTGAATTCGGTATTTCACCGAGCGTTATCTCAAGAAACGGATTACGTTAATTAAAACGACCAAACTGCCTACCCCTGCGGTTATCTTGTCACTTAAAAGCCGTTTATCTCATCAACGACTGTCTTCGCGTTGTAAACATTACCGGCGCGATAATAGGTGCCCCACTGAGTGTCTGACACACTTCTACAAACGAACATTTTACCGACCGCCAAGGGACACGAAAGTGCATTTGGGATAAATAAGAAGTCAAAGAAATCTATGAAAGCATTAATTCTTTGTCCCAAAACACATAGAGCGTAATCTGAAAAATCTGCAAAATCTACCTAAATTATTTTACGGATAGTTTTGTACGTTCTGGATTTTTGATGTTCATACAAGTGCGATTATTTTTCCTGGAGTTTGGAAAGGTGCCAGAAAAATTCACTGACGCTTGATAATGATCCGAGGAGTTAGGTCGGCCCTTGTACCTTGAGATAAAGGAGAGGAAAGGCTCCACCCGAGAGTCGGAGGAGGGCCTCACTTCCCGTCTGCCCCCTCCCCCGTCTTTCGGCGTGTATATGCTAATGCGAGACGAATGTCTCTTCCGCCGCCTCCACCTTTCCTCTCGTCCCGCTGGAGCAAGCCCGTCGTGTCTTGGTACACCGTGCCGACGACTTAGGAGGATGCCTTCCTTCGCAGCCGTGTTTGTTCCCCTAAACTCTCCTCAGCAGGACGGCTCCGCTCGCGTCGGCATCTTTCCCCGTCGTCCGTTGCAATCGATTGCCCATCGACACCGCCATAGATTAAGCGAAATTAACGTCCCTTGGGCCCTCGTACAGTTTCAGCCGATGTTACCGATCCTCTCGCAGAAATCCCCCGGAAGAAAGGTGATGGATTCTCCAGGATTTCATTCGGAAGGCTATCTTCCCTGAAACCGTAGGCGGCCCCGTCATTTACGAACCGGCAGACAGACGGGAAAGTCCTGTGATTCTAGCGGATTTCACGTGCCGTTTTATGGAGACCGGTAGGCATAAATGACGTAACGCTAGGAGCCGTAATTAAAGGAATCCGTGTCAGGAATTGCCGGAGAGCAGTTTCCACAGCATTTTACGTCACCGTTGAGACCATGGACCGGCACGGGGGGTAGAAAGTCGCGGGTTTTACGGGATACCGGGACGCCCGAAGAAACGGTCTAAAGCGCCGGAGTTACGTCTGAGCCTTTCCCGAGGGAGCAACAAACGCGCCGGAATAGCGAAGCCGCGTCGCCGGTGATTCCTCTTCGCCGAGAATTCGTAACACGTGTAGCCCGGTGGTTTATGGTGATTAGTAGTTTACGGGAGACATTTCCGTTGCCTGGAGTCCCGTTTCTCGGTTTCCTGCGAGTCGTCTTGTTGTTAGTTAGGCGATTCCGCTTCCCTTGCGCAACGCCTCTTCTTCCTCCGGGCTACGCCCTGATCGTCCGCGTAATTTACGCTAACAGTCCTAACCGACAGTTTAAGTTCATCAGAGTATTCCTTGGTCCGTCAGAGATCTTGAGGTATCCTCAAGTACGCTGCAATATTGCGGTATTTGCCTGGCAGGTACAACGGAAACAATCCTGAAATTCTTATACTTGCCCATTATTTCCTTTAATGAGATTGAACTTTCTCACATATACTTGTTTCGTAGTGTCAGTCGAACAGCATATCCTCCCCTCGTTCGGACGTTCATTACAACCGAGGAACTGCTCGAATATTGAAATACAAGGTCGGGATTGACCTGAAACGTCTTGGGGTTAAGGTTTTGGAAACAGCGACGACTAAACAGTGGTCCTGGGTCTCGGTATGGCATAGGCGGAGCGTTTCCTAATTACCAGGGCGACGTACAACTCGGTATCGGATGACAGCTATATCCGGGTTAGACTCTGGAGACTGTTAACATTTTACCCGACACCGAAACCGGCTCCAGCTTAGCGCCAGACTATCGTTACCTCCCTCTGGAGTGTTCTAACTGCTTAAGGACCGAGTCGTAAGTTTATGTTTTCATGCAATACGACACTGTTCCCCTGGTCTCCGCCACCGAGCCACAATCTGCTTAGCTTTCTCAGTTTAGCGTATTCACAAATCCTATCCTTCGAAGGAACGAGAATTTGAAAACGACATTGAAAATAATCCTTCGAATATTCTCCGTGATAGGCTTCTAACGTTAATTCCTTGAAGTATTCTTTTCTAAGAGCTTGAACGAAATTTATGCCTTTCAGGCAGTGACTGATGACCCTGGAAGCACTGAGCACTCGAACCTGTCGTTCGGATCGGCGTATACTCGCGTGAACCTCTTGAATAATGCGCTTGAACACGTGTCGAACGTATGTCCCTGCAGAGGGCAAGTGCAGTGTCCGTTCCTCGGGGCATGCTTCATTCCGGCCAAGGACTCACACGCGTGACAAACTGCGGAGTTCTCCTTAAGCTCGTACAGAAGCGGTCAAAGCGCAGGACACTGGCTGTCAAACCAAACATTGACCACACGTCGGTGATGGTTCCTTTGCTCGGGCCGGCCTTAACGGTGTTGCGTTACGAGCTTCGTTACATCCCGAAGGATGCACGTGAGAACACGAGCCCCATAAGGAGTCCGCGCAAACGCCGTCCCCACGGCTCGTCCTGTCATTTATCTGCCGGGAAAGGACCGGCCGAGGGGGCAGGCTCGTCGCCGGTGATTGATCGGCATAGACGGCCTCGACGACTGCCTGGCGTCGCACTATGCTCCACCCCGCCCACGAAACTTCGTACTTCCGCTAACTTTCACCGCGAATATGTCGCGTGATTGATCTCACAGGGGAAATAATTAAATCGATCTCCCGCTGATCGCTGCTCATTCACCACCGACGAATTTCCCAGAGACCCTAACGCCGTTAATTCGTTACGTAAAATAGAATCTTGGATAATTAAACAGGTATTACGTACCGACGTAATTACCAGTTACAATGTTGCACAAATACGGTGCAATATAAATGAAAAACTTATTCGAATTCTTCTATATCTTCGGCCCTGCTATATTTATCCTCGGGACTGTACAGTTGTTAACATTAATACACGAAGTTCTACGCGCTTATTAAGAAAGCTTCTTCACCAGGAAATTACCTTTTTTTCGTATAATCGACGGAGGGTGTCGCTCGTACATTTGCCACGATGCAGTCAATTAGGGCTCGAACGTGGAGTGATTCGTCGTGAAATATTTTTGGTATCTCGTCGCGCAAGAAACGAGACGGAAGCTTGACTTTTACGAGCGAGCGTCGTCAAGATGTAGAGTAAAAAAAACCCTAGGTAGAAGGGAGAGGTTTCTTTTCTCCTTGTCCCTCCGACTGTCCCTGCGGTCCCACCAATTGGAGAACTCCGGCTAAGACTCGCTCGCATCGGCGGGGAAGCTTATAAATCGCTTCCAGGTTTTGGCGCCCGATCTACCGGGACGGCTGTCACGCGTTATCCTAACGACGTTTAACTAATCACGCCCGGAGAAAATATATATCCGCGATGGAAAGCCGACGTCTTGAGACACTCGATCACCGGCCTCAGGCCTGCTTGCTTAATTTGTATGAAAACATGTCAGGGCCCATGGCGCCTTGGCAAAGAAATCGTGCGATTTACGCTCCTGAAACACCCCGATATGCCGCACAACCCCCTCCGATTCGACGTACTCATCGTCGATGCACGTTTGCTTCCCCCATGGCCATAAGAACGACCTGCTGCATCCTTCCCTTCCATTCCGAGTATAATTCATGCAGCTTTCATTAATTAGTCGGATTGTCGCCTGCATTCGAGAATTACCATCTGCGAACGCGCGCATAAATATTCGAAAGCGCAAGAAAAATCCGACGGAAATGCACAACGACTGGTGTTAAATCTACTCTCGCTAATTATGTGCTCATGAATCAAATTTTACGAGTTTTCGTGGATTATTTTCGGTGGTTATTTACCAATAACGAATGGTTATTTTCAGTCATTCATAGTTGTAGTTGTGGAATTTGTTTCGGTTTGAAAGAAGAGTGCGCGGCACAATTAAGAAATTGATTATGCAATTGCATCGTTATGAACCCTTTGTCGCCAGCCCATTGGCCGTAGGCTGCACTTGTGCAGTGATAACCAGCAGCTGCAACACTCGAAAAGCCACCCTCGTCGCAAGCAGTGCGATTGTCGCCGACGCTTCCACTTGATACGTGATATTGCACATGATATTGCTATTATGTACATCGACACGCCTAACAAGATTTAACTCTGCGCGATCTAGCCTTTTACGAAAAATCGGCCAAGAGAATATGGATTTCAGTCGTGTACGGTTTCGTGAAAATAGAAGCTTCACGGAGCTTATGAACCTAGCTCGTAAATGGGCCTTGAGTTATTTACAATACTTTAGCAAATCGTAGAAAGTGCATTTCGACGCTACAGTAAATTCAATTTCCATTACGTATTTTTCTCCGAATAGCTCCCATAAATCATAACTTTCTTAACTGTCTCAAATATTCAGCTGGTTCGCACGAACTTGTACGATTGGCCAGCATTTATTTCCTTTTATTCCTTTCTCGCGTAATACGATTTTCGAGCTTTTTGTGCGAAGTAAATGAAATGCAATATCTGCGAGTGATATCAATCGGCGCCTTCTGCCGGCAATTACGAGATTCCGCGTTCTTCTGTCGGTGTGATGGCGCTCGGCACGCGATTTCCTGCCAAATTGCCAAGCGGGATTATGTATCTCTGCCATCGACGCCTCGAGCGATTAGAAGGGTCTCTACCGGATACTCCGCATGCACGGCCAAGAGATTTCACTTCAACCCCTTCGGCGAGCTCTTTGAACTGCTTACCCGGCTTCCCGCGAAAACGCACTTGCATCCGGATATGCAATTTCTCGCGGCACCTTGCACGAAAGGAATACCCAAGTAGACGATTTTCTTCAAACGGCTCACACGATCCAGTCCCATGAAGAATGGGCATGTACGTGCCGTAACACCTCGTTTCAGTGATA
Organism: Hedychridium roseum; assembly: GCA_963989215.1. Lineage (NCBI taxonomy): Eukaryota > Metazoa > Arthropoda > Insecta > Hymenoptera > Chrysididae > Hedychridium > Hedychridium roseum. Next base: position 7,185,454 of record OZ022310.1, on the reverse strand, counting down.
AACGGGCCTTAATTTTTATCACCGCTAACACTTAACATCGGGCGACACAGGTACGATGTTCCCCTAAAGATTTATTTTCCTTGAACATAAACACCAAAAGGCGTACGGTTGTCATTAATATCGGCCGTTTTTTCTCTGAGAAACGACATTAGGACTGTCATTAGTGTATTAATACTGTAGACTTGACGGACAAAGAGTTGTAAATCTCGTTTCTCTGACAGTTTTACTGTACATTGTTATACAGGCTTTGTATTTATTTTTGCCACATGAGATAAGTCGTATCGGGATAATATCTTAACTAACACAATTGAGTTGGTTATATCAGAATTACGAGATCCGTTGGATTTAACGATTTGTAAAGACACTTTTCCCCCCATTGGCTAACTGCTGCACGTACCGTTAAACTTCATAAAACACACGTCTGAATTCCTCGCGCGTCTTCCGCATGCGATTATAATAGTCGGTATTTCGCCGCGCTGACTAGTCTGCTCGCATCGAAACCTTGTAAATTAAGAACGCGCGCGGCGGTGTTGGAAAAGTGAGTCGCCGTTGCAACACCCGATACACGTTTTCCTGCGACCTCGCGGTGATAACTTATTGCGCGGTCGAGTCTACGGCGACCTCGCGCCGTGCTGTGTGGATATATTTATGATTTTGTGGATCTGTACGGCAAAGCATTCGCGTCTATCCATTCCGTTTCCACGGCACTCGAGCGACCGCGGGAAAAAGAAAACAGGAAGACATTCGTGACGTACGCACACCTCACACGAAGGGCCTATTTTCATTCGAGTCATGTCGAGAGCCCAATAAATTCCTGGCTACGGTTTAAACTGACGATTTTTACGGGAGAGATAGGCCCGTGGACAGGAAACGGTACGACCATGCCGACGTAGTTTATACCGCTCGGTTTCCGGAGCAGCGAAAGGTATTAGCGTATAATGGATTCGACGCTCGCCGGGGAAAAGTGTAAATTATCGTGCAATTATCGAAGGATTCCCGTCGATCGAACGGCCTCCTTCTCTGGTTGTAACGCGGATGAACGAGTCCCGTGAGCGTCGGTTGGGTTCGGCCACGCGGCGAGCATAAATATTCCATGGGTCGCCTAAGAAGTAGCTGCGGAGCTGCCGCGGGGCCAATTTAGAGGCAGCTCGGTTAATGAGCCACCGCGGATGCCACACGCATCTTTTTGCGCCCCGAGGCTCTTGCCTCTGTGTGGCCGTAGCAGGACTTTAACAAACGTACGAGCACCTGGTTCTGCCTCGTACTAAACCCACCACTGCGCCCGAGCTCCGCCAACGACTTTAATGATTCATTTGTCGTGTCGTTATAATAACGTTAATTTCTTCCTTAATTAATGTCTCATAACTGGACCGACCACTGAGGCTTTCTTTATGAACGAAGTAATATTCACAATTGGCAACGCTAATTTCACATTTAGTTGTGGAATGGGCGTAAGTAGTAGGATTGTCTACGATTTTACCGTGCTAACTTGCGTAGTGGTGTTTACCGTGAAATATTACTAATGTCCAGTTGATGAGCGCAATATTACTTTCGGATGAGCGATGATGTTTACTGATTTCGAGTACCACAGCTGTTGCTATTGTCAGATTTATTAGGGTATGAAAATCCTATGAGTTTCAATGGCGCAGTAACATATGGACACGATAGTGGACTTAGCAGTCCTACGGTCATATTTTCCTCCTCTTTTCCTTCCCATTGGACGACAGCTGCGGCAGGCCTGTGCGGACCTACCCCGATACGTGCTTTTTTCATCCAGCCTGCCATCGGCCTCGTGCATTCGCATAGGATCGCGTGATTTGACTTTCACCTCACCCTCCACGGACTCGGAGATACAAAACCTGGCTTATTTTTAGCCACTCGGCCGACCTCTGGGCCCGCGGCTGATCCGCCCAGCCGAGTGTTCCTCTCAGTTTTTCCCGAAATCCGTGCGCGAATCGGTTTTGTCGGCCGAGTAAAACCGTAAATAGACCGGCGTCTAGCTCTCACGGATCATCCTGGACCTTCTCCCCTCCGGGTTCCCGTCGGCTGCGTCACTCACCGTCGCAGACATTATTTGTAGCCTTAGTCGCGCCACTAATAATAACGCCAAGCGCCGTGGAAGAGAGGCGGAAATACCGAAGGAGACATCGAGAAGAGGAGACAAGAGAAAAGGGATAGGAAGTAACACGAAGAGCTAGAAATGCTCTGACGTGGATTGAGAGCGAAGAAACCTACTGCAGGCATTCTTTTCGTCTTAATTAGTGCAGAGATAGAGTTCTTCTCCGATATGAAAAAACAGCAAAGTATATTGGCATCTAAATAAAAAGGACACATCCAAAGTAGTTACAAGGAATAATGTCATCAACATTCCTCAGGAATACTGGGGACAGGGGGCGTTACTGTTTATTGTTTCCTTCACTTTTATTCATACGCATAGGATTTCGTGCGCTCCTACCCAGATGGTTTCCCGAGGTAGAGACAAAGTGAGAAATACGGGGATCCACTTTGGCGATCGTTCATCCGGCTGTGCTTGAGCTTGCGACGTCGACGACGAATGAGATACACCGAGAAATTTATTTGAAGTTAAATCGACGCTAGGGAGGTCGCGCGTGGAAGCGAAGCGAAGGTGGAGCCCGAGGGGTAACGAGGAAAAGGGGGGACGAACGTCCGCCGAGTTTCTTTATGACGGCAGCGTTAAAGCCAGGAATGGATAATTAATGCTCGCGAGTTAAAGTGACCCGTTTATCTTTGGACGGTCCTGTGACGTCCTGACGGCAGGTGCGACGCTCCTCGGGGTTGGGCCTGACGCATGACAAACTGACGATCGGAAAAGGGTGGACGCGTCCCTACGCTCCCGTCCATCCTCTTCCGACGTTCATTTCGCTGATCCGACCCGCTTCCTTCCACAGAAATATCCGGCAAATAACTCCCGGAAAATTTTCCCTTCAACCAACGTAAATCGTTTCGTAAATCGTTTCGTTCCGTTGAACCAGTCTCGCGTACACTGATTTGAACATCGCCTTTGTCTTATCACATATCGTTGCAAAAAGAATATTCTGGAACACGTGGTACTTAAAATTGTCCCAAGGTGATTTCCCTGAAGACGACCCTGTCTTAAACGTGTATTTTCCTCCGAGTACATTTGAAGAAACGATCAAAGTAACGCGTCGTTTTTCTATGCTCGTAAAACAATGACTAACGGCGTCTGTATGAGCGTTTCGGACGTTTGAACTTGTAAGTGGCAATTCGCGTCTCCGTGGAACGAGCGCTCCGCGCGACCGTAGGCAGTTGTGTCCCTTCCTCACCGGTTCTTTCGTTATTTTCTTTCTCAGTCGGCCGTGGTGGCGCGCGGAGGTCGAGTGTATAGACATCAACGACTCCTTTCGCCCGGTAGAAAAACAAATAAAGGCGGTCTCACGTCATAACTGTCGGCACGAGGACCGCGCTTAATAAATGCCCGTCCCATCGTCGTTCCGTGCCTTATGGGGGTGGCGCTGTGCTTACTCTGCAGGCCTAATTTATGTGCCTTCTATAACCCACTCCTCGCGCGACCACTGTAATTTATACCTAACCGGTTAACAAACTAACACAGTTCGGAACTCCTTTCCACGTCGACTCCACAATCGTCAAATACACGTCGGCAATTTTAAACATGCTTGCAGACAGTAAAGCAACATATAATTTCATTCATAGGTCATTCCGTTATTCTGTACTTTACGGTGAATATGCTTTAATATCGGCACAATGTTGATTGCAAATGCCAAATGCCCACCTCGGGACGTGACCTCTAGAAAATCACAGGAAAGTGGCTTTCCTCTTTGTTTTACACTGTAATTACATTTCTCTAGCGATGCAGTATTCATACGTTCGTCCATTCACGGCCGGGGTACTTACACGGTTGAGATGAAGAGACCCGTACGCGTGATTCTCGTGAAGTTTATGCGGGATAGAACGAGCGTGAGATAGTACAGCGGTGACAGCGGCAACGAGCCGTGCGTCGGTTAGTCTCGCCACATCAAGAACCTAACGTACGAGTTGCCTCGCGTACCATGCATACGTAGCTACACAGTGGAGGAATATGTGTCTATGTATGTATGTATGCATGCATGTATGTATATTCCATTGGATTGCATCTGGTGGCACGAGCTGGTATTCAAGGACCTTCTATTAGTTACCCCATACCATACTTCTGTGAATTTCTCCATCGATCAAGAAAGAAAACACAGTTATAGATAACACAAATGATGAATAGAAGGTACCGTCTGATCACACAGTACGATTTAGCTGAATAGAAATTTGTCATTAAAAAATAAGGAATCAAACACTGTGAAGGACGTTTCGTCATTTCGAAGGCAGGTTCTTTCCGTCGGCAGATAGTTTATTCGAAGAGCAAGGACGGTACGGCGGAAGTCCTTGGAAGGCCATGCATGCAATATGTACACGGACACTCGAGGGGGTGGCGATGCTCTTTTTTTTGCCGAGTCCCTCGAGGAGGTCGGCAAAACATCAAGGCCCCTCGAGTGTGCCCACGAGCTCTTCAGGGTCATACGATACGACGATGGCCCTCGTCGAGCTCCGGACGTCCCGTGGAGAGGCACTTGAGGGTGCGTTTGAGAATGCGCGGGCCCCTCTCGGTTTTCTCTTGGAGCTTAAAACAAACAGCTCGTCCGTGCCATCGATGGCACAATAACCACCTGCTTCATTCCCCCCCCTCCAAGTTGGCGCTCTTTTTATTTCCTCCACCTTCCGTCCCTTTACTTTGATCTTACGCACGTACTTGTCGTCTTTCTTCGACTTATTTCCTTCTCTTTTCGCCCCCTTGTGTATCCCATTTCTTTTGTTTGCACGGGGACACCGTAGCAGCTGTTTTGTTTTTATTACCGTCGACACGGGTGCTTGATTGAAATCGACGTGGCTTTGCGAATCTTTTCGTTGGCACCCCTTTTGCCATTCGGAAGCGGATCCTTTGAGTGGCGAGCATAAACGAAGACCGTCGAGCCACTCGTTTATCTTGCTTGACGAGGAAAGGAGGAATTAACAAGGAATTAATAGCGGATCTTAATGATAAACGATTCCCTCAACCTAGCCACCCTTGCCGCTGTCCTAATTTGTCTAATTATTTCGCTTAATTCCCTCCCGCGCAACGACAAGACTTCGAGCGTCGTTTAACGAAACGAAACTAATTAATGGCGCCATTAACTCGCGAGCCAGCCGGCTCGCGCGTGTCCTCCTCGAGGAACGACAGGATTTCTACAAGAATCTCCCTTTAACGGGCTGACATTTTTTACAGTAGACCCGAGACAAAGCTCCGCTTTCGGAGGTGTACTGATTTTTTCAAATTTTTCACAACGCTACTTGCGTCAACCATTTCCGACGTATTTTCGACGTATCAAGGAATTTGAATTTAGTACAAGACACGCATTAACCTTCGTATGCATTTCGTTGGCAGTTAAATTCGCCGTACAGTGAAACATCTTCCACCTATAATGCATCGTGAATCTTATAAGAGAGTTAAGGACTGGAGCGGCTAAAACTCTTGACGATGCAATAACAGTGACTTGATGTGCCGCTTTATGCCGATTATCCGTAAACTTGGAGCATCTAAGACTCGCGTGAACGGCGACAACGATGAAATTCCCTCGTTTCAGCAGGGTAACAACTTCCTTCGTTTTAACTCTTGGAGAACCATAAAGCTCTGCTGAGCGCTGTTTTATCGTCTCTGCGTCAACTCTTTGAGCAGAGGCAGAAATCAAGACACGAAATAGTTTTCTCAGGGTCGTTTTCATATTTTGCGTCAGCAGCGCCGTATCGCTTTATAATTAGACGCGCAAAGACGGTAAAGGCAATTTTCAGGTACTACTTGACCGATGAAAAGAATGATTTAAAAATCACGTGTCACCCGGAAGGAGGATGAAGGCTAAACGCGTACCCACAGGTGTTTACGCATTGAGTCCTTCGGCCAGCTGGCGTGTTCAATCAGTCACACGCAAATAACTCACTTCCCCCCCGGTACACACGCTCGGCAATTTATGCTTAACCCCAGTCCCATCGTTCATGTCGTCTTCGTTTCCATTTCTTCTACTCAGCGCCCTCGGGAACGCGTTGTCGATTCGAGAAATCACTTTACATCCAGCGCCGACAAAGTTACAAGAATATTAAAATCCCTGATAACGTTATTCTACTACTGTGGAAGGTCTTTGAAAAAATACGGTGTAGCTATTTTTGAAAGTGGTTGTCCGATAATGTAAGTATTTAATTTCATTACACCAGGATTTCAATGGCCCCGCTCAGCCGGAGACATGATCCCACTTAAATTTCAATTTGGACAGCAACGACAGGGTAAGCCCACCTTCGGTTAAGTAGTCAGGAGATCGGTGGGCCGGGTATTCGCGGCAACGAGCCAGTTAATTCTGGAGTCGTCCGTCAGGGAGCAAGCGAGTTCAGGAACGATTGGAGAACGACCGGCGAGAGCACCGTCGTGATATTCCCCCCGGCCTCTCCGGGCAAACTCTGCGCACCGCGCTCGGTATATTTATTGGTGACGTTATTTTGGTATTTCCTTACGGGCGACGCTTTGGCCCGGCGTCGAAGAGGTAGGGGAGGAGAGGCACTCGCGCGGGGCCCATTCGATCCGCTGAGTAATCATCGCCATTAACCACCCTGTCCTCTCGCGTACGCGCGCACCAGCGGTTCCTTTTTCGACCGAGCGGAAAAGGGCTGCCCGCATTGAGAAACCACGGCCACGCGGAGAGAGGGGGCAGGGGCCATCACCGGGGAAGAAGGAGAAGCTCGAAGTCACTCGTCGAGGAACAGCAAGTCCGCCTAGCAGTGATGGAACGGCCAGGATTCACTCTATGACCGCTACACCGCCAATTCGCCCGGTGATGGACTACCACGAGACTCTCTTTCTCTCCCCTTCACCCCCACCCCCCTCATCGTTCCTCGTCCCTTGCGTTTCTTTCTCTCTATTTTCCCGGCCCTTTCGTGCCACTCTAGACGACGCCAATGGGGAACCTGGTAACGCTAGATCTCCGCTTTGTGACGCTCTGGACGTGCCACCCAATTAGCAATTCTCTGTCTCAACGCGAACGTTGTACCCTTATGTCTTGACCCGAATGCTGCACCAGGGATATTCGTCATTGGGATATCTTTATTCCTCCTATCGTAAGACCTTCCACATTACTTGACGCGACTAAATCTTGTATTTTTAGTAAGCATTTAACTAATGCCATCCTGTCCATCTCGTTCCTCAATTACCCCCTCCCCCTTTTCAACGATTGGAAATTAAGCAGATCGTATCTTTTAATGATTTCCATAACTTTGGGCAAGTCTTTGGAGAGATCTGACACGCAGCTACGGTCATCGTTATTACGCCAATTTTTTTTTGCATCTTCCTCGACGGGGTCCTCGCCGATGCAATCTGTACACCCGAGTTATTTACTTCCGCTACTCTGGCGCGTGTTGCACGCTGATCTGTTGGAGCAGAAGGACCGATACAATCGGGCATACTTCTTCCAGAATCCGGGACGACCTGTGCATCGTCGTGGGCCAATTTCTCTTTTCCCCGATCGCCTGGAAGACAAAGCGATCGAACCTGCGGAATCTCGTTCTCGTAGGCGGAAACTCGGCCTGAGACTTGTTCGGTGCACCGAGCACGTATCGTGCATCACGGGGATTCGTATATTTCGGGCGGAAATGGCATAAGAAGTTACGCAAAAACAAAAGAAATAGCAAACAGGAAACATTATATACAGTAATGAAGGATATACTTAACGAACCGTTTGGTTGTTACACTTATTATTAATTATACTCGTTAAAATTCGGCATTCCTTTGCCGAATATCTACGAAAATTTGGAATAAGAAGTCCTCGATCTCCGTGGGCGAAGGTTTATGCGACACACGTTGACCCGTTAAAAGCTGTTGAAACATCATTGAAAGGACCCGACGTTGCGAAGAAAAGGACGTAAGGGGACACGGCCAAGTCGTTTTGTCGAACATTAGCCGTTCGTCGAAGCAGCGATATCCCGCGCATTAATTCGAAAGTCCAAATGACTGTAGCGTATTTCTCGGGGTTATCGGGAACAAGGAACGCCGATGGCGAAGCTGTTAAAGGGCGATTTCCTGTTGGCGAGACAAAGTGGCGGCGGGGAACCCGCTGGAATCCGGTCGTCGTGGGCGGAAACGCAGGACGATTCTGTCGAAGGTGGGAAGGTCCCGAAAAACACCCCTCCTCCCCCCTACTCGCCTTGCGAGCCATTACGCGTAGCTGGAGGGGCAGACTTTCTTGCGGGGAATGCCCCGACAAGGCTCGTCGAGGGTGGCCGCCGTAGATGTCAACGTTGACGAGACCCGCGCAGCTGAGGAACCCAGGAGAAAGGGGAACGCAATGCGAGGAAGAGCAAAGACGAGCGAGAAGACGAAACGCGTAAGAATGATCGTCCGAAATTGTCCCGAGCTTTTCCATCTCGACCAAAGCTCCTCTATGCCTTTTCGACTTTGGCGCGCATTCCGTTTTCAAAGCTACACGTGTCCCCGCGTGTCTCCTCGTGAAACGTTTTCCTTCGATCTTCGTCGTTGGCCCTCGCAGCCACGCGCTACTCCCTGGACTTCTCCATTTCTTCTGTTTTTCCGCGACACCGGTAAACAAATGCGTTACCCCGTGCGTCAGTCGACGATGTCGGCCCATTTCCAACTATAAATACGCCTGACCATCCGGCAACTTTGCCGCCTACGAGACGAGTATGAAATTCCACGGAACTTTCGATGATACCTCGCGCGACGATCCACGCGTCTCAAAGAATATTCCGCGCGATAGGAACGATTGAAAAGCATGCGAAAGGTGTGTTAATTTCGGCGCGGTGCGCTCCAAAAATGGCTGAATAAATTCGTGGCTCAATGACAGTGGGCCGAGCTAAAGTATGCGGATATATCTGTCCACCGGAGCGGGAGGGTTAATATTTATACAACATTACGGCTCGCTAAATGAATCTGCACCGAGTATTTCCGTCGACGTCGGCGTCGTCGGTTCGGCCATGACGATAAATTGCCATTCAGATTGTCCTCTGCCTTCCGGGAAACAAAATATTAACTTTATGCCAACGCGAAACTGTTTCCCCGCCTGAGCTGCTCTAGACAATCATTTTTCCGTATTGTTTTAACTACGCGGCTGTCGTTGCGATAGAACATTTATAGCTGAATGACGTGTAAACTATAATAATTGATCTGTTGGATGGTTAGTAAATCAATGGCAATTATCCATTTGAATCTTTTTAATTTTACCTATAAAAGTGTTGGCCCTTTAAAGCTTTCTAGGAACAAGTCATTAATATCTCGAACACCCAGTTCCCTGATGTTTGTGTATTTTCCGAACTGTCAATCACGATTAAGGCATTTTACATATTCGCCTTCCCTTCCCCTCATCTCTGTCTCGTCTCGGAGCAATTATAAATCTCCGAGAGGCGGACGAACTCGTACATCAGGGCAAAGTGGAAAGACCGATTAGCCCGACTCACTGTCAAAACATCCACTCGCGCCCGGGACACTCGACCCTCTCTTTCCTCCCGTCTCTCCTCTCCCCGCGGTAACCTACGATCGCGTGACGCGTACGCGAAGAGTGTATCCATGCACTCGGAGGATCAGCCACCCGTTTGCACTCCCGGCAGTCCATCACTTCCCGTTGAACTGTGGGAGAAAGACCGGCACGGGGACGAAGGAGAAAGACGGATGATGAGTGCAAGAGAGACCACAGGGAGGGACAGATTGAGAGAGAGAGAGAGAGAGAGTGGGAGAGGATAAATAGAACATAGAAACGAGAGCGCATAGCCGTCCGGCCGTATAATATATCGGTTTAAAAGTATCATTTATTTAAATGCCGTTTACCGTCCCGCCGCGGAACGAAAAACACGGGCCGCAGAGTGCGCCTCGCTGGAAATAATAACGGGGTTAGCAGGACCCTCGACGAACGGGAAAGAGGAGGGGGGTGGGGCGTCGGGAGTGCAGGCGGCACGAGGACGCAATTGAATCAATCATTTCTCTCAAAAGAGAGCACCGCTAGAGTCGGCGCTTCACGGCTACGATGAGTTATGGCTTTTTGTCGAGTGGGCCCGCGTCATTGCCAGCTAAAAAAAAGTATATACAACACGGCGCGACACAGATTTATGAAAAATTTCGCCCGATTGCGCCGGACACGGAAGATGCGTTAAACCGCTACGAAAATTGTACACTCGGTTGAAAGCAAACACCGGGTTTTACGCAGTCGAACGAAACGTTTCGTTTTTACAGCATTCCGAGGTTCATGGTTTTGCCGCTTTCGATGTTTCGAAATTTGATTTACGATGTCAGAAATCGAGATTTTGTCAATGTAAATGTTCATTACGGCATTTCGAAGCTTCCGGGTTTGCCGCTTTCGGCTATTCGAAATTTGATTTACGGTGTAGGAGATCTTGTTTTTTTTGTAAATACGTGTCATGTTTTTGGACATAGCGACGTATTGGAGAGTCACGCCCGGTTGTATCAACCATGCTTAATATGATGTTCACAGTAACGGTACATGTCGAAAATTATAGAAAACATAGAAACTCCATTTAGAAAAATGTCGTAATACCACCGATCGAAATTTGTCAAAAAATTTTAAGTGATACCGTTGATCGGAGAATTAAGTACATTGCAAGGACTTTCGAAAGCAAAGTAATCCCATCCCATTACCACTACCTGCCCGTTCCTGAACCTTGCTGCACTTTGAAATTTTCCAAGGACAAAGCGTCCAAAGTATTTCTTTGTGCGGTAATACGCGATTATTCTCATCGTTTGATGAAATGCCAGCGGAATGGCATTCGCGTCTCCGCGGAGCGCAGCAAACAAGGAAGAAACTTGCGAAGGGGTCGCCGGATCGCCGGGCCGACCTCTCGCCATTCTTTTTGCCCGGTGCTCGCGTTTCACCGGCGGCGATACTCATAGCGACGAGGATGACGGCCACGGGGAGCTCACGTAGGATAGAAAACTGCTGGCGAAACGGGCCTGCCGGCGCTGGTAAAAAGAAGGGGGACGTGTGTGGAGCGCGGCCGAGGAGGAGAGACAACGGCCGATCCGAAGGGACGAACGAGAGAGAAGGGCCCGTGGAAAAAGGGTAAGCGAGCGAGCGAGATACAGAGAGAGAGAGAGAGAGAGAGAGTCGGGCGGACAAACGATACGGTAGCGGACGAAGAGCGCGGATTAACAATGCCGCAAATACTGGTACCGGCCGTGGAATGCCCGCGGGCGCACACGGCGCATAATTAATACCGAGCTCGGCCAACGGGCAAGAGGAGAGAATGAGCGAGCCACGGAGAAAAGAGGACGCTCGGGGCCCGAGGAAGAAGAGGAGATCCTGGACGAGGAGAAGCGAGGGACGAAGGGAAGGACCAGACGACTTGGCCCCGTGCTCGCTGGGGACCGTGGAACGGAGGAAAGAAAGCCAGGAGGGAACCTTGTTGGTACCGTGACTCCGGGTTCGAGATGTCCGCGGGGAGGAGATTTATGTGGCTCCTGATTGAATCGTTCTCACTCGATCGCGCCGCTCGCTTTTTGCCCTCTCCTCCAACTCCTCTTCGCGCACAACCCACTCCTCTCCACCCTTCTACCTCGACTTTTCTACCTTTCGTTCTCTCTCGCTGCCTTTTTACCCCTTTCTTTCGTTCCCGTATGACCGTAAAACTCTACGTCCGTACAGCTTTAGGCTTATCGTCCAGAAGAGCTTACTTCAGTCCTTATGTAGGTTGATTCGAAAACTCTGTTCATTTTTGGTACCAAATCACTGCCGACGACTCTTCTAAATCACCATATGTCAACTCTCTGTATAAGTACAATACCTGTATCTTAGTTTACACGTGGATTAAGGATTTAGGAATACGTTTTAAAATTTTTCGTCGTTGTCGATGAGTCAGCTACGAAATATTCACTGGAGGACGATAGCTCGGGATTCCGTGAAATCGCGTAAGTTTTTTCATCGCGATGGAGGATTTCTTCTGTTACGATGACGATGGTGGTGGTGGTTGTGGTACGCGGAGAAACGTGGCTCCATTGTGATGCCACGCTCTCGCTCGGGGCGCCCCTTTAGCTAGCTAGACGGCGAACGAAAGCAAAACACAAGACGCCGAAATGCGTTCATTATTTCGAGCTAATTGGCGGTGCCTTTAGCCGTCGTTGAGGGCCCAGAGGGAGTCGATACTACTTCCACGGTAGCTGGGGACAGTCCGCCCGGCCCGTACCGTCTCTCCCTTCCTCGCCAATTCTCTTTCACCATACTCGCCGCGGGCTTCTCCCCCCTCTCCCTCCCCCCGGTCCGCCCACCCTGCGACGTTGTCGTCTTTATTAATTAAGAATCTTCCGCGTGTTTCCACTCTGATGTCGCGCTCAAATCTCTCTGCCGTGTATCGTAACGTTCATTAATTTCCTCCTGCACATTTTCCGAGGTTTATTCCGCCTCCACGCAGAGAAAATTCTACGGCAGTCGGGAGGTAAAGGAAGAATGTCACGCTGTTAATTAGGAATGGTTCATTAAATTACTCGCACGTTTGTTAATGCATGAACTTTATTAAATGCTGCGCTGGCAACTTTCGTGTTCCTTTTGATTTTGAGACGAGGCATTCTCTGGGAGTTTGAAAAACTCGACACCCGGAAGGACGGCATCGCATCGCGGATCTCTGGAGGTCGTTCGAGGGAAAGAAATGATGGCGGTCGTGCGTTCCGGGTGGTTCATTCAATTGCCGGCCACGGTAACTCGGTTGCATCAAGGGCAACGAACAAGCTCGCGCGCCGTATGCGTACACGACTTACGATAAGTATCGCGACACATGTCGGCCTAAGTGCCGCGATCAATATAAGCGCGAGAGGTTTGTCTTGGCAGGGGCTCGGCTGGAGGCCGCTGCTAGAATCTCGCCCATTGAGGAACCTCTCGGGCCCCCGTTCGTCGGCCTTCGCCACGAAACCCAGGAAGGTGTGTATGGACATTGGTACATGCTGGCTGTCGGTCAGCCGAGTTCCATACAGCGTGGCACACCTACGTCCGAGAGCGCGGAATCTCCAGGCCTCTAGGTAATATTCCCCGGACGTATTAACGGTGGGGCGCTCTGTCGCGTCGTTGGTTCCGCCGGACAACGCCACGTGATGGTAATGGCTGCGATAATTATTTAGATAGCGGAGGATATATGCTTCCTAGCGCAGCATGGGACCCTCTCGCCTCGGTTTCATGGTACTCCGTAGGTGTACGTTGCCCACGGCCGTGTTCGGTACCACCGCAGCTTATTACGTGGACACCAGCACCATTCCCGCCGAAATCGCTCGCCATCGCAGATGTATAATAACCTCGGCGACTCACATTTATTATCACATCCAACCAATTATCAACGTCACAGGGGTTACTTAGACCAGATTTTCCGTTGGTTTTCCATTGCACCGAGCATTCAATGCATCGTACGAAATTCGCCGTTATCGACGGGGAATGTATGATACTCGTCAAATAAGGCGATGTTCGTGGCGTGCATTACCATCCATCTTGTCTGTCATTCGACGTTTCCTTTGAATATCTAAGCGCGTGCCGAACGAGCATTCATCTATTCCAATAGGATTGGCGCGACGTGACCGTCTCTCGGAATGTGCCTGGTATCTTAACGGTACCACCCTCTTTGTAAAAAAGAGTCGATGAATGGTACACGGTTGTCGCGAAAGTTCGTGGCTGAGTCGTCTCCCTTTTGATATCTTCGCACGATTAATTGAATTCCTCTGGTTCGTGCTTAATCCATAAATCCCACGAATAATGCTCCGTATGCAAGACAAGTTTACGATTTTAACTCTTTCCTGTAGGGCATGCATGCGAAAATACTAATACTTGTATTACCAAAACAATCCTAATGTGTCAGTTTTCCATTGAAACTGTATATCGGAGGCTTAATTTAATTTGAATACTTCAGTGGCGAATTCCCCGGGCAGTTTATCTTTCTCGCGTGACACTTCGAACGAGATCCATGTCAGGTCAATTTATTCCATCGCCATAGCGAAGCCAGGATTATTTCTGCCCAGCGCACCTCGGCTCCGTGGATTCTGGCCGCGAAAGACCGAGAGGAAGGGAGAAAGAGAGTAGCCTGATTTTCGCATAAATCAGGTCTGTCTTCCTGCCGGTGTCCTCTCTCTCTCTTTCTCCCTTCATCTTTCTCTCTTCTCCTGACCGACTCGGTGTTTCTTCCTCCTTTCGCCCAGCGTTCCACCCACGGACGAGAGGGAGAGAGGGGGCAATACACGTCGTGACGCGAGTGAGGAAGAAGGAGGGAACGAGGGAAAGACAGGGAACCGGAGAGCCGACGGAGCGCTATTTTATTGCCGGCTTAATAAATGGAGGGTCCTTTATTTGCCCGAACGAGCATCCGCTCTCGCAGTTTGCCAACCTGTTTGCTAACAACAAATTAATCGGGTGACGTATCCCGGCGCGCACGTACGTGCCCGGCCCCTCGTGTAGGTTCGTATGCACGCGTCCCACAGAGTAGGACTTAGCCGTGTGGATGGGTACGCGCGGGGTCTTCCTCGTCCTCCGAGGACGAGAACGACGGATAGGAATACAGAGCGGCCGTTCCTTCACCCCTTCCGGACGATCCGCAACCTGCTGCTGCTGCTGCTGCTCGGCTTATATCCACCGTCTCTCAACCTCCCGTTCGTCTTACTTTCTCCCCGTCGGTCTTTTTCTATTCCCTCGTTTCCCGTGTCCCGTACGCGGGCGCAGGTATGCGTTACCCGCGGTGCTGCCGGCCCGATACGTACGTACGCAATGGCCAATCTGTAATTCATAACGCGAACGCCGGCGGTTCTTGCTGCCCCACGCTGAGAAACCGCCGGCCACGGAGGCGGGAAGGAGATAAGAGATGCGAATGCCCGTCGCGCATCATCCCGTGGGAATACAACCTGACCCGGCCAACGTTCGTCCCCGGGACCTACGACGTAATCCTACGTACCTCCGAGATTGAATTCAGGTCACTGACGATCCACCGTGTTACACCGCAGAAAATTTTGTTCCTAATTTCTAAGGAAATTCTGGAGCTTTTACAATTAGGACTTCGAGTACTCCCTAACTTCATTTCTATTCATATTGAAACGTTAATTTCCTTCTTCATCGAACAATTACACGGCCCATTTGGTCATTTCTCGTCTTGGTCTTTAGTGGACATACATTATCTGCAGTTTAAGGCCCATAAACATGCGGTCTTATCTTTTATGGCGTTCTTAATCGACGCCCCCTTTTAATGGCTATAAAGAAGGGCCAGGGTCACCAGCGGAAGATGACTGCAGGGAGGACATTCGGGAGTGAAAGCCCAACTGGGAGTGTCTTGGACGTCGGAATCCGAGGACTATATCAGCTGCGACGGACAGCTCACCTAACAAATGATTCCCCTAATTCCCTTTTCGTCGTGCATTCGCATAATGGTCGTTATCGTCCCCGACCCACCGGGTAGCCCTGATACTTCGGGATTACCATATTTACGAGGAGCGTTCGCGCGAGATTCGCTCCTGCGATTCGCCACGTGCGATCGTCCACCGGAATAATCCCACCCGAGAAATTAAAGTCTGACTTACCCGATAAATCCTGATCCGAAGACCCGCGTAACCAAAGAAGGACACGATTCAGAGTAATCGTCAATTAAGTCAATGAAAGAGCCGCAAAGAGAAGGATCATCTTAAAAGTAATGGATTAGTTTTTATCAACATTCAATCCATTCATTTCTCTAGTCGTTTAAAGTCTTGCGAATACGTTATTTTCATTTTGGCCCATGATTTGGTCAAGTCCATTGGCCCTTTGCGCTTGTTTAGTTTATTCGCTAATGTAATTTCCTTATTGGGACACATGGAAATGTTTTCCCTGGCTTCGGAGGCGGGGTTCGAGAGGACTTGCTCTCAGGAGGAGGTCTGCGAGCGCGTGGGAAAGCACCGTAGACGGAACACTCGGTGATCGCGACAAGTCGCTGACGTTTCGATACATTTCTATCGAGCCGCAATAAAGGCCCATTCCTTTTTCTGCTGCGGTACGTCGCTCGCGAGGCATTACGCGCCCGAGTCTCGATTCGGCCGGGGCCCCCTATCGGCGCGTCGATCGCAAGCGAATCCCCGCGATTCAACTTTTTCTCGCGCCTCTCTCGAGAGATCTCTTTCTTTCGCAATCCGAGCTACCCAAGCCCGCTCGAAAGAGACGATCGAGGAAAAACGGGCAACCACTCACCGACGGTAAACCAACGAGTGAGTCAATCAACGTCAAACTCAAAATACGATTATACAATTGCAAGGATTTTTAATGTACCAATAATTACGTCAGATATATCTGTGATAGTACACTTTATCTGCACCATTGTTAAGTACGTTTCGCTACACTCTCGGAATTTATCAGAACATCAACGTACTGTATTTTTCCCTGCCTATGCTGTGTATTGCGAAGTATTCACGAGAGGAAGAAAGCGAAGCACATATGACTAGGACTCGCTAGAAGGAAGTCTTTGCCAGCTTGGCAATGGAGGAAAATCCATCTTCCGTGGCTTCCGTAGCAAACCACCCCGGTAATGCGAAATGCAAGAAAGAACACGACGTTATGACTCTTTCGCTATGAGTTGCATGCACCTGCCGACGCGAACAATTCCGAATCAGCGACATTGCAGCCTCGTCGTCGTCCTCGTCGTCCTCGTCGTCCTCGTCGTCGTCGTCGTAGAGAATTTCCAGCGCGGGTCGGTCGGTCCGGTAGCCGCATGCCCGGCACCGGTCATGCGTCGCAACTATAATTTGAAATAATTTATAAATCCTATTCAATTCAAATTAAGGCTCCACTCTGTCGGATGAATAAAAGATGCCCCCGTGCGCGAGCGCAATAATGCGCGCGCGGGCAAATGGAGGCCCATTATGCTCGAGCGCGGTGGGTTATACCAGGGACGGATTCGATCCGTTTATCCTCTTCCCATAGCTCCTACAAATCAGAAGGAATTAATTATTCCTCGTCTTATTGTTAGAAACACTGCGCTTCGGTATCGACGGACACGTTCTTCCGTGGCAGGACATACGATTACGTTGTATAAATATTGAAAATCTCTATGATTCACATTGCCGTTGATCCACAAACATGCTCGGTCGTACGAAAATTTCTTTAGATATATCTCAGTTTTCTTGTTTAGGTTATCTACTGTGCGATTCATGCTCAAGCATGGAACGTCTGTTTTGCTTGTCAGAAATATGGTTCTTCGATAATTTACAATTTGTATCGTTGGTGCATGAATTTTGTGCCGGGCATCGGTTTTAGTGTACGAGTCATTTGGCTGTAAGGCATCGAATAGTTAGTGGAATCCGCCCCTGGGTTTACGGTACCATCGAGAAGTAGCATTCTGCAGGATGCTGGGCGCCAGGCGAGCGAAGGCGGCTAGCTTATGCGTTGGAGAGGGCCAAGAAGGATACCATGGCAGGCCGCAGTAGCCCGCAATACCGCGATGCAACGGCGGGACAGACCGTACAGAGGCAGTCCGCAGTAACGTAAGCGTCGTGCACACTCCGCTTTCCACTCCACTGCGCCGTACTTCCCGCTGAAAAATTTGCGGACGATGGCGCGTCGCTCGTGCCGTTCCCGTTTTTCCCCGGCCCCCCACCCCTGCAGTCGACGACCGCGGGGCGAGACGGAAAGGGCGGAGGCGGGGGAATTATAAAGCATTACAACGAGTGCTGTTAACGTCCGTGTCCAATCCGCGCGCACGGCTCGAAAATAAAATACAAAATAGCGCGACAGCGCTTTGTAAAGCTTTCTATCAAATCCATCGGCCGCCGTTGACCCCAGCACTCTGTTACCCCGTTCTTCCGTGAGCGCACATGGACACTTCTCGTTTTTTCCCCCTCCCCCTTCGACGTTCCTGCAGCTCACCCCGCGCACGAGTGACGCTGTAAAATAAACGCATATGGACTTTTAACTCTCGTTGTCAGCCGAGTCTATGTCCCGCCCGTGGGATCAACGTGTTGGCGAAACAACGGACAGAGGTAGCTAGAATTTCTATTGGAAGGTAAGTGACAAATTGAGATAGATCTGCAAAGACCCGGACGAATCGGCCCACCTTCTCCGAGAACAAACAAGTTTTCTATCGAATGGGAAAAATATTTCACTCTGCGCCATCCACGTTGCTTTAACGAAACGGCTCGAATTCGAGCGGTCCATTTTTTATCCCCCCCACGGATGAAGATGAATGGGGTCCATTTCGCGGCCGGTAAGCAGTGAAATTTTGCGCGACCGCGAAATTTCCCCACGGTTGTGGGCGAGAACGGCCGATGGTCATTTACAGGCGGCCAGGCCAATCGGGAGTTGATCGGACGCAACGTGCCGGCTACCACCGCAGAATATTCGCCGGTCAATTTCGTTTTCCCCCGTTTAATCATGACCCGGGGCCCCGGCCTGTGGGGAGGAAAAAGTACGATGGCTGAAGGGGATAAACGAAGGAAAGACACGCAGAGGAAACGAGAGGGAAACACTGAAAAAAAAGGGTGAAAAGAAGGAAGTAGAGAAGAGGAGGTAGATGGGAAGGACCGAAAGAGAGGAATGAAGGAAGACAGAGAAAGGGGAAAAGGGGCGAAATGGAAGGAGGGAGAGAGAGAGAGAGGGAAGGCACAGGGGCGGCTGCAATAGTCCGCTTGGGCCGTCATTTGTCAGGGGCTGTCGCGCCGCGAGCGTGTTTCTGTTCCAGCGGCGCAGATAGCGGCCCATCCATAGGCCGTTCATCTTTATTCCTTTATATATAGAGGGCCCCAACCTCCTACCCCATCGCCACCTCCCCGCCCCGACCACTCGCGTTCTACACGACTCCCTCGAACTCATTTAATTACAACAAACAATTTATTAGGTCCATCCCGGTTCCGCCCACGGATATAAAATGGTGAGGCCCGAGAGAGAGAGAGGAAGATACGTTCTACCGCGTTGATCGGGGGAACTTCGTCGGCGGAAAGGGCCAAGCGTTGGAACTCATCACTTTCCGAAGTTCCGCCCTGTTTGGACGATCGAGAGGTGCAAGAAGTTAGATTCTCCCGAGTAGCCTGCTTTGAAAGCACGGCAAACAATCCGTAAGGATAATTCTTCTCCGAACCTGCGTGTCAGCTACGTTGTCAGAACAGAATCAATGTAGAAAGTTCGAAGAAATGGACGAGACGAGAGGATAATTATCTCTCGTTTCTGCTCGCGGATACTCACGTGACGTGAAAATACGGGCCTGGGAATGACGCGAAGATGAGGGAGATAGAGGAATTTCCATAAAAATAATGCCGGCTTGGCGCGTTAAATTTCCACGCGTACATGCCAATTATACGCGTCTCCAGGTGGTCCTTTCCGAGGGAAAGGACGATTATATCGTCGGAGTGGCTATTCGTCACGAAACCATTCGTAACGTACCCGTTCACGTAACTTTCGCACGCATCGCTATCTGGGTACCGACTTTCCAGGTTACCTGCGTGGGCGTTTGGCATCGTCTCAATGACCCTCGACCTTTCCTCTAACCAGCAACGGGATGGATAACGTTGAAGGGAACTTGCTGTACCGTTTTCACGTCAGTCTCGATACCATTCGCCAGTAGTTAGTGACAGGAGTGACCGTCCATCATTCTCCGTACCACGAACGTTTCTACAAGCTTTCCGGAAACGTATTCTCTCTGCAGTCCTTATTTCTCGCTTCAGAAACAAAGCAACAACTCGTTATCTGGTTGAGACTTTCCAGATAACACGCGTGGGCGGTTGACCTTTCATTTACGTGTACAATCTTCCGAACCGCGGGAATATCGTTATGAACTCTGACACTATTCGCTAGTAGCTGGCGATAAATGCAACCGTTAATCATCCGCCGCAGGACGAGTGGCTCTCGGGAAACTTCAGCATTCCTCGTCGACCCTTCGCGTTCCCCCTGGTTCTTTGTGCAACTCAACGCGCAAACAAACTCACGAACCTATCCTCCCCAACCATCTGATTCGCCGGCGACTTCCGTCGGCGATTCGTTAGCTGAATTTTCTTCAATTCACACGGCCAACACTTTTAACAGGGTGACAGGAGTGATGAAGTACCCGCGAAACTGGGCAACGGGTCCGCGATGCAATCTCCCACGAGATCAACGCTGAAAAAACGGCCATCGAGCGGCGTGTCGTGGAGCCTCGCGTGATCGCTGTTCACCGACGTGTTTTAACATCCTCGCAAAGTTTTTGCAGCTCCGAGTCGGCGAACGCAGGTGCGAGAATTGCACGAAATTTACGAAGGGTATCGGCTGGCAATGCATTCCCCGCATACCTCCTTATCGAGATCCCTATCCGCCGTCGTTGAAAAATGTGTCAAGCAATGCGATCTAAAGAAACGTACTTCGAGGTACATGCTCGCGATAATCAACGATGGTGTGAGGCAAGTGGAGCAGTGAGAAGATAATTAACCATTGCCCCGTATGCATGAGCAATTAAAATTTCACTCACAAGTCCATAGAGTGGGTTCGTAACATTAATCATTCCCTGTACACCTGTAATAATCTTCGTTCCTGTATGTAAAAACATGCTGATTTGGAAAACCCCTATCTTAGGAATCCACCGCCGAGATTCATCTTCCCTGATTTCTCGCATTGTGTACCGCGCAACCTTTCTTCGCGGAGGCTGCGAGCTGTTCGGAGTGGAACTTTGTGCGGCATCGTCTTATTTCGCGGGTATCGCGAGAGCCCGGCATTTTCATACGAAATATTACTAGCGGCGGGCTGCGGCGGGTTATACGGCCGGCAGCGGAACACGCTTACTTTGCGCCATATGAGAAAAGGACGAGGCACGGCTTAGCGCGGAAGTTTAGCCGCGTGGAAGTCGGCGAAAGAAGGGAGGAAGCAGGGAGGAAGGCAGGCGCGAGCGACGGTATTCGCAGCGAGTCGAGTAGCTCGTAAAGACCTCTTCCACCTTCTCTTCAACTCGTTTCACTCGCTCGCACGTCGTAAACCATCTCTCCCTCGCGCCCCTTCCCGCCCCGTCGGCTGGATACGATCTGATATTATTACCGCGATGCCGTCGCATTATGTAATATATTGCCCTTTATACAGCTCGTAGGCCGTTCCCGCGGAGGGGAGAAATTGATAAGAGAACACGGCCCGGGGTGAGGGAAATGAAAAATGTCGAAAGCTCGAATGCCTCGTATATATTCGGCAAAGGTGTGCAATAACCGGCGAATAAATTGTTCGAGTCCTGTCAGCCCGCGAGATCTGTCCTGGATTTCGTGGGCCACGCCGAGCAGATAATGCAGAAAGCTGTTGTTTTCGACAGAAGAAAGTCAACGATAAAGTACAAAAGCGGATATCGAAAGGTCCATAAAGACCGATATTTATTGTAATATTTCGTAGTTTCATAAAAAATTTACAAATAGTCTCGTGATAAATACGAGGCATTGTTACTCGCATAAATTCTTTCTGAATTTGATGATTTAAAAACCGTATAAACCCCGAGAGAAATTCCGGCAGTTGGCGTATTCCATGTCGGGTGTTAACATCCTCGGAACATAATTATTATTCCGCGCTAGAAAGAAAGTTTTCCCTTTCCTCGTAACTCTATGCTCGCGTGTTATCCCACCGGTGGTTGTGTTTTTTGTTTATGCACTTCATTGTGTGATCCTTGCAAAGTTACTCGAGTATTCTCGCTTCCTTCCTTTTGCGCACCACTCTCATGTCCCGAACTACTCTCCGACGTAAAACTTAGACCTAACTTAGGAAATAACTTAAACTGCGAATCCGCTCAGCTTAAATTAACCGAAATACTTCATTTCCCGTAACTGCTCTCTCCTTAACTCATCCCCCCCGGGCGTGCATTTTTCCACGTTGCGAAATATCGATGGATCCTTCCGTAGGCCTTAATCTCTCTTAATGACTCTCGGTCGTAAGATTAACGTGTGCACTTTTCATTTAGCCGCATTTTCGGCCTTAACCCCGCGCAATTTTTGCCGAGTTTTTCAATTAACCTCCTTCGCGGGAAACAATTTGCAGCATTTACGTAATCGCGTCTCGTTTCCCGCCGAGTAAACTGTATCCGGAATGGAGCGTTTTGATGATGAGATTTAAGGCGCTGCCGAGATCGGCGCGATGGGTCAGCCGGGTCGAGACGCGTAGAGATAATCGTCCGGCGAGCCACCGATCGATCGGTATATAAACGCCGCTAATAACGCGTACATCAGTCGTATGGAGCCGCTCTCGCGAAGGACGCAACGATTTCCTCAATTACTAACGACCAACAGTCGACTACTTGTAGCGCATTACATTAACTGGCGTAAAAGCTTCATTGCAATACCTTGCCACATTTAATGCATCTCCCGCGCCAAATAATTCCCCCTGATTGCCTATTATTTTCTTTCCGTCACGTAGTATAGTGCAGCCGTGTACTCAACTGCCGACAGAAGCGTTTGATGAGTAACGGTAAACCCATTAATCCCTCGAGCAACGTGAAACGTGGAACTCCGTGTAAGATTTCAGTGGAAAATTATTGCATTTTTATGGCAAATCCTTTTCGGAGATACGTTGGAATTATTCTGTCTAAGGTTTCTAGCTTGACGTTGCTCTGCGCGTTTCGACCGTAGAGGTCGAGGAACGGTAGGGGTTGAAGTGGGTTAGTTTGGAGGGGGCAGACATGGCTTCCACATCCGCCCGCGTGGGAGCCATTGGATCTGCTTAATGATGAGATCGAGAACGCCGAGGCACGTTGATCGACGGCGCACGCTGGTCGGAGGTCAGGCGGGTCGAGGGGCGCGTAAAAATAATAATCAATCGAAGGACCGGCCGAGCGGTAAGTGAGAGCTCGGCAATTACGCGGCGGTGGCGGTGCCTGTGCTGCGGTTTCCCTGCATATCACAAGAATGAGGAGGGGGAGGTGGGGGAGAGCAAAAGCGAGACAGGAACCATCGTTGCCTCTTCCCTGCCGCCCTTAATTCGCCCATCCTGCCTTCTCATCCTCCCTCCCACCTCTACGTTCCTCTCGTCGGCATCGTAACGCAACAACCGCGGAACTCCCTCGCTTTATTATTAAAAGTTCAAACTCCGGTGGAAGCCGCAGGCGATTCCGCGATGAAAGGGGGCAAGGTGGAAACCTCTACTCTGCCGTCTATTCAGTCCGACGTTCACCGTCCGTTCTTCCTCTTGCCGCCGAGAATTCCCCCCTTTTGACTCGTACAAACATTTATTGGCGGCTTACTTACAAGCTCTGCTACGAACTTGCTAGCAGTTATACACTCGCTCCTCAGCATTTTTCATTCCCTTCTTTTCCTCGCTTTTTGCTGTTCATCCTTCTTATTCCCTTACGTCTCGTGTCTTATTTTAATGTAACCTTATTTAATAGCCAAAACGAAGAATTTTAATATTTCGTTTCTCCCTTAATATTAACGTGGGTGAAGCAAAAATAATGCTACGATTTCATGCTTGTTATTCATCGTACTTGTTATTGAAAGACCGTTCCTGCCTCGCGAGGTCCGTTTTTACTAGAAGCCGCTATTTCGGTAGAACTCTGTGTGCAATGCCGTGCATCTGGCTGACAAGTACAATTGCCGGACGTACTAAAACTGTCCGAGGAAGATTGAAAAGGGGTGGAGTGCAATGGAAAACGGCTCGGCGAGGCGGGGATTGAAATTCGCTGGTGGGTCGATCAAAATCCGCTAACGGCGTGGGAGTGGACGGTATAGAATATTCAAACGAAAGTTGTAGCTGGCCTCAACGCGATAACTCGTGCCGGAAAACCGCAGCTCGTTTCCTCGCTTTGGGATTCTGCTTTTGTTGAAAACGCGCACCACCGCGGAACATGGCGAATGTTCGTAAACAAAGGAAACCGATAGGCTAATTACGGTACACGAATGATACCATCGGATTCTCCGCCCCGTTATTCTATTGTTATCAAGCAACTATCGTGCATCGGAAATTCTATCACGCACGATACAATTAACGTTGTTTCGTTACTTGTATCGGCTGTATTGCGTAGAATATAAATTCCGTTTCACAGTGCGATTGTTGATTCGTGCGGGCAGGAAATTACATTCGTGAAAAGAAAGCAGCGATGTCAATTTGTTAGATTATGCGTAATGTCGAATACGTGAAAATGAGTTTTTAAACGATATACTTGCATCTACGCGATCAGTGCGTTTCTTTTTCAGTGTTCTTCTGCTTGCACTGTTCTTCGGTGCTTCGATGCACAGAAGGTCGAGCTGTGGGGACGAATTAAATATAATTTTCGTTGAGCAAGGCATGCATAACAAATTTGTGAACTGATCGAACATCTTTATATTCAGAAGCCTGTAGTTGTGTTTGTGCGTGTAACACAGGGTTTCGGATGAAAATGGGCTACTGAAAAAAGTAATACGTGGCAGAAGATCGTTTGAGTGTCCTACCGATAATTTTCGTCCCATTACCTTCCAATTATTATGGCTGCCAAATGTCGATCTCCATTACAAACTCACTAATGATATTATCCGCTCTTCTACTAAAGTACTTTTATATACTCTACATGCTTTAGTAGATAATTAGAGTATTTACACCTACTCTCATGCGGACTTTACATAAATTACAAATTAATGACAAACGATCCACAAACTCAACTCGTTATCTTCATTTCTGTTTCATGTGCCGTCTTCAAATCGTCGCAGGATCCAACATCCGTGAGTCTAACAGAAATATTGTAAAAATACTAGATATCGGGTGGACGTCCAATTTAAGTGCAAGTTTAATGGTTTTTTTGTTTCATGCCAAATGTTTCTATTCCGACTTCAAAATCTGGATGGCACCTATCTTCTGCACCAAATGGTCTTCAGGGCGTAAGTATACCGATACATTTATTCAAACATGATACCCCATGAAAAGTAGAATAAGGATAATAAGAAGGCTCTTGTTAAAATCGTCTTGTTCATTGTGCTTGAAAATTGTTGAGATGTTTCTCTTGCGCGAGGGCGAGAAATGTTAGCGCATTAGCGATTCTCGCTTAATAAAGTAAGGTGTAGCTCCAGAGTCCCGGGACGAGCGTACATGTGTTTCCACGGAATCTCGTGAGGCTGGTCGTGCAGAGAATGGAGGACCCAATAAATCGGAATCCAGGGGAGAGAGCACGCGCTCGGTCGCGGGTCCCGAAACGGGAATACGAAAGGGTCGGACGGATAACTGACGTCTCTATAGTCGGTGAAACGGCTTGTGCGTGGCGCTCTCGCGTCTCGGCGGGGGTTCCCAGACGTCGTCGGAGACATCAGCTCAACGGGCGGCCATTGTCTCAAGGGAGTCCGTCCGCGACGGACGTAGAACGACGGAGAACCTAAGGAGAGAAATGGAGGGGGGACGGAGCGGCAGGGTAAGGGGTCGTTTAAGGAGGGCGGATAACCCCGACTCACACGCACGAGGGGGTCGCGAGCACCAAGCCCCCCCGGGGAAGCTCGCAAGAAAATTAATAACCGAATTTCTACTATCCCCCCACCCTCCCACTCCTCCCTCGTCCATCTCAGCCGGGAGTTATCGCGCGCTCTGCGGCCCTTCGCGCCAACCTGACCAACGTCTCCACCCCCCCCCCTCTTCCTCCTCCAGGCCTGTTGGATAAACGTGCCGGGGGAAAAGAAGGTTTCTCCGATCCAGCCGCGTTTCGAGAACGAATGTCGCACCCACGCGGCCGTATGGCCCCTCCACGAAAACGAACGCCGCGTACGCGGCAAGTGAGTTATAACGCCGCGATGCGAAATTTACATGGCTACTTTTACGAATATATTGGACGAAGCCGGCTCTGCCCACCGCTGAGCATAGCTCGGCTAAACGCGCGCCTCTCATAACTCCGATGGCAGGGCTCTTACGTGACCGACGCATCCCTCGTCTCTCTCTACACGCATTGCGTAGTGTTCCGTAAACGCTTTACGAGGAGACAGGACGACTTTTCAAACGGCAAGGACATAGTCCGAATATAGGACTCACGTTGGGCCTACGTCGTGTCTATGGAAAACTTTGTTTTCCTCGTGTATAGAATGTTTCAATATTTCTGTCAATTTCGTATTCGTTTTTATTTTTTCATCGTGCAGGGGTCGGAGAATTCGTCCGTTATCGTCGGTATAATTAAAAGGGATCGGCGGGACAAGACCGACAAATAACATGAAAGGGGAAAGAATTTAAATTGACAGCAAGCGTACCTAAGATCGCGTGCGACAAGCACGGCTACCGATGAAATATAAGCGATAAACCAACGTCCAAACGTCTTTCTCGTGTTGTCTGTATTTCTGACAACGTCGTCGTAAGAGCCGAGTTGGGTGGGTTTCGTAATTTGTTTACACGGTCGTTCATGTAGATACTTCAATATTCACGATTATTTTGATCCCTGACAATGTTGTACAAATTCTAACTGTTATTTTTTTCATACGAAGGGGAAGGTTCGCCGTGGAAGGTTAATTCCGGGCGTTCCCCGGCGAATGATAATACGCCTGTAAAAACTGGCGAGGTGGAATAGTCGCGTTCTAATTAGAAGTCCCCGTGCTTCCGCTCAGTGTCCTCCGGTGCTTTCCGTCTGCTCGGTATAATCGCGAGGCAGGCGCTATAAGCGGGCAATTAAAAGCGTGCAGCAGGGACATTTATGTTGGCACTAACAGCCCGTTAAGACGTAGGAACCACCTGACCGTGGAAGGTGTAATTGGCGAACGTGCTGAACCCGCAACTCGTAAGACCCCAGCGGGTGTGGTGCCTACCTTCCTTGGACTTTTTCCACACGATTTTCACAATCCACCGATAAACGCACAATTAACGTTGCACCGTTTGAAAATTGGAAAAATTCGGCCAACACCTATTCTTGCGCAAAAACCTGTATCGCTGTTAGAAACACGTGTAGCGCAACACGTGAGAAGCCTAATTAATTAGATCGTATGAAATAAGTGCAAGACGGCGAGCGTGTAAAAGGAGGAAGAACAAATGACCGTCCGGTTTGGAGTCGGCGTCGGTGTAACGTCGAGGGGTACGGGCAGGGGGGAAAAAGCTTATTTTCACAAAACGGGGTGAATTAACGAGACGCTCGTACTAATCGGGAAAGTCTGTTACGTAATTAAAGAAGATGAAGCGACGGATAGTGCAATTAAATTACAATATGTAGCGAGCTCTTAGTGCGTATTATGTAAAAGAAGTCGTTGGGGACTTTGTATTCCGTATCGTATGGTTTATTACGTGGGTTAGTCGTTACGGTGCGGATGGGGTAGGCAGATCCCCGCGTATCCCGCTTCTCCCGGCGGTCTCGATTAAAATGCCAGACGTCGGGGCAGGCAGAAGCCGAGCGACCGGGGAAGGAAAGAGAACGCGAGACGCTGATTCCGCTGATACGCGATATTGTTACGCGTGTACACGTTGTAACTGTCCGGATCCGTGACGGAGTCACGCGATATGCATTATGCACGCACGTAACGCGCCGGCAGACGTTTCCGCAATCAGTCCCACGGCAAGCCGCAATGACGAGCCCTGTGAGAAACAAGGCATTAAGGCCCACAGCTTCGAGGCCCGATTAATTGACGCGTCTGCCGTCGACCATTGAATTCACCGGTGGCGTCTTATGGACGATCGCTCAAACAACATTATTTTCCGAGAGAATAAATTCACTGACGCCCAATGTAAAGAGCTGCATTCAAATATTTTTCGATGAACGATTGAGCATCGTCTTCGACCTCGGTACATTATAGCCTTGTGTGTGGATGCTTTTAAGAGCGGTTAAGTTGACCGATGGTGCGTTCACCTTGTCTACGAGGATCGAAAAAACGTGGCAAAACGGGGGACCTCCGACGCTGACGAGAGAGAGATGCCGCGGTTCATTACAGCAGCTGCATTACCGTCCGCGACGCGTCATTACTTTTATTAGCATAATGACAGGCGAACAACTCAATTTGCATGGGAAATCACACGGGTCCGTAAACGGACGTTCGCCTGCGGATCGCCGTAGATCGTCGCGCACCGCTTTCTGCCATGCCGATGTAAGTGTTATACATGCGCACCTACATAAAATTCCGGTACACGGGACAACGCGGATAATGTTCAACGAAATACCATAAAAACATTGATGGGAGGCAACAAAATAATGGTATTACACGCTGGGGGCAGGATCTCTAATGAAGTAATGAGAACGGTTCGTAAAAACGAAGAAACTCAAAAGAAAAACGAATTAATAGTTGCGAACTTATCGAACAACGTATATGATTTTTGCGTTTTCCAAGTTAAAGGCAAAGGAAATTTAACGCCTCTCCCCCCCCCCCTTTCTTCTGCATTACTAAACGGTAAGGCGTAAAATTCAATATGCAGAGTACATTTTTCTCGGCGAGTATCTCCGGTCTCGTCCCCGCTCCGGCTCGTTTTTAGCGCAGGATAATTCCGTATCATCATCGAAAATTGGCCGACGGCGGGACCATCGGCCGCGAAATCAGAGACGGTGTGGAGTGGGGGAGGGGGACCTCGGCGGATCGTTTGCCAGCGCGTCCGCTGGAATCGTCCATTCGATAATTGGCGTCGGTAATGAGCGCGGGGCTTACCTGGCAGTCGTTGCACGAAATTCCTGGCCCCTTGGGCTCTCGATAACCGGGGAGGAACGGCCAGAGTCACGGTTTAATCCGCGTGCTACCGATTTTAGCACCGCGCCGAGGCGAAGGCCCATGCCGCCGAAAAAAAAGGGGGAAAAAGAGGGCGGGGTGGTAGGCTTCGGAACGCGAGATCCCCGGCCCCGATACGGATCTCGCGAAATATTATGTAAATAGAGGCGTTGCGTTTAAACGCTTCGCGATCTAGAGCGGCCCCATGGGGCAAATCTCCTGCATACGGACCGTTGGTCCGTATAAAAAGTGCATAAAGTAACATTTAGCGCGCGCTTAAACGAAATTGCTGTAATCCCCGATCTGGGATAAATAGAGAGAGGGGCAGGCAACGAGTAGGGGGTTGAAGAAAGACCGGGGCAATGCCGACCAAGTAGTTATAAGGATACTAGCGGATAGAAGCTCGCCCTGGAAAGAGCCTCGTCGGACATTAACATGGCGATTTACATAATGCGTATAATTCGAGTAATTATGAAGGGAAATATACACAATTTAATATAATGGCGGATGTTTAGACCCCGGCGTCCTATCTGCCGCGAAGGATCTCGACGCGCGTAACTGGACGCACCGTTCGTTCTCCGCGTGTACGAAACCCTAAAAGGAAAAACGTCAGTCAGAATGAAGGTAAGTTTGTGTGCCACCGATTGTGTGTACGTCACATAGGGAAAAATACCACGATACAGGTGCAGTCAGAAACGAGTCACTTGTATCATGCGTCAACCGGCCGTCACGAAATCTACCTGGAACAATTCCCGTATGTATTGGATAGGAGATAAAAAATCACCTGTTTCTATGACCTTATAGTTTAATTTATTTAACTTGCAGAATTTACGAATGCGCATTGTCTTAAATAGTAATGGCAGTTTCGAACATTTGGTTGGAAAAATGACATTCTTATACAGTGTGATTAAGTTTCATCGTAATTGCTGTTTATTATTTTATTTTAATAGTAATGGCTCATCTCGCACCATTGCGCTAAACTTTGAGCGAAGAAACGATATCGTCCTGCAGCTCCGCGGTTCATCGGTGTTCGAATCAGTGGTGATGATAATAATTGCACCGTAATTACCGCGCTCGATTGCCCGTGGAGCTTTCGATCCGCGGCTCCGTCGTAATTAGTCCGGTGCAGTGCTTCTTCACGGGTAATCGGAGCCCGGTAAAACGACGCAGGGTTTGCAGTTGACGTTGGAAGTCGCTCGTGGACGATCGTTGCCGCCCTGAATAGGGCAATTTAAATTTCCCAACGAACCGGGACCGTTCGATCAGCGGGTGGAACGAGCTTCGCGCCGGGAATTTCTCGGGATACATAGGCGGGGTTCGACCGTGTTGACTCCTAATGACGAAGCATCTTCGCGCCTGCCTTCCCGTCTGACGGACGTTGATGGATATAACGGCCCGGTCTAATGTATTTTAATTTATGTTTTCGCCCGGGGAACACGGATTTCCGGGACGGATCTCCCCGTTGTACCTGCCCAATTTGACGTTCGGGAAAGAAACGGCCCCGTTCGAAACGAATACGCGAACGGAACGAGTATAAATGAGCCCGACTAACCGAGGGCTGGCCTCCCAATATAAAACACTGAGTGCCAGAATATATGGCGCGCGATAAATCTATACGTCTTTAGGAAAGAAAATTCATTTTGCACAAAACATGTTTGAATGAGCGCATCGCAGATATTATAAATTAACGTCACGAGAATTGTCTGCCGTTGTTTTGTTTCGGTTAGATCCTTACAGAGTTACTAAAGTAAAGATTCTTATTGCTTCCAGTTCACGTGGAACAGGACAACATAATTAATTAATCGAAAGACACGTGGATTTAGTTTGCTAGCATAGACGATCGACCCCACGCGAAGTACGGCCTAACGAGTTAGCCCGTATTTATCAGTTCCATAGGCTTACACTCTCATTCCAATTAGCGCTACAGACCGGGCTAATTACGCGATATAAATCGCAGCCTAGGTAAAAATCGTTGAATAATTAGGCAGCTGCGTTAGTACGACCCTTATACACGTTTGAACGTTTAGTCAGTGTACCAGATAGATTTTTTCGTGAAAGTGCTTCCATAATGACTAGAAAATCTATTGTATTCTCCGTACCACATAGACCGTACGATAATACAGGAATAAATTTCATGTAGTAGGAAAAAGTCATGGGTATCCTTGTGGCTCAGCGAAAGATACCATTGTCCATGTAAAAATTGTACGTTCTATCGTTTCCTTATTGTCGGCCGATAGGGCCGGCCGGCACGAATGGCGAGCGTAGAGCGCTCGACATCGGGCGAGTTCTCTCGGGGAGGAAAACGCGATCGCTTCGTGACATTTAATTCAGCGGCGCTCGTGCGGGTCGTCGCCGGGCGAACTCGCTGGATCGCCGGAGAACGGGGCAATCCGGAATGGCGGGGAGTAGTGCTGGTAGTCGCTCGGAGGAGGTGGGTCACTCGAGTCGCGTATCTCAAGATCTATCTGAATAATAACGTGTACGACACATGTCAAATTATACAGAACCGCGACGCGCGCGGGGACACGTTCGCGGGGAATCGCGTGAACACACGCCCGTATCTCTCTGTGCATGTGTGCCTCCCACTGCCACGTGTGCGGGGAGCAACACACGTTTGCGGGGGAATACGAAAGGTCTCGTACACGACAGGGCGGTTGCGTGCGTGCGTGAATGCGTGTCGCGCTTTCGCTCCCGTGTCGCCGCGGCGGCATCGCAATGCGGTGATGGGACGGGGCAGAGGGGCAACATGTGTTCGCGGTGGCGGTGGCTCTCGACAGGAGTTTTATAATTGCCGCACTCGATATCGCGCCGCTCGTTGTCCACGAGGATCCGCTCAACGGTCTCGTCCTTCCGAACGACCTACCCCCACCTCCCCCGCTATTCTCATTGAAATCTCTTTTCCTGGACATCTACCTCGCATTCGTAGGACGAGAACGAAGCATCTAACGCGCCGCAACAACATAAGAAGAATAATTTTCTCAGGACAAACAATGTAATTTCAAATAAATACCTATAACGGCCCCTGGATTTTGAAGTATCTGTAATCGATGTACGTACTTGTAGTTGGAATTATTTTACTAGTTTGCCAAAGGTATGGGAGCAGCATTTAACAATCTTTCTCTTCACGGCGGCAGTGCAGGAAATCATAGGTCTCGTTTGATCATGACGGATTAACCCCCCCTACGTTCTCAAACCGTACTTCGCTATGGAAATTTCTTTGCTTTTCCTGGCCTCTTGTCGTCTCCTTTCCGCCGGTCCCGCCGACACGCTAAGCCCACATTCGCAAGGTCGACGTTTAAAAGCGAGTTTATATCGAGCTTTTTCGAGGTGATTCGTAATACAGTGTGATTGCCGCCTGTCAACAATCACGTCCGACAGCGTATACCGACGATAATTCGCTGCTAGATTACCCGTTACTCGGCAACAATGACAGGAGTGATGGATCTCTGGGGAACGTTTAAACTTCAGTCATACTTCGATAAACGACGCAAACACGGACTAGGTTCTTTTCTTAAAAAT
Source organism: Hedychridium roseum (assembly GCA_963989215.1). Lineage (NCBI taxonomy): Eukaryota > Metazoa > Arthropoda > Insecta > Hymenoptera > Chrysididae > Hedychridium > Hedychridium roseum. The sequence continues at coordinate 7,153,356 of OZ022310.1, read as the reverse complement.
CCAACGGTATAAATACACATTTACTTCCAAACCTCGCCCTCGCTCTAATCATTACGGCATAATCTTATTACTGATGTAACAAGATAAATATGGATCGAATTACTTGTCGTCGATTTAATATTTCATTCTTTAATCGTCGTACTAATAAATATTTTTTTTCTTTCTTTCATGTCGTTGTTTCTACGCCGTACCTCTGCTTGGACGATGCACCATCTTAGTACGTGAGTACAATTCCCTTGCAACATCTAAATATTTTATTAGTAAGGTATCTTTCCCGATCGCGCTACCTGCGTTCACATCAACCGAGGTTCATCCTGTTTCGACTGCGTTTAATTTACTCGGCGATCGCCGAAGCCGCGGAAGCGAATACTGCCATTACAGCGATCGTTGAAGGGCAATTGAATCGATCTCCGATAAACGGCGGTAACTCGTTGGCTCTACGGCTCTATCGACGGGAACGTATTTCTCGATGGAAGATGGCGTAAAAGCTCGCTCGGTTTCCCGGCTTATACGGCGGGCTTTACGATACACGAAGGCCGTTCGTCCGGCCGACGTAGCTTTCAATTACGCAGCGATGTCGGCCTGTCTGATGTTGCTGCCGCTCTCATTATGTGGAATATGAGCTCGTGCTAGCTGTTCTCTCCCGCCCCGATGGCTCGCTACCTTTTGTCGATCGACCCGCGATATACCGGCTCCCGCAATAGCCACTTTTACGATCTCAACAGTGCATGTCCAATCTTTCCTCGCCTAGATTCAACCAAGTCCTTTGCTCTTCCCGATATCCCAGAATTCGGTCCCAAAAATATGATTCAATGTTTCATTGATTTCTAGTAAATCGCACTCTTGAATTTCGTCAAAGATATCTACAATCATGCGTGTAAGGTAAATAATTCTGGGGTTGAATGGGCATGTGCCATTTTAGTTGAAAAGTCGTCTTTTTCTGACGGACGACCTATCTGTGGGCGACGATAGAAAAGTGCGTAAAGAAGCGATGTCCGTAGGAAGCTCGTTAACGTGTTGGATGAATAACACGGGCATTTAACGACACAGTATGCTATCGACCTTGTCGTGCGAAGCTCATATCTAGCGGGCAACCTTGCCGAGGTAGCTCGCGCGACATCGACGTCCGTGTATCGCCTCCTCTCGCGCAACCTGTTATTATCAGGGATATTGCCCGTGTAGGAACGATGTTAAACCTGTTTGAAAACGCTCCGTACGGGCCGCGATTTATTAATGTTCCACATTACCGCCCTCCCGACCCTGCTTTTCCCCGCATTCACATTGCTCGCGAATTCCGGAAACTCGTTTACCAATACCCATCGATCCGCCCTTCCGCCCAGTCCCTCGTCTTTTTCTTAGCCCATCGATCTCAAAGATTATACGTGCCATCCAGGTTTACACGTGGAACGCGCCGATAAAAATCCCGGCAACGCATAACCGACATCGGTGAGTGAAATCGATTGAAACTTACTGCGATCGTCCGGTTCACGACGAGACGATAAATCAAACCTCGCGGAATTCCACGAGTTTTTCAAAGCCGTTCCGCCTGCGGTATCGGACAAATGCCTCGTACGTGGACAGTGTTTATACGATCACGTGTATCGGAGATGGATGAAATTAATATTAACGCCTTTCCGATGGCAAGATACACGAAGGTATAATTGTCATTCACGGCGGAACGATCTGCCAATAAGTAGCGCAAGAATTGCAGAGCAAAAGCTCGCTTGTCCGCATCGATGACGGTTATCGGCAAAATCATTCTATCATCGTACATTCATGGACGAATATTTCCTCAACGACTGGAGTTACAAGGGAGATCGTCTTTGGACGAACGGTGGTCGCAGGGTTTCTACGTAGGATTATTAATGACATTTGTCAGTGATGGCGGTCGAATTAGGGCGAACCCTGGCGATATGCGGCGGGGAGTTGGAACAGTGAGACGCGTAGGAGGCAAGGCTCGACGAGCGATTATGGGCGATATGGCGCTGCGGCTTGGTCGAGTCAGGTAGGGAATCTCGACGACCGTCGAGCCCATGGACTCTGCGGTGGTGGACAGTGGGTACCGTCGGGCTTGGGGTTAATACGGTGGCCGGTGATGCACGACCGACGCAGCGCTGCGGCCAGCGGCTCACCGCACGCCAGCTGGGCCGACGCGCGAGAGAGAAGATCGTTCGTTCGGCCGCTCCAACTGTCCGCAAAAATCTGTAGCTCAGCCTCCTACCCCCGCACCCCGTGTTTCGCCCCCTCGTCTCTTTCTGCCCTCGCACGAGGCTCACGGGGCCGGCTCTACACGCGAATCCATCGATTCGCCGTTTCTCTTCCGGCACGTAAGCCCCCTCGACCGAGCGATGCAAATAACAAGACAACAAATACAGCGCGTTCGACGAGATTAACATCGGCCCGATAACAAGGTAGCGGCTATAATGCGACCCACCGGGCAATCGGAATTGCCCTCCTGATAGGCCGGTTAATGATTTCCGTTATAACGATCAGCCAGTAATTAAGCGAAACTGTTAATCCTCTCATAGATCACCCTGGTAAAATTATTCTCTTACTATCGTGTCGTATTTCAACGTGCCGCGTCAAGGAGTAATCGCTTCGTACTTCCAACCAGGTTTCATATAATTAATGTTGAATTACAAGTAGTCATTTTTGTTATTTTTGTACATCTTTTGGTCGCATGAATCGTGGGAGTTTCTCGATTCATCGTGCTCCTCGTAGGAGTCGATCGGCGGGGCGGGGCTGTGAGCGTCGTATCTCCGCGTTACACGGGGCGAAATTGAAATTTCACGCGCGTCTGCACGGCAGCGTGGTAATTGCGTTAAACGGCCCGGAGTTGCGTATGCAACTCCTGTTGCCCGACCCGCCGCCTCGGCGCGTAAATAATAGAATTCCCATGACGCGGGTCCGGCCGGCAAGCTAAAAAAGCAAAAGGAGACGACGTGCACGGGGCCCGGGATTATACCCTCGTCGTCCTCGTCATCGTCCGCGTCATCTCCGATGGACGACAGAAAATCCGCGCGTTTCGTCGACTACCAATTGACTTGCGTGATTCACGCCACACGCCCGCCAACGGATATCTCATTAATGCGCGGACTTTCTTTCGTGGCGCGCACGCCCCGCGGCAGATACCATCGGTTTCCTGGTTTTCCGTCTCTTTGATTCCACGGGGGTCCTTTTAATATTCCGTCGAACGCGCAGGCGGCACTCGATTTCTTTCTGCCCTCCCAGGCTGCACTTCCGAAAAACCCCCGGGCCGACGGTGAATTTTAATGACCCCGATAGCTCACGTGAATCTCCTTTCGTTACGTTATTCCCGGGAATATAAATACACACGCCGCTGGAGACCTCTACTACCGTTCGTCGTTATAAAAAAAAAAAAATAAAGAGCCTGCTCGGGAGAACAATATTTTTAGATAGTCAGTACGGAATCATTCATTATGGGCAATATATGGCGTGAATTGTGACCGGAATATATTACAGTACTGGCTCGTTTCACGCCGCTTAGAAACTGGTAATAAATAATTATAATTTGTCGTCTCGTAGAATGTCGTAGAAACTTTCATTTTTCTAACCATTAATTCCTTCAGGTACGAATCCGGCAGTATATCATTTACATTCTAAGGTATTATTATTGATGCAGTTGTGACGATGTTTATGAGCCGTAATTTCGTTGTATTCCTCGTGCGAAACCTTCATACTTCGGTAATACGCTCAATTCAAGGCGATCAAACTCGAAGGCTCGAAGACTCGATTGCACCTTGGCAATTTAATTGACCCAGAGATTACCATGTAAAAAGTTCATCTCTGGATAATGGTCTCTTTCCTTTCCCAGCAAGATACGGGCCGTCCGATGTTTCCCACAATTTACTCGGGGTGATGATACTCGCCTTCAAGAAACTCTCACGTGGACGAGTAAATTTCAAATACAAAGTGTATTATGAGGAATTTATGTTGCCAGAAGTTGCACGCTTACTATCACAATGTACCAAGAAAGTTATGTAACGACGTCGTTAAATATGCCGTTAAGAACATAAAAAAGAATGCGCGATTCAATGAAAATTTTATTTGAGAGATAAATGATGCCGTTTTCTACACATTGTATTCATTAAGACAATTGCTAGGCATGCCTTCATTTAAATAACATGGTACCGTTAATTATTATATCATTTTGTTTTAATGTCAAAAGCCTAAGGACTTTAGTGGTTTGAATTCCCAAAATAACGCATGGCGGGGAGAATCGTTATACATTACCCCACGTTAAACCACTCGTGCGCATGGACTGTTTGGAATACTTGTAACGGATTAGGGGATAACGTTAATAGCGGCGTATACATTCTAAACGCCCCTGCAGCGATACATTCCGTGCAGGGAGCGAAGTTTCGCCATTGGAAGTCCATCGTTGAAACCGATCGGGGCAAGTTCGACAAAGGGCCGACAAACTCAAACCGGATATTACACGAGGTTGAAAAGGTAGCCAGGCTCGACTCGCAAAGTCGGATTAGGAGGATCGCAAACCGACCTGTGGCCCTGGTTCCTTCCGGCTTCAAGGTCGTCACAGGTACACGGGGACTTGCGGTGCAAGCGTATGGGTCATCGTGCGGCGAGCAAAATGTCCCCCGATTATCGAGGGGCGGGCTCATTGTGTCGGCGGCCTCTCTGTGTCAACGATACCCCATTGTACCTCGTCCCCCCTCCTGGTTCCGCTACGTTACCGTTTCACGAGGATTCGCTCCTAGGTAGGCAGATCTTTCCTCACCAATTTTACGGCTGTTTCTTCCTCAGCGACTACTCGACTGCCGGCCAGGTCAAAGACAGGGTCTCCGTCCTTGCCCTTTTCCCCTTGGTCCTCCGATTACCCCTTAGACGGTTTCTTTGAGGCCAAGGTCGGCAATGGTCGTCTTACTGATTTGTCGGATATGACTGTCTCCGCAACCGAAATCCAATTTGCATCAACTACAGCCAGAGTGGACGAGGTAATTGGTACACAGTAGGGATTAGGAACAACGAGAAGACGAAGGATATCCATGAACCACTCGAACCAGCCCACTGTCAGACGCTCGAAGCACAGACCTGCATTATCTTACCTATTTCATTTCCTTTTTTGTGTTGCATCTGCTTCACTTGACATTCGAGCCACTCCATCCGTTCACAATCTTCTACTAACCAGGTAACTAATTTCTCTGCTTTAATATTTCTTGTATCCGCTTTTTAGCAACATTTGTTCACACATCTACGTTGCCCTAATTTTTTCCTTGACAACAGAGAAAAGCTTGGGTTACCGCAAAACTGATAGGAACGGTGGGCAGTTTGCCCGGACAAAGGTAAATCTTTCGTCTCACGAGCGAGTAAGCAAAGCATGGGAAACAGCATGGAGCGGGTCAGGGAGTGGACGGAAAAGGCGGAGGAGAGAGCTCACATAAATACGTGCGCGACGCAAACAAAAACTCACAAAGGACCGCGCGGGCGCGCGCACGGGTAGATACGATCTTGCGGCATGCAGATACGAGCATACTAATCTCCCCGAGAGGTCTCTCCCCGGACGGAGGAAACTGCCGTCCTTTTGTTGTGTATCCGTCTATGAAATATATCGGTGCCCGAGCACCGGCCCGTACGACACGAGGAATGATTCAATATCATTCCGGCCCGAGGGATCCCCGTTGACTTTTCCGTCTAACCAGCCGGAGGATATATCACAGATATGCCCGTGCACCATTCTTGCGCGCGCCAGAGATAAATACGTAGCCAGGCGTGTCACAAGAAGAATAAAGACATGTACTCCCATTCGTACGAGCTCGAAAGTAACGTTATTCCATTCTACTTTCAATTAATCTTGGCGCGGGCACGGAATGTAAATCGTTGCACCGATGGACACGGCTATTACTTTCAAATTTACAGTTTTCAAGGGCCTTTCCATTACGAAACCGATGGAACGTTTACAGCGGTAATATTTCACCATTTCTCATCGCCAACGGATAATAATGACAAACAGGTGAAAGAATCGTTCATATGCAGTAAGCGACAGATAAGAATGTAATTACTTCCCGTTGAATTGAACCAACGGTTGACTTATCGTTAACGGATTTCCAGATGAATGTTCAATATATGAATTGAAATGGATCACGTGATTCCCTTCAGTTGCTGCTAAAAGGCATTAACACCGAACAGAGACATCCATTTAGTTCCTCCTATCACAGACATCCATTTAGTATCTCCTATCGATACAGTGTTGAGGGGTACAAGGTTTCAATTTCGCAGCAGCAATTCAATCATGTAAATCAGGGACGGCATTATTAGTAGCGCCAGTCGAACTCTAGTCGAACTAGGCCTTTAGGGGGGAGGGAGGCAGAGCGGAAGGAGAAGGAGGATGGGTTCTAGGGTGGCGGAACGTCGGTAGGTACGAACGATGGGGGTTCGACTAATCCTGGGTTTACCTAATCACGTGCTCCCTTCATCCTGCGTCCCTACACTGCCTGGCAATTCCGGTCGTCGTTCGCAAAGCGGCTTACCATTTCACCCCTTCCGGCTCTTACGCGCAGCTCCTCCGGCACTGTCGCAGTTTCCATTGCGCGATAATTCGTTCATTCAACTGAAATCGATCATGCAGCTTACGTGTCTCGGTTACTCCAGCTACTCTTCTGGCTACGTACATCATAAATCATAAGGTTTGCAAATTCATCTCAAAGTCTTACTGGCAAAGTCGTTGAACAAGTGTTTAATTCTTTCATAATGAGTGCTTTTAGATTTCGGAAATTTCCCGCAACCTTTGTTCGTCTTACCAGAGGGCTGATTGGCTTCCAGAGGAGACGACTGAAAACGAAAGACCGGAGCTTTATGGCGAAACGTAGAACACACGTGCCGATCATTCTTGATCTCGGTGGAGGCGCGTGGTCGCGGTACGATCGATTGCGAGAGAGTAAGCCGCGTAATCCCCCGTGAAATACCGTGTAGGATCGAGACGAGCAAGAACTTTGCCGTACGCCCGGAGGACATCGATTATTCGCGGGAAACCGCCCTCGTTAATCGTTCAGACGACGATGCAGCCGGCGAGTAATCGCGCCACGCATGTCAGCTATGCGCCGTTCGCAGTGCTCCTGTATTCCACCGATGATTTCTTGTACAAGCACAAATCGTAATTTTCACCGCCCCAAAAAGAATATCCTGAAGCGAAATCGCTACGACGCTACGAGTTTATGAAAAAATGTTTGCTGACAGTTAGCGACGTGTTGATGTCACAACATATGATTTCCTAAGTACTAGTTGAAATGGTAGTTTCTCCTCACTGGAAATACGACAAATTGTGCATCCGGTCTCTCACGGTCTCAAGTGTTTAATACCACTCTAAGACACGAATTCACTTTCCAGGCGAATACTTAGGAAAACCTTTAGCCGTGACAATGCTCGTCAGAGCGAATCGAAGTTTACGACGTAATGAGTAAACTTGATGGCCATTTCTTGTCACGTCGCGGCCCGACGAAGCCACCTGCGACCGTCGAAGGATGCAACTCCCGGCCGATTTGCATGTCGCGGAATTCTGTCTAAAACTGTTCCTTGTCGCGCATCCCTAATTGTTTCGTTAATAGGTAAATTCAAACGGTAACAGTGAAGGTTAACCGGTCAGGTGATACGTAGAAAAAAGAGTGTTATCCTTAGTAGGAAGCAGTGTGACTATAAAAAACATACTACAGATTGAGATACACACACGTTCGCATTTACGATTGCGGGGAATCGCGTACATTTGCCGCATACGCTTTAAATTTTATAATTATCAAGAAGCTCCGGCACTCAGCATTTATTCGCCATACGTTTGCGGCAATCGCGAATAAATATTCAAGAATTTTTCCCCGTGCCGGCCTGCTCGTCCTACCGTACACTCGGGATATCTGAACAGACTCGGGGCGGGTAGGTTAATAGCATTCGTCTGATTTTCATGTACAGTCATTAGCGCTTGTCATTATCTCGCAGCGCGATATCCAGCGTGGAAGTCTGCCGGGCGATTAAAGACCCGGCCCGGATCGGATAAAAATCTCACGTGGAGTCACAGCTCGTTTACGCGATATCTCAAGCGATTTCAGTTACAGCTCGTTTGCACGGGACCCGACACAGGCCGCTCGCGGTTCTTATTATTTCCTCGGACGAGGAAGCGGTGCCCTAGTCGCATCAGACGGCGCCGGGATTGAAATTGTAGGCTCGATGGCACGGGATAACACGACGATCGAGATACAGACGGATAATACCGATGTGCCTGTATGTATGCGTAGCTCAAACACGTCGATAAACTTGTGGAAACGTTGCAAGGGAATTCAATGTCCAGGAACTCAGATGTGTATTGCCGTTTCACCTGCCTCTACTCAATTGGAAAAAATTACTCGAATTAAGATACATGTAATGCAGTTACCGGTAACTGTACACGGAAATACCGTACGATTCAAATCGTCCTTGTACGTATATATCCTCTATTTAATGTACTTATAAATTACTTTCTTTCGATAAGATAGCACCTGTCTACAAAACAATTATATTCATATTTACAGGGTAGATTAAAATTCATGAAATCTTGAATTTTAATATTCCATTGCTACATGTTCGTCTATGGTGACTTTCGTCCCACGTTTCCGCTAAGTACTTCCTTCGTGTAAACGCAATTTGTCCCGACGGTAGTGTTAATTTCAGGGCGAGGATCATAAAACCACGATACTTTACACGCGTTACGCGTAGGTAGAATTTTATTTCATTACACCGTGTGGTTCTGGCACGATACCGTTCGAGACAGTGCTGCTTACCAGGCGTGTAGCTGAAATTACGAGCGAAAAAAAAGGAAGAACGAACGGAGCGAATAAATCATAAACCGCGGCTCTATGCTAATGACACCTCTCGCATCCTGTGCGTATCTTTTCGCGAGGCGAGGCGAGGCGCGAAACTTAAGCCCCACGAACCGATGTTTCCCTTCGTTTTGCGGGACCCTCCACGTACATTCATTCCCGCGATTGCAGGAAACCGTACAATCTCTCGCACTGTTCCGCTGCATTCAGTCGAGAACGGGACACGACGCGCACTGCAGCATCGTTATTGAATAGTAGCACACTTATCGGACAACATTATCCCAACGAGTAAGACCGAATCACCGAGCCAAAAGACCAGATTCTATTACGATCTCCCCTGTATGTTCATTAATACAATAATACAAAAAATGACAAGAAAGGTTTAAATAAAAACTGAAAATTATCTTGTGTAAGTAGATTCGATTTTATTCAGTATCAACGTTTTCCTATTATGTATGTCCTTCATACTGGCATTGGATTTGGCTTGAAAGGCAAGGCGGTTGAGTGAAAAATACATTGCTGTAAGGACGTGTTTGGCGTACGTTGGATTGCACCTGTCGTCACGTCGCGCGATTATGAGTAACGAGTATTTGATGTCTGGCTGATGTGTTCGGCGTACACGGCTGTCGAGCTGATCAACAACGAAGACACGCGCCATCGTGCACGCGCCGATAGACGACGGTCCCTCGCGAACACGTGACCGGAGACTCGTTACCATCCTCTTCCGACCGCCTGTCTTCCTTCTTCCCGATCGGAAGACACGTGTCCGCCGTCTGTCCCTTCGATTTCCCGGAATCCATCACTCAACAGGACGAAACCTCACTACCCCCACCATATCACGAGATATCGTCATCCAGAAAACTCATTTATATGCTGGGAACTTCTTCGTGTAGGATCTATTCACAATCGTTCAGAAGTCATAGAAATTGCGGTCCATTGGGTAAGATCCGGGGAAAGTTATCTTTCGTTGTCTTTTCGAGTGTTGCGAAGGAGTTATCTGATGGCGGGGATATTATCCAGATAGAAGAATTCGAAGTATCTCGTGACCCTCGGCATGAGTGTCCCGATATCGAAGCCTTCACGTTCCATCGGGATCGGCGAGTTCGATTCGCATCGTTAGTCCCACGGCCGTCTTTGGCAAAGGGGACGAGAGAGTGAGGATGGGGGGCGGGTAAAAATTTGGTCCGCGCTCGCGCGCGAGCGGTCTTTAAGGGTCGTACATACCAGGATTTCTCGGAGGGTTTCCCCCTCCGCATCCCACGGCTGCCGCGGAGGACCGTGCGCTTCTCAGAGAACGTCCTCGGAAGACGGCTACTAAATATTGTGTTCGCGCAGAGAATACAGCTCTCGGGACACGTGTAAGGCGAGGGGCCAGGCGCGGGATTCCGTATGAGCAGATCGGCCCGCCGATTATACGCTAATTCAACGCAAATTCCTTCCCGGAGATATCTGTATCGCTCGCATACATCAGAGCCAGCAGTAGCTCCCGCTGGTTACTGCTCCTGCTGCTCTTCCTCTCCCTCCTGCTCTCCTCAACCCTTTTCCCCTTGGTTGCCTCTCTCACTTCCTCCCTTTCTCTCCGCCCTTTCTTTCTCCCCCATACACTTTCTTCCCTGCTTTTGCCCTCGCTCCTTCGTACTCACGCACACGTACGGTTTCCCTCTCGTTTCCTTGCAGAGGACCAAAGCATTGGTCGTACTACCGCCGGCTTAATCAGTACCCACGCCGGAGACAACTATATAGGACCTGGCTACATAGTTTCGTGCGCATATGGCGTACACACATCGACCCCGGAGCCCCGAAGATCCCACGAAAAGGGGAACGCCGGATTCTGCCGACTCGTTCCTAAGATAGTCCTTTTGTCGCTGGTACACGAATTAATCGCGATCGCGATACGAGGGAGGCAACATCGTCGGCCTTTGTAATTGACCGACTGATACCACGTGTTCCCGGACCGTTTATGAAAATTAATGAGCCAGTCGATCTTTGTAATTACCGGTACAACAAAGTCAGTAGTTAAATGCAAATTTTTTACGATTCATTCATCCGTACGCAGCAGAGGATCATGTTTTCACTACAGTCAGAAGTCTACCACAATTTCATCCGTATTAGAAGTCCCTAGAAAATTGTCACATTAAAAGGACTCCATTGGAGTTTGGTCAGTTGATGGCAGTGGGTCTGGCCGAAGGTCTGGCGTACTGTCTTGGGTTTTTCGCCGGAGTTTCGTAGGCAGGGAAGAAAGCTACCGTGCGCGTACCCACGGTCACCTGCGGCCACCGAAGGGGTCCAGGAACGGCGGAGCGAAGATATATCGCGTTGTCGGCCGACATACCATTCTTTTGCGGAGCGCGGGCCGACACCGCGCGGTGCGTTCACAAATTAAGGAGCGCCAAAGTCCGCGGCGTAGGTATGGCGCTATCGCGCTTCATAAAACTTCGTTAGCACGCTGAAAGTAGAGACGCGCTCGGCCGGTTTGGACCCTTGCTCCCTCTTTTCCTCGCGCATAAGCGCTGATGGGCCCGCGGCACCACCGTAAAAATTCATTTCGTACCCCGCTGGTTAGCTCGTTGGATTCCTCCGTCTTTTCCTCCGACTGCATCTCCCGCTTCTGTCCCTCTCACTCTTATTTTTCAACACCGCCGACCGTCAGCCACGCGCGATCGTCATAAAGATATCATCTTAATTACTTCGTCATAGTACCAGGCACCTCATTCTACCCGGCTGCGAGATTATTAACCGTTACACTAATCATTCACGTAATTAGGCCAAGCCGTTATAATCGCTCTGATGCGACACCGGCCTTCTTCCCGTTTGTGTTTCTAATGACTGACGCAATTGTTCTTTAGTCAGTGTCAGTACACTGCACGGTGTCAACGCTTACTTAATTATCACAGATATTAACACTTCTGGAGTAGAACCTTAAGAGTATATCGTTAATGTTTCAATGACAAACATATTCAAATCTATCCTTGACTAACAGGTATGAGTGCACCCCGCTTTTGCCGTTACATTCATACCCGGGATCGAATATTAATTCAGAAAACAGCAAGATTAGCTGGTTTACTGGCGTTCGCCGGTCATTTAGCCCATTATAGCTTAATCAAGGCGCAGCATGGTTTGTCGTAACTCAACTTCATTTACAGCATTTGCCACGTGTCCGCGACACCTCGGTGAAATCCCTGTATCCTCTCGATGCTCGTCGCTCGTTAATTTGCCGTCTCGACGGTGTAATGCAGCAGCACAAAGCGCATTCTGCGCGGCCGGCGGTTTAAGCATGCCGAAGCGCGTGGACATGTATGTATATATACACGAGGCTGGCCGAGCGAGATTCTCGTCATTAGGTATACGTAGCCTCGTTAGGATAGGAGTTTTTCCGCCGCTAATGAGCCATGCCCGCAAGTTGTCTCTCTGCGCAACGTGCAAGCGGGGCTTCTATGACTTGGGCGCGAATCCACCGAACCCCCAGCCTCGTTATTTTCAGCTTGTTTTTTATCTGTCCGCGGGTCGCGGACTTGGCGAAATTAAAACGCATGTCCCCGGCGACATTAGGAAGCCCGTGCTTATGTTCCCCTCCTGGAAAATCACGTGTCCGCCGTAATTCTGCAAGCCGGCGCAGAGAGAATGTCGTACGAAAGGATAAGGGGTAATGAATGCCACACACCTACGTGGCCATTTATTATACCGGGAAAAAGCGGACGTAAAGTCAAGTGATTCCCACGCAACTCATTGTATCTACAAGTTTAAATTAGGAGTTCCTTGAATTATTGTGACTTTCATTCCATTGAATCGATGTAAGGTTTCTTGAATGGCAATAATACGCATATCTAAGGACAATATTTTGATGGAGCTACGTGGCGGTTGGGGTTGTACGAGCCAACACATTTACGGTTGTCACATTTTCTCCACATAATACCGAAGGTTAACTTAAGGAGAGTTAATCCGGATTTAAATTTATAACGACACGCAAGGATATTCTTCGCGCCAATGGGACAGAGCCGAGAACCGTTTTTCTCCATTCGTCCCTAATCTTCCTTCTCGATTGCTGGGGGCTGATGCGACGTTCGCCATTCATCCCGGTCGAGCCGGTTGACGTGGCTCGTAGTCGTCGCTTAATTCGCGGATACTTCGGCGAGGCGTGTCTCTGAAAATACCGTACAGCTGCTCGGCCCGTGTCTACAACCGGGCCACCGTCGCGGACTCGTCGACTTCGTCGAAAATCCACCGTCCCGCGGAATGCGAAGCTTCGTCTTTACACGCGTATTCTTGTCCCCCAGGTCGTATATTTCACCATCCGCTTGATTTAATAACAGCGTTATCCCTGTCAGCTCTAACGGCTTCACTTAAAATTCTTTGCGAAACCGAGCGTACGTCCCATCGAAATTATTGAATGAACTCAGGGGACAGAGATTCCGAAAACTCGTACGATTTGTATTCTTTTTTAGTACTATATGCACGGTATTGGTTTTAATTTAAATTTGACGGTATTGTCCTTGTGTCATAGACGGCGCTACACTGGGGAGCAAAGCATGGTGACGAAAACATCGTGAAGCTTATTGCAGGGACTTACAGGACTCACATCAAGGACATCAATCAGACAACGGTGAGTGTATTTCAAAATTCTACAGTTTGGGCTTAAAGTTTGTAAATAATTTGCCCTACTATCCGTTGACAGGCAATGAAGATTTATTATTAAATTGTTTGTTTTCGGTACCTGAACTGATCACCAATGGCAGAATGGGGTAAGTCCTGTACACAATTAAACTTCACAACTAACATAATTGTAAGACCATTTCCTACGATGTGCCGCCATGTGCTGTAATTTTTACGGAATCCTTAAACGTGAATTGTTAGACATACAAAAATTGAGGTATTTCCTTCAATATTGTTGCTTTTACTTTGGGCTTCCTTGGAAAACGTATTGATACAGCAGAATCGCGGGTACGTCGTTCGAAAATGGAAGAAGAAGGAGCGGCAAAGAAGACTCGAAGGAGTGGGGACTTGGCGTCCGCGGCTTAGGAAAGAAGTAAGGAGAATGGGAAGAGGTAGGCGAGGCGCACAGAGAGAAGCTCCGCAGATAGGATCGGATGTGTGTGGTCCCGCCGGTTTGCTCTTTATAAGACTTATATAAGCCGGAGAGTGCTCCCCGACTGAGGAAGGGAGACAGGTAGGCCGAGGGAGGCAGAAAGAGAATGGTCCTTGCTCGTTAGCGGCTCGCGACAAACACCGCAAGACCGTCGCCGCCGTCGCCGTCGCCATTGCCGACGACGAGGAAGACAACGACGTTGCCGTCGCTTCGTCCACCAGACACACCAGACTCACGTACCAACGTGCCGACTGGATATTATTTTAATGTAGATACAATCTGAAATTAACTTAGCGGTACGAGAGAGGAAGATTGAAATTTCACAACCTAGCCTAGGTCTACCTGACCTGAGCGAAGGTGGCGAACAACAGACTCGTACAAACACCCATATTTTTCACTGTAAAATCCTGCCAGTGGCCAGATTATGAACTACCTAATATTAACATGTGCGCAAAACACATAGTTTTATACTGTATTCTTGAATCGACAGGCAGATTAACCTTTTTCCTAAAAGATGAGTATTGTTTCGAATAATATTTCAGAGTTTTGCGTATGTTTGAATGCCTCGAGACGGGTTTAAGTCAAGTTCGTTTGTCTGCCGCGGCATCTGCGATCATCTCATTTGTTTTCAGTGTGTAACCCGAACTGGCCTGTCGACACAGCGGCACCTTTTCTTTCTCCATCGTCTGGGGTTTGCCCCACCTTCAGTCTTGCCAGTCCGCGATTCTCCACGTCGGTTGCGAGACCTCATCCAGCCAGATTTATCCGCTCCTCTCGCCTCTTATGTAAATCGGCTAATTCCACCTCGGTACATTAATTATCTCGTTACGTGCACGCCCGCGAGTCGCCGGCCGATTATCTACGCGATTGACATTCTTCTAATTAATTATGAGAACAGAGCATTACACCGGTCCACGCAGAAATTCATCCTGAACTGTTGGCGAATAGAAATCGTTCAGTTTTGTAATACATCGCATTCTTGGTATTTCTCGTCTACGGAATTCAAGAAGGATTATTCCAATACATCAACGTGATATGTTTATTATCTTTATTTAGCATGGAATAATTACATTTTAACAAATTTGTCGTACGTTTGGAAGATTTATCCCACTTTATTCATGCTGGCGTTGCTTTTCGTCTTTTAATGTTTTCGAAGATAACACCCAACGTGACAAGTATTTATGTATGCACAGCGTCGTAAGTAGCTAATCCAGTCTCTTCAAACGGATCTACCGTTGACTTTTTTTTGGCTTTTCTTCCTCCGAGTCGTGATTGTGATACCAAACGGTGGATCACGGAGCGATGGTAATCCGTCACCGGCTCCGTCCCCTCCGCAGTTTTCTACGACTTATCCCAGTAGACCGGCCTGTTCCTTAATCCTGCGGACAAAATAAAAAGTAAGACGTCGGTTGACATTCGGTAGTCGAAGTTAATCCGATGAAATTTCGTCGCAGACTAACATGCGCGTAGCACGAGTACATTTCGGAAAGAATTATTGCCTAATAATTGAAACAAGTTTGACATTCATCAATTCAAAACCGCATGTCAAAAGTGCTCTGCTCGAGTGGAAAATCAATTTGTAGGTATCGAGAGTAGTGGATTCGTCGTAAAGTTATTGAAAGAAAACCGAAAGTCTTAGATGGAAATTGGTCATTACTCGCTTGAAAATTGATCTTTAGAAATGGAGCCATCCCCGGCTTTCACCGCGCTTGTCCTTCTTCGTCCGCCTCCACTCAGGTTGGTATTTCTTGCGGCTTTCGAAAGCAGTGTTAAACCGTCCGCACACGTGCACAGGCCCACGGGTAACGGGCGTATCGCAGTCACGGGAATAATCTGTCACCGGCACTGCTTCCCCGCCGTACTTTTCTACGGCTTATCTCGCGGCATCGGCTCGCATTTAATCGCCGCAAAAAACGGTGGCCTGTCCACCGTCGGGGCCCCGGTAAACCCGACCGTGTGGCGCCTCCCGCATCCTCCCGCGTCGTCGCTCGACCTCAGAACGACCAGCGACAATGGCGAAACGTCGCCGAAAAAGAGCGGCCAAGAGTCCCGCCGAAACACAGGCAAAAGTCTAACGTGCAGCGCAAGATGAGATAAGGCTGTAATCATATTTGAATCCCTAGTTAACAATTAGCATAAGAACACATTGTTACATTATTTTTTCATCGCAAACGATGCAACAAAGACTAGTAAGTAGGACAGTGTTTAAATCGTAATACGGAAGACATACGTAAGAGGGTATAACAATCGAAATACATTGAAATATACTCGTTACAGGCGCAATATCGCGCAGGAAGCCATGTGTGTCGAAATACGAAATATCTTGGCAGAGCGGTAGGAGAAGGAAACAGACGAGAGTTATGATTTAGCTACTGGTAAAGGCTGCTCGATGTAGAAAAATATTAAAATTGAAAATCTCCGACGATGATATACGCGTGTGTGATATTGGTGGCCAGCAGCTGTCCTATTTCGGAGGCCTGCGCGCCAACGGAGAAAGAAGAGGTGGAAAGCGTAGTTGGGAAAAGGGTAGGAACGAGTGGTGCGGGGTATCAATGGTAGGAGACGTGAAACGCACAAGGCGGAGATAAAGGGGCGGTGGATTCCGCAGATAGGAAGAGAGAAAAGGCAGCAAGGGGCGGTGTAATATTGTCTCGGAGCTCGTTGACTCCGCTGCCGGGACAATGCTACTTTAAAATATCACCGAAAGTATAAAAAAGAAGGGATCGGGCCGCATGTTCGTCCCTGCGCACGCGGGAAAACGCGGACTGCAGAGACGGAGATGAAATGCGAAGTCGCAGAACGGCAGAAGAGGGAAAAATACTACGTTAGGAAGGGTGTCGCGCCACTTGTCGCGACGACACACGTGTCGCGCGCTATTGGAGTCGGAAAAGGGTAACACGATCCACTCCCGCATCTCTCCCCTCTCTTCCCGCCCTCTCACTTTCGTCAGTGGGTTTGCGTTCTCGGCCATTTCCTATCTTATATACGGATACATACGCGTTGACGTACGTGTAACTACAGTCGGGGACTTTAAAGTGAAATAAATTAGAGTCGACGCCCGGACAACCCCTCTTCTTTTCGAGGGACGACTTCGAAAGGGTGCCGACACGTTCCACCGCCAGTTCAAATATCCAACTACGAGCTGACGATCGCGGTTTTCAACACGTCCTTCGCCAGCCATTTGTTGTTGATTCTCGTTTTAAGCGGAACGACACGTGCTGTAAATTGTATTATACTACTCGACAGGGAATCCATTTAATCGCAAGGCGATCTTCGAACTGACACTTATGAAGGTATATTAATACCATTTTCATTTCCTTCTATACAATTTTTGCCCTAAAAGAAATTCATGTAGGGTTCTTTCTTTAAAATAATCCGTAATACAATTTGACAAGAATCGATAATTGTGACAAATACAATTACGTATAAAGACACCTTTATTACCTTTATCCAGTTTCATGATATGCATGGAGTTTATGCCCGGTGAGGTGAAATCGGCGTGTACTCAATTATCCGGTAAAATGAACGATCCCCGTGTCGGCAGCTGTTTCTTAAGGAGCCGAAGAAAATATTCCGCTTGCGCTGCGTCTCTTTCACCCACCTGTCTTCCGAACGATACTAATTGCGAGATAACACTCGTTCGATCCCCTTTACTCCTCGGTAAAAACGGCCTTCGGTGCGAGTTTAACTCCCTGAACCTCGCTAACTTCCTACTTGTGTTACCTACTGTTTATGCGTTAATTATGCCTTTACTTACGTTTACGTCTGCAATAAAATTAGCATAATGACTAATAGCCGTAACACAATAAACCGAGATTTGTATAACATCATGATTAAATTAATATAACCCACGAAGAATTTTATGCCCGTAAGGAAAGTGAAATAGGTTGTTAAATATAAATTGCAAATGAAATTGCAAAGTCGGTAAAAAGGAATCTCCGCCATAGATATAAGGTACATAAGATCGCCACGTCTACAGTAATATTTTTACACTGGCTCTTGTTTAATGGCGATCTTCTCAAGATGCATAGACTGTGTGGTGTCAAGAATTATTGGCACGCGTTGGTAGACGAATAAAAACCGGGAAGTCGATGCGTGCAACGATACTCCGATAGGATAGGTTGCACGCGATCCTCATTTTCGCGGTGTAGCGTTTTAATCCTGCTTGTACGCACTCGACGTGTCTCCCTCTTTCGTTCCTTCCCGCTTTGCTGCATGGCGCTGCTGTCGCGGAAATATGAATTCGCACGCTCGAGGTGATATTCATAATGTAGCATTATTAATTATTCCTCATTGTCTCTGCCCCGGTCAAAACTCCTAGTATTCTACCGCACCGTTTCTTTTTGATCTAAGGAAGATCTACGATAGAACAACGTAATATAAAACACGCATTTCGGGAGTTACAAATTACGTTTCTAAAAGGCTTCGTAAGTCATTGAGAGACCCTCTAAAGTAACACATAGAAATTTTACAGACCTGGGCCTTATATCGCTTATTTTCTTTTTACGGCTTGAAACATTATGCATGCGTACATGATTCCCCGGAGTGAGATATGGAAATGCAAGGTGTAGGTGTAAATCAGATTATCATGGAAATATGAAGAGATCACGCCATTTGGTTGACATTCGCAAGGCGATTATTAATTATTCCTCATTATGTTGAAAGCGAGGGCCCTCGCTGAAGTCGCTTCCTCCGTCTGTTTCCTTCGTCGGCAATACTGGCATGAGTTTTTTGCACAGCAGGAGACCGGCGTACGGGAAGAAATCACTCGAGCTAGGATGTGCACCATTCTGAGCGAGGTGTAATAAAACGTCACATCGACATAAACCAGCCGTTCTTCTTCCTGGTGTTTCATTATTCCGTGTTTCCCTCTTGCCAAGATCATCGAGTCGACTGTTCTCGTTACGAATTGCCGGAAATGTTCCAAAGCGGAAACAAAGAGACCGAGTTTCCATTCTAGAAAGAACTGTTGCATAATATTTGCGTTTCGCACTATTACGATCAACTAAGAATTACTTGTCATACGCGCATATGATAATCCCGAGATAAGCATCGATGACTCTTAATTTTTCAGGGCTACACGGCGTTACATATCGCTATGCAGTTCGACCACGAAAATATCTTCAATCTTCTGGTCCAAGTGTACGGTGAGTCGACAATTCCTCATGGTCTTTTTTGCACGATGGGGGGTACAATATCAAAACAATTATGCTTCGAAATTGATTCGTTTAATTTATAATAAGCGAAATTAAATAAATCTTTAGAAATTTAACTATCGTAATTAAATTAGGGCGTTTTTCATAACAGTAACGATGTTTTTACATCTTTTACAGATCTTATTAATAATGAGTCAGTGATATTACTATGAATATTTACGTGCATCGCTTTGTTTACTTATTTACGATCAATATCAATATCTGGTTCTGTACCCTGGTCTAAATTTTAGCTGTCGCATAATTTATTCACACAAGGTAGTAATTTCGAAAAGTGTGGAACATTTCCTTTCAGGAGCAAATCAGGATATTCGTGACTATAGTGGAAAAAAAGCTAGACAATATTTGGTCTCGCAAGAAGCCGCAGTTAGCCAGGATACCTTCCGAAGTACGTATACACCATAAGTCGATTTAAAAAAAAACTTTAAGCTACCTAAATATCCTAAGAACTAACTACGACAGAAGACAAGCAAAAATTGTGCACCAGGTGCGGCCATAATTTAATTAGATTTAATTTTGTCAAATCGGGCAATCAAACGACTTGTCAATTCATTACCAGATGTTTCACGGACGCCGTATACACTTCCAATGCCAATTCGAGGCCTCACTGCTATGGCATACTAATACACGACCAATCGTAAAAGAAATCTTCCCACCATCCTACCCATGAACATTGCGTTCACTATAACGGAAAATTATGGGAGTAGCCGATGCCAGTATGAACCACGTGGTATAATATATGTTACATGATATAGTGAACATTACAAATACGGTCTACATGTACGATGTTCTGTGTGGTCCATTTATGGACCAAACTTTAAGTATATGTAGTACCCCACCAAAATAAGTGAAAACTAGTTGGTAAACAGGTCTAGAACTCAAAACAACCATATTTCAACCTAGAAAACCACCAAATGAATAAAAATAACCGTGTCTTAACGTCTAAAATCGCCACGTAACTAAAAATGAACGTATTATAATGCAGAAAATCGTCAAATAACTCACAACAGACATACCTTAACACAGAAAGTTGTCAAATTATTAAAAATTGCGAGATACAACGTGCATTACCCAAGATGCAAGGGCTATCGTTTCTTAACCACTCCAACCGCAAGGACTTCAATGGCTCAACTACCTGCTTAGCACAACCCTTCCACCTCTCAGCGAATCGTACAATGACGCCTTTCTACGATGATGTCTCCTTGATGATCTCACAAGTCTATCTCATCCCCGGATTTCTTCTCGATTAACTTAGCTTTTTCTTCTATATCTTCAACTCATTCGTCCACTTTCTAACCTGCCTTTTCGGATTCTGCTTCTTCACCACACTGCAAGAACATCGACAGTATGTTTCATCTTATCTTCTTATAACTGCACATCTGAATGTACACTCCCAAATACGTCACATTTCTGAACTTGCCTACAGATTTCTACAACATCTACGTTCTTGTCCGATTGACTCCATTCGTTTATCCCAGCATCTAGTATCCACGTTCCAGGATATAATAAGATCAGACCGCTCCACATCCAATGTAAATATAAGTAGCTCTCGTTTTCTTGTATTATACCGCACTTGTACAATTCCCTTCTTTGTAATTTCTTATATAAGTGATATTAGCTAGATCAGTTTCCTTCTTATTCTCTTTATGCTTAAATTATGCAATAAGACTACAATTAATCTTTGACTATTCCATAAGTGCATCCATTATATATAGAAGTACGATCCTCTCTATACAAGATTAATACATTTTTCAAGTTAGGAGACAAAACAGCATTATGTTGAACCTCGCCTTTTGTGTTATTTATACTTTGTTCTGTTCTATTGCAGTTTATTCTATTTGTGTCATGTTTTGTAAAACATACTGTGCAATAAAGACTATTATTATTGTTATTATTCTTATTTTTATTAATGTGGAATCGCGGCCTTCTATCCGAAAAGAACTCGGTGAATAGGTAACGGAAGGGGCAATAACGAGATCTAAGCGCAGTGGCGTGTGGTGGCTCAGTGGTTGGGTCCCGATTCATGTGCGAGAAGTCCTAGATTCGAATCCTGCTGGGATCAGTTAGACCACCACCGCCTTTTTTTCACCCTATCATCGATATTGGGAATCCATCCTTTGGTCCGAGAGTCCCCCAGTCCGGCAGCGCCCTACATTTAACGTATTTCAACGTATTTTAACGCAATTTTAATACATTTTGATGCATTTTAAGGCATTTATACTACTCTTAATGTATTCTAACGCATTTGAAAGTATTTTGAACATTCTTATCGTTTTCTAATCATTTTTTACGTATTTTAACGTTTTAAAGTACCTTAAAGTAGTTTGATACATTTTATACAATTTTTAATTTATTACAACGTATTTTAACATATCTTAGAGTATTTAACAAAAAAATCCACTAATTCGAATAAAGGAAGAAACATTTTGCATGCCGTACTATGTACTGACCTACACTACTTAAATGTGCCTGACCCTGTGTTGATCTATACTACTTAAATATGCCTGACCCTGCGTTGACCTGTACTACTTAAATAAGCCAGACTTTGTGTTGACCTGTACTACTGAAATTTGTGACCATATATTAACCTATACTATTGAAATGTCTAACCTAAATACATTTTAACGTATTTTCGTACATTTTAAATGCATTCCAACAGGTTTTAATGCACTTTTAAATTTTCAATGTATTTCAACGGGTTTTAATGCACTTTTAACGTATTTTGTCGTACTTTAACACATTTTAATGCATTCTAATCCTTTTTCAACGTATTTTAATGTACTTCAAAGCATTCTAATCCATTTTCAACATATTTGAACGCATTTTAGCGTATTTAATCGGGCTTTAATGCATTTTCAACGCATTATATCGTATTTAATCGCATTTTAAGGCATTTTCAACGCATTTTAATGAATTTTAATGCTATTTTAGCGAATTTTATTTATTTCAACGCATTTTGATAGATTTTCTTGTAATTTAACGTATTTTACTGTATTTCAACGCATTTGAACGCATTTTAACGTATTTAATCGCACTGTAATACATTTTCGACGCGTTTTCTGATGCTACTTTATTGTAATAGTGATTTACAATCGGCGAGGTTCAGCTGAAGCTGAATTACAACCTAACCGTACATACATCTTATTTAACTTAATAACTATATTAGGCTTAATAGCTATATAACTATAATACTTTTAACGTATTAAATCGCACTTTAATGCATTTCTAAACGTTCTAACCTATTTCAACACTTTTTAACGCATTTCTAAATCTTATAACCTATTTCAGCGCATTTCAATACATTTTAACGCATTCTAACCTATTTCAACGTATTTTAATGCATTTCTAAACGTTCTAACCTATTTCAACATATTTTAATGCATTTTTAAATATTTTAACCTATATCAACGCATTTCTAAACGTTCTAACCTATTTCAACCCTTTTGAATGCATTTCTAAATCTTATAACCTATTTCAGCGCATTCCAATACATTTCTAAACTATGTAACCTATTTCAACATATTTTAATGCATTTCTAAATATTCTACCCTATTTTAACGCATTTCAATACATTTTTAACGCATTTTAGTACAATTTTTAACGTTCTAATGCATTTTCAATATATTTTAACGTATTAAAAATTGTATGTTCAATTAAGCACTTCGGTATTCTGTCGGTAATCAGTGGAATGATTATCACCGTTCACAGTTTACATCCGTGTGGCACATCGGTAACCGATCTGTAATCGCTAGATTCATTATCACCGTTATCAATGTAAATCCAATTACACACATTTTTGAAAATTACCGCAGTATCCCGAAATTTGGGAATATTGTTCGCACATACTACTCATGAATCAATAATTCGTCAACTAATCCAACGTCTTCATATTTTCACACTGAAAATCATCAAATAACCTAAAATTTTCATAATTTAACGCCAACAATCGTTAAACGTATTCGAATAATCTGCGATGCATTTTTGACGGATTCTAACAGATTTTCAACGCATTTTCAACGCATTTTCAACGCATTTTCAACGCGTTTTCAACGCGTTTTCAACGCATTTTCAACGCCTTTTCAACGCATTTTCAACGCATTTTAACACATTTAAATGCATTTTGACCGTATTTTAACGTATGTGATCGCATTTTAATGGTTTTTCATCGCATTTTAACGTATTTAAACTAACTTTCAGGCACTATTGACGCATTTTAACAGATTTTTACACTTTATAACGCATTTTCAACCTATTTTTATGTATTTTCGTGCACTATAGCGCATATACAACATACGTAATATATATCTATTATATATACTATATACGAACTATATATATAATATACATACTATATACCTATTATATGTACTATCTACGTACTATATGTGTGACATACGTACTATATATGTGACATACGTACTACATACCTATTATATGTACTATGTACGTACTATATATGTGACATACGTACTATATACCTATTGTACACACTATGTACGTACTATATATGTGACATACGTACTATATACCTATTATATGTACTATCTACGTACTATATGTGTGACATACGTACTATATACCTATTGTACACACTATGTACGTACTATATATGTGACATACGTACTATATACCTATTGTACACACTATGTACGTACTATATATGTGACATACGTACTATATACCTATTATATGTACTATATACGTACTATATATGTGACATACGTACTATATACCTATTATATGTACTATATACGTACTATATATGTGACATACGTACTACATACCCATTATATGTACTATATACGTACCATTATATGTACTATATACGTACTATATATGTAATATACGTACTATATACCTATTATATGTACTATCTACGTACTATATGTGTGACATACGTACTATATACCTATTGTACACACTATGTACGTACTATATATGTGACATACGTACTATATACCTATTATATGTACTATATACGTACTATATATGTGACATACGTACTACATACCCATTATATGTACTATATACGTACTATATATGTAATATACGTACTATATACCTATTATATGTACTATCTACGTACTATATGTGTGACATACGTACTATATACCTATTGTACACACTATGTACGTACTATATATGTGACATACGTACTATATACCTATTGTACACACTATGTACGTACTATATATGTGACATACGTACTATATACCTATTATATGTACTATATACGTACTATATATGTGACATACGTACTATATGTGTGACATACGTACTATATACCTATTGTACACACTATGTACGTACTATATATGTGACATACGTACTATATACCTATTGTACACACTATGTACGTACTATATATGTGACATACGTACTATATACCTATTATATGTACTATATACGTACTATATATGTGACATACGTACTATATACCTATTATATGTACTATATACGTACTATATATGTGACATACGTACTACATACCCATTATATGTACTATATACGTACTATATATGTAATATACGTACTATATACCTATTATATGTACTATCTACGTACTATATGTGTGACATACGTACTATATACCTATTGTACACACTATGTACGTACTATATATGTGACATACGTACTATATACCTATTATATGTACTATATACGTACTATATATGTGACATACGTACTACATACCCATTATATGTACTATATACGTACTATATATGTAATATACGTACTATATACCTATTATATGTACTATCTACGTACTATATGTGTGACATACGTACTATATACCTATTGTACACACTATGTACGTACTATATATGTGACATACGTACTATATACCTATTATATGTACTATATACGTACTATATATGTGACATACGTACTACATACCTATTATATGTACTATATACGTACTATATATGTAATATACGTACTATATACCTATTATATGTACTATCTACGTACTATATACCTATTGTACATACTATGTACGTACTATATATGTGACATACGTACTATATACCTATTATATATACTATATACGTACTATATATGTAACATACATACTATATACCTATTACATATGCTGTATACGTAATATATATATTATATATGTATTATATACTCGTTGTACATACTATTTTATCGCATTTCAACGCATTTTAATGGATGTTAATGCATTTTTAATGTATTTTATCGTATTTCAACGCATTTTAGTGGATTTTAATGCATTTTTAACGTATTTTATCGTATTTCAATGCTTTTTAACGTATTTTAATGCATTTTTAACGTATTTTATCGTATTTCAACGCATTTTAACGCTTTTTGATGCATTCTTAACGCATTTTATCGTATTTCAACGCATTTTAATGGATTTTAATGCATTTTTAACGTATTTTATCGTATTTCAACGCATTTTAACGCTTTTTGATGCATTTTTAACGTATTTTATCGTATTTAAACGCATTTTAGTGGATTTTAATGCATTTTTAACGTATTTTATCGTATTTCAACGCATTTTAATGGATTTTAATGCATTTTTAACGTATTTTATCGTATTTCAATGCTTTTCAACGTATTTTAATGCAGTTTTAACGTATATTATCGTATTTCAACGCATTTTAACGTATTTTATCGTATTTCAACGCATTTTAGTGGATTTTAATGCATTCTTAACGCATTTTATCGTATTTCAACGCATTTTAATGGATTTTAATGCATTTTAATGCACTTTTAACGTACTTTATCGTATTTCAACGCATTTTAATGGATTTTAATGCATTTTAATGCTCTTTTAACGTATTTTATCGTATTTCAACGCATTTTAATGGATTTTAATGCATTTTAATGCATTTTTAACGTATTTTATCGTATTTCAACGCATTTTAATGGATTTTAATGCTAATTTCAGTTTCTTTAATTTTTTGGGTAGTATAGTAGTTTTTTCTGCTAGTATAGTAGTTTTTTGGCTAGTATAGTAGTTTTTCGGCTAGTATAGTAGTTTTTTTATAGTATAGTAGTTTTTTGGATAGTATAGTAGTTTTTCGGCTAGTATAGTAGTTTTTTTTATAGTATAGTAGTTTTTTCGGCTAGTATAGTAGTTTTTTTTTATAGTATAGTAGTTTTTTTATAGTATAGTAGTTTTTTTATAGTATAGTAGTTTTTTTTATAGTATAGTAGTTTTTTTTATAGTATAGTAGTTTTTTTTTATAGTATAGTAGTTCTTTTTATAGTATAGTAGTTTTTTATACTACTATACTAGCCAAAAAAAACTACTATACTAGCCGAAAAACTACTATACTATCCAAAAAAAACTACTATACTAGCCGAAAAAACTACTATACTAGCCGAAAAGCTACTATACTATCCAAAAAAAACTACTATACTATAAAAAAAAACTACTATACTATAAAAAAAACTACTATACTATAAAAAAACTACTATACTACCCCAAAAAATTAAAGAAACTGAAATTAGCATTAAAATCCATTAAAATGCGTTGAAATACGATAAAATACGTTAAAAGAGCATTAAAATGCATTAAAATCCATTAAAATGCGTTGAAATACGATAAAATACGTTAAAAGAGCATTAAAATGCGTTGAAATACGATAAAGTACGTTAAAATTGCATTAAAATGCATTAAAATCCATTAAAATGCGTTGAAATACGATAAAATGCGTTAAGAATGCATTAAAATCCACTAAAATGCGTTGAAATACGATAAAATACGTTAAAATGCGTTGAAATACGATAATATACGTTAAAAATGCATTAAAATCCACTAAAATGCGTTGAAATACGATAAAATACGTTAAAATGCGTTGATATACGATAATATACGTTAAAAATGCATTAAAATCCACTAAAATGCGTTGAAATACGATAATATACGTTAAAAATGCATTAAAAAGCGTTAAAATGCGTTGAAATACGATAATATACGTTAAAAGAGCATTAAAATGCATCAAAAAGCGTTAAAATGCGTTGAAATACGATAAAATACGTTAAAAATGCATTAAAATCCGTTGAAATGCGTTGAAATACGATAAAATGCGTTCAGAATGCATCAAAAAGCGTTAAAATGCGTTGAAATACGATAAAATACGTTAAAAATGCATTAAAATACGTTAAAAAGCATTGAAATACGATAAAATACGTTAAAAATGCATTAAAATCCACTAAAATGCGTTGAAATACGATAAAATACATTAAAAATGCATTAACATCCATTAAAATGCGTTGAAATGCGATAAAATAGTATGTACAACGAGTATATAATACATATATAATATATATATTACGTATACAGCATATGTAATAGGTATATAGTACGTATATTACATATATAGTACGTATATAGTACATATAATGGGTATGTAGTACGTATGTCACATATATAGTACGTATATAGTACATATAATAGGTATATAGTACGTATGTCACATATATAGTACGTACATAGTGTGTACAATAGGTATATAGTACGTATGTCACACATATAGTACGTAGATAGTACATATAATAGGTATATAGTACGTATATAGTACATATGATGGGTATGTAGTACGTATATTACATATATAGTACGTATATAGTACATATAATGGGTATGTAGTACGTATGTCACATATATAGTACGTATATAGTACATATAATAGGTATATAGTACGTATGTCACATATATAGTACGTACATAGTGTGTACAATAGGTATATAGTACGTATGTCACATATATAGTACGTACATAGTGTGTACAATAGGTATATAGTACGTATGTCACACATATAGTACGTAGATAGTACATATAATAGGTATATAGTACGTATATAGTACATATGATGGGTATGTAGTACGTATGTCACATATATAGTACGTATATAGTACGTATATAGTACGTATATAGTACATATATAGTGTGTACAATAGGTATATAGTACGTATGTCACACATATAGTACGTAGATAGTACATATAATAGGTATATAGTATGTATATTATATATATAGTTCGTATATAGTATATATAATAGATATATATTACGTATGTTGTATATGCGCTATAGTGCACGAAAATACATAAAAATAGGTTGAGAATGCGTTATAAAGTGTAAAAATCTGTTAAAATGCGTCAATAGTGCCTGAAAGTTAGTTTGAATACGTTAAAGTGCGATAAAAAACCATTAAAATGCGATCACATACGTTAAAATACGGTCAAAATGCATTTAAATGTGTTAAAATGCGATGAAAATGCGATCACATGCGTTGAAAATGCGTTGAAAATGCGTTGAAAGTGCGTTGAAAGTGCGTTGAAAGTGCGTTGAAAGTGCGTTGAAAGTGCGTTGAAAGTGCGTTGAAAGTGCGTTGAAAGTGCGTTGAAAGTGCGTTGAAAGTGCGTTGAAAGTGCGTTGAAAGTGCGTTGAAAGTGCGTTGAAAGTGCGTTGAAAGTGCGTTGAAAGTGCGTTGAAAGTGCGTTGAAAGTGCGTTGAAAGTGCGTTGAAAGTGCGTTGAAAGTGCGTTGAAAGTGCGTTGAAAGTGCGTTGAAAGTGCGTTGAAAGTGCGTTGAAAGTGCGTTGAAAGTGCGTTGAAAGTGCGTTGAAAGTGCGTTGAAAGTGCGTTGAAAGTGCGTTGAAAGTGCGTTGAAAGTGCGTTGAAAGTGCGTTGAAAGTGCGTTGAAAGTGCGTTGAAAGTGCGTTGAAAGTGCGTTGAAAGTGCGTTGAAAGTGCGTTGAAAGTGCGTTGAAAGTGCGTTGAAAGTGCGTTGAAAGTGCGTTGAAAGTGCGTTGAAAGTGCGTTGAAAGTGCGTTGAAAGTGCGTTGAAAGTGCGTTGAAAGTGCGTTGAAAGTGCGTTGAAAGTGCGTTGAAAGTGCGTTGAAAGTGCGTTGAAAGTGCGTTGAAAGTGCGTTGAAAGTGCGTTGAAAGTGCGTTGAAAGTGCGTTGAAAGTGCGTTGAAAGTGCGTTGAAAGTGCGTTGAAAGTGCGTTGAAAGTGCGTTGAAAGTGCGTTGAAAGTGCGTTGAAAGTGCGTTGAAAGTGCGTTGAAAGTGCGTTGAAAGTGCGTTGAAAGTGCGTTGAAAGTGCGTTGAAAGTGCGTTGAAAGTGCGTTGAAAGTGCGTTGAAAGTGCGTTGAAAGTGCGTTGAAAGTGCGTTGAAAGTGCGTTGAAAGTGCGTTGAAAGTGCGTTGAAAGTGCGTTGAAAGTGCGTTGAAAGTGCGTTGAAAATGCTTTGAAAATGCGTTGAAAATCTGTTAGAATCCGTCAAAAATGCATCGCAGATTATTCGAATACGTTTAACGATTGTTGGCGTTAAATTATGAAAATTTTAGGTTATTTGATGATTTTCAGTGTGAAAATATGAAGACGTTGGATTAATTGACGAATTATTGATTCATGAGTAGTATGTGCGAACAATATTCCCAAATTTCGGGATACTGCGGTAATTTTCAAAAATGTGTGTAATTGGATTTACATTGATAACGGTGATAATCATTCCACTGATTACCGACAGAATACCGAAGTGCTTAATTGAACATACAATTTTTAATACGTTAAAATATATTGAAAATGCATTAGAACGTTAAAAATTGTACTAAAATGCGTTAAAAATGTATTGAAATGCGTTAAAATAGGGTAGAATATTTAGAAATGCATTAAAATATGTTGAAATAGGTTACATCGTTTAGAAATGTATTGAAATGCGCTGAAATAGGTTATAAGATTTAGAAATGCATTCAAAAGGGTTGAAATAGGTTAGAACGTTTAGAAATGCGTTGATATAGGTTAAAATATTTAAAAATGCATTAAAATATGTTGAAATAGGTTAGAACGTTTAGAAATGCATTAAAATACGTTGAAATAGGTTAGAATGCGTTAAAATGTATTGAAATGCGCTGAAATAGGTTATAAGATTTAGAAATGCATTAAAATACGTTGAAACAGGTTAGAATGCGTTAAAAATGTATTGAAATGTGTTAAAATAGGGTAGAATATTTAGAAATACACTGCAGTGCGTTACAGTGCGTGTAAATACATTGAAGTGCGTTAAGAATGTGTTATAGAGCGCTGAAATGCATTAAAGTGCGATTGAATGCGTTAAAATCCGGTAAAATGCGTTAAAGTGCGTTAAAGTGCGATTTAATACGTTAAAATGCGTGAAAATGCTCTGTAATACGATAAAATACATTAGAAAAGAATTAAAACGTAATGAAATGCGTTGGAATGCATTGAAATACGATAAAATTCGTTAAAAGAGCATTAAAATCCATCAAAATGCGTTGAAGTACAATAAAATACGTTACAGATGCATTAAAATCTATTATAATGCGTTGAAATACTATAAAATACGTTAAGAAAAGATTAAAATCCACTAAAATGCATTGAAATACGATAAAATATATATCGTATTTCGTGTATTATAATACCTATTATATATACTATATAGTACGTATGTAGTGTATACAGTATATAAATATACGGATGCATAGCTGTATATATAGTACATATAGTACATATATAGTACATATATGGTATATTAAATATGTTAAAATTATATTACATTCGGGTCAGAAATATATTAAATACATTAAAATTGTGTTGAAATACATTAAGAATTGATTAGAGTGCGCTATAATATCATACGTTAAGAATACATCATAGTGCGTGAAAATATGTTCAGATAAATTAAAATGCAATCATTTTGAGTGATTAACGGTTTTACGCGCAAAAGTACAATAATCGCGAGTAATTTGATAATTTTCTGTGTTAAAATATGGTTATTCTTATGTATGTGGTGTTCTACCTTCATTTATTATATATTTATTTATCAAAATTTATTAACAATTTATATACATGTTTATTGAAATTTACTTTGGTCACAATTACACTTGTGACAAATATCGCCGTTGCTATGAAGACAAAGAATTGCGGTAGTGGTTACGTACTGGCACTTCTTTACTTACAGAGAAATTTTTCTCTCTAACAATAAGTATACACGCATCAATTCTGATGATTTTCCTCTAATGGCAGTCTAAAATGCATTGTAGGGGTGTTAGGGCGTTCGTGAAGCAGCTGGTATAATCTGTTTCCAACTACAGTCCCGCAAGGGAACTTCCGTATGTTTATTTTTTTGTTTCAAAAACCGTATGACAAATACTCAGATACCAGAATACTAAACTCCGCGAAGGTCAGAAAGTCTTCAAATCTTCCGTCCTAAATGTTTCCTCTTTTTCCTGTGCTAGTTACTCTACCCCACTGTAACCCACTCTAACCCATTCTCTTCTTCTACCGCCTTCTGTATGCATTTTTCTGCGTTGCATTGCATGTTTTCGCTGTGCTTTTACCTTGCCGTCCTGAATTTTGCTTCAGTTCACACGGATTTTACTTTACGTTATCGGTTGAATTCTCCCTGCTTTTGTTTTCACGGCACTGGTAACGGTGCAGATTATACCAAGAAGTTAACTAGATATCTACGACACACAATCTTTAATTCACATAACAAGCACTAGAATTAACGCTGAAAAGAGGTTTGACATACAATATCTCGGAGAAATTTACACTAATTGTTAAAATAGAATTGCATTTTATAAAATAATACACATTTTTATACTGACATCACATGCTAAAGAGTTCTGAATTCATTTTGTCATTGCGAAAGGAAATCGTTACCTGTTAATTTATAAAAATCATAAATGAACTTTTCCACTTTATTTTATTAACGTCTTTATTGCGTCAACAAGGTATATATACAATAAAAGAAAAAGGCAGAAATAATATAATAAAAAAGAAATGGTGGAAATGCAAAACGGAAGGGCGAGATTCGGTAGATAACAGTTTTTCAACCTAACCGTAGATTTGGGGTTAGGCCAAAATATAGTTCTACAAATTTGAATAGGTAGCATCATATTTATTTTTTAAGTTTCAGACATTTTACAGTACAAGTCTTTTTCGTAGA
The DNA here is from genome assembly GCA_963989215.1 of Hedychridium roseum. Classification (NCBI taxonomy): domain Eukaryota; kingdom Metazoa; phylum Arthropoda; class Insecta; order Hymenoptera; family Chrysididae; genus Hedychridium; species Hedychridium roseum. The sequence goes on along the minus strand of OZ022310.1, from coordinate 7,121,286 downwards.
ATAATCACTTTGAAAATGGGTTCAAGCCCTCCTATGTTCACTGTCTTTCCCCCTGTCCGGTGAGTGTCGGGGTTCTGGATGTATTCTTCTGTTGTAGGGATTACTGCTGCCACTACGCTCAGGCAAGTTCAGAAGCGCACCTCTGCTATAGTAGTAAAGCGCTTATGTCGCAAGATTAAAGTAGGCGCATTTCAAAAGAAAGTAACGTATATGACAGTTGTTTTATCTTGACGACAGTGGTCCGCATAGATGTGAGTATTTTGGAAAGTAATCGGTCCGAAGGGCTCGTATGTTCGGGATCACTTTAAACGGAAATTTCATAGTACAAAAACCCAGTGGATTAGAAACATTTACTGATGAGATGCTCCGCATAATGGGCCATTTACTTTCCGATATTCATGAAGAATCACGTGCGTTGTCATGTGCATTCATTCCATTTATGTCATATAACTCTATCATTCCGTCTTATTAACACAGTGATTAATGTAAATTTTTTCATATTTAACAAAATTAAGGCATACCTTCTTAGTTAAACATATGTTTTCAACCATATATTTTCAACATATATTTTCAAACTTATATTACAACGATAACTATGTGATGAATGTACATTTAAGTAGGAGTATTATAAATAATTATACTGAACAGTATAATTGTTACAACTGCCATAAGGTCCAACGCACACTTTTCTGTAGGTCAAGTAGTGAATGCTGGGAACTGGGGTTAAGGTTAAACGTATGAAGATTCATTCATACTGTCATCGAAATTTTTTGATCATTTCATACTGCATGTTATTGGTAAACATTTCTTATTATTATAAGTTATTAAAGCATGTATGTGCCAGCATGTTAATTATTTTTTTTTGTACGACTCATAACATTCACATTTGCACCTACCTATATACCTACTGTTTTTAAAACCCTGACCTTTGCGTAAAGCAAACAATATTCATCCTCGAAAGAAATACTAATCCATTTACGGCGTAAAACCTCAATGCATTGCATTGTCTTTAACTGAAACCGTTATTTGCTACGACTCGTAATGTCACTCAATCGTCTTAAGACATTAACGTGTCTATATATAATAACATCGCATTTTGATAATAATTTTTTGTATTCTCATCTGTTTTCATCAATCTATATTTATTTGGCTGCAATTATTCTTGTATCACGTGATATAATCAAGATTGTCTCACGTGAGTTTGTATTTCGTTTCAGAAATAAAAGCAAGGAAAAAGCTTGCAGGTAAGATGAGAACCGCGTTTTCTATAACTTAAAAATCAGTATGATGTTAGGTAGAAGTTAGGATTAGAATGGATTTTTTATTTGGAGGAAGTTGAAAGTCGAACGCATTTTAAAGAGGTATTGCTGATTGCTCAAACTTCTTGTGAGTATCAAAACATTGGGATATCGATAGAGCTTTTAGGGATCATTGAAAATGTATATGCGTTAGAGAAATGTGTGAAAAGAGGGGTAAAAGTTATGACTGTCCATTCATGTATCGTCATGCCGCGACGATATCCGGTCCTTCCTGCATAATCCATCATTCGTTAACTGTAAATAGACGAGTCGAGATTCGACGAAATCATTTATATTATTGGTTGTGTCATTCGGACACGTGTGCACGCTGGATACCGCTGCCCTTTGACGTTTATTTGCTGGCCGCTATTCTTCATTTCTTTTGGATAATGACGGCCGATTATAACGAGGCAGAGAATGTCAACAAGTCCATGCCCGCGATAACGGAATGATTGATTGAATATGCAGAGAAAGATCTTGGTTTCCTACGAATTGGCTCGTTGAACGTGCGCGTGAAGCGTACGACGGAAGCCTTCAGCCAGTTCCTGGGTGTGGCAACTAGCAGCACCAGCAGCAACAACGTGGAGAAGATTCACAAGACCTGGGGATCGGCTGATAACGTCCAGGTATGACAGCTTACTCATCCGATACTAAACATTCAAACGTACCCTCGAGATCAATAATTTAGTAAACCAGAAACTTAATAATTGACATTCATGACAAGATAGCCAAACAAATTGACTAGCATTCAATAAACCTTAATATTCATTAATTCGGGAGATACATGTTACTGATATTATTATGAATATTTGCTGTTTTTAAGTTGGATCAGAAAGTAATGCCTCCGCCGAAGTACGAGCCGGTCAAGAAACGGAGAAGCAGAAGAGCTCAGGATTTCACCGCTGGTCGTGCTCAGCATGCTGTCAGTCAACCGAGCACACCGTTGCTTCAAGGGAAGGTGGACATAAGGCAAAATCGATCAGGTAATCGTCGACCGACTTCCACGTCCTCAGTGAACTCGGCCATCCAAAATTCGCGACAAAATAATGACTCCGATTCGGATACTGCATGCGGCTTTGACTCGGCGTGGAGGGGCTCTGCGCAATTATGATTTGGAATAATTTTATTTTTCTGTCTCCAGAATAAACGTATTAATTATATTACTTACACTGAATTTCTTCATAGATAAATTAATCGTATTAATGTGAAACAAATTATTGTATTTTTCAATGTAGATATATGAAATATTTTTAATACTTTACGCTTAAAACAATTTTGAGGTTTGTGTAATTTTTGTACGGAACAGTGTGCCTCTGCTTCTTATAAAATGAATTATCTTATACGTATATCTGTGGAGACGTGTATTACTATGGTTAATAAGCACCTTGTGTCACAATTTATACGTGTATTTTATTAATGACTTACATATATGTATAGAATTTAACATGTCTTCTGTGCAAAGGTACTTCAAATACTGTCATAAACCGAAAAGAAATAAACACTTGTACCTACGCAGCCTTATATCTAATTGATTGTATCATAAATCCTTACGAAAAAACAGAACACTACTTATCTTCTGTGGAGTTTTAAGAAGCAGTGCCATCTATACACTGCTCTTCTAAGCTTTATATCAACTTTTAATTCCGAAATACTCACAAGAATGTTAGCAAATGTGTAATAAGGAGTAAGAAATCTAGGTTATGAACTGTAGGCAAAGAAAATAATATAAATGAATTACCCTAACAATTCCGAGTTGAATAATCGAATTACATGTTTACAAGTCATTCGTGTTTATGCTCCAATGAAACATTTCACTGGCATAAATATAAAATAAATACATTGTGTCAGATTTTATACGTGTATTTTATTAATGACTTACATATATGTATAGAATTTAACATGTCTTCTATGCAAAGGTACTTCAAATACTGTCATAAACCTAAAAGAAATAAACACTTATACCTACGCAGCCTTATATCTAATTTATTATATCACAAATCCTTCTTACGAAAAAACAGATCACTACTTATCTTCTGTCGAGTTAGTTTTAAGAAGTAGTGCCATCTACATACTACTCTTCTAAGCTTTATATCAACTTTCAGTTCCGAGATACTCACAAGAGTGTAGCAAACATGTAACAGGGAATAAGAAATCTAGGTTCTGAACTGTAAACAAAGAAAATAGCAAATGAATTACCCCAACAATTCTGAGTTCAAGAATCAAATTATACGTTTACAAGTAATTCGTGTTTATATTTCAGTGGGGCGTTTCACCCACGTGAATATAAAATGAAATGTAGTCACACTAACTTAAACTGCAGGAGGTTGGCTACTTTGATATTTGCAATTACTCGGAGAAATCTTTAGGAAGAGCAAATATGTATGACCTGTGTCATCCTAGTGTAAGGGTCAATTATTAATATTTCATAACTACAAAAGGAAAGACAAAAGGGCTGGCAATGTCTATTTTTAAACAGCACGGACACCGAAGAGGGATTAATTTGACTGTTCCATTCTTGTTTTTCAGTATTACTTTATCAGCAAATTAGGCTGTGATGATCACGTGAAAATAGCTACTGCGTTTTATGTGTACATTGAGTTATGTGAAGGTAACAGTAGTTTAATATTCGTATAATGCCCTGGAATATATAAAGTATTAAATAATAAATATTTTTGCAGTAAGACGATTGTGGAATGTTCATTACAAATATAACAAGGAATTAGATATGATTTATCTGAAGGGTAGTAAAAATAAATTTTCGTCACCAGAGATTTATATACCTTGGTCAACGATGAATAATATCACACTTGTACAAATCGAAAAAATACAGACTGAATTAAGTGAATTACGGTATTAAGATCTTTATAGAAAATGTTTTTAAAATTTGTACACATACATTAACAGATATTATTGTAGGGTAACATTTGTATTCAAATCTGAGGACAGTACCAGTGTTTATTACAGAGTCACGTCGGGTCTTGCAAAACCATTATCACCAGAAATCACGAAACAACTAAAAGAGAAAGAAGATAAAAAAATAACTTTAGAAAAGGAAATTCGAAAGAATACTTCACATTTGTATGAATTGGCCAAAACATTAAGCACTGAATCGCTTGATTCTGACTGTCAAGTACTGTCAGAACAGGATCATAAAGATCCTAAACCTGGTACAAGTAAAAACGACGCAGTTGTGATATAAATATGTAAAACATCACATGAAGAACAAATATTACTGGTATTTTGTGTAGTATTTATTATTTGAAATCATTTTTATATGGGTATAAGATCATAAATTTAGAGATTATCTCTATTGGTTATTGAATCATTTATGATATGTAATTAAGCTGCCACTGCAAAATACACATTTGAAATAAATTAATAGTTAAAAATCCTCACGAGTGTACATAATTTAGTCAATCATACGAAATATGAATGTCGTTATGACTTCCTTGCAGAATTAGCAATGAATACAGTGTGAGCATATTAATCAAGTATTGTATATTAACAACTATATACTTAGTGATATACAATAATGTATATGTTTATATATATTCGGAGACGCATGGAAATCTAAATAACAGAATCGTTGGGTGAAAAGGATACTTATATCATAAACACCTAAACGACATATCTACAAAACGTATTTATAATCATTTTATATACATATTCCAAATCATTGTAAATGGTAGTATTTTCGTAACTGCGCGCAATATGAAAAAATAACAGTGAATCATTTCCTAATACTTTGCTACTTATATTTTAAAATACCGTAAGATAATGTTTCCTGTGTTATTTCAGCTTTTCGTTTCTGAGATTACGTATGGCGTCAAATGGACAAAACATATTTAAACAATAAAGCATACGCAGTTTTACTTGTTTATGAATTGAGTTGTCTGGCAGTTGAGAAGAAATTAATCCATGATACAAGATATAAAAGTTAATACCTAAGAATATTGTTCCGTCATTGCTCTACTTTGTAATCGCAATTTTTCCATTCAATATTACACTCTAATGGAGTGTAAGTTATTGTATATCGCGCTCATGGCACTCAATAGAAAACTACTTTTGCGATAATGCAGCAAGTTAATTTTATTTTACTGTGAATATGTTTGATCGTTCAAAAATGTCAATATTTTGCATAAATATGGTTCGTGCTATCATAATTTAACTACATACTTGTATCAAAATTATATGAAAACAGGCACGTTACGATTGTGTTGCATGAACACCTTACAGATAGGATCCGATTATAATGTACATTTCAGTACAAAATGGGTACCAAATGGTCATTGATTTAGTAAGGCAACTAGAGCTTGAGATTTTCTCAAAACTATCACAAGTGAATCAATTCTGTCTTACAAATGTTTAGTATTTACCCTATTAGAAAACTAGCATTATGAATCCGATAAAGTTATGTCTTCTAAGCCTTATCAGTGAAACACATTAAAAAGTTGGTGCTGTAATATAATTTGAACAATTCTGTTATAGCTTACAAGAATACTGAAAGAAAGAAAAGATTATAAAAACTTAAAGTTAAAATATATATTGTTTTCCATTTTATAAAATGTAATAAAAACTTACATGTCAAAGGTAGAAATGACTGAAAGAATTGCATGGCATTGGTACCAGGGCTGGACTTGAGTTATAAACATAATGATCCTTTGAAAAGTTATCTAATGCGTAGTGCCACTTTACCAGCTAAATATTATTACATAAACTTTACTTATCACGTGTTATGAATTATTAATGTATTTACATAGAGTATGGAGAGTAAAGTAATCTAAAACATTTCAATATCTAATAAAACAAGTTGAAAGCATGATCACCACACGATGAAGTATTAAAAAAATATATTGTGTACTTAGAAGTAGAACCTGCCTAAAGTGTTTACGTAGGACTTAAGAAATAAAAATGACTGCTATCGAATAATATTCTCGAGCTGCATACGTGTACAATCAGTTGAAACCTTTGATTATGATAAAATAAACAATATCATATACTACTAACACATTAAAGCAAAAGATGTTAATTGCAAATAGTGAACTGGTATTACCGTATACAGCTTCACTTCAGCTTTCCAACCATTATCACATGAGCATAAGCAAACACGGGTACATTTTAGTTAACTTATGCACTTTATAAGCCTTGGTATATCTATCCATTTGTCGTGGTATATTATAAGGCAACTGTTCTACCGTTTGAATTCAAGAGGTTGCCCGATAACCCGACATTAAAGTACAAATTTCGAACCGGTGGACAAATATAAATTTGAGATTCGAAAAGAATACAAAACAATTATTGTCAACATAATATGATACTAAAGATAAGAAATACCTATACTGTTGATTGACGGTTTACAAGGTTGTTGAGTAAATATGCATTTCTCGTAAACAAAGCTCAAATGAACTACTAAGAATCCACTAAACAATTTTTTGAAACAACAGCGAATTCTTCGAGCGTATGCGTCAAGAGCACACGAGTGTCCTTAGTATGGCTAGCACCAATCTGCCATGTATGTAAAGTCTTTGAAAAGACTTTGTTCTAAATCGCTCAGAGGTCGAGGATCTTTGGGTGGCGTCAATTGGGGTTTTTCTGATGTAAATTCTTCATCGAAATTACTGACGTCTTCCACAGAATGCTACGGAAATTAATATAAAAAGATATTTAAACCCATGGTAAGTATAATACAGTGTATGTGACATATTCTAGCAGTTTATGCAATACTTACAATAACGGGAACAAATGGTGGTTTTACGCGTCTCAAAAGTAAATCATCCCACGCTATATGCCTGAAGAATGCCTGCTTTTTAACATCCTCCGCATCCTTTTCGCTGCTGCCCAATCGTCTATCTGGATTTTTCCTCAGTAGCTGATTTTTAAAAATTGCATTACATGTCGTGCAATACTAATACATGGGTAGCAGTATTGATTATAAGATCGTATTTCTTACCCTCCTCATTATTGCAATTGCTTCTAGGGAGAGGAATCTCGGGTATCGAACTTCATCGTTTACTATCGAATCAAACACTTCCTCCTCATCGTCACCCGGGAAAGGAGACTGCGCCACATTATATACAAATTAGATAAAATGTAAATACACACGTAGCTACAGTGAAAGACGAATGTTTACCTCTCCAACGAGCATTTCAAATATAAGTACTCCTAGGCCCCACCAGTCGACAGCACGTGTGTATGAAGTTTCAGTGAGTACTTCTGGCGCAAGAAATTCAGGAGTTCCACAGAATGTACCAGTACGATCGCCATAGCCCATACCTTCTTTGCACAAACCGAAGTCTGCGATTTTCACATAACCTTCTGTGTCCAGTAATAAATTGTCTAACTTTAAGTCTCTGAAAACCACAAAGACAATAAACATCTACACGTCTGACAATGACAGAAATAGCCACCATTATTTAATTTAATTGAATTTAAATTTACCGATATATAATTCGACTTTCGTGCAAATATTGTAATCCGAGGACAACGCAAGCCGAATAAAAAACAGCTCGTGGTTCGCCAAATACATCGGCATGAATATGCATCATAAGATCTCCACCAGCCGCATATTCCATAACAAAACACACATGTGCCTATGCAAAAGAATATCACAGTTACATAAAGAAGAGTTGAAAAGCTTACTTGAATAGATTCTGATTAGTTAACGTTTGTAGTACCTCAGTTTGGAAGCACGCGAATAAGTTGACAAGGAACGGATGGCGTGTGGCATTTGCGATTTCGAATATTCTCTTTTCAGACAACAGCGACTCGACTTCGTCTCTAGCGATAATGTCGCCTTTCTTTAATGCCTTAATAGCAAAATACTCTCCCGTATTTCTGTATTGAGACAAAATGACTTTCCCGAAGTGGCCGCGACCGAGTACGGAAAGTAGCCTGAAGTTCTCGAGCGTCATGCCAGTGAGTTGGGAGTGCCTTCTAGATTCATACGCACTATCCCTGTATTGCAATGGCCTAATGGGCATTTCGTAAACAACCTGCAAAAGGCATCACGTGATTATTAACACATTTTCTACGGGAAATTATTTTAAACATTAATTTCTTTGTTAATCACAAATTTTGAAACACTCATGAAAACAGGTTCCTGCATGAAATGTTGAATGTTCTTTGTTGTTAATATTTTATAATAAAATGTTTATAATTAATATTAAAATGTTAATATTTAGGTTTTTAGTACTGATGAAGAAATGTTAAAATTTACTATCACCTCCCTGTCCACGTTTTATCATGCAACAATCATGCAAGGATTATACAAAACCGGTACTCTCAACGGACAAGATAGCAGACTACCTCCGAAATGTAGAATAGAAGCATTTTGAAAGCACATGCATATAACTGACTTTACACGAATTATTGATTTTTGAGCATAAGAGCATAAGACCGAAGTCTTCATACTTTAAGTATCGAATAATTCGTGACACTAACTGTAAAAATTGTGTGAACAATTTTAAAGCCACAATAAATCGTGTACGTAAACTCTACTATCTCAGTCACCCATAGAATTCAGGCAGTTCCAATTACGAATAGAAAGCAATTGTTTAATAATCACAGCAGCAATGAAAAGAACTTTGAATAGGCGAAGTAAAGTTGTGCTTATTAGAGGAATGTACCTCATCCTCGGGGAACTCGACGACGGGTTGGGGCGAAGGTGTGCGTGGAGAGGGTGGTGCGATCAGCACAGGACGGGGCTCTGTCACAAGGGGCCTTAGATTCGCCCCCTGGGACTCCCCTTTCTCCTCGTGGTGCAGGAAATCAAACTCTCTTAATACATTCTGCAACTATATCACTACCTGCTTAGCTCTAAAAGCTACTTTAAGTGCTCGATACTTTTATACGAATTCTGCGTTTGTAATTACATGTTGGCTTTGCTACGTAAGTGTGGCAAATCAAATAAAGTTGTAATTTTTAAAAGAAGTCCACGAAATAAACTAAGAAAATTATAAAACAATATGAAAGTCAACAGTGTAATTAAATATATCTGTCATATATAAATGCCACGAATATAAAATAATTTCGCTATAAATAAGAAGCATGTGCGTGATCTAATAGTTACAGTTAATATATTTCACTTGAGTGCAAGTGAGAACATGCCTAGTGAATAATATACTATAATCATACAAATTTGACAAATTAATATAATCAAGTAAAGAATATATGATATTTTTTTGCAACTGCTAAGACCCACAACCAATTACCCAAACCTTTAACCTTTTAGTTGGCAGAGGATTACAGTTTACCTTCATCATGATAAAGCCTGCATGTTACAGGTTCAACATAAACAAACCTATTATAGTACTGTCAATGACGTACTGACGTTATTAAATGAAACCGATTTAATAGTACTTCAGAATACCACTAAAGTCAATGCGAGGAATAAATTCTTCATTCTTGTAGTTTAACCATATCGGTATTATGTAAAATAATTGTTTGAGTAAGACTTACTTCTTGATCTAATTTTGGAGGCGGTGGTGGTATGACCACCGAAGGTTTTTTCATAACTGTAGGGGGTGGTGGTGGTGGATGTTCCGGAGGACGCGGTAGAGTTGGGCTACTGGTGGAAGTAGGCATTCCCAGTGGTCGTGCACCACCTAAACCACCCTTTTCTGGATCCGGTACTTCGCCTGGTGTTTCCGGTTTATCTTCAATTGAAGTATCGAAGTTGAGTTGCAGCGGTTGTGGACCTGCAGAAAAGAAACTGGCAAAGTTAATATCGTGTCCCATATGGTCGTTACATTCGGCAATATTTTTATGAAATGTGAACCAACAACACAATACAAATGTAAACTCACTTACCCGATGGAGGACTTTCCGAGTTTCTCGTATTGTGTAAGGAAGGTGCAGAACGCTTAAGTAATCTACCCCACGTAGCAACGTTTATATTCATTTGGTTAGCCCTGGGGAAATTCTTGACCTGCTGCTTGAAGATCTTACGTTGACGTTGCAATTTAGGCTTCCTTGAAATCATTGGATTTAGGAATTTAATCTCAGCAAACAGTAGTCCTTGTGGTTCTAGCTGCAAAGCCATTCCATGCCGTACGTCGTCGATGAACTCCTCTAAACGTAAAAATTTAACGGCACAGAGCGATCGCCAATCTTTCCAATAAATGCCTATTTCGAGTTCTCTCGATTTATCTAGTTCTATAGAGAACCTGAAAAAAAATAATTTGTCATGCCTCTCACTTGTCACTCCTATAAATTCTAATAAATACAATGAAGGGCTGGTAGGACTGTTTATTTACCTTTGGTCCCATGCCTGCTGGGAACAAGGTCGCCAACTGGTCTGTGCTACCGTTTGATTGTCTAATTTAATAACCGCCATAATATCATCTAAAAAAAATATGAAACCCGTGTAAACGTCAGTAAAGGCAACATTTAGACAACATTTGATGACAGTGGAAACTCACTACTCGTTTCATCTTTTACGCTGTAAGATTTGCTCGAACTGCGACCAGTAACCCCTTTAACAAAGCTTCGCAAATCCGGACTGGCAGGATGCTCGCGTCTCGTACGTCCAGGCACCTCCTCCGCTAAATCTTGACATCCCATTAATCTGACCTGTGAGATTCCAAAGAGTGTTTCGGAGGAGCTCGAAAAATGTCTCTGAGTCGTTGAAATGAACAATATAGTACCTCTAACTGTCCAGTAACCGCAGCACACCTAGACACCGACGCAGGTACAGCTGTTCTGCCCTCCAAAGGTCCTCGAAAAGGTTGCAACGATGTATAAGTCACTGGAATTGGACTTGCAGATTGCACACTAGCTAGCTCTCTTTTCAACTGGGATGCGATAGCACTGTCTGGTGGCAACTCTTGTCTTCTAAGCTCGAGAGATAACCTGAGCAAGTCCAGCTTTCTACTAGACTCTGCGAGGCTTGCCTGAGCCTAGGATAATCCAAAGAATGTCGATTTAATGAAACGCATATTTCACTAAAGTAATGTCTGCTAGAAAAGTGAACATTAACACCAAAAGGTCCTGCCAACATCGTGTACATTTATTAACAGAATAATTAATAATACATACTTGTTAATGACTTACATAAATGCGCATTATCCAGTAGAATGTTCGGTGACTTTTGTAATAACAATCTCGAGCAGGTGGTAAAAAAAAGTTATGATTATGGAATATTAGGTGTACATATAAATATGTCTTACATATATGGTAGAAACGCAATCTTACAATCCCTTATATTAAATGGAACAGAAAGAGAAAATGTGCGATGATGGAGGAAAAATAGTCTTCAACGAAGTCTTTGGTGTTCTTTGGTTATAAAAATCAACAGCTATCGTCTAGACGAAGTTTCGGGAGTTACACGATTATCTTTTTGATATCGATGACCAAAACGTCGTTCGTATTCACCGAGTGACTGAGCTCGTCCACGAGAACCCACTTCCTCGAAATATCTTCTGCAGTGTTCGCACGAACACGACGGATTTTTCGACGGACCTACGTGATGCCCGGGTTTCCGAAAGGCATTGACAACCGTTCCGAATATAGAAGCTTTCGCGATATGATCAGTCTTTTCCCCCTCTGGCATGGTGAACGGGGAAGTTACCCGTGATGGGAGTTTTGATGGAATAGGAGATGGGCTGTTTGAGCCGAACGGACCGATTCGATCGCGTAAACTGAAAGACTGCGAGGGGTTATCACTGCGTGTGGTGGATTCCGAACGATCTTCATGAACACGAGTGACTTCGAGAGCGTTGGTCGAGAAACTCTTTACGTGCTCTACTTTGTCCTTACTTGTACGATGAGCAGTCGACTCTGTTTGGACGACATGCTGATTCTCGTCACTAGACATGAAACTCCAGCCGATCGCATCGCTTTCGTCCGATTCTGGACCACTCTCACCAGACGACCATCCGATATCATGCTTTTCAAGATATTCTTTCATCTTCCGATTTCTCAGCAAATGCCTACGCTCGATTTGTGGCGAACGCCAGGTTTTGTCTCTCCCTTCTTCTTCATTCTTGCGCCAAGTAGTATCAGGTCGCAGCATCTTCCCGCTGTTCAAAGTACTTGCGTATTCGAAGCTATCGCATGGTGTTAAGCCGGATTTGCTGTTTGCAAGTGATTCGATGTCGGAGAACGTATCTTTCGAGGATGTCGCTATCGTGGATTCGTAATCGTCAAATGGTAGTGCAACGCTGGACGAAGCTGTCGACCAAGGTACATTGTCAAGATCCTGAAGAGCACTGCAAGAACTAAATTGCGACGGATAAAGAGAACTGAGCACGTCATCGCTTTCGTAACCCTTTGAACTGGCCAATGAAGGCATTCTCATCGGGGTATGTCGGAAGCTTTCGCACCGGCGTTCCGCACTGCGCTTCAAGAAGGCCTTATCATCCTGAAAACCTCTTGGAAGAATATTGCTGGCTGCTTGAGTGTGCGTGACTACCACGTCTTCATTTTCGAATACGGTCATCGGTGTATCGCGTTCGTTGCCGCTCGATGATGAATCCGTAGAATTACTATTGTCATCGGTACCCGTGCAATAAACGTCGATATGAACCGTTCGAGATTTGCGCTTTGAACTGTCGTCTTTCGTCGAGGAGTCAGACTTTTCCTGATCCATCGTACTTGGGGAGCTTACAGTCCCAGTAGGCACGATTGGCTTCGACCGATTATCTTGCTAAAAAATCACGTAACTTTATTAAATCCAATGTACTTCCTATGAAAGTAATATAATACATAAAATCAACAACCAAGAACTTTAGCCGTGATCAGTAATATTCGTTGATACATACCTCCTTGTTTTCTTGCTTGTCCGACTGATTAAGGCCAAGAAGAGTTTTCCTCCTCGTTTTGCCGTTTTTCGAGGCTGCCGAAGAAGCACGCGATTCGATATCGGTAGTTTGCGAAGACGCATCTTTGCAAATGGACATCGTTTTATTTGCACTTTTCCCAGTGACACGCGTACAGAAGTGAGTGGTAAAAGCTCCGGTGTTCATTGCTCCATTCTCGGCGCAATCCTCGCAGACTTCGGGCACTGTACTGAATCGACATCGTGCAGAAAGATGTTGATGCGTTGCCCGAGAATACCAGGAATCGTTCCACGTATGTTTTGGACTCTCTTCTGTGGATAAGTTTCTTACATTTGACGATTTCTCGGAAGTAGGGTTCATTCGGTTGTCGCCTAAGCCAACGGCGGATAGGACGATGCTGCAGGTACTCTTGCATCGTTGATTATACTGCTGGGACGGTCGTCGCGTCGGCAAACTGGTGTATGAAGGGGAGAATCGTTCGCTAGTGTAGCCAGAATCTGAAACGTTCACTCCCCCTTGGCTCCTCGATGAAGCTGAGTCGTCGTTTCCTGAAGATCCGGATCGCGGGAACGTGTAAGAATCAGTCGGAACCGTTCTAGGAGGGGGTGTCGACGTGAACAGGATATTCCCGCGACGAAATCCAAACGAAGTGGACGAGTTTGACGAGACTGGCTCGATTCCACAATCCACAGCTGGCTGATTAGCATTTGACTGATCCGTACTCCATCTGTAAACCATTCGAACACCACCCGGATCCGTTGCTGTAGAGGTCGTGCCCTGTGGCGTTGTTTGGCCGGATTCCGAGGTCACCGGATTACCGTGGCGAATTGTCACTTCCGCGCGTACCAACCACGGAGGGGATGGCGCGTTTCCCGATTTCTCTTGACGGTTGTACATAACGCTCTGCTTGTTTATATCTGTATTGTTTCCTTACGCACTATAAAACCTTATTTCTTGCTTATCTCTTACACTCTCTTGCATTTTCATCCCTTTTTCCTTAGCCTTCTATTACTTTTCTTAAGAGATCTGAAAACGGAGTTTTTGGCTCACTTGTTGTAAGGTTTACTTAAACAACGACGATTTATTTGCCAAATATTCTCAAGTGAAAGATACTGTGACACTGCGTCCCTGCATTCTATTTTCAGGTCACCGTGGCTGTGTTGGGACACTGGCTGTGCTTCTGTTATATCATCTCATTATTACGCATTAAAATCGTTAAATTGCATGTTCCACCATTGTTAAGATCTTCCTACTGTTATACTATTCTGCACAAATACAGTGTCCTGCGAGAGCTGTGACAGCATATGTGTCAGTAAATAGAATAGTACTGCTTTATATTGTAGACTGCACTTTCCGAGAAGCTCAAATTTATGCGTAGTCACAGCTGCTACGTGTGTCAAGCACTTTATAAATGTATTAGTGCAGATTCTGGATTAAAGCTTACTACTTTGCACTTTGAACGTTACTGCCAGTCGAGTCCTGAGTCATAAATGATCAGTCTTGCTGGAGTGCAACGATGAGAGAATATGGTGTTCGGTGGTGTAGGGCTTTGGGCGGATTCGTGTCAGTCTTCAGCTTGAGCTCATGATTTTCAGTCTTCTGGGGTGCCCCGAATTATCCGTGGTAAACTGTAACGTGTCCTCGAACGTCTACTTCACGGGCACGCATCTTTTCCGAGCATTTCCGCGGACGATGATTTGCGCACATGTCGGCCAGCTTGTCGCCCCTCTTTACATCAACTGGATCAAGCTAGTTCGGCTACGGAGGAGGGAACTAAACGCGACCTGAAAAGGCGTCACCGGAGGGGCAGAGCGAGGGGCAAAACGGGAACTCGAGTCGTGCTATTTTCAGAAAGGCGCGTATACCACCGCCACCTCTCCCGGTCCACGCTGTCATCCACGTCGATGTTCGTGCAACTGAACTAATACGAAAATTCATTTTCGAACTGCCACACTAGTCGACCGAACATCTTGTCCAATTTTATACCATTAATTTCATGCCACACTCGTTAGGAAACACTCCATACAGATGTCCTTATTTTTTTCAACATTTTTTACTGTCTGTTCTAAGCATTTCTAGATACTGTTTAGAATTCCAGAATATCCGTACATATCCGATAACTGGATGTCTGCATAGTGCTCGTTATCGCAACTACTCATGTATGTGTAATTTTAATTTAAATTAAAAAATTTTCAAACTAAGTGACTATAACGACAACGATGCTTTCATTTCATTCCACCCACCTGCTATAGGAAAATCGTCAATGATGTATAATGCTAAAGTAAAGCCATCAATACCCTTGTTCTACCTCCTATCTTGGTGAGTGCCTACAAAAGGCTTTTCATTGCAGCACGTCGGACGTGCTTCCTGTTTCCTTTTCTACCATGTCCTATAGTCTACGCCACAAACTGAGAGAAAATACGTACCTCTGTTAAAGCCTTCTTATCAGCGACTTTGGCACTCTGCAGAAGACGAATCACGTTTTTCGCTCCCTCCACAACGGCTGCCTCAATTCTTAAACGATGCCGTAATTCTTCCACCCTTTCCTCTAATGCGAGTTCCAGACTGGGCTCGTACCTATCTGTAAGAACAATTTTAAAAATTAATTCTTTCCTGTTCGTAATCTGTCTTGTGCCTATGTTACTGTCTGCATTCGATACAAAGCTAATTATCAAACGTGACAGTTTCGTAGACAAGTTCAATCACCCGCATCGGCACGTTTTCTATTTCGGTCATGTACTTACGACTCTATATACACTTTGATCGCACGAAGGACCGAAACGATGAATCACGATTTCGGACCGTGTAACTCGTTGAGTTACGTCCTTTAACCCGGCCATACCTACATCGAGAACGATATCTTATCCGAACTATGCTAAGATACAAGGCTATTTCGACTTATCATTGGACCTTCTACCAGTATATGGGCAGGATGAAGAAAAATAATTTCCGGTGAATTTAAGGCGCAGCATATTGTGAAAGCACGCCGAAGCCTTTTGTAAAATAAAAATCTTTATGCATATCCACAATGTGTTCTTCGATACAGAAATAAACTCGGCGAAGGTGAAATGTTGTACGTGACATTGACACACTCCCACGACAAAGCGCAAAATGCCGTTTGTCAGCTAGTACGGCGGAATCGCGTGTGTTTTCATTTGTACCGAGTACGTCGTTGTCTCGTGCAAGATACGGACATGCGACTGTGGTTTGAAAGTACTGCAAACGATGCGCTAAATGTCAGCTTTAATGTATTCTCTATTTCTCTCTCGCGTCAGCGTCATTACCGTTGTCGAGAAGAGCGTATGTACGCTGACAATAATACGTTTGTTCGGAAGCAATGAATATCCGTAGCGTCTCGAGTTATCTGGTATCCACGAGAGCCTTGGCCAATCATTGCTGGAATTCTCAGAACGGTCTATCGAGCAGCAAACTAATGATAAACAATCTACAAGTCGAACTATATGTGATCAACAAGAATCCATCGATACCTAGTACTTATATTTACTCAAATATATGAAGTACAAAACGGTAACAGTTTTGTTCCATGTTGATGTCCACTGGCGTGTATCTCATATATTTTGTTTTTAATAGCTTGAACCGCCCATACCTTTATTGCTAGTGGTCTCGCCATTCGGCGGCGGTGCATCTCCTCGTGCGTGTTGCTGCTGACGTGCCTGTCGAACTTTCATTATACGCATGCGAAGGAATTCGATTTTCGCACGAGAATCGTCCAACATTTGCTGTGCCTCTTGCAGAAGTTTCTTATCCCGATGACCGCTCGTCAGGCTCTGTATCATATTCTCTGCGCCCTGCTTCACCTGAAATTGCACGACACGATGAATTCCACAGATTCGTATCACAACAGTAGAGTCATTCGCTAATAATGAGTTTTCAAGCAGCAAGCATTACGAAATTATTATCATGAGACGTCGTTAAGTTTTAAATATTAAAATTATTAACCACATATTAGGAATTATTTCGCTAGCGGTTTTCCAGTTAGATTATTCGAAGAAATAGATCAACGATCAATTATTCTACTTGAAATATCGTTCTATACTGAATACTTCTGATTATTGTTTTAAGATCCTAGAAAGTTCTACGCTGCCATTCGTCCGTAACACCTCTCACAACTTGTACGAAAATATATCACAGACACTTATAATACCTGAGACATCAATCAAGCGAATCAAGCAGACGAAATTTTTTCCCTACTCACCCGCTTGTAAAGTAATTTCGCCATTTTCGTTGTGTCTACGACAGAGTTTCTCGCGTTACTACGCATTCACTAAACATCGTAAGTATTCCGCGCCCTCCAACACGCAACTAAACCGATTACGATCTCAGGGATCTTGTCGAATGACGCAGGGACACGGTTTAAGTCGACTATGGACATTGAGGATAGTGTAATCTGGCAAAACGCCCACAAGTCGATAGCTCGTACATTCTTAATTTGTTCACGAAGTTGTTTAACCCCTCATCGATCTGCCAACGAGCATGGCTCAAAGCGGCCACAGAACTCTGGCATCGTGCTTGAAATATTATTTATCGTACGCACACTTCGCAAAAATAGATGGTGGATATATTTCATCAAAGGTCATTTTGGTTAACAGTGATTGAAAAACTTTGCAATTAGAGATAGGCAATTACGAGGAATACTAACAATTTTGTCTCCTCGTCTGTTACTGCTTATCGCCCTTTATTTAATTAGGCGAGATGTATATGCATTTTACACTGGCTATTATACTTGACGGTAAAAGTAGGACGTCGTCTCTAATGTTTACAGAGGGAAGATTGAATATGATACGGTGCATTAACCACTACTCCTCCCTTTGTTTTCTTACTTTACGAAGTTTACCTTCAATTCGATATTGAGCTGTTTTTCCAAGGACAGTAGGCGAAGATCCGTGAATAGACCCTCCTGACTCGGCGACGAAGGTCCCATTGGTGACAGAGGCGTGTCTAAAACAAAAATAGTCGTTCCAAGTGAAAAGATTCGACATATACCGATGAAAAAAGTACACACAGTAGAATTACCATTATGTCACAGTGTGTAAAGGTGCAAATGATTCGTTGCTTTGTGCGAATCATAGACACGTTCCGTAATCGTATGATTTTTTTTACTCACACACACAAACGTATACATTTTTCTCTCTCATTAACGACTATGTCAAGACGAATGATAGTGAAATCGGCAACTTCTTGAATCTCACATCCTGTAACCCACTAAACACGTCGTCGAGACGTATGAACCGATCCCACGCCTATAGACCTGTGTAAAGTATAAAGCGAATGAGAAAAAACCACGGCATTCTTCTCATTGTTACCCTGATGTGCCGTTATGCGTGATTTTCCCACTGGCACTTTTCACTTAGTTCACATATGCTACCATCCGTGATTTTCATTCTGCGATATAAAGATATAACAAATGACAGGAACCATTACTTTTCTCCTGCGAAGCAATGAGTTCGGAGTAAGATGTATTGCCTCTAATATTAATAATAACGAAGGTATTGATGTAAACTGACGCATCACATTTCCGCAGAAAAATAATGAAATGCCCTTAGTGTGAGCGTGAGACTCATAGCTCAATCGGAAATACAACCGTTATTCTGTAATGCTTCACAAAGCGGCTGTTTTAATTATCACCGTTATTTCCGTGTCGGCTGCAACTACGAATGTGTAACGTAATCAGTTGCACTTGCATAATTCAAATCCTACATCTTAATGCACGTTCTTCTCCGTTCGAATAGAATTTTACAAGAGGAATGCACTGAGATACGATGCTTTCTTAGCACAGTTAAACGTTGAAGTACATAACTATATGTATAGCATTGTTCAAAAAACTTGTCCAAATTTTATGCTAAGCTCAACATATAACTTTGGAACATGTAGATGACATCCCCGTTTATTCAGGCTGGAAAAATAAATGACAAATGGTCTATTGCGCAAGGTTTCTCCACGTTGGACCTGTAGAAAGGGAGGTAGCAGATGCATACAAATTATCATTCGGTTCAAGTCGTCCCGTCAACGGTTTACGAGCTCATGCGTCTGTATTTACACGGTTGCTTCCGTGCAGTTGGTCGATTGTACTTATATTGAGGTGTGCACGGAAGAGCACCTATTTCGGTAGTATTCCTGAGGCAGAAGCGATGGAGCCATATAACGAAAGCGATTGCGTCTGGAATATATCGATCAGGATCGATACGCCTACCCATCGGCGACGGTCGTGCACGCGTGTGTCTTATTACGTGGATTCGTTTCCATTGAGTTTCCCGCCAGGCGGCCTTATCAAGCCGCGCGAAAAACACCGGTCCGCCGGTCACGTGCCCGCATGTGCAATGTGCATCGCCTCGCCGGTGCTAGGGAAACGTGCACGCACGCGCGCATGCAGTTGCATCGCTTTCCGTCTGTACGATGACTAACACACGTGTACCGGCAAGGCATACACGTAAGCAAACAATTCCAAATAAGGCGAAAAACACTCGACGCGGGACAGACAAGAAAGGAAACGAGAGGATAAATAAAGAAATGAAGAATTGAGAGGAATAAAAAACAGCAGAGAGGATGCTGAAGCGAGAGGTAAAAGAGATTAAACTAAGAAAAGACGAATACCGGTGCTGCGACTGGCAACTGATTGTTATCAATTATCGAGAAATGTAGTATCGGGGGAGATGCCGATAAAAGCAGGAGTAGATTGCCGAAGAAGGGAACGTCGTCGCATGGCACGGATGAAATTACGCATGCATGAACAATGCGCGGCTCCGGGAACTTCGCAAACCATGTCATTAGCGCATTGCTACGAACACGTGCCCCATTATACTCCCGTTTATGCACCGCACTGTTCGAGCGTTCCCCCGCTGCTGTTTCGGTGAGCGATGATGAAGGTTCTCGTTGTTTCGCGAGACCGCAGCAACGGGTGGGGGATACAAAAGGCCAACAACGTGAAAGAGACAATTTAGAGAGGGAGAAAGACGGGTAGGGAATTTGGAGGTGAGGGTGGGAGGAAATGGTGAATCTGAAGGACCGCAAACCGTCCCTAACGTTCCTGCAGGACATTTTGAATAGCATTATCGATGTGCACGTGCACATATATATCTTCCGCGCAGCGCATGAAAGGAATGAAGTGTCCTCTGTTGTCATTTTAGACGGTTCAATGATCGGTTAAATGACTCTTCGAGAGGGCCGTTGCGGCACTACAAAAAGAGAAGCACGCGCCGGCCCGTCGTGCATCGTTATTCATTATTAAAGCACTGGATGGGGACACTGAATACAGAGGCACTTAACACATGAAAATCTATAATCACCATGCAGCATCAAACGTAAAGTTATTGAAATCCAAAGATCCCTAACTGTAGATTGTTATTCCTATAATGCGCACTTAGCAGTTAGAGAACATGTATAATTTTCCAACATTCACAACGCCTATTGACTGAGAAAAATGCAAAATGTAATGTCAGTAACATAGTATATTGAATACTTAAGACGTTCAACCATCTTCTCAGAAAGGGCAATGGAATCGTTACAAGAATCCGCATGCGTTTACATAAACGTGAAAGTTGCTTGGTAGAATCTCTATGTGTGTACATATTCCCCTATGCATAATCGTGCCATTCACTGCAGTTTGCAATGCCCGCGAATGCTGGTTCTTCCTCCATTCATGATTTTGCCTACGTCGTAGACATTGCACCTCTATGAACGATATATGCCGTTCAGGCGTTCGTAAAGCAGAACCAAGGGTACAAGTTATGTAAAAATATACAAGACCAATAATTTTTATCGTTACCAGGACATTACTACACCACGGATAAAAATAACTAGTCTCGCGAAATACGGCAAAAGATTTAAAAACAGCTTCTAATGTCACTAATCTGCAAACAAACTTTGGGGCTGTTTAAAACTTATTCTCATTCTATTACTGCATAGCTGATTGGTTTATTCATCTTACTCAACAATTTTTTAAGCATACCTGATTAAGGAATTTTACATCCATTATTCAAGTTTGAAAACGAGCGGAACACATTGAAACAGAGACGGCTCTCCGGAAGTGCAACGTTCAGTGTTATTAAGTGCATCCAGGCTGGTATTACGAACATCCGGAGGGGCATGACCAGCGAGATGGAGACTGCTAAGTCTGTAAGTGAAGGTAGGATGTATCCTCTACGTCGTTCAAATAATAAATTGTCCGTGTTTCAATGATTTTTGACGTCATTAGCGGTCTCGTATCAGTTTTCGCTAGTCCCGACAGAAAGTACACGAGGCACGTACCGATCTATTTTCAACACAACCGAAAACAGGTCAATACATCAAACCCCGGGTCAGGGAAAAGGAAGAACATTAGAGCAGCCAAACGCAGCTGTTATAGATAACAACTTGGCGAACACGAGTTAGTAATTAAATACATGATGTTCCAATCTTCCCCTGTTAATCCGTACGACGAAGAAGTATCGATAAAAAATATGCCCACCAATAGAAGGCTTCTGGATCTGCATGAAGAAGTAGTTATCATTTCATACGAAAGTATCTCAATTCCTCGATAGATTTCTTACGGACTGGCGTACTATCTCTGCGGTCAGCAAAACGCTACTTTCATTTAGTATTCGAAAATAGTCGCCGGTGATTCGACGAGTCTCGTCTGTTGCGGCCAGCCACGGGGTCTCTTCTGGCGGAATGACGTCACCGGTGGTTAGTACATGCCGATGGTTCGTAGCGGGACCTTAAATCGGCCGTAAACCATGGCTCGGTGGGACAGGTAGTCCAACGCGAGAGGGCCAGAGGGCCCCGGTGTCGTGGTGGAATGCGAAAGCGTGGGTTCGGGTTCGGTTGAAACGTGATCTCGATATATCGAGCCGGAGAACCCTGGTCGGTCCTCCGGAGTGGTCGGACATGGGGATCGCCCGAGGCAAAGTGAGAGACGGAGGAAAGAAAAGAGGAAGAGGGAGTAGAGGATAATATAAGGATAAACAAATGAAAAGGGGAGAATGACCAATAGGGGGATAACCGAATACCATGAGGATACGAAGAGTCTTCGGGAAAGGGTAATAGATTGAGATGAGGGGACCGAAGACAAAGCATTGTGGGTATTTAGAAGACAGGTTAGAGTGGGTATACGGATACACATTAAAAAATCCCGGGAGTAACTTCTCTAAGGATATACCGAAAACATATATAGGGGAGCAAAGGAAATTCAGAGAGAAAGATAAAATGAGAACGGTAGTCGGAATGAGAGAGAAACGAATGAAGGGATTGGAGAGCTCTTGCCGGTACCAGCGCACACTATGCTGATTCTCTCCACGTGTACGTATGTCGTGCATACGTTTTCGCTGGCGCTCTACGCGTACACGCAGGTTGGTGTCGGAGAACTGGAAAGTGAACGCGTCGCACGTTGCCCATTATTCCGGCCTCGTCTCCGTGGAGACGAGATGCAGGAGGCAGGAAACACTTTCTCCTGTGGCCGAAAAACGATTTCGACCGCGGGAACCGGCCGATCTCAAGCGGATTCACGCGCTTTCAGGAAGTGAACGCCGCGGGAAACACAGAATATACATTCAAGTGGACCAATGATATTTACATAAAGTTAAATATGTTAAGTCAAGCGGGAAATCCTTTGACATTTTTCAGAGCCATGCAACATGCAAGAAAAGAAACGAATAAGAATTGTTTCAAATTCATAGGCTCTTCACTGTGAGAAATTTTCCCGTTGGTTTAAATCCTGAATTTCCATAGGTATAAAATAAGTCAGTCCCTAAGCGTCAGTAGCATTGCAATAGATGTTGGGTAACAATGCGTGGGTATTGAAATTGCCTTTGCAGTAGTTACATTTTCATTTACGAGTGTTCGTCTGAATGGGGTACTTTGTCGCTCAGTGGAACATTGAATACCTAATGTCCACTCCTTCAGCAGGTTTTAGAGGCTGGAAGAACATATGACGACGTCTGACTTAACTGGAGTGTATAGAATGTCGAGAGCCAGTATAAATAGCTGCTGCTACTTACCGTCAATTCTAAGTGAGCGCATAACTATACTTTGAACGTCCGCAGGTCTGCGTATGATGGTGTGCCTGTTCAATAGTTGGCTCGTCACAGACCATAGTGTCAGCCAGACATGGCATAACCAACCGCGCTTACTGAGTTCAAACTAACACCGGGATGAGAATATACCGAATCACGATACTTTGATATTCAATATTTTTCAGCATGATACCCCTTTAATCACACTACCCATTAAGTTTTGGATTATATTAAAAGATAGGGGTATAAGGTTTGAGAATCTCGGATAGACGGATTTAAGGAACTCCCCTGTAGAGTATGACATATCATGTTAATCACTGCTAATTTATGCTCGTATAGCGTGTCCGGATAGTAATGCGGGGTAACGGTCGGGCGTGGAACATCGTCTGGTGATCGGGAGGAAATAGTTTGTTGCGTTACGCGTCATCAACGATCGTCGCTGACGATCGACAGGCCCATGAGGTGGATACTCGAGATGTTACTGCGTTTCGACACGCTCGATTTACTGCCACCGATGAGAAGGAATAGAGTATAGACGACGATAGTCCCTTAGTATGGCCTGTTAGACTTTATAAAGCGAGAACGCCTCGGCCTCTCGTTAGTAGGAGTATTATTAAGTACCTTCTGGTTAACGGCACAGAACGATCATTAGTGCAGCATCGTAGCTCAAGAGAGAACATTACCCGTGACAGACTGTAAACCTACGTCTAGTCCATCGACGGGCAATTCTCAAACGCTGCGTAGGCTAATAAATGTCTGAATTCATAACGACTGTGCCGCACAATTCTATCTCTTTATATCATAAGAGAGAAGATATGGGCTTCTTGACACGAACGTTAACTGCTATACTTCTATCATGCATGATGACGTCGTTCATCGATGAGTGGTCCCTGTATGATCGTTAAACGCGTGCCTACTGCAATAAGATCAAATGGTCGTCTGACTTTATAAACGGTGGATAAGGAACCGACTTATACTTTTCTAGCTAGAACACGATGAAGAAGTTATCTGCATAATATACCAGGCGCAAGAATACCAAGTATTCAAGTGCTCCAAATAGTAGATCAACAAAGTATCAAATTATTCGTAATTTCGTGTGAAACTTACGCGATAGTATCTATCAGTTTTATGTAATTTCCTGCGGAGTAATATCTTCAAAGTTGTATTTCTACAGTATGACGCTTTTGCCGTACCGTCGGTTGCAGCAGCGTGCGACTGGAGACTGTAATTGATTGCCATCAGGTCTAACGCTCGGCATTACATAAAACCCGTTTAACCGTGCGGGGAGACTGCCTTATATCCCTCGGTCAATGCTGCCCGCAACGTCGAAGCGTAAACGAAGATGATATCACGCGTATGTATCCAAGACGTTCGGTTTACCTTGGCCGTTGGAGTGATTCTGCTGCGGGGACTGCGGCTGGCCCTGCGTCAGTATAATTTGGCTCTCAAGCTGCTGCAACTCGGCCTGGAGCTCATTTAGCTTGCTGTTCGCTTTCTTCACGATCGTCGCTACGTCCGAGAGGGCCTTACGATCAGTCGCCACCTCCCTCAACTTCTCCGCCCCGGCTTTAATCTTCAACTCCTACGGCAAAAAAGGAAATTCGTTCACATTACCTGGCTCTACCTAAGGGCAACTTGCTTTAAGTGATATCGTACAAAATGAACCATTGTCGATGGATTTGATAACACGTGATTATAACTGCATAACACAATGTGCAACAAATTGTATACCTCTCTGACTCACTCAAATCGTTTCTTGCCTCTCAGAGTTATAATCAGTTGTTATGTGATTATTTAAATGGCTCATTTTGCTACCTGTCTAAGCGGCAAGAAAGGAGTAGAATGAGTCAGCGTGGCATAATCATTTGAACGTCGAGATAAAAGTGTCGACAATCACAAAAACTGAACATCAAAAGAAATCAACTATCATCTGCAAGAAACACCAAAAGCACGCTATGTTGGCTTCAAAGACGTCCAGCTATCAACGGTATCGTCTTTCGCGCCAAGAGCTCGAAAGTAAACGTACTAGCGTTATATACGTACTAACAATAAGCCACTACTAAGCCTATATCGATACTTCGCTGCATCGAAGCCATTGCTGTGATCATGTAGCGAGAAATTGGCTTTCGCCGTGAGAATCTAGCTCTTTTGCAGATCTCAGTCAGTCAGTAAATTACAACGTTGCACAGATCGATATTGCATTATAACGTTGATGAAATCGGAAACGGCAGGAATGAGGCTTAGGGGAAACTGATGAAGTACGACTCACCTTGCGTATTTCACGGCGTATGTGTTCCCGGAGCTCGTCGAGACGTGCAGGTAAGGGCACCTGGTCACTCCCGGCCACTCCATACTTGCTCGAGAGTTCGTAAAGGACGGGGTGCCTGATGTAATCGCCCTGGAACGAATTTCAAGAACGTGCGGTTATTATTACGGACCATTTATTCATATAATAAGATGTAAATTATAATAAGTAATCTAGGACGTATCAAAATTGTTGTATATCAAGACACCACATTTCGGGATACAATAAAGTTGTCAATAACCATCACAATAATGGCCTATAATTAACTATCACTTAAACAAAAAATAATGCACTAATCGGTTGATAAGAATCGCCGGAGGTCTATATCTCGTGCTTGTCGAAACGGCACACAAAGGTCTTTTTTTATAACGACTGTAGATAGTATCAGATCCGGCCAAGATAGCAGCAATGGCATTGACGTTAAAACTTTCCGAGAACGTAACTGAGAGGGCACGCGTAAATTTAAGAGAAAACAAACCAAGAGAAACCTTCTCGGACCGGAAATTGTCTGGCACGTATTGCGGATGTACATGCCGCTGTCTGTCTATCGACGCACGGATATAGATTGCATACATAACGCAAGAACTAAACTTCAACAGCTGAAAGTATCACTATTTCTTTCTAAAACTCCATATGTCACATTAATTGATCAACTGACTACTCGGATACCACATTGCCGGATTTATCCTCTAAATAAATTTACAACAGTTTACACTGTAATGCATTAACTAATTCATAGTAACACTTGAAGCCTATTGTGTAACACAAACTTGAGAACATACCACGCAGGGCGCAATACATGTCCAGAAATGTTTAGATTTTGGCATAACTGAGCATGTCGAAAACGATCTGGACGCAACTAGTTTTCCTTTTTTCCGTGCACGGGCGAACGACATTTTCAAGAACACTTTCTTTTTAACACATGCAATAACTTTTTACACTGAGCTGTCGACTTGCGGTTTTTACACAACGTTTTTATAGTCGGTCGTAAGAGTTCTATGAATCATCGTTCGTGCGTTAACAGAGGTTAGAAAAGCCACTGATAGGTCAATCAATTAGGATGACAATTTAAGGTTTCACACCACCAATAACTTTTGAGTGAAGCAACGACAAACTTGTACAGTCATGCAGTTGGATCTCAGGTGCTACGTGTATGCATTCATATCAAGAAATTACTCAGGTTTGATGAAACCCAAATGACTCAAAGAGCTTGCCAATATCGTTATCTCTTATCAGACCGATGTGATAACAGCGATTCTCAGCTACAAAAACGTCTTACCTCCATATATACTTTGCATCAGGAAAGGGCATAAATATTTTCTACGTGTGAGGATGTGGTTAAACCATATGAAAAAGTTGATTGTACAGAAAATTGAAATATATCAGTTAAATGACAAACCGATGAACATATAACCTCGTATTGACCTTCTAACGGACTACTGTTAAAACTTTCTAAATCGAGATGTTTTTAGTGCAAAAACCGGAGTAATAAAGAAAGAACCACCCTCTTCCCCTGCCAGGCAAATGTGTATCAACTGTGCGTGGTTGACACACTGACGCACAAGCTATTTTCATGCATTCCGTAATATCTGTGCCATGCACAATAATTCGCAAAGGGTCAACAGTCCGCAAATCGTCACAATTACACGAAATTTTAGAAGCGACAGTGCCTCCGCTGCAGTATATCGGAATGCTTTACATATTTCAAACGGATATCAATTTGCCGAGGAAATCACATTACATACGTTTTGTATTACACGGTCAAATCTTTTTCGTACAATTTAGATTCTAGAAGTCTTCTCATTTTACGTTGATTTATTGAAATTAAGGAAAATTATAACGAACCGGTTTCTATCGGTTTACCGCGTGAATTGTCTACAATATAAACGTACAGTTCTTGTACGTAGAAGTAACACAGAAAATAGAACTATATATTAAAGTCGGAGCTACCGTCGTGCTGTTTTATTTTTGGGTAACATTCAACACAGGGCACCTATCGACAAACTGAGACTCTTCAAGTAGAAAACCGATAAACCTATAATAACCCAGGCATGAAAATTTCGACATAAACCTAAATTGCCCAATATTTTATTGTTAATGTAGTTAATCAATATAGTCTGACCTCTTTGACCAAAGTATTTCAATTTTAATTATCGGTTTGTCAAAAACTTTTTAAAGGGATATAATTTCAATGGTACTATGATATGCATATCGGATTTGAAATAATGTGTAACATCTGCCACAAATGTCTGTTTCATTGTCTACTTCTCTTTGGGATTTCCAACAATATAACACTGATAGCTACATAATGATGTCTAAGCAATGTTGCCGGCATTTGAGTGTGCTTTCATACATTCATGATACACAATTCGGTACCGTCTAAATGCTAATAGCCTGCGGTCTCGTCGGATGTAGTTGGAAACACCAGTTACTTTCATCCTGTCAATGAATAGCACTTGTGTCGAGGGGAGCAGGTGTTACAACCGAGTGCACTGGCGCTTGTGCGGCGAGAGAATGCAATGTAAAGATGTGCTGCTGTCTGACAACGCCTCGTTTAGAGGGGATCGCATTCGATATCCCTAACTCTCAAAGAAATGATCGGTTACTGGCTGTTCGCCACAAAAAACACACTTGATCGGCTCATTGACAAGTGCATGCATCCGATGAGAAGCAACAGAAGTCAAATTGAGACCGGTACAAAGCGCAGCATGTCCCGATTAGAGTCGGATAATCTTTTATTATGGCGGCTGGGACGATTGCTCGAACGGTTAACGCGCGCCAGATCGTAAGGAGAGCGTGGCTGGACCTGCGGCTCACCTGATAATAGCTTGACTCCGCCATCTTGGCCACTATACTCCACTCACTCACTGCTTTCTATCCGTCCTTTGTGCACAGAATGGCAACGTTCATTGTGTTTACACGCACAACGTATGCCGTTTCATCGTTGCAGCATTGGTCACCGGCATTTGCATGCTTTATCGTACACGTCTAACTTTCCCGGAGACTGTTTGCAATCAGATTAACCGACCGAAAACGATACGACAATCCACCACTACCGAGACGGATGAATGAAAGACGCGCGGTTTGCGAACAAAATGCAGACGCGACCGCATTCCACCGCACCAGACTGGAGACTGACGGAAAACACGGGGCCAATCATGGCTCAAGACTGTCGTACAAGTTGAAACATAACCTCCCTGCGCATGCGCCGTAACGCCTAGCTACTATTGGTTCCCGGCTATGACGTTTCAAGGTCAGTGTAGTATTCAAATCTTTACACCATCAATTTTTCGAAAATTTAAAATTTAAAAATACAAACGTCTTGATATTTGTTGGGTTATCGAATATCTAAATAAAACTAAAAATACAGAATTGTGTTTAAAATACTAAATAAAAATAAATAATTACATACAATTATATTGAAAATATACTTAATCAAAATTATGTGAAGCTTGTAAAAAATTTTTTAAATTCGTAACATTAAAATATAACAATGCAGTTCGTATATTTAATTACCACACATTTACGAATAATTATGTACAAATTGAAGTAACAACAACTGTTACAAAGATATCGCAATATCAATGAAAAATATCGGAAAATTCCTTCCATTTGGCTTCCATGAGGCTTGACATTTACATAATTATTGTGAGATTAATATCTTTAGAAGTTCTTCTGGAGTTCGTGTAAAAAGATTATTGGGATTCGTGTATAAATTTTTTGGATCATGACACGAATCATATAATTGCTTGTAAATTGCTCCGATCACCTCAAAGGAACGTTTTTGCGTAATTGTTCGATGGGTTGGACTTTGTAATAAACTTATCTGTGGCAACAGCAAGATGTCCGGCATCACTAAAAATCCTTCTAACTTATTCTGCAAGCAGATAATACATTATAGTGAACACATTTATGTTAACACCAATGAGCGCATCTAGGGAAGATGTTATAAATACCGTGAATTCTTTTATATTCAAGGGATCCATTCCTGGTATGGAAGAGAGCGGACCTTGTTCACGTCCTTGTAGAATCGTATAAATTGAGCCAAGATTTAAGTTAGCAACAAGAGAACTAGCTTGCTCCGAGGTAAGTGTATCGATTTGTGCATCTGATTGAGCCTGATAGTACAAAAAATACATGTGATAAGATTATGACACTGAATTATGTATATTCATAGTACTTAGAAAATTAACAAACTGTTATCCCTTACATCACTTGGCACGGATCAAATGCAATTTTTATACTTAAACTAACCAATCACCTGTAACCTTTCTAGTCGTTGATCCATATATTCGTATAATCCTAAAGTAGATTGAATTTGATGCATGCAATTCAAAAGATATACAGCCATATCGACCGTAGGTAGTCTCGACGCGGTCTCGTTTACTTCTTGTAAGAGTGGGTCGATGATGCACGATACAATCTGAAATACTATTACCTGTAATAACTGTTAAAATGCATAAGACAAAAACTTAAATATTTATATTTACTTGAAGCATATCTTTTTCTCTATCTTCTGCAATACTCGCCACGGAAAGAATTTCATTGAGAAGGGACAATAATCTGGAAACAGACGGTGCAGGAACCAGATCATTGCCTGGTGGTTCTGCACGTTCTCCAAGCGCAATGCGAGTTTCTCTCTGAAGTCTACTAAGAAAACTTTTTTCACTTAATATCAATAATTCGCTTAAAGTAAAATCTAATGCACTATCCGGTATAACTTGTTGAATAATTGCACGATAAAATCTTATAAGTGTTGTAACAGAATATAACACAGTCGCTGGTGCGTCCATAGTAATAATGTGCTCTATTCTGGACTTCAAAGAGTGGCAAATTCCATCTGTAATGTTACTTAAGGCCTGCTTCACTTGGTCAGATACATCTACAATTTTCAGATATTAATAAATAAGTACGTATTATATGTCGAATATTTCTGAAATTATTAAATGTCATAGTAACCTGTTTTGTCACAGCCTTTTACTAAAGTAAGGATATTTTCCTTCTCCACAGGAATTGCTTGATGAAGCCATGCAAGCATATCACCAACATATCTTTTAGGATCATTTGCATGCATTTCAATTGGATTGGCTGTACCTCCAAATCCCTCACCCAATGTTAATGCATCTATAAAAGATCCTACCAATGCAGTTCTTCTGGTATTACAATACTCATCTAAAACATATCTGAAAACAATAAGGATAAATACAAACAAATTTGGTGTCATTTTTGTATACTTTACTAAGTGCGTAATTTGTTTATATTTTAATAAATGTAATGTGATCTCTTTTACATACTTAAATAATACTGGTCGATCCTGTAATTTACTCATGGCTTTAATTAACAGTGGAGCTAAGTCATCATTTTCAATGTATTTGCATTGACTTTGAGTCCACCTATACAATCTTTCAAGTGCAGCTTCCTGAAGAAGTGTCATTCTTTGCATTATATCCAAAGCTAATGTTTGATACCCAGATTGCATTAACACTCTACAGCTGCTATGTATTTCCTATAGATTATAATTTATATGTAATAAATACTGTAAAAAATGTAGCTTATGTTTGTTCTCTTACCTGAACACGGTTAACAACAGTAAAAAATTCTTCTGTTATAGGAGATTCCCTAGTATTTCCATGTAATATCGAAATTTCAGAAGGACTTAATTGAAAACTTTTAATGAAAGCATTGGCAACTTTTTCTTGCATGGATAATGTTCTACTTTCATTCTGCAATTTTGTTGTCTGATCAATAAGTTGCAATGTTTGGGCTTTTGTTGTTTGCAAACGATTGGTCATACATTGAACTGAAGTATTCATAGACAAAACATCTTTGTATATGTCATCTAAGGAAGATTTTACTTCCCTGAAAGCAGATAGAAAATCTTCATTTATTGTTAAGCTTCTCCTTTCTATTTTACTCCTTAAATTTCTGCGGGCATTTAAAGTATTTTCTGTAAAGAATGTTGATAATTCTTTCAATGCCTCCAGTGTATCCTATAAAGTACATAAAAATAGATTCCACATTATTAAAAACCGGAAAATAATAACTATTACAATGCAAATTCTAATGAATATTCAAACATTACTGATACCTTATCATGTTCGATCCTCGATTCGAGCAATTTGTTAACACGCCGCACTAAAGCAGAGTTTGAATTTTTTTCAGACATAATTGGCAAACACTTGTTTTACCCACAAAAAATTTAATGAAGAGTTCCTATAACCTATAGGTCGTTGAAACGTCAAATCGCCCACGTCACAGTATTTTGATTTGTATTCAGACAGGTTAGCAGCTATTATCACTTTGACGGAAGGTTCAACATAGGAATTATTTTTGAATTTCTTAACGTAATATCATGTCATTTTTCTAACATTAATGAATACAAATTTACACTAAACGTTAAAACGGTTCATCCGCGATCATCCGCGATGTAACACTGATTGTGAGTAACACAGGTATGAACGACATATTGAAAAGTCAAAAACTTACACGTTTTCGAATGCCCTCTGGAGGCAAATCCGGATATTAAAAACCATGCGTTTGCTGTTATTTGCATCATAAGGCAATATGTCACGTAAATGGTACTTTAGAGTGAACTGAGGACAGTGCACCGAGTGCGATCTTTTGTAGATAAACACACAAAAGAAGCGTAGAACTGTGTTTATATTCTTCAGAGGATGTTCGAGGAGCATTGAGTCCCACGTTGCAAATTAATTTTAAAGGGTAGGTTGCTTGCTTTATCGCTTGTGAGTTTAGTGTTTACTAGTTTGCGTATTGTGGTAAACAATGCACTGTAATTACCAATCGTGCAACAATATGATTTCTATTTATTTACACAGTGAATTGTTTAGTCATTACTTTATTTATTTTCCAATTAAGTGTGCATGGTTTTGTTTAGTTCTTTCGTAGTAAAATGTCCACTACAGAAAATGGTGTGGGATGCATTAGCGAAGTTACACTTGCAATTAGTAAAGCAAGGGGTTCTCAAGCAGGCACAGCAAGAGTACTTGACAGTCCTGAGTCTGATGGGTCTACTCATTCCAATTTATTCACTGTACAAACATACAGCTATCCAAATAATGGAAATACTAATACAGATATTATCCAATCAACACTATCTGCTGAAGATCTTAGAATACCCATTGTTGGTTATGAGGTTATGGAAGAACGAGCCAGGTTTACTGTAAGTGCAATTAAATTATTATATTAAAACCTATAACATACATTTTAAATATACTTTACTGTGAACAAAGAGTGAACAATATTTGCATTAATGTCATATTATCAACACAAGATTAGATAATGAAACAAATATGTATATGAAGAATGATAGTCATATGCTATATAACATTTCTTTTATGCAGGTTTACAAACTCCGTGTAGAATTAAAAAATGGGGATTGTTGGTTCGTGTTCAGGAGATATACAGACTTTGTACGTTTACTAACACAGCTAAAAAGGCAAAAACTTCCAGTGTCACATTTATCATTGCCTCGAAAAAAATGGCTGGGAGACAATTTTGCACCAAGCTTTCTGGAAGAACGCATTTGTGGTTTACAGACATTTGTTAATGGGATATTAAACAATAATATCCTCATAGGAACTTCATGTGTAAGAGAATTCTTCTGTCTTGATGAGCCACCAGCTTTGTCTGACACAGCAGAAGAATCAAGGGTAATTGTCTTAACAGAAACTAAGTAATCTTTGTTCTTGTATGACAAATATATATGTGTGTACTAACAAAATGCAAAACCATTTTTGCAGGCAATTTTTGAAGCTTTAGAAGATACAATATATCATTTAAGGCAACAACTGCGCGAACGTGATAATGCTCTTGCAGCAGAATCAGCTCTTTGTAATGAACTGAGAAACAAACTTCATGAAATCCTGAGGTAAGTTATTTATGAATTAAGTTACTTAGGATGACTATTCATGTGGGTTTAACTCTTCATATTTTACCTTGTAGTGAAACGCAAATTTGTTCCAAATGTGGGGCACCCCAATAGTCATTTGGAATGGTGTGGGCAACAGTATTGTACAGGTTGAATTGTACACATCACAGTTTAATGTATTTACATATTTATATTATTATTATAGATCATTTATAGAAGGATTGTTACATTTTTAAAATCTGACAAACTTTAAAATGTTTACTGAAATATGTGAATTTTATCAGTTGTCAATGTGATTGCATTTGATTGGAAAAAAGTGTTCTATGCCTTCTGGAACTTCCAAACAGTTTATTAGAATATGGAGTTTTTATAGTATTGTTTTCAAATGTCTCATTCAACTTACATATATGTAACCGCGCGTATTGTGTGTATATATATAAGTTGAAGCTCTTCAGTATTGTATATCAATCTTGGATTGTGTAAAAAGTTCATTCCTATATATGGATAAGAAGCAGATGTGAATATTTGTATATGATAAAATACAACGAACACTCTATGTAAACAGGAAAAAACTTTGTACACAACCTGATATGTGTCGAAATATTACCCTAAATTAAAATGTTATATAAGAAACTAAAAATAGTTATGTCGTCCAGATGTTTCTTATCACAATGTACATTTTATAACACTTACAACTATTGTATATAGAAAATCGTCATTAAAAATCTTATACGTTGGACTATTTACATGTGTTTGAATGTAAATAATGACCAATGAAATACTCTAAATGTTTATACATTTTTCACGGTTATCCCTTTGTCACTCTTACTGTATAAGTTAAAAATTCGCTTTAGTGTGTATTTTCGAGACCGTCAATCAGAAAGGTAAAGATTCCTTAAGAACACATTCTAAAGCGTGCGGGTTACAATGCATGGAATAATAAAAAATTACCTATAATTTCCGGAATAAATGAACTTTCCCGTTATTCTTCTTTATCCGGAGCAACAACTAAGCACAAGGCTTGAATAATATATGTCAGTTTAGCTATAAAAAAAATATTACATATTTATATGATTGCAGAATAAGGTATACTGTATCACATTAATTAGGTTTTATCCTTACCTGACAGATAACTTGCTTTTTTCTTATACACGAAGACATGATACACGCCAATGCCGATAAGAATAAACATTACTGCAAATAGGTATTTAGGCGACGGATCCTCGATGATTGGAGTGACCGCGAGGAAAATGGCAATGAACATCACCAGCCAGGGTATGACTATGGGTACAGCATACGGTCGAGGAGCATTAGGTTTTGTACGTCGCAAAATAATAAGTGTGACCATAGCTAGCCCGTAGAAGACCCATGTCAAGAAACTAGCAAATTCGATTAGCGTTATAATGTCACCCGTGAGCATACAGCCCAAAGTGAGTAAACCCTGGAAGGCGACTGCTGCGGCTGGTGTGAGTTTCTGGATGTGGACATAA
This sequence comes from Hedychridium roseum, assembly GCA_963989215.1. Lineage (NCBI taxonomy): Eukaryota > Metazoa > Arthropoda > Insecta > Hymenoptera > Chrysididae > Hedychridium > Hedychridium roseum. The sequence continues at coordinate 7,086,521 of OZ022310.1, read as the reverse complement.
CTGAAGACACGAGGCACATGACCTTCTTGACCAGCTACATAACAGAGTCTTGATACCCCGAACTGAATGCTGAGACTGCATCCGAAGGTGGATATCGCAACACCCAATGGTATACCGTACCCTAGCCAGGATGGAAGAACTTTTTCTGCCCAAACGACAGCGACGGCTGGGGCGCTGAGCATTTCTGGCATAGTCAGGACTGACATATACATGAGGTTCATGGAGACGTAGAGAACGGTGATTAACGGTACAGCTATCAATATGCTCCTAAGAATATTGACTTCGGGCTTTTGGATTTCCTCTGTGACAATGGCCGCTGACGTCCATCCGTCATAAGCCCACAATCCGCTGTAAAAAGCCAACGCGATATTGCCCGCTGACGCGGTGGTACCTTCAAAGGGCTTGTTCAAAAGTTCCGTATGACCGGTTCCCAACCAGTACATGCCACCTCCGATGACCAGCAAACAAGCTGCCACTTTACACACGGTGAACACGTTCTGCACTTTGACATAGAGCTTAACGCTGGTCAAATTGATGTAGGTCATGAGACCAAGAGCTAGCATCGCGATCAACTTCTTTAGATGGTGCATGGCATCCGGTGATAAATTCGTCAGGAAGCCGGAGAATGGCTCTACGCTGTATTCTGCGAAAGTCAACAGGACGACCGCTACTTCGGCCGGACGAAGAACCATCACATAGACCCATGAACAGATGAAGGCCGGTATAGGCCCGGAATATTTATGTAAAGGCGAAAAGGCTTCTGTGAAGTAGGCATATTCGGCACCGGAACGAGGAACCACCGTGCTAAGTTCCGCAAACGCCAAGGCGCCAAGAAGTGATAGCACTCCGCAGGTAATCCAGACGATCAAACATAATCCCACGGATCCGGACCTCTCTAGGGCCCTTGTTGGTGACACGAAGATTCCGGACCCTACAAAAACGGAACAAAGGACATCAGATGTGGGTAATGTGCTTTAACCGTCGAATAATGGCCCAACGTTTGGGTCACCGATTAACCTTGATTAACCCTTAGTATATTACGTAATCGCGCGCCGAGCGATAATTTGCAATTACCAAAATTGTTGCTCAAATAACGGCAAATTTTTACGAGGTTCAAGGGAATATCTCGATCGCTTCATTGAGGTCATCACATAAATTCGTCGTAAATTTGTTTATCAGCAAATCCACGCTTATCTTTCCAAATTATAATTCATAATCTGCCGCATACCCAATTGAAGGGTATTAATTCCAACTTATATCGAAGATTATTGCAGGTCATATCACGTTCAATCAGTTCAGATATTTGGGAGATTACGGAGTACACTGAAGACAACAGGTTAAATAATCCTCAAAACTCCAAGTTATCTCGCAAGAGATTTGTTTTTTGTCACTTTCATTATCTGTTACTTAAACTTTGCTTTTGTAGACAGTGAATAGAATCAACACCTCTACATATTACTTTTAGTTGTACTTCTCATCATGTTATAATAACTTTATAGAAAATGAAATCATAAGCATATTAACGTAAAGTTAACTTGTATTCACGTTCACACAATGATGTACTTGCTGGTAAGTGCTCGTAAATACAGTCTGATCATATTAAAGACAGAAACCTTTGAGCCTTTGCTACTTCATGAATGTGTCAGACGAAAAATATCGCATCGTGTAAATTAACCAGATTTTAATAAGAACAATTTAAAAAGGGGTACCGCAGTTTTGTATTATCTTCAAGTGTAGCAGACAGTTACTTCCCAATATAAACAAAAGACCATCATTAATTCTATATGAAAAATACGTCGAACGGTCAACGAAAAGCATTTTGTGTTTATATTTTCGGTCGTATAACTGATAAAATAACTGTAAACTATACAATCTTGAGAATTTCTTATCCCTTTTATTGTGGTAAATACTTATCCGTTTAAACGTATTTCTATAGTGGCATTGTGCGCTATCAGCAGGTTCATAGTGTGTCATAGGTCAAACGATTTTGCAATAAACGTTACGAATTATATTACGAAAAATAGTTAAAAATGTGTCGCAGCATTACTTCAATAATTAATATTTTCGGAGCACACGCTACTGGGAAATAGGAACATGCAAACGGAATGTAATAAAGTTACTGTGTTGACAAACATCAATGTTGTGAAGTGATCACACAAGAATCGTACCTATCATCACAGCGAGAATGATGCTAACGGCGCTGAAGAGTCCCAGTTCGCGCTTCAAAGCGATTTTCTCATCGCCCTTTTTATTCTCCATTTCTTCCTTTCCTTCGACACCCGTCATTTTCAAGCCGTCTCGAACAATAAAAACCAAACGAAATTACGACACGAGTTTTTCAGATAGCGACACACGCACTGGGAAAGGATGAAACGTTTAATAAACGCACATCGCGTGAATGTAACGTCAGCATGAAAGCTGTATTCGAACGGCCCGGTGTCTTTTCGATGACAGTATGGACATTAATTCTCGCAGAACGTGGTCGCACATCCAACGATACTGACACTACTGTGACATACTGCGAGTGCACATCAAAGGACGTCTAGAACGAGACTGAGAGTACCAGCGGGTTAGCGGCGTTGCTTATTTTTCCGCGTGCTTAGAATCGAATCCACGATAAGACGGGCCCTCTGGTCTTTCATAGAAACGTCGATACGTGAGCCATGGCTCAATTGTGCGGGACTGTTTTTTTAAATTCACTGGAGATTTGTTAACCATTGCATTATCGGAATTCGTCGGATAAGATAGTTGCGTGCTCGGTTATCCATATGAAGTATGTGCCGCCACGCGAATTGCTAAACTATATTTACACTGTGACGTATCAACGTTATGCTGCATAAGAATTATCAGTTATGTATGAATAAATTCAGAGATACCCGAAACGTTTTCTCGAAATTAGACGGTCCAACAACCGAAATTGGTTATCCGATGAATTCATCTAATCAGTTCGCGCTTCTGTACAGTCGTCTCGTCGTAAGGAGTTGTCTCTCGATAAGATAGTGGTTCAAACATCATCGTAACTATTTGAAATTTCAATCACTTCGGGGAAAAGCGTTAATCCTTGCTTTGGGATTACTTTTTGTATAATGTTCATATATCTTATCATTTTTATTTTACCATACGGCTAAGAATTCCTGCGTATATGTAGTTAAAATTGTGCGAATAATGAATGGTCATCATCTAAAAATAATTCGAAGAGATTTAAAGTTTTCCTGCAGTTTACAAGATATTGCACATTCGTATTACAGCACATATAGAACCACTAGCGAGGAAGTGGTCGCGGTTTTATATCGAACAATCTACTGCTATTTCTCAACACTTCCAACGCTTTTTCTACTTATTTATAACAAAGTTAATGTGTTACTACTTGATTGTTTGTATGCTGGGCTATTTTCCTTATCTTTATCTTGTATTATCATGTATTATCTTTTTGTTACATACATAATTTACGATAATAGGCTGTGTTAACGTATGCATTCTTTTCTTAACCTGAAATCGTATCCTTGAATCGTGATATACCTGTATCAATATCAGAGTATCATGACAATTAGTATGGAATGGTATCGAGTAAAATGTGCTTAACAACTTCATTAGAATGAAAACATCTGGCAAATTGATCTAAACACAATGCGTATGATAAGTCAATCAATATCTCAAGGGTTTTTGATTCTTGAGTACGTTAGACATCATTGTCTTAACACGTGATTAACGGGAGACGCGAATCGCGTCTTTTGTTTCATTTGTTTGACATACTTCCTAAAAATGTGCGAGACCCGAGTTTCGATCCATTTCATAGTACATATACCGTCAGCAATGTGTTAAAAATACTGTGGCTCCTCTGCTATAGTTTTATGTTGACACAAATGAATTGATTTTTACGACATCATACATTGCCGAATTCGATTCGAGTAAGCAAAACTTTACGCACATGTGCGTACATTTCTTGCCTGTTTGAGCAATTTTTTAAGTAGACATACATGCGTTAATTAATCTCGGAATTCAGGTTCATTGAACGTCTATTCCATCTAATTGTATTTCGTGCAAGGAATTTGCGTATCTCCCAAGAATACCTTACCTTTCTTTATGTATTCCTACTTTGGATGTAATATTAAAAAAAAACTTTTTCTTGACAATTTGTTAAATTTCATGAGTAATTTCTATTGAAATTTCAATGATAATTCAAACATAAAACATTAAGTGGATAGTTGGTAAATGCACATAGACGTTAGTTTGAGCGTGTTCTGGATTAAAGTCGGAATTCGCACAGCAGAATTTAGTACGTTTTACTGATCGTGATGGTAAGCGCCTGTTATACGACAACCCGCTTTACTATGTGCCCTAGTTTTCCACGTGCTACTCTCCGTTAAACGTGTAATACTATCTATGGTATGTCAGTAGCAGTAGTCAGGGTAATGGTGGGGATACCGCACAGTACGTTGACGGTAAAATGAATGAATGAGCACAAACAATACGCCGCATGTGTCTTCTTCAATTAGAATACAGAAAAACTTCGTTCTATACGTGGATATGAATTATTTAAATTGTTTACAACCGAATTAAGAATTCTCAATGTATGTATAACTTTTCTATTAATTTCGAGAACGTTTCGAATATTTTGTTTACTTGTGCCGGAACGAGGTATATTTAAGGAACAAAGTGTTAAATGTAAAGTCCATTCTGTGAATTTAAATCTGTATCGAAAAAGGTTTATTTGTAGGTTATTACTGTGACCTAACCAAAAGTTTTGGAGTAACATTGTCCAGAACTGTTATATTTTACGTGATTTCCAATGGAGGACTGTGAAGAAAAAAATACAGACACTGAGGAAACAGAATTTTACTTTGAATCTGACCACCTAGCATTAAAAGGAAATAAAGACTATACCAGTCTTTTGAGAACTATAGTTATTCTTGAATCTCAAAGGACTCAAGCTATAAAAGATTTGGATGAACTAATGGATGCACATGCCAAAGCAATGAAGGATCCTATTTCTTTTGTTGCTCAATTGCAAAATGGCAATCTTCCAGAGCTGCCAGGTCGTCAGAAAGTTGCAGAAATTCCTTATATTGACTGGACTCAATACAATATGAATGTAACAGACATGCGAATGCGACCACAGACTCGTCATGCACATGTAATTCCCCAAACACAATCGAAGTCTGAACAAGATAATGGAAAGGTACACTTGAAATGTAAGCTTTCAATGTTATTTTTTATAACAATGTTATAATTCCACACATTTCCAGATATTAGTAAGAGGACGTGCATTTGATGAAAGTAAACCAGAGACGTTTAATCAGTTATGGACAATTGAAGAACAAAGAAGACTTGAAGAACTTTTAATTGAGTACCCACCTGAAGAGATAGAAATGCGACGGTGGACTAAAATAGCCAATGCATTGGGTAAGAATTAAATGATACATAGAGTTTATGAAATCTGTAAAATGAGAGATTGATTTGAAATTGGATTTCATGCAAAGATGATAAACTTTACAATTGTTAATTATTTTAGGTGTATTAACTGTTATTAACATTTATACAATTCCTTTAGGTAACAGAACTCCAAAACAAGTATCCAGCAGAGTTCAGAAATACTTCATTAAGTTGCTTAGAGCTGGTTTGCCTATACCAGGCCGAGGACCTAAAGTAAAACTTGATGTTAAGAAAAATCTAAATCATCGTCATCAGCGTAATAATTATCTACTGTTCAGACGTTCAACATTTTTTCCACATCAGGACGTTCCGTGTACCACAACCGAAGGAAGCAGAGAACAACCGATTACGGAGGAGTCGGTAAGTTTTCGTACACTTATTATACAACACGACGGCTAATTTATTTTGGTTCATATTTTAGGAAGATGATGTGACGAATAACAGTACGGACGATCATCCGGAACTGAGACAAATCGAATTGATTAGACAAGTAAAGGCTGAAAAGGAACAAAAGGACTCTCCCGTATACAAACATTTAGGCTACAAAGTACTTATTATACTTTTATTATTACTAGCTATCCCTTATACTAAAATCAGATATGTGCAGTTATAACTGTGAAAAATTGAAGGTTTTATGTATGCGACTTATGCATGGCTGAATTCTTTTTTCAGTGTACAGTATGCGGCGAAGAACCTTTAACGGGCACAAGGTGGCATTGCATTGATTGCGAAAACGGCGTCGATCTATGTAGTGATTGCGCGGTAGCACAATTAGAGGCTGAAAACCCTGTACATAATATATCTCACAAATTAACTGCTATAAAAATGCCACAGTATAGCAGAAGTTACGATTTAGACTACTTTCCCCAAAGCTTCAGTAATTCCTCGTATAATTATTTGGACCCCAATTTCTTGCCGGAATAAAACTGTTTTAAGTATATAAAAAAATGATTTATTAAGTACCCAAATTATTGAGTGGCAGGATCTCGGCCTATTTCTGAAAATTTAGCACTAATTCTTGCCCGAAGCTGATGAAGGGATCCATTCTTAACGTGTTCTCGAATACTTTCGAAGAAGAGTAGATAATGATGAATGTTATGGCTGAAAATAGAAAAGGGATAAATACGAAAATGTAAACTTTTTTTCATGTTTGTAAGCATCGTATACAATACGTACATCGTCAATAACACCAGACCCAACATCTCCTTCGTGTGATGTAAATGATGTAAATATGCTTTTGTATGATTTTTACATGTTAGACATTGACATTTACTACAGATGGGAGAGAAATCATCTTTGTACCTGTTTAACATACATTAATGAGCAATAGCAAAAAAATAACAATAAATTTTGAAATGTGAATACTTACTGGTCTTCCATAACTGATATGAAGGCTGTGTTATTACAAGCTTGGTCATCACAAATAAAAGTTAAAGCCTCTTTGCGTTCCGTTACTGTGTATGCATAAGAAGAGTCAAATATATCTACTCCTATACTTATCAAATCTAATACTGTTACTGGATTCCAGCAGCCCATGACTACTTTCAATTTTTCTGCAGGTAATAAACCCTGTAAGAAAATCAGATAATGTGAGTATAAGAAATCAATCTTTTTAACTGTTATTCACTAAGAACAAGGATAATATTATACTTACAAGAGTGTGTTTAACTACACCTGTTACTTGATCTGAAGAAATATCTTTTACATCAGGTCCATTACAATGTAGTCCATCTATCATAAAACCTGTTACAGGTTTATCTTTTATATGTTCAATTGATCGTTCTCTAGCTTGCAAGTCGTAGCCACCTTCTACTGCTGCTAAAATTCCTTTGGTTTTTAACACTTCTGAAGAGGAATGTCTGCTTAAACACTGCTGTAATAATTTATTACTACGTTCCACAGCTTTTGTCACTCGTTTTGTGGTGCTGTCATTCTTTGTATCTCCATCACACAAAGCAACATAAAAGTCAGGTTTGAAGGATTCAACAATGTCCATATATTTATCTGCTGTTAATGTATGCCTTCCTATTCTAGACCAAACTGAAATAGAAGCATTTTTCTGGTACCCTGGAATAGTAGCATATGCAGGATCTTGAATAGATAAGAAGTTTATGTATTCCTACAAAATAACAATGAATTACACACTGGTGTTGATACATTCAGTTCAGTAAAGCATTATTTCATTTAAATAATGTACCTTCATACTGACAAATTCTGCAAAAGACCTGTTAACTTCCTTAATATGTTTTTCCATTGTAATTGTAGATGGAAGTGAAACGTTCAAGATTTGTTGGTCTGAAGTTAAAGCTTTCCAAACATCTTTTGTTAAATGAGGAATGCATCCACCCTATAAGTAATAAAGTATGTAAATCATTCTATTTATAACATGAAATATTAAAATCATAATGTAAAATTCTAATTTTTTTGGTGAATCATCATCTATGAATGAAAATATTTCATCTTATATGACACGCATAAATAATGAAAATAATTTAGTTTAAGAAACATGACCTACTCTACCTTGGTATAAATTAGAGTAAGAGGGGTTTTAAAAACCGCCTTTGGCATTCGTTCGAATTCCGACAACGTTCCATTTCGTGCTATACAGGAGATGACCGAATCAGTATGAAACTTCATTGTTTTACTTCAACTTTTTCGATAATACTGTTTACATAAAACACATCTGATCTTGATTGCAAAAATAGTAGTAAATATTTTGAAGTTGTAGTCAATCATAGAAATTGCAACATCTACTGGAATTTAAGAATAATAATACATCGACACCGCTTTTAAGTATACAAATCTTCCTGCGGTATTTAAAAATAGTATTCTTATCGTTTTATTTAGTCTTATTCAACATATCAGAGAGCTCCGTTCAGAGCACGTGCCGTGGACCTAACCTTACAGGCGAGGCGGTTACGTTAAAAACCGTTACGAGATTAGTGCGCCGCCATATTTATGTAGCCAATTTCACGCGGAAGATTAGAACCGGCGGAGGGCTACATTGTCGTTGTTCAATATAATCGTTGTTCAAAAATACAATTATTTTAAGGTATTTACCTTTTCACTGTGTTAAGATACGAGAAATATGATTAATTTAGCGTTTTTCTGTATTACAATACGTGAAGTTTGACGTATATAGCGTTTTCTTACGTGAAATATTGTTATTCCCAGTTACCACTTGTCCGGACAAGATTCGACTTGTCGCGACAAGTTTCAACTTGCCCAGGTAGACTTATAAAAACTATACTAGGTATCGCTATAATAGTATTAGGAACACTAGTATATTGAAATTGTCGTTTATTTGTCTGTACAATTGTTTTACTTTGCATCGTGTGTAGTCTTTATTTCGGCTTACATAATAAGAATATACTAATTGACTTTGTCGTACGTATTATGTAATTTTAGATGTACGCACGGAAATACCCCGAGGCAGCGCTGCATAAATACACAGTCTTTACCCCATTAACACCTTCGCGATGTATAATAAGGTATGTTCAGATATCTTTACTTGCATACAAAAAATTGTTCCACCGTTACATTTTTCCTCGATAGAAAAGATGTGAATACTAGTTATTAAAAACCTATTAATAAATAGTTCGATTTTTAGTACTTAAATAAGTGCATTCACATCTTTTCTATTATGGGAATCATACAATAATCGGTACGGTTCGTAAATGTTCATTGGCATGAAAGGAAAATGCACGGCAGCCAACGAACGAGTATGTTTACAATTACTATATACACGAAAAACCAATTACAAAACATTAACCATCTAATTGACCACATTTTCTGTGTTTTAAAATGACACGCATTTACGGTTATATTTCGGTACAGGGATGTCCCCAGGGTTTGCAATCTTTATTAATGGGAATTTTAAGTTAACTGTGGGCAAAATAATATAGGCAGTACTGGAACATTATTAAAACGAATAAACATCAGGCACAACACAAATGAAAAAAAATACGAAATTATAATGTTGAAAGTGAGTAAAACGGAGGGTGGGCATTGTGTTAAAATTGATTGAAGTACGGCTCAATGAATAAAAGGATAAGACTCGGACAGAAAACACATAATACACAAACATTGTAGATTCTTTTGGCAGGGTTGCATAGGCTTTGTACGAAGAATCCAACAGGTAGTTGTGACAGTCTGCATGATACTGTATTCGATGCAAAAGTCGTATTGATTCCAAGCTCTGCTCGTTCGTTTGAAAAACTTTTGCAAAATGTGTCGTAAGTGGCGGTATGCATGTGGGATTATAACAGCAACTGAAGCGCGGGTGGAGCAGGGGTGCTGGAGAACGAAAAAGGTATTTGCCATAGGCATGTCCTACGTGTGTGTTTGTGCGTACACACCTGCATTTCTGCCTGAAAGGTGTGTAGGGAAGAGTGCAGGGAAAGAGAGTGAAACAGGACTGGAGGTAGATGGAAAGAAGAGGAGAGGCAAAGAAGGAAGGAGGGTCGTGGGATGGCGAGGAATAACGGCAGGGTGTGGGGGTCGCCAACACATATCTCGATATCTTTCAGTTCGATCTCATGGGCAGGCGGCCCGTATATTTACATGTATAATTTATATATCCCGGCACGAACGTAGTGCGCCAGCCAGGGCGGGCCCTGGCCGTCCTCACAACCGTCCTGATCGGCTCGCGCTAACCGGAGAAGGAAAGAGCGCGAAGAGGCAGTTCTCCGTATGTACCATCGTGGCAAGGCCATTATAAAGCCACCTCCGAACGGCCGGTAGTACGAGAGGCTCGTAGATCGAGAAATTCGCGAGAATCCGATCGGCTGGATTCCCACGAGACCTCTTCGATGTTAACTCGGACCATACGACCGATCCATCCATGTCCACAGGAATTTCCTTACGTTAGATGTGCACCAACTGTATTCGATTTGGTCACCTGTATTTATACGAATTTCTCGCACTGCCTCGATCTAGCCGAAGTAATGATGCACATAAAATCTGATCATTTAAGTCAATTTTCTTAAGAAATTTATGACACATGTCCAATCCCATTTCGATTTGAGTAAAAGCAGATGACTATCAGAACGTAAACGCTTCTAAGAGAACTACGAACCAAGTGACATATAACTTTGCATCATATTTGTACGGCTGACCGTATTCTTCCGTTCCTATCGCCAGGCAATCATCGTTGTCCACGCTGTCCGTCGTATAAATATTCTACTGCGCTAATCTGCAACTGTTAATTACTGTAACGCAAATAAAATATATTTACATCGGCGAAAACTTGTAATCGGTGTTTGAACAACACGGAAATTGAACGACCGGAATAGAACCGCGGAGTCAGGGAGGCGGAAGTGGATTTTCGATGGAGAGTTCGCGATTTGTAAACGCGGAAGGCATTCCCCATCGGGGTGAGATGGGCCTTAATTAAGCGCAGGGAACCAACGAATTCCATAATAAGTTCCCGTTCGCGTAACACGGCCACGATAAGAGTTTCTACGGTCAACGGCGCGGCGCGCTCGTGGGATTTTTTCCGGCGGAATAATGTGGCAACGTGAGGAAGGGGAAGCGGCGCGGAAAAGGAGAAGGAAGGTAAAGAGCGGCTTCCCTTCTCCACCATTGTGCCCGCGAGGGCGCAATTAATTATTGCGTGCCCGCCAGGGAGTGCATTGTTGCATCTGTTGCGCGCTTACAATATACCTCGCTCGCAAGTCCGCCACTCGTACATCCCGTTGTCCAAGAAATGTCTTCCGAGTGCATCCCAGTGCACCGAGTATTCAATACCTACATCTAACATCGGTGTGCCCATGCGCTCCAAGATGCGATATCGAACACTTCATGCAAATCGTCAATTTGATCTTCGAACAGTTGCAGTTAGCAATTCAATTTAACGTCTCGAGTTGTCTGCTTTACAAGACCCGATGACATGTTCATACCGCGTATAGAAGATAATTTTTCAAAAAAGTACGGAGATTGTCGTGAGCAGCGTTAAGAATTTTTATCGGTATTCTTGATTAACGACTACCTCAGGAACTTAATAACAATGTAGACGAAATCATCGTGTATGATATGAAACTTGATCAACGGATAAGGAGTTGAGAATTAACGAGGAACGTACGGCAGACGTGAACACGCGAGGTAATCGGCAGGGTAAAGCGAGGACGGTCTCTCCTGTCCTGTCTCAGGAACAATCGAGCTGCCCGAGAAGGTAATTAAGGAAACACGATGGCGACGATTAAACGATCTCTGCAGATTCGGGCGAAACGAATTAATTCTCCCGTCGATCGCGCTGCGCAGATAAACGTTCGGACGTGATGTATAGGGACCCCACCGATTCCGCAGTGAAATTATTTAAAGTGCCGAGCAACGATTACTTCCGATATACCCGACATTTAAGGCAATTACGATTCGTCAATTACTATTTTATCACAAAATACTGACCGAATGAAAAATAGATTTTTCTTCTAACTAGATTCCCTGAGATCGCAGTCTATTGATATGCGAGTTCATTGTTGAAATTTCATTGAATTACATATGTGAATGTACAAAACATTTCCTACCTATTCCGTGACACGAGAAGGCTATTTTTCTTACGTCCTGTTTTATGCAAATAAATAAAGAATAGTTAACGAATCGCGTGTTGGATGAGCACTTCGTATGGCGTGCACCGAGTATTTGCACATACGCCGAGCTATGCAATTTTGTAATTTCGAGATGACGGTGGGACGTGTACTCGAAAACGAGACGTCATTTGCGTATACGAGTATAGCCAGAAGCGAGGAAGAAGGCACGGTGCGCACGGTCAATCGCAAAAGCGAAGCGGATGTAGCCGTGGGCCCTCAACGTCAAATTACGAAACACCTGTTCTTCGAAACGACTTCATTCCGTACGTTTAGCGTATTCGCATTGTGGTGTCGACGAACAACGCCGCTTTTGGTCCCCGCTCTCAGGATTTCCAGTTTCACGCGTTCGGCCGGTGATCCACATTTTTTCGTCTTCCTTTCTCCAAGATTTCGGACGATTAGATTTCGAGGGTCGGAGGGAGATGAACCGGGGACGCAGTAAACAAGCAATGGAAGGGAAGAAGTGAAGAATGTGCCGACAAAGTCATGATTGTTTCGGCACCGCGGGCGCAAAGCTGCGTCGGGGCAATAACTCGTTACGAGAGTATGCGAACGTTATGCACTTACGCCTGTCCATGTGATTAGTATGGTGTTCCGGAGAATTTCAGCTTATTATCAAATTAAAATCCTCGAACAATTCAAGCAGAATTGAGTCTCGTGTAATTTGCTTGAACGAGCAAAGACATCTTTTCGTGTTTATCGAATTCGCGCTTACTTATTTACTAGTTGGTATCTTTTATCGGCAGTAGAAAGGTTCATGAAAACATGGAAGCAATTAGCGAAAATACTGGCGCGTGGTATTACGTATTTAGATGAACTTTCGTCGATAAACAAAGACAGATAAAACAAGTTGTTCTATGGCGATAGTCTGAGGATAACGGTCCTGTAATTTCGTGTTCGCATGGACGTAATATTGGCGATTGCTCACGTACTACATACGCGGGTTCTCGAGGTCAGTTATGCCGGCAAGATCCGTGGCGGAAATAATTGAAACGTAATTGAAACGTAATGTTATTCACCGAGGACCGTTTGTATTTTTTCGAAATATCTCAGTCGTCGCTATTTCACCTTCGCGAAATTACGGTATATCATTACCGTGCCAGCCGATTCGAAACCGCAACGCTATTGCATTTTTTGCACGGACAATCGAACATCACGGTCGATAGGTATCAGAATATTCGTAAGACACGTCACGTATCGTGCGGGCTCGCAAATCGATTTACGATTTACGTGATAGACCAAATTGAAGCTTATTCTCTTGACCTGCAAAGTTGTTTCTTCGATTAGTCCTTAAATCTACGTTTGTTTACGTCCGGGGACACAATGAGCGTTGTCTTACGCTACACTGCAGTTATTTCAGGCCTTCCTGTGTTATTTTACATTTTAATGTGATGTTTATATACATGAAAAAAATCGCTACAAACTTGGCTATAGAAGACACCGATATATCTTCGATTGTAATAAACTCTTGTCGCGCTTATGATGTAATTTATAAATTACCTATAATTTATTCGCGGTATGGAATTTTGCTACATAATTAGCAACGTGACATCGATATATTACACTGTGTTCATTACAATCGCCGATATAAACACGCTTTTCGCAGCAATTATAGCATTTAATTATTTTTAAAATAATCGAGTTTTGCTCTTTTCTCCGTGACGCGAGTAATAGACCAGTTTCGGTTTCCTCAAGTAGGTCTATGTAACGTGAAAAGCATGAGAACCCGTTCATTATGGCTTTTTCTTGCATTTTGCTGCTGGCAAGTTCGGCTTTGGTCATTGGTCTGCCGTTCGCTTTTTCTCGCAGGTAAACGCACGCATCCCAGTGTTTTAAGACTACAAGCAAAAGCAGGTGGCAGATCCGAAGCGAATCGATTACTATTACTCGACAGGTTTCGGCAATCGATTCGATTCATTACACGATGCCGGAAATGAATAGAAACGCGAATAGCCGTTACCGATCGATTACTTATTCTAGACTGGTCTTCCTTCTGTTTCTGAGTACCGGTATGCCGTTACGCTTTTTTTTTCACGGGAAAGAAGGACCACGATTTGACAATTGGAACGTAAAGATTCGATGAAAATCTTGTAAATCTGCGATCCACGGCAAAGACTCAAACTTTCGCCATTTTTTGTTACTAGTCTCACGACATTTTCATGTTCCTTAGCACCGGGATAAGAATTCTCGTTGTTTCTCGAGGGAGAAGGCTTATCTCATTATTAAGTACGACGAAAACTTAGAATACTATTTCCCTGCTTCGGAATTTCGGTAGGATCGTATGAAATTATGACGGGAAGCGTATTTACACCATTCATAACGTGTCCATCGCTGTATCGTTTCTTATCACTTAATTAGCCGACTCTACCGAACATTACAAAAGATCAGCAACGATTCATTCATTCGCAGAAATATCTTTCCTTCTCTATTAGATACCGCAAACATTCTTCCATGAAAAGCGAAATGTCCCGATTTTTGTCTGTATCTTCAGCAATATTTCTTGCACTGAATCTTTGATCCACTATAACACGTCTAAAGTCTTTTACCACGAATTCCACGCAAAAACACACTGGCTAATTCTTTTAAATGTAGTCCGATGGCACGGACGTCTCGTTTATCGCCGCTAGTCTATACTGGGGTGTTTCGAGATTCTGCGGGTTGAGACTGAGGCCCGTGGCGGTCGTCCCGGAAGGCACTGTCGGAGGTATTTGTTGGTTCGCCGAGTTGGAGCTTAGGTCGCTGTAATAAGCGCTGCTCGGGGCACTGCTGAGCGTCGGTCCATCCGGTTCGGCGTCGCTACCGGTATAGGCCGTATTCTGGTAGGACGGATGTTCCCCGTTCCTGCTGCCGATTCGCAGCTCCTGAGGATGGTGGTGATGGTTGTGATTGTGATGATGGTGATGATGATGATGGTGTGGCAATTGGTCCGGAGGGACGGGAGTCGTTGGCCCGTTCTCGTACATCTCATAATCCGGTTCTTGTAACCTACGGTGATAGCAAGGCACAAATTGTAGCGAATTCCTTAAACGAAGGGCGTTGCGTCAAAGAATACATACTGTACTGTTCCATCTAATTTACGCGTAGCATAAATAATATGATATACCGTCTCATTAGCGGAAATTGCTAAGATACTGGCGGGTAGACCGAAAATTATTCACTGTCGCGAGAGCGTTTACAAATTTTTATCAGCTGTCTAATGTATCTGTTCCTGCTGGCTGTATGATAAGAGAGTTATAATGATACCTTTTGCTGTGGCGCGTTCGAAGGGCGTCTCTTTGCAGCGACCCGTCCGCATTGCTGGCGCCGTAATGACGATGTAGTCTAGCGGCGTCAAGCTCGTGATACTCGTCGTCCTGTCCGCCGGAAGTTGTCCCGTACGTAGAACTTCCTCTCATCTGTAGCTGAAGGTCGCTGGCATAACTCGCCGCCTGGGAGTCCAGTTCCGCGTAAAGGGCTTCGTCGGTCTGCATGTGCGTGTAGTGGTTCTCCACGGGCAGATTCATTGCCCGTCGATGCTGAGGCAGCGAGAGGGGGGTCGTCACGACTCCTGGTGCACCGCCGCCACGTCGGGAACCCAGCCACGACCACACGTTATGACCTGCAATCAATTGTCGACCAGTAAGACATCGAGCCTAGCGACTATCAAAACAAACTTCGAAGAAAAACTTAGTCGTGTCGGCTTGGATTTGATATTTTCTTTTGTTTACATTGGAACGTTTACTGTTACTGCAGCGGCGCTAATCTCGTAATGAGTGTTGACAAAGCTCATGCTCAATGTGGAAGATAAACGGAACGATAGGTAATTATGAGGTGTCGAAAGGAAATGCGATTATATAATCGGGTCGCTGAGCGTAATTTACAGGATTAATAAATTGTATCGCTGATAAGGGAAAGTAATAAACGCGCACCGGGACTCGGCGCGACGTCGTGATAAGGCGGCAGCTTATCGAGTTCGAGGGGTGGTCGATCAGGTATGACGGACACCCCGCCACCCGCCCCGCCGCCCCCTCCAGGACCACCGACTTCCTGTCCGTTGTTTTCCTCTACACCGACGCCGCAGCAGCTCCCTAAATAAAACGAAAAACGTATTTATACGTTTGGCAATGTTTCTTAACAATCATACAAATCTTGTCCTACGAAATTGCCGAGGCACTCGAGGATGAATAACGTGAAATCGTCTTTTCAATCTACCGGCGCAGGTATATCACTTTAATCCGATACCCCCTAATATCCGTTGTATTATCTTTACTTCCCGGTGTGCGCACGCACGCGGTTCACTGTTATGGAAAATCCGTTGGCGTTCGTGATCCAAAGTCGGGCTCGAATTTCACTCATATTACTACGGATAGAGCGGGAGGGGGGGAGGGACGAATGGAGGATCCTTGAATTCGCGGCGGAGATGAAGCACGTGAAGTGCCAGCTGAGGTCGGCCAGAATCCCGATACGTTACTGCCGCGTTAATGTTTGTGTACATACAGGTATACACGTATATATGTATGGACGAGGCCGAATCCCTGCATTATGACATGAGCGCGCGTATGGGAAAAAAGCCCGTTTTCTCTATGGCCTCTTTGTGCCCCTGTCATCGCGCCGTCATGGGCCTCATATAAAATCGGCTCGGGGTGGACGGCGCACGGATACCGGAGGGTGGAGAGCCACCGAGCCAGAAGGGGAGGGAGAAAGCCGTGGAGGGAAGGACAGAAACGGAGAAAAAAAGAGTGGAGAAAGAACGGTCCCGGAATTTATAGATCACAAGAGCCGCCTCGCGGTACATAAGTAGGCTTGAGAACGTCGCCGGAAAAAAAAGATGAGATTATGGGCACTCCGTCTCTCTCCCACTATCCTTTGCCTCTACTCTCATCATTTTTTTCTTTGTCGCGAGATTCCTCGTATGGTTATAATCTAAGCACGTACGACATCCCCGGCTTTGCCGTTCTTCGCGTTTGCCCGCCGGTAGATTTACCACTCGCCGGTGCAATGATGCGTGGCTGTCACTAACTCTAAGATAGGAATACAGGTTTTGCGTACGTTGTGTTATTTCTATTACGTCGGCCTGCCTTTGCATGCTATAAACATTCACTTTGTGCGCTTATCAAGTTATTAATAGAAATATACTTTGTATATGACAATTCAAAAATAACCCTGGTGAGATTAATGCCTTTCATTAATTTTCGATCGTTCCGATCGTTAATGCAGTAGAAAAAATATTCCTAAAAGATAATAGATAGTTCGTTGTAAGAACTTGTATCACGCCGAGCGATTGAGTTCGAGATTTTCAGTGGTAGTTGTTAGTCGAGTTGTAGGTCTGCGGTTGTGGAGTAACTCAGCGATCGCGCAGGGTCGTTACGATAAACGGATTATTCCGTTCTAATTAGACGCGAATGTTCCGCTTTAATGTCAGCCGTATAACGCAGTGCCATCGATTACTCGAGGGAAGAAAGTCTAATCACATTATTTATCGTGTGTCGCCTTGCTCGTGCACAGACATTGATCCCCGGAGCATGTACTAAGGAGCGGCAATTTACCATTCAACCTTAATGTTAATCTCCTTATTGCAACTGCACGCTTACCTACCATCGATTTATCTCCACGATTGCCTTTTTGGCTTCTTTCCACGAGGAAAAATACCTGACGAAATAGGATCAATAAGGTCCTAGGTCGTTCCAGGTCAATAATTTAGGTAGTCGCGGCACTATTTTCAGTAAAATCTTTTTACAATTATTTTTACTAGAATGAAATTAAGGAAGGTCAATCAGATGATGGCTAATCATGTCGTCTAATCAGAGGAAATCGTTGAGTCTCAAGATAGACAGGCACTTCTGGCGAGATAGATAAGTGGTTCATTTTAACATATTTGGGATGACGGTCGATCGACGTGATTAATTAATTTAGAATGTCCGAGACACGCGTTGGTTAACGGGTCGACGTCCGCCGGCCGCGATTACCACACGAATTTCCCACCTGGAAGTCACGTCGAATTATTAGGATACTCGTCCTTCCGGACCATCGCCTTCTGTCACTTCGTCGAGCACTTTCCCCGTGATTTTTACCGAGTTAGACACTTCGGATATTAATTAAATCTTCCTCGAGCCGTACGGACAGACGACGCGTGAAAATCATGCCAACCGGATGTACGGATCGTGCGATATCGTCACGAGGGGGGACAAATCTAACGAAAGGAATTTTATCACATACTCTTCCTATATATTCTGTCACTCTGATATTCCAATGCTGCCATTAATTAAGGTTATATTCCTATGTCTATAATAAATGACACAGTAAATGACTTAATTTCGTGAACAGGTCTATTTGAAACGACATAACTGAGATAAGAATCCAACGATAAAAACGATGAACCAAGCACCGAATTCAGTGCCAAAGAAAAATGTCCCGACGTAGCGGTTATCTGACTAGATTTCTACATTGATATATAGGTTGGATGTGCATCGATCTGGCAAAGAACGCGCTCTCGACAGGCGTGCATTACTCCCCCCCCCCCCCCCGAGAGGCATACAGCAGCTGACCCGAAATACATCGATCGGGCCGATGCACGATAAGCCGATTACCGCATTCGACTCGGCCATTCTACTGGGTTCCAGGGCAGCCATTGTGCCCGGCGATCGTACGAGAATCGAACGTTGTACAGGGCCTTCTTCTTTTTTGCGCAAGAGCCTCTTTCAGCCGTCCATTAACGCGTCGCTCTTCTCGGCCGGTGGCACTTAAGCCGCCGCGGACAAGGGGACGTGTACCAGAGGACGACGTACTACTATTACCCAACTTTCACTAATTCACTTCTTGCCCTCCCCCTCGAAAAGTATCGATCCTTCGTCCCAGCATTATCGTATTATCATCGGGTACGAAGCGGTAGTCATCCACCGCACGCATAGAATTCAACGACTCCTATATACGTCACTTATTTCAACATGTTTGCTTAGAGGGATGAAAAGTTCATGGTCAATATCGAAGAACGTCAACCGCGGAAATTGTTCCCACGCTATCGGGCGGATCTTGTTTCAAATTAAGATAAAGTCTGTAATAAGGCGATAGTAAGAGAAGCACCGTCGGACTATACGTCTTATCGTAATTTGAAATCCGAATCAGAAAAGCTGAATTCGAACGAATTATACGATGGTTTTTAGGGCAAGCGGATGAACCTCGGAGTTAACTAGACGAATTGGAGAGATATTGAAGCTGGCCCGAGGAGCCTCTGCGGTGGCAGCCGGAGGCCAGGGTGGTTCGGTGAAACGAGTGTCGGATAATTAATTCGAGTGACCCCGGTGTATCCTGGCTGCGGCGGCAGTGGCGCGTTGTTGTCGTCGTGGCATAGTCGACCCACCACGACTCCCTTTCCCCCTCCGGCACGTCGTCGATCGTATCGTGCCGCGGGTGATTTTAAATCAGAAAGTTAATTAGACGGGTTTCACTGTCCTTTATGTCGCCCGGCCGACGTTCGCCAGGACGGCCCATACCTTTTCCCCGCGCGATTACCTCCCGCTCGGAGGTACCTTTCATTATGCGAACTAATTAAAATCCAATCGACGCTGACACTCCACGCGGCGCCCCTTCCTGTCATCTTTGCGCCGCATGCTTCGCCTCAATGTCGCATTCTATGAGTATTGGCATACATTTTTTATCGCCGTGTAACGAACCAATACCGTTTGCTTGGCTCATAAATCGGAATTTGCCCGATTCAACTCACTTCCAACGTGTCCTTGGTACATGTTTAAATTCAAAGTTTACACTTTTTTCACGAACTTTATTTCAGCAAACGCATGTTTTCGTCTAAGTATACGTGATCGACGTTGTCGGTCCATTGAATCCCAGAAATTGCCTTTATTATTTATTAAAATACGACGAAGATCGGTTAAAGAAGGAGCGGCCAAGCAAATTACCGGGGTGGCGATTATACCGTGTATTACCTGGGGACTGGAGAGCGAGGATGAATGGGAGGGGCTGGAAGCTGGTAACTCGGTAGGGGATCAGGATAATTAGGAATCCTTTCGAGCCTGATCTGTCAGCCCGGCTATGGGACCATTGCTTTCTGTACGGCATGTTAATACGATATAATTGAAATGCTAGTCTTTGTCCCGCGACAGTAAATCTCACATCTCATGCTGCCGTTCGGTGTGCTTTTAATCTGCGCACAAATCCTTTCAATGTCGCTTTTCTATCGTTAAAAAGGACGTCATTTAAGCTGGGATTTATACAAATAAACGAATGCTTTTCCATATACGGATTTCCGGTGACTCAAATTCGTGATATTTAAAAATCAGCGTTTGTCACTCAACGTGAGATGGAAAATAGTATACACTCTTAATTTGTTACGAAATCTAAGTTCAGACTCACCCCTGCCACCAGCACTTTTCATCCTGAAACATAGAACATTTATGTTTTTAGAAACATATTTCAACCATGGAACATGTCATATTTTTTATTATTTTTAATTGATTTCGTTATATAGGTATATGAAGAATCATTCCGATACTGCGATCCACCCGATCCTATTTCGTTTTATTAAACCGTAAAATAACATCTAGCTGCTATTGGCCTGAAAGTGTCCCTCATGGTAGATACCACAAGATATAGCTCGGCCAAGATAATTAGCTGCATCCTTTAAAACTGTTCCGTCATGCTGATGTCATCAGTTTCCCTGTATTCTTATTGAGGGGCCATAGGCGATGAGAGATTTTGAATTAAAAGCAAAAGGAAGACCATTATACCGCGGGCAAAAAAATGAAACGAATGGCCCACCACTAAGGTACTTGCGTCCTCCTGAGAATATTCAACAGGCACGCCGTAACAACAGACTGATTGAAGAATGATAAAAAAAAGTAATATAAATGTTATACGAACCTTCGACAATGAAGTAGCGTTACCATGACGACTGCGCCAATACCAGCTGACACTAAGGAGACTATCACAAGAGTCAGCACCCAACCGAGTTCTCCGGGAGCTTCTGAAAAACACAAGCGAGAGGTTCGTTAAATATCTATAAATCGTAAGATTCTATCTGGCCGTTTTTATCGGTACATGTATCTCAAGAGTTCGCGGGGATCGTCTAGGGTTTCGAGATTATCTTTTTCGAGAACGTAATTAAGAGAGGACGGGAGGATCCAAGTGGCTTGGCGAAGCGCAAATCGCGTCCGCACGAAGCCAGTAGTTACGAGTAATGCGCTAACAAACGACCGTCGTACGTGTGAGTGCACACAGGCGAAGCTTGTTACGAAGTCATCGACGCGATGAAAGGTTCTTCAGGAGTGAATTTCTCAGGGTGGAGGGAGGAACGCTCGGCTTTCGTGATCGAAGGAGCCGGTATTCGGCTCTGCATACGAATGTGCCTTTAATGCCATACTCCCTCGTGATTATTGTAAAGCGGCGAGCCACGGTGTTTCGAAAAGTGGCAGAATCGTCGAGCGCGGGGCAGGGTATAGGAAGATCCGGAATAACAGGGCAGAACAGTACGCGAATGCTAAGGGCATCTGTCGGAATAAAGTACCTTCTTCGATTTAAAGGAACACGAAATTGTGTATATTAATAACGCTCCAACATTGTATGCAAAGAATTTCATTAAAAAAATTCATTCAAATTATATCTTCGTTGAGGTTTTTAAGTCAGCGGTAAAAGTATGCGCTGATGCATGGTCGAACGATGAAAACCCGAGGCAGGGTCGACGAATAAGACGAGAACGAGGGAACTGAAAAGATGAAGACGGAGCTGTCCGTCTATCAGCGTCATAAAGCTGACGTTGAACATAACAGCGTACACGTAGCGGCTGATAACAGCCTAAGAAAGGTTCTACCCTCAAAGATTGACCGCCGAAATTAACTTACACGCGTCAACGGACCACGAATGTAACGTTAAAAACTTATCTTGTAAAATTCGGCCTTTCAAAACTGTGGTACATCGGTTTTGATAAAAGGACACGAAGGTGAAAACTGCTTCTAAAGGGGATTACTCGTTTTTTGTTAGAGCATTTATTTTGCACGTGTTAGTGCACGGATCGCCAACGAATGCATCGAGTAAGGTCACATTTTCGTTTCCTGCGATGGCGGTTAGTGCATTCTAGCGGAAAACCGCACGAAGGCGCTTTACGCAACGTCCGGTCGTGGTTTAACGTACGAACACTTGGTCATTTTATCGTTTTCATCTCGATCGCGGCTATCATTCGTTGAAAAGGAAACTCCGAGGGGATTCTCGCTACGCCTTCTTGAGTCGTAACTTACCAATGATATCCTACGATCGCTTAATTCAAGCGGACACGTCGTACCGTTACGATTCATTATCGTCGAGACGTGCAGCGGTCCATGCAAACGCTGTATGCTTCTATTTACGAGTCGGAATGGAATTGAAATAAGCACAAAATAGGGAAAAATCGATGGATCGTCAGTGAAGGCTGTCTTCGAAACTCGTTCTTTACACGTCGATGGGCTTAATGACCCCTCGCACATCTACTCTACGACTTTCCTATCGCAATATCGCTAATTTTAAGATAAAACCAACGCGAAACGATCTGCGAAAACCTGTGTAATGAATAATTAATGACAGAGAGCGTTTAGTGACATCACTTTCAAGTCAACTCAATCCACGAAATAAGACAAATGATAATGGCTGATTACTAAGTTATTCGTCGTCGGGGACGAGTAAATCCGATATTCTTCCTGTACGGCGACACAACCGGTCTCACCGGCACTCGTTATCCGTACGGTCGGTTTTAGACTCGGACTTTGCCGGATAGTCCGTTTCTCATGGGGTACCGTGGCTCTAGATTCCGTTGATACAGTCGTAAGATTTCTTTTTAATCCGTTGGTTTCGACAGCCCAATATATTTTATGCCTACGCATCCGCGGGCTTGATTTTTTCCCATTTGCGTGGTGTAACTCCTCGGGTCGACTTACGATTTATTTCGACAGGTGGGTCGCCACCTCGTATTTCAGGATTTGGGACTCCAATTACGAGGTCCCAGGAATAAGTGGCTTCCCCACGGATCTTCGTCCTCCGGCTTCTTCCTTGCCGGCTCCGCCGATTTTCTGTCTTCCATTTTTTCAACGTTCCGTGGGGGGTCAAACCTCGCCACCAGCGACCGCAAACGCGTTTTCGAATCGCTCTTTACACACGTTTCCATTGCCACCGGCATGCAACGCCGCATGCCGTTTCTCTGCTCGACATGCGATACGCGAATGTAAAATACCGATGTACATAACGTATGCCGAGATGGCCGACCGATTATTCCAAATGTGCCGGGTCTCGCAGGTGCAAGGGGATAGGTTTTCGGATTTTAGAAAGATTGAGGGGAGATTACGCTGTCATTTGTATAACGATCTTAAGTTCCACCCTGTTGTAAAAAAGAGTTATGCCGCAAATGTAACACGTCGACCTTCTAAGTCATAAATAAGAAATAAACCAGTGACCGATGAAGCTGAGTATGAATTACCGAAATGAAATATAGTTTGCCTCATTCAAAAGTATCACGCATACGTTAACTCGCATAAATTTTTCGATAACACGTCAAGTATTGTAATTTTTGCTACTTTCACCGTTCCAAAAGTATGAAAAATTTCACACTACACAGTCAAATTTCGAACACTATCCACCACAGATTCTCTTCGGCTGTAGAATTATACTATGTTTTGCTATTCGTAATTATGTCAGGTTATCATTATCCTGGCGTGTTTCGTGCTGAACACAAACGTTCCCTGATAGCGCCCAATTTGACTTCGGGGTAATTAGACATTTACGGTAATTATGGTTGCTGCCTGTTAGCTGAATGCCGATACATATCTTCTTTACATTTTGAAGCATCGCGTGGAATGGAAAGGCAGACGTTGACCAGTTCTGTATCGTTCTTAATTTGGAACAATTCGTATTACTTACTTCTTTAGACATTTCTAAACGGTTCTATATTTATCTCTATACGTATCTACGCGGATGGCTACTGTAGAAACATGTTTCACTTTGTTCCATATTTCATGTTTACGTCATACTCCGATGTAAACAGCGTACGAGCTCTGACTTGTACCGAAAAAGGTTTCATGTGAAAAGGTCGTCGCCGTCGTCACGTAGAATGCAACCGGCCCATTTGTTCGGCGAAATGTAAATACACGAGCAACACTTTTTCGTGTTTCCCCCTTGCGACGGTATTACGTAATAATGGTACAGCGAGCGTAGGCATAAAAAGTTCATTAATCATCGTCAACGACGTCTGCAGAAATCCGAACAATCATGAACGAAAGACTCATCTGTTCGGTTCGTACGAAGTTCGGCGGCTGAAAGAAGTTTACAGACGTTGATTTTGCAAGCGAATGAATTCCGCTGTGTTCGCCCTCGTCTAGTCTGGGATATCGTCGCGGCGAGCTTTCACCAAGTGGCATGCTCGATGAAGACGGCAGAGATTCGTCACAGGACTCGCGAAATGTTTCTTCAGGTCGATATTCAAGGATGAGGCCGCCGTTGGAACTTTCGACGGCTAAACCCATCGACGCCGCTCGCTCATTAATCACGTTCGATGCTGGGAAGAGCAAAATTGCGAGAACAAACAAAAGATGCCGACGTCAAGGACGTCGACATATTGACGAGTAAGGAATGAAATAAAGCGTGGATCATCATTCAGCGGTAATAAACCATTTTCGTCGAGCCCATTATTAAATCTATAAATGGAATATGATGTCAAGAAGTTCCCCGTGATTTTAATGAAATTCCTCGTACACCGGGGTAATTCTCGCTGCAAAATGGACGTTCGAAAACATTCTAATAGCATGTTAATCGAGTTACTTCCTTTGGCGGCTGCGCAAGGAGATTTCCAAATAAAAGATCACCGTACAGGAGCAACCGGATGGACTTCTTGTTGGTCTTGGCGCGAATCTGCGAATTATGCCGGCCGATACGTCGTCTTCCTGATGTCCACGGGCGATGATAAATGTGTCATTATCGGCGATAATTTATCTGAACGAACAGTCGCCGGCAGGCACACGCACGGTTTTTTCCGTTGGTTCGTGCCTTTTGCCCGGTCCGGCATTCGCCGAGCGATGATAATTGAGCTATCGGGAGCTGTCGGTGCTTCTCAAGGAACGGTTTTCGATCGGACGATTCCGGGGGCGGAATTCTCGGCGATCTCGCCGGCCCTGGCCTCGTTTCGCCGGCCACTAGACACCACGAAGCACGTTCTTATCTACCCGCTTAGCACCCCGCGGTATTCCTTCTCTTTTCGCGTCTCGCCATCGACTCCGCCCTTCTTCGTGTTAATGTCTACTTGCCCCAGCGGCCTCGTTACTTTCCCATTTTTCGCCACAGCACGCACGCCACGCATCTACCCAACGTGATAAATTCATAGGCGCGTGTAAACATAAATTACACTGTTTCCAATCGTCCGGGCGCCGCCTTTGCCCACTATTAATCTGACGCCCAGCGTACTTCGCGATGTACCGTCATTTTTGGCCAAGTTCCAAACTTCGATTCTGCAAAACTACCTTGGTCAAACTCAGGATGCACCGAGGAGAAAAATCCTCAACGTCATTCCCGGAGGGACATTAAAAAATCCATTTTTTTCAACGTTGTCGTCGTGCACGTGAAACTAGCCTTATAAGGTGACACTAAATCTCCGCGCGGTTATTCGAGAAATTAGTTGGCCAGGGGCTCGTAAATAAAACACGCGTGACTAAAGATTTTAACCGCGCCGCTCGGAAGGTTGTCTCGTTCACCTGATGGCTTAATATACCTGCGGCTTCGCTCGATTCCTAATATATTCACATCTACTCTCTCATCGAACCGTGCTGCTAGCCTAAATATATCGAAACACACGTACGTATTCGCTACAGGACCAACGGGGAGCGCGTTTAACGTTTCTTTTTTCAAACGTCCGACTTCTCGTTAGGAGGGCAATATTTTTTCTTTAGTAACAGTAACATGTATATTAAATGACTGATATGCATAATTTTACCGTCTTCTCCGCGCCCACGACACGATTATCGACTAATGGTACTATTAATTGGAGGAATTTATAATTTATTTAATAATTTCGGACACGAGACTCGAGCGGAGGTGATACCTTAGCGCTACTCAATAGCAAATCATTTTTATTGGGCTTTTACGGGCTTACGGTGGTCGTCGCGTTAGTCTGCCGAGACAGCCGAAGAGTCAATGGGACGGTTCCTGACGCATAGCGACAGACTAGTCGGACGTCCAAAGACATTTAAGCGCCCGGTGCTCGTATTTCTTAAGCAGCCATGTAAACAGATCAGGTTCCTAAGCCACTGACAAGTGTCGTTCGAGATTAACGACATTTCGTATCTTTAGCCATCAGGGAAACAGCTTTTCAACGGCTTAAACGCTTTCACCTCCTCGAAAATCGTTATTTTCTTTCCTATATTCCGTCCTATTCTTCATCGACCGTTTCCCCATTCAACGTTTCGACGAACATCGTGTTCGAGAGTGCTCACTTTCGAAAGTCCAATTTATTTATTCAAAGCACTTCATTTGTAAGACACGGGCGAATCGAGGCTGCCCCCTGCGATTACCATGTTTTCGAAATTTTTCGTCGTTCTTCGGGGGTTCTGATCGATACGGCGATCGACCCGAAAATTTGTCGTTATTCTCGACAGTGGTGTGGAACATGCCATGCCTGCGCTTCCACGTGTCGGATGAAATAATTCACCGGCAAGACTTTCACCGACGATGAACCGCCGGTTGGTTTTTCGAACTTCCCCGTCAATCGACCATACCGGCTCGATAACGACGCGTAAATCATTTGGCCGACCTGTGTTTTCGGGATGATTAAACAATGTTTGTTTCGCGTGTCCCTGACACCGTGTACGCCCGCGCATGCGCACCTATAACTTATTTAGTTAACGGTTACGAGTCAATCGGAAAGGCAACAGGGTGATAAATGGAGCCGCGACGGAGAATTAATTGCTCCGAGCGGGCAAAGCGTACAACCGGTAACTACATTTACCTTTACGCAACGAAACATAACGAATCCATATAGGAGGTGGCCGCGAACATCGCTCATCGACGCTCTTTCCTTTTCCGTGACAGGCACAAGCCGAAATAAAAGAAACTGTCGGCGACACTTATAATTAAAAAACTTTTGCATATTCATCAGGATGAGTGTTGGCCAAGTAGGCAGCCGGTTCTAATCCGCAGATTGCTCATGTTCAGGGACGAGAAACAATTTACCACTAGCTGCGCCGCGGGTATTTCGATACCGTTGTTACAGGAGTAGCGGACTGTCTAATCGATTCTCGTGTATTAGATCGTCGTAATGGCGAAACTATCAAACTGTTATAAGTTAACGGCACGTATGAGGTCGTAGCGAAATCCGACGGACGACAGTGATTGAAAATGTATGTACGGTGGATTTAGAATGGAATCATGGGGGTCGAGAGAGCGCAACGGGGAAGACGATAGAAGCGTGGCGGGCGAGCAGACCCGTCAACCGGCCAACGATCGTTCGATCGAGTTATCCATCATTCCATCTCGGTTCACCGCTGACCCAAGTCAGGACGCTTGTATGTTCGTTTTCCCGCCTTGCAACGTCCGTGGAGGTGTGGCCAGCGTGAAGGAGACCTAACCGACGAGATAGGGCAGTCAGCTGGGCCTTTCATGTGTCCACGAGCCTCTTCGATCCTCGTTCGCGCCACTTCTAATGATCCAAGAGATCGACTCTTCTCGCGTTCGGTGCCGACGAAAGATTCTAATTGTCGGTCGATACCTCCTGAAAACCTTCACGGCCAACGGTAAACCAACTCGTACACCTGTCAGCCCTTTCCTTATCGAAAGTTAATTCCTACAGCGAGATCATTTCTTTTTTTATTTAATTCCATCCTTCAGCAATACTTCCGATAAGCAATATGCCAACTTTGCTTTCCTCGTGAGGTTCCCTTGAAACGACTCTTTCCCAGTTGTTCCATGATTCGCTTCTCTATGGCGTTACTTCCTTCGACTGCTCATGAGAAATATTCCTCGCCGAGGGTCCCGGCACGAGGGTTAACGGAATCACTTGCTCGTCCTGCGCTCCGAGGTATAGCCGTCGTGAGTACGAGAGAGGGAAAGACTCGTTTGAAGGCACTTGGTACACGTCAACGTCGGTCCTGAGTTCGTACCTACCTCGAGCGAAGAGGCAAGAATAGAAACGAGTGGACGTGGCTTCCCCTCCCCTTTAGCCCTTCGCGCGGGGCAGGGCACGATTGTGGCTAAGGGAAAGGGAGCCGGATACTTCTTCGCGTACGACCTGAACGCCTTTTAAATCAGCTCTCCAAAGGTACACGCGTGTTATCGGCAATAGCGCACGAATAAGAGACTGGAATGAAACAAAGAGCGCCATTGTCGTTCTCGTGGAATTCAACGTCCAAGCAACACGGCTGACTCTGAGGCTCCACGTAATTTGACGGCTCAATTTCTCAGTCATGTTTCTCCTCGAAAAGCCCCTACCAACTCGTCGACCATGAAAACGTTGTTCACGTGTTTACCACGACAGCAGCGATTAACGATAGAGTTGTCCGAAGAAATAATCAACACTGCTCGGTGGTTGACTTATACTTTTTACACCCGACTACCGATCCCTAATGGACAAATTTTCCACATTTTCCACATTTTCCACGATAACTCGGCATCTCTCTAAATCAAATCTTCATGTATATGAAGACGGTCCGTCTGATTAAACCATCAAAGCCCATTGCCGTGTGATAGGATTTCGTACGTTTGTAACAACTTTATTCCCCGTTATCTCGAGCGGTGTAAAGCGAGATAAAGGGGAAAAGGTTCGGTAGGTATACCTGTGATACGTCTGTGTCGAGCGGGCGGCTTAACAGGTTTCCAGGCATTCCGAGGCGCGCGATGTCATTCGTCGGGGGAAAGGCGCTTGTGACCGGAAACATATCGGCGAGTTGTAATTCCCGAGACGAGTCGACCGGAGCTCGCACGGTTTGGTAAGTGCTCGCCGATAAGGGCAGCCATTTACGCACGACAAACACGCGCCGCTGAGTCTCGGCATACACCGGCAACCAGGATAATCTTAATTACCAGAAATACCAGCCGGAGACGTGGCTAGGCGCGTGTACCAATACCCGAGATCCCACGATGTAACTACGAGGAACGAAGCGTCAGTGCACGCCGCAGTGCTCACCATGCGAGAATGTATTATCAAGGCTTTTACCCGAGAATTAGAACTATGGAAGCCCGTCTGATAAACAGAGTAACTCGGACGACCCTGAAAGCCGCTTAAGGTCGTTATTATCTGTACAAGCAACAACACGTCATGTCGTGAAATGTAGGAAAATAAAGGAGAGTACGTTTTGGAACTTAAGCTCGAAAGTTAATGAGCGAGGATTGCTTCAAGAGGTGATTATTTTTTTGTAGAAAATGGTCAATTATCGTTCAGGGGGTTCTGCGAAATATCGACAATTTAGAATGTATGCGCGTAGAATTGATGCAAATGTTAGCTGGCATTGCTCGAACGTGTTAATTATCTGCGTATAGTGTGTAGGCATTAAGTTATAACCCGTTTGTTACAACACCTCTCTAGCCATGATTTATACCTGCCGCTGTAAAGCAAACTTCGGCACGTAATTTACGTTCTGTGTAATTTGTAGGAGCCGATTTCCCGTCGAAATGATAGCGCCGTGAGACACAACAATTAGCAGCGCACTAATCATCGTTAGCAGTGTTTCTACGAGTTTTCACGTGCCCTTACCCATCGGCTCGGCTGCAAAATCTGACGCAACGTAGGTGAAACTCAGATCCAATCAGCGATTCAATATATTCCCGTTGATAGGTACAACCGTACACATTGCTTCCTCATAAGATCGTAGATTGCCGATCACATTTACCGAAAGAGTCTATGCATACTACATTTCGTGTAAGGATTCGAATTATCAAGTACCATTAACGTACTTCAAAGCATCGTTATTACAACTTTGCGTAATAACAGATAGGAAGGGCGATATGAGATTTATATACCTTAAATGTGGAATGATGTGAGGAGACGAATGCGTAAGAGCGAGAAACTCAGTATTATCGTCCTCTGCCCGACATTTTGTTCGTTCGATCTGATTCTGCCGTACTTTTTGAGACTGAATGAGGTGGACGACAGCAATTACCGTGATATTTGTCTTACAAGCGTAATGTCTATCTCGTCTCCTTTTTCTTTCTCGCGAGTTCATTGCAAGAAACCAGTCTTGCGTTTTCTCTTACGGCGGAAAAGACGGATAATGCGTGGTCCCTACTAATCTCGCGCACGCAATCGAAAGGACGAGGCTGTGCACGCAGGCACGCGGTGTTCACGGACGCGTACCGTCCCTGCCAATAAATCTACGGGGCGAGATCGCCTCTAAGATTAAAGGTACCCGGGTCCAAAGCATATAAGGCGAGCGAAGAGGGGACCCGATGAAATTTTCGGTCGCACGAAGGGGTTCGGAAGAACTGTTAACCGTTCCAAACTCCCCGCCCCTCTCCTCTTTGGATCACACCCTTTCCATCGCCTCTTTATTTCCATGTGTTTTCTTTAGCTTGTGGATCGCGTACTTTTCGGGGAGACTAGTTTCCTACGTTATATGATCTTTAGCCAAACCTCGTTCCAGTGCGGACTGGTCGTGCACGTTCTAAAAATGTATCACTGTCAAAAGAAAATAGGAAACTGTCTGTTCGAGATTCCATAAAATCTACGTCAACAGTTCACATGTTTCTATTAGTATACCACAACGTTGTATTACTGTAATACTATGCGGTATGACACTAAAATACGTTCATTAGAATATCCGTTTGGCGGGTAAAAGTCTTTTATAGGTACGAAACGGTGGTATACACCGGTTATGGGTAGGTAAATTCCGTTCCATTTGCTTGGTTCTTACCGATCTTCTCGTTTTATAGAGCCGCGAGGTGGATTCCCCGTCCTGGCGGAGGTGCGACACCGCTGCCGATAAAAAAGGGTAGAGTAACTCGAGAGGACGGATGGGAAGAAGGGGGAAAGGAAGCCTCGTTACGTTCCCTCGGTCCAGGCGTATACGCAATGAGATAACATCGACCCAATACGGATACATATATGTACGTATATGCTTGGTCTCCTTTTTTCTCGACGGCCGATGCGGCTACCTGCCGGTCGGTCGTTCCACGAAGACAGACGGTACACACGAGTGCTGACCGAGAGACACCCGCAAGTACCGGTCGCGAATTAAAACGACGCTTAGGCAAGGCCGACGAGTTTCGAGAATCACAGTGAAGGATACTGCGTTCTAACGAGCCGACGATTAGGCAGGTGCTCCGCTTCGCACTGTATTCCATCGACTGATAAGCCTTAGGTGACACGATTTAAACGATACAAGACGTCTTTAATAACCGCTAATCCATATCATAACTCATTTTCACTCTGGAAATTTTACATTCTCAAGTTAAATGCATGTAGATCGCTATGTACGTATTCGTACAGGTGTATTGATCTGATTTGTAGGGACGTTTTTTCAGAGCGAATGACGAAAAAGGTGAAACATCTGATTTGTTTATATTTACGTTTCCTCTATTTTCGAACATGTCTATCTATTGTATTCTTTGCTGACGAGGAGCCCGAAAGACTGATTGTCCTTTGCTCGTTCTTTTCATCTCTATGTTGAACTTGAAATTAAAACGCAGCAAAGGTCAGATTTAATTAAATCATGGTGAAATGTGATCGATCGTTTGCCTTTCGCGAGCAGTCATGGATAAATAGTGAGGCTCATAGTGACGATTACACAAGGCCGTCGACTTTTAAGAGTTATGTTAAGTGTGTTTTAACGAGCAGCCGAAGTAACAGGTGTGTGAGTCAAAGTATCAGCGATATGGACGAAATTATCTGTCTACGCTCTTGTATCTCAGCATTTGCATGGTAACGAGACTTATTAAAATAGGAATACTTTAGTTTCATCGAGTCATCGAGACTTTATATGTTTATAAAGCGACAGCACTTTGATAGCTTAATAATGGGGCATCGCTACGTACGTCATTCTGATCTCTCGTGACAGAACTGACGTCAACAACTGTGAGCAGCTCGTGTGAAATTCTTTCGTCCGTAAATCAGCTACAAGGGTCATAATTAAATACGACGATCGCGAACGAATTCTTCAATTCGAACGAGTTCAGCTTGGTGAGTTCTGTTGATATTCAGATGAATATTTCCCGTGATTCCTCGCGAATCATTTGTCATGAAAGTCGTGGCGTTGAGAGTGTTGTCCGCCATATTTATCCCTTAAAGAAGAGAGACGTGAAAGCTTGAAAAGCTCGTATTAAGTTCGTCCTTGGACGACCGCGTTAGCGTAGCTCTTCAGTCTTCACTTGAGATTCTCGTTCCTCTGCATTCGTCGATTCGCTGAGGGCCGTATCGCGGCTGGTGTTCGAGGTGCAATCTCGTAATTATTACGTCCTGAAGATCGTGAAGTGACGCGATGATTACCGCGTTGCCAGCCATCTTCAGGGCCCACCTTGTTTCCCTTCGTCGGTCTAGCCCCTTGCCACGTGTTACAACGTCTACGACGATGTTTATCTTTCTGATCATTAGTATGTGCTAGAAAAGTTCACATTGTGTTTATCTTCGTCAGCGTTGAAATGGCATTTTCATAATAATGGCTTTAACAAAAATTCTAGTCCTCTTTCTCCGGCTGTTTTACAGTTACGAGTTTCTGTTAAGGAGTGTAATGCATGTGTGAACCCTCTTGAGTTAGATGTTAGAGTGCAACCCTCTCGCCGACTAATTAACGTGGCGGATAAAAAAGGCCGGCCATACAGAGGGATCTGTTGGCCTGCACGGTAGGCTGCATTCGGCGTTCCGCCATTTTGATGGCTTAACAGAGGCGTAATAACAGCGCGAATTCGCGGTAATGGCGATGATGCGTGCGCGAACCAAAGGGATGGGGCGCGAATGGCCGGGGAAGGAAAGGAGGGTCCGTCGGTGGGACGCGCGAGGAGGTGGGGCCCAGACTTGAGGAACGGAAACTTCGAACGCCTTCCTCGCGTACGTTCCTCGGCCACGTACGTACGTTGCGTGCCTGGGACCTCGAGGGGAGAACCATGGGAGCGTGCACCGGGCCCAAAGGGGCTCCTATTGGACGAGCCCGGGGACCGGATGTGGAGGTCGGGCCACGAGCAAGGGTGGGAGAGCCGCCGAGCCCTCGAATTATCCTTCTTAATTTGTCCGTCACGAGAATTAGCGCGGCTTCGAATGGTGGCCAGCCCAGAGGGGAAGGGGCGAAAGGGGGGGACACGAGGGGAAACGCGACGGGGCCTCATTGCGCCGTGACCCCGGCTTGCGGCGGGCCCTTGCACTCAACCATCCCGCGCACGCAAACCGAGTTCACGTCGCGACCTCGGCTAAAAGACGATTCATCAATCTTCTCATCCTCAGTACCACAAAAATATGGCGTTACAGCAATATGCGATTGATATCATTGGGACTATAACTGTGAGCGGCCCGTAATTAATAATTGTAAGCGCTTTCATCGAAGTTTTACTTGACTTAGGCGATTTCACTTAAGTCTATTCGAAAAGTACTTCAAGTTGAGCAAATTAATTTCGGTGTGCATACACCGTAATTCCTTACTGTAACCATCTCTTTCAGTGAGGACCGTTAAAAAAACGTTACGTACGATTTCCGTGTGTACATTTGATGTTAGGGGCACTGTCGTTACTCTATCCGAGCACAATTAAAGTTAATGGACTGATGATGGCCAGGTTCGCGTCGTTTGTCCGTAATAGCGGGTTCATCTGAAACCGTGAATGTACCGGTACTGTGGCTAACAGCTGATTTCGTCGGCAATCCAGTATAATGAAAACGCTGGTATGGTACTTCCTGTGGCAGTGTACGAAAGCACGGGGGACGAGGGTTCGTTACGTCCTGACGTCCTTCCAGGTGCGTTTCCTCGGATATTGGTACAAAAAGCGGAGTCTCATGCGGACAGTTTTTACCATAAGCACGAGGCATGCTCGCTGACGTCGTTAAAGAGTAATTTTTGGGCCGGAGTGAGTCGTTGCTGGGACGGAAGTAGCCTCGATAACAGAGAGAAAAAGACGGCCAGGGAGAAAGAGAGGGTCAAGGTGGAGGAATGGAGA
The DNA here is from genome assembly GCA_963989215.1 of Hedychridium roseum. Taxonomy (NCBI): domain Eukaryota; kingdom Metazoa; phylum Arthropoda; class Insecta; order Hymenoptera; family Chrysididae; genus Hedychridium; species Hedychridium roseum. The sequence goes on along the minus strand of OZ022310.1, from coordinate 7,052,439 downwards.
CGATTACCACGCTGTTTATACACATTCTTGTCTTATTAACAAAAAATATGGGACATTATTTCGAAGGTTCTTGTTGCTCTCCTCGTTAGCGGTGCGCGTAATGAAGATTAAGCGACGAGCGGGAAGAATCAACTCGAGGATGGTTGGTCTCGTGTTCGAGCGGGATTTTCAAGGTACCTGAATAATGAACCGTCCCGAGAGTCACCGCGAATGGGCCGAAGAGAGGCCGCTCTGGCTCGGCTCTCAAGCACTCATTGGACTGGAAAAGCTGTTCCACGAATAAACACGTTGCAAACACTCAGGAGTGTGTGCACAGTGAATAACCCGTTCCCCCATTGTTCCTACCACTTCGTATCGTCCCGGTTAACAGACGTCTGTTGACTCTAGTCAAGGGCTCGAAAACCGACGAGTTGCCGAAATGGAAGGGGAAAATCCGCGATGATGGGATGATTTTACAGAATGCCCGATCTTATGCCTTTTCCGTTATTTCTTTCAACGCAAGGATTACTAATCACTTACCGAGGGTGCCGTCTAAGGAAAAGGAATGCCTGTCGTTTCTCCATGCCCAGGAACACAGGTCGCAGGTGGTAAGTCCATCGGGGGTGACACCTTCTTCAGGGAGATAAGGCGGTCTAGGCGGTGGTGGAACGAAACTTCCTATCACTGCCCAGAGGGAATCGACGTCATTACCGACGCCCGTGTAATACAAGAGTTCTTCTTCGGCAACACCGGCGAACCAGTCCATGTCGTTTACACTCGGGTTTACCGTGTTCGTGTTCGTGTTTGTTTGGCCGACCGTCACCTGAAACACAAAATAGCATGTTATAGAAAAAGCTCGTTGAAAAACGATTCTCGCATGTTTACACTTTCTCATATAACCTTCATCTATTTTAATAAAGCATTTTCAAATGTCTAATGATATCCTCGGTTTCTCGTTTGTTTGGTAAATTTCGGATGCACTTTAAAACGGCCAACGTCCATTTATATTCCACGTAGTATTTCCATTGTTTATGTTTTCGTCGATGGCACTCTGTCTGTCCTGAGTAAACAGTACTAATGGAACCTCCGTGGAAACACTATACCGCCGGGGCAGGAAATAGAGATGGAAGACCGAGGGAAATCCGTCGCCGGTCGTTCGTGTGTCGGAAAACAGCGGGGTAAACAGAGACCCGCTAAAAAGCTCATCGACGTCGGCAACGTCGTTTTTTCGTTTCCCCAAAAGGGCGACCGACGACGTCGAGGGGAAGGCGGCTCTTTGTACAGCGTTCAACTGGCCGATCTAACTCCTACGGCAAACATTGTAAACCGTGCAGGCGGTCGCAAACAAATCCTTCTTCCTCTACGGGCAACCGCGCCCACCCTCCTCTTGTTTGTCCCTTGCGTCGTGTTCGTCCGTGTCTCGCGTTCCCTCGAGTCTCTAACTCTTACCTTTCGCCGTCGTCTCGCCATGTTTCGATCCACGTCCGTCTTCCGATCCCTCGCGGGAACATTTCTTCCGTCGCCGGAAACTCAGCAAACAGTGACAAAGCGGTCGTTAGTTTCCACTCGACAATGAGTCATTCTGTTCCTTATATCATGGAAAGTCCTTTAAGGAATAGCGAGCTTGTGGCTTTGAGGTAACGGATGTAGTTTATCGTCCGTGGTCGAGATGAGTAAGAAACATCGAAAGCGTACGAATCAAGCATTGCCAACGAGTTGCTTACTTTGTTAAAATGGTTCGAATATTCTCTTCACAGCTGTTTTTCGATCTCCTTTTTTTGCCAGGGGTGAATGAAATTTCAAAAATGTCATCAAAAGAAATATATTACGAGTGGCTTACTAAGCAAAAACGTTTTTAAGTGCAAGGTAACGCAGTCTAATCACAATGGGAAATAACGCTGATATTCCTAGAAAAAAGTCTCTACCTGTTCCCAAGCAGGTAGGAAATAATTGGTGGACGGAACGGCTGATAATGAAGCCGTGCGGGTATATGCTTCCCTCCGATATTTCCTTCTTAGCTCGCTCGGTAATGGCTGCTCGGGGAACAGAGATAACCATTACCGTAGCCGAGGAAATTCTCGACTGCATCATACGTGTAATATTCCAGGCTTTAATGTCTTTATCTGTACGGTTGTACTGGACATTATCATGTTCTGATCACCAGTATCGGAACGTACTGCCAGTGGGATAATTTCGAATCCCGTGAAGCGTACTCGAACGTGAGCGTCGGCGACGCTCGTAATTTCGTTAATCGCCCTCTCAGCGGTCCAAGGGTAGGAATCGTAAAAACGGAGCTTAAGAAGAGGCCTTGAGTGTCGCGACTACCTTCCTTTTTTTTCCTTACGTTGCGCCGAGGAGGAACGTTTAAACGAACCTCCTCGTCAAATCCTTTCACGCACCTTAGCGCAGTTCAAGGCGCTCTTTCCTCGCTGAAATCGGAGATTCATCCTGACGGGTCTCGCCGAGAAGTGCCTCGTGAAGATCCTATTGAGAAGGGGAGGAAAGGACGGCCGACAGTAGAGTAGGGGGAGGGGAGAGGAGTGCCGCAGGGCGGAGATATCGAGAATCTTCGTGTTTATCTTCGTCCTCGTCGAACGCGTTGGTTTTTCCACGGCGCGCCGGAGATGGAGGAGACGAGGAAGCTCGACTGCTCGATCGCAGGTACGAGTTTCCTCCTCGGCCGGACTCGAGCCGGTGGTTGCGGCCTTTGTGCGGACCCGAGGGGTCTCGGATTATGGATGGGACCCGAGGCGCTGGCCTCCAGTCGGCGCACAATGGCACGCATTGATCGGCTTAATTACCGTGATATCGGCGTAATTAAAGCCCCGTTGTGCAGCCGTGAGTCTTTCCCTACGTGCGCGCTCAAGAGACCCGTGACTGGACTCCCGGCTTTGGGTACTATCTTCACCTATCCCCCCTCCCTTCTCCTCGCAACCCCCGTCCTTCTCGTTCTCTCCTTCGTTCGCGTCTCTGCTTTCGTTCCATCTCATCCTGCCATCCATGTCCTTCTCTTGTTCTCATCCGCTGGGCGTCTCTCCACCTTGTCACTTGCCTGCATTCCCCGGCAACGCTTTGTTAATAAGCCATTATCCGAACCGGCGACGCACCTCGGGGACGATCACGGTGCGTTTCACACTCTTCAGAGGCTTTCAATCGGCGTCTTTTGAAAATGCCGGGCTATGTCGGCTTTTACTTCGGGGAATCTCGATCAGCAGCTTGCAAAGCCGATTTCGAATACCTCGTCCTACTAAATTTCGCAGACTCGTGTAACCGGTCCTCCGTCTCATTTGTCAGAAAGATGACTTCCCTTCGGACAACGATTATCGATAACTTTTTTAATCCAACGATACAGATATCGACCGGTAAAAAAAAGCTGAAAGTCACTGTCAACTTTCAAGCAGTATATTATAATGATTTGCAATTAGTCAAGCATTATTCGTAATCACTTTAAAATTCAAAAACTAAAACGATTCTATTGCGATGCCTGATTCAAAATTATTGTTCAAGGTTATCACGGACCAGCGGAATTTTCGACAGCATTTCTGCAGGAGATGTCAGCATTCGTACACCACAGGAAATTCTTAGCCGCTGCAGAATCGGTGAGTGTTCCAACTTTCTCTCATGTTTAAAAAAAAATTGTAAATTCTGTTTGCCTCTGGGGGAAAGGTGAATTGCCTTGTCTAACGTAGGTGCGGGTGAATTATCGCGTGAACGTCAAGCTCCTTTTACAGTTGGTTGCTACAGCCCTAGCAATTACCCCTTTCTCCCGCGTAGAGCTGCACAATTGATTTGCAACGTCGGTATCGACGTAACGAGTGTACACGGTCAGGCTGCCATTCTTTTCCGATCTTCGCGCCGCTCGTTATGCTCCACAAGAGGGACTCGTTATAATTACGAGGCGTTGGCGTTTACGAGCGCCGGGGGATAAAACCTCGCCCGCGCCTCTTAACCCTAAAGTCCTGATCATCAGGCCTGTCGTTTCTGGATAGTCTGACACACGTCCTATCGTTAAAAGAATCGTTAACCACGCCACGAGCCTCCCGTCCGACCTTCCTCGAGCTTCTATTCTTGTCTTAAGAGAATTAATGAAAACGTACAATCACTCGAATATATTGAAACCCGTCGCACGAGTGTGACCTTAATAAACGTGAGCGTAAATGATATCATCCCCGAGTTATTTATCGAAAAAACGTAACTATTTCTGCGGCACGTTTTTCATTCCACTTCCACCATTGACGATGAATACCATGATGAAGTTGGGAAAAGAATTACAACTGGTCGGCTCCTATTGTCGCTGATTCTCAGGATCCTCCGAAATCCATTGCCGCGCGAAATTCCTTTCCCGTCGTAGGGCAGAATCGGGAATTCTCGCACCCGCGGGAAGGAGAGCCCCGCGGCCTGACTTTCTGTGCGTGTCGACGGGTGTTGGTGCTCGCGCGCATTTGCAATTCCGACACATTTCGCGCTGGCTATACGTATAAAAGGGCCTCTCCCGATCGTTATACGGACTCGGCCACGGAGGAATCTCGATGGGGAGACCGACAGACGCGGAGATCAGAGCGGGAAGGTGGAGGAGATCCATCGGTCGTCGGAATATCAAACGATTCCCGGAAACCGAGAGCTCCAGGATTCGGAGGCCCAGGGCCATCCTTCCCCTGTCCGTCCCCCCACCCCTGGATTCGTCTTCTTTCTCATTTTCGTCGCCGTCCCTTCGCGTCGAAGACGCTAACGTGCCCCGTGAGTGTTCGAAGTCAGCCCCGTAGGATTTCGGTCTCTCGTCCGAGGAGAAACTTCCCTACCCGCCTCCCCCCTTCGGCCGATCCGCGAAGGTTTGAGGAGTCGTTAAGGATGGGTTCGAGGGGCCAGGACCGTATATAACGGATAATTGACAGCCGTATGGGCCGCCGTTTGCTTTGCATGGACATTGAATCCCCGCGGAACGGGACGGACGGACAGGGAGTGAACGCCGAGGGATGGACACGTAAGGCCCACGAATTTCGCCGGCCGATGAGTCGCGCAAAGAGAAGCCCGCAGATATTCGCTCGAGATGCCTCGTAAGCGCAGTCCGAGGAATCGCTTAAATTGAATTAAAGTATCGAATATGTTTAAGCAGTTACGCGGTCCCCACGGAGAACCCATTAATTAACCGGAAATATATTTTCCCTATACTTGAAATTGTCGTAGATTCGTTTTGATACTCGTCTTTCGCAGGTACAGTTTCTACGTTACTCAATTATGTATCTCTGTCAAAGATTTCCTTGTTATTAACCTCTTTTTACCGTTAAGTAATTTAAATTATCTTCTAACGCGTTTTATCTGATTGGCAATGTTTTTTTTACTTCTCAAGCATGAACGAGGACAAAAGAGAAAGGGGGGAAGCAGCAGTGATCAGTGTACGGTTGATTGCTCGTAAATTCGACAATTTCGATGTTCGGAACGCGCAACCGGTACTTAATTGCGCGGATGGAAAAGCTCATCGTTGGCGCAGGTGTTGGCAGATAAGTTCGGGCCGATCTAATTGGCCGGCTCGTTGCGATAAACGTTGAGAGAGAGAAAGCTGTTTCGCGCGGGGCGATAAATAGTTTCGAGGAACTCCGGTGAATGGCAGGCCCCTATTATATCGTCTATAGCCTTTGTTAACTCGCAGGAAATTCGCTCCAAGGCACTCTCATTTCTGGAAACTGCGAACACTTATGGAATTTCGCAATAGAAGTAACGGGACATATTTTCCCTAAACATACAGCAATTTTTTAGAATTTAGAACTTCAATTTCGCGCTACTCTATATGTTATGAGAAAGAGCGAAACATGTACCTACATATTCCATATGATTAGTGTTATTCAAATGCTTGTTTTCCGTCGCATGTCCAATACGTGTGTTACGTGTATGCCTAAGAGCGAAACGTAATAAGCGTATACAGTTACACAAATCACAAGTAGAGCACTCGCACCGCCCGCGAGAGTACAGTTTCCCTTAAATTACACAGTAAATTACCGTTTCCCGTTGTTCGGTACATATCGACCCAGATTGTATCACAATGTGAGCAATCTTATGGGATTCGTGTACATTAAAAAAGTCGTAGAGAAGCTTATTTTTAACTCTCCATGAGGGGACAAATCGTTGACATGAATTATCACAGATCCAACTTCTGGGAAACATCACTTCTGCTAACAATCTTCGACGACAATAAATATGACCCGTGCCTTCTGTGGTGAGGACGGTGGTTCCTTCGTGAAATGTTACATGTTAATAAAAACCGCATTCTGTCTGGTGTCAACAAGAAAAAATAGATGAACTGGGATTCGATGACTGGTGGTTCCTTGAAATATGCGTTTTTGGCGGAGGCGCATGCTTCGAGCGAGATATGTATCAGCTTAGAACGATGAGGATTCCGCGAAGGAAGGTGGACCCATGAGTTGGCTAAGTGACTTGTCAAAAGACCCCTGGATTTGCCTTCGCGTGGTCAGGTAATGGATCGTCGGGGCTGAGTTGAGAACAGGAACCCTGGGAGTTCTAAGGAGTTGTGTCACATCGAAGATCCCACTGCAGTTTTACCCCTTATCCAACCATTTTTTCCAAGAATCTAGTCTGCCAACGTTATTCAATTCTGTGTTAAACATAATTACGATTTTATCGGGCAACACCTATTAAAACCTTTGAAAAGGACGTTACAACTGCTGCCAGAATTTTTTAGAGGAAGGATTACTTGTTTATATAGTATTCTTCTTTCCTTGAGTCGGATTTAATCGACCAAAAGACCATGTCATCCAGTTGGCTTACACTGCCTCGGGGACGAGATAAAATCGGGTGGCGGCTTAGCTCCATAATGGCGTCCATGCAAAACCCGCCGATGGATCTGGTGGTGTCATAATATTATGGTACATCTTGTGGTAGTGGCGTTATTAGCCAGGTCCAAGGCTTATCGAGAACGTTCTGACATGGTCCAAGCCAATGAGCTTCCCAGTGAAGTTTAAATTTTAATGGCAATGTAAAAAGAAAATTCGAAAACCCGGCCCTAAGAACGTGAAACGGTTAGAAAGGGTGATAATTAACTGTTGGAAGGTAATGACAGTGAAACAGAAGGGTGTTTTCAAATGAAAGGGTACTGAATGCACGGGCAACAGGGTCGATGTCTGGAGACGAACGGAGACGCAGAAGAAAGGACGATAAACTTTGAACGGGGAACATCGAACGTCGATAATGATTTAACGTGACCGTGATCGAGGATCTCTTGGACGTTGGATCGAAGGGAGGAACCTATCCACGTCCTTGCGTGCGCCTTGCTTGAGCTTGATGGACGCACTGTTAGCCGTCCTCGTCTACCCTAGAGAATCGGGCGGTGTCCGCGGGGACACAAGAAGAGGAAGAAGTAGCGGACGACAAAGAAGACGTCGCGGAAGAAGGAGCAGAGCTCGCGGGGCGGGAGAGGGAGGGGAGGGAGAGGGTAGCGTATAGTAGGCACCGCGACTACTTTGTCTGTCTGTACACGTTGAATCATCCGGTCGGTTTCCTTTCACGAGCCGATGGCAGCAGCCGTTCCCGCATCAAGGCCTGTGGTCTCCTCCGAGCAAGCATAATGACTCAATCCGCGATCCACCTTGCCCCCACCCTCTTCTTCCGACCACGAAGAGGGTCTCCTCCTCGTCCTCCTCGCTCCTTTTCCTTTGCCCTCCTCCTCGTCCCGTGTTTCGTCGTCCTCCGCCTTTCAACCACCACCTCCTCCTCCTTCTCCCACTTCTCCGCCCTTGTACAAAGATTATACACCCATCGGTGCTCACTCGCCGAAAGCCGGCGACCCCGGGGGAGAAGAAGAGAGCAGATCCGCGGCTTCTTTTCGTGACCGGCTGCTTTGCGTTATTTCTCCTCTTCCTCCCCCCAATCCCTTTGCCCTGAGGAACACCCCTCCATTTGAATCTCGCATTGACTCCCTTTTCTACTCCATTTTTCTCAACCTTGTCCATATCTTGTTTGCTTTCTGCAAGGTATCTACATTGCTCGATCGTCTGGTTTTTTCCTTTTTCGCTCTTGCTGATTCTCAGTGACTAAATTGTCTTCGGTTCAGTGAAGAATATAGCAGAAGGAAAAGATTATCCGGAGATCGCGTAAGATCGGTGGCTGAGGTTCGGCTACGAGCCGTATCATCTCCACTGGACGAGAAAAATAGAACGTGCTGGGCAGTAGGTGCTAAACCGTATCATCGAGGTGTCTTAAATATATAGATCACGATGCCCCTGGCGAAGAATTTCGTGATCGAAGCCAACGTCGGTCTTTGGAATTACGTGACGTCGATGAAACCAATGATAACAGGTACCTGACTAACACCTCACGGTGTAATAAAATATTGTTGATAAAATGATTACCTACACCATAAAAATTACACGAATTCAAGCAATTACTTCGGTTTCTTTTCCGCACTGACCTTCGACGCACACTAAAGGGTATAAATACTTGGCATCTCAGGATCAGTGCGCAAGATTTACCTTCATTACGTTTCATCAACAAGCAAGACGATAATATCAATTCTTTATGTAGAATATTTTTTGCTATTTATCCCGTCGAGGATTCCGCGTGTTTACAGTGAAATTCGAAGAGTTTGTCAAACTTATCTGCGCGGAATCTCATAGGTATTCATGACGCACTGCATTCATCGAGCGCGTACGGTAAACGTTATACGTAATTCTCATTTTTGTCGTGGTGTACGTTCACCGAGGAACGCACAAAGTATGTCGTGTGTAGCCCCGCGGGGCTGTATACGTCGTCAGCCAGTAAGGGCCAATTTATTGCTAGGAAACGCAATGATTCAACGACCGGTGAGAAGTCCGAGTAGATTACCATTCGGAATACGGACAGAGAGACCGTCGTAAGACTTGAAATCATCGGTGAATGACATAACAACTATTACATACACGTTGAAACATGTTTCGTCATACGCGGAATGAAATCATTAACCGTTATGCTACTGGTAATAAAAACGGGAGCAAGGTCAGTTTCGGAAATGTATACTAAAAATGATGTCATCATTAATTAACCTGCCAATCGTAGCTGGTTGCTCCTTCGTCATTTAAGAACAGGAGTAGCAGAAAAACTGTAAACAGTTTTATGCTTGGTAGCAATCGGCTGATCTGTTACTAAATATTTTCCTGACGTTTACGGGCTTTCGAGTGGAAGAGTTTCAAAAAAAAGGACCGGTCTCGTAACGAGATACACCAGGCGGTTCCACGCCGTGAACTTTTTCGATATTATCTAGAAAAGTTTTATCTGTCCCATTGTTCAGAGTGAAACGATTCGATTTAGAGGATCGACCGGTTGAACGAGATCGGGCTAGAATCTCGTAGAATAACCATTAGTCAGTCCGCGCACGTAGACTACAGTGCCGTACCTGTCCTCGGCCAACACTATGCCCTCGCTCCACGGTTTCGAAGAATACACGTTTAACAACCGTCCAAAAATGCCTAATAACTCCATAAAAATCCGAAGAATCGATACGTTTGTTCGTTACAATGGCCGCTTAATTGAATGTAAAGTATCGAAGGGCGCTCGTGCCTCGCTAACTGACTTTCTCTAAGGAAAATTCCGTCCTAGGGACAACAGTTTACTGCAACGAGTGACTCGACACTTCTGTAGAATAGAAGCCTGTCCCGAACCGGTCCACGCGCCATCGCCGCGGTCATGATGTCGTTTTTTTCACAGGGTGTACCATTGAAACCCATCATTAGATGTTTTCACTGTCCCCGATTTTTCGGTGAAAATAAAGTGTCCGTGAAAAACGGACAGACGAACGCTTGTAGTGATTCGTTCGGCTTCTAAACGACCTTCGACTAGGCGGTGTTGTATTTTCCTTAGACGTTTGTTTCCTAATCGATTTTTAATGGAGTTTGATACGGACATTATTACCACGGATAATTATTTTCAATATTCCTGTATAGTCTTCTTTGAGAAACGTAGTCATTTTAATGTGATTTTGCAGTAACGTAATCTTGGATAAAATAATGTAAAGTATAACCGGATATTCATTGAACGGTAATTTATGTACTTACGCGAGGAAACAAAGACAGTTTTCAGTACGGTTTATTAGAAATTTGTGGCAAATGCTCGGTGAAATTAGAACGGTGATGTTGAAATCATACGCACATATCTTCTATGCGCCCACGTAGCTCCACTGTCCTCACACGTCGAGGTACTAAACTCGGTCTTCAAATGGACAGTTTCGTCCAAACTGGTTCTTTACAATGGCGTACTAAAGTAATAATACTCGATGCTGGTGTCGAGAGCGGACTGAGAAAGGGAAGATTAACGCACCTCATTCTTAGTGAATACTTGAGTAAACTAGAATGCCGATGTCGAGATCATTTGCACATATTTTCTGCACGCCCACGAGCCTAGCCGATGAACTCAGTTATCGCCGGAGGAACTGAATAACAGAATAGTTGTCGCTGTTATGTCTTGTGAAATGAAATCTTTCTTCGCTTAATTCACCGTGATTAATTATCCACTAATTATTTCTTGAAAGGTACATCAATGACTTACTCCGAAATTCATTGAGACCAACTTGAAATGTGATATCGTCGAAAAAATTATTAATTACAATACATTTCCACGAAGTTTAATGAACCTTTTCCCTGTAGGTAACCCGTTTTCTACGTGACACGGTAGTGAGGCTCCACGTCTCTTGAAAAAGCAATAAAACCTAACGGCTAGCAGGAGAACGTCTTTATGTGGCTCTCAGGGGACGATAATAATGCATCGAGGCGTTATTATGATTTCAATGCCGTGGCTTACCGATGCGAACTCGATCGGCCGTCCCAGTTGTATCATAAGCAGCGATCGGCATACTGATTGATTCTTCGGTAGTCATGCGGATCGTCTTTGGAACGATATCATCATCGTACAATCTTCGTATTGCGAGCAGCTGGTAGAAAGACAGTGGCGTTTCGTAATAAAGAACTTGCGGAGGCTTAACGAAACGGGCTTTTTACATTTATCGAAAATCCCGATGCCGGAAATTGAGTGAAACCAGTGTAGAAGGGTATGACGTAAATGCGAGTATCTCCGGAAAGATGACGTTAAGACCATTGGTTCTTGGCCGATAAGTGGATGGACGTTACACGAAATCCGGTTCTCGATTTTCACGGGGGTCGCCCGGCCGAGGCATTTTCGACGGCGATACTGGTCTGGTTAATGCTCTATCGAAATCGCGAGTTAAAAGAGGAGCCGGGCTTTCGGATAAGCCGTCGACGGGGTGCAACGGCCCCGAGGAGCGAGAGATCGCGCAGAACGAGGGAAAGAGGAACCTGTTATTTCGGCGAGCCACGGAGAGTCGGCGAGATTACACGCTGTCACACACCGTTCGGAAGGGGGCCTCAGGTTTTCTCCTCTCGCTGCTCTCCTCCCGGCGATCCACAGTCTTTTCTCCTTCTCTTCCCCCTTGGCACGTCTACCGCCGGCTCCCTTCCTCTCGTTCCGACTGGGCCGTCTACTCATCCCCCTTTCTTCTTATCTCTGTCGAGCGCAAGCGTGCTCTCTTTCCTTGCTGGCGCAGGGGGCCCCCGGTCAAAGGGAGATGAAACGTGGATGGACACCCGGGAACTCGACGTCTTATTCGCGCGATTATCATCGTTCGCCGGTCGGCCTTTTTCGCTACTCGTCCATCGACAGTAATCTCGAGTTCTTTCCGACTTGACATTAAAAGTTGCAAAAAAAAAAACGCGGAGACACTGGAATCTCAAAAAGGTCTTCCGCTACTCGGGATATCAAGAAGAAATTCAATTTTCCCGAGACGCCGGTCTATTATCAGTCTACACCTTCCGACAGTGGTAATATTTTCTCCTTTCGCGGTCTATTGTTATCCGATGGAAATATTTCTCTCGGCTTTCCACGATTGTCTGACTTTAATCAAAGCGATGAAATCACCGGCTATTTCTCCATGTCAAAATGAAAAGCGGCTGGAGGAAATAGTCATTCTTATAGGTTGCCCGCATGATTATTATCGTTGTTGGTCGCACGCATCTGCCGATCGAATCGTACGAGGGTTTATCTTCTGTCCCGCGCGATTCATACCCTGGGATTTGATGGACACTCGGTTATCGGACACGTGGACGTACAATAAAATGAACGTGAAATTTCGAACAGTGGCGATTCATATCATCGAATGAAGCGATGTAAAAATCAGTCAAATATGCTGAATAGGCAAATTTCTTCCCAATTATCATTCGTTCCTTTTGTAACGTATCGCATTTTCTAGTAAATACTCCTCGGGCATGACATTCATAACATCACTCGGTTTTATATATGTTCGTATAAACCGTAATTTCCTCTATAAATCTGCCTGGGGGGACAGTGTATTCCTTCATTATAAAGCGCTTTACGTGATCTATGTTACGATTATATTACATTTCGTGTCATTGCTACCTACATCCGGTGTGTTGTAAGTTCTCCTCTTGGCTAGGAGTTCATAGAGACAGACCTAGCGGTATTTCATATTTGAGTAGATCGAGTAGATAAAGCCCAACAGACGGGCTGAACTTATCCGGTCTCAAATATTTCATCGACGTTATTTGTCGTTCCGTATGGGCACTTTCATGCGTTTGATCAAGATTAGACCGGGTAACATCCTTCTGCGCGCGGAGAGATATTTCCATGCCAGTCTTAATAACGCCGTCTCTTCATAAACCATGTCCAAAAAACGATTGCATTACCGATAACATGTGTCATTTGTCTTGAAAAAAGAAACATTGATTAAACTCCTTACTACACGACATTACAGGAACACGACCACCCAAAGATAGGAGTTTGCCCGAGCGAATACGTCACACCGAGTAGCAAACAAAGTAGGGACAATGACGAATCCCTGAGTAAGTTCTTTCAATTTCTAGTTTTATAGCCCCGATGAAATTCTCTCTCACGAAAGTTACAGTAAGTCCGATCGTACTGACTTTCTCCTCGCTGACATCTCGTGGACCGTGAACGATTGTTCTTCGGCGAAGGTTCCGCCGCAAGTACGACGGTGCACATTACGACGGTCGGTAGTGAATACCCGAGCGCGTCTGCGATAAATTAATCAGGGCTACCGGGGACACATATTTCTCCGTGCTGGTAGCGTCGGGCCACCACGTGCCGGGGACAAAATCGATGGTAGCCGCACGGCCGTGTTTTTTTTACCCCTCTGCCCCCTGTAACATGCAAAGAGAGTGGAGGATGCGTCGGGCGCGAGCACATTTGGCCGAAAGGAATCGGTCGTAGCTGGCGGGGGGTGCCCCGAGGACCGACCTGCGAGGACGGCAAGGAGAAAAGAAATGCCACATAAATAGATGAGCTGTCGGAGCGCCGGGATTACGTATGACGGGACACGGGAACGGCGGAGGAGGCGAGATGATATCTGGTTCGGGTAGGCATGGTGATAAATCTCTGGTCCTCTGTCAGGTGGAAAGGCACGGAGTATCCGACCGGACGAAACCAACCTGCGACCAACTTCATCGTCTATCTCCTTCCTTTGTCTCCCTGATGACCCACGGAAAGTCAAGAATCGATCAAACACTTGGCAATTCCCTCACCCGTCGGCAGCATTGATTCTTACCCAAATTTCCAAATGAACGAATTAAACGATAATATTTGATCATTCTCGACACTCTTTAGCGTGATACTTTCCTTAGCATTTTACTTAGCAGGGTAGTTTTCTTTGGAAAGATTTCCTTCCAAGTAGTCGAGCGACATTCTGGTCGACTGCTCTTTTTACTTGGTTCGATTTGTTCGACGTTGTGTGAGGGGAAGATGGGGCACGATATAAGCAGCCCTGTGAGCTGGCCGTAACATTAAAACTCTCTGGTAATCTTCGAAAAGAGGGCCGCGACGTTTTAATCCGTAAACACGTCGTCTCGGGGAACTCGTTGCTGACGGGTCCTCTATTTTAGCGTCCAGCCGGCCGGTAATCTGTGCCCCGAGCTCACGCACACGATCTTTAACAGTCGCACACGGCCTGGCGACACGGCCGATCCAATCCGTCCCGCTCTACCACGGAAATTTCTTTTTCGACTTTCAAGGGTGGTTGCCCACCATGCCAAGCCGGATCAAATGCCCAACCAAGGGATAAAGCACGTGAAAACTAAGCGTTCTCCGAACAAATCAAAAAAGAAAGGAAAACAAGAAAATCTGTTAGAATTTAGTAGTTGCAAAAGATGGAAAAATGTGCATGTATTTTTAATTTCGTCCTTTTCGTTTGATTAACGCAAAGGAGAGACTGTAAACCGTCAACAGCTGTCTCGAGTATTTCTGAGGGACAGGCCAAGGGTGTTTTCGCGCATTTAAGCGTTACTAATATAGACAAACGAGACAGGACAGATGCTGCTCATTTGTCGACCCTTCTATGCCACACGGGGTGACAATCTATTGTACTTTCACAGGCCGTAGAACGTGCTTTACAGTCAGAGGGAGTGAAATCATCATCATCATCATCATCATCATCATCATCATCATCATCATTAATCTCCACACGTTTCCTAATTTCATTTATAGGTCCTACGGTTGATGGTCCACAAATTGAATGAAAAGCATGAAAATCGTTCTCTATTAACCCGAGAATTCACATACACAGTCTCATATCTTGGAGTCTGATCCTCGGTGGCTTCATTAACCATTCAGATTTTTGACTGCTCGATGAATCTTTTATAAATGAGAAAAAAGCCATGATTGTCCTGAGAGCGTGACATTTAATTTGACATTTATCTGACGTAGCATTCGTCGAAGTCAAGACGTGAACGTCGGTGCTAGGAGTAACAGCGCTGTACATCACATAATGACAAAGCAAACATTCGTATCGTCTACCAAGCATAGCATCCTATCACAAGAAGAAAGGAAGAAGATTGGTGGTACTCGCAGCCCGGCGGGGTATAAAGGTTAATGAGCGCACAGGCGCAACCTATTATTTCAGTCCGTTGGGTCGGTACCCCCTCCAAGACGGACGAGTCGACCCCTTTGGTCCCTCTCGTTGGGCCTCACTCGATTTTCCATCTCTCTTCTGCCAGAGACTCGACGGAACGTCGTTTCTCTTTCTTCTTCGTGCATGGGCTCGCTTCGCCCCTTTCCGCTGTGCAGAAACCGAACTGCCGAAGGCACGAGCGAGTCGGAGAACGGAAGGGGAAACAGAGATGCAACGATGAAGGAGGTGAGACAAGGGGAGGATCGGTGCTGGGGTCCGTGGAGAAGTGGGGAAGACGACGATGGGAGTGGAAAGGTTCCCAGGGGAAGGGGGAAGTGGCAGACCTTGAGCTGCCACGAAGCTCTGGACGTCTTCATCCTGCCTCAAGCTGCGCTCCAAGAGAGAGGGCCACGAAGTCGAGGCGGCGAGAGATCTTCTCGCAGGCCGCGGTTTCACGAAATCCTTTAATTCGTACCTGGGCCCGATCGGGCCCCCGGCCGCCCGACGAAGGACGCCGACTTTGATCGGCCGGGATATTTGCCCTACGGCTTTCGCGCACGAACACAGAAATTCGTGAAACCGAATTCCTCCCTTTCACGTAACTCCCTCTCCCGCGCACACACCAACGATTCGTCTGCATACGCAAAAAAATGCAACAGTCTCACTCGTGATACAGAAAACTACACGTTGACCAGTTCAACCTACGCGACATTGTTGCAAGTACAATTGCGAAAATCCTTTAATGGAAGAACACCAAATGCGGCACGTCTGACTGTTTGTTTACCCCGTGCGTGTTGATCGTACTACCCGACGTCCGGGATGACTATTTGTTTTTGTCGAGACGTCAAGTAATCCAGAACAAACATTTAGCTGTCGGGGGAATCACGCGCACCCTCGAGCCCGCAATCAGCGTTACCATTGTGTCACGTCACGACACTTGAGTGCACTATACGTCGAGTTTTTCCGTGTTCCCTTTCCGCGGCGGGGTTCCCGAGTGCGCGGTCGGGGACCCTCTTCTTCCTGTTTGTCATCGAGTACACTCGTTGCCCCTCCACTCCCCCCGCGGCTCCTCGACGCGTCGGCTTTGTACGGCCCTCCTGAAGAGGCGTGTACACAAACGTCAGCCCTGGAAAACGTGTCTATCTGAGCGGCACGCAAGCTCGCAGGGACGCGCGTGTGCATCCAACTTCACGCGTGCGTCCCATTGTGCTTTGCCCGAGACGGAAGGACTCGTGGGACGTCCCTGGGCAGGGACGTATCGGCCGCACAAAGGGACCGGCCGGCACGTCAACCGCGAGAGCAAATTCTCGTCTCCGCAATGCCCCCTCCTCCTCCTCCCCCCCGTCCAGCTCTTCAGCACATCTACACTTGCCCGATCTAACTGTTGAAATACCACGATCAACGTTCCTCGGGCAAATTACAGTTTGCGCGACAATTTGATGTTTTAAAAGCTATTCTCATATGACGATACAAAGACGCGGAGCTGTTTCCCGCGGGTGAAAGCGTGAGCATTTATACCTGGCCTTTCTGTGTGTGAACGCAAGAATTTCTGTCAACGCAGGTTCTTTTCTTGCTCGGGCTCCTTTTGTGAAAGCGATATGCATATGTCACGCGTATATATGTCACGGCGTGTCGGGTTAGGGTGTAAGAAGAGGGTGAGATTTAACGCGGGCTCCTTTTCTCCTCTGGCCTTTCCTTTTTTCCCGGCCGGTCCTCCGCCTTGCCGCATCCGTTGCCAGGACGCTGCACCGTGCAGTTCAATCCGCTTTTGTGGCGACCGTTAAATTGGCTCTTCGGTGTACGCATCTGTCGCTAATGCCCGAACCGACCTCCGTGCCGGCTAGGAACCCTGGAAACGCGTTACGCTCGGTGGTTCTTTTTTTGAAATACGGCTCACCGCATAAAGCGAGAGACCCACGGCGAAGACCAACGACTTTTCTACATTTTCCGCCGTTTCTCGTCCATTTCCAACGCCCATGAATAATGTCGATATCGTTTCACAAGGGGAAAGATCGTCACACAAATTAACGTTATTTCGTACCATGAAATCTGCACGTAGAGGACAGGATATTCTCTCGCTGGCATCCCGAGTGGACGACGTAATTTACGATTAGCTAGCGAAAGTGTAGATTAATTGACAAATCGGACGACTCCGTAATTCAGTATCAGTCGGTTTGTTCGGTGTGGAGTGTAGTCGGTAATCACGGGGAAGTAATAGAGCGGTTAAAATTTACGGCCTCGACCGACTGTCCGCTTGTACCTTGTAGTACACGTGTCGTTACGTGTGTGCAGGATTACACACGACGTACTATCGAGTTTAAAGCATCTAATGAAACAGAAGCGCGAGTGTATCGGCCCCGGGAAAAGGTAATTACCGTCGCCGATCCTACGGCGGTCGAGATTTAATTACAGGCAAAGCATAGGTGAGACGCTCGGATTTGGTGATCCGTGACATCGGTGTTTCGAACGTATCGACAAAATTAATCGTGTAAATTAACCGCGCTCCAGTGTTTCCTCTCCGAATGCAAACTGTTTGAAATTTACATCGTCACTGAGACTGCGTTTAAATGCTCGCCGGGTAGTTAACACGCGGCTGGTTGACTCGGAATCGCGGTCGTTATTGACACTTGGTTCAAGTGTTAGTCAATGGGCCGACTTGAATCGATCGCTTACAAATTAACTGGCTTGAAAATTCCGATGTACGAAACCCGGCCGGACGGGCCTGTTTTTTACTTTTACACGCTGTTTTACGAGGCCAATTAACGCGTCTATACCGCCTCTTTAATTAGCGAACTTCCCATTCATTGAGATAGGGGTAAGGTAAATAGCTCATAACGTAGTCGACAATCTTATCGGCGATCGAGTTCTCGTTACACATTTTACCAGATCCGGGCGATTCTCTTTACGATGGTATAGAGCGATCCTCGTTATCTCGATCTCGTTTCCACGCACGAAACGCGCCATTCCTTTATTAAGCCATACAGGAAAAGGCTGCGAGGCAGGCACGAGAGGTGAAATCAGCGTGTAAATAACGTTCATTGCCGTCTGCCGTGCGTAATGGGTCTTCGATGATGGCGTATACCATCTTCGTTTTCCCTGGCCGAGGCGGAGAGGTTACGATCTCTCTATTCCCCGCGGAAAGGGTCGGGGTCAAGTTTCCAGCCAGTCCCGACCAAATTATGAGCGATCATCGATCGCGTCTCGGGCTCATTAGACACGGTAATTACGATCTTGCGAGAAGCACCGTTTCTCTGATTACGCAATGAGGGTGCACACCTGCGAGATCGTCATGATATTTCAGCGGTCTAATAGTTTCCTACTTTGGAAAGTTGCATGACGTCTTTATACCTATGTTAATGTTCGGGCAACTCACCGCCATGTTACTGTCCGAGCTAATCGACGCATCTCCAACTATGTCGAAATTATACAGGAAATGAAGTCGATACAACGTAAAAATTGGAGATCTTTAGCTCGCGATAAAAAGAAGTCTTAATTTTCCGTACACGAGGTTAAGTGTCACAAGATTAGTTTTGCAGAATGTTCGGAAGTGACTTTTGGTATCGAGTTAATCATTGAAAATTGTACGCAAGTTTTGACTTGATAGGAGAAGCGACTTCTTTTAAGCCAGTTCGACGACTGCCCTGAAGTAGTTATACGTTGAAAGCCGACAGCGGAACAGGATTCAAGTGGGGCGCAGAGGAATAAAAGGCCACCGCCAATGAGGATTATAAAAAGCTATTCTGCGTGCTGTCGTCGCGCGTGTTTTATCAGTGGCTTTGGAATAGCCCCGGCGAGCGTTATACGTGTATTTGGCGAGGGTAATGGAACGACGTGAATCCGGTTTATACGATCCTTAATGCCGCTTCATGGTCGTAGGGTTCTCCCTCGGCCCAGTTCTCTCTGGGCCCGTTTCGTTATAGTCTCGCGCGCTGCCGAGAGCGAGGGGGTTTCTTGGTCCTTTCCACGTAGCCGGTGACGTCGGGTCCCGAGGTCGTCTGCGGGGCCCTGCGCGCGACCCAAGATCGAATGTGCGATCGAGTGTGTAAGTGCGAGAGCAGGCCACCAGCAGAGTTCGGACCACCTCGACCGTTGATGCAGCCGCCACCGCCGTGCCCGCTCTCTCTCTCTCTCTCTCTCTCTCTGTCCTCCTCCTCCCTTCATCCATGTTCCCCTGCCCCGTTCACCGTCCCCTTCTACCTGTAGGATCTCCCCTCTTTCGTAGCGCGCGGTTCCCCACCTATTCGTTCGCTTGGCTGCTGCCTCGTCCTGTTCCCCGCCGCGGCGTTTCGGCCGACGAGCACGATCAAAAAGAGAAGCCCCTGCTCGGTCCAGGGCCCCCGAGAACCCCGCGGAAAGAATGCGTGGGTTGGACATAATGATTCGGACTTTGTCGGCCGCCAGGCCTGCGCGATATCGCCCCGCCGAAACTGGATTACGCTCGGATAATGACCGCGGATTAGGAGTTATCTAAACGAAGGACAAGTATGCGCGACTCGGTCCTCGTAAATCCAAGGGACCCGCGAATATATGGCCAGGAATTAAGCCGGCGAAGCTGCACTCAAACCTTGTCGTTTTGTCCTCCCAGGAACGTGTAAATGGAAGTAACAGGAACTTGGACAAATATGACACATCATTAGATTTATAATAACCTTCTAGACGAAATGAAATTGGTCGTACAAATGAAATGCAGTCGCGCTAGTCTTTCTACTAAGACCTGTGAGTGAATAAAACCGTCGATTTACAATGTAGCTCCAATCTTGGGGCATTTTGTTGCAAGAGGAAGGCCGAAAAAGGCCGAACTTTCGGGGAATCTGAGGTCAGTGGTGGCTGGACTGTTAATGAACGGCATTTCCAGGCGAAAGATCGCGCACCCCGTGGATCTCGACACCGATCGCCGACATTTCCCTGGGATTTACGATTGAGAAGGGGCCTGAACGCGATCGAAACGAGACCACCAGCGCCAGGCGTCCCGGCCGAGGCTGGCCGCGAATTAAAATCGCCGTCGGGAACACGATTTTACGAGCGCGAACGTTCGGACGCCCGGAATCTCGGAGCCGCATTAGCCTAATCGTTGGGGCTCCGTTTGCCAAATAAATTGGCTGATTTGCATGGGAATTGGGAATCCCTCGGCAAGCACCGCGCGCCCTTCAAAAACGTCGCCCGAACCGACCGTCAAAACTTTTTCGATAAGCAAATTTACGTTCATCATGTCTACGTCTCTTCTGTCGTAAGGTCCAATTCCATTCTCTGTTTAACGAGAAAAAAATTCGACGCGACATCGATCTGGAATTGAGTGAAGTACCTGCTGGAAAATATGAAAATATCTTTCGAAGATATTTTTATTTCCCTCGTTTTCTGCCTTGGGTCCATAATATTTCCGGGTCTTCGCCACCTCTCTTGGTAATTTTCTTGGATTCATTTGGGTTCCTTAACGCGGAGTAAAGCAGTGGGAGTATGATCGAGGGGTCACGAATTTACGGTAATCGTCGGGATGACTCCTTAAATTAGGCAGTTCTTATCTGATCGCAGGATCTTCATACGTTATACGGGCCGTGCGGGGTAATAGGAATATCTTTATTAAGTCCCGGACGACACCCGCTGTCGGAACGGTGAGAACTCTCAAGGAGCACGAGCCAATTGCCGTTTTCGGGGAATCCGAAGTACGGGCGCGTTTCTCGAAACGCGCCACACTCGTTTCATGCGTTACTTTATTCCCTCGGCGTTCAGGAAGCCGCGGTGCACAGCGATGTCCCCGAAAATGTGGCATAGAAATCGCGCAATTATTCCCGCATAACCCGGGGAATTGATTAACCGGCGTTTTACCGCCCGATCCGGTGTATTACAACGCCTTTTTACGCGGCCGATGTGCTTCGCTTTTTATTCGGCTATGGTAATATAACGGCTGGTCCGCCAAAGATATGACATACGCGACATTTTACATAAGAAATCGAATGTACCAGCCTTTGATCGCCCTGCCTGGCAAACAAATATTTTACCGTCGCTGGGGGAATGGCTGTCAAAGACGAGACCAGATACACGGTTGCGTTTTCGTGCGTGATTAACATCTCCACTTTGTAGCAAGAACGGAGCGAATAAACGTTAATACACCGACAATTTATTGCTGGAATCCGCGAAGGGGGGTGGGAGGCGGGGGATCGGCTATACTCGGGGGGATATTTGCTAATGAACGTAATCGGGGAGAGTCGCGAATTTACGGGAATCGTTAGGGTCGCTCCTTAAATTAAACGCTCTTTCCTCGAACGCGAAATGTCCATACGTTATGCGGCCACCGCAGCAGGAATATCTTTATTAAGCAGCAGGCGGTGGCTGACACACACCGGGGACCGAGGTGAGAAGCAGCATGAGTCGGTCACGAACGGGTTTCCCTTTTCGGTGAATCCACCAACCGTGAATGTTCCTTAAAACGTCCGCTGAATTTCGCTTGTTTTAAGCTGCCGATAAAGACTCGTAAAATACGGTCGATTTACGGCTGTATTAATGGTAATGCAGCGTGCTCGAGTGATAGTTAAATTCTACTTGGTAAATGACGTCGTTTCGCCTGATTCCTCCAAAATAAACCGCAACGAAGTTTATCAGACTTTCATTCGGCACAAATGGATTCCACAGCAATCTACGAATTTCACATTTACAGTTGTAACTCGAGTCTAGCGTTGAGTGCATTTCCGGGGAATTGGCATGCTTTGGTAATTACGCTTAAAGATGAACTGCAACGGTATGTTTCCGGTAGCCTTAGAGCGAGTATAGAGTTGAGTAGAGGGAAGCAATGCACGTCGAGGCAGCGCCGGGTGTACCGAGGCAATTAACATAATATTACCCATAACCTGGCGTTCCTAATGGGATATTTATTGCCGGGAGAGGCCGACCGGCGGCTATACGGGGCGAGATCGTGCGAACCGATCTTCAACGGCAGTCCTGCCACGCCGATAACCCTCTTTCTTCTCCCCTCCCTTCTGCCAGCGAGCCCTCGGGATCTTTTTCTCGCCCCGATTAACGTTGATTTTTCACTGACGTACTCGTACGGGCTTTGCCGAGCGCAGGTGGGACGTACTAATCTCCTTGTCTGCCCTTTCCGCCTGTCTTGGAGGAAAAAAGGGTCGAAACGCGGTTCCCCAGCACCGCAGGCTGATGCGTACTGGCACGAGCCGTTAAGACCTCGTAATCAGACGCAGTAAGGCTGATTTACGTCACATTCGACCCACTTCCGGCTATGCGAATAAGGAAATCAGCGGGAAAACGATAGACAGCCTGACGCGTGCAACCGAGTGTAGAAATTCATCAAGTTACACAGCTGAGAATAGAATGACAGACGCTTCCGGCACTGTTATCTGTCCAAAACTGTTAAAAATTCTGTCAGTCGTACAAATTATTCGTATTAACGTGAAGTAAGTCGATCAGAAAATTGCCTGTCGTTAATTCAAAGGGTTTAGGGGGTTTCTGATGTTCATGAAAGGACGATGTCGAGGCTGACAGGATTTTACGATCTTTCTGAGTCGATCATTATCCGCGGCTGATCGCCGAAGCTAGAAATGAAGACGAGGAACATCGTGGCTCGTTAGCTCGTGGAAGGCGGGTTCGGAGGAAAACGAAGAAAAGGGCGTAGGTAGGATCGTTTGTACGTCGCGCGTGTGTGCGTAGAAGAGGAGGAAGGGCGGGGCAAGTGAAGAGCAGACTTCAGGGGGTTCGGTGGGTTTTTGAGCAGGCTCCGTTTCGAGAGGACCACATTGCTCGCCCTCGTTGTCGCAAGAAGACAGAAGAAGGACCGGCCGAGCCCTTCCCCTTCGCTTCAACGTCGTTGATAACGCTAATTAGGCCCGGAGACGGCGCAGGGCCTCCGTTCTCGCCTTGATCTGCTTCTTTTTATCCCACTTTAAGTGGAAGTTACGTCGCGCGTCCAACAGGCTGCTTGCTACCGCGCCAGAACTTCCTCTCTTTTATGGCGCGCGCGACCCGATTCTGCTGCAAGAATGTTGCTAACAAGGGGGATTAAATGGTCCAGGTGGGAAGAAATTTTATGGAAGCATGCCGTTTCGATTAATATTGCCGCGACTTACAAGCTGTAGCCACTGCGATATCAGACGCTGCGAAACAACGGGAATGGACCTTCCTACCGGTTCTTTACGTTCAGAACATTCCAACGTTATTAAGAGAATGCGATAAACATGAATTGATATGTACCTGTTTCAGTAGGTAAATCATTTTAACTCTCCGGAGGGCTATTTCGTCAAATATAGGCCCAGTCATATTTCGTAAATAAGGGGGTACCGCTTTGAAATCTTTTTTAACTGTCTTTTTTAAATATTTACGCTATGACATCTGCTTCCGACACTCTGCCAAGGTTCTCTTATTACATCCAGATGCCGCCGAAACGGGGGGGTCATTCGAAAAAAGAAGTCGTGTTTGAATTTACGTAAACATTTGTGTAAAGGAGCAGGAAAATTCTCCGAAAGAAGCCCCGCTCGATGCTCCGAAATGTGATTAACGCGGAGAGCGCGGGTCGTTTAGAGAACTGAGTGAGTCGTTACCCAGGCAGAGACTTAACGATGTTCAATAAATCCTGGAAAGGGCTGAGCGCACCTTTTCTGGGCCGATTATCGGGTCTTAGAGTACGAGGAAGGGGGCGGGGGCATAGACCTGCCTAAATCGAGGAAATATCAGCGGCGAAAGAAAAGGAAAGAAATCCGCTTAAATTCACTTTGAGACTTTGGCTAATTAGTAAAATAAGTATCAGTTATTACAGGAAATTGGATATTTAAGTATCATTACTTCGAGTACGGTTGGTAAATGTTCGTTTACTCGGATGGTTTAGCAGGTTCTGGTATAAAGCAAATAATTGGTCAGCGGCATTTAAAAGGACTTTTTGTCGAGGCGATACTTTATTTATGAGCGTGTAAGAATGGGATCGCCGAAGAAAGCCAGCCGGCGCGCGGAGGAGAAGCTAAATACGGGTTCGAGAGGGAGAAACGAATTACCTACGATTCCGGGGCTTACTCCCGCCTCTCGTGTCCCTTTTCTCCCCTCTTTGGCAGCTCTCGAAACGAGGAGCGGCTCCTTTCATCCCGCTCTTCCACCTCGCTTGGGAAAACGACTGCGGTCGGTTTCGCCCCCCTTCGGGCCCTTCGTCCTTCGGCCCCGCTGCGCTATTCCCCGACCCCCCTCGTCTCTGCGTGGAACGTCTCCATTAGAAGGGCTCGCGCCTCGGGCCCCGCGGTCTCCTAATTTGCCTACCGATCGGCACGATTCCGCTCCGGGGACCCCTGCACTCACGACGACGCCCGGCAGATCGATGATCCGGGACCATGCTGCACCAAAGTCATTTATTTCCGAGCCTTTCGCTCTGGCGGTCGCAGTTTCCTGGCCCACCACCCCCTCTCGTCGCCCGCGGGGACCCTTGGAACATTCTCTCGTTAGGAGCCCAATGTCTTCCTTTCCGAAGGTCGGCCTTATTAACGTTTCAAAGGAATTTACCTTGTATAAATTGTATCTCAAATGTAAGAATGTTAACCACTTGTCATTGTATCTGCAATGTGTAAACGTTCATTAAATGTTTCCTTCAATTTAAAGAGATTACGCATCGCAACGTGTATTTCTTGCAATGCAATCCAAGTCCGATTTATATGAAAATTACGTGGGTATTTGCAGGCGTTTTATTCTTAAGACGGCATTACACACCTGCCTTCGCTGTTTGTCTCGAGTTACATGGTGTATCTCCGGTTGACGTGCGATTTCGCCTTTCCCCGGGCGGATTCGCGGATAAACGCGCATGAAAATCGGTAATCGCGACTGGCCAAGGAGAAGGGAAGGGAAGGTGTAGAAGGGACACATTAGCAGGACGGTCCAATTCCCTGTCCCTCTTTCTCCTTCCACTCATGTTTCTCGCATGTGATTGCATCGATCTTTCGTCGTATCCTCCCCGCGATTAATTCAAGTC
This sequence comes from Hedychridium roseum, assembly GCA_963989215.1. Classification (NCBI taxonomy): domain Eukaryota; kingdom Metazoa; phylum Arthropoda; class Insecta; order Hymenoptera; family Chrysididae; genus Hedychridium; species Hedychridium roseum. The sequence goes on along the minus strand of OZ022310.1, from coordinate 7,027,600 downwards.
GTTCAATATGTCCCTTACGAGGAGAACTGTTATTAGGACCGTACATCAGCCTTGTTTATACCGACGTATATCAGTCGCAGTTCAAATAATTCGCCGACAGATAGCATCCGACGAATCATAAGCATAAACCAAACTTTTCCGTGTCGTCTGGTATCTCGCATATCCCAATTAATCGCACAACTAACATCTGTAATGGCGTGGATGGAATACGTAATATCTGTGATTTGCCTTGATTAAAATTACATCTTATACACACGTTCCTGCGGCCCATGGCTTTACGTGGATTGCGTCTGGAGCTATCCTCTGAATCGCTGTAGCATAAATCACACCGCGAGACACGCGTTTCTCGCTAGCGCAGGTACCGGCGATACGGAATGAAAGTAATTAGGACGCATGTGTGTGTCGTCTGCCTGAAGAACCCTGCGACGTCGAGTGCTCGTTACACTTACCGGTCTCTATGCACCGAGGTAAAAAAGGAGACAGTGGAGCGAGGGGGGTCATCAATCATCGAGGACCACGGACCGTGCGGAGATAATGCTCGAGTTATCTAGATGGCGGAACGATGATAAACATATCCCATTCCCGCGCGAAAAACTCTAGCTTCCTTATCCGACGGCTGCTGGCAAGGTCGTATCAAAATCGGTAAGTGCATCTCTTGTAATTGCAGCGAGCCCAATGCGACGCTCGTTATTCCTGGAATTATTTCAACGTCGCTGTGGCTATTGACGGACCGTATCAAGGACTCCAGTGCCCGACGGTATTTCGTTAGCCGAGCTCTCGAGATGATAAAGATATCGGTTAACGAAGACCGAACGACTCGCGGAATGCTGACGCGGTAAAACTGTCCAGCTGGAACGTTTTCATTTGCACTCGGGCAATAGTTTCAACTTTACTTCTCTCACCGCAAGGCCAGACTTAGAATTTACTCCGGAACGACGTCGTTTCGGAGGAACGAGTCGTCTTAATACGTCTGCAATGCGATAAAAACAGCTACAACATAAAAGCCAGCGACCTGAATATCAACCTTATTCGACATTTCCAGCAAGATTTACCGTCTACGTGTCATTTTTTCTCATCCTAGTGAAATACGTGATCAATGGTAAAAACGTAGTAAATTTCTCGGGCTACGCATTCCGTCTGCTTTGAGTGCCGGGAGAGTCGGTTAATTTATTCGGCCGTTTAGACATGATTCTAGAGTTAGTGTGTTTCGGAACGGTCTGCTTGGCTGGGAATCCATTACGCGCGATCATCTCGCGCGCAGGCCAGTGCAGGAGTCGCTGTTCCCGCGGGCCGCAAATGCACTAACGAGTTCTGTAACGGCGCCCGGCCACGGAACGCATTGAACTGTAATGAGGGGAAAATTAGCGGCGGCAGGAACGCCGGTTGCGTCGGGGCCGGGCGTCGGCTGGTGCCTGCCAGAGAAGAGAAGAGGAGAGAATCGTCGGCAGCGGCGGCCAGTTACGACGGCGGCCGGTGCGGTTAGAGCCGGTCAATTTCTTCGTGTAAGCGATTAGCAGCCGCGGTTCGGGTCGCGTCGGCCACTTGCAGGGGCGATTTTCTCCAGCCGCCGGGCAGAAACTCGCACGCCCGGCGGACCTGCTTTTACGCTCGTCCGCTCGTACTTAGGACGAGACGAGGTCCCAGTTCAGCCAGGAATTTCGTTTAGCTCCCTCAACGGCCTCCGGGGAATAGGCGCGCGCCAACGTCTAGTCCTGTTTAGGGTTAATTCCTTGCCAACGGTTAACCGCCGCTTGCAAATTGGATCTAGTTAAACGTCTGTGCAATAAGCGAATGAGAGGTCAGACCTCGCGTAGATGCGGTTGCAATAAAATGTTCAATGCTATAAATTCGTACTTCGTTTTGAAGCACAATGTAAGATTCTTTAAGGTAATCCTTGAGATGTTAATTATGTGAAGCGCCTATGTTAATGTATGATTAGCAGCTCGTACGCTCAAGATTTTCGTATATCAGAAGTTTCTAAGCGACGTACGACACGCCGGTCTGCACTCAAGTTGACTGGGCTATTAATTAAGGCGGTTCAAGGGCCTGGTTTAGAGAGCAAAGGTCTGTTCAAGTGTGCAGCAGCCTTCTAAACGTATATATGTATTATATATGAGCGTGAAACACATTAAACGCAGAGTCGCAGTCATTCGATCTTTTCTAGTAGTCAATTAGTAGTCATATCTATGGCTGCACTTGCCTCATAATTTACGGAAGGCGATCGTGCAGACGCACTTACGTTCATTGACTCCAAGCGACTTCCCCGTTCAGCAATTAGATGACTTCTCGACAGTTCTTTGAACCTTTCATACACGAGCATGACATACCATAAAATAGTACACTGCGCGGGCATTGGAGACAGAATGTTCACCTCGTATATTCCAAACACTTTAATTGCTGAGCAGTGACACATTTACGAAATCCGCATACTTCCTTGCAACTATGACAAATCTCTACAGCACGTACGGTGATTTGTAATGTCTAATGAGGCATATTTATAAGCTGGCAATATTTTACTACGGTCGATAAAATCTCCATATCCTGACCTAAATTTTTCCGAGCTAAATCTGCCAATAGATTTCTCTGTGCATGTAAGAGGAAGTTAGTGAATTTATCTTGACGTCTTATCTGTCGACGAAATTCCTGGCGTGTGGCTGGGTTCATTGGGACAACAGGGAGGCTTGATTTTCCCGTGTAAAACGATTATCGAGCTTGTCTCGCGTGCTGTGCTGAGACGTCCCGACGTTAGAGAAGTGTCAAGACGGAGCGAAGTCGAGTCGATGGCAGTGCTCCGCCCGATTCCCCGCATCGGCTCTCCTGTGCATACACGTCCGAGCTTTTCTCTTTCCTCCTGATTGATGCCGCGGGTTACGTTTCCAGCGTGCTCACCTGAGAGGCAAACGAGCGTCTATCGAGTGTGCAGCTCGATGGAACGGTACTCCGAATACTCATATATCAACGCGGACCTGGCCCCAAGTCTTTCGACGTTCGTATCGCGCGTGAAGCTAATTTTTCTCTGCCACCGACGGATCCATCATACTATCGCCTACCAAGCATAATCTACCAACTATTTATCTTGCCTTCGAAAATTTCTAATCATATTACAGCCCCGTTTCGTGGCCCGGTCAACGCGATATACGCCCAGGTTGCCTCCTCGTACATTCCTGCTGACTCCTCAAACGGAGATTAACGAAGCGCCATGCAGAAATTCGGACGGACGATTTATCGACTCGCCGGGGTTAATACAATGAGTTAACACGTGACCTCGTGCATAGAAAATGATGGAAGATATTTAATAGCTCTAACGATGTGAAATCCTTTCGCGTTAGGCGAACAGCTTATTTATTGTCATCTACTTTACACTTCCGTGTAACAGAACTTCGATTTCATGATTAGCAGAGGATATTAATTTTCATTCTCCGTCCAACGAGAACATTCCATTACGGCACCGATGGACAGAAATAACGATCGTCCAATTCCCAGAAATACCTGGTTCAATTCTTCAACGAATTGTTGTACGAAAAATGCGCCATTTATTATCGTAAGTTGAGTACGTGGGTGCATACGTGCCCGATGCAAAGGGCTTTTGCGAGACGTGCGGGGGAGTTGTTTGCAGGGGGAGAAAAGAAGGTGGTCGAGAGGTAGGGAGAGGAGTAAAGTAACGTGTTACCTCTTATTTATGCCCAACTGTTAACCGTGACTCGAGGGTCTACCGAGTTCGCGAGCGCATATCGATCGCGCGGTCGCACTTACACATGTAACGTCCCTAATACAGATTTACACGTGTTACACGGTGGACCGGACGTGGTGGTTTCGCGGCCCTGGCAGACGGAGAGCAACGTGCGGGACCTACGTCTTAATTTCATAGTCGATAAAGCTAATAATTCCGCGTCGGACCGATGCCGATCGCGTATCGTGCTCGCGACGGTCAATTAACGTTTAACCTTGACGCATATGGAGCCTGGGGTATTTAATCTAGCGCGTAGCCGGTCGACGGGTTACAAGCTAGCCGCGCTAAGGCATATTGCTCTTCCATCAGGGCTGGCCGGAAGCCACTGCGGACCCGACGCAGTAAGATTTCACTCAGAATTCACTCTGTCGCGCAAGTAACAGGTGGCAGCGAACAGCACGTACGCGATTCTTTCTACCTTCAGACGTTATACCCTTTTACCACGCGACGTGATAAATGGTTTACACGTCCTAGACGTGTATGGAAAAATGTGATTTCGTCCCCGACACGTGTCTTTCTCGTGTTGCGTATACGACTGTGAATACCTGCGTTGTTAATTGGCTTCATTAGTGAAACTTCATTTACGTCGACGTCGTAACAGTGACAGGTGTAACTGACATTCGTTTCCACGATATCCCGTGTCGAGTTATTTAAAAAAGGAAAGAGTCGTGCTTTTCGCGGCAAGTCGCGGTTGGGACGGTGCATACACGTCGTCGGCAATCGCCGTGAGTTTCCACGACGATCGTCATTAAAAGCCGGAATACGAATGACGTTCGTGACATTCGAGCGAAAGCGAAGGAACCAGAGAGAGAGGCCGAGAGAAAGAGAGAGAGCGACAGAGCTTCCCATGGGGCACTAAACGACTATATTCCCTACCGGCGAAAGAAACGACCGGCGAATTCCCTTTTCAGCTCTGTTTCGCGCACTGGCAACACTCGTTGGAATTACTGTTACTTCGTAACACGCGATGTACATTGTCGGCCGCGGGCCAGACGGAGGTCGACTTCTGTCCCGCGATTCAAAGAACTTTGCAATTGCTTCTACGTAGAATACACTCTATAGAACAACGGGTTTTGACCGGTGGTAGCTGCTTCTAGAGTCAACATTAATTTTGCGTCGACTCATTCTTCCCGCTGACAGACGTCAAAAACGTTGAAAGGCCAGACGACCACAAAGAATTTCGATAATCCCGCTACACCTTACCGACAGTCACATTAACAAAATTACAAAGTTCTCTAAATTGTGACTTTTCCGTAGATTTGTGAAACGTTCTGGCTGTAGGAGAATTTGGTTTCCCGAAGATTATAGAATTCGTAGCTGTCGTGAGAAAACGATTCGTACAGCGCGATTTGAAATCGGGGTTACGCATTTATCAGGAAGCCGATAACCATCTGCAGAAGCGAGGGTAGTAGTATCGAGATCGTTTGTCGATTTTAGCACCGGCCGTCGGCGGAGTTGGCTGGGACGCTTAACAATTATAATTACGCGGCGCACAGCGGGTCGCGTTAACTCAGCAAGCGCATCTACGGCTCTGGCTTTAACGCTGTACCGGCGGGTGCAGCCAATTTGCGTACTTCTATAAATACAGGTGCTAGGACATAGGGTTCCCGAGCGGTAGGGGGGAAACGTTCCTAGGCACCGGGTGTGCACACTATATTATAAATAATGCATGAGCACGAGCTACGTATACCCTCCCCCTTCCTTGTGGTCCTTCCGCCGTGCGAACAGCGAATACACCAATTAAGAACCCGCCGGAATTATCTGACCGACAAACCCAGGCAACCGAAATTAACAGTCGTCGGAACACTAAACTTTATTGCGGATCTTCACCGTCGTTAATTGTCATGGAAGCATGTTTATTTATCGCATCCTTAACGACTTTCCCAACAGATAGTCACTGGAATCACTTGGCTTTTCAGGGATTGTAATGCGGTAAAGAAATCTTAATTGTCAGTAAACTCTCCTGCTTAGCAAACATAAGGAACACGCGAAATCTGTGCGGCCTGTGCACTTGAAGCTCATTAAATCTGTTCACAGTGTTATCAGTACCTGACCGAGCTAAAGTTTCACAAAACGTAAAAGTTAAAGGCCCGTCCTATCGCGCGAATTCCAAGAAATTCCGAGAAACTCTTTACGCGCATGCATATGCATGGGTCCACTGCATCTACTTCATCGGCGTTGCACATAGGTGAAGAAATATCTGCCAATTAGCGGCGCGACATAAAGCGGAAGCTATGAGCACACGTAGTCAACGTATCTCCTGGTCAGCTGGTGACTCATTTATGACAATGAATACCACCCGTAATTATAGTGCACACGAGGATCGGATATTTGTTAGCAATGAATAACATAGGGGGTTGGGATGTAATGAAATGAGATCCAACTTCCTCGCTCGATGTCGAGAATTATAGCAGCTGCCAGTAGGAAGTACTATCTATCATAAAGTCACTATTTCATACATCGCTCCGATAAACCACTGATTCGGTTCACGTGTAAACGTATGATGCATCGTTGCGTTGTATAATCTCATTTGGGGTACGCCCTTCAGTTCGTTTTAGGTTGAGTGGGAACTTTGGCAGGTGACAATTCGTATCCAGATTCTAGTAGGGTACACGATATTCACGGGTAATTTACGGTGATGCTCGATGATCGAGTGACTCATCGTTCATTGGAGATACATAAAAGCCGTGGCAAGGATGCACCACCCTACTCATTTTCGAATGGTTGCAGCTGACACGCGGGGGGCGCGGGCTTGATATAATAGAATAATACACGCTGGAACGATACTCGCCAACACTCATGCTGACTGTAATATCGCTTTGATCTCGATACGGCGAAGGACAAGCGTGACTAATTTACGAAAAGAGCGAAACAATTAGAAAAATATCGCTGCTTGGAAACGTGCTTTCGAAAGAGCCGCCACGGAAATACCGACGGCGGTTAGCGGGAATCGGGTCGACGGCATTATGCAAGTCTCTTCGATCGCGAACGCAGATTATTCGGCGCGGGAGTTCTTGTCCCGAGTTACTCGCGAATCCTGGCTCCTTTAATTAGACGAGAAAATGGCCCGCGAATGCGCGTATTCGTTAACTCGTTGCACGGCATTCTTATTGCATTTGCTTTCCATGCGCCAGTGAAAGTCCATCTTCCGCTGCACCTGGCTTTCCTCACCGATCGCGCAGAAATCCGGTTCTCGAGATATGAACGAGACGAAAGACACAGACCGGTAAACGGGAAAACGCAGGGTATTACGCGCGTAGCGGATTATGCGTAACCCACATGAATCGTATGCTTTAATGAATGACGCGAATATGCAATGCGTCCTTTCGCAAACGATCGCTCCAGATCGGAAAAATACACGGCTAAGAGACACATAGTTGACACAAGGCTAAACTCAAAACACGTAAAAGTGTACCATAAATATTCTCGTAGTCATTAAACAAAAATGTGTTCGTTGTTAGAAACCAGAATTTTATGCTTACGATCTTTCTTAAATTTCTTCCTTGTGGGAGAATGATACAGGCAGGTGGTTCTCAGAGCCCTACTCGTTACTCCGCGTATTACAATTGTACAGAATGTTAAGGATCACCGAGACAAGACCGTTGCCGAAGCGATTGACGATAGTTCGCCGACGGTCTTTGGCCGGTGACAGGTACGTGTGCGAATAAAACTGGCGCGGTTTCTGGACGCAGATCGCGACGTAGATTTATCTGACGCGAATCCCGCTCACGCTGTTCCTTGGCGCGCAACGGTCCCCTCCCGTGCGGTAATCGCACGGGTCCTCTGAATTCCGAATGCGACGGGAACCAGCGGCGGGAGTTGGCGAGGAGCGCCACGGAGAAGGATGGGGGAATGGTCGCTCGGAGAGGAAGAAAAAGCGAGAGGATAAACGAGGGAAGAACGCCGGAGGATTCGGCCGATTCGGATCAGAATTCAGGACGCATTTGTGTCGCCCGTCGGAGATTTACGAATCTGCGTTTAGCTACCACCTTCATTTTTCTCCCATCGCACCTCCAGGAATACGCGCTTGGAATAATCGCCGATATAAGTTTTATGTGTTAAAGACGAATAAATCAATGACTTTCTCAGCTATCGTCCTAAAAACTGCGTAACATTAAAACAATACGGATTATGTATTTTCGAAACTAGCATGCCGTTGAAGTAGCTTGCATAGCTTCGAAAAATAGGTATAATAATATTTTATTCGTTAAAATTCTGACGGACATGCCTCAATCTCCTGCGGAATCTCATAAAATATTCTAACATGATGAAAACGGCGAAGATGGAAAAGTATTTAATAACAGTACATGCCCGCGCGTGACTGTATTTTCCCGTAAAATATCGTAAAATATAATGTCGTAGTAATAATTTCACGAAGCGGGATAATCTTGATAATTCAGCGGCTGCGATTTATAAGGGAACACGTAGGGCGATCGCTACTCTCTAAGACGGCTAATGCACGGAGCCGTACATGCGCATCTACTTCGATACGGCGCGGTATAAATGCTCACCGTCAGTTATTCGTGATCGCTGTACGTACGGAGTGAAGGTACATGCCGGTTGGCCGGTGAAAATTGCTTCGAAGCGAGCGGAGGGTAGTCATCAGGGGCCATCGTGCTTTCCCACATAAGAAGGAAGTCCGAAAGGGAGGATACCATTTACCGCGTATCGCATGCAAGACGGCCAGTGTGACGTCGGGCACATCAGCCCTGCCGTGTAATGTCTCAATCGCTGGCGAGCTTTGCAAAGGGCGAATTGGGAAAGCCCGGGAATGCCGGTACATCGTGGAAGGTCAGAAAGTTTTACGTGCACGTTAGTTTCCTGGCAGGGGATCTTGGAGGATCGAGCCCACTTGGCCGCGCCTGCAATTTCATGGCGCGTTAAACGCGATCGTGGCCCGGAGCTACGATTTCGCCCTGCGTATGTGTCGGCCCTTACCGAAATCCCTACGCGGTAACGGCCACGGTGATCGTTAATCGCTCGCAATTTCCGCCGATCGGGACGTTGTTACGTTTAAGTTGATACGTATGCATTTTGACAAAGGAGGAGTAACCGACAATCTTAGCATAGGTGCATTATCGGCAACGTTTCGTATGGAACACGGCAAAGTGCCGCGGGGAAAATGTGTGCGGTAGATCAGCCGTGGTAGATAGTCGATGAAAGACTAATCGATTTGTTTTCCTTCTAGATATACCGGTCAGTAATAAATGAAAATGCATTGTCGACCGTTGAATGTATTGACAAACGGAAAGGAAGTGGTGCATGAACTCGTCTACCGGGTAGACAGCTCAATGGAATATTAGATTGTTAGGAAACTTGTCATGCAAGCACATGGGCGGTCAGACACGTCAATTGAAACGTCAACTCAAGGGAAGCCAGCGTAGCGTAAAATTTTTAATAAGTGCCAGTCGGCAAAGAGTTTCGTTAAATTGCATGACTTTTCGTAATCCATTTTTATTCGTTGACCTTACAAGTTTATCAGATACTTATGGAGAACAGTAAAAACTTTCAGCCACGACGAACAAAGATTAGCGATAGAAAACGCTGTGTTTTTGCCTATTCGCACCTACGATCGTCTGGACCGGCGGTTTACGGGGTTAACGATCCCCGGAGATCTCATTTACAGTACAAATTAGTTGTAGGCCGGCGGAGCGTCCTTAATGGGGAGCCGGCACGCAAAGAAGTTGAGTTTAATGAAGACCGCGCGTTATCCGTGACGAAGAGCGCGGGCAAAAGCCAGAGGACGGGCGAAAGCTCGCGAGGGCATATATTCGGCGTGCAACTGTAATGCGCGCGTTCACGCTCTCACCTTCGTGCGCGTATATCCGCCGCTGAATGCGAGTTAAACGAAGATTTATGCCGCGGCGCGTAAATATAAACAACAATATGCAATCCCCGGCTCATTGTCCCCGACGAACAAGGCGCGAGGGAGCTGACCAATGCGAACTAATAAGCGCGCCGACCGATCGTTTTGCTTCTTCAACCGCAGCCCTCGGACCCTACACGCATTCTTCTGCGTCCCTGCACCTCGAGCAACACACCGGCTACGCGCTTCTCTCTTAGCCGCTCACTGTCTCGAGAGTAATCGGCCATGCCCGCGAGAAACGAAAAATCAGGAACAACTCTACCCTCGCTCACAACTCCCGCGAACCTCGCAAATACGACGGCCGAGGTTTCGACGAAAACCTTTGGGGTCACGGTCGACAGTAAATTCTATCATACCACAAGCGGTTTTCATTGCCCGTCCTTCACTATTACTGTATTACAAGAAAGTCTGCCTCTCTGACGAAATTTTCCATTCATTAAGCTTTTTCGAAGTTTCTCATTAGATTTTAATCGATCGTTTGAGCCATGGGTGCTCGTTCGTATAGGTCGATTGCTTTTCATCCGACTTATTTCCGGCCGGCACGCTTTTAATTTCTCTATTAATCTTGATCGACGATTTCTGGCCGATAATCCGTTGGCCCGTAATCGCTTTATCTGCACGCAGCTGTGCACGCGCGCACAGAGGGTTCGTTTTTCTGGCTTCACGTGACTAATTGAGCACCGGGCCTGTAACGAGCACGACCGGCGCGGGGTTTTACCTTCGAGCAAGAAACCTTTTTGCCCCGTCAAATGAAAACTTGTCCGTCATTAAATTATCACGTTGACCTCATTTCTAATCTCCTTTATTACTTTCCATTTGCACGTACATAACGTCATTGTCATGGTTTTCGCGCGAATTGAGACGAGAAACACTCTTCGTACTTCGATCAATATTTCAACAAATTATTTCGTACTAATTTCCGGGAATTAACCTACGGAATGGCTAATCGGAAATATAGTCATTCTTTGTTATTACGAGTCTACTAGTTTCAGTTACAGGATTAGATTATTTTGATTTACGTAATAAATACGATACGAATAAACCTTGACCACTCGCGGGCCGGTGAAACCGCATGTTTCTGTACACTTAGAAAAAATGACTGTAGTACTCACGCTTATGTCCTCCATGCTGCGGCTTCCGACGTACGTTAATCCGTGATACAAGGTTTCCCACGAGTGTCGTGCGAAACTCCGTGCGAATATGTGTGCTATCGATGAAGATCTTCTAGGGCACGAGGAAATCGGTTATTTGGCTCTCCTGGCGTTCTTTGCAATCCTCGTCGGCTCACTAGACGATCCTCGGCATCGTGTCACGTCTGACAACAAGTATCACTTCACGATATATCACCTTCGCTCGGACTCATGTTATCACATTCCAGCGGCGAATTTTCCCGCCTCTCCGCAGGATCTCCGTCGCTATTTCCGGTATTCACACTCACGTAACGAAGAGCATCGGATCGACGATGATTAGTCACTCGCTCGTTGGTCAACGAAATCCCGTTTTTCTGCGCTTACAATCGCAGTAGTTTGCCTATCACTGCACCGGCCGGATCACCGTAAGACCACTGCGTGCATCCTCGTCACTGCACCGCGCCGACGACAGTGACAGCCCGGGTGGTCGGGACGACGCGACATCCTCGAGTCCGTCGTCGAAGTCTCCGCTCTCAGGACGAAAACCCCCTCGCAACGCTGCCAAGCGCCATCAAAGTACGGGAAACCGCGACGAGAAGGAAGACTCACTTCCAAGACTTTGCTCTCGGAGCACACTCAACAACGGCACTCGACTTGGGTGGACTTCCTTTCTTGAGTTCAGGGTGCAATTCCTGGAGTAAGGACACCCCTGTTGGAATTCTCCGAGATATACCGAGCAGTTATCCACGAACACTTCCACCTACGGATCTAGACTCGTTTCGCTGTAATTGCGCGTAATTGAGGAACAGTATTGGGCAAGGGTAGGACACTTCCGGAAAATTCGCAGGGGTCGTCGTCCCTGTACCGATACTCCGGTACCCCGGCAGTCGTCCGTTTCGTTTTATCGGCGACGCGCAGTGTTGTACCTGTTGGTCTCTCGGCAAAGAAGATGGACCACACACAGGCGTCGAAGAGGTCGAGCCACGGATGGAAGGACAGACGGACGGACGAATGGCACGAGAAAGGACAGAGACGCGTAGCCAAGCGCTCGCCGGCTCGGACTGAAACTCACTGAGTCGGTTCTTCTGGTCCCCGGCAGGACTGCCTCGGCGATGCGGTGAACGATCAACGGAGAGGGAGGGTGAGCCAGTCGCAGAGCGAGCAGGACCGAGCCACTCCCAGAATCGTGAGGAAGGGAGACAGCCGATGACAGAAGTGCGTGTGTCAGTCCCCTCCACGTACGTGTTCACATTTCCGTGTGTGTCGCGTACGCGGTACGCAGGTTTCTGGGTAATGAAAACATTACTTGAATGAAGAAAGTTCAAAGGATTATGATCCGACGGGACCTCGAGGAAGTTCAACAATTTTCATCAATGGATTAAGGAGGTGTCAAGCACAGTATCAATATTTTATCACTGATTAGAACAGTTCCACCGTTTCACCCTGCTCAAATTGACTTTACTGGATCAAATATCTGCCGTTCTTGATGCATATATATATCGTTTCTGCACGATTTACGTAGTCTTATTTGAGCAACGCACCTGTGCACGCGTGCAAAGTAGTAACGAGAGACCCTGAAAACGGAGCAAATGCTGATGCGAGCAAGAGACATGGAAACGGAACGAGCGGAAGAAGTGTAGAAAAGGAAGCAACCGAGCAAGCGGCGACGAGTACCTGGAAGGGGTTGAGTAGAAGGAGAAGGGGAGGGGGTTTCGAGGGGCCCTACGAGGCGAACAGCCCCTCCAAGCGGCACACCGGGTGCCCAGGGCTTCGACCATTATCTCTTGGTCAGCGCTCGCCTCCGTGCGGTGTTTCGTGAGGTGGAAAGGACCGACGGGACTGGGGTGAGCAGGCAGAGGTGGAGGGGTGGGGGGGGGAGGCTTTATTATATTTACGAGGCGTTATCGACACAATCCAACAATATTGATTCCGTGCGCAGGAGAGATCGCCCATCTTAAGAACGCCCCGCCACGGACCCCCTCGCTACGTTTATTTGCTACCGGAGGGCTCTCTCCCCCCCTCCTCATTTCTCCCTTTCTCCGGTTCCTCCGTCGGCGGCCTTATTCCCTTCGGCCGGACTCCCGGCCCCTTTTTAATTCCTTTTCTGCGCGTATGGCCCGCACCGAGCCCTCGAATGTGATCCGATCACGGTGCGGTTTCCTCGCGTGAATTACACGAGAAGGTCGCCCGCTGGAGCACGTTTCGTGCGTTGCCGTGACTCCTGCTGTGTAGAAATATCGGTGCTACGGTGCTCCGTAAATTCAGTGCACCGTATTACTGGGCGCCTCTATCTGCATAGCATTTGAAACGAAAGTGTGCCTCCTCACGGGAACGCGGCCGACTCGAGGAACCTGCTGTTATTACCCTCGCTTATCCATTATCCATTACATTAGGCCCTCTGATTGGGTTCCCACGGGATTAATACTACAGAATCATCGTTTTCCATCAGACGTTCTACCTACACGAAGCACTCGTTATAGAATATCTAATTCTAATGTGTTTATATATATGTAGGCATCATTGTATTTTTATTTTTTTAATGCTGGGGCCGGTGTCATAATGCCTATTCTTTGGAGTAATTTTATTTAAAACAGACGCGAGTTCACAAGCAAAGCACAAAGGACATTATTTTGGTTTATACAAAACGGAGTGAGTTGTACAAAGAACGATTTCATCGGGGTCATTGTCTGTATAATCCCTGGACTCGTTTTGGGACAGAACCATTTTCATGGTAATACTTGAGTTAGGATTCCATGCGAGTCTTTATCTCCGCGCGTTCATCGTCTTATTAAAAACGAGCCGAAAAAGCTGTCCTCCTCAAATTAGCGCGGCGTATTCTTCACGCGTGATTAATTTGGACGGAAACAGGAACAATTCCACGCGAGTCTATCTTCCATCAAGTTGGAACAAAACCATTTAGCCGTACTGACGCACCGATTTCGGGTGATTTAGTTCCGAAATTTCTTTTGGAAACGGCGATGACTGTACTAAGGTTTACTACAACGGTCTTTGGGGAACATGAATGCAGCTGCATCGCGACATTCGGTGCGAATAACCGTCGCAAAAAGACAGCCCTCCGACTTACCTTTTACACGGGCATCGCGGACTGGTTACAGGTCGTATCTCTTGGTTCGCACGTGTGTGCGTGCTCGAGCGTGTGGGTGGGCTCGGGCGTATAACAGCTGATCGTCCTCGTTGATCGGAACTCCGAAGAAGCGCACGGTGCCTCGGCCAAGCAGGAAGCTGCGGACGTCGACGCGGTGCTCGCGTCCATTTGTTCGAGCGGTGCCTCGGAATTTCATCCGTATTAGATTCAACCGTAACGATAACACCGTACGTCGCTCTACAACCGTCTGTACATGCAGGTACAGCCCCTGCGAGTTGCCCGTGATTCCTGTCTCGGCCGAAACTAATGTCCCATTCAAAATAATCAATCGTATAGACATAAGACTTGTCGATTATCTCAGCGGCAGGTCACTCAGCAACAGGAAACGCATAGCTTTATCTTAATTAAATACATGATATCTGGGCAGATTAATGAGCTTGATAGGAGAAATGAATTGAGTCAATTGATTACAGGGATAAGGTAAATTGGATGAAGATCATTTTACACAGAAGCATTATGTTTTAATACTTATGTAAAAAGTTTTTACACTCCTTTTGTGTGAGTTGTGCCAAAGTTTGTTTAATTGAAGTAGCAGCATAATATAGTGAAGATCTGTACGATTGTAGGCCGTGCTATCAATCTTGTTCCCACGTGCCGTTTTCCTAAACATTCCTGCCGAGGTCGCTAAAAGGGTCTCAGCGTTCTCGGCTTGGAACTCATGCGTGCATGCACCACGAGGTACCGGTTCTCGCGTGCACGCATCCATAGGGCCACGGTAAGTCGGGGATAGGAAACGGCCGTTGCAGCGGGAGGAATAGACGCTCGCTCCTCGTCCCCTCTAATCCCCGTGAAAGCGCATGATATGCGCCCGCGGAGGGGTAGGAATCGAGAGAAACGGAGAAACGGAGAAGAGCGGACGAGGACGGAGGGAGACAGACTTGATGAACTTGCCTCGTGAATCACTGCACCTATAAAAATCGGCGCCGATGCGTGAGAGAGATAATGGCGGGGAGGAGCGGTAACAACAGGTTTGCTTATGTACGCACGTACGCGGACGAGCCGGAAGGAGACGGACGAGGCAGACGCCGAGGGACAAAGAGGAAAATGGCAAACTCAGGGCGAGAGGGAAGGAAGCCAGCTCACGCAGACAAGGTGAGATGGTACGAGGGAATTCGAGAGAGACAGCAAGGGGATATCGTACCGACGTGACTTCTCACACACGGGATTCACTGTACACACAATGCTCCGCGTGTCTCTGGGTCTCTCGCGAATAAACGCGAGACTGCGGTGATCTTCGTGATCGAGCACATATCTCGGCTAATGACCGACTTTCCGCAGACTGGGCTGACACGAGGGTGGCGCTCTGTCTACGTCGTGTTACGTTCATTGCGCCACGTGTACCGTATTGCGTTAACGATGCAAGATTCCCGAGGAATATCCAATGGTCCACTCTTACCGGCAAATCAACATGGCCACCTTGATCCAAAGCCTAACTTCTTAAATCTAATTTCTATCAGCCATTTTTAGTTTACTTTTCGCCTGTCAGGAGTACAGAGAAATTGTCGATTTTTCTTGTGCCACGTATGGGAGTCGAGGGTTTCCTCGTAGCTTCAATTAGTCGAATAAATTCTTGGGCGCGCCACGACCCACAATTTCGTTACGTTGCATCGATATCCCGCGAACACTGCCGCCGACGCACGGAGAGGATCGCAATCGATTACAACGGCGACTGCGACGATTGAGAAACGTGTCCATTGTTCGCAGTCGCTGGTTCGCGCAACGGTCCCATTTCGATGGATTTTTTCCACGCGTCCGCTGCCAACCGAGGGACAAGTACGGGGGAGAGGGAGGATGAACGGATCTGTGGGTGTTTCGGAACAACGTTACACCGGGAGAACGCAGCCTGTTGAATTGCGAAAGCGGGGACGAGCGTGATATTTCGCGGTATGCAATTTATCCGTCCGGACGACATTCTTATGTAAAACGTATGAAAACCAACGGAGAGGACGATGATTGGCCAAGATGCGGAGATACGATCGCTACACGGCATCTCTTATGCAGATCGCCCAGTTTCGCGTCGTACACCGTCGTATCTTGATCCTGACGAACTAACGATGTCAAATAAAAAGCGAGGGCAGGTCGGTCCTTCCCCGAGAAAGTCCGACGCTCACGGGGTTCCCCCTTTTTATGCTCATTAGACTCGCAACTCTGTGGTGTTGGCCGGTTGAAAATCTTTTGGTCGGAAAGTTAAGTCTTTATCATTGCCCGTAATTTATCGTTCGACACTTGTTAGTGGCAAGTTGTCGTCATACCTGTTACTTTAGTACTTTCCTCCCGCAATGTTATGCAGGTAGAATAAAAGAAACCAGGAAGCGGAAGCGCCTACGATGTTACATCGGCGCTCGGACTAGTAGGGTAAACCTGTCTTAAAGCAGTCGTTATGGTTTATAGCCATAATGCAGAGAAAGGTTGTCGGTTGCAGTATAGAGAACGATGTTTAATAGTCGCGAAAAATGTTGCGTCTCTATTGCCAGAGAGAACAGCGAACTTTTACGTGACATCGAGATGCAAAAACATAACGTGGTACCACTAAGGTACATTGTATAACATTGTCTGTTACATAAACATACAACTCGTACACCGTGCGACAACAAAATTCACGCATATATTCCTGTAATGTTATACTCGTATTATCACGTAATTCATGCGTCTGGTTTATCTACGTTGGGGATTGCCGATAGGTTCGCGCAGGTGATCCAGAACTATATACTCACCTCGTGCCAGTTAAATGACCGTCTGCGGAGCTGCTATAATAGCCGGTGCGATGCAGTAGAGGCTCGGGAGCGCCACGAAATGGTTGTAGCCGGCGGTACGGGATACGCACGTAGGCTTGTAAAGACGCACGCATATAGGACAAGGCGTAAGAGTAGGCGATGCTAATGACAATGCTAATGATTATGACGGCAACGGGACGACGGTGTAAGCCGTAGAAAAGGTATCGGCACGTTCCAAGCGTCGATAACGAGGACAGATAGACCTTAAGGCTAGCATCGAGGCTACTTGGGCTCGCGATATTACGGTTTCGAACTCCTCGATCGGAATCTCGGAAACGTCGATCGGGCACGAACGCGAGCCCCGCATAAAGGTAATTATTACGAGCGTAACGGAGCGTTAAGTGGCGACGCTCGGCAATATGCTTCTCGCTCACGTGTGTATTTAGCGCGGTATACGGCCCTACCGTGCCGCAAAGTAACGTAATCTCAAACTCCCGAGCGTTCTTCCTGCTAGACCGTAGATTCGCATATTAAACTTCTTATTACCCCGGCGACTTACTAATTATACGTTTGTATTGTCAAACTCTTTTCGCTGCGGAATAACTCGGGAGCACTGGCAAAAGTCGAACGTTCACTCGCGTCATCCTGCCTGATGACGGATAATTATAACGTGCCCGTCCACGAATACCAGATAAATAGGTAATTGAACGTTGTCTCGTAGTTCGACAAGACATTATCGTTAGTCAACGATGTTCCTATCGTTATACTCAACAGCATTCACTACTGTTTGCGAATTTCCCTCTGCTGCTTTATTCAGTATACTGACGTTACATTCCGTTACCTGAAAATAAGCGAAAGACAGATCAGATAAGCCTTCTCGCCGGGGAAACATTTAGCACAATATTGTACCATAATACATGTAAAAGACAAATACTTATCGTAGGTTTCGAAACATTAACCGGTCGGTTTACTGGGCATTCGTTGTAGCAGGTTTTACTGTACGGCAGAAATAGACGATATAACGACGGCAGGTACGCGCGGGGCGGCCGGTACACCCCGGTGTGTATTTATTACGTGACGTTTATGTCTTCAAAGTGTGTAATTGCGAGATATATCGCGAGACGGAGGCGCGGATAATCAGTGAGAAATCTTGGCAAGCATTGTCACTAAATCACCGTCGCCCACGGATGCGGCCAACTTTTTCTACGTTCGTCAGAGCGAGAGGCACTTTCGCGGGGAGGCCTCTGAAGAAGCACCGGAGAAAAGGGAACCGGAGAAAAGTAGCCCCACTGGTTTCGACGGCTTCGTCGGCGCATCAGGTTATTGGGTTACCGTCAACATTCACACCCCTAATGTTGTCACCGATGTGTCACTGATGGCGCGTGACGGAAAAATGAGAAACAGGCTCGCAATGAAAGCGGAGCAATTTATGCACGCCGCGAAATCCTGTTTATCTTTCGATTAAGTGCTAAACGCTTGCGCAACACTGATAAGAAAATGTTACAATCGACAAGCTCGACGTGACTCCGGAGCAACGGCTGTCAGCCGAGCGTCTTGATTTTCACGACTTGTTTAACTTCGATACTCTCGGCTTTCAGTATTGTTTTAACAACTCATTGAATTATATTGTGGAAAATAATAATTTCCTGGTAGCACGTTCCGGCTGCATCGTCCGAGTAATTTGATAATTTCATGGACACCTAGCTGAGTGTTCGAGGCCAATGATTCAGCGTATCGACTTCACAGCCAAACAGAATATTATACCGTGCTATCAGTTCTACGGATCCAATGTCGGTCGAGTGTTAATAGCAGTTATTGTAACACTGAATGATCCAGCAGTACTGTCCCGGCTAGACAGAATGTAATACCCCGGCTATCAGCAATACTATGTTGGAACGTACAGTTTCATCGTCGCCTACCAAACGTGCTTCAAAGATTCACCGACCCGTACAACAAAAACTCATATTTTACAAAAATTCCATTCACAAAGTCCGGTAATCACTTCTTCATAAAACGTAAAAAGCTAGTTCCCTTTATCGCGTAAGTACTTGCTGTACTACGTGATATCAATTCTGAGCGGGCCAGAGAAATACCGATGCATTCCGTGGCATAGTCTCGGGATAAGTCGAGAACGAATGGCGGAGGGCCTTCTGCGCTTTCCACGAAGTAGAATGTAGATCGATACACGGCCGAGCCGCGGGTACATACCGTCGAAAGGGAGAGTCGCGGGGGGGACAGGGGAGGAAAGAAGCGCCGGTCGGCGAGCATGAGCGTCACGCGAGCGTGGCTTCTTTTTGCCGATTCCGCGGGTGTACCTGGGGCACGTGAGCGCCGTGAGGGGTCCGCAGGGCGAAAGGAAAGCGAGTCGATCGGAAACGCGCCGTCGCCGGGCACCGTGGCCCGGCAGAAGAGCAGAAACACGGGATTTACACGTGTATTTGCTAGTGGCAGCGCTAACGTGCATGCACGACGCCGGCCTGGGCCGCCGGAGTGTTTATGGTAATTCCCGAGCAGGGTGGCCCTCCCTTCCTTTCTTGCACTGTCCTCGGCTACGGGGGCTACGCTTGCTCCTCTTCCTTTTATTCCTTTCCCCTGTCACTACCACCTCCCCCGGGCGCCCGGGCTTTACCCACCTACAACGTTGCTTTCATATTCCGCCTTACCTCGGCGTTTACCAGATCGCCGATAGCCCCATACATCCGCATGGACGCGACCTTACGATTCACTTTTCCAATGCCCAGCGGAAGAGAAGCAACAGTCCTTTAGGATAATTAGGACGATTTATCTCAAGTTCGACGATTCTGCAGATCTATTCTTACACACTAACGATTAATGTCGACATTTGTTCTACACTGGCGAAAAACTTCGCGACGTCCCAGTTTGGAGAAATATTATCGACGATGTATTCCATCATTCTTTTACCTTTTTATCATGTGCCACCCGGTTAATGTATATGGTACCCAGGGACCGGTTTCACTCGTAAAAAAGCCCGACTCCCGGTATAATTATTGTCGGTCCGGCGCGATCATGCTGCTGATGCGAAAGAGGAGAAACACAGGGGCGGTGGTAGCGATGGCAGTAACGTCTATAGCGCCGTATAATGAAGAAGCGACGAAGAGAGATTAAAGGACGGCAATGGAAGGGGATTAATGTAAAACCAGAGAACATGTGACGAGGAAGACAAAATTGACAGAAATCGGTCCGTGCCATTACTGCTCCTAATAAATTGTACTACTGTTCAGACTGCAAGCAAACAAAAAACCTGCTTCTCCTTTGCCCTGTCCGCTCAATCGGTGCATTGAAAGTGAAAAATTGCCGGTGAGAAAATCCGTTGATACAATATATGTACACAGATGCGTACATAGATGTGTCCGGCACACGTCAGTTACGCATTCGTTCCTTTTCCGTCGACTTTCTCGCTGGCTTCAGAGGCGCCGACTTTACGGCCGCTTCGTGTGCAAGCGATCCGATCTCCCGCGCGCCGGCCAGGATCTCCGACGCGGTCTCTAACCTATTTACCGGGTGTTCCTGGGGTATTAAAGAGGATCGATGCAATTAATCGCGCGTTTATGCGCCCGGGGAATGCCGGACTTTTACGTCGGCCTGTAGGATCGCCGACATCCGGCGGTCTCATGTCGTTTTCTCTTCTTCTCCCCAACACTTTCATCGTTTCTCTCCTTCTCGCACCTCTACTTCTTCCTGTCGCTCTGCTTCGATAGAAGAACTTGCCGCACACCACGACACCTCGTGAAACGTACCGAGTCTCCCCCTTTAATCCGCACACGTTTACAAATTGCGTGAAAAAGGTATAAAAGTCAGTTCATAAGCGAAGGTTTCAGTTGAGATGAAAGTCTTTCCTTTAATTAAGTCATCATTCCAACGCACATTTATTTCAATTGTTCTTTGTAACAGTATATGCGCGACAATGCTGATAATCTTAATGATGTAAACTGAAGCATTTTACGCGTTAGACAAAGTACTATGCTGTCATGGAGCAAAGATTGTGAACGTTGATCGCATCTACATATCTCTGTAGATAGTATCGTACTTCTCGCGCCGCTTTTCATACTCTCTTCTACGCTTGTCCTGTGCTCGCATGAAGTGCGTGCGTGAGAAGTGGACACGCACCTCTGGCTTGTCGCGCATAATGACTCTATTCCGATTACTCTAGCTTGTCGACGTGGATGCGACCTCGCCTTGCCGACGAGAAGAGGACCGATTGCCCATCGTTTTATTATAATCGGGCCTCGCCCTTTCTAGCCGCCTATTTTCGCCATAATGCCCACCGCTATGCTAATCGGAGGAAGAGGAGTGTAGGATAATTCCAATAGGCAATCGAAGCTCATAGAAAAATAATTATCGACATGGCGTAATGACCGAAAAAAACATCCTGTATAATCGGCTGAAATTGTTCGAAAACGCTATTACACCGCGCAGTGAGCTCGCTCGTCCTTTTTTCCTTGGTTACCGTATTATTTGCCCTGTTATAACGCATAAACGACGGAAGAAGTTATGCAGCGCGTAAGTCAGCCTGGATTGCAGCTCAGGCACCTGCGTCATCGGTGACATTTATTGGCACGATACAAGGTAACGTTTATCTACTTCCCTATATACGTACGAAAGCTCCTGACGTCCGATGCCGCAGTAAAATCCCTTGACATATGTTCTTTATGACTGTAATTACGAGCCTTAAAACTTAACTCGAACGTAGGAACGAGCCGGCGGCGTTTGCCGCTGTTCGCGTCGCGTTTTTACGCACGAATTGACGAATGAATCGTGACATTAAAATTACGCAAGGAAGGGTGAGGGGTTCTGCGGACTAACCCGAATCCATAACAAATCACGTCACTGACGAGACGTAAAAAAATGCCCACAAAGGGGCCTCGGAAGCGTCTCAATCAATGAAACAAATTGTTGCAATTTAACCGCGTTACTTTGTCAAGTTCTTCATACACCTCTTGTGCATTTCTAGAAACTTATTTTGCTTGGAAGTCCCTTAAATGAGTACGTCTTGCCCATGCAACCTCAGCGAGGCAGTTCAAGCCATCCTCTTACTTCCCCAACCCCCTTCATCGTTCTTGCGTGAGTCGTTAAACGCTATGCGTAACTGTCTGTTGCAATCGTACATTTCCGAAAGTGTCGGTGCGCGTAGCCGTAGCGCACAAAATATCTTCATGAAACGCCGAGTGAAACATTACCGGTAATTCTCGGGGCTCGCGCGCGACCGTACACGTTAACTACGCTCGATAAGAGACGCAAAGAATTATGCGGGCCCGGCGGAACAAGGACTACTCCGCGGCGAAACACGCCATCGGCCGTCGAGTATTTCCCTTTACGGGCAAGGGGGCGGGGGTGGGGGTGGTTGGAGGGCAAGACGCACCGTCGTACCCCACCCGCCGCAAAGACAGAGATCCGGTCGGCCGTGAAAGAAAAAACAGAGGCACATTTCGCGCCTTCTTCCACCCTCCCCCTCCGCTCCCCTCTCTCCGCGGTTTCCCCTTGAGCCTTTGTCGAGAGAGCGACTTCTGCCGCCCACGATCGACGATCTTATCTCTGTCTCTCCCCTATCTCGACCGGCTCTCGCGCCTCCGCCGATCGCAGGCTTTAATCGCGCCGTGCAATGACCGGCATTTACCGGATATATGTTAGATCCGCAGTAAAACGGCCGGACGACGACTTTATGGCGAACGGTGGACGAGGACTCGAGAGATAGCTCACCGTGGGTAATCGTCGTAGGCCAACCTTCGGGAGACACGTCCGTTGACCTGCGGGGGGAGAGATAAGGGAATTATCCGTTTAATAACTGTCATTCTAGTATCTCAAGAGGCTGAAGTTTTCATTGAAATCGCCGCTTTTGCCGGATCCGTAAATTTCTACGGAAGATATGTATCTGCGCGTTATACGTGATTTGCATAGTTGCGCAATGGGGGTAGGGCAATGGAGGTGCTTGTAAGACTGCAGGAGGTAATGAGAACAAAGGTAAAAGGGGGAGTGATCCGGTCGTGCTCTTTGTACCGTCGCTTTAAAGCGTTGAAATCGACTTCCGTTACGCCTGGTCCATCCGAGAGAGAGACAATCGGTTTTTGCCGGGAGTTCGCAGAGACCATCAGTCACCGGGCTGTCATTAACGAGGCACCAAAGAAAAAGGAGAACGTGGAAACGGGACGAACCACGCCGCACCGGCCGCTCGTCGCGTTTCAGACGAACGGCCATGAGAACTGCCGACGAACAGGAACGTGGACCTCGTCGAAGAAGGTACCGACGGTGAGGCATGTCGTTCGTCCAAGTTGTCCAGGTTGATCGTCCACTGGACATCGGTAGTCGCATGGAAAGTACCGAAAACTATGCAGAAGGCAGCAACCACGAGAACCTTGCGAATTGCCCTCGTTGAAGTATAACCTTCAACGACCAGCACATTAGGCCTAATTATCCCAACTGACCCGCATTGTTTTTCTGGCAATTTACTTTGATCGCCTAGGCTGCCACCCAAATGGTATTTATTGTTCCAGCCAAACGTCCCGGCGAACGAAACATTTGTTTCTTCCGAAAATTCGTTTCGGCGAGGCTCTCTCGCGAGGAACGACTTTACCCCCGTGGCCTCAATTTGCCGTGTCTTCATTTTTAATAAATTTTTTGCACGATCATCCTTAATCATTCTCGGACAATTTCAATCTCCTTTAGGATTACCATAACGCGGAGCAACGGCGTTAGTGTAATTTAGGTTTTATGCCTACAAAATGACCTTTACTCGGAGCGGATTCCTCCGTCCGCCCTGGCTCGCTACGCGTTGCTCATTTTCGCCGGGAGCAGGACCGGCCGGTCTTTAATCACACCAAGGACACTGCTACCGGTTTCTAGGAGGCCATTAACGTCGGTATACGTAACGCGAATTACTTTGAGGGGCGAGTCGACGGGGCGGAGGTGTAACGACGACGATGATGCGACGCACGGGGAAGCGAGACTCGCAAAGAAGGTGGGGCAACGAGATCGTTCGGCTTCACCTTCCAACTCGAGAAGACACAGGCTCGGAGTTAAAGAAGGGAAGGAAGGGCTGAGATACCAGTGGTATAATGTCTCTATTCTCGCCCGACTCGGCACATTCTCGGGCTCGTTCTACCCGATAATTACACGTTACCGAAGCACACTGGGCGCCCTTCAATTAGGACGTCGAATCACCTGCTTCCACGTCGAGTCAACGAAAAACTATGCTTCAACGTTGTCGTTGTCCTCGGCACTCAGCCGTGAACCAACTGCCACTATTTCGCACAGCGGACAGCAGTGCTAATCGCGAATTTTACACTCTGAGTATTAACAGTCCTTCTTTTCGCTCGCTTTACTCTCTGACCTCCTCGTAATGGCAATGACATTTATGTAAAATTATAAACATGTACGCAGAGATAAGAGGTTCAATTTGATTTCCCTACTGTTCTGGCCATACTTCAGGTCGACGTATTTTACTCTTTGCGAGGATGGTGCATTGAATATTCGCTCGTAGAAGGTTGTCCAAGGTATTCAATGTTTGCCGTACGCCTGTCGCGTTTCTCATAGAGCCGAGACTCACCTTCGCTTTACTTTGATGGCCATTCGATGTAGGCATTACTCCCTCCGGTGTTTTGTCTTAGCCCTGGCAGGATCATTTTCTGCAGCGTTTCGTTGCCTCGTCTCGTCGGAACGAGCTTCGTCTTCGGAATAATGGCCGAGTTCTTGCGTCCAGCGGAGCGTTGCGTGCTGCAGGCTTCACGACGGGGACCATATCTCAATTATGGGATTAATATACGACCCATAAAGCGGTACCGCGTGTCTCTGGCCGGCGACCCTTGCGGATCTCGCAAACTTCTCGCTCGCATTCCAAACTACCGGCTGTGTAATCCAATCAGCCTCGTATTCGGCAGCGTGCAAACTAGCACGATTCGTTGCCCTCCCCGGACGAAATGGCCATTGTCTTTGAAATAGATACAGTTGCGCTCTGACTTTCTCCCCGTGGAATTACGCCACGTTGGCGCGCATGCCATAAAACAGGGGACGGAGCCACATAAATCCTCTAAACAATACTCCAGATTCCACCGTGGTACGATCGCTTCTGTTGCTGACAAGGCAGATCGCGATCAGACGGCTGAAATTTAAATCGCTCCAGCGGAAATCGTGTACACTACTGTAGATCTACTTTCAGCTGTCGGCGTTAGAGTAAAACCGCCAGTAGTCTTTCACTCGATCAGCAAACAATAAAGTCTTGTCGGTTTCCAGGTTACCGTCAGAAATACCGTGTTACGGGGAAGGCGCTACTTTCGAAGACATTTTGGGCTACGTTATGAAGCACACCAGGCTCACGGAGACCCACGTTCGTCACATGATCGTCGATGTCCTTAAGGCCGGCGTGGCTAACAACCGGATTAAGAAGACCCCGCACGGCACTTACGTCCTCACAACTTCAAGGCCTGCCGCTCTCCGTTGGCGGATCAAAGAGCCGAGATTCAGCGACAGCAGCAGCGACGAATCCGATAAAACTCCTTAGAATTAATATATCCCTTTATTCCCCTAAATCAACAAGCATTAATTGTTATATAACGGAAACCTATTCAACATTTTGTACCCAAAGATTTATAAGCATTGCATATCGATCAATAAACTTTGTGCTGTCCTATGTGCAGTTAAATTACTTGATTACATGATAATCACTGTTAAAAAAGTGTGTGCTGTGTTTTCGTAAACGATTTCTGTCGATTCCTTGAATAATTTCCTGGGGAATCAGTTCGACATGGCGTATGCAATGGCTCTCCGCGGCCTTTGCTTCCATAATTGGTTCGTTTTGATTGCCACCTTAAGGGTCATGAATTTTCAATATGTTTGCTCGCATGTGGTATAATTGGCTGTCCAATTAATATTTCAATTAAAAAAATTACCTTTTGGCCATGCGGTTTTCCTCCTTTCTCTACTGAACTCTGGTTTCTGTGTTTGTGTACGACTGTGTCATTTACTTTTATGTAATTTGCCAACAGGAGCACCAAAGAAAATTTTCAGACGTTAGTATTTTCATTTTGTTATTTTTTGTTTCTTAGTGGATTGCTCGTTATCTTCTATGGGTTTTGCAGGCCTTCTTGAAAGAAATTCCTCACAAGAAACATGGCGCGTACAAAACTTTATGAACATTAACTTTATTAACATTTTCGATGCCATTTTCGATGCCATTTTCCACACATTTTCGATGCCATTTTCGATGCCATTTTCGATGCCATTTTCGATGCCATTTTCGATGCCATTTTCGATGCCATTTTCGACGCCATTTTCCACACATATTCAATGCCATTTTGGGCGCATTTTGAACGCCATTTTCGATGCACTTTCGACGCCATTTTCCACACATTTTCGATGCCATTTTCGACGCATATTCGACGTCATTTTCCACACATTTTCGATGCCATTTTCCACACATTTTCGATGCCATTTTCCACACATTTTCGACGCATATTCGACGCATTTTGGACGCCATTTTCATTGCATTTTCTCGACGCCATATTAAACACATATTCAATGCCATTTTCGGCGCATTTTGGACGTCATTTTCATTGCATTTTCGACGCCATTTTCCACACATTTTCGATGCCATTTTCGACGCATATTCGACGCATATTCGACGCCATTTTCAACACATATTCAATGCCATTTTCGGCGCATTTTGGACGCCATTTTCATTGCATTTTCTCGACGCCATATTAAACACATATTCAATGTCATTTTCGGCGCATTTTGGACGCCATTTTCATTGCATTTTCTCGACGCCATATTAAACACATATTCAATGTCATTTTCGGCGCATTTTGGACGCCATTTTCATTGCATTTTCGACGCTATTTTCAACACATATTCAATGCCATTTTGGGCGCATTTTGAACGCCATTTTCATTGCATTTTCGACGCCATATTAAACACATATTCAATGCCATTTTGGGCGCATTTTGAACGCCATTTTCATTGCATTTTCGACGCTATTTTCAACACATATTCAATGCCATTTTGTGCGCATTTTGAACGCCATTTTCATTGCATTTTCGACGCCATTTTCCACACATTTTCGATGCCATTTTCGACGCATATTCGACGCATATTCGACGCCATTTTCAACACATATTCAATGCCATTTTCATTGCATTTTCTCGACGCCATATTAAACACATATTCAATGTCATTTTCGGCGCATTTTGGACGCCATTTTCATTGCATTTTCTCGACGCCATATTAAACACATATTCAATGCCATTTTGGGCGCATTTTGGACGCCATTTTCATTGCATTTTCTCGACGCCATATTAAACACATATTCAATGTCATTTTCGGCGCATTTTGGACGCCATTTTCATTGCATTTTCTCGACGCCATATTAAACACATATTCAATGTCATTTTCGGCGCATTTTGGACGCCATTTTCATTGCATTTTCTCGATGCCATTTGCGACGCATATTCGACGCATATTCGACGCATTTTGGACGCCATTTTCATTGCATTTTCTCGACGCCATATTAAACACATATTCAATGCCATTTTCGGCGCATTTTGGACGCCATTTTCATTGCATTTTCTCGACGCCATATTAAACACATATTCAATGTCATTTTCGGCGCATTTTGGACGCCATTTTCATTGCATTTTCTCGATGCCATTTGCGACGCATATTCGACGCATTTTGGACGCCATTTTCATTGCATTTTCTCGACGCCATATTAAACACATATTCAATGCCATTTTCGGCGCATTTTGGACGCCATTTTCATTGCATTTTCTCGACGCCATATTAAACACATATTCAATGTCATTTTCGGCGCATTTTGGACGCCATTTTCATTGCATTTTCTCGACGCCATATTCAACACATATTCAATGTCATTTTCGGCGCATTTTGGACGCCATTTTCATTGCATTTTCGACGCTATTTTCAACACATATTCAATGCCATTTTGGGCGCATTTTGGACGCCATTTTCATTGCATTTTCTCGACGCCATATTAAACACATATTCAATGCCATTTTCGGCGCATTTTGGACGCCATTTTCATTGCATTTTCTCGACGCCATATTAAACACATATTCAATGTCATTTTCGGCGCATTTTGGACGCCATTTTCATTGCATTTTCTCGACGCCATATTCAACACATATTCAATGTCATTTTCGGCGCATTTTGGACGCCATTTTCATTGCATTTTCGACGCTATTTTCAACACATATTCAATGCCATTTTGGGCGCATTTTGGACGCCATTTTCATTGCATTTTCTCGACGCCATATTAAACACATATTCAATGCCATTTTGGGCGCATTTTGGACGCCATTTTCATTGCATTTTCTCGACGCCATATTAAACACATATTCAATGTCATTTTCGGCGCATTTTGGACGCCATTTTCATTGCATTTTCTCAACGCCATATTCAACACATATTCAATGCCATTTTGGGCGCATTTTGAACGCCATTTTCATTGCATTTTCGACGCTATTTTCAACACATATTCAATGCCATTTTGGGCGCATTTTGAACGCCATTTTCATTGCATTTTCGACGCCATTTTCAACACATATTCGATGCCATTTTTGGCGCATTTTGGACGTCATTTTCATTGCATTTTCGATGCCATTTTCGACGCATTTTCGACGCCATTTCCCACACATTTTCGATGCCATTTTCGACGCCATATTAAACACATATTCAATGCCATTTTGGGCGCATTTTGGACGCCATTTTCATTGCATTTTCTCGACGCCATATTAAACACATATTCAATGCCATTTTCGGCGCATTTTGGACGCCATTTTCATTGCATTTTCTCGACGCCATATTAAACACATATTCAATGTCATTTTCGGCGCATTTTGGACGCCATTTTCATTGCATTTTCTCGACGCCATATTCAACACATATTCAATGTCATTTTCGGCGCATTTTGGACGCCATTTTCATTGCATTTTCGACGCTATTTTCAACACATATTCAATGCCATTTTGGGCGCATTTTGGACGCCATTTTCATTGCATTTTCTCGACGCCATATTAAACACATATTCAATGCCATTTTGGGCGCATTTTGGACGCCATTTTCATTGCATTTTCTCGACGCCATATTAAACACATATTCAATGTCATTTTCGGCGCATTTTGGACGCCATTTTCATTGCATTTTCTCAACGCCATATTCAACACATATTCAATGCCATTTTGGGCGCATTTTGAACGCCATTTTCATTGCATTTTCGACACTATTTTCAACACATATTCAATGCCATTTTGGGCGCATTTTGAACGCCATTTTCATTGCATTTTCGACGCCATTTTCAACACATATTCGATGCCATTTTTGGCGCATTTTGGACGTCATTTTCATTGCATTTTCGATGCCATTTTCGACGCATTTTCGACGCCATTTCCCACACATTTTCGATGCCATTTTCGACGCCATATTAAACACATATTCAATGCCATTTTGGGCGCATTTTGAACGCCATTTTCATTACATTTTCGACGCTATTTTCAACACATATTCAATGCCACTTTGGGCGCATTTTGAACGCCATTTTCGTTGCATTTTCGACGTCATATTCAACACATTTTGGACGCCATTTTCGGCACATTTTCGACGAATTTTATCGTATTTCAGCGCATTTTAATGTATTTTAACGCTTTTTAATGCATTTTAATGCTCCTTTAACATATTTTATCGTGTTTCGATGCTTTTTAACGTATTTTAATCCTTTCTTAACGTATATTATTGTATTCCAACGCATTTTAATGGATTTTAATGCATTCTTAACGCATTTTATCGTATTTCAACGCATTTTAATGGATCTTAATGCTATTTTAACGAATTTTATCGTATTTCAACGCATTTTAATGGATCTTAATGCTATTTTAACGTATTTTATCGTATTTCAACGCATTTTAATGGATTTTAATGCTATTTTAACGAATTTTATCGTATTTCAACGCATTTTAATGGATCTTAATGCTATTTTAACGAATTTTATCGTATTTCAACGCATTTTAATGGATTTTAATGCATTTTTAACGTATTGTATCGTATTCAAACGCTTTTTAATGGATTTTAATGCTATTTTAACGAATTTTATTGTATTTTATCGTATTTCAACGCATTTTAATGGATTTTAATGCATTCTTAACGTATTTTATCGTATTTCAACGCATTTTAATGGATTTTAATGCATTTTTAACGTATTGTATCGTATTCAAACGCTTTTTAATGGATTTTAATGCTATTTTAACGAATTTTATTGTATTTTATCGTATTTCAACGCATTTTAATGGATTTTAATGCATTCTTAACGTATTTTATCGTATTTCAACGCATTTTAATGGATCTTAATGCTATTTTAACGTATTTTATCGTATTTCAACGCATTTTAATGGATTTTAATGCTATTTTAACGAATTTTATCGTATTTCAACGCATTTTAATGGATCTTAATGCTATTTTAACGAATTTTATCGTATTTCAACGCATTTTAATGGATTTCAATGCATTTTTAACGTATTGTATCGTATTCAAACGCTTTTTAATGGATTTTAATGCTATTTTAACGAATTTTATTGTATTTTATCGTATTTCAACGCATTTTAATGGATTTTAATGCATTCTTAACGTATTTTATCGTATTTCAACGCATTTTAATGGATTTTAATGGTATTTTAATGAATTTTATCGTATTTCAACGTATTTTAATGGATTTTAATGCCTTCTTAACGTATTTTATCGTATTTCAACGCATTTTAATGGATTTTAATGCTATTTTAACGAATTTTATCGTATTTCAACGCATTTTAATGGATTTTAATGCTATTTTAACGAATTTTATCGTATTTCAACGCATTTTAATGGATCTTAATGCTATTTTAACGAATTTTATCGTATTTCAACGCATTTTAATGGATTTCAATGCATTTTTAACGTATTGTATCGTATTCAAACGCTTTTTAATGGATTTTAATGCTATTTTAACGAATTTTATTGTATTTTATCGTATTTCAACGCATTTTAATGGATTTTAATGCATTCTTAACGTATTTTATCGTATTTCAACGCATTTTAATGGATTTTAATGCATTCTTAACGTATTTTATCGTATTTCAACGCATTTTAATGGATTTTAATGCTATTTTAATGAATTTTATCGTATTTCAACGTATTTTAATGGATTTTAATGCATTCTTAACGTATTTTATCGTATTTCAACGCATTTTAATGGATTTTAATGCTATTTTAACGAATTTTATCGTATTTCAACGCATTTTAATGGATCTTAATGCTATTTTAACGTATTTTATCGTATTTCAACGCATTTTAATGGATTTTAATGCTATTTTAACGAATTTTATCGTATTTCAACGCATTTTAATGGATCTTAATGCTATTTTAACGAATTTTATCGTATTTCAACGCATTTTAATGGATTTTAATGCATTTTTAACGTATTTTATCGTATTCAAACGCATTTTAATGGATTTTAATGCTATTTTAACGAATTTTATTGTATTTTATCGTATTTCAACGCGTTTTAATGGATTTTAATGCTAATTTCAGTTTCTTTAATTTTTTCTGCTAGTATAGTAGTTTTTTCTGCTAGTATAGTAGTTTTTTCTGCTAGTATAGTAGTTTTTTCTGCTAGTATAGTAGTTTTTTCTGCTAGTATAGTAGTTTTTTCTGCTAGTATAGTAGTTTTTTTCTGCTAGTATAGTAGTTTTTTCTGCTAGTATAGTAGTTTTTTCTGCTAGTATAGTAGTTTTTGGCTAGTATAGTAGTTTTTTCAGCTAGTATAGTAGTTTTTCTGCTAGTATAGTAGTTTTTTCTGCTAGTATAGTAGTTTTTTCGGCTAGTATAGTAGTTTTTTGGCTAGTATAGTAGTTTTTTCAGCTAGTATAGTAGTTTTTTTTATTGCTTGGTATAGTAGTATAAAAAACTACTATACTAGCCGAAAAAACTACTATACTAGCAGAAAAAACTACTATACTAGCAGAAAAAACTACTATACTAGCCGAAAAACTACTATACTAGCTGAAAAAACTACTATACTAGCCAAAAACTACTATACTAGCCGAAAAAACTACTATACTAGCAGAAAAAACTACTATACTAGCTGAAAAAACTACTATACTAGCCAAAAACTACTATACTAGCCGAAAAAACTACTATACTAGCAGAAAAAACTACTATACTAGCAGAAAAAAACTACTATACTAGCAGAAAAAACTACTATACTAGCAGAAAAAACTACTATACTAGCAGAAAAAACTACTATACTAGCAGAAAAAATTAAAGAAACTGAAATTAGCATTAAAATCCATTAAAACGCGTTGAAATACGATAAAATACAATAAAATTCGTTAAAATAGCATTAAAATCCATTAAAATGCGTTTGAATACGATAAAATACGTTAAAAATGCATTAAAATCCATTAAAATGCGTTGAAATACGATAAAATTCGTTAAAATAGCATTAAGATCCATTAAAATGCGTTGAAATACGATAAAATTCGTTAAAATAGCATTAAAATCCATTAAAATGCGTTGAAATACGATAAAATACGTTAAGAATGCATTAAAATCCATTAAAATGCGTTGAAATACGATAAAATACAATAAAATTCGTTAAAATAGCATTAAAATCCATTAAAAAGCCTTTGAATACGATACAATACGTTAAAAATGCATTAAAATCCATTAAAATGCGTTGAAATACGATAAAATTCGTTAAAATAGCATTAAAATCCATTAAAATGTGTTGAAATACGATAAAATGCGTTAAGAATGCATTAAAATCCATTAAAATACGTTGAAATACGATAAAATTCATTAAAATAGCATTAAAATCCATTAAAATGCGTTGAAATACGATAAAATACGTTAGAACAGCATTAAAATCCATTAAAATGCGTTGAAATGCGGTAAAATAGTATGTACAACGAGTATATAATACATATGCAGCATATATAGTAGGTATATAGTACGTATGTCACATTTATAGTACGTATATAGTATATATAGCAGGTATATAATACGTATATAGCGTATATAATAGGTATATTGTACGTATAATATATATATAGTTCGTATATAGTATATATAATAGGTATATATTACGTATATTATGTATATAGTTCGTATATAGTATATATAGTAGGCATATATTACGTATATTATGTATATAGTTCGTATATAGTATATATAGTAGGAATATATTATGCATATTATGTATATAGTTCGTATATAGTATATATAGTAGGTATATGATACGTATATAGCATATATAATAGGTATATGGTACGTATGTTACATATATAGTACGTATAAAGTATATATAATAGGTATATTGTACGTATAATATATATATAGTTCGTATATAGTATATATAATAGGTATATGATACGTATATTATGTATATAGTTCGTATATAGTATATATAGTAGGCATATATTACGTATATTATGTATATAGTTCGTATATAGTATATATAGTAGGTATATATTATGTATATTATGTATATAGTTCGTATATAGTATATATATTAGGTATATGATACGTATATAGCATATATAATAGGTATATGGTACGTATGTTACATATATAGTACGTATAAAGTATATATAATAGGTATATTGTACGTATGTTACATATATATAGTACGTATAAAGTATATATAAGAGGTATATTGTACGTATGTCACATATATAGTACGTATATAGTATATATAGCAGGTATATAATACGTATATAGCGTATATAATAGGTATATTGTACGTATAATATATATATAGTTCGTATATAGTATATATAATAGGTATATATTACGTATATTATGTATATAGTTCGTATATAGTATATATAGTAGGTATATATTACGTATATTATGTATATAGTTCGTATATAGTATATATAGTAGGTATATGATACGTATATAGCATATATAATAGGTATATGGTACGTATGTTACATATATAGTACGTATAAAGTATATATAATAGGTATATTGTACGTATAATATATATATAGTTCGTATATAGTATATATAGTAGGTATATGATACGTATATAGCATATATAATAGGTATATGGTACGTATGTTACATATATAGTACGTATAAAGTATATATAATAGGTATATTGTACGTATAATATATATATAGTTCGTATATAGTATATATAATAGGTATATATTACGTATATTATGTATATAGTTCGTATATAGTATATATAGTAGGTATATATTACGTATATTATGTATATAGTTCGTATATAGTATATATAGTAGGTATATAATACGTATATAGCATATATAATAGGTATATGGTACGTATGTTACATATATAGTACGTATAAAGTATATATAATAGGTATATTGTACGTATAATATATATATAGTTCGTATATAGTATATATAATAGGTATATATTACGTATATTATGTATATAGTTCGTATATAGTATATATAGTAGGTATATATTATGTATATTATGTATATAGTTCGTATATAGTATATATAGTAGGTATATAATACGTATATAGCATATATAATAGGTATATGGTACGTATGTTACATATATATAGTACGTATAAAGTATATATAAGAGGTATATAATACGTATATAGCGTATATAATAGGTATATGTAGGTATATGTATAATAGGTATATGTTATATATATAATAGGTATAATAGGTATGTTACATATATAGTACGTATAAAATATATATAAGAGGTATATAGTACATATGTTACATATATAGTACGTATATAGTGTATATATATATATAGCACGTGTGTGTGTTTATACAATATGTGTTTATACAATGTGTGTTTATACAATACGTATACAATATGTACACTTATATAGTATAAATTGTTAGGTTGAAATTCAGCATTACGCTGAACCTCGCCCTTTGCTTGCAATGAAGTCCTATTATTATTATTATTATTATTATTATTATTATTATTATTATTATTATTATTATTATTATTATTATTATTATTATTATCATTATTATTAAATTCGCTAAGAATGCGTTATGATGTGTGAAAACATGTTAAAATACGTCATAACAATGTTAAAATAGTGTGTTATAGTGCGTGAAAATAGGTTAAAATGCGTTAAAATGCGATAAAATGTATTTAGGTCAGACATTTCAATAGTATAGATCAATGTATGGTCAGAAATTCCAGTAGTATAGGCCAATGTATGGCCCGAAATGCAAAATTTTTCTTCCTTTTTCGAATTTGACGATTTTTTTGTTAACCCCTTCGGGCCCTGTGCACATTGTAATGTACATAATACTTTTCGTGCTGTATTTTATTACGTATAGGTTTAAACTTAGTTTCAACACCTAATGCACCTACCAGTGATCATCTAATATGAAAAAATAATGTCTGCAACGTCATCAGGACTGTATGTCCATTAAAATGTACATTTACAAATTATAAATAAATAAGTAAATATTTTTGTAAAAAGTATATTGTTGCTTTCATTCACATGAATTAAGTTAATTTTAGTATAAAAATAATTTTTTCTTAAACGAAAAAAAATTTGGGTCTGAAGGGGTTAAATACTTTTAAATATGTTAAAATACGTTGTACTAAATTAAAACTATTTTATGATTTTTTTAAAACATTCAAAAAACGTTAAGTATGTCCAAAATACTTTCAAATACATTAGAATATATTAAGAATGGTATAAATGCTTCAGAATGTATTATAATGTATTAAGATGTATTAAAGTCCGTTAGAATGCGTTAAAATGCGTTGATATTGGTTAGAATACGTTAAAAATGCATTACAATTCGTGACAATACGTTGAAATGCTAATAATAGTTATATTGTAGGTATATTCTATACATAATACGTATACAGTACGTATAATATCTATATAATATAATACGTATATCTATGCCCCACTGTAGCACGGTATATTGGATCAGTTTTGTACATATCACCGGCGTTTTTCTGTTGTATTGACTTTGTGTTTGCCGAGATGAATCCACGTTCCTTCTTCTCCTTCTTTCTTATTCGTTTCGTCCAGTCTTTCGTCCGACTACTTGGGCTGATTCTTCCTTCCTCCATCGACTCTCGAGGTGCTGCAGGTGTCGTGCATTGTCCGCCGTCGCGGCCTCTAAATCTCCTGGCTGACGTCTTCTCCGGCGTAGTTTGCGCGGAGCCCGAGTACACCCAAGATACATATGACTGTTGGGAAGTTACACGTCCGGCGTTCTCATTTTATTGCCAAGGAAACCTCGATAAACATCTCTCGCAGGTTTTCGGGAAGTTTCATAAATTTGATCGTCCATTCTCACGCCTTCCTCGCGGATCTTCACCCTCCAATTCCCACGTTTGTTCGCGACCTGCGATACACTTTCCGCCTACGACAAAGGTAGTAACTATTCCCTACAATTCACTAATAGCGCGACCCGCGAGGCCTAAAGATTCATACATTTGAATGTTAGAAATATTCGCCTTTATTCGTACACGAGCTGTGCAATTTTATAGTTATTTTTTTGCAAGTGCAACCTTAACGTAAACCAGCGGATGAATGTTCCTAATAAAAATCGTTATCTAATAAAAATGATCTGAGAGTCGTGTCGATTCAGGTGAACTTAATGTTTGCGAAACGGGTGAACTTAATGCGTCTGCGTATATTCGCAAATATGAGAGCAGAGTCGGGTTTGTGCGTTCCGTTTGTCGTGGCAGGTACATGGAAGGCAAACGTAAGAGTATAGCTGTGCGGAGACGGGTGTGCTCTGTGTTCCCCGTGAAGACAGAGAGGAAGGGAAGAGCGAAGGGGGGAGGGGCGGACGGACACTCCTCTAGAGAGCTTTCTTATGCGCGCGGAGAACGTGCTCGTTTCTTTACACGGTCGAGCACACGCTGCAGCACCCTCGGGGAAACGTTTCTTTGCGTTCCGCTACGGTGCCTAGAGGGTGGCGAGGTTGCATATTTACTTGCACCAAGGAAAAACGAGAAACAATGGCTCACCGTGCAAAACCTTCTGAAAAATTGCTTAAACGTCAGCAGCGCAGAAAAGCGTGTCCAAATGCAAGTTCCGCACACGCTTGGAATTTCGAGAATTTGGGCAACGTCGATTGGAATTGTACTAGGTCCTGAGACCAGACAGATGCAACTGGATTTTTCAAAAACCTATTTGGAACGGAGAAATGGAAAGGGCCAGCGAGTAAAATGAACGGAAAGCACGCGGAGGGTACCGACAAAAGCCCGCTCACACGCGTACCAATGGCCAGTACAAATTTATGCTGGTTGCCACGTTAAATGTCCGTAGCGATGCATACGGTTTCCCTTTGGTTGTGTCCCGTCCTTGTGCTCAAGTCGCGCGAGCCATCTTTCTCGGCGGCTGTGCGCGGCCTCGCTCAGGACTTTTAACGTCGTCGGACCGTTTAGATCCCGACCTTGAATAGAGCCGATGCGCGCGCTATCGAAGTCCTACGTTTCGTGAGCTGGTCATTCAATGGAAAGCAGACTGCCGTTTATTGTTCGATGCCGTTCGTGCCATTCCTTTTCCTACGGACGCGCGTATAATACGGCCCCGCTGGTATCCATTACAAATTTGCGGAGAGTCTTGTGCTCACTGCTCCCTATACCACAAGATTTCGATATTCCAAGTACGTCGAATTTTCCTCGGCATTGTCTACGCCGAGAAATGGGGCCAAATTGAAATTCAATTAGAACGTATTAAATGTAATCATTAAATGGTACAAAAAGGTTCCTTAAATACTTTTTCAAACTGCTCGCAATATGGGGAGATATTATAAACAATATTTTAAAGATATGGGATTAGCTTTATTGAAACAAAATTTTCTTCTTTCGCCTTACAAGGAAATGCGTAGTCAGATACACTGTATTGTTAGTATGGATGTAGGTGTGTTTGTGATTCCGCAGGCAGAGGATAACTTTCACCGGCAGCGTATTTAGTCCCATAGTTCTCACCTGTAAGATAAAGAAAGCAGAGTCTTGTGTTTGTCGATCAGGCAGCTGGCGATGGTAATAAACAACCTGGCACATCAGCTACGAGCGAGCTGTGTTGTAATTCCTCAACGGAGATTTTCCAGTCCTTTCCGCTGATCTATCCTGCGAGGTGTTACTTTATCCAGTAGATCGGGGCCGTGGGCAGCGCCGTTTCTCTCACGACCCCTAATTGGACCGCTCGGAAGCCAGCTGCCCCTAACATAATACGCCCTCTCAGCCGTTTAATTCAAATCGATTCCCGGTAAAGCGGCCGATCGATCGCAGACTCATATACACCAGCCATCGAGCCTCCGCCAACGGAAATTACGAAGCTCCGGGGTTTATTATTCGTGCGCAAAAAAGAAGAGACCGACGGTTCGCCATTTACGCGCACAACGTGTCTCAGGCGTGTGTCGATCGACTGGCAGTGCGAACCGTGCAGAATCGACGTGACTGAACGCGGACAATCGAATTTACGCGCGTTTATTCGACGTCCGCGACGCAACGCGAGAATCGACGGGATTGAAACTGACGCGCCGGTAATTTTGACGGTCGGACCGTGACGAAAGGTCTCAATACGGCGAATTCTGCATCATCACCTCGTGCCGCGCTGCGGGAATTTCTCTGTATCAAGATAATTAGTCCTAATAGCCGGCAGACACTCGCGTTAATGCTTACGTACGTACGTCAGCGCAAAAACGATGAATTTGGCGCAGGGCAATAAAGAATATGGCTGAAGATCGCCTGAGGCAATGTCCAAAATGTCAGCAAAAGCATTGCCAACATATCGTTGTTAAATCTCGTAATGAAATATTTTCTGACTAAATTAAAGTATAGAAAGTATTATATATAGAATTGAAGTATATCTGGTTTACACGAATATTCTTTTGTACATAATTTCAGGGAAAATCTTGTTTGCGCTTGAATCGTGATCTTAATTTCACTGTTAAAGTTCGAGCGACGGTAATCACTGCAGAAACTGAAACGTGATCGTCTCGTGTTATATTAGTGACAAGCGGTGGAGTGAAACTTGGTCGAGGAGAGAAGGGTTACTTCGTTACGGTGTAGAACAGACACGTGGTTGCGAGTTGGAAGGCGAGATGACGTAATTATACGGGACCATCAAAAAGCGTACACGTGTCATCTTTGCGGTAAGCTGAGCTTTCGTAGATCCTGTTAATCTCCGAAGAAATGACCGGTCGAGGGGAAAGGCGGTACACTGACTTCTGTGGTATCGGCTTCGGCGTGGAGCAATTACATTTTACGCCTAGCAATCGGTAAAGCTGCAAGTATAGTTAGGCGTGCCGGAGTAATTCTCTTGTTCGATTACCCAGCGCTACCTTTTCCCCCCTGGCACGTATCTCCGTGTACACGGAGTGTCTTGTAATTTTGCCGGCGGTTCGAGGGAGGGGGGTAAAGACGAGGCGCGCAGGAAGACGTAAGCCGTGCAGTAATCGGCACGTACCTCATCCACGGCGATAGCGCGAAATTCCTTCGGTTGGCCGCGTGTGTGCGCGCGAGCGCGTGGACGTTCGCTCGTGTGCGGCTTTTCCTTTTTTTTTCCTGTCCTCCTCGGCAGGAAGACGTTACACGCTGCGAGGAACACGGGGCGAGGCAGGACGCTCGGCCGCGAGTCCACGGCACGCGGTAGTTGAGATAAGAAATCCAGCTCGTTGTGTGTTGGATTCACCTTCTGCCTCGGCATTCGATTCTCGCCAAACAAGCTAATTCCCCCGATAAGCCTGCGTTTCGTATTAATCGGGGCCGATAAGCAGGGCCCTCCGCCGTTCGAGAACCGACCTGGAATTAATTAAGAACCCCGCGGTCCGCCTTCGATTGCTTCCCGATCGACGCGGAAGGGCCCTGCTACAATTATCTCGATGGTATCTTTATTTAAATGCGCGCCGTTAGGTCCCGCGGAGATGGAATGTTGTCGTCAGCGAAAATCTCTCTTGTCCCCAACTTCGAGTTAGTCGTTCCAACTAAAAGCCGATCGTTATTCTACTTTATGACCATTGGCCCTCGCGCATTACCGTTTCGGTTCGTTTACATCTTCTTATTATCAACATTAATACGCCGATCTCACGAATGATTTACCAAAACTTCATCCAGCAATCACAATATTGTGCCCTACATCTTCCACTCACTGTTTGATCGTCTGAACTTTCGCGTCGTTCATGCAATATTATCGCTCATGTCAATTTTATGATAGAACGCGACAATTCCGCGCGGTCTCAGCTCGGTGGCATTACAGCCACGCGTACACGTGTACGCGCCGGCGAAGAGCGGCATTAAACGCGAGTCCATTTATCTGCGGGGATAAAAGCCAGATAGGATCTGGCGTCTGCGCGAGGACCTGCCAGTATTTGTCATGGAGATGAGACCCGCCGATACCGGGCAGCCTCCGCCGCCGGAGGAATTACCCCGACTCTACTCGGATTCTTCGGCGTATGCGCCAGTAATTTACCGCGACCGAACGTCGCCCTGTCACCTCGTCCCCCGCGACACGCGCACTACCGCGCCGTGTCTAGCATTTTTCATTACACCACAACCACCACCACCCTGTCCGGTGGACCTCTCCCCCCTGGGTCCTACGGATCTTAAAAATTTCCAGATTCCTAGATTCCTTTAATCACCGGGAAACGGCCAGTCCGACGGCCACGTTCATTTCAACCGTATGCAGGTATACACGGATACCTATTTGTACGGTCGCCGAACCTCTCGGCATACTGACACTGTTAATTAGAATTAATGCGCCACCGTCGAGAACACGGTAAGCGCGCGGATCCACGGTAGTAGCGGTATTTTAATTGTGTAAAGGGGAACTAGAAACAAATAAATCTAAGCTCGAAGATTGAGGAGGGAAAGCTGCTTCGTGTAAACAAGGTGTGTCCCACTCCGAAAAACTGCTGAACCAAGGTTTTCGGCATTGAAATTCATTCCAAATACTCCGACACTTGTCTCGGAATGTATAAGCTTAAAATTATCTGAGTTTACGAAAGCTGGGAGTTATTTTGCAATGTACACTCCACCGTAAATTTATATCTGTGTGTATATCTTTTCATACCGTAAACGATGGTAGCTCAATCGTGTCTAATGCCGATGCACCGGTTGGTATTCGGAGAAGGAATTAGACAGAAACTATCATGTTCGAATCGGTTTATGGCTCTCCATAAAACTGTCAAATTCCGGTAGGACACGTAATCCGTAAAAACAGGAAGGAATCTTAATCGCTCGAAGAAACACCGCTTCGTCTATTTCGTCTCGGTATATTAGCACATTAAACATTTACAATTCCTGACAAACTTCAAGCAGGATTAAACGTTACATATATTACAGTATCGTAACGAAAATCGGTTAGACAAAATATTTTCATTGACGACAAATTTATCGAAAAATTTCACGCACATGTTTGGTATAAGGAACAAATATTTGAAACTGAAATGCATTTCTTACCAAGCCTTACCGGAGTGCATTTTACAGATGCACGCGAAGAGCCGGGCGTGTTGTTTTCAGCCACGAACTCAAATGTTCAGGAATAAAAGGTAAACAGTAGCGGTTGGGTTAAAAATTAGAGGGCCACCTCGAAGAAGATAAAAGGCGGTGCATACCAACGGCAAAGAATTAGACGGTCGGTGTGAACGAGTGAAACAGGAAATAAAACTGAGATTCGAAGTTTATGGAAAACCCGGACGACTGTTTAACAAATAAAACGGATTCCTACATAAATATCTACAAGGAACAATTAAAGGCATTGTCCTCGGTGATCGACATATCGCGGAATAGTGCATTTCGAGGAACAATTGTGTTTGAAAATAAATGATAAAAGGCGTTGACGAACGTTTAGCACGTTGTTGCTAAATGTGCAATCTTCCGTCGTCACTTTTTCCCCCGTTTCTCGGGCTTTTCTTTTTGCTCTGGGCCCCTCTCGGGTTCACACCTGAAACCACCGCGAATCGTTGTAGCGTGACATGACCGTCGTCACGGCTGTGATTTTCGTCGGGCCTTTTGCTTCTCTCTCCTTCTCGTTGCCGTTTTGCATGACGTTGGTTTCTCTCGCGCGACTAGTCGCTGCCACCCTCGGCCCGGTCTTTTCGGTCGAGGAAAGTACAAAAGCTGGGGAGCAAGAACAAGAAGCATGCCTAATGTCTCTATCGGGGCCGAATCTGCCGGGGTTCGTGCATCAGAATCGCCCAGCTTCGCGGATATGACGGAGAAAGGAGACAGAGGGAGAAATTAAATGCTCAAGGGGAGAGAAAACGATGAAACAAAATCCGCTGTCAAGGCGTTCCGCGGCTTTGTTCTTCTTTCTTCCCAATCTTCTGCCCTCTCCCTTTCGCGGCAAGAACCGCGTGATTAGTGCCGGTCTGCCGGGAATTTGGCGTTTTCTTTTACGTTCAACGGTTCACGGGGTCCTGATTCCCCGGTAGTCGAATTACTTCGACGGAAGAACACAACGTCATCCACTGACCACACAATTAGACCGAATTGTACACCAAACGCAGAACCCCCGGTATTATCCCCAAGCACATTCTTAATAAAATTAAGCTGTCGAACGACGTGTAAATCGCAGGAGGGA
The DNA here is from genome assembly GCA_963989215.1 of Hedychridium roseum. NCBI lineage: Eukaryota > Metazoa > Arthropoda > Insecta > Hymenoptera > Chrysididae > Hedychridium > Hedychridium roseum. The sequence continues at coordinate 6,985,415 of OZ022310.1, read as the reverse complement.
TATCAGCGGGCCAAATGTCTACTCACGTATTCCATTTGGAAGGACTGCTGGGCTACGCTTTTACAAACGACGAACAGACGATGGAGTAAAAAAGGAAAAAAAAACCCGAGACCCGGAGTGTCGCTAAGAAACTACCGTGGCGGCGCTGAGGCTGAAACAAAAGGCGAGAACCTGCACTCAAAACAAACATCATTCGGGGCCATTCATAATACGGTCGGCGGATTCGGACATTTATCCCCTCGACGGGGGAGGCGGAAGGGGCAGTCTTCGGGGTGACAATGCGGCGAGATCGAGGCTCCCCCCCCCCCCCGGCCCCTCACCGCCCTCGCGGCTCGTTCCTTTCCTTTGGGTCGCATTCACACGCGGCCGTGAAAAGGAAGTGGCGCGCCGTGGAGAAACGTCGCCGAGGAACAGCGAGAAAGGTCGAAAGCGTGCGAGACGCGACGACAAGGCAACACCTTCGCTCGTCGCGACGAGCACTGGGGTATGGGTGAAAACGAGGGGTGATCGGCAGGCTGAGAGGGGGAGAGGGTGGGAGGGAGAAGGGCCAAGGGAGTCGGGGCCCTTTTGTGCGATCGTGCCGGCGCGTCAAGCGGTTTCGGAGATCGAGATCGATCGCGGGATCCATTCACGGCGATCCCCGCGTGGCGTCGCGCAGCTCGCGCAAGGCAGAAAAAAATCGCCGGTCCCCCGAGTAAAGTGTAGGGGCTTTGTTCTCGGCTTCCCCTTTGTCCGGGTAAGCGATCCGCGATAAAAACAAATCCTTCCCCGATGGACCAGGCAACGTGCACGCGAGAGCTCCTACCCGTTCCCCGTTTCGTCCCTCATTGACGACCAGACGAGCATTTTCGTGGATAAAATAATCCCACTGTCGGTGAAATCCTATATGAAAACCGAAAAAAATGTAGTATATAGGGAAATTTACGAAAAAGTCTGCCATCATGAAGTAGATCCGAAAATAACTTTTCTACTAAACACGCAGGAACGATGTAAAGAATTTCCCGAACAAACTCGAAGATGATTCGATTGATAGGAAGAAGAATTATCCCCGGTCAATGAGATGCACGTTGTGTTAATGTTAAGGGATACAAGATCGGTGAGAGCGATATCACCCCGCCGTATCCCCGAATTTCACTTAGCGCAGTGCCGTGACTAATGAGCCGGTGGTATCGATTAATAAATTAACGGCGCTTACCGCGTCGAAGAATTCGATCGTCAGTCCGTAGGGCCTTGCTCGACGGAAATCGAGGACGGTTCGTTTCACGGAGGAGCCTGTAAGGAGAAGAGATCTTACAGGGCCGTTTCGTTTCGGGGGACGTTCGGTCGGCTTAGATAGCATCGAAAGGCACGGTGGGCCCGACGTTCGGGAATCATTAAGGCCTCGAGGAGTCGGCACATTCCGCTAGGCGAATGTCCAGAGGAACCTTCGTCCTTTCGTTTTCCAATCCTCGGCGGCTCCCGTCTTCGTTGTCACGACGGCCGTTTATTAGCGACGACTTTTATCTTCTCGATCCTAACCATCGCTCGTCAAGATTCGCGCGATACAATTATTTTTATTCACGCGGCAATCCGCAGGTGCTTCCTTTGTTCTCGGAGGATAAAAGGAACTTTCGCATCGATGGTTCTCAGTGTTCAATGATTATTAATCGGGACATCATGGAAATCAGAAAATTGTGGTTAAGGCGAACGATGCATCATGTCCGATCACTGTCGAAAGATTGGCTTGATTGGGTGAAAACGAGCCTTTTGCCACTTCTACCGGCCGTAGGTGACCATCGATCAACCCCCAGGACGGCATCGATCTTTGTAACAGAATAATTTCATTGACCTGTTAATGTTCTGTCTTTTCCCCTTTCCCTGCCCCGTCGATATACTATACACACACGCTGGGTTATTGACTGCGGTAATCAATCCGGTGAACCTCGCCGCGAGCGACCATCTTCACTCTCGAGCGGTAATTTGAAGACTCGTCGTGTTACGCCAAGAAGGTCGTACTTATATTTCAGTTCCTACGTCCCGTTTAACTAACAATAACCTGATGAAAGTGTGAGTAATTTATGGTCCCTGCGGATGGAGCCGCGCAAACGTACGTAGCAATATTCGTTTTACCGCGTATTGCCAATTAGAAATACTTTTCCGACTATCCACGCAGCGGCTCGTATACGGTTTGAAAAATATGAAAGCCCTTTCAGGCGTCTGGCTCAGGGTATTTAAAAAAGTGTAAGCCAGTGGAAAGAGCACGAGTCACGATTAAAAGACAGGGGACGTAGGGTCCTAATCTCCGGGGCAGCGAAAAGCTCGACGACGTGTCTGGCACTGATCCCCCTCGTCGACACCGGATTACGCCCTGCGGACCGGGCCCGATCGGGTTTTCGAAAGCGCAGCGATGCACTGCCGGCGATTTATCGTTCTCGCTCGGGCCTCAGGGCCGTGCGCAGAGCGAAAGAGAGGGAGCTGGCCCTCCGATGAAAAAAAGGATCGGAGAGAAACGAATAGAGGCTGGACAAGGGGACGAACGAGGGGTGGAGGGAGGGTGGCAGAGGGCCGACGGAGGGGGAGTGACTCGGAGAATTTACACCGTGGATTTCGTCGGTGCTCGATCCCACGGGAGAGGAGGGAGCGAGCGAGAGGGAACCCGAGGGTCCTCGTGTATCCTCTTCATCTCCCCGAGGAAGAGAGGTCGCCCCGACCGGTTGAAACGAGCGTTCCGACCGCGACGGACATGTTCGAGCAAATTGTACAAGACAAGCCTGCATGCTTCGGCAATGAGCCTCTTTCTGCGTACGTAGGGTAAGCTAACGTACCGTTCGGGTTTACCGCTCCACGTTTGCTCTTCCTCCGCCCTGTCGACGCCTCAAACACGTACATGCTCTTCTACTACCCTCCTTGCTAGCTCCTCCGACGAAATGTATTTCACGTGCATTCTATACACGCTTCCGGCGATGAGCTTGGCAAACACGTAAGAAACGAGGGAACTTTACTGGACGGTAACTGACGGAGGTTTATGGTCAACGTTCTTAGACCCTTCGACGATCCTAACGAAATAGAATAAAAGGGTTACACATTTACGCGAATTGTTCCTAGGAGTTTCTTTGTAGACGCCATAAAATTGTCGTTTAAGGCAAAGGCCTTTCTGCCGCTTGAGCGAAACTTAATCGAGTATCAAGACATATCGTTAAAGGGGTATTAAAACATTACTCGGCGGGAAGGTTTGGTCGGCGTTGAGGTAGCTAATTGCTTATAATTATGAACGTGCAGTGTCGAGGGACGCTGCCGGTTTCCAATTATATTCAATTTTATGGTACAACGTTATTTCTCTTTACCGTCCTTGGATGTTTCTGAGTGAATCGGAAGGGCGATCGTTTATGAGCGGGGTCCGGCGCAGTTGTCTGGCTCGGATATAATCCGGCGTATCGACTGGCGGCGGAACGCGTCGTTATACGGGACAGACGGGTCCCCCCGTGTCGCGTCGTTCAAATGTCATGGAAGAATCGTTCCCGATCGTGCGGACGACACAGAGAAAACCGTGAAAGCACGTCGGCCAGGGAGCGAGCGCGTGATGACCAACGCTCGCGCATGCACACCATTAACGACTCGTCGCCCGTAATTTATGGGCCATTAATTACGGCCTGGGTAAAAGTGAGTACTATAAAATTATAGAACAGTCCGCTGGCAGCATCTGCTCCCTGCCGCTGAGCCACTTCCCTTCTTCCTGCCTAGCGTACTGGACTATGCGGCGCAATCCCCTGTCTTTAATACCGACGCCGACCAAGCCATGAAATCGATGCTAAATCCGCCGACATTTTGTTACTACGCCGCTAGTGCCGATACTTACTTCTCCAATATCGTCGATCATTATTTAACAGTCCGATTAACTTTATTACGGCGTAAATGTCTAGTTAATATCTCCCGTATATCATACTTTAAAGTCCCACTGACACCGTTCGCCATTGCAACGTACAAAACTTGTATCGTGCAACACACATTTGTAACTGACAAACTTTCACCGAATTAATATCAACCGCTTGCGCATCTTTTTATCTTTTTCTTAATTTGACTTACAGAGATTGTAAATCGTACTACATGCTATATACGTCGGCACGATGGGTGATTTTGCAATCGACTTGCAACGGCCTTTCGGAGTTTACGAGGTCGACATAAAAATACATATCCGCGGGACTATCAATTGCGAGGCATAAATATCGGGTTAGTTATTATCCGTCCATCGTGCGGTTCACGTCGTACATCATTTTACCGTGGACGGTCCGAGGAAGAATTAAAAGTGGTCACTCGGGCCCGATGCCGTAGCTTTTGCAATGGTAATAATACGACAACACGTGCTTTCTATTTTTGCGAGGACGTAAGAGGCTCGTTCTCGGTGTGCATTCGTACGTACATGGCCGGTCCAAGAGTTCGCGGGACAACGCCGAGGGAGTCGATGAAGGATTTTCTCTCTCCACCTCGTTCGTACCTTCCTCTCTCGAATCCATAGCCGTTACACTCGCTTCGTCTTCCTCCCCTTTTCTCCGGAGTGATTTATAAACGGATCGAGGGGTGGGACGAATGCAAATTTCAAACCACGTGAACTCGACTGTGTTCCGCCCAGCGTCGCACCGCGAGAGAGGAACACTCGTCCGTCCCCATTGTCTTAGGTCTATTTATCTTCGGAGCCTGTATATCCCCGGAGGACCGCCGTGGAATGCAACGTTCGAGCCGCTCAATTTTTTCCGTTTAACCTACCGGACTGCTCGGGAAATTACAGCACGGAAGGGCGGTTTATGGAACGCCGATGATTGAGTGAGCTTGCCTCGGTAATCCGAGTGTGCAGACCTCAGTGTAGCTCGAAATTATACCATTCGCTTCTTACGATGTTGCGCGAGATTTTGCATTGTTTTACGTGTATTTTGTGGCACGGTATTTTACGTGCCGAGAAACTCCTTTTTTTCTCGTCTCCAGCGGTGCAAGGGATTCGATGGAAAACCTGCGTCGATGGTCTCTCGCCATCATTTGTCAAACACGGTTGATATTTATTTACAGCGGCACGTATGACGCGGAAGGTAACCGAAGAACTGCGGGATGGGGCTGGTCGCGCATCGTTAATCATCGACTTCATACGGGATTGACCGGGGGTAGCTCTCTGCCGCGACCCTATTACGCGCGGCACGGTAGGAGAGAGTCTCTTGGTCGTACATCTTTATGTAAAAGTTAATCGATCCGACTAATTAAATAAAATTGTTCTCCGGCGAGAGCGTTGTACCGGGAAGAGCAGCCAAAGAAAAGGAACTCGTTAAGGCGTTGAAAAATTGCCCTTGGGCAACTCGCAGCCCGACCGTTTCTTCCTTCGCTAACAGGAGCGGCGTAGGCGCGTGGAATTATTTATATGGCGCTTTCTCGATATGAACGATGCACTGAAAACAAAGAGCAGCCACGGAGAGACGCTACGATCCGATGCTTGCTGAATATGAACGATAAAATGGAAAAACATTGTCACGAGAAACTCGATTACAGTCCCTTGAATTTCTGAAGATCCACTACACCAGAAATTAATGACATTAGGTCCAACAGTTTTCGTATTTTATTTATGGCATAGTGTGATTGTAACTCAACGTGGGAAAGAAGAAGTAATTTTTAAATAATGCAAAGAACAGAACGATTCCACGGCGTCACGGGTGTCGAGCATGAATGCGAAAAACGATAGAAAGGACGAGGAGAGAGAAGGATTATTTCCTTGTTCTTCGGCATGTACTTTTCCTTTTTGGCCTCTTCCCTGCCCCTTCTATGCAGTCGTTTTATTTTCACGAAGACGTAGCCGGTTTGCATAAGGGGGAAGAAACCAGAGGAACCCTAGAAGCGAGGTGAAAGTTGGTCCCAGGAACTTACCACAGGCCAAGTCGAACTTGTATTGATAAAACAGTCGAACCTACTCGTATCGTACGCTCCAACAAGTTACACAAAAGTTAGCGGTACATTGAAAAATTCTACGCATTACCAACAGTTTGTGCAGTCGAATAACTGTAACCACGGTAGTCTTACCATATTTCATTTGGATACAATCTGTGAGTGCTTGCTGAAGGTTTATGTTTAATAGAGTGTGTTTGAGCCTGTGTCTATATCAGGCCATGTGGTACTTGGTCATCTTCTCAAGACGCGAAACAGCGTTCGCGGTTGATCTCCTTACGGTAAGACTCGGCATTCGCAGTAACGTAGAGTCGTTTTCCCGGGCCTTGTTGCTCATCCGCGTTGTACGTACGTAACGCCGGGCAGAGGAGAGATCCGTAACCCGAGATACGAATCCGTGAAGATATCTCCCGGCGAGTAGTACTTGACGGTACCTAGCAGTCAGTTGGGATAACGAGTACCGTCAACCGCAGCTTCGCCTTCTGTTTCTCGTCTGATTCTTCCTTTCGAGTACAGGGAGATGTTTCGACGAGGTAGAACGCCTTGGCGTGACACTCCGCCTCTTTTACTCCCATAGTCGGCTGCTCTTCTCCGTCCTGTTCTTCGTTAAGCTACGTTGTCGCACCTTCTGCCGGATGTCCCGCAGCCGATACAATCGGCAGAAGTTGTATTAAACGCCGGCCTTTCCTCGTAATCGTTTTTCCCAAGGAGAAATTAAGGATACGGTATTTATGGTCCGATACCCGACGATATCTTTATTTCTTTCGCAACGAAAATCCCTACAGGTAGAAATATCGTCCGCTGTAAAATCCATGGATTTACTAGAATCATTGTTTTCTCCTTTAACCTGTTTCAGATGTTCTCGGTTCAGGGGGGAAATGTAATATAAGAGTTGTCCTGGCAGTTGGACGTGACGTCGATAAAGACAAACGAAGTAGTAAAAACCGACGAAGGAATGTCCAAGGGGCGTAGGCGCTGTGACAGTTTCTGAAAATACATTCGTCAGCCGGGGCCCACCTGGGACCGCAGAAATGCAAGCATCGCGGCCGATGTGTTTCCACGATGAATAATAAACCAGCCGGGGTGAGCGGCTTCGACGCGGGGGGTGGGAAAGGGGACCGACGCGCAGGCGGTCAAGAGGAACACGAGGACGAGGACAACGCGGGGGAGGGGGTGGGAGAATCACGCACGCGTCCCGCGAGGGAACGGCGGCCAGAGGGTCCGCGGGAAAAGAGAAAAGAAAGGAGCGGCCAGGAAAGAATGCTGGCGGTTCACGGTAATAAAACACGCACGCACATGCGGCCGGCCGGCCGAAATCCTGCGGACGAATCCTCCGGAGACGCACGAGAAACAGTCGCTTGAGTCGACTGAGGGACCACGAGGTATGGAGAAACGAACATGGCTATATGGACGGAGAGAAACCTACCGGGACGACAACCGGGGAAGGGTTGTGCGACGGGGGCCACGGAGAGCGAGGTGAAGAAGGAAGGAGAGAAGAAACAGCCAGGAAGGAGGCTAGATAAGAGAAAATAAAATGGAGGGGGGCAAGGGAAGGATTTATAGCGAAAATCAATGTATGAAAAAGAACAGAAAAGTCCGATATATCAGAAGAAATAAACATAAAAAAAAAATAAAAATGTTGTGTGCATCCTTAATTCCCCTTTTTCCCTGAATTTATTAATTGTCTTCACTATAGGTTAAGATAATGTAAGTCGTATAGATTGTAACTAAAACGCAGCCCAGGCACTTGGTCGATGATGCTCGTTGCCGGAGAATAGAAACGGATGGGAAGACGTGACGAATTTGTCTACGAAGGGATGAAAGGAACGACGATGCGCCTGTCTGCTCTGCGAAACCGTCGAGTCACGGCGCGGTGGGTCTCTCCTTCGTTTCATTAGAACTAGCACTAAAGAGGTCGATGGTCATTAGCGAGACAAACGTTACAGCTAGGAGCACATTACAGGGAGAAGGGAGAAATCCGGATGAAAGGGTACCAATTAATCCGTTTTAATTGCCGTTGCGAAGAAGTCGATCATTTAACAAAAAAATAAATAAGAATCTTTCGATGTAGTCAATGGGAAAAAAGTTGACCAATATTCCCTGATAATCGCGAATACTACGAGACTGAGTGCTATGTCCTAACAAGATAACTACAGCGTTTTCGCGCAGTCGGGGAATCGACGCGAACACCTGCCATCTCAGCGTGATCGGTTCATCTCGATTCTACGCGGCTGGCTTTCGTGGAAAGGCTCGGCGACGGCGGGACAACTGTCCAAGGCAAATATTTATTCTCCGATTGCTACGAAATACGAGGCCGAGATCGATGCGAGCGATCCGGCCAGTGATTGGATCGGCAAGGTGGAAGAGCCAGCCGTGCTACTCGGCTCGCTGCCAGGAGTCGGCTACTCACGACGCGACATCGTGGAACGCGTCGCCGTGTGATAACAAGAAGCACAAGAGAGGGACGCGACACGAAGAAAGGAAAGGAGCCGATGGCTGGATTCCTCGCAATCAACATTACTACGCGCCGAACAGCCACGACGCACAGAGAAGAATCCCCACGGCACTGCGACTTCTCCCCTCCTTGCCACAGACACGCAGACGGGGCTTTTTCTAAAGTCCATTCCCACTATTCTGACCTCCGCGTCGTTTTCGTATAATCGCAGAAACCCGCGAGCGTTGTAAAAGAAATTCGAAAACAATAACGGGCATTGATAAGACTCAAATGTTTTGGTTCTTAATGCCAGTGTTGTTTTAGTGATGATAACTCGCAGAATTGTCGATGTGTGTAACAAGGATATTAGTAATTTGGAAAACGCCTTAAAAGGAAATTGCTCGTTGATAATGAAGACGGTCGACAAAGAGGATTTCTTTCCCTGAAAGTCCTACTGTGACGTGCCAGTTTTTCATTGTCTCGCCAAAGAGAATGGCCGTTCATTCGCTTTTTCATGCGCAGCCGTCAAGCGTTACACCGGATTTACACCAGTTGATTCGCAATGAACGTCGAAACCATAGCGTCACTCTGCACTACCACTTTGCCGCAACATTTCAATCAGCTGGATGTATCACATTAACGTCCTGTATTTTTGCAGAGATTTAACTGATCGTGAATTATACCCTTTATCATCCTCAACACAGTGTTCAAGTAAATTGAATCCACTGATCATTTGGCCGTTCTAGTTAATAAAATTTTCTTTGTTAGGAATACTTGCCTATTACAGTATTAAACATTTTCTTACCGCAAAGCGTCGTTAAAATGGCTTAGAGGACCATCAGTGATCGCGATGGGTCTGTTAAAACGGAGTAAAATTGATCCTTTGGTAGTAGAGTGCAGATTTATTAACCGGAACTAAGTCGTTCGTTAAGTGCGCTTTTTCAGTCTCTCAGTTGGCAAGTCCGCCGCTTGTAATGCCTCACTCCGCGGCAGGCGGTGAAAGAAGCTGCGCTCAGCGCTGATCAACTTGTCGCTGCTCCAATTATCCTCGAATGCATCTTTGTCCTCGTCGGTTGTAACGGTCATACGCATCCGTTGATTGATTCGCGCAATCTTCTCGCGCCGCAACGAGAACGCCCCGGGCGTAGAACCTGACGAACCTCGCCGCCATCCTTCCCCGTTCCTCGGACTAATGACGCTATGTAATTAGAATCCCGCCAAGGAAAGAGGAGCGAAGCTTTCTTGCGCTAGGCTCGACGAGATCCCTGCAAAGGTGCCGCGTTTCTTACTACGATCATCGACGTAAGACTCCCCCTTCTGCAATTTTTATCCAATTCATAGAACCATTCTCATTTCTATTTCTTCATTATCTTACGACGTCGCAATAGTAATTGCATCGCACTCCGGGATTCTATCAATTCCGCTGACCTTGGGAATTATAAAGAATACTTATCACCCACAATTTACTTCCCGTAGAAGTAAAAGTTTTTCGCAATACCGTCCCAAGGTTCTTCCACTGTACTTTCACCCAGAGGATTTACACCTTCTTGTATCACCTCTTCGAGTTGGACTCGTGTTAATACGTGTAAAAAATAGCGCGACGTTGTGCCGCAAAAAGAATGACTCTAGTGGTGGCCTGACGGAGCCATTGTCTTCGTGCTTCGTATGCTGCCGTAACCGCTCAGCCAGCCGTTCCCCTTTTTCCTGCTCCTTTTTATCGTTCGTCCTCGGCTCCGTTGCTATTCTCCTTCGCGTCGGAGATGCTCGGCAAATCGGACACGGGATTCCTGCAGACGGTGCCGTGGCTAAGATACCCCACCCAATCGCGCAAATCTACAGGCGGGTAATCACTATTTTCCGGACGCGTTCGCAGCCTGTTTAGTATACTGTGATTTCAGCTGACGTTCCATGAACGATCTGGTTATCGCGTTAGTCAGCTATTTGGCCCGGCGATTGTTCTATTTCTCCCTGCTATTGTTTTGCCCCTGCTCTTACCCCTTACCTTTTGCTCCGTTTGATTGCAGATTGACTTCCATTTCTTTATCTCTTCCCTTTTCTGTCGCTTTTTGTTGGCACGGTAAACCAATTAATTAATGACCGTGGAATCATGCGCCGCATAACGTGAGTTTCTTATTCCGTTGTACCGCATAAGGTCAACGAGTTGCGATTCTTGGAACTGTTTCCAGCGTCGAGACGAGACTCCCATTGGCCGAACAATTCAGTTCCACGGCTAGACCGGGTATTCTGCCTGACGCTCTTGAAGGAATTTCCAAATGAAGGCATACCGTTTGACGTATCGCCTACTTCCGCGCGCATTTTCAATCGACAGACTAGTAGGCGTTCCATATATAAACAAAAAGGTGACAGGGCCGATCAAATAATTGATCAGCCGCTTATTCAGAAAACACCTCGAGTACACAGTTCAGCCTACGCTTCTAATCGTCTCGCATTGTACGGTAACGAGCGTTACAAAGACCCCGAGAGCCTTCTACCCACGTTTCGCTCCATTCTCCGGCTCTTAACTTCGTTTCAGCGGACATGGAACGGGAAGGGGACGAACCATTCGACATTAGTTTCTTTTCAGCTTCCTTCATTACCGTTTTAAATACACAGAGAGAAGGACAACGAAATAAAAGGGTCAGATAGTAGGCAACAAGTTCTGCGATTCGTCAATACATTCATATAAGATTTTAAATTCAATTTACTTGTCGAAACGTTTCAAGAGGATGGCAATGCGGGGCAACTAAACCCTTGTATCATGCAACATGTTGATAAGGAACGGAGTTTAGACTTTCTGCAATGAGGAGAAGTAAGGTTCGTTAAAGCTGTGGGATGGGAAAGATGGAGGAAGGAGAGTAGGGCAAACCGGAGGCCAGTCTGTAATCAGTAGCTCCCCGCCGACACCAGAGGACCGAAGGCTTCGACTGTAACGAGAGGACTGGTTCGGGGGGCCTGCCGAATCGGGGACCGCGGGCTCGAGCAATCGAAATCGAAGCAGAGGGCCAATTACTCGAACGTCTTCACTCCCGGGGCGCCTGGCGTCCCACTGGGACCACGCCGGCATCTGGTATGGATCTTCGCTCGAGCACGTTTACTCCTCCTCTCCGTCTCCCTCTCCCTATCCCTTTGTCGCGCGTGATATCGTCCGTATCCGCCGGTCGTGATAAATGTCGCGGGGGCAAAACCACCCGGAATGAGCGGGCTAACGTGATCAAACAGGAGATGCACCTGGAAAATAATGAATACAAACTACAGAACAGCGAAACCAATTTCTCCAATACACAGGACAATAAAAATGCTATAAAGTTCTTAAGAGTCTGTATAACATGATTGGAAATAAAATAAAAAGTACATTTCTTTCGGTGAAGTATGAGGATTCCACGAGAAGTAATTTGTACTATTGCCCATGAAGAAATAAGTGCGAGTTTTCTTGTTAATGTCATTCGTTTGCACGTAAGGTCTACGCACTCTCAAGGTGGACCGCGACTCTCAATCATCTATCCCGGCAAGTTTTTGTTTCCTAATTGGGTCAGTCCGTAAAATAGTTCTGTGCGGCTCGCCCCCTGTCAGGCTAACGAGCTTGATTTATGGCGTTCTAAACGCTATGTTCTGTTCCGTGCGATCATGGAAACAGGAGGACACCCGTAAAGGCGATGGTAATCAAATATTAATAAGTGGTGTCACGACCTGACATTGTATTCTTCGGTGGAAATGATGGTGGGAGTGTTCGGGGACTGTCGCGATTAAATCTTCATCGGGAAAGAAAGGGCAGGACACGCTGATGAACCGCCGGTTAATGTGCTTTTTATCGTGGATTTCTGGAAATTCTGTCATTTGGCCGAATACAAACGACATCCGGAATTCGAGCTAAGGATTGCCAGGATTCATCGATATGCATGCCGGCGCGTCGATAGACTGAATACGTCATTTCCACTATCCCCAGAAGTCTGAGGAAGACTGAAAAAGACTGAAGTTTAGGATTCCGGAAATCGCGAAAGCTTCGTTCCCAGATTCTCGAAAAACAGTCGTGCCTGAAGAATCCTGCGAATTCTTTTATGCCGCACTACGTGCAAGAAGCGCTCGCATGCATAAAACTCAGTCCCCGAACTGAGGTTGCTAATTTCATGTAAAATTCAAAATGAAACTACACAAGAAGAAATCAAAAAAAGCTTGCTTAGCGGAACAAGGTAGCTAAACTTTCTAAATTTGGTTTCAAGACTTTACGGCAACGTTATTACACGGGGCTGAGGACAGTCCCATTATTAATGAGTCCCTGTGTTATCCCAAGCGCCATCGTGCACGTAGGAATCGGCGATCCATATGCGGAAGTTGCTTGAAAAACTGAATTGTGCATCCAGGTGGATGGTATGCGTACGTGTCGGGGAATGGCCAGACAAAGTTCTCTGGTCCTTCGGCACGAAGTTCCTCTTCTCTCGCTGTCTCTACCCGTTTGACTGCTTTTCCTTCTATCTTGGCCCACGAAGCGCCAGGACGGCCGGACAGTTGTCGTCGGGGCGGCTCGAAAAAGTGGGATTTAATAAAATCAATATTAATTGCTGCGGTGCGAGCTGTATCGACAGCGATGCTCCTCGGCGTTGCCAACGGTGCCGATGGCTCTCTCGTTGAATATTCAAGCGTGCGCGCGCTCTCTCTCTCCCCCCGTCTAAAAAGCTGTTTATGGGCCCCGCGTAGCGTAGCGGCCGGTTTTTGCCGGGGTCTCGGCTCAAACTCGACCGGCCGGCCGTGTTCCTCGATGATCGGCGTTCCTGAGGACGGCTTCTGCGCTTAATCGGCGAGATGTCGCGCTCCTTTTCTCCTCCTCGCTCGCCGTGTGGCCCGCGCGACCGACGAGGATGGACCGGCCGGGACGTTCGATTAATTAATAACGCGGATGCCATTTTCATTTTGCCAGACGAGAGCCGTCATCGATCGAAGCTGCCCAGCCAATGGAGAGAAAAGGAGGACCAACTCGGTCGGAGAGTAAAAGACAATCTGCGCATGACACTGGGACCCAGCCAACGATAGACCTTTCTCCCCTTCCTGACCTTCCAATTTATACCTTCCTCACCCCACTCTAACCCACTCTACCCCCCATCTTGGCGTCATTCTCGTTTCTTCTTAGATTCGATCCTTTTTGCACGTCACTGGAATTCCGCGGGATTAATTAACAAGGTTGCGCCGCATTCACCATTTGAGAATGGCGCGCCTTTAAAGGGAGGGCCGTTTCGTCTACGCAACGGAAGAATAGGGTATTGTAGCCGAGGTCCCGGGAAACGACAAGGATGGCAACAGGGAACACACACCAGGACGAAACTGCGGTCTATTTAAAGAATTCTTTTTATTACCGTCAATTATACACCGCAATGATATCCTTTTAAAGGCAATCCAATTAATACCTACTCCACAGATTTTAATGAAACGAAAAAAGCGGAGTTACGGAACATTAGTCAATCGGTTCACAGTACTGCTACTTGACTTCCGTGCTTTCGGTTTGACCACGAGATCCATTGAGAGCATTATTCAGTGATTCGACAGATTATCCCGAATTGTGCGGTACACGGTTTTTTGCTTCTAACAGGTGCGGTGGCCCGTCTTCCTGTTTTTTTTATATCGCTTCTTCGGTTATCTTTTTTCACAAAGGAACCACGTTATACAGATCGTTTAACCAACTGCTGTTGTTCCTCCGTTCCCCCTTGATTCCTTCCTTCGGACGTTCCACGCGACTGCGTCTTCGTCGTGGAATCCGTAGCAGATTCGACGGCGATGCTGTCGTGACAACAATAATGTTCACCCGATCGTCTCGATATCTCGTGACTACCGAAGCTACTGTTATCAACGTTTCAGGCACTCTGCGTACGGTCAGCCGAGCGTAACAGCTTCGTCTTTGTTTCCAAGCCATTCTTATCTCGATATCAGCATTCAGCTATTCATAAAAGTCTTCAGAAAACGATCGTATAAAGACATTCGCGTTACCAGAAGGAAGACAACAGGACATGTAAAATTCTTTTTAGCGTAAATAAATAATAAACGGGCTTGGCACGAGTGTATATTGGATATTACAGTCCGTGATCCGCGAATTCTTCCCTCGAGCACGTTTTGCATTATCATTAGAATCTTGGGGAAGTCTGAGGGCGATAGTTGTCGTTATCCAGGCTGATTTCGGGCTGGAGCGATTCTCGCGCTTGGCGGACCGAGCGCTCGCGGGCCAGTGCGTAACTCACAATTACCTTCGTCGTCATCCCCGGGACTTCGGGGGCCCGGAGCGCAGTTATTTATGACGGGGTGTTCCGCTGCCGCTTTGAAAGGGGGTGCAACGACAGGGCCCGACGCGCACACCGAATACGGACGCCCCGCGGCGTCTTCTCCGCGCGCTGATTAAACACGCTCCTCCACGGTGACGTGTTAATCGCGAGGATTCATCAGGTCCTCCTCTCTCCTCGACACGCCGCACCACCTCCGGCTTCGTCTTTCTTAACCTCAGCGCCGCAGTCTCGCCGTTTTCTTTCCCGTCTCCCCCCCCCCCCTCATCCCGCGCGCCTCTTAAAACAACGTCCACAACGCCGCGGACCGGGAGTAAAAATGTCTAGAGTCCTGGTGCGAGGATAGGCGAGCTTGATAAGTTCAAGAAAAACTCAGAGGTCGTAACGAATGGTAGTCGATAAGGAGCCTCACTTGCCTGTGTCTTCTCTCATATCCCGCGGTATTCCACGCAGAGGTGTCTCCTAGAAAACGTCATTGGAAGATACGAGAGGATGATTTCCATTGATGGCGGAAGAAGGATATTAGAAGGAACTCTGAAGTTAGGTTTCAAGGGCAGAGAGTTAGTCTTAGGGTCAGTGGACAAGCGTTGCAGATATTTCAATGGTCCCTTCGTGGACGTGAGGTACGTCAGTAGTGTGTGTCCGTGGCAGTCGGAGGAATGCCTTGAAAGGAAGGTTCACGGAGATCGGCAGTAAAGTGTTCCACCCGCTGTATTCGCCTATCGAGCCGGCAGCAGGCGACGAGGGAGCGGCTCGACAAGGCAGTGGAGATAATCTGCGCGGATGTCTGACACATTGAAGCGCCGTATGAACTATAAACGTCCAGCACGAAAATACGATCATCGTCAATCCGCGCATATATCTGCATGGCCCCACGCCTTGACGACATCTGATTGTCCTGCATTTACATGTAGATATAACCCATAAAGCCAGAATGTGCCTTTATGATGCTGGCGAACAAGCTGCAACCCCTGACCCTGCCTCTCGATGTGTTGTGATGTCGTCAACTTCGTTGTCCATTCTGTTCAGCTCCCAGAACGCGTTTAGTCCGTTAAACAACTGGGGAAAGAGCTCTATGCCCCGTGATAATCTTAGTTTAGGTAAACATGCCGCAGAAACATCTGAAGTGTCCATTTGTTTGAATTATCACACGATCGGGCTCCTGTAAATTTCACCAATTTTGTAATATCGATCTGTAATTTGTCAGCGGGCAATTATCTCGACATGGGCTGTTACTGGCGTACAACGGCCCGTGCTTATCTCAAGTCCGACGTAACTTACATAAGCCGTGAAATAACGTATATGCCTTATACGTCATGTTTGTGTCAAAATGTGATCGATCAAACAAGTCGCGGATAGAACGAGTTGCAGCGATATTGATCTTTCGCAATCGACCGATGGCTCCGCGGCGCAGTGTCAGTCGAAATCTTGACGGAGGCTACGAGCCTAGTTGACTTCAGCAATGTTCGCATTTCACCGGTGAAGACTGGCGGAAAGAGTTTGACGGTTCGTTAAAAAGAAAGACAAATAGGCCCTGAGACGCAAGATTAAGACATACAGCGTAAACCGCGTCATTGAGCAATTGCCATGAGAAATTACCAGCCGACTGTAAGAACAAACGAGCTCCCGGTTTATGTGGGTAGCTATAAAAGCTTGATATTCACTGAGCTATATTCACTGATCCATATTTCACGATGTCGTCGGAACTATAAAATACATCTACCGCCAATCACAATTTTTACTATTAATAGCTAGCACGCGTGTTTCTAAAAATCTTCTATTACACTGGACTGATTACGCAATTACTTCGAGAAGCGTCAAATGTAACATTTGCTATACAAATGACCTTTTTTCCGTCATCGTTAAAGTATTATAATCGGGACGATATCTTCCTGAAGACTAAGGCAGATGCTCAGTACGGAAAGTGACTGTTGGTCCGTTCATAAAGGTATCACGCGACCTTCGGGGTGCGGAAGGAGGGACCCCCTTTCATCCTAATAACGACCCCCCCGGGGGGTAGGGGGGAAGCCCGGGAACAACGAATTTCATATGTGCCGCGCACACGCGTGTACCTTGGTGGAAGGCTGCGTGCAAAAAAGGCGTGGGTCTCAGCGGGCGTTCTCGACACAGCGGTTTGGATCCCGATCTTATCGGTCCTCGTGTTGGCTGCATTGTGTTGTTGCCGGGTTGCTGTTGCTGCAGCGCCGCTGCGCATACCTCGGCTGCCGCAGTGTTCGCGGTTACACGTGCGTCGAGGATGCCGCGTGTGTGCGCGCCTCAGGAAGATCGGGGAAAAGCAAAGACGGAAGGAGAAGGGAGAGGAAGACGAAGGGCCGAAAGAGATACGGTAAGGAGGATGGGAGCAAAAAGGAAGTTGGCCAGGACGAAGGGAACCGGTGCGGGCCGGGGGGAAGGGGTGCGTCGAGGCCCGGCGAATAGGGTTGCTCATTCTCTATCAGCTGGGCCTCATGTGTGTACACTGGCCCCGCGAGTATAGATCATCTCCACTGTCTCGGAGCCTCCCACCTAAGTATTCCCATTAAGATCTTATCGCACGGCCAAAACTAATAACCAATCACCCCGTGCGGAGGGTATACGTGCTCGTGGCTTTATCATTATCCAATGTATTCGATATTACGAACCGCGGCTCGGCTCCTTCTCTCTCGCGCCAAACTCTGCGAGTTCAAACACTCCGGCCGTGAGGAGGGCTTTTGCCACGTTCAGAGGACTGCCCAAATGCCGTTGGCTTGTCAGGCCGATGCATCAACGTACCGCCTCAACGAAGAAAAGAAATAATCTACAAACATTTCCTTCTCCGAACCTTTTCGCACTTTCTCCCTGACCGTAGAAAAAAATGTCCCATACGCTTACCGTTACTCGCATTCATCTCCCTGCAATATCGTTATGGTGATTAACCAACCGCGGTACACTGTGATCTGCTTCCTTAAGAACTTAACATTGATACTCCATAAAATTGGCCGATTGGTGTTCGTTTAAAAGCCGGCACGTCGAACGAGCTACTTAAATTCCCGAAGATGGACCGTTACATGGAGTAACGCGTATCTGATAGCGCGGGCCCATGCATATATCGTATTATTTTCGAAGAGCCGTAAGACTCGGTTAATCGGCAATTAACTCGGCGTGCATGAATTTTCTCGTCCGAGATCGAATCTCGCAGATCCTCTCCATTCTCGGGTACAATACAACCCATCGAAAAACTCATCACGACAAGGTCGACGGGACTTTTCTCCGGCGGTTGTCGGTGCTTCTATTTCGCCGTACAATGCGCGATGATTATGGCAGGCTTCTTCGCGTAGTAAGCGCGCGATTTTTCTGCGCGTGGAATCCTCTCGGCCGGGAGGTGTTGCGAGGGAGTCGGCCGTTAATTAATTGATAATTAGTTATTAAACTGGCGGTGACTCGACGATTCGTTTTCAGATAGACTTCGTTGGTTCTGCCTTCGCGGTGGCTATGAAGGCCCGCACATCGCCTTCTTCTCTCCTTTCACCTACACTCTCCACCCTTCTGTTCTTTCCTTTCTCTATGGGGGGCTCACCAAAGCCAGGTATGCCTACATGCCGCACCATCTTTCACCATACATGGACCCTCTGTCCCGCGCTGTGCTCGAAGCAACTCGGAGGCTCCATTGTACTACATCGCCAAGTTATTCTCATCCGGAATTGTCCGTTATGGGTATCACTGACACCTCAACCTCTCACTTTTCAAGGAAAAAATGTCAAACGGCCGAGAGAAAAACTGTCATCGCGCTTGAAGTCGGATTTAAGCAAATCAGGTTCAAGTTACCAGCGTGGAGTATCATTGCTAGGAGAATGGTGTGGGATACGGTGCCATTGAAACAGGAAACTGCCATTGTTGTCGAAACAGGGAAGAGCAAAGTCGTGAGAAAACTACAATGGAATGTTTTCTGCAATAGTCGTAAAAACGAGCGTTGTTATCGAGCGGTTTAATTTAAAAGTATTGTTTACACAACTTCGATAAATGCTGAGCATGAAGTGTACAAACGAGCACAGTTATTGTTCGACTACGGACTATACCAGACTCAATAAAAATATAGCCGAGCATCGTAAACTATAAAATTTACAAACAGTAGGCTCGCAACTCGTAGAATCTATAAAACTCGTTTACTATTCTTATTCAACTTGGAGGCCGTTGCCGTTTCTTTTGCAGGTGGGATTATTTGAACCTGCAGACGCGTTAGCTCCGAAGTTTTACTTATAATATCGCGGAATTATGCTCGAGTGTTGGAGCAATCGCGGAATTCCCGCTGTGCGTTCCGGCGCGTAGTCGGGAATATCATAAATGAGCAGCGGCGAATCTCAATGCGTGTTTGAGGTTGAGCAAACATACAAGATCCACAGGATCCAGGGGGGTTTGGGGGGATGAGCAAATATAGAGGATCATGCAAGAGCCATGGAAGGTACATTGTAGGAGTAAAGGGTGAAATTCTGCGCTTACGTATCGGTCGTTGGGGCTTGAAAGGAATTTCCGGCAGTTCCGAGCTCGCAGGTTTCCGATGGAAATGCCGCTTGGCTATTGGACTCTCGGCTGAATGGGATACCCGCTGTGCGAAACGCCCGTGTAGTCGACTGCGAAAAGCCGACGGTGTGAGCGCTCACGTACAAAGACCCCTGGCAATTTGTTCTTGCGAAATATCTCGTAGGCCGTCGACGTGCAACTGAAAAATCCCGTCGCGGATTATAACGACGCGAAACGCCGGTCCCCCGACTCTCCTTCTCTCGATGAGCGATCACTGCACGCCAGGACGGCGCGTAATGTGCACTCTCGCTGCAACTATACGTTCTCTTTGGCTGTCGGCGATCGACCATTCGCGTCCTGTTCGCCGTCGGCACGCCGTTGTCCTTCCGTTTCCCGCGTAGGCGTTCTAGGCGCGAATTAAACCACCGCATTTTCAGTTATTACGAAACGCCATTATCCCTTCGAAGCTTGTTAAATAGACAAACGTGACGAAATGCGAATTCTAACGCGTTACATCTAGGATATACCAGTATGAATTGTTAAGAAAATTGTATTACCTCAGACGTTAGAATCTTTTGCCGTTCTATCTTTGAGTGACGGTGAACCATTTTACATGGGTAGTATTAATTTCGTTAAGTCTGCGAGCAGAGAAGACCTGCGACATGAGTCTTAGCCGCGGATCAGTGAAAGCCCATTTCTTACGGGACGAAATTGATTTCATACGAATGTTGGCCGGACGCGTGCGGCTGGAAAGCCGCGCGTTCTCTGCAGAACCGCGGGGGTGAATAATTCAGTGAGTCATTGCGGCGAAACGGCGCGATGCATCAAATTTCCCGCAGAAAGGATTAAACTTATGGGCCTTCGCGGCGGGGTTCACGGTGGTCCGGGGATCGGGGCGAGATTACCGGGTGGTTGAATATAACGTTGTCCGCCTAGATGACGATTAACTATCCCCCGCCTATTCGAGGCACGGGGATATTCCCGCGCGAACGCAGTAACGAAGCGATGCTGTGTCGTCGTTGCGACTCACCAGGAGTCATGTTATACGCCGTAATCGTACACCTCCCTGTACACGCATGTACGGCGTGGATATTTCTCCGAACGTGTGGTTGGTGGATCTGCAACTGAGTTTCGGTAGCCGAGGACCTCGTCGGGGCTTCCGTATCCAGTGTAATCAACGGTTCGCGGAGGTCTCGTAACGTAACACCTCCCTTTCGCCGTGCCTTTCGTCTCTCTGCCCATTCCTTCACTCCCTCTCTCTCTCTCTTCCTCTTTCTCCTTGTCTCGACATACTTCATCTCGGCAGAAAAGCACGGAACATGCGTATCCCCGTGTACATCCCGTTCGGAAGCGATCGCACAAGTAGCAAATCCTCCGGTAACTGAATACTCAACGTGGGTCTCTCAACGCATGAGAAATAAAGGCAATGATACACGAACAATATGGATTCCCAATCGTCTTTCTTTTGATAAGCACGTACAGCTCAGAAAAGTGAAAAAATGCTGAATTTCATATCAACTTAAAATCGTGTCAAAATGATTTATGATAGATTGACGATCCGAAGTGTATAGTTTTCTACGTACTTCCATGACGTACGAAAGAGGTAGGGCAGTTTGAACTGTCGGCAGACGATTTCTCCTCTCATAAGGCTCGGCCCGAAAGGTGAGAACATGGCCAAGCGTCGACAGTATTGTCTACTTTGTGTTACCATTTGCGAATGGAGGGGCGACACGCGAGGAGCCAGTGGCAATGCCGGAGAGTCGTTCTATCCGTCGGTTTACGCGCCAGGGAAAGGGATATGACGTTGCACGTCGGTACCCCGGCGCTCTACGGGTGCTCCAAAGCTAGATGATATCGCGGCTAGATATACAGCGCGGGATTTTACGGTGTATTACAGCCACGGCATAGGGTATATAATGGCTTTATGCGTACATAGTGGACGTAACTTACGGCGAGAGAACCGCTTTACGGCCTCGACGAGCCTTATTTTACCTGGACGAGCGGGATTCGCTTCTGGCCAGGAGAAACAAGGAGGGAAGACAGCGAATGTCGGGAGAAATTCGGCCGTGGAATCGACCGTCGGCCTATCAACGGGCTCCCACCGTCTTCGTGTCACAGGGAAGAACACCGGAAACAAGTTCTTGAGGGACGCAGAATATTCCTGGTCCGCGGGATTCCTCGGATACCTGGCGAAAGCCAGAGGCGTTTTATATTCGGCGCTTCGCCAGCAGCGGCATTCGTGCTGATGGCAATTAAACGCCACTTACTGCCGTTCGTTTAGCTGCTTAATCGTCCCGTAAACTCCCTTCAAAATGGATATCGATTATTAAATAATATCTCAATTCAACGCTCGACTAATATATTCCACCGATGAACAAACTGCAAAGGAAATCAACAAACCAGTACTATTATGTAGTCCCTTTATGGCCCGCAATAAATTTCGAGAGAACTTTACAAGAGTTATAAACTTCTTCCCTTCTTCTTTAAGGCCTGCTACGAGTCTTCTTGTTTTCGGGAAAGACGGCGGTCACAGTGGCCGACCGGTAAGAGTGGTTTGCGGTTAGTTTGCACGGACCAAACGTAGGTCCGTCCGGTAAATGGCGTTGATCGATGCCGGTCTCACCTCTTATGAATGAGCATCGACGGGAGGTGTCGGGTTACGGGTAGGAGTCGAGGATAAAGGTGGGCCGATCTTGCCGGTCGACGTGTATTTACGGTGGAGGATCGGTCGCTTAATTATAAAATAATTGTTATTTATCTCCGGCATTAGCCGGATATCGGATGACTTATCCGGCAATCTGAAGCGTCGTTCAGCAGTCATCAGCCATCGAGCATCCTGCGCAGGACGTTCAGTCAAGGTGATTTGGGTGGTTGGCAGCCAATGAAAGGGGGGGGGGGAGGAAGACGGTCTGCCTACGGAGCCGTTCGTGCGGCCATGCTCGACCGCGTCGAAGAAAGGACGTGTCGATTTATCTAAGCACTCGATCGAGACGAATTAACGGCTCGGCAGCCGGTAACTTTAGCCGGTACGTTTGTCGCCGGGACCTCCGCGGGCTCGACAGCCTGAAACTCCAAGGGGAAGAGTAGGTGTGCATGTGTGCGTGTGTAGCTACACAATCACGCAAGTTGGCCCGTGCGTGGGTCTTCGATCGCCGTACCATCTTGTCTGCCGTGTGATATCTGCCGGAAAGATTGATGAAACCGCGTGATCCTTGTATCGGTATTACGATCTGTAATAGGAATCGTCGGATATAAGTCACCCATACGCGTGCAATGAATCTTGATTATTACTAATGTCCTTCATGGACCGGTGGCAGAATTGTATTTGTTCTTTGTCACGGCGAGTCGATCCGTCGATAAAAATCTGTATATTTCACAGCTGAGGATCAGTCAGCTCGGACAATCCGCTCCAGGGCACTTTGTCAGCCAACACAAAAACTTACCTACGTTATATAGAATTTTATAGAAACAGTGCCCCATTTAACGACGAACGGCGTGAAATAAATTCGACACAAGTTTTTTCGTAAATTTTTACGCCAATCGTCGGTTCGGAAGATCGACGAATCTGTCCAAGGCGTACGCTCGCGAATGCGACTTCCTGCGGCTAACAAGGACCTCGAGGACTTCGGCGCGTCGCCGATGGATCATCTCGCGGTAGATCCCGCGGATACAAGCGGCGTTTCTTCGTGCATCGACGCTCGCAAATCACGCGGCCCAGGTCCGCCGCAAGGGTGAACTGAATTACGAGCGCGCGCGGTTTTCATCGGCCGTTCCTCTTTTTTTGCCGAGCTGCCGCAGAAATGGCCGCAGTGGCCGGTGCCGACGTCGAGAACGACAGCCCGTACGGCTGATCTAAACGAGGATCGGGCACGCGCGTTCCATCGCGCGGACGTTTCGATATGCCCGGCGGATCGAACATCAGATCCGCCGTGCACGCGTCAAGGACCCACGCTACCGCCAAATAATTCAATGAATACGTAAAAGGATGTACAACAGAGAACTGTCCAGTGTTTTCTCAATACGGAGTGTAACGTATTGAAAGAATGATAAAAAAATATCACTTGTGAAGTGAGTATGTTAAAAGATTAACAAAATCAATAACGTAGGTGGTCCGGGAATTGTTATTGACAATAAAAGTCTGGCACAGATCATGAAATTTTTTGGTAGTCAGGACGAGTCGAAGGGCATATTTCGTGTATTATAGAGTGGGTTAGAGAGAGAGAGAGGGGGGTGCTTTGAAGGGAGACCGAGAGGAGGCAAAAAGGGAAGAAAAGGGAGAAAGGGAGATCGTGTGGCATCCGTTTGCGCTAATTAATCCCGGTGCCGTCCGGCGTAAATGACAGCGAACGATCGGATCACCGGATAATATATTACAGGCGGGTTTCAACGACTGCCGTCCTCCGACGGCCGAACATCGTTCGAACGTCCTATAACGCGCGTAAGAAAAAGCGATCCACTGGAAGAGAGACCCATGGAACGAGGGGGAGTTAACAAGGGAGAAAAAGAGAGAGAGAGAGAGAGAGAGAGAGAGAGAGAGAGAGAAAACGAGTGGCTCTCATTACTATACGTGGGAACGTTAAAGCCCCGAACAACGGCCGAGCAATGATAATTTATGGCCGTCCGCGACCTCGAGCCGCTATCGATCACGTAATCCCGCGGTTATAGTTTGCGTCGAGGGCTCTGCCGATGATCGAGAAAGACCGGCCGAACGAAAGAAAGGGACGCACGGATAAGCGCGGATAAGTGGTAAAAACGCTACGAGGCATTTTTTCCCAATGCCAGCTTCGCCGGGGTACACAAAGACCGATGGAGATAATTTGTTAAGAGCCCCGAGGGATCCTGTCGAAGATCATGAATATGTTCCGTTCTACGCCTACTCGATCTTCATTTTACGAGATATAGTTCGCAGGCGTGTGAGGAACGTTTCTTAAGGTCTGCAACTTTTTACAGCGGTGATTAGCGCGAACCTCTTCGAGCAACGCTGTTTTACACAGGCAGGATTTTTCCTTGAAATATGAGAAACTTCTTTAAGTTGTAGATTTTGTCGACGAGATTGTCGTGTTTATCGAGGCTCGAGAATTCACTTTCACGTCTCACGGTAGATTTCTTCCTCGTAACTTTTCGACGCGAGCCTGTCCTTCCGTGGCGTTAAATTCGGCGTGAATAACGCGCCACGGCAACGTGTTTGATTTTCCCGAGTGCGCGAGAGCGAATTCGAAATCCGGCGGCACGCGAGGCCCTCGTAAATAAGAGCGGTGTTCGCCGGGCGGCGAAAAGGGGAACAGGTTTACGAGGCAGGATGCACTACCGGGGGCCTTGCGTCTTTCCACTCGGCACTTTCCGTCTTCTGCGGAGCCCTCAGTCGGTCATGTTGCCGGCCCTCCTCCCCTTCTTCGTCCCTCGATCGTCTATCGAGCAAACGGGAGTGAAAACGAAGGACCGAGGACACGTGGGAGGACGAAGATAGAGTAGATGGAAGGAGAGAACGAAAGGAGAAACAGAAGTGAAAGGGAGAGAAGGAGATAAGTGGGTGAAAGAGAATTATATGGGGAGAAAGCAAGATGCTGCGGTAGACAGGAGGATAGAAAGGACGAGACAGAAGGGAAGGGAAAGGGCAAGAAACAAGCGAGAAGGGGGGCGAGAATGGTCGCTCCCGGTGACAAAAACGCCGCCCCTGAAACACAGGGACGCATTACGGCCGCGTCGTTATAATTCGTCACTGTCGCATAATGATCCAGTGGATACATGCGTGCTCTTCTTCTGCGGCCAACCGATACCTCTTACCTCTCATTTCAAACTCACCGCGCTAAATCTTTTTCTCATTCCCTCCCCGGTGGCTGGTTAACGTTCCCCGCAAAAAGTTACACTCTAGGGAATTGTTCCGAATGTTACGATGCAATTATTATTTGTAAAACTACGATTGAGGAAATCAATCGTCAATTCTATTTGCACTTGTTGGCATTTCTCGGATTGCAGGGAATATCAGATGTTCCTACCAGATGTTTTGTTTATTCCGGTAGATCTGTTTGAGAGTACTCGGTCAGGAGGATGATGTTCGCGAGGATCTTTGCCCTGCGAGCTGCCGGCGTGAAAGGATCGTCAGCTCCGCGCGATCAATGCTTCATTACGAGAAACAAAAATGCCTTGAGCCGACAATACCGCGAGTTTCGCGCGCGCCAGTCGGGTACCAAACAATCGGCCTAACTATACGCCTTTTCTCTCCTGCGCCGAGCGATGCCGTTTCGTCTGAAAGGAGTGCTCGTCGGGAGGCGCGGAGTAGGTGTCGAAGGAGGAGGAAGACGTGACGCGTGGTACAGTGAAGATTGAAAGAGAGAATGATAGGATCGTGCTCTTCCGATGGGAAGAGAGAGAAAGTGAGACGGAAGGAAAGATGAAACGCGGGGAGGATCGGGGCGAGCCACTCGGTGGTTCGGACAGTCGAAGAGAAGCGCAGATACTGGGAGGAACACGAGGAGGAAGAGAAACAGGACGAGGACGAACGCTGCGGAGACGAAGCGAGGAGACCTTTAATGCCCGATAGCATTAAGAAGAAGGCAAGTGAGTTGCGGAGTGGAATAGGAGGAAGGAAGAGACTCGCGTGTGTGGGATGGGAGACGAAGGAAAGGCCGAGAATGGTTGCGCAAGTAACAAGCCCTATTCATTCCCTGCATTAAGGCTATTATGGGCTCCGCCGCGGCATTGAGGTGCCACTGTGATTGGCTATTATCTATTCCGCGGTATTGTCGGTCCCATCGGCGTAAACTCACCTCGCGAACCGTGCGTCTTCCCCCTGACCGTCGCTCGCATTATCGCTCAGCTACCGTAAGCCCACGGATCGAAGGATCCTCGGCGAAGCTGCACTTGATCGTCCCTAGCGAACGAACGGTGATCCGTTATAATCTGCTGGATCCTCCGTGAGATATTCGCGAGCATGACTCGTCGCGATCGCGATCGTTATTCGCTTACCTGCCGTCCTTTTAGATTCTCTATACCGCTGATTGACGAGCGACGTTTCAGTAGGCTCTCGCTGGAGATCCGACTGTCTCTCAGAATGGTTTTATATGAACCGTACATATGCCTGCCATGGCCTGAAAATGTTCTAACAATTCGCGCGATAAGCCGAGTACAATGGACAAATGAATCATTACCACAGCTACGAACGCTTCCTTTCTTAGAAATGAGCTCTAATTGACCGTCTTTGTTGGTCGAAGTTTCATTCAATGCCAAATCGAGCCCGTGTATTCTTGCGAGAAATGGCAAACACAATCGAGGGCCGTATTGTTATCGTTGTGATAGCTGAAATCTGTCGGAAATTTCGATCGTCGAGGAACGCCTTGCACGGACTTTAGATTGAAATTAAAACCACTAGTCACGAATACACGGCGGACAATCTATCGATCCTCATATTTTATCTTATCTCGAAAATCCAACTGACTAGGCGCTCGACACGAATTCCTCGGTCGGACAGTTCGGCTGGTCGTTCTGCACGGTGGTCGACCCTTCGAGGTGGAACGTCCAGCCGTCCGTGTTAAATGGAGGTTGAATCGACACCATTTGTCTAGCCCGCAGGATTGTCAACCACCGAACACACGCTGCCGCGTACAGATAATTCAAAGTCCCATGGAGGGAAAACAAATGAACTAATCGTTCGAATTTCTTAGCTGCGTTCGCCGTACCTGACCGCCAAGAAAAAAGATACCCACAAATCACACCATCGATCTATCACCATTACCCAGAAACACGGTAAAATATTTATCCCAAAAACTGTTACTCCCAACTTTATCGAATTCAACATCCCTTCGGTACATGCACATTAAAGAGTGCACTGAATTTTCCGACAATACGTTGGTAATTGTTCGAGGAAAGGTGTATACTTAGGATTTAATCGTTCTTTTCTCGATGGGAGGAGAGCACCTTGCTTGGCAGCGATTCGATCGGCATTGCCGGTTAAGCGCGGAATTCCGCGGATTCCCCAGTTGGGTTGCAGGTGCACGTTCCCCCGCTATAGGTATAACCGTCTGCGACAATCCCTGGTTTGCAGGCGTGTGCGGGCCGGACTAGCCTCGTATTCGTCCGAGAAAACGACGACGACGCGCGTATTTCGAAGTAGTCATTACTCAGCCGACGACCCGGGCAAAGTGGCGGCTCGGCAAAAGCGATTCGATAAAATAAACAAGCCTGCTTTATGAGTTATCCGCGCTGCGGGTCTTGTAATGCCCAGAGAGACACACCGGCGCAATGCCGGACCTACCCTCGCTATTCGAGTCCTCTTTACTACTCATCTGCATTACTTCTTTAATCATTCCACCGTTGCCCAACACAGTTTCACCTGCTACACATTATCCCGTAATAACCGACATTCGTTTGAATCTTCAACGAGAATCCATTGTGTTTGGATGTTTGTTGAGTTTCGAGTGTATCTTACGTAGTCGTTCAGAAGAAGTCTGTACAATCTTTAATCAGGGTTTTTACTGTACTTGTACAAGATTTACATGATTGCGTTTTTATTGTTTGGTGGTTGATTAGCGATAAAGGTACGTGCACGGGGGATTTACCACGCGCGAAAGCCAACTTGTTGCACAGCTCATTATAACGACCATACATCGCGCACCATTAATTTCACTCATCACCTTAATACGAATCTATCTGCAGGAAATATCTTCGACGTTGAGATTACGGACGGCCGATAACGACCGGAGGCAACCTTTGCCACCATCGGTATTCTTCATTACTGTCCGCCGTCGTAGCGCAAAGTCGAATAACGGACATACGCATAAATGTCCGATAATTCAATGTCCCATGCGAGGAATATCGATGTATCTGAGGACTCGATCGCGTCGCATCATTAAATTGATTCTACTTACGAGATTCAAAGTACCGATGCCATTTAAAACAGGGACAATTATGGGAAAGATTGTAAAAGATTCGAAAGAATACGAGAACAGAGGGAACGTAAATCACTGCAAATCTTTGTTGATCTTCGACATCCTTAGACTAATTAATAGTAATTCTTGCTAAATAATATCGTTATACTGTGAGGTACGATTTGTACGAGGAATGGAACGGGGCAATATTTCCAATCAATGGCTAGGCAATCGGCTGGAGAAGTCATTTTGCTGGAGTAATGTTCTTCTCGTTCTGCGATTCGTCGGAGTAAATGCCGTGGAAAAAGAAGGAAGGAAAGATCGACCCACGAGGAGGTCAATGTATTCATTGGCTGCGAAGACCCCGTGACGTATTCCCTCCCGAGTTTATACGCAGCATCGTGTAGGCCGTCGGCCAGTAAAAAAAATTGGTTACGCGAAACACCGTGAAATCGAGTCGGTTGGGTACGAACCATGCGGAAATGCAATCCGATGGGGTTAAAATAGTTTTGACCAGTTGTAGCAACTGCCTCGCTACTTGATAAGGAATACCTTTCTAAGTCTCCAACGTGAACGACGGCTAAACAAATAATTCGTTGAGCCGAAGAATATGACTCGTAAAAGTTTTTACGAACACCGATAAGCAGATTTTTGCACGATTAATTCCCCCGGGGATATTGACATTTCCTTGGGCGGTTTCGTCATCTTCGCTAGTACACAATGATTATTTCGTATAATAAATTTCCCACCGTGAAAAGCACATTTTACGATCCACTAGGCTGACAAAACATTTAATAGCGCAGCCCGCGGAACACCCAGAAGCGGTAGACGCGATTTTACTCGGCAATAATTTACCGCGATTACAATATGTATGAAATTCCGCGTACGAGGTAATATTTTAGGCGGATCCTACGTTCGATAAAACTATGAAAAAAAAACGACGCGGTCGGGTGATCCTCCTTAAAAAGATAATTTACTGCTACTCGTGGGCACCGTACCGCGATACCCTCTCGCACAGTTGACCGTCTAATTGCCAGATAAATAACCGCCAATAATTATTACAAACGCTCGGCAACTAGTACATCGGTCGTTTTTTACGCGACAACCGCACGGAAGGCGACCATCAGCTGACCCTTTTCAATAGCCGCGTGCCGACGAGACGTAAAAACTCATCGGAAATCGTTCGGGCGGTTACGAAGCTTCGCCGTTGGATATCGCGATGGCTCTCCCTGCGGCCCGGTGTTTGCAAATCTCGTCGTTGTTGCTGCATTCACGGCGCTATAAATGTCCGGCGTTACAACGCCGGTATTTCTTCGCGTGAGAAAAACGGCTCTATTCAAAATCGTTTATTGTTTTCCCTCCGTTCCTTCCGTTCTCCGCGTATTAACCCACGGATAGACCCACCTGGAATTGTCTTTTACCCCATGAAAGATATCGGGAAATCTTGATGCAGGATTCATTCGTCGTCCGGTCGATTCATTATAATTGATTTCCGACGCCAATAAACTTTTTTATGGGTGACAGACGACCGTTTATCTAAACCTCCGGGTACGTCGTTAAGAGTCACGAAAGGACTATAAAGATGTCGGGTGGTAATTTTAATTAGGTATTTCGGCCAACTGAACAATGCGACCGGTTTGCCTACGTCCGTGTATTGCGAATACATTGTCGCTGAATTAGGATTTTATCGGTTTTCAATGACTTGAATGAAACTCTAGGACTGTACAAGAAAATTTCATATTGTCTTTATCGTGCATACTTATAAAAATTATATGATAACCATGGAAAATTAGCCGGAACGGTGAGGATGATTGATGCACTAAACGAAATCCTAAATTTGCGGATCGGATAATCGTGATTTTCATTTCACGGGTTGCACTCGAATGACACTTGACATGAACTTTCAATTTGGAACGGATGATTGGTCATCCTTTTATCGGCTCGATGGATTTCAGGCTTCTCGTTCTTTTCTCGTGTCTCCTCTCACGGAGAAATGATATTTACAGTCGGGGAGGAGATACGAAACGACAGGGAGGACCAAAGACTCATGGCGAAATCCAAGGAGAATTACCCGGCAGTCGCCTCTTCGTGGCACGAAGTCGCAGACGGTCGGTAAAGTCCCCGAAGGCCGCCGTTCGGTATTAAATGTCACTCAACTGCATCGTAAAGCAAAACTCCAGCGCGTTCGATGTTCCGTGTTCCTCCCGTCCACAATTCACAACCGCTATTCCCAGCGAATGCGTTTCGTCGCCCCACTGGATGGCCGAAGACGAAGTCGGGAAGTTCAACTCAGCCAGAAACAAAGAGACACCGAGAAAAATGTTTTCTCCTCAGGCCCCAGCATTCAATTGCATCGGCTTCATGCACTGGAGAAAAT
This sequence comes from Hedychridium roseum, assembly GCA_963989215.1. Lineage (NCBI taxonomy): Eukaryota > Metazoa > Arthropoda > Insecta > Hymenoptera > Chrysididae > Hedychridium > Hedychridium roseum. The sequence goes on along the minus strand of OZ022310.1, from coordinate 6,955,085 downwards.
CGGAAATCGATTTCACGGAACGTCTTCATGCTGAACTTTACCATTCCGGACATATTGGTCTTACATTTAGAAACGACTTGTGAATTGTGCTCCGCTGATCATTGGCAGAAGTCTTAGTTAAATAATTCACTGGAGATTGACATAAACTACATGTCATTTTGTAAAATGCACGTACTTCATCATTACGATTGCGAAAGTATGACATCTTCAGTTTAATCAGTCGCGATCGACCTGTCAGCATTTATTGAGTAACGTTTCATCGATCGAACGATTTCCTAACTTTCCCTTTCTGCGCCCCTCTACGAACAATTTTCTTGGAACGCGTTGTAGGAATGACACTGAGGGAGCAGACTTCACGTAGGTGCTTCTTTTTCCCCACGATTTCGTGGATATAACGCTAACTCATTCTTCGAAGGACGGTGATTTCGACGACTCACTTGGACTATCATTGGCCGAAATCTTCATTAAACACTCGTGTAGCTGCTGACGAGAATGCCTCGGCGCTTCGTGAGACGTAGATGTAGATTTCCATAACTACCGCGAGCGCGTGACATGCAAATCGATCGGTCAATCTGTCTTCTTGGCCAGTCGCCATCGGCCCGTCAGCGTTTTTCGGTTACGATTTCATCACGGTCCAAGCGCTGTTGGGGGGGAGGGAGCAAGGCCCAGGGATCCCGCAGGGCGTATCTCCGTTGGGTCGAGGACGCCGGAGGATATCATCTCTGGTAACGGTGCGAGGGAGTGTCTCGGCGGAGGAGACGATCGAAGCCGATCGTCAGCAAGCCGGCGCTCAGCGAGAGAATCGCATGGTCATCCTCCGAAAGAAGTCGTCACGGCCAGGAGATCCCGCGTGCCGACGTTCGGGCCCGTTACGAGTACCCTCGAGATATAACTCGAGTGGGGGAGGAATGGCGGAGCTGGCCCGAAGAACAGGCAAGGGGGGAAGGGGGAAAAATTGAGAGACGAAAAAGATGGAAAGTCCGAGATAAAAGAAAATAGAAGAGAGATGAGAAGCGGGGAAGAAAGGACGCGTACTGGCCGTACCATCGACGGACTCTTCTCGGTATCGTTACGTGTCCCCGTCGAGGATAACACTTCGTCATCATCGTCATACTCGTCCTCAAGGACTCGCAGTCACTAAGGTGGATAACCCCGCGACTCTGTAACGGACAGTAACTCCCTACTTCTCGTCTATCTTTCCTGTTACTCTTTCATTGTGCATGTAAACATTCTTCAGACGCACGGTTCACCTTCATGCTCACGATACATGGATAATAACAATAATAATTCATCAATTCGCTTGAATTTCACTTTCTTGTGAAGGCAAGGTTTTTTTGACCACCTACAAAAAGGAGCTAATTCTAAATTCGATACGGTTTTGAAGAGTCGATTACATGCGCGAAGACGTTGTTTGGTAGCAAAACGCAAGCACCGTTGTAGATCGATTACTCACTGCTGTGTGGAAAGCACGTGGTAGTGTCCATACAGTGTTTGCAGGTAACGATTACCATTCGTAATGATCATCGCTTACAAGCCGTGTACAAATCGTTTAAAATAACTCCCGCCTCCCTTAATTTCTTCCCTTGTATTTACCTCAGAGGGACACCAACCGGGATTCTCCGATCGATTCCTCACTGTTGTTCCTCGTGTGCCTTCTTCGAGGTTCGGTTGCATTCCTCATTAATATTTTCTCTTCGCTCCTACAACCCCGCGGTCATGGGATATTCTCCGTTGTTCCTTGCGAACTTCTCCTTGAGATTCACGCAGATGTCGTTGCTGGGCTGTCGACGTTGCACATGTGTGTCGGCAGGTCGAGGTACTGCGAAGAAAGTACAAAGAAAGTACAAAAGACCTATATAGGACCACCAAGCGGCCGTTGTGGGCCAGACTCGACTTCCTCTTCCTATCCTCTTCCTATCCTCTTCCTATCCTCTTCAGTCGTCCATACCTCCTGCTTTCTCCGAGTTTCATTCTCTCACGACCGACACCCTTTTCCCTCTTCTTGGAGTACCGTTCTGGCGAGCAGAGGGGGGACGAGGTTGAGAAGTTAAAACGAATTCGCGAGGTGCACACACGTGTACACGTCGTGGGGTGGTCGGAGGGGAAGGAGTGCGGGGGGGCGATTGCGCAGCCGTGCGTTAAAAATGAAGACATTCAGATGGAGATATGATTCTATATAAATCACCAGCCGCCGCACAGAACGGTTCGGTCCGAATACGTTTCTCCTTTTCTCCCCCTCGTGAATCTGCGTAGTCGTCCTCTCGCTTTCGCCTTAACCCTTCTTCCGCTTGGCAGGACGAGGCCACTATTCTCCGTTACGTTCTTCCGCCTCTCCTTCGCTCACCCCCTCTTTCTCGAACGAAGCCAGTTGTTAGACCGTCCTCCTTCCTCTGTTTATCTCTCTCGCGTGGCTCGTGACCCGCGCGCGAACCAGTGGCTGGTGATTCATTTCTTTTATCTCGCCGATTCCAATTAATATTTATCGTCTATTTACTCGCGAAAAGGATCCTCGAGGGTGGCGTCAGGCCACCCTGTCATTCACAATAAACCATTGCTACTACTTTCTACCTATTCATTTCCTTCCTTTCTCTGTTTCGTTAAAATTCCGACACAGAAGACTCTTACACATAATTACCACATTCATTAAGAGTAATCTCCATCCGATTTTCATAAAAATGAAATGTTGCCTCTCGAGGATATTATCAAATCATTTCTGGCTAGTTCCAACAGGTCTCGGATTACGAGTTTCTGCTTCTGCCAAGCTCTACCTGTGGCCGGAGAATGCGCCTTTGCACCTGCGAGTAAACGTCCGCGGTACTGTGTGCTTCTAAGCGATCGGTTATGAGAACGCGCGTGTATACCGCTGCGGTCCGCGCGCCAGTCGTAAAGTAAATCAGCTATGATCGGCCGACTGCAGTTCTGCGGTACTTGGAGGGCCCGGAGGAGCCAACGGGCCCTCGATCGCGGAATGCCCCGCGCTCTGTACACGCCGGCGATTACAGGACAAGCGGAATGAAAGATGTGAGGAAACGGCAGATGGGCGGGTATCACGCGGCGGACATGTTTGATGAACCAGGAAATCAAGAACGATTATCCACCAAACGAAATACTGTAATGTCCATTAGCTCGAGAAAAAATAAATACGACGCATATTGAAACACCGTAAAAATTGAAGCTCCTACTCTCGTTGCTTTACATCTGTATACACAATCCTTAATTGAGAAATTTTCTTTTCGTCCCGAGATACTCAAATGTCGGTTTTCAATTTTGATCACTTTGCGAACGGAGGACGCAATTTCAAGAGGTACGGCATGTATCAAGTACTTGAATGGTGGTAACCTTGACCGACGCAGCAGCGAAGGTCGCGCCACTATTGTCGCGAGCCTCACCCCAGGGTCAGGAAGAAGGTTCAGGGTTCAGAGTTAAGGTCAGCTTCTTGGCAGACACATTACCGCCGTCCTTATACAAACATTAACTTGCCTCATCCGCCAAAAAAGCCCTATACTTGTACCGAACTTTTCAACGTACGGTTCTTAAATTCGTTAGTGCGATAGATCTATTGAGAAATATCATACTAGACGATGGTGGATGGCGGTGTTCGATATTTCAATTCGAAGCTATGCTCGCGGTGGTAGTCTGGATGTTTTTGCGTCTCGTCGGCGGTCCGAACGAGAGGGGAAATACATCGAACTGGCGCGCAGCACGGCTGGTGTGCCGTTGTCGGGTCATTCGCGGGCCGATTTAATATAAATCGAGAAGACGTATGGCGGTGCGATGCCGCGGGCTCGCGCGGTGTGCGTGTATCCCTAGGCGTACATGTATTTAAACAGGCGTTTAACATAATTCATCTACTCTCGGTTCCGGCGCAGTACCTCTTTCTTCTTCGCCGAGTTTCCCACCTTCCGCATCTTTTCACTCGAAGATTAATTCTTCCCTTCGAGATCTAATACACTGCGTTAGATTTATCGCAAATTTCCAGCTACGGAACAGGGGAATGCCAGTTGTTCGCTCTCTTAATAACGTTAATCCTAAAAATATGGCTAATGCGTTAATCGGAGACTGGTTTTTTTAGGACCTATTTGAGGTAACGTTATCGTTAAACGCAGATTTACCTCTATGCTCGCGAGGCCCCGGTTTTCGCATATTTGTGTCATGCCGGTGAGAGGGTTGTGCGTGTCCTGGCGCGAAAGGGGTGTCAGCGAAGGGCGAACAACGAGGCACACCGCTTTTTAAGCTGTCATCGGCCGGGCCCTTTGTTATTACAAGCAGAAGCTCGTAAAGCACCGGCGTGTATGAAGTATCATACGCGGCGCGCCGGGAGGGGTCACCGCGGCGCGGTATAATGCGGGGCCCTACGTAATTACCGCGTCGCAGAGAAGCTTTATGGCCATGCACTCGCTGAGTATTAATTTTCTCTTCGCGCGAGTCGAGGTCGATCCCTCCTTCTCACCCCCTCTCCCCGCCTACCTCCTTGTCGGATCAAAAGAAAAAACAAGTCCGGACCATTTCCCCCCTTAAATGTTGGTTGCACCGAATGGGAATTAAAGGAAAACTTCCACCCAGGAATCCCACGGACGTGACGGACTTAGGGCGGAAAGAGACAAATGATACTACGGCCGGCTACAATCAAGAACCAGAAAGGTACGGCGCGTGGATCAAGAAGCCCAGAAATCGAAAAATTGGGGGGCGTGAAAGACGGAAAATGGGCGGTATGGCATTGCGGAGAAAGCGAGGCACCGAGGGGTGGACGTGAAAAATGGTGGTGGCTAGGGAAAGGGAAAAGGAGTCGACCGAGTACGTTGATCTGGCACGACGGCGCCAGTGAATGGCAAGATAACAGGACAGTACATTCTCACTCGTGAGATTTTATCAATCGATGCACACCTCCCTTCTACCCACTTCTTTCATTTACCTCACCTCATGAACATTTTCATTCCCTTCGACGTTTCTTATTCTTCACTGGCAAGCACAGTAAATATTTATGACTTCTGTTTCCGTTTAAATCATAACTTTTCTTTACCACGGAAATGAAGGGGTCATATTTCAGTCTTCTGTGTTCCTGAGTCATTAATCGCGTAGGTTACGCAATAGAAGCGAGGGAAGGGAATTATCCTTGCGAAGCAGCAACGTCTATATCTTGTCTATGCGATGCCTATCTTTTACGGGGCACCGGAAAGAAAAGGCCACGGAAAAGAGAGAATCAGCGGCGAGCGCGTTACGACGGCAAGGGAAACGGTCGAGTTTAATTCCCTCCCCCTCCTCGCGGAGGGCCGCATTCCCTGGCATTTCCAATCGCTTCATCTTACGATCAGATACGCGTACCACGCTGCCGAGCGCACCTGCTGCCACTCGCTCATATAGATGTCATTCGGAGACACCTGCCAGTTTTTCGTGCACTGCTACCTTCCCAGTCTCTAATAATCCTAAATTGTATCCTCGAAATTCTAAACGTTCGCTCGTAAACTGCCACGTCCAATCGCTTCTCCGCCTATTTTCCGTCTTCCAAATTATTCCCGTGGCCAAGGCCCGCCGACAGAGCTTTCCCTCTCCGTTCTACGCTACCGACGCTCATTCGGCGTAAATATTATGCAGATTTAATGGCGGCCCATTATTCTTCCACTGGGGATAATTAACTTTTTACTTTGGTGTTAATTACGTTTCTCGGAACGACTCCATTTCCACGTCCAACGTATTCGGACAATTTGAAAGATTTGCCTATTATGCAAAAAACCAGGTCAGCAGCCGTTTACGAAGGTTGGATTTTGAGGGACAAGCATTCACGAAGGTCGACGTATTTGGAACAAATCGGGGACTAGAGAAAAAAAGTATCCAACTGTACACCTGTCTAGCTATTAACGACTCAGTTTCTTGAATTATTTTCAAACGGTTAGAAGCAGATGTTTCGGTTGTCTATGTAGTTGCCCGTTTCCACAGCTTCCCCTCGCGCCTGCAGTGCTTTTCGAAACGTCGCTGGATGGGCGCGGGTCAATATGTCAACGGAAGAAGCGGAGGCGCGGACGAGGATGTAGCCCGTCAGTCGATGAACGGGGCCCGAGGTGTGAACTCCGTCATTGTCACGGCCCTGACACTTGGGGGTATCGCTGGTACCCGGCGCGGTCATTAATAATCTTAGGGCCGCGAAAGAAGAAACAAAGAAGACGAGTACGCAGGGGTCTCGCCCTCGAGTACTGGCGGTAGGGCGGGGGGTGGACGAGGGCGAGGAAAGGGGGTGATAGGTACATCTCACGACGACGTTGGCCGTTTCGCGTGTCCGTGGTGGGCATTCGAGTGCGTCCGATGCGTTCGATAGGGCGGGACACGAGCATAAACAATTGCGCATCGGCCTCGCCCCTCGCCGATGCGATGTAATAAAACGAACGGCATCGGTCCCCACCCCGAGTCCGGCTTTACCCGTCCGTCCTCCACGCAGTCCTCCGCTCCACGGGCCCCAGGGCCCAGGAATATCGAAATGAACCGGCCGCGTCGCTGCCAAGAGCCACGGGGGTCGCACGTACCTTCCCGACCTCCTACGACTCCGCTGGAAAACCATTCCGACGTAGCTCAAAAACACGATATCGCCAATACCTTACCGACGAAACGAGCATTATTAAATGCTTCACCGAATTAGACCTGTGCGCTGTAAAAAAATGAACCCACTGCAGAGCCGATAGGAAATCCCGACTGCTGTGTTTTTCCAACGTTTGGACGAATGGTTTAACGAGAAATCGGACTGAACGTCGCTTAAAACGGAGACATAATTTTATTAACGCGAACCGTATGCCGGGAAATAATGTTGAGTATCAAAATTTCCTTCAATGACAATGATTAATGTCACGCGGGTAAAAGTGAAACTTGATGTCGGTTGAGTAAATAAAGTTTGTGAGTACGTGCAAGAGGAACGTTGCGTAGTAAGTTTGTGCGCAAAGCGCGATAGGTTGTGCTTCCCGAGGCCGATTAATCCTATGCCGATGAAAGGTGAACAGGAGAAACGCAGGGTAGGTTGTGAGAAGTGAGCGCGGGGGGAAGGGCGCTGGTCGTTCTTCCCCGGCGGACGGACAATAGCAGCGCTGCAAAGTGTAGCGGACAAACAAATAGCCAATTAAAATTCCGGTTGCACGGCGAACATACTTGTATCAGCTGCGGTACTACCGAGCATTGTGCGGCAGAGGCATGCACTGGGCCCGCTCTGCGGATTGGTTGACTGTACCAACCGATCGGCTCCTTACGATCCGCTCGCTCCAACTATCTCGCCAGTTTAACCGGGGACTCGTTTGCACCACTGCCGCTTTCAAACCGAGTTCGCCAACATCCTTATCAACGAATCGGACTCTATCTCTCGGGGTTTATGCTTACCGATGCCGGGGAAATTGTGTATCTGTCAGGAAACTTATCGATTAATATATACGTCGATTTTCTCGGAAATTAATAGGAACAAGCGGAGATAAAATTATTTTCGAAATTTTCACTTATATTCCGAGATGTACCTAAGTCGATCAGGAATAACGAGTGGGGATAGAACACGTGATTTCTTTTGAACTTTCGAATATCATGATCGATATCGTCATACGACCTCGGCGGTCGATAAAATGCTTCCGAAGATTAATTAATCAGGGAAATTAATTATCTCCGAGTGGGTCGCGTCTTTCCCATTCGTAATCGCATCTGCGGGAGCATCGGCACTGAAATTGCTTCCCAGCCGTTACCGATCTTACCCAGCAAATCGTTTAATTTGCTGAAACAGATTTTAACTATCGTTATTAATGATTACGACAATCACGAGGTCAGCGTGCATCGTAGATACTGGTTCCACCTTCTTGCTGTTGTTCATAAAATCCTATTACATCGCGCATAACTGTGATATTCATAAAGCAAGAGGATCGTTAATAAAGATAGTCGAGAGGAGAAATTCCTCATACTTTCAACTGCTTGTACTCGTATTAATACCACAGATTCTTTCCACAGCTGATGATTGCCGTCTATTTCACTCGAAAGTTGTAACAACTATCACGGCAAATAAATATTAGAAAGAGAGATAAAAGAATTTTAGCGAATCTTGAAATAAACATGCGTGGTAAGAAATTGGAATTCTTACACCTCTCCCAGTTTTTTTCAGTGTAGAATTTTCCGCGATGAATGATCGAAAGGCGAGGGAAGGTCGCGTGTTCGACCTGCGCCGGGGCCAAGGGCGGCCGAGCGATTACTAAATTACAAACGCGCCCTTAGATACGATCGGGCGGGCCATAATTGCAGGACTATTCATACATTATTGGCTCGTATATTATTTGACCCGATTCAATAACTCGAAAGAGCGGGGACGGTCGATGGTATCTCGCCGTCGTTAAGCCGCATTCGCAATATCGATCGCCGGCTGATGAATGGCCACGTTTAAGCCCGTCATTTTTTCTCGGCGATTATTAACGTTAAAATTGAATGTGTCCGATGGCTAGTGCCGATGATCGCGCTTCGCTGCCGTACGAACGGCACGGCGCGAAGAAGAAAAGAGAAGCCGAGAAACACTGGCAGAGATTCATCTTTGTACGTACGCGTTACAGTTCCTCCTCGTTCTCGAACTACGAGGAATACATTTGCGAGGATCGCAGGACAGACTTGATTTATCGAACGACGGCCGAGCTAATCAAATCTTTTTCTGCCTTAATTCGTAGCATTCTTTCTTCCGCGACGCTTATCGATTTTCCCTCGTTACGCGTATGACAAATCGACGACAGGTCAAACGATGGTTTTGCTTATTCCAACAGAGAGTTCTACAAAAAAGTAATTGCTTGTGTCATCGTAACATATGACGCTTCTACCAAACTGCTGTGCAAAATTAATTGATCGTTGTGAAAAAATTGCTCGTCGGTGAATTGCTAAAAAATGCAAATAGGGATAGGGGCAAAGAGAAGTGAATTGAGACGTCAAGGAATCGTCTAAACTGCGTCGTTAACCGTCTGAATTGTCACGCTGATAAAACGCGTTAAGTGATTATTCCGTGGTTAATCAGCTATTTCCATGTGTGACGTTGAAAGGCCGAACACCTGTAGCGTTCTGCCGTTCCCCGATTATCCGGGAATCAGCGACTGCTGACGATATGGCCGTTCGTGTGGCTCTCGGCTAACAGGTCATCCGTTCGAAGGTAATGTCTCGCACGCACACAGTCTCACCGAGGAAGAACCGTAGCCTCCTGCGTGGGTATGTGCAGAAAATATACCGGCGATCCGTGGCGCTGTACCTGCGCACCCGAGGGGACTACCTGCTGCTAATTTACAGCGAGACGCGCGGATAACTTCCGCCGTTATTCTCCCGCCCTGCAGTTTCCCCGAGATTCTTCTTTCCCTCTCCTTATCCCTTTGCCTTCTGTCCCTGACAAACCGCCTTCTCGTTGTAACGGAGGTCGACGTTTCGTCCGAAAAACCTGCTCGATGATGTAGCTTTGCCGTGCGTAGGACGAACCGGATCTTTGTTTAAACATAAGACGAAAAACTCCGCAATTGCACTGAAAGTCCACACGACTAGGCGCCTGCTTAATGAAACAAACTTGTCGTTGAAACGTTTCATTACAAAGTTCTTCCTCGGCGGATGATGACCGGGAGATGTCATAAAACTCACGTCCAGTAGCAGATCTCGACGGTTGATTGTGCAGAAAGTACGAAAAAGTAATAAGACAGTAACGAGACTTTTTGAGCTTTAAGATCTCTGTCTGATAGCTTAATTTCACTTTCAAGTACAATATTACATTTTAACACTGTTTATATATCAAGCAGCATTTCTCTTGGAACGGCTCGTTAATTAACGCCCATAAAGGAAGCCTTCAACGTAGACTTTTAATTTGACGACACGTCTGTCACGCTATTAACTACGTATTCATAGGGAACGCAGCGTAGCGATAATTAATGAGATTTTCACGGTACAACGTGCGGCTGTAGGACGATAAGATTTCGATCAGGACGACGAAGAGTAAAACTAGCTTGATAAGGACGCATCTGGATCATTTGGACCACTATGCTCATTACGCAATGGTCGGAATGGCTTTGCAAATCTCACGAGGGTTAGTCGTACTTCCTTTGGGTGTGGTCGATGCGAGGATCGCAGTGCTCGTCCGACCGTTTGATCGCTCGTGATTTCGCGGAGGTTGGTTCGCGAGGTTTGCCTGATCGACAAAGACGCGGACATGGCTTCCGCCTCGGCGGAGGACATCCAGCTCGCCGGTATCTTTTTGGGGAGCGCCTTGGTGACTGGCACGTCAGCTAACTCCCATGTATCTTAATCGGACGTTCCCGGTCGATCGAATCGCCAATCGTTCCTCATGCCGTCAGAAATAATTAAGTGCCATTTTATAAATTCTATCCGCATAACATCGAGGCAATCAACCAGTCGATACGATAATTTCGATACCCATAAAGTCCGATTTAGTTCTTCCGTCTTGTCAAACCTTAGTCCCCTAATTCTCTTTCTTCTCCCCATTCTCATAGGACAACGACGCGAAGTCTTAAAATTTTTTACGAATTCCGTTAGAAAACTCAATGGATGACTGTCCCAGATGTCAAGGAAACTGACGTAGATTGTGCAGGGGCGAAAGGATGGTATCCCAGTGTTAATACGTGGGTGAATCACGTCTTAAAAATCGTCCAAGCTTTAAAGGCAGCTTACGCGGTTGAGAAATCCCTGGCTGAGAAGTATTCATCCGGAAACCATTAGATCGCGTCTTTGGCGTTTCGGCGGTTGATTTGGTGAGCAGAGGACGCTTGAATTCCCGAAATTTCAGATTAATACGTCCGGACTGATGAGCCTGTCGAGCGTCACCCGTGCGGCTTGATCATCGGGCCCGATCAGGGACCGTCAGAGAGATCGGCCCGTCGCATTGAGTTCCAGTCGTCAGGGGACCCCTGTCAACGTGCAGCGGGTCAGAAGCGACGGGCACGGCACTCACGGGCCCAATGGATTTGGGTTAAAGCCAAGTTCCGCAGTCCTGTCCTCCCTGCTTAATCTCGCCCTTCTCATCTACAACGCCGCGTGCTTACACGGCCGACGTTTCCCTACGGAGCTTTCCACGGCCAGTCCCGTAAATTCCCGGACACTCTTATTTATCTCGGCGCTCATCGACTCCGAGATGCATTTTTTCAAGTTTCTCTTCCTCCCGTGTAACTCGTCTTCTGTGGCCCTTCTGCCGGATGGGCCATTTGTAAAGAAACGTTTGTTCCTTATCGTGGAAATCGTATGTGAAAACAGTTTGGACATTCCTCTCGCAGAATTAAAAATTATTGCCGGACCCAAAACTGTTTCTTTATGTGGTGTAGTCCCAGTGAAAAATAATAAGGGTATTTCTCGAGCGTGTTACTTCGCAAAAAAAAGTGCATACAAGTGTCTAGGGCACAAATCAACGAAACCCGCGTATTAATTATTAAATGAGGTATTCCTAGCGAAGAATAAACTATTAAACTAACACGATAGACGACTTTTAAAGATAACTGGATTTTAGATTACCCGAAAATCGGGTTAGGGCGATGAAATAAATTTGAGGAAAATCCCTCGGAGAGGTTGTTCGGGTGATCTGATTTCCGTGATGTTTATATCGCCGGGACTCGTGACAAGTGTAGTAGCAATCACTGGAACAAGTCAAAGTGAGCTTTTTTATGGTCTTGCCGGTTGTTATCTGCAACAGCATCTACCCGTCGTAAAACGTTTCTGGCGAGTACTGGTTAGTACCGACGCGTTACGACACGGTCTTTATGAAGGTGTTACTTCGGGCTTTTGTTTCCACCGTCACGCTGGATTGTCCCTTTCCACGTCTTTATCGGCGCATCTGGCACACAAAGGGAAATCTCGGTACCTGACGAATAGGCCAGAGAGACGAGAACCTTTGATCGGTGGTAGCACTTTGTATTCAGTGTGCTTCCGAGTCGACGATCGAGTAAGTCGTTCCGCGTACCTCTTCTTCAAGGTTTCCCGGAAGGGTAAGCCGTTCCCCCACGGATAGCCTTTTCCCGTTAGAATTTCTTTCGCATAAATGTCCGTCCATAGGGTTTCCATCAACAACGTGACTTTCTCTTTTGTCCGGCCAACTCATCGGCCAATGCATCGAAGACGTGACCGCGTAAAATCGGACAAGAGGTGCTACACGTATCGCCCTGATATCCTAACACTACAAACTCAAATTCTTCCTCGTCATGATATTTTGCTCACTGATGGATCGTGATAATTGTACCCTGCGAAGGAAAGTCGGACAGGTAGGTACATGTTGAACACGATCTTCAGGTTTTCCGGAAGATTATACCGGTGATCGTGAAATTCGTACGGCGAGCTGTGCTACTCGTCGTCACACAGCTGATCCACGTGATGTCGTACATCACCTGGAAGCTGTCGAAGCTTCCCTTGAATCGCGTGCTCGCTACCGCTACTCTCATCGACAGCGCCAGATTTCAGGATTTATTGAAGCAAAGACTGAGCTTAGCTCCTAGGTCGATCAGCAGTAATAAATGCAATAGTAAATGCTGCACTGCATAAATACACTTTGGTTTCAATGAAACACTTCTTACCTCAACATTATAATTCAATGATTATTAATAAGCAAGAGAAATTCTAAGAATGCCTGTCCATTTTATTTTGCTCAGTGTTAGGACGGTTTTGTAAAATGCTGTTTTTTCCCATATGTTTTCCTGGATGGTAATATGTGCACCCGGTGTTGCACCCGCATTTACGACGACAGTCTAGTTAACGACAGTTCCTCAGTTTCGCCATATGTCATCCCTTGCACTTTCCATATGGCCGAGTGTTCACATGGTGGGTATGAAACTGTGTAAATTGGCCAGGAAGAGGGCCTTCAAATTGCCACGAACTATTTCCAATACTTCACTAAAAGTTCTTAAATAAGATTTACATATATCCGAAACACATTACATTAGAAATTTAGAAGATCGTTCTAAAAATGTTTCCTCGATGAAACTGGTGTAAAATTCTCACTTGTTTTCCGCCATACTGGTTCTTTTCTTGTGTATAAAACAACCTGTGGTAAACGGTCTGGCAGGGGGATTCTTGTCTCCGCCCGCGAGTAGCGGTATGAATTTTTAACCGGGCTGTCCGGGTGTCTCGCGTTAAGCGAATACGAGGAAGGCTCGGTGCATCTGGCCGTGCATCAGGCTTCCTAACGATCGGCACGGCCGGCGGACGACAGTCTCAAGGAAAGTACTTGCGCGGGACTGCTCCCACGGGACGGACAAGGACGTCTAGATGTCGGTGCCCTGTGTCCTCGGCCGGGAAGGTGTGTATCACACCGTACGGCAGAAGCGCAGAAGACAGCGGCGTAGACGTGCGCCGACAGCATTCGCAATGTCCTACGAGAGCGCGGCATTCTTCAGGAACCGAGCCACCACGTCGACAAGTGAAGAAAGGACGAGGGGCGCCGGCGGAACGAGGAAAGGGCCAAAGGTGCTGATTCCGTCGAGCTTGCACCACCGGAAATTCTATCTCCCAGTCGGAAACAAAGCTGGAGGAAGACACGGCGCTCGATCAGACCGAGGGAAATGCACGGAAGACTCTTAGATCGCGTCTTCATCAATAACCTTCGAACACCTGGCGTCCGGTTTTCTACCTCTGCATGTCTCTGTAGTAAACGAGATATGCTAAGAACCCCGTTCCTGGATCATTAGTTCAGACCACTGCTAAAGGTGTAGACTCTAAATATCACAACTTGCCAATAAATTATCATGATTTACGCAATTCCAGTGACATCTTTACGTTGTTCAAGGAACTTATACGGTATGACAGTTTTTTCAAAGAAACGCGAAGAATTATTCGACGGCTAAGCGTATTATTGGCATAGGGGTTTGTTTTTTCGGGAATTGCTAAGCGACAGGCGATAAGCGAGTCTCGTTAAAAGGATATTATTTCCCCGATACCCGTATAATCCGTCCGCGAGTGCCAGTTGACATCGAAACCCTTGCGCGATCTTTCTCGAATATCCGCCACCCGGAAATTAAGGTTCGTCTGCGGTAACGGAGTGTCCCACCTGTGCGAATTCAACACCTGCCGCTTCATTTGAATCCTTTCTTCGTCAATTTCGAAACGCACGCTACATTATGACGATAAGAAAAACATTTCTTACTGCACAATCAATTTAGATTGCGACATAGGCATTCTATTCGAGATTGGCAAAGTGGATATTCTTTTATGTGATTTACCTGCTGGCCTTCTTCGTTAAACCGATTTCGTTGTACCCTGGCGGACAATTAATACGTATCTACATCAGTAAGAATCTCATTGAAATGCGGTCTTAAAAAGGATCACCTGCGGGATCCTGCTTAAGACTGACGCGTTTATGCGCCAAAAGATAAAGACCTATCGCGCTGAGATTATGCATGTGCATAAATCGAGCAGGAGTCGTCGAAGATCCACCGAAGGCGCTGAGCGCCCGTTAATGCATTTACGTGCAGAGCCAAAATGCATAAGAAGGTCTTTATGTGAATGAGACGTAATGCCCGGCCCACGCGAGTCAGCCACGTCATTCGTATTTGTCCCCGTGGAATCATTGAGGCGTCGGCCCGACCGTTGGCGGATCTCGAAGGATATCTTCGAGGCGTGTTCGCCGAAGGACGAAGGAATCAGCCGAGGAATGCCCTTTGGCGAACGGCCCGTTCCCCCCCTCAGTTGTGTGCGGAATGCATCGGAATACGCACACGAAGTGTGTGTGTTTGTGTGTATGAGGGGTACGAGGGGCGAGGCGGTGTGCGCGGCCTCGTTAGTGTGTCGGATCAAAAAAGCTATTATGCAAATGATCCGCGAAAGACCAGAAGAGGGAATTGGGCTACAGGCCTTGACGGAATGAGCAGCAGGCCAAGGGACGGGGGAGAAGGAGAGACGGGTGAGAAGGGACGAAGGAGGAGAGGAATGAGCTTCCTCCCGCTCGTTATCGGATCGTAACGCGAGCATTTACACGTCGGCCGTGCGCCCCCGCAGGGTCGGCTCGCCCGACTGATTTATGTTAGTCACCTACGAGGGAACTTGAAATCCATACCCAACCGCGAGGACGCATCGTCTACTCTGATTATTTTACTGTTGCGACCAGTAACGCATTGCGTCGCAAGTAATAATTTCCCCTCGTCTCAAGAGCCTTCACTTTGCCACGAAACTTCCTCTTCATACTTTCATCGTGCAACTATATTAATATTCTCTTAATTACTTTTTAACGACATCTATCGCACTTAATGTTATACGACCAATGAAGCAAGTAACCGGTTTACTTGCGAACTCGTGTAGAAGCTAAAGTTTTGGGACCGTTAAGTATGTTTCGACCGGAAGGAACATCCGTCAGTTGGAAAGACTTGGGACATTGCTGAGCTAGCGGGGACTAATTTTAGGTTTCAGTTTCCGCAAAACGATACAAGGGCAAACAATGGATCATGCGTACCTCGAACGGACGTAGGAGGCGGGTCCGGCAACCATCAGACTTCCTCGTGCGCCGGTATCGTGGTTTACGGATAATGCGGTCGACCCTAATAACCAGCATGAAAAGGCTACCGAAGCAGAAATCGCTCCACCATCTGACAGGGATCACGAGCCATCCTTCGACTGGAGCCTGAAATCATATGTCATCGTTATTCATAATGACATATCTCTGTCATGCTCGGGGATCGTGATGAGCACTGTTCCACTCTCCGATACCCTTTCTCCATTAGAAAAGAATCATCTCAGTAAGAAATTCCTTGCAGTGATATTTTATATGCATTCTCTATGATTAACAAAGATTCAAATTGCTAAAATGTTAGGTGACTTAAGAATAAATCGTTGCATAGTACGCATAAAAATGATTAGTTTGTTCAAACTAATATCATTCAGGAAATATACCTTTCCTTTCAATATTTTTGTCATATTAGGAACAAAGAAATGACTGTCGTGGTTTCGTGAAATCAGCCATGTTAGCGTGGACATCGAGGTGTCTGGCCTAACCGCAATTAATCTCGCGTCAGTCGTCGGGGGTTAACGAGGCATATCTCGAAATTCTTGTGCTCGGCTCGCGGGAGAGCGCCAGGACGTCCGGGAAGATGCGTCGACCATGAAGGAGGGGAAGAACGAGGAGGAATTAGCCGTGGAATGGAGAGGGGGCGGAGGAGGAAGGAAGAAACGCCGGAGAGATGGCCGAGAGTTGCGTTTGCCGTGGCGGTCGTAGCCTGGTAGATCGCATCAACGAGATCATCGCGAGGTACGAGCATCGTTCCACCGGTGGGACTCGTTGCCCGTCTTGCGGAAGCATCATGCCAAAGTCCTCGGCAGGGCAACGTGCCGGTCATCCACTTTCGAGTGTCCAGCCTTCGACTCGTCCGACCTTCCGCCTCGCCTCACGTACAACTTCCTGCGGAGCTGTATCCTGCGGCAAGAACCTCCCAGCGTCAAGGCCAGGGCCGAATCTTCAGCGATACTTGACTAGTGGGGAAATTTCTGCGTCCCCTGGGAGACGGTTGTCCCTTTACGAAAGACCACTCGCGTCTGATTGCGCATCTTCGAACGAGGAAAACCCATCAAGGTTCCGCAGACGAGACTCGCGATCCTTCAGTTCCCTGGGCGCACCTGCCACCTGCGTTTGTGACAAGACGGACAAGAGTAAGAGGGTATCTTTCAGTCTGCCGTACTGCCCGTCGTCGTCACGCGTATCGGCTTTCAGTGTCGGGTTTCCCCCGATCCAGTCGGATCTTCCTTTCGAGATCACACGACCGCTTGATTATCGGACAGTGTCGTCTTTGGAAACTCCCACGGCGAGTTCGCTGTTCACCGACCGATTTCACAGTTCCCCGTTATGCCTCGACCAAAGATCACCCTTGCCACAGTCGTCAGTGTGTACCTCCACGAGTTCCAGGCCCGCGAGTTACTCGTACGAGTTGTCCTCTCCTAGAATATCACCTTCAAGCCGTTCGCAGTGGTCGTCGGATAACATCTCCGAGAGCATAGGATTAAGCGCGTTCCCCGACTTTCCACGGATCTTGTCGAGCGCGGGGAACGAATTCAGACGCAGGCCCGCTGGAGTGGATAAATATACCTGCACGACCCCGAAAGCCGATGCAGCGGTTCAAGTATGCGGCAATTGGATAAGATAGAAGAAAGCGGAGCAAGCGTCTTGGAAACGAATAGGATTACAGGCCGCGAGTTAATCGCCGAATTAGAGTACCGTGAAAATGCTATACATTACGAACTCTTTTGGATCCCTGCGATAGGATCTACGACGAAACGAGAGGACGGCGAAGGTAGTGGCTCGTTACGATATGCCGAAGACGAGGAAGAAGTATGGAAAAAAAGCCTGCCCGGTAGCTTCATCAGCTGCGACGTGCGTCGCGGAAGTCACGCTTGATGAAGTACGCTGATTAAAAGCCCGCAATAACAGATTGGAAGCACGAGGGTGCGACGTAATAAAGCGAGAAGTCGGTAGTTAGCCGCGCGGCTTCGTTTCGATACGCGAGAGCACCAGCTGTCAGAGAAACGTGTTTCCATCTGCTTGACTGTGCCGCATGTGCGAAGGAGATTTAACGCTGAACCTATCAGGGAAATATATTGGCCGCGAGTCTATTCCCCCGATAATGGCTACACGCACGATCGTTAAACAACCCCGCCCACCGAGCATTTTGGAGCTAACACAAAAACTGCCGTCTACAAATCGCTAACTTACGGCTTAATAACACCGCGGAAGGTGACTCTTAAAAGACTCTTCCGGAGTACTAAATATATTGAAATCGTTAAATGAATATCATTTGCATCCAGGTTCTTTTAAATGGACTTTTTCGGTCCGATGGCATGTGCTTCCGTACGTCGAATGACGTTTTTCTGAGAGACATGATAACGGTTTCATCGGGAGCGATACAGGGAACGGTTAATACGATGCCAAGGTCGGTGCTCGAAATCGTTAATAAGAGTTGAGCGCGCGCGAGGATTGGCGGGGGAAGGCTGCTACGGGGATGGAACATTTAAATGAGTGGTCAGAAAAAGGGGACTGCTGGTGCTACCAAATCATGGCTCGCACTCATTTGCGATTCCATAACGAATGCGCTGGAAAGGCAGAGAACGACGCAACGGTGCTGCAGCAAAACACCGAAGTGGCCCCTTCGAGGAAAAAGGGACAGGCAGACAAGAGGGTGCTTGGACCGGCCATGTAATTATTCAGGAATGAGTTATCGTCGGACATAGCGCGTCGCCTATGTCGTCGACTGGAACGAGCAGCATGGACAGGAGAACAATGTATTCCTTTCTTCCCCATAAAACCACCTTACATGTGTACAAATCTCTCGAAAGTAACGTTTGTAAAACCGACCCCCTCGGCGGAAACACAGAATTCAACGAAATATAATCCATTCGAAAATGAATCAACAAAGAATTTATTTCCAATCACCACTTAGACCGTGCGGAATAAAATATTTACTGCACTGGAAACATATTTTTTATTGTTTATATCGTAGACAGCAAGATATACGTAATGATATAAAAAGATTGCTCGTTTGGAAAATTCATCGCCGTTTACGGTGACTTGCGTGTTCGATCAGCATTATGCAATTCTTGAGGCTTCAATAATGGAATTACTTAATGATCTGGTGCGCTTAATGACGACCAGCTGGATAATGACCGGTTGTCGTTAATTATGGCGCACACCTCCTTTTACGCTGTTCTTCTGTTTAATATAGCGTCTCGCTTCTGAACTAATCCTCATTGACACGAACAAGAATCTCGACAAAACAGAAGTCGTGGACATCATTAATCTTTGGCGTTAAAGGTGACTTCGCGTAGAACCCAAAATGAATTGATATTTTTATTGCAACAATTAGCGCGAAGTTTAATTAAATATTAAATGTACACCTAAACTTCGGGGCTTTTCGTAGCCATGAAAGTTAATACAGCGTCATACATTCTGAGATGGTACATGCGAGTAAGAGCAACTCTCTTGGATGATATCGCGAATCGTTTTATGCGCTGGCTTGCATCAGTTAAGGGATTTCACGAGAATTCAACAAGCTAAGGTTTCCAAGACGGACGGCTTCCCAGCATTTGCTAACAGTTAACTTCTAACTAGGAAATACCGACACAATCATTTATCTCATCGAACGCAACTCCCGCATCGATTCATTGTGAAACTGAGCACGCGTAACGTTGATCTGCATTGGACACGTTTACGTAAACTAAGCCCATTACGTAAGAACCGTACATAATGGTCGTTCGTGGGAGTAAACTTTGGTGATTCAATTATTTCAACAGTTCATTTCGTAAAAGATATCTCCAACCGTGTTGGCTAATAAAATAAATTTGTGTAATACCCGCAACACGTGGGTAAATCATTTGATTCATTTGAAAATTCATATTCAGTGGAACTTTAAATCAATTTTAATCCGCATTAAACTTATTTAAATAACCTACGTTATTTCTTGTGGTACATAGAAACGGACTGGCTCATGAAAGTAATATATGCCGTGCAGTACAAACGAGAATAAGCGTTACCCTCGTGGACGCACCGGCGAATTCCCTGGCGCTCTTTCGCAACGCGAGGACGGGAATTTGCCGGTGATTCATTATCCACGCTAACGAATGCACTCCCCAGGCATCGGAGAAGAGGCCGCCGAATGCCGGCGGACGACGCGTCCAACGACCGCAAGGAGAACGACGACGGCTTCATCGCGCGATGTGGCTTCCGAGGTGAAGCCATTTTTCTGTATTATCTCGGCGACGCGCCCCAAGTCCATAATTTATATCGTCGGTGCCCGATTGTCGAGTATAATGACATAATTCCAGCCGGGGGTACCGACTTCAGAATGGAACGGGCCCGATGCGCACCGACAGTCACCGACAGGGGGAAAGGACCGTGGAAGAGGAAGAAAGAATCTCATGAAGTTCATCCTACGACACACACACACCCACACCCACACATATACTGCTCACGTGATGGGATAAGATGTGCAGGCAAAAAATGGTCCCTGAAAATGTACTACAATGTACGTGCGTTCGTGCCACGTATTCTTCGCAAGCAAAATGAATTTCACATCTTGCCAAAGTAGTACTTTTGCTAATTAAAGCCTATCACACAAGCCATCGCAAAATCTTTTCCTAATAATGTAAGGCCCGAACTTTTCTACACGGTTCTTAATAATCCCTTACATGCGTATTACGGGAGTTGAGATAAACCGATGTGTACCTGGCATTAATGAATCATAATCGGCGATGAGAAGTGCAGATTGAACGCAATTATGGGGTATGAGATAATACGCGGGCCATTTAAGCAGCCCGCGAAGAAGCAAATGAAAGTAGAATATTTCTGCGGACAATATGTAATAAATCATGGATTTCCTTTTTTCGATACGTACAGTTTCGGCAATTTCGAAAGATGTTACTACGTAGATTACAATTTACGCAAAATCAGGCATCTACCGTAGAAAGACCAGTTCCACGAGGTATTAAGAAATTTAAGATCCTGTCGATGGTATGTGCCGACGAAACGAGGGAAATTAACTTGGAGGACATCGTTCACCGTGCGGGACACGGCGGTAGGTACTACTAATTACTGCACTTTTTTTCTGCCGAGCCGATATAACGCCGCCTCTTCTCGGCTGCTGAGAAGCAGAATCTCGCCGAGAAAAAGGCAGACGATGAAAGTCAGCCCGAAATGGGAAGGTAAGTTAAAACGATATCACGACACCAATACCTTCGTGCTATACACTGATGACTCATTATTCTCCATGAAATCGAGCATTGATGGAGTTAATATTTGTGAGAAATTTAAATACAAAACCTTCATGATCAAGAGTAAATTTAACAACTGTCTAACGTGGTCAACGATTTAATGTATCATATGCAGGGGATGGGGGGATTCGGAAATATTACTCTTAGGTTAAATGCAGTTCTTAACATTCTGTGAACAATTTTTTGAGTATATGTAAGGTTCTCGATTCGGCGGGGCGATCGTAAAATCGTTATGGGTACGAGGCAGGTCGGTGCTGATTGAGTTACGATTTAATTAGGCCGCACGGCCAATCAGTAATTAAGATATCCGCTAATCAACGGGTCCGGCCCAGCTTCTTGGAGCTTCTTTTCTTTACTGGCATCCCTCAACACAAGCGCAGGATCCTCTTTCCTCACACCCTGCCACTTTGTTTATCACCCCTATATGCCCTTCTTCATGAATATCTTACTTCGGTTAGCTCATTATGGTTCACTTAGGAAAATAATCTATAATTATTCATACCTTCTACAGCGAGGAGTTAAATTATAAAAGTAATTTTGCCAGCAATAAAAATTGTAATATTTTCTATGAAATATGTTGCGTTTCGCGGAGGAAATGTTACTAAATGTTCATAAAGAACATTTTTTGCATACATTCTCCATGTTTTTCGTTTTATCTCTGAAATTACAAACTTTGATCGAAATTTGTAAAAATGTACTCTTACCGCGTCATCTGTTGGGAATAGTATGAACCCGTTGACGAATTCAAAGATAAAAAGTGGTCAGTTCTCAAATGTGTGAAAAACTGAAAAATACTACGTTCTCCCGAAATTACGAGAAAGCATTTCCGTCTCAACATCCGCTCATTTCAGTTTTGTTTGCAAACTTCAAACAAGTTAGTTGAGTGCTCCACTTTCTTGTATGCACAATTGTAAAGATATCGTCGAGAGTTTTATTTTCTCGGAGTCCGCAGATAACTATTTCGACATGACGTTTAACTACGAAGATCAACTTTAACCGTGAGATTAAACGTATCAACGGTCAGCCGCGTGAGATAGCGTTGATTGTAATTAATAGCCGCCGATTGCGTTAGGGCCCGCGGCCGGTTAATTGTCGAAGGAAGAGTAATGGCGCGAAATCACGCTAACATTCGCCGATTGTCCGAAAGCGGGCACACCGTTAACTCGTGTAATCTTCTGCCCCTAACCGGGTGGAAACGGTAATTTCGTACTTAATATCGCTAAAATAAAATCCCTACGAATAAAATTGAAATCGAAATACATTTAGCGGGCCAAGGAAAAACATGTTCGCCAATTATACGAAGTAATTTAAAATACTGAGGATTATTTCAGATGCTTTGCAACCATCCGACGAATATAATACTCTGATTAATTTAATGATTAATTCGAGTACACCGAGAACGCTATTTCGGTATTTACAAACGTAGATAAGAACCGACACGTTAATCGAAATAAAATATCTCATTCTCAGTTTTTCACAGTTTCTTTTGTTACGCGTTTCGTTACTGTCCATTTTAAGACTGGCATGTTAACTGACTATCTACGAGTGCACATTTGGTAACTGTAATTTAGCCTAGCCACTGTAATGGAAGTGCGTAAGCGTCTCAAATGCGATTGCAATCTCTTAATATGATACGTGACTAGCGCAACGAAATACGAACTCATCTTGTCGAGGACACATAGATCGACCGATGCGGCCAAACAACTCAGTGTCTGCCGCCAAACACTTTTAGACCACGTCACGTGTAATTTGCAAGAATTTAATTACAAGTACAGGCTGATTCGTTTTACAACGAAATACGCCCGGCAATTTATCATGTTACCCATGATTCGTTAGATCGATCCTTGCTGTACAGAAATAAAACAAGTCCTGACCAGCACAAACAAAAGAGCATATTGAAAAACATCACTTATAATTGAATCAGGTCAGCAGGCAGGAATTGGTTCACGTTATTGATTGCTTTTAATATTCATACGTGTATGTTTTTTTAACTAAAATTAGCAATATTCGATAAATCGTTCGACTTTATGTTGATACTCGCTTTCGATGTCTAGAAGCACAATAATGTTTTGAGGAATTTTCAAAATGTCAGGTATGAATAGGAGTCATTAAGTCTAGCACGAGAAGGGTTATGAAGAGTCTGACCTACCTTGTCCTGACTAAAGCCAGTAATTCCGATATGTACGAGCGGGCAGGATAATTTCCTCGTGCGAGACGGCGTATCGACGTCTCGAGGGCTGATTTATAGCAGGATCCTGGATTACCGATGACCACGGCAAGATCCTGCTTTACCGTCGACGTGTAAGGCCCCGACAATCGGAGGAAACCTTGCGATGCGAAAGACGAAAAGGCCCTGGCTGGTCCCGCGCAGTCCTTGAAGATATTTGCCCTGATCCGCGAGAGGAGCGAGATTCCAGATCGACCGGCGATTATGCCTCGATCGGAGATTTACGGACCTGCGATACAGCCAGCTGCTCGACTCCTATCGACATTTATTTATAGTTACGGGGAATCACTTATTGCTGGTCGTTCTCGTGCGAACTGCTCTTAACGCCGGACCGGGAATTCCGACCACCCGCGAAACAAGGAATCGCTCGGGAATGCCTATCCCCTCGTTAAATTCATCACCTCGTGTTATTCCCGTATTAGCCCGAGCTGTCCGCGCTAAACGATATTCATCGATTCAATAAAAATTATTCCATGCGGTTAGTAAAAACATTGTGCGTGGAATGGAAATATTTTCTTTACGACAAACAAGTCATTTTCTCGTTAAATTAACAATTTTCTTAATGTCTTACGCGCTGCCTAAGGGTCCGTTTTGCTGGACAAAGAGAACGAATTGTGGTAAATATGTGATCGTGAAAATAACTTAATGAGGTGAATTCCATCATTAAGTGCACGCCTGACAGAGAGGATGGAGGTGAGGACGGTGAAGAGGAAGGGTTGGAGAGATAGGAGGGAGCGGCGGGAAGGAGGGGGAATGAGGAGAAAAAAGTGGGTCCATCGTAAAGCCGAATGGACGTGTCCCTTTTCTCTTCTGCCGGGGCTAAAAGGCGATTGCGCGTCGTTCCTTTGCCGTAATTTACAATCACGTCGCCGCGAAGGCAGTCCGAATTCCGTAGGTCCGTTCCGTATGTTCCCGAATGGTAACCAGCTCGCGCTCCCGCGAGTGCAACGATCACTAACGAATGCACATGCATTATCTCGGTATAATTAGCATATCAGGGTTCTCGTTGGTGATCCTTAACACAGTCGTAATTGCCACGCGGGACAATTTATTAAATTGCTCTATTATGAAGACCCGTTCACCCCTGCGTCCTTT
Organism: Hedychridium roseum; assembly: GCA_963989215.1. Taxonomy (NCBI): domain Eukaryota; kingdom Metazoa; phylum Arthropoda; class Insecta; order Hymenoptera; family Chrysididae; genus Hedychridium; species Hedychridium roseum. The sequence continues at coordinate 6,931,066 of OZ022310.1, read as the reverse complement.
CGAGCCGCGCGATGCTCCAGGGCTTTTTCCCTCGTCCTCGCGGCAAATTCTGCCGCCACTTTGTGCACTTAGCTTATGGAAATCGCAACCGGACGCGACGTCGCCCTTCTTCTCCCATGAGCCGAGGGTACAACGTTGATCGTTACGACGAGCGCCGACGGTCCAGCCTCTTTTCTGCCGTACACGCGAGAACTATCTCCCCACAGGTTCAACACTCTCGACAGCCGTTAGATTAACACCAGATCACCAACGCGTGTTGCGATGAAAACAACGTTGCAATTTGAATACACTTACTACCCACAAAAAGTTTTGATGAAGGAAAAAACGTTATTAAATAATGACCACCTTCACCGCGCATTATGAATACTTCGTACAACGTATGCAAATTTTACCATGTACCAAAGTACAATCGTGAATTTGCTCTGTGAGTTTCTGAACAAACCGACGTGTTTGTTAAACGTTTTATCAGAGAAGGATACTTGTTTTAATGTTCAAAAGCAGTCATTTATAAATGCTGATGCAAAGCTGATTGCGTGACAAAACCAGACATTGGAAAATCGCTAAAATTGGTATTGGTATCGAGTTGAGTATAAAGAAAGAAATACAAGTGCATTGATGTTACGCCATTATCGTTTGCAAATGCATTTGTCTTCCTGCGCGATAATGCTCGGAGTTAACGATGTTATATTTCCGGTAATCGAATAAGCCGTGCGAGCATTAACACGGACAACATCGAACGGTCATTCTGGCGAGGAGACGGCCGATTTATAGGGAGCAACCGGCTGAGCTTTCACGATTGGCATGTTATTAGCTTCGGAGAAGTGATAAACATAATGCACACGTGCAGGTGGATGGGCAAAAAGTTTCGTATGCGGTTCGCCCATGAGGCGAACACGCCCGACTGCTCTGAGATCCGCGTTTATACGGATATGCTAATTCCAGTCGTCGACTCCCGAGGACCGTGGCTATGTAGTTGTACGTACCATCTTCATATATTACATCGTTTCGTTCGGCGACAGAAACGCTAACCACGCTGGTGGCTTCGACGCTAAGGGAACTGCCCTGTATAGAGTGACATAGTACTCAACTTCCTCTTTCAATGATACCGATAAAGTACGTTCGCAAATTGAAACGAGCTATGAGTTCTAGGACATTTATTTACGTCCAGAAGAATATCAACCCTCTTACCACCTACTGTTCACCATATGAATTGCAAACCGTTTATCACTATTATGCAAAGTGTACATAAGAACAGATTTTTTTGTCATTCTTTCTGATTTCAATAAACAGATATTTGTTGCGTTAAGAAGTATTATTTGATGTAAATATAATACCATTATATTCGTAGAGAATGTATACATTTCTTTCTATCAAGTTGTTTGCACTAACTGAATGATTTATTTTCTCTCCATTAACCCTATTAAGCCCAGCTCCGTTTCGGCCTATTTGAATAGTATGCTTTGATGTACGTGAGAACTTTGCACCGCTCCTTCGCGAATATCGGTGTTGACGTACTGGCTGTAACAGTGAAACCCGAAGCACGTGCTGTTGCTCACGTCTTTCTTTCAGTGCTGTCTAATAGGCCAAGACGGGACCGGAGGTAGCTTAACATGATACACGTTAGATGAGTGGGCGAAATACTTGCAATCTATTCCCGTGGCTATAAAATAGATTCTATCGCCCCCAGAAGATCAATGACTATCCTCACGTAGGCACCGAGTTACTCGCAGGAAACTGTGCATTGCATCAGCGTGTATTTGGATGTACTAGACGTTACCCAACATGATTCATCTTTGCAGAATATAGCGAAACCGCTTATCGTTACCGCAATTGTCGGACACTGTGACGGAAGCGTAACTTTCCTGGAATAGTCTAGGTCAACAGATATTTGCACGCTAGTAGTATGCAAACTTTTCAACTGGTTCAATGAATTGAATGTCACGTGGCGGTATGAATTAATAGTGTCATTGGAGTAGTATAGGCCTTTGAAAATGTTTCACGTCTCACAGATGTTTGAATACAAATATGAGTTCTGCTGGGTTCAGCTACATAAACTTTCGTCATTGATACTATGTCGCGGTTCACAGAGTGTCCTTGCGAAACGAGAGTGGATATGGGTCGTTGCATCGAGCGTAAAGGAACAGTTCCAATTAAGAGCAATACACCCAATACAATTCTCTGACATTGCAATTGGTTCAAATACTTCAACAACTAAGTTAAGGTAAATACAAATGTGTAATCAACAATTAACTTTCGTCCTTATTACCGCAAACCCGGTTTTTCTAAAATGACACGGAATTGGGTTATGTTAACAGTGGGTTCAAGGTCATCAATTTGCGGCCTTAGTTTCTTTTGTTGATCGTTTGGGACATGAAAATCTTATGGTTGGAAGACGATCGAGGGAAAGGAAAGTTTTGTCGGTTCGATCGATGGAAGAGTTTCGGCCTCACGACATCATCGTTCCGTCATGTTGCGCGTGCGCGAGATGACGTTTCCTTCTCCGAAATTTCATGGTATTACGTGCCTTTGAAGCAGTGCGCTTCCTTACCACCGGCATCGTGCTAACGACTGTGAAATGCCGGCAAGCTACGAATCAAGTGGAAAAAATCGTCAAGGGGCCATTATCGATTTTTCGTTGCTGCCTGTGACAAGGGCCGCCAGGTTTGCGCGTGTTTCTTGAGCTCCGTTATTTCCGCACGGCACAACGTGCAGCTAGTATAAAAAGAGGGGACAAGGTCACCTTAGGAGACACACGTCTCTGAACTGTCAGTGTGAACGGTTGTGATTCAGTAGTGCTTACCGGTATACCGGCTAGTGAACCTTTTTCTAACTCATCTTTTCGGAATTTTTCCATAAAACCTCATACCACAAGAGAATAGTGAGTAAAAGTTATTATCATTATTGATGTTTCACGTGATTTTTATGTGGAATCTACATTATTGTAACTTCCGAAGGGTTTTATATTATAGTGCCGGCTAACCTTCATTCAAATCTGGGAGGGTCTGAGCCACCAGTTATTCTAGTGCAACTGGTCTTTAAATCAAACAAATTGTCATGTTAATTGAATGAAAAATGATGTTCCTATTCTAAGTATAATTATAAACCGGATTGCCGTGCACCTAATATTACGAACTCAGCGTTTTATCATTATATGTGTATCATACCTGTGCCGTAAAAGCGACGATGAATTCGATGATGACGGGCAGCAGTTGATGTTATCGTGGCGATTAGACGTATCACTCCATCTGCGATAAAACGAAAGGTTGTCGATAGTCTTGTAATTAAATCCCGGCGTGGTGTGAACTTTCTACATGGCGCGCGATTTATACGTACTTGCTGAACATTGGATACTGGTCTCTTTGAACGTAACGTGTATCGAATGGACATAAAGGTGGTGCCATCTCACGATGTAACGGAACATCGCAAGTACATATTTTCCATTGCTCACATTGTGGCAAGGCTGTAAAGACATCGATGCATGTGCTTCGCCACTCCGTCGTCAATGCAAGGGTATTTGACCGAACGCGATCGTGCCTAAAAAAAGCAGCAGACATTTTATTCCAGTCTATTATTAATTCCACCGAGGCTTTTGACTCGGACTACTCTACATGCACTACTTGTCTTATATTCAACTGTGAATAATCTGAAAATTAAACGTCTTTGGATTATTCTTTCATTGATTGCTATTCCGAAATGCCTGAAATTCGGATGGTGCGTTTGCGCACTTTTCCATGACCGTGTGACCTTTTTGACCTATTCGACCTTGCGTCACTGATGAACTTGAAACCACATACTCAATTGCTCACACAATACACAATTTTTTTATCGCTCCGAAATATTTAAATTCAGTATAATTGAAATGTATGGAATAAGTGAATAATTCATCACGCATTTAAAGTGACTGGATCAATACCTATTAAAAGAAAACTAAACATATAATGTATGTTATGTTACAGAAAAATGGCATCTTTGAAAGAGCAGTTGTTAAGTACGGTGACGGAACCAGTTTCAACTGGCAGAAATAAAATCACCGTAGTGGGCGTTGGACAAGTTGGAATGGCCTGTGCCTTCAGTATTTTAACGAATGTAAGGGAAAAATACTTTACTCTGGCAATAGCATCATAAAAATTCACATTTTACCCAGTCTGACTACGCATTTAAGGTAGAATAAATACCAAACACTGACGCAATGTAAATACAAGACCAGCGCCAGATATAGTATTACCCGTGCCTGTTGAGAGTTTACGACTGAAGGGAAATCCAGCAACGTGAACCTTACGTAATCTGTGCGAAAATAACTTGAATAAACGGCCTAAATCTGTGATTTGCAGCATGTTTCGAGCGACGTAGTTCTCGTCGATGTGATGGCGGACAAGCTGAAGGGCGAAATGATGGATCTACAGCACGGGAGTGCATTTTTGAAAAATGCTAAGATCAATGCCAGCACGGACTACGCGGCCACTGCGAATTCTAGCCTTTGCATCGTTACGGCTGGCGCCCGACAGCGTGAAGGCGAAACCAGATTGGATCTCGTTCAACGCAACACCGACATCTTCAAAGGCATCATTCCTCAGCTCGTCAAATACAGCCCGAACACGATTCTGCTGATCGTCTCGAACCCCGTCGACATCCTTACTTATGTCGCATGGAAATTGTCTGGGCTGCCAAAGAATCGCGTTATTGGCAGCGGCACCAATTTAGATTCAGCGCGCTTTCGATTCTTATTGTCGCAGAAACTTAACGTCGCGCCCACATCCTGCCACGGTTGGATTATCGGAGAACACGGCGATACTAGTGGTACGTTGCCTTTTCCTTGCAGAGAACTTATGTTCGGTTCTTATTCGATTTAATTTTGAGTTTAAGAAAAAATAGAACGTACCTGCAGTTAATATTGTTTCTTTCGCTTCTGACGACAGTGCCGGTGTGGTCTGGAGTAAACGTGGCTGGAGTACGCTTGCGTGACCTTAAGGAGGACGTCGGTACGGACAAGGATGATGAACATTGGGGTGAACTGCATAAGCAGGTGGTCCAGAGCGCGTATGAGGTCATCAAATTGAAAGGCTATACTTCGTGGGCGATCGGCCTCAGTGTTTCAAACCTTGCCTCAGCAATACTCAGAAACTCCAACCAAGTTCATGCGGTGTCTACGATGGTTACCGTAAGTCGCCGTGACAGATTTCTTCCATATCAGCAAACCGTTTTCGATTCTGATCACATTACTTAAATATTTAAAACCTTAAATCTGAAATATTAATGAATAATATTAACACTTTGCTGTCGGGCTATTTTTCGCGCGTCTTACATCTGTAGCGTGCAAACCAATTTTAACTTTATATGCATTTTGATCGTGATATTTATTCGATTCATCAACAAAATAATAAAAAAATCAGGCCAATATATAGGTTTACTATATCTAAAATACCTGCAGAATCAGACGGAATCACTTAAACTCTGGATTCACCCACAAACGTTTCCAAATTAGGCACATCGTCAATTTCTGTCCAGTTCACTTTTTCTAAAAATTCGAAATCAATTTCATCTTCCGAGTCACTACTAGATAAAATACGAAAACGATTGCGATTTTTCACAGACACAATGTCACTATCTTCTGAGTAATAACTGTCCGAAAACTCACTACTACTACAAGAATAATCTGATGATCTATCAGCAAATATTTCGTTTTCATCTCTTTCAATGTCACTCAAATTCACTTCGGCAATGTATAAACTTATGATACGCGGTAAAAACTCTGTCAGCTGTGGGGTTCGCGAAATCTCCGCGACAAATCGGAACGCGCGCTGCTGCACGTGACGTCACGATGTGAGAATGAGAGAGGGAGAGAGAGAGTAAGTGTGAACCGTACAAGACAGGTCTTAACGTGTCTTGACAAGTCTCGCGCTGTCGAACGTCAATACATATGCTTCGAACTGTAAAACGATCTCCCGACGACAAAGTGTTAATAATATACGAATGTGAAATACATTATTATCAATATTCAACCATTTTTAGGGCAATCATGACATTAAGGAGGAAGTTTTCTTATCCCTTCCTTGTACCCTGGGAGAAGATGGTGTCACGTATATCGTTCAACAGAAATTAACCGACGAAGAACGTGCCATGCTTAACAAGTCAGCGGTGACAATGCACGAAGTACAGAAGGGTCTAAAGTTTTAACGTTTTTATCTAATCGCTAAAAATTAATTTTCCTGTTGTCTGTGTTCTGCGTGTGTTTCGTTTATTCACTATGCGTCTCTCGTTCCTATTCACGTACGATACTTATTCTTACGGAAATTATCAGTCATTACTTAATCTTTATTAGAGTATTTAATCGTAAAAGTAAGTAACAATTGTGTGTATGTCGTGCCCCAATGCATTTGTGACACAAGTGAAGTATTTTTGGTGCTGTATTTATTTTTGACCAGTATTATGTGGTACTCTCACCAGCAAATTTTGTTTTATTATTTTTCACGATGGAGTATTATATGACGATATGCTACAGAGAACTTTTACTGATATATCTATTTACATGACAGTATTTTCATAAGATTTTCTATTAAGGTGCTTCAAATGTCAATTGGACTATGAACTGTCTATAAATGTGTGCTAGTTTCACAAAAATTTTAATAACAGATAATACTTATGTCCACTTCAAAGTGTATAATTTAATAAAATATTTTTATGGAAACTACAAGTGCAATTTATTGTAAATACTGCCTGCCCAAAAACTGCGTAATAAAGCGAGTCACTGTATGCCTAATCCGTGATAAGAAAAAGAAAACTGATTCTGCGTATGTGTAGTATTCTCCGTTTAATATCGTGATTTCCATCGTTTCCCGATATAGACATGATCTCATAATGTCAGCGGGGACATAATTGCCAAAGCCATTTCACTTTTTTTCCTCATGTCGAGTGATGCTCAGTAACCATGGATGCGTTTAACAATTGGCGGAACGCCGCGATGGCGTTGTACATTCAGGATATTTTCAATCGGCTGTCATCGGAGCAATCTTTCTGTCAAGAGAGAAAGATTCGATGATGTGATCGCGAGCATGTACAGCTATTCGTTGTTAGAAGACGCCCTGTAAAATCAACGAGCGACAGAGGAGCAATGTTTCTGACCTCCATCCTGTCAGCGAAGCTACTGTCGGGTTGTTGCAGAACTTGTGCACGTGTCAGCTTGACCAGAAGCTTCACCGAAACTCGAAAGCTACGCACCCTGCCTCCGACGATACTCGCCGATGTATTTCGCGGAAGAACGAGAAAGGAAGTCGCCCCCGCGGCGGCTTTTGGTAAAGATGTCGCGGCGGGGTCGGATTTACACAGAGCGGTCAGTTTCGTGTAAGCAGCCTTGCTCTTCTATCACGTCCCGCGAATCTCATTTAAAATCTCTCCGATTCCGTCCGTTTCTTGCGAATGTACATAGATAAATACTCGTTTTCCGGATAGTCGATGATACTATTTTCGTTTAGCGTGACCCTTAACCTCGATTTCAAACGACTTCCAAATTCATTAATTTTTTCATGTTTGCCGACCTCCAATTCGGTATTTATTGCAAGAATGAACAAGAAGTATGTATGCATGTGATGTATACATGTATATGTGAAACTTAAAGACGTAGAGTTGCAATTTAGTCGAGTGTTGAAACGAATATTCATAGATAGTGTACTTTTTTCAATCACTTTTATTGAAGTACATGTATCATCTATTTTGCTAACCTAAATCATATTCCTACGTTATGGAACGTGATGTCTATTTCAGACAGCCATGTTTGCGAGAAGATCTGTCGTGCAAGTTCTCAGAGCCGATCAGAGATTCCTGTGATAAGGTGACGATCGTCGGTGCCGGCATGGTCGGCGTGGCAATCGCCAATGCTATTCTCTTCCAGGTACTGAAATTCCCGTTTCCTTTACTTCCGTGAAACGGACGAGTCCGTTCGATGTTTTAATAGCCTCGCTCTACCCGTAGTAATGCGCGAAACGTCTTTTCTCTTGTCAAGTGTCTTTCTTCCGCGAATCCCGCTTACTCCGTCCCATATTCAAGTAACGCTGCCGGAGTCAAAGTAACATATAAAGTGAAAGTTCATATACCAAGCTGTGTATCATACATAGAAAGGTCGTTTGCCAATGTACACATATAGTATCGTTAATCTTGAAATCCGATGCTCGATGAAGCTGTGCAACATTTACCAATAATATCATTAAAAGTGATAAATGACGCGCGAAACTTCAATGTCTCATTGAAATTGCTGAAAGTAATGATTCTGCCAATGAGGATAAATGCGATTAAGAGTAAAGGTTTTCACGCATTGGCTCGCTGTTCATCGTTGTTCCCCTTAGCACCATTACACAGGCTGTTCTCGATGTTAGGGAATTAGTCCACACATCGCCATTGTAGATGCATTCCCAAAGAAGCTGGAGGGAGAGGGGATGGATTATAATCACGGAGCGGTGTTCATGGGAGATCCACGCGTCGAGTACGACACTGGTAACTTTTTATATTTCAAATAACACGCCAAAAAATTGAACAATAACGTTCAGATAAATTACACGGACATATTGTCGACGTTAGACTTTTGCGTTTCGAGCAATTCGAAAATTGTCATATTGGCTGTCGGGGCACGTCAGAAGAAGGGTGAGTCAAGACTTGACTTAGTGCAACGAAATTCAGATATCTTCAAGAATATAGTGCCTTCCCTCCTCTCCTACAGTCCAAATGCTGTTTTTCTCGTGGTGTCGAACCCAGGTACCCGTTTAAATATAGTTGCCCCTGTGCTTATGCTAAGTAAATATTACAAATTTAGTGGACATTCTATCGTGGATTACGTGGAGGGTGAGTGGATTGCCCGTTCACAGAGTAATCGGAAGTGGAACGCATTTGGACAGCGCGAGATTTCGATTCTTGATTTCCGATCGACTGGGTATTGCTCCCAGCTCCGTTCAGGCCGTCATTGTAGGCGAACACGGCGATAGCCAGGGTGAGTCGGGAAATGTTGGCCAATACCGAAATATTATTTCTACGTGCCAAAAAATATAGGCAACTGATATTTGGTTCGAATATCCAGTTCCCCTTTGGTCCGGTGTGAGCGTTGCCGGTGTACAGTTTCGCGATATTTTGCCGAACGTCGGTTTGGAGTCTGACGAGGAAAAGTGGCAAGAGATTTCGAAAGAAGTCGTCAGAGCGTGAGTTACATACCGTGATTTCTTCTATCGTAGTTTTGCTGGACGTCTGCAAAGTGATCTTTTTGTATCGCTTAGGGGTGCGACTGTCAGGTGTTTAAAGGGATATTCAAACACAGCCGTTGGGCTATCAGTAGCAGACATAACAAGAGCGATTATTCGTAATTCACAAGCTGTTATGCCAGTTTCTACTATGATACAGGTATCTTCAATAAATTTCGGGTTATTGTCAAATTTACGCCATGGAATTACACCGTGAAATATTTACGTTTTTCCGAGGAACATTTCATCGTCACTTTCGTTATCTCGATTTTCATTATATCAATATTTTGTTCCAGGGACATTACGACGTGTGTCACGAAATGTTTCTATCCCTCCCTTGCACAGTCGGCGAGAACGGAGTTACGCAGATCGTACGGGTGCGTATGACCGATTACGAAAAGAAACTGTTTGAGAACTCCGCGAACACGGTATATAATGTTCAGAAGGACCTTAAAGTGTAAGTCGATCATCCTCGAGGGTTTCTCGTAGTTAATACGTCTTGCACCCGTCCTATATTGTAAAAAGTATTATTGACCACAATAAATCGTAAGTTATCTTCATGGTGGTCTGTTTAACTGGTTAGGGCCTAACTCTGTATATGTTTTTCTTACTGCTCCTTTCAACGGACAGTAAATAATTTCTCTTGTAGACTTTGAGTCGCACTTGAAACTTCTCAGAATTAACATAGTAACAGCACTTTCATATTACGACATCGTGATATCACAATGCGAAATTATGACGTCCCAATTGTTGGTTCGAAATGTCAGGTGCCGACGGTCTTTCTACATTTCATTTTTATTTTCACTTTTAAAGTCAACGGATGACAGCGAACAATAAAATTTCGCAAGTATCGAAAGATCGTGAAATATTATTGATACGTATAGATTAGGAGCTAATATAAAATTCTGTCCTAACCGCTGATAAGCGGCAATATCGTCGTAAGGAATATTAATTTCTTTGCTTAGACGTTGCGTGACATCATCTCAAATTCAACACTAGTTTCGTATAATGTCGGCACGTGAAATCGGCTGTAGCTTCCGTCTTCTGCTTCGCAGCTGTCGGCACTTCCTCATCGACTAGATGACTTGACGTCATCGTCAGAATTTACCCGTTTAATATAAACTCGATACAAATTACAAACTCGAAACTGAGTACACGCTTCTCCACGAAATCTCTCAAGTCCTAGCAAAGTTTAGGGTCGGGAATTCTTTATGGTACCGTTTATCGCGAATGCATAGAAGCGAACGGGAGTCATGCAACTTGCTTAGAGCGATTTCCTCACACGTTGGGTACCGAGGTGAAAGGTGACCAGTGGATGGTACTAGAAGGTCGCGATTTCGCCAGAGGCTAGGCCATGGCAAGGTGAGAGAAGGGTGTAAAGATCGAACGCAAGATGTCGCTTTGGAATCGTTATGTGCTTCGATTCCTCCATGTGGCAATGTAACAGAGCATCGTTCGAATTACATCAGGGCCGTAATAAGTTTTACCGTCGGAGACTTTAACGAACGTGCTTGCAGTTACCCCCGTTTAAAGTCTTTACAAAACTGTAATTCACCGGTTTACGCGTTCATAAAATGTTGCGACACCTTACTTATTAGCGCATCGTTATGAGTAATTTCAGTTTGCTCCGAGAAAACAACCAGCGATAAACCGAGGGAACTCCTAACCTTCTCTGTCAAGAGCGTATGTATTAAGAATATTCGCGTTCGTATTTATAAAGAGGTATAGGAGATAAATTACAATGAACAACTACAGTAGACTACCTAGAATACAGCCATAAAGGAGAATATATACGGTTATAGATAACACTTTTTACCGTAGTCAAGTCGTTCGAAAAATAATGTCTCATTGATTTTGAAAGAATTCCGCGTACATGTTATATGTCACAACACGGGTGTGAGAGTGGTTTCGTCAGGAGTCATAAATTTTCATTTAAGTCAAAGTAGATAGGTAAAATGCTTTATTGCGGCGGACCTATTGCCCGGAATACGTTTTCGTGGAAAACTCTGGTAAATGTCGAATTCTCATAAAGGGGTATAAGAGAATTGATTCCTTGTAATCGTGTTTATAGGACGACCGCCGTTTTAATCGAAAATCTATGGCCAGTTTTACGTCGAAAAGTTTCGGTAATAGCTTTAACCGTTATGAAGTGTCGGCAATGATTTTCTGAGAGACGTCTTGCATAATTCATTCACTTCAGTCCACTACCAAATTACCGCCAATACTTACTGTAAAGAAGTCTATATGCAAGATAAACTGTGTGATTGTTTAAAAAAGTCATTGGAAAAGCCAGTGTCCTTGAAAGGTCCTGCTACAAGTTCCGAAAGGGAAAGAAAGTTTAAATAACAAAAAGTCCGCGTTTTTCTAGTCACATGGCACTTGTTACGAAATAGTTTGATTGTTGGTTCGAACAGAAAGGTTGCTTGATTTTTCGCTAAACCGATAGGACTGGGAAATTCATATAAATGTGAGGAAAATACGTGGGAGAAGGTGTTGATTAGGAACGGCGATGGGTATCGGCCGACGGGGCTCTGGTCTATGCAAAGCACGCGCCTGGGTCCCAGGTGGAGGTGGCAGAGAACCCGGGCCCCGTTCTCTTCTCTGGCTAAGCTCCGTCGTCGGTGTTCAGTGGAGCTCAGTCAGTACACAGTCGGTCCGTACGTGTCCGTCAGTGCGGTCACCTGGTCCCCCAGCAATCCGTCAGATTCCTTTCCTCGATGGTAAACCGAGCGCGATAAGTACTTGACAGATCCTCGACAGATCCTTGGTCTTCCCCGCGAGAGAGAGAGAGGCAAACAAACAGCAAGCTAGGAAGAGCGAGGCCGGAAGAGACGAAGAGATCAGCGGCCCGCACGCCGCATGTGCGCGAGTGTGAAGCGTCTCCACCGGAAACATCAACGACACGGTGCGAGGGACCCAATTGTCAGGAGAAGAAAAAGAAGAGGAGAAGGAGTCGCGGGGACCCGCGGCGATTGAGACAGACTGATTAGAACGTAGGACAGGAAGGAGAGTGCGCGCACTGCTCCACGGGAAATGACTATATCGTACGCGAGCGAAGTGCCGAATGGCTCCAGCTTTGGCTGCTTCTGGAGGATCCTAGTCAAGTGAGTCTGCACCTTTGATTCTAATGTTACTCTGTCTTTGTCTTTGTTTTTGTCTTGTATCACGTATGTCGCTGTAAGTTTGGTTCGTAGTCTTATGGCGACTGGCTTAATCTCTTTAGAACGATCCGGGACGAGAAGAGCGCGAGCTTATCCCTTAATCCGTCTGGTTCGACGTGCTCGTCGCGGCTGTCAGGCTTTACACACTGACAGCTGAGACAGCCAGGCGGGCAACTATTGGCCCCGCGCAAGCGGTGAGGCCTTAGCAACAGTTCGCCGCGACTACGTCCTCAGGATATTTCTCCTTTCCTCATGCGCGACTCGGTTCCACACTTTACCTCTTTCACCGAGAAAAACAAGAGAAACGACGATCCCGCGCGTTCCCGGTACCCACGGGTCGTTTCTTAATAAAAGCGTATTTTATCAAGTGGAATTCGTTTGCGGCACGATAACATTCTGTACGCTTCGTTCGTTTCTACTTTCCTCCCGGCGGTGCCGTTTATGCGCGATAAGTGCATTCTTCTCGAGCATTGCACTTAACCGTGTCTTTTTGCTCCTTCGTCCATTCTCCCACGTCGACGTTGAACCGTTGTTAGATTTTCGTGAAATCCCGTTCCACGAAAATGAATTCATTCGAGCGTTCGATGTGATAGATCTACAATTCTATATCCGGCCCGCGGAATGTAGCCTCTAGATCAATCGACGCGTTAATAAGCCAATTTGACTATGAAAAGGTGAAGCAGAGGTAGAGCCGTCCGTGGAACCGGAAGTGTGGGTAACGCGATCGTGCGTAGAGAGTCGAAGCGTATCGACGAAACGACATGGTTCGGCCGCGTTGAAATCTCCCGGCGGCGCGGGGAATGACGTTCGATGTTGACGCGCGAGCAAAATAGAGTTCCGCGCGAGCTGCTACGTCATCCGACGCGTTTCGGAGCGGATCTCGATGGTCCGGAGAATCGGAGCGCTCGGCTAGAGCGCCGCTCGTGCAGCCGGCGAGCCATGTAGGACGATGATATTGCGATACACACCGGCGAGACCGGCGGACCGTTGTGCAACGCTCAACTTTCGACTCAATGTGTTCTCGATTTGGAGCTCGGCTTGCATAGAAAATGTCCTTGGCCAGGGATTCTGCGGAGGGTCGCCGAGAGGAGCGGCCGAGGAAAGCCAAGAATGTTCGGCAGAGCACGATCCACCCGATAATCATTTATTCCTACTCACGTGTACTCTCCGGCAACACGTGATTATCGGCCTTTTTACACGCCAGTGACGATTACCGCGAACTAGAAAACTTACTCCAGCGAGCTTAATAAACATTCGCGCAAACGAATTACTCTTCACGAAGTGACTAATTTTAACTTTTTTCCTGTGAAATGCACATTAATCCACTTAGGATACTACGAGAAATGACTTTCCTCAGCCTGGGTAAAACCCAGCACGGTGTAAACAATATGCGGTTGGAGTTTACGCGCGTTTTAAGGAAATAAGGTCGACGATACGTCGATTTTAACCGTAACGGTCAGCCGCTGCTCGTTTCGTCGCCAAGTGTCACGCTGGAAAATCGTTCAAACGCCGCGATACCGTACCGGGAATTTCACTTACGCGCGTATATTGGCAATTAAACTTGCTCTCCAAGCGTATCGTTATATGATATTTCGATTAGCATATAGATATTATCATTTAAATGATTTAGGTAAACAGCTGACGGTGTTTTAGCGTTTGCAGTTTATCCGTTCGAAGATGTACATTCGTAGTATCTGCTTTTGCATCTGCACCACGTGAAACAATGAAGTATTACAGTACAAATAAAGGCGACACGTACGAACGGTTATTCGCGAAACTCTATTCTAACCGCCATTACTCAAAAATTCGCATTAAGCACGTAATCGTCGTTAGGCAGACGGATTCCGAAAACTACTTCTCGTAACTTCGACGACTCGTTGCATAATCGTCTTCGGAAATCGGTGACATCAATGTCCGTCAAACAACGTTTACGTCCAACGACGACGACGCTGAAAATTATGCACAGAATTAAATGTCGTGCCGGTAACTTGAGGGAAGACAGCCAGGACCGTACTGTACGGCGAGATTTCACGCGAAACATTTTCAGGAAGATTACCGGCGAGATCGATTATCCGAGAACTGTCGGAATCACTTGATTAAATAAAACCCATCGGACGGTATTGATATACTGATTCTTGTATGTCAGCTGTGTAAAACTTTCAGTGGAAAAGGTTGTTTCAAGCTTGTCAATGGAAAATATTTATATTGGGGAACGTAATAAATATATTTTGCATTTAGAAGGCAATTTGTCATTAATTATGACGCTACTTCGACAATATTACGTAAAATGGGCGTAATTAATATATGGTTTTGTAGATTCAATTATTTTTAATGTTCCGTGTAATTAATGCACGTTCAACAGGCTAAGCAGTGACAACACTTTTTTAACGGAATGCTGTGATTCTAAGAATGTACTTAAAATGCTATATTTGTATGCCAGGTGTTTTGATCTATGTATCACATAAAAAATACGAGGAATTCAAGTCATGACATTTACGTACAGCAAGCAAGAGCTGCGAATGCTGATGGTCGTCGAATTTACGACGCAAATTGCGCTTAGCTGCAACAGCAAAATTCAATACAATTTTTAATCGTGTTGTTTATGACGAAGATCAAGCAATCAAGCGAATATTCATCCGGTAATTGTATTTAATACGTTTGATTAAGTCTTACATTTCTCGTCAGATAGCACATAAATTTTCGTTCCTCTGTCGTTAACTCGCGTGATTAGACATTTATTCCACTCGATAAAATTGAGGAGCATAAAATGCTATTCCATACAACACTATAAGTACCGCAACATTCCCTACGAGTAATAAACATACGGGAATTCACTGTCGTTATGTCAGCCGAGGGAGCGTTACTTCCTGAACTCCGAAAAGTGTCCAACATTTTAAGGAGGCAATAAAATTGGAAACCGCGCGATAACGCGGTTGGCGTTGGGCCAATGCAAGTGAGTTGCGTTGCGAATTGCACGGTTGTCCATGAAAACACATCGTGCAACGCCTTCATACTTCATACGTCCTTGTGGCTGGTGGTTTGTTGACATTTTGACGACCTTTAAGGCTGATCCCTCGAGCTCGCTATCTCTTTGGTCGATGCACCAACGTCTGTCTCAATGAAAACTGCTTTTACTGCACATTTTTGTATCGCAAGTTCGCGAAAGAAAACGGGACAGGCAATGATTAAAGTAAAATAAATATTATACGGACAGTTGTCACAAATCAGGATCAATTGTATTTTGTCTTCGGGTCTTTCGAGTATTATTATGATATAAATTAAAACCTGTTTCTCAGATGATTCAGTAGCACCACGTCCGTTACGTTCAAAGTATGAAAAATAATCGAAAGCGCATGATTCATTGTGTTCCGCATTATCATTGGAATGCTCTTATTTTTTCTTGCCCCTTTCCAACGCTCTTCATTTTTTCCTTAGGTCGTACGATTCTGACGCGGATAATCTGTGTACGCTTGGAAGTCATTATGACAATCCGACAGCACGATTCTACCGCATGTCACGTATGAACTCGTATCAGCAGACTTTACACATATCTATACATCTGTATATCGTTCGAACGTTAGCTGACACATTTTTAACGTTTTACGGACGTAAAAAATCACAAGTCGCCGTAAGAGCATTAATAACTTTTTTTGAGAATTCCTTTTCCATGTATGTTAAGTATAGCTTTCAAAGAATTATTCTTGCTGCATTGAGCATTCTACTGTCGTACTCGTCGTCTTGCAGGGGTAAAGACAAAGGACTGAGCATCAACGGATCCGTTGGGTAGAAGCAGTTCTGCTTGCTAAGTCAGTTGGTACTCTTCGTAATACGATCTTCGTCTTCGTATTCCCCGGCGATCGGCACGCAAGGTGGTCGGTTTTTTCGCGTGCATATTCTCCGGGACGAGTTAGTCTCGCAGCTTTCTTATCCGCTCGCCGGCAACGGTGCCACGGGGAAACATGTCGTTCGACCATCTATAAATACCTCGAGAGAGTCCAGAACAGTCTATTAATACATACCCGCGATTACGGGAATGGCAAACACGCGAACTCGCTTTTCCAGCAATTGCAGAGAGCACATAATATAGATAGCTCGTTCTATGATCACCAAGTACCGACGATCAGTTACGAGGCTAATGATGGCATTGCCAGCGGAATCGATTCCTCGTTAACCGTAAGTTAACGATCATTTTCTGCGCGTTGACAGAAACTGCCATGAGGCAAAAAAGTTTCTCTCCATTCGGCAGCATATCTCCAAGGGAACAATTTTAAGAATTATACCACAGTTTTACCAAATACACATAGATCATGTTTGCAATAAACGACATTCGTTCGGGCCAGTTATAGACTCGAGTAACTGGACAAATATTTGCTATTATGATCCATAGGATCCATCGTAGAATAATATTTATTTACATAAATTAGTCTTCTCTTCTTGCCGGAAGAATCGTAAAATCAATATTAATTTAGGTTGAGCGGTTATGAGAGCAACATGTCGGAACATCTTCTCTCCATTTATTTCTTCGGTGCTGATGCGTCTAGGCTATTTCGTGACAGAGTGACATAGAGCAGACATGCGTAATCGTCGTACAGTCACGTGCACGAAGTACTCGTAACGCGTGAACGGAAGGACTCTCGCGGCGAGTCGCACGCGTGAAAGCAAGAACAGTTTCGCAGTGCATAGAAGGTTGTGCGAGATAAAACATCGCATTATGCACGCACCCGCATTGCTGCCAGATGGCAACTGGCACACTTGGAGTTGCACATTTCTATACGAGGTTGAAAAATTCCGAATTCACTTTTATCCAACTCGGCCAGTAGATTAGCTCGACACTTTAAGCTTGTCATGTAAATGAAGCGTAGTTTGGAGGAAAAGAACCTTACAGTAACTCGTGTTAAGTAAACAGTCTCGACACATTCGACGCTGTTTAAACGGGCTATCGTTTCATTGCGTAATGGAGAAGGAAAGAAATCGACGCTGCAGTCTAAGCAGAAGTTTGAAACCCTTGCCTGAAATTCAGTGTCGTGAATCGGCATGCCTTGGTCGTCTTGATTTCATACCGTCGAAGCAGATAAATACGGTCTGGAAGAGGATTCTTTTTCCAATTTCAGATCGAATTTAAAGAAGTTTTGTAAAGACTTAAACCATTCACCAAACTCTCGAGAACCTTTCGTCTCTTCGGTATAACTTGTTCCTGATGAAACTTTTTAACACGACTCTCTAGCACAAAATAATACATTCCCAACTCTTTCCCAAAGAATTTGAATATAAGGTTAAGTAAAATGAATTTTTAAATCCTTCTTGATGATCCTCTTAAATCCAATGGAACTTTCTCAAAGTTAGTCGCGCTGAAATTAGGGCCGACTTACTATGGTGTCTTTCTTTCCCCGAATATGCGGATGCAAGCGTTGCACACGCAGTGCAAGCGTTGCATTCACACGCGCCCCGGCGAATGACAATGCAAGTGCACACGAATGGCGGTGCACTTGGAGTATATGACACACATTTCGTTCACCTCGCTCGCTTCCGCGGCCTGTGTAAGTGTTTTCGTGCACACATTGCACAACGTCGACCGTGTAAGAACGCCGATACAATCCAGTGCCGCTACGTTGTTTTCGAATCTCTTAGAAAATCCCATTAAGAATTTTATTTTGTACCATATTTATCATCATGTTTAATATTATACCTTATGTGTGTTGTGTGTGAGTTCGTTGGTTTCCTATTTCCGTGGGTTCACTTCCCTTTCTTCTCTTCTCAGAGTTTCGTCCGCATGTGCACTCGCGACAGATAATAAACGGCGAAATTGCCGCACTGCGAGCCACGTAAAAGGCATTCGTAACATTATTGCCGTACTGTCGTTTGCGGTTGACACCTTGCGCCGCTCTGACGATTATTACCAGCGGTACTCCGTTTCTAGATGTCTCGCGGAATAAGTCATACAAAAGCCTGGGAATCCTAACAATTACTATGATATATCCCAACGACGTATTCATTTTGAAGAGGGAATATTATACGTTGAATGGAATGAATATGCTAGCTAGAATTTTGATCAATTTCTCGTCTTACTTTCTCACACCTCTGCTAATGAAATTAACGAGTTCGCACGAAATCGCTTTCGAGGAATACCTTTTTCCATCGACTGGCTGGCTCTGCGGGTCTTTCGAAGAACGAATTCCTACGAAATAGAATGAACTCGTTATCTGGAGAATCCGTTAGTCGCTTTCTATGAAACTCGATATGTAAATGAGCGCGGCACATTCTCCTAGCGCTCGGTAAAATCGTCGCGTAGATTTCCTTTTGTAATCGTTCAAAGGACAAGTGCTCTAGAATGCCTTTTCGATCTGAACTCAGCGATTTCGCCGGGCCGAGATCTTTTCGCGCTCGCCCGGGGGCCCTGATACTCCGTATTTCGAGCGGGGAGGAAAGAACAGGAGAACTCGTTTTCTCTTCCGTGAAGTCCCGTCAAAAGTTTCCACTGGTCCTTGATCGAAACGGTATGGGCGAGGCGTGCAGGCGGGTTAAACGACACGGCACAGGGCCACCACGCGGGATGATCATACGCCGCAATGCCCTCCGTTTTATTACCGCGTGTGGGGAATTTACGATTTCGCCGGCTCGCTAATTGAAATGTGCCAGCGTTCAACCGAAATCGCGCCGCCGAGGAGAAACCTTTTCCGTCGATTTATACGAAAGCCGTCACGTAGCTCCGAGTGAAAATCAGAGTGTTCTAGTTGTGATCTCATCGAAAATGCAAGGCCCACGTGCCGATTACGTACCCGTGTAATTGCCGATCAAGGAAATTTCGTTATTTCAGTTTCGCGATAGACCGATTCTCTTTCGAGAAAATAATCCTACTAAACGTTAAGCATCGAAATTTAACTGGACACGTGAAAATAGTTCTCAGGACGTCGATTTACTTTTCTTATAAAAAACCGATTATCGCGTTCTTTTACTGTTGCGCAGTCGGCTATCACGAAATTACCAATGAAATTGCAGACCTGTCTTTCGCGGTCAAACTTTGCCTGGTTTACTTTCGCCCCACGATCTGAATCGCTTTACCGTGACACTGAAGGATACGCTTCTTTCGGCGTGCAAATGAGAATTACAGTCTTCCGCGTAGGCTCCTGAAAATATCGATACGCGATAGACATGCCTCACTGTTCCTTGGAAACATTTCCGTCACTTGTTCACGAGGTCAACGACGAAGACAGACAATTATTGATTATTGCGACGAACTATGCACCATTTTTCAGTGCTCCTCTTACGCGAGGAATGCTAATATTTTTGCGGATAGTCCTAAAGGTTTACGTATCGGATGAAATATTGTTCCGAGAGTCATTGATAACCGTGGAAGACGGGAATCGCGTAAAAAGGAAGAGCGCCTGCTAGGTGCCATAGAAGTATGGAGGGCGTATGGAGCATCACTCCGCGAAGCGTGACCGGCGTGTGTTATGCAACGAAACGTTGCCTCGCGGCCTTGCTGCCCGAGTTGGTATTATCTTGCTTAGAGCGAGGAATCAATTACAATTTCTTGCCTTGATGGCATACGCGTCTTGCCGAAAGGTGAAGGTGGCCGTCGCCGAAGCTCTACGTGCATCAATATGCCACGCAGAGGTTCTCCAGAAAAATTCGACACTTTTCAACTGCAACGACTTTCCGTAATGATCCCTGGTATTGAGAAAATTACGCGCCAAGATAAACACGTTTGCCAAGGATCGACGGGGGACGGGCTGACGGGGAATCAATTTGAACGTAGCATCCTGGGTACGGTTGCAACACTAGAAAGTTCATCGGCTGTTGAAGATTATTAATCGTTCTAATGGAGATTACTATTAATTAACCGTGCAGTGCGAACTATCGCGTCGCCGATGATTTCTTGACCATTACTCACGGCTGGTAACTGCTCGGAAAGGGAGATACAATACGTCGTTATCGTATCTCTTCTCCGGCTGAGTGAGAATCGACGCGTAATTTTAAGGAAGCCGTTCACTTCCTGCGACGTTCCCGCGTTAAACTTGTTTGGCGAGCTCGTCCGTCCTAATCATAAATTTGCCATCGAATAGCCGAAGGACGAAGATGCTCGTTATGTAGCGGGAAGTTCGTGTACAAATTACCCGGTTTCGATCGCACTGATCGGCCTTGCGCCTGCTATTCATTCCGCCGGCGGGTGTCAAAATAAACAGGAAGTCCGTTGCGAATCGCCGAGAACGTCGCTCGTCCCTCAAGGCGGATTCCGATCCAACGAAAATCGCGTAACGCTTTGTACTTCCGCGTGTTTTAACGCTCGCGAAATGCTCATAGGTCTGAGACGTCGAATACTCATAGGTCGACGACGAGAGAAAAACTTCAAATAATCCCACATAACTCAGACGAACGTCCAGCTAATCCAACAACATTAATTCACAGCTAAAGATTTCATAAAATTAGCAAAATGTTACCACATAAATAACCTTTTACATTTTCAAAGATCATTTTCGTAGTACGTTCCCAAGAAAATCACGTTTTGCATGGGATGGTATTTAAACCGGAATGTTTAATACCGTTTGTGGTGCTTAAAAACGCCTCTGCGGATCTGAATTCGCAGCAACGATCGTTATTATCCTAGTATTTATGGCATCTTCCGTGTGATTTACGGCGAGGAGTCAACAAAAGATCGTGCACAATAAAGCAAGGCGTACTTTCGTCTCGTTTGGCGAATTTATAGGTACCGCGTCATAAATCCGCCCGGGGCGTCGTTGATCCTTGCCACGAGTACGTCCCTGCGTGGTTGGGCTCACGGTGAGACGTCCCTCGGTCCTCCCTGAGGTCGCGCTTGGTCCTTGACGAGGTCGCTTCCGTTCCGTTTCGAACGTACAAGTGCGAAATAAATTGCCGATCGACGTGTTTTCGCTGGGCTGCGTGCGCGAGAGCGTCGGTTTCTTCGCGGAATACAAATATTATTGTTATTCGAGGCAGAGCGACGACCAGCGAGCGATCGGAATACGAGCGAGCACTCGACGACGATGCACAACTTGGCACTCTGCTCTCCTCCGTTGCTAAATGCCCAGCGTGGGACAAAACGGTTTACAAAGAACCCCCGACACCTGTAGTTTCCTTAACGCATTCCGCGCTAGTTGAACAGATAAGCCTACGAACGGATGCCGAACAATATACAGCCGTTTTATAATGGCAATCCGCTCTAAAAAACGTTTGATGATGTATAATGGATAAAGGAAGAGTCGGCAGATGGGAGAAAAAAAGCATCATTAACATCTTAGAGCCGTAGCCTTGCTATAAATCACATACCTCGGTTTCAAGGATAATTCGTTTCAGACAGTCATATTCGTCAACTCATTTTTCGAGTATGTGAAATAACGAATAGCTTTTTAATAGTGATATTACCGTTTCAAACAAACAGGAAGTCGCTTTGCCGAAAATTTAGGCGTACCGGAGTAGCGATAATAAACAGTGAGAAAGAGAATGAAGAAAACAGGGAACATTGTGGGTCTATTATATTTTTCATGCATCGATCGGCATGGCATTACGCCTCTGCCTGAGACACAAGGCTGCTTGTAACTATGTCACTGTCGATCGAGCTCATCGGTATGTACAATGTCCCCCTAAACTTCAATCGACATGGCAGATCGTCTAATTATTTTCATGGTCTAAGCGGCTTACGAGCGCGGCAAGAACAATCATCCGACCCAATCGACGATAAACATAATCTTCTTACGATAGCCAGTATAAACGGCTTGCGAATAATCACCAATCAATTTACTTGACTCTCTGTTTCCTACTTTCATGCCCCCCTCGGCCCGCACGTACTTCTTTGGCAAGCCAAGGAAAAAACAGTGTTTAGCGATGTTTACCGTCAAACATTCTTCTTTAATTTAGTTGTTTGCCTGCTGTTGAACTTCAGCTAGCTGGCGCGCAATTCTGCGAGTACAGGTAACGACGATTTACCTGCCGGCCTTAATCGATGCACGCTCATTACGCAGCTCCTAGTCATTAGTAATCCAAACAGTAGGATGCGCGCCGTTCTTTCGTCGTACAGGTCGCCAAGAACCCAAGTCCCGTGTTCAAAATAGATTTCGATACAACTGTAAAACTCCGGTACAACGTCTTCGATTTGCACTTTCTTCGATCAATTCGTTTTTTACTGAGAAAAGTACACGCTGCGTAAACACTGTTAAAAATAGTATTACCTCGATAAGGCTTTTTAACTCGGTAAACCTGAATTATCAAATTCTAGTTTATTATCCGCCATTCCAGTGGCATCGTCAACAATGCGCGTAATTTTCAGCATTCGCCTACTACCGGCTCATCCACCACGCGAGGCGAATTAATTCGTCACAGGCGATGTTAATCGTTATCTTTAGAATTATGTAAACGCGGAGGAAGCTCGCCGTGTAAACGTTTACTACGTTCCGCCTTCAGCGGTATTTCTGCAATTATCAGAACCGGGCGCCTGGCGAATCTTTCGTGTTACTAATTGGCCGTTACGATGTACTTCGAAAATTGTCAGTTTCAGCAAGATTTTCCCGCGATATCTCCGTGAACATCGCCATAGAATGCAATCTCCCGGCATTCGCAATATCTCGAGTTACTTTTATCAAAATAATACGAAACGTAGGGAACTGAAGTTACCAGTTTTGTCCGTGTTTCGTTAAAAACGGTGGACGTGTTGTCTTTTGAATTAAAATTCCGGGGAGAAGAATTTTATGGTCATAATTGTATCGGCTGTGACAAGTGTCTGGTCCTATTATACTCGCCGGTAAGAAACGGTGGGCTAAATTCCTTTTCAATTCCTTTGCTTGCGATCGAATGGAACGTAAGTACTCTTCGACACGCTGCTGAGTGCTCCTTTGTAATTGAATGCAGGCTGTGTGCTCTCTTTCTTCGGAACAAGGACGTCTTATTTCGTTGCAAAGAGTGTGTAAACAGCCGGTCCATTCGAAATGCTGACGTAGACGCGCAGCAAATTCATACGTCAGTTTCATAGAATCGTTTTGCCGGAACCCACCGCGAACGGTACACATTTTTCAGGGATTTTTTCTTCCCTGTCGATCGGGGAACAATGCCGCTCGAGCGCTCGGACTTATCGGAGAATTAGCAATGCACAGAACCGGCATTGCGCAACCACGGGCGAGCGTGAAAATGACGATTATCAGATCCGTCGATCGGCAATGTTGGCGATTTTATAACACGAATCGTGACGATTTCTCGGAAATCCGGCAAAACTTTACGAGCTTAGCGCGCGGTGAATTTTTCGACAGTAACGTCACTGCCGTCCGTACGGTTTTAATGGGATACGCCTCGGTATTCGTGTACCGCGACGACAATTAACAGACGCTTTCTCGCCATGTTGTCACAGCGCTCGGAATTTCCCGGACAGTCCGTTTGTCCCGGAGCACGATTTTTCATGTAAAATGCGCACGATGTTTAAATGATAATTTCACCGACGGCCACCTGTTGTTTATTTTTCATGTGGCCCCATTTATATACAGCGACGTATCGATCGACGAAATGACGGCATCTCGACGTGCCGACAGCTGCGCCAAGGAAACGAATGTTTATCGCGATATATCGTCCTGTGTTTGGCAGTTCTTTATCTTCTGAAATGCGAAACGCTGCGAGCGGCCTTTAGCTCGGCAGAATTTTTCGAATAAGGCGGAACGACGAACGTGTACCGTGTGGCCCTCGAAAGCCAACAAACACATACACACACAAACACACACACACACAGAGACACATATACAAGCCCACGCGGCCCGGTTATCATAGTTTCGCGTTGGCATTAATTTATTGACTACCTGCTTCGGTTCTGCTTTCGTAACAATGCTTATCGAGATTCGTGGTCTCTTATTATGCGCCTCTACGCGCGTCTCCGGACCCGTGGGCGGCGAGCAAAACATTTTTCCTGGCCCTGTCTAATCGATAGAGTATAATTTATACCGTAATTAAGAATTACGTCATACAATGTATCAATTTCCATGTCTTTAAATCATGTAATTAAGTCTAGCTTCATTATAATTACGCGCGAAGCGTTCGTATCGGATGAGAAACTTCATCAAAGTCAGAGAATACCGCGGCATGTATAGGACATTGTAAATTTCGCGAATTTTCTCAGGAGTCGAGTCTTTTCCCAGACGCTGAGTCGGCAAGCCCTTTCGCTGGCGACGGTTCCGTCGAATCGATTATCGCGAATGTTTCGCGGAAAGTGTCGGCGGTGTTTCATGAAGGCCGGCGAAGCGGCTGTATCGAATGCATCCGAGCGCAACGGCCGTGACCATGAAGAGCACGCGAGGAAGCTGGTTTGCGCGTCTCTCGGCAATGACTCGGCCAATTACAGAGCCGTTACGGGGCTCGCCGAATACGGGTGAATCGGCCGAATCGCCGGCCCCGATAAATAACAGGAAAGAGTTCGGGCGTCGATGCCGGCAGACGGACGGCCTGGATATCTCTGAGCCGCTGTAAAACCCGGGAGCAAGCGTCGACGCCGCTCAATACCGTTTACGGATGTCGATCCGTTACGTCTCTCCCCCCTGGCGCGATCCAGACGACCGAGAACGTAACAGTCATTGGAATAATTAAATCCTCTCCTTCGTGCCAGCCGCCCAGCGCTTCGCTCGACCGTTCCAACAGTTCATCCCCACCACCTGGCAGGGAAATTAACTGAAAATTCTGCCCATGCGACGGGACGCCCCGAGATGTTCGCCGCGATTTTTAACACACTCCACGGAGAAACATTGCGTAACGCGAGGCCGCACGTTGAAAATTGACCGTTCGCGGTGGAAACGTCGCAGAAGATTTCCTTAGGGTACGTTCTCGAACGGCGACCTGGAAAACTGTTGAGCGGCTTGGGAAGGATGGCCGAGTTAATTCACGAGAATGTGGTATAAGTCGCACAATTAACTCGTTAAATGATAATTTATTTGCCGGCAATGGGAGATTAAATGGATTATAATGTCAGACGGGAGACATCAACGCGGTCTAGCGTCTCCTAATAAAGAAATCTTAATCGCCGACACGGCGACCATTGTCAGCTGATACTTCAATGCCGGGTGGATGTATGCCGTGAATAAAAAACGGAGATCTTGAGCTGTATATGATACGATCGCGCGGTGAATACATCATACGTACGCGCGCCGTGTGGTATAAACGCGTTTATAACACAGAAAACTCTCGTAAGGTCTGATTTATTATGAGAATGAATCTCGCATGAGGCACGCAGACGTTGCGGCTTATTCGAAAAAGAAAATTCTGCTTCATTCATGGAAATAAAACCATATTAGGTATTGTAATGCAGCGAAGAATATAGTTGCATACGTGAAAGTGACAATCTTGAGATTCTCTCTCTGTGCACGATGAAACATTTAAACAAAGAACGTCGAATCTTCAACTTTACGGTCTTGTAAGATCGTGATTGTCAGCGTCATTGTTACCGATTATCTTTGTCTAGTTTGTTGATTTTCGAACAGACGGTCTATCACGTCGGCGCTGAGATATTAATTAATGCGTCATTCAATCTGCCGTATTACACGAAGAAAGAAATCTGTCGAAAGTAATTTTTCCCCGAGCAGCTTTCACTCGAACTGTTCCATTGTTCTCAAATGTCAGTCCACTCGCATGTCAGTAACCAAATTCTTCGAGCTCGTCTTTCGCGATGTACCGAGAGCGAAGAAGGCAATTGCATATATTCATCGAGGTGTGAAAAGTTACGAAACATTAAGCTCAAACTTTCTATACCATATGTAACCCCGCAACTATTCTGAATTTGTCCAAACCTTTAAAAAAAAAGCATACAAATGACCAACGATTGATTTTATCTTGTGCAAGGGATAGAAATGTTTCAAAAGTAGTTTTGTTCATGTTCATCGCGGTGTGAATAAGAAGCACTGATCCGAAGATAGGAAGTACTGCCGTGACTTCTGAATCATAGCAAAAACCGACGAAGTGGGAGGGGGGAGGGAATAGGAGGGAATAGGGGACGAAAACGGAGCAAAGAAACCGCGCAACGTGGCAGGGCATAAGGTGCTCGTATATGTCGGCAAGAGCGATGAAAGGCCTTGGCGAGCCTTGACCGGTGGACCGTTACTTTATACACCATCCATCGCGGTTCCCTATTTTCCTCATTCCAGGTCTGCTCGTTACCGGCTCGCAACCGGCCTTCTCTCGTTGCCCTGCAGTTTCGTCGTCGAGGAATTTCATTTTTACCTCCATTTGACACGAAGTTGTCCTTCGGCAAAGTATCGCACAAAGGGAGAAAGGGGAACACCGGTAAATCGATACGAATCTACGCTTTAACAAATAACAACTTCCTAGACTCTGACGGACTTGACGATAATTACTTAACGATAATTAGACTTAACGATTAAGACGAAATATAAACAGTCAAACGTAGAACGAAATGTGCTGAATTTCGCCATATAATTCTCGTTACAAATTGCTGATCGTTTGCAATGGACTTGTAGATGTTACTTTTTCAGTAACATGGTTTACGCAGTAATGGATATTGATACAAATACGCACGTTCGGAGTCGACGATTATCTGCGTGGATTTGTAATTCAGCGGTATTTAAGCGGATAATGGTCGAGCAAAACTGCTACTGCTGCAACTTTTTAAGGGGAAACTCACGGCGAGGGAAATGCATATTTATATACTGTAGGCCCGATGGGACTGCTACTATGTTATTACGTTACAACGATCTTGCATAAACGTTTAACGCGTGTCTCGCATGCCGTGCAGTCCTCGTATATTCTCCATTCACCGCGAATTATGAACGCGTTTGACTACTCTGCGTCATCGAGTCTCGCGTTATACGTCAACCTTTGTAACCTACGTCAACGTGCCGTAGGGAGCACGTGTGCATCGCTCCGAGGAGTTTCCAGGCCGCTGATAAATTATGCTGAGACTCATTAACCAGTCGACAATCGCTCTGTGTTTACTGTGCAAATTTACAGGACATCCTCGCTAAAATCTGTCAAAAATGTGCCGTAACACCGCTAACTCATGATTCTTCACGTGTTTTATTATTTCAAAGCTCATTCTACAGCGTGTACAACACCGCGAGTTAAAACACGGTTAATTAACGAAACTACCGTGTTTGTTCAGAAAGTTTCAAACTGTGATGTTACAGGCCTGAAAGCATTGTTGTTGTTGTTGTTGTCTTGAGCGTGTCTACACGGGTGTCGGGAGACATTCGTAACCGGTGGGAATTCGACGATGACGCAAGGCACAAAACATTATCATTTGCGGTGCTGCTCCCTTCGGTAATTTACTATTCAGCGCCAACAGGTCGTCCACTCGGTTACGCACATCCTTGTACATCGTTGCGTATTACGCGATAAATCAATCGGCCAATCAAGAGGTCTCGAGAGATGCTTCAGTCGATACTCATCGTACTGCGCATCTACGGGCATCTGCCTCGGCAAAGATCGTCGAGGGTGGAGACAGCTGACAGATCAATCACGTGCAGGAAACTAATCAGTAATTAACGGCGACCAAGAATCGCGTTTCATAAATTTTCGAAAGCTTAGAAGAAAATCTACGACACAATCGTTTACATGAATTTCAGTTGAATCCTGATTGTGTTTTTGGGAAATGTTGCATTGATTTCCATTACCCTCGTGTTCCTTCTGTCCTTGAGAAAGTCGTAAAATTACCGAAGGTCGTCGGTCAATCGACATACGATAGACCCTGCTGCCAATCGCATCGTGTGAACGACACTTGTGTGGTATATACGTGCAGGCATATGCAGAGACACATAAACAGATTTACAGGCGTGTCATCGCATATGTCATTGTTTGAAAGCCGCGGGACAATGCCTTCCACCATGACCTACTGGCACACAATTCATGGAATAACTTGGTACCTGAATGTCGAATATCGCTTTGTCAATCGTTTTGGCTCACACGCCATGGATTTGAAGATAAACCGTGACGACAATGTTAGTCGCTTTTCGCTGCCAGTTTCTTCGTCGATTTATTTAGTACGTCTAAACGAACCACTTGAAACGATTTCCTCCTGGCGATGATTTACAGAGACATTAATAAAGATTTGATCGATCTAAGCGTTAATATGGATTAATTCTGAACGATTTCGCGCCGTTTTGTTATACACAGTTATCACATTTCTCTCGATTCTTTCGTGGAAATCCGCAGACGAAAAGTCAAGGTCTGTCCTTCGTGTACGCTAATGAGAGTATTGAGTTTGTTTATGAAGACGTTTCGAAACCCGTTTCACAAATATTTATGATGTTATGCTTGCAAATTTCAATATACCGTATTACTTTCACTTGTTTCAAGAAGGTTTCAAGCATCAAAATAGAAAAATATACAGATTATGACGAAAATTAGAAAATCATTTTTCTTTTCACCCGCGGTGGGATTTTCTAAACATAAATTATTCAACGCAGTGTAGTGTTGTTACGGAGTGGTGAACATACTGAATTAGAGTTCTCTCAATTAACCGGACATCCGGCGCATTTTTTCCTTTTTTTGCTCTATCAAGCATCGTTGAAATTGTAGACAGTTCCAATCGTAGTAAACATTTCGCAAATTCAAGCACAAATTCTTGACATTCACGTAACTGTTAATCGGGGAATTTATATTTCGTAATACTATGCAATATGTGTTATAAAAACATCAATAAACCTATCTCCGTATCCAAAATTCACCTGTATATAAATTACTATTTATGTGCATACACGTGTCCGTTTATCGCCGGGCAAAACTGGATTAAGCATGAGTTTGCGAATAAATTCACGTTTGGCAATAGCGCGTCATAGAATAGATATTGAGATCTGACGAAAGCTCGTAAAATCCGCCCAGCCCTGACACACATTTCACCCGCGCCCTGACTTGTCACAAATTGCACATCTGGATCCACCCAATGATTGGCCATCGTACGAAAGTGAAATTATGACGCGACTGCTTACGTTATTTTTCTTTTATATGGAAATAGAATCAGTCATCGACGAGCGGTAACGTAATTCAGTCATCATCGGCTTTTAATAATCGTGATACCCGGGAGTGAACTATGAACCTGCGCGGATAAACCGGTACGAACGTACCTCGGCCGAGATGCTGCTGACTTCCGAGATGTATCGTCATTAATTCTTATCGTTGAATCTCGGAAGCTCTTTCAGCCGTACGAGCAAAAGTGAAATTCTTCTCCGTTTCTACGTCCTGAATGAAACACGAGTTTCGCATTCCAAGCGAAAATCCTCATAGGATCGTAAACCAAGTAATTTCGTAGGAGCACTTTTCGCTTTTGAAAAGGACATACTATAGCATGTTGTGTATCTTTTTTTATTCTTTTTTCAAATTTCCAGCATGAAATTATTAAATACTGTATTTTTCATTGCAGATGGCGCGGTTCTGTGTACAAACTGATTTGGAGGGAACTCCTGGCCTACCTGTTTGTCTACTATGCCATCAACTTAACTTATCGATTTGCGTTGACCGAGGAACAGCGGGTGTGAGTACACGAATTCACCTTCAATCAAACATACCATTTTTTTTACAAAGGGAAACTGTGGCACAAGTTTTATCGCGGATTACAAATGAACGCTCTTCCCAGATATACACGTACAAAGGCAATCACCGACGATTTTATTTAAATTTATGCCATGGTGCATCGCTTTGCCGATCGTTTATGTAATTTTCAGCTGTTACATAAGTGGACATTGTTAAAGACTTACGATACTATGTAACTTTTTCGCACGCATGGCTAGAACTTGGTAGATATCTGTTCGAAACTTCGAAGGAACAATAAATCTCGAGAGATCCTTAAGGACTGAGATTTTGTCGGCGGGACGACTATCTTCGCGTTGCACAATCCTTTACGAACGTAATGGCGCAGCCTGTTGGCCGAAAAAGTCGAGTTTCCCGTCTCTTATCTCGCGCGCGGGTAAATACAATTCGGTGATCGGCAACGTTGCGTGGGCGTATCTACCGCGAATGCACTTTTTAATGGTCAGATAAACCCGCATAACGTCGACCTTGGCCCGGCGAGAGGCTCGAAGGTTCCGAGCGTTATGAAGCCGCTCGCCTTTCGCCGTTTCGTATCAGGAAAACCACGCTTTCCTGTAACTCGTACACTTAAATTCCACTTTCGTCGTATAAGTTATATTTCGCTCATTTAACCCGTCTCACAGCTTCATGCGTGACCCCCAATTCTATTTATACAACTGAAAAATTTGTAAAGCGAATTGTTTCTAATAAATTCGACGTCTTATAAAATTCAGAAAACGGAAACTGTTAGAAGAATTTTTCCATTTCGATTATTTATAAGGAATAAGAAGTTGTGATAATTGTTAGCGAAGTAAATGTTGCTGTCATAAGTAGACAAATTTGGATATCCTTGTGTTCACCTTCAGTCGTAATGCTACTTTTGCCAATTGTAAGTAGCGTTAAGCAAATATTTTCTTAGGAGTAGACGCGAATTAGACTCTTCACGTCTGTGGCGGAAATCCCGCTGCGAGGTCAGTCATCGGAGAGTGTATGGATCGAGAACGCCAGATACTTAGGAACAGTATACAAATTGACAAGAATGAGAAGTTACGAATGACACCTAGCATAATTTAGAAGAAAGCACCTATTGTGAATGACCTGACGTATAAGAGTATATTTCATGCAATATCCTTGTGTACACAAGTTCACCCATTTAAAGATATATAACAAGCTCTTTCTGATGATTTTTATGAGCTTGAACGAAATATGACAAGTTAATCATTTGGACCTTAAAATGCGCTTTCTCCCGCAGGATATTCGCGAAGATACGCTACTACTTCGGGAATTCGAGCGAGTCGATCCCGATGTCGTTCGTCTTGGGATTTTATGTGAGTCTCGTGGTGAAGCGATGGTGGGAACAGTACAAGCTCCTGCCTTGGCCGGATAATCTGGCCCTCTTCATCAGCGCCGCCATTCCTGGAAACGTGAGTAAAGGTCCTAACACGGACCATCCACTCCTCCCCCCCCCCCTCCTCTCATGCTTTTGCACTCGCGGGAATCAAAAAGGGCAGGCGAAAGTGTGTGCCCCGATACGATCCTCGGAAGGCTAAAAATAGCTCCTTATAAAGCACGTCCTTCTGATATATCACAAAACCATAAACTTCATCGATAGTCCGAATTAGAGGGGAAAGCTTTTACTTGTCGTCTGCAACAGAATCTTAAGATAAAATACAACATGCAGAATTCCACGAGAAACATACTCAATCTTGAGTGACAGAATTTAATCTCTTTCAGTCAGGTGTGGCTTACCCAGTTTGGCGAACTTATTTTTCGCACTTTTTAACCTATGCATTTCGTGTAAAGAAAACAAAAGATGGTCGGTTGATGGACAACCGTGTTATCCACAGCTGGGCGTAATTGTTGCTGTTACCGTGCTACCACTCTTGCCTCATTACGCTAATGAATCGCCGTGACACATTTCGATGTCGTTAACCTAAGTAGCTGTGAGTTACCGCGCGTCTCGAAACGAAAAAAAATGTACGGGACTGTCATCCGGTAAATTGGCAAGTGGCCATCCCTTTTTTCATCTTCGACAGACTCGACGAACGAATAGCAAAGTCTGGCCATTCTGGCGCATTGTGTCGTCTAGTGAAAACCTTGACACGGATTCTACGGATGTGCGTGTAAACCCATATTCCGTCTAATCGTGGTAGTTACATTTAAGGACTAGACGCCAGCGATTGTTCGTTCTCGATAAATAGCCGGTAATAGCTGAACATAGTATGTAGAAAGATAAATTAAACGATGCGCTTATTTACTCAATTGTATTTGCATTTTTCCAAGTCATGTCATTCTAATCGGCAGATATTTATGCTTTCCTTGAAAGCTTTAAAAGTAGATCAATGACAATATGTGCTTCGAAGTAGATGTACATAGAAGAAAGTTCCTAGTTAGAAGTACAAATTATGCTAACAAACATTACGCTCTTTACAAATTTTTATAATTTCTGAACAACAGAGAACTGAGTCCCTTATTTCTTCTATTAAAATCCTTCTGCCCAGACACAGTGGCCAATGATAACAATTGTTGTAGTGGCATAGTAACTGTATTTATGGATACATCAAAGACACTGTAATGTCGTGTACTTCGTTAAATATTGTGTAACGTACAGTTGCAAAGCTGTGGCTATGAATTATGTCGAGGACTTTTCCAGCGATTGATGTTT
Source organism: Hedychridium roseum (assembly GCA_963989215.1). NCBI lineage: Eukaryota > Metazoa > Arthropoda > Insecta > Hymenoptera > Chrysididae > Hedychridium > Hedychridium roseum. The sequence goes on along the minus strand of OZ022310.1, from coordinate 6,898,526 downwards.
CTATTAGGAGTGACTATGGTCGTCCTTGCCAAGGGACCAAAGTAGACTTCATAATGGAAGACATTGACCGCAGACTGTTTCGAATTTGGGGCTGGAAGCCATCGGGGGAGAGCTTTTAGCGCTGGTCAATGACACAATGCCGAAGTGAAAGTGCAACTATTGTGCACAGTGGCAGGCAGCTCGGAAGAAGGACGGACTTACTGGCGATACGCATTAGTCCGTCCTTCTTCCTCTCGGCTGCATTACTACACCGTTAGTTGGATCGGCGCGAATCCGTGTAATGCCCACTCGTAAAGCGTAAATGGTTATAAGTGCTCGGCACGTGTGACGGCCCGTAAGCTGCCTATTATGAGCACCGTTATTAATAGAGCAACAGCCAGCTGATCACCGTCCTACGATTCCAGATTGTTTCCTTATGCAATGGAATATCCGTTTCCCCGCACTTCTTGTTCTGCTTCGCAAAAAGACGTTGTAATTAAATCACTGAGGTCCAGTTAATAAGTTACGACGAAGGATCATACACGTAACGTAATGAAAGGAAAAGTAAATAATTAAACGTTCAGCGAAATATTAGCTTCTTTTACTGCTTGTTACTGCTAACAGTTATTTACTTGGACAAAAAAGTATTGGTTGAAATGGGATTGATACTAACGTCATATTTAATGGCATTCCTTTTCGATGTGGAAATAGGTGAACCGTTTAAGCATTGCTTTCTATGGTAGAAGTCTTTGAAGAATGCTCAATTTCGCGAGGAATGACGATCGTTTTTTTTTCAATATATCTTACCGTGTAACGTCGGTAGTAGTTGGTTCGACGAAATTCGACGGAAGCTCGTCTGTCGGGGTATTCGCGGGCCAACGGCATACAAACAAGGCATCTGCCCGACGACGAAGTTTCGACGGAATTCTCGCACGTCTCGCGGGGACAAGGCCCTCGTAACGACGAGTCTCGGGCCGGCTATAACGCACGAACATATGCCTTAGGTATACCAACGGCCGAGTAATCGCGTAATGCAAAGTGTCCGATTTGTGAATGAGCGGTTCGTGTGGGCAGCGCACGAGCCCGCACGGCCGTGCCTTTCATTGAAATCTAATTGGAATGCAGGAACCGAGCGGTCGAGAGGATCGTCGCGAGCTCCCACTTTATTCCCCGGTGTATTGTTTAAACTGCCAAGATGGGCATTTTTACACGCGTACACGAACTCGCGGAATTTTATCGGGCAATTTCGTGCCCCAGCCGGCGACACAGAAACAGCTGATTTCGATAATTTTATCCGCAACGGGAAACGTGCAGTACCACAACTGCAAATTTTGTCGCGGAATTATATGAATCCCCTTCAAACTTCCTTTGTGTTCCTTGATTGATTGTCGCTAAAAGTATTCAGTTCGATAACGTCCCATTGAATGTCACAATGATTTATCTGTGCTGCGTTGAACAATAGGGACTGTTGCGACGTATGACGGGAAGGAATTGACTGCCAGTCGATTTTTCGTTGTCTTCCCAAGAGCGTAGAGTGTACACTTTCGATGGCATCGCATCGGCGAACGACTTTCTTCAACGCGGCGACGTAGATCGCCGCAGATCGTCCTAGATCGGCGAGCGCGCGTGGCTCGCGACGTTCACCGTCCACGTGTTACGAGAGACACTCGAAAATTTTCGTCCCGACGACTTTCTTCGCCGCGGCATACATTACGTCGACGTCAGGTGCAAGATACGTGCCCCGATCCACAAAATGCTCATTTTATCTCGATTCGTACCACACGTATTGCGCTCGCTAATATAACTGCGACGTTACAGTACGTCACGTTTTTTGAAAGACTCGTATACCGTTCAAAAATTTGCGCACCGTCAGCATTTTATTCCTAACGGATTTCTAATGAATCGTGTAACGAGTTTGCTTTATTTCTCGTACGACCGTTTGGGTCTCTTTCTTCTTTCTTCTCTCCGTAACGCACTTTTCTAATTCTAATTCATAACCCGCGCCGTATTCCTGCAGCGCCATGATTTCTAGTTTCTTCAACGCGAGACGTGAAAGTAGATTATCGAATAAATTGTCCCGAGAGTTAGGTTTGTTGATATTGACTTATTTTTTATGCCTGTTGACGGAAATAAATCATAGCGACGTGCTGATTCATATCCGTCGCAGTCTAATCCGATAGGCCACAATTCTATGTCAGGCATGTAGAAAAATTGAATAGTGAAAGTTGATTTTCGATAAGGATATGCATTCCTCCTTCGAAATACCTATCTTGATCCATGTTTTACAGTCTTCTGACGATTCCGTTTTCTTCTGTCCTCTGACGACGTATTCAGTGATGTTAGTGTCTTCTTCCACGCTGATGAATCATTGGGCATTGCTTTTTAATTCGCTAACGTCGGCGCGACAAGGACGAAAAATTTCGACGGCCAGTAGTTCCCCGGACAGTTTGGTATTCCAATGACGGATCGATGGTCCCTATTGCTCGATTACCAAACGCACGGTGAGTGTTACAAAACATATATAGAGACGAGGAAAGGTCTAGAAAAAAGTCCGACAGGCGCCACGGTTTTCTGAATCGAAGCAACTCGCCACCGTCGTCGCGGAGCGAAGAACGCTCGACGATCGCGACCACGGGCCAAGAAAACGAGGGGAAAGTGTGGTACGGCTCGTGAAAACGTGTCTGGCATTCGTTCCGTCTCGGAAATGAATTTTGAGCGGAGTTCCTAGCTCATCGTTCCCCGTCCTATCGAAAACCCGATCTTTCCATTCTCTGCATGTTCTTCGCAACGTCATTCACCTTGTTCCTTTATTTAATACTCTTTGAGGAAATAACCGTACGAAAATTCTTTGTTTCAGGACGAGAGAGGGCGATTGATGAGACGAAACATTGTGAGATATGCAGTTCTCGCATACGTCATAACCTTGCAGAGGATTTCCCTGCGCGTTAAAAGACGCTTTCCCACGCTGCAGCATATCGTGGATGTCGGTTAGTGAGTTATATTTTTTCCACATAACGTTGGAATGCTTTTAGTATACTTGGAATTTTACATGGTACATAATTTCACGTTCTCTAGCGTTGAAATAATTAAACTTTCGTTTTACTAAACCGGGTGATAATATCACCATCTTGATACGTAAATGCAGCTGGACGGATGGTTTCTGTTTGGCTATAAAAATAGCACACTTAACGGATTATTTTCACCGTGGATAAAGAAACTTTTCCACGTGCAATTCGCAGGAGTCATGTGTTGATTCGGAATACGAACAATTAGCGACCGTGGCAGGGTTATATCGATTTCTATTCTCGTTTCCGGCGTGTCTTCTTGCAGACGTTGATGGTTCAACGATTCATTAAACCAATACGGGTTTGCAGGGATTGAACAGCCGTTCGTGGGCAATTTACGACATAATAAAACGGAAAAATCGCAGTCCTTAGACTTGTCTTTCGCGATATTGTCCGTACTGTTTTCTCGTTTCGCATATCGTCTTGACGTACGTTCTGACGTACATTTCTCCGACACTCGTGGTGCTTTATCTGCTTGACAATTGGCGATATTGACTTAAATTTCCGTTCAATCGACGATCAGTCGTACTTGGAAAAATAATACCACTGTTAACGCCAACTAATTATATCTCTCCGTGTCGCGCCTTTTTTTTCTGCAGTGTGAAGTCCTTGCTCCGGCAGATGTGTGTGTTTCCCGAGAAAGGGAATATTTCATGTCCGCCAGATCGACATATCGCAAACCTCACGAGACATGCGTCGACTTGCAGGCACGTTAAGTGGGTAATTTTCCAGGTGACACATCTATAACGCCACTGAAAAACGCGTTTCTCGTTCGAGGAAAAACGATCTCTTCCTCAAATAAACTCATTAGGGATACGGGCAAGGTGAAAATCAGCCGTGCTCGTTTTTTCCCCAATCGACTGAGAAGAGTGGTCGGGCATCTCGCGGCTAAATAATTGACATTCTCGCGGCGGAATTCCGCGGATCCATCGCGAACGTGTATATGTGTAGCTTCCTGTGCCGCTCGAATGCGGGGTATAATCGCGTGTGCAGCCCGGCGAGAAACGATTTTTACCGCGAAACCGATGCCGCCGGCTTGAACACGTGCATATCACGATCACTACGGATAGATCTTACATGCATCGGAGGACGGCGAAGTAGAGGAGTGGAGGGGCGGGCGGGGGGGGGGGGACGATCCGCACGATCGCCGTAACGCCGATGGAAGGGAACTAGCGATATCGCAAAAACGTGGATCGCCGCGTGTGACATAAATCAATAATTCATGCTCGCATGGCGTGGATACACCGGCGGTTTTTGTCAGCGCGGAAAAACATCGGCGAGGCTTCCGCCAAGGGAAAACAATGCTGGCAAACCATCGAGATCGTCCACGTAACGGCCGATAACGCCCGTCTGCACGCATTTTCGCACTCGTCATCGCCGCTAACGGCGCTATCGATGCATTTTATGCATAAAACATGGCTCCGCCGTGAGTTCTTCGCAGATAAGGAAGTCGCGCGGAAACGGAATTATGCGGAGCACGGATTGTCTGCCTCGTTCTTTTCCTGTCCGTTTTAGCCCCCTCGAAAATCCTCGGCTATCGCTCGTCTATTCGCCGTGACGCACGACGGGTCCTCCTTGTGCATCCTCTTGCACATGCGTCTGGACAAACATGTTTGTTGCGGATTTCGTCTAAGAATAACGGACAAAACAAACTTCCTCTCAAATAACGCGAAATTCAGCAAACAAGTGCCGCGTAAAAACCGGAATTCGAATGGTAAAACCGGTCCCGAGGAGATTATATTTTCGGCTTATGAGGGCACGTTTTTCATAGATCTTTTATCTAATTTTAACTATAAGACAGGGAGAATGTGGTCGTTAAGGATGGTTGTTACGGATACTACTAGAAATATTGATGAATAATTATCTCACAGAAATATTGTTATTCACCGACCTTATACCACGAATAGTCAAAGAAAGTGTTAAGTTAAAATTAGAAATGCCATAAGCATTTATAAACTCAGTCGTAGAAAATAGAAAGGCAATGGGCATTCCTAAATGTCGGTAATTAAAAATAGAAATGCTGTAAGCAATAAGATTACCTTAAGGATGCGTAAAAGGTGGAAGAAAAAGGAATTGCCAACACCCGTGCATAGACAGTGAATAAATAATGTACGCATCAGAAAAACATGCCGCTGTAAATACCGTATTCTTGTAAAGTGCATGTGAAGTATTATTAGTTATGGCAGATTACATGGACGCAAATCGAGAAAAATTAATAATCAAATAAACTAAAGAACGATTCGAAGTCGTTTTACGATTTAGTCGTATTTACGCAATGAAATGGAATTTGCACATCCTCCATAAATTTTGCGAAAACCAACGAAATACTACATAAATAATGACGAGCTCACGCCACGAGTTTAAACGATTTTTTTGTACATACTGCTACAAAGTCCACCTTGCCCAAGACTCGTGTTGCTGAAATTTATTTACTGTTGTCACTGTTTTAAGGACATACGCGCGTGTTTGGCGTAGGAATAGCTTCCCCGCGATTTTTCCCGCAAATCAGCGTATTCCGCGCGGCGTTCTCGAACTAGAACTTGGCGGTAGTTTCGCAACTGGCCTGGCGGGTTGGCTTCGGTCTGTTCCTCGCTTCGTAAAAGTGGAAACGACGGGCGACGATCGAGACGGGGCTTATCGTCGGCGTCGCGGAACCGTCCGCGAGTTTTACAGTCTGCCGTTGCGCCGGGGGGCAATTTTCTCGCGCGTCCGGGTAATTTTCATCGTGCCGCGCAGCGCCGAGGAGAAGTCGCTTAGAAACCCGACGGAGCGCCGGCGCCAGTTCCTCGTCCTTTTCCTTTTCCTCCTGGCGCGTGGTCTTCCTTTTGCGCCCGCCTTGCGCCGCCCGCGAAAGACCCCGCGAGCACGACGTAGATGGGACCGGAGGGGGGAGGGGGTGGGGACAAGGAGAAAGACCAGGGGAGGGGGAGAGACCGGACACGCTGGCATCCGCGAGATCGCCGTCTATTCCCGGAGCCGACGTCGAGTAGACGTTACAACAGGCTTCTTCTGCCGCTCTTTGCCGGCTATCGGCTCCCTTTTCTCCTTTTCTCGTCATCGCGTATGGCCGTCCTTCCTCTGCCGAGCCTATACAGAAATAACCCGCGCGCTCGGCCGTGATTATATGGCCGATCCATGGAACCCATGCCGCGCCGTTCGATAAGATAATCACCGGCCGCGATCTCCTCCATTTCCTTCAATGACAGAGAAAGAAATATAACTCTTTCTCCTCGGCCCTCCCTCCCCCCTCCATCGACCTTTATCTTCTTTTCCTGAGTTTCTTACGTCGCCCGGATCTGTAATCAGATGCACATTTTCACCGTTAACACTTCTTGTACCCCTCGGCGCGAGTGCTACTTTTCGTTGCGACTGCTACATGTCCATTCGAGCACTGTCCGTACCTAAGGTGCCACTTAAGAAGCGCACTCGCGGGAAAATACTCCGATCACGCGAAAGCCATGTTCTCGACGTACCACAAGTATTTAATAGCATATTCGTCCTAATCTAATATTTAGATAGAGTTACCTTCATTTTCATAACATTTTCAACATTTTCATAACTCCGAGCTTTCTGAAATTTCTTTCAGTAGTAACCCACACATCCGAAAGCCGGAATTTTCCTTTCCTACACCGTGAAAGACGATTCTTTCTCTAACTCAAATCTAAGCCCTAAGTAGATCATAGACGGAGGTGGGTTAATGAGCGTAGCTGGGCTTCTATCTCGGCCGGGCAATTCCGTGTTTACGATTCGATGTTCACGGCTGATTACGGCGATAATCAAGGTTGCTTCATTGAGATCCCACCGAAGCCCGCCGGCATTTCCGCGCTGCATGAGAGATCGTGCAGCGATCTGTAACCCCGTTTTAAAAGTAGAGTCCTCCGCGGGGCTAGACGTCGGACCCGGTGGTGTATCGCCGCGTTAAATATAGCCGGGTGTAATGATCGAGGCCCGTAATCCATCTCCGGCTGCAGGTGGTAATTGACCGGGCCGCTGAATATCTGCCGGCTACGTAAACGCATATCGTCGCCCGCGATCCTTTCCGTTCGGCGCACCAGGAAACTCGCGTGCAATCACCATTATCGTCATCATCATTACCGCCATCATTATCGGCGACCGAACCGCCAGTAGCACCGCCGGCAAGACACATATTTATGAACGAGTCGCCGAATAATACACGCAGATCATTAAACATATTTATATTACACGCCGTAATAGTTGGCATTATTTTTCACATTACTTACATTCGTGACGAGCAATGGAAATATTATTACGTTCGATAGGTAGATATAGTCACGTACCTGTGGTTCATTATTAAACACACACGGTGTACGTGTACGTTTAAATCGTTGACGTACTCAAGGTTATAGTTCGTTATCCGTGCGTCGATCGGACTTCAAAAAACCCGTTCTTTCTTCTTCCTTTTGCGCGGCACGGCGCCTTCCGATAGTCTCTCGATCGAGAGCGTAATATGGCAACCGAGCGGCGGCGCACACTCACCTATATTTAGCACAAACCGTCGTTCCGAGGAGAGTTTCACCGTGATTACGGCGAAGGGTCGGCAAACTCCCGGGAAAAAATAATTATGCGCGGTTACAGGCGGCTCGCATACCAGCGACGGTCCGGTTACAAGAAACCGGAGATCTCGCGTGTGCGAAATTCCTCGGGAATATCGGACTTATCCTGGCCGAAGAAGCGTCGGAGCGAACAAAGGGGGATAGTGAATATTTTCGTCTCGCCCCGAAAGTAAACCGCTAGCTTCGTGCTATATTCAAATGCCGGGTTTTTTTTCAATCAGAGGTAGACGTTCTGTTCGCTTTCGGGGAACGTCGTGGAAGGAAAGTCGTGGTTTTTTGAGGTCGACGAAACATTACGGACCTTGGGCGGTGTCGAGGTGTCAATTATAGCTGGAACGCCGCCACGCCTGATCATTCGACCAATCCCAATCTTCCCGTCGGAATCTACCAAGGTGCGATTACCGTTATCGAATTTTTGAGAGTCAGCTTCTACGACGTCCGCGCCGGCTTATTTATGAAATCCTCTTTCCTTCTCGACGACGAGAGAGAGTCTCCGCGGAGCGTTGGCACGCGGCTCCGCACGTGTCGCGTTCCTCGTAGGAAGTGAAAAATTCGTCGACGACGTCTGGAGAAGGCCCGATGAGGATCGGCCTTGAGGAAGGTCGGACCTTGACCGCACTCGGCCGAGCGCCTAAATGAGGGAAACGAGACGACGAGGAGAAAGACCGTTGCTCTCCCGGAATAAAAGGTTTCACGACCATTAAACGGACGTTAAACTCCGTGCGCGTAAAAAAGACCGGCTAACAGGAAAAGATAACAGTATAATTTCTATGCGTCTACGCCCGTTTTATCGGTCGTCTTGATTAGCTTTCAATTTTCGAAAAACCGAATTCACGAAATACGTAAGGAAATGGTGAAATAATGTCCCCCGCGGGAACGTGAAAAATTAACAAATCGGGAAGACCCGTACGCTGAGATATACAAAACACGTAAGGTGATATATTTCAAGGAAGGCTATAGCCTAACGCAATTGTACGAGCAATCGACCACTTCCACGTCCTGTTAGAAATTATTCAAACGATTGGAAATGCTGGACTGATCGTCCTATGATTTGCCCATACAACATCGTTAGGCATGACACATCGACAAGCTTAAACTTCATATCAAAATTTCGAAATTACGAACGTGGTTTTTGTTCGAAATACCTACATAATGAGAGTTCAGAAGGTTTGCTTAAGCAATAGGACTTTGACATGTTTACTTGTTTACCTGGAATCACAGCAATTAGAATTTTGCAGGGTATAATAAGTTTGTTGTTAAACGATACTTATCAAATTCTGATGAAAAACAAATACAGTTCGTCCACAAGTACGTAGAAATAGTTACAAGGTAAACAGTACGTTGCAAGGTTTAATTAAAACATTTGTTAAATATGCCAATGATTAGGCGTGTAATTTTTAGTTACACACACTATAAAGAGTGAGTGGAAAATAGAATGGAGCTTATAAAGGAACGGATGAAAATTCCGGAAAGTTTCTCCTCGTGATCTTCGAAGATTATTCGTAGAGGACGGCGAACCGTATTTCTTGCGCCGGGTGATAGTGAAATCGTTAATGATGATCCAAGAGGAGTCGTCGCGATGCCGAGGATCGGCACGTGTGCAAGAAAAGGAAAACAAGAGGCAAGGGGAGGGTAACGCGCGTGCGACGACCGGAGACCACGGGCAGAGCCGATTTTCTCCTTGGAATCGGACGATTGTCATCCAACTCGCGTGCCGTCTGATTTAAAGCTCCTCGCCTCTAATTACGCGCGGATATTTCCTAATCAGTGCAGTTTCACCAGAACCCTGCGAACAACATTGCCATGCGCTACACTATCGACATATTCATCTGCCACACCTCTTCTTCTCTCTAACGATGTCGTATGTCTTAAAATTTCTCTGCTAATTATCCCACAGTGTCTACCAGTATACGAATTTCCAGTCGTAGCGATCGGAAGTGTGTGGTCTAACCGAACCAAATAAATTGGGAAATGAATTTACCCACAGTGCTCATATCGCCGTACTTAAACTATATTGCCGCTTAGAAAGTAATGCAGTTCAACTTCGTTAGGAAAGTTGTTCGGAAGTTGTAAAGTACGGAGTTTATACACATTTTCACGATGTTTGCTGATAAGAAGAGAAGGAGAAATAGCATGTATTTCAAATATTCTGTGCGACTTCCTTGTCTTACGAAATTTTGGCCATGAAATTTTCCAAACTGTCACATCCGTATTTGCGGAATCGGCGGGAAAGGCTTGCAGATACAATGTGGACGGAGCTTAAGGACCATGAGGAACCGGACCGGACGGTCTTTCTCCTGCTCATTCCTTCCGTCCACCCCCTTTCCCTGTTTTACACACATGCACACACACACTCTGTAGGCTTTGTAAGCGGCGAAGTATGCTTTTCAGCGTCGTCATGGCGCGCCGGCCGGCATGCAGGGGGTGAGGAGACGAGAGCTCGGTTTATTTTTTACTTTCTTGACGACCTTGCCAGCTGAGCAAGGATCCTCGAGTTTACTGACCCCATCCGCCGCGAGAAACGCCGGTTCCGTCCTTCTCTGCAGCGTATATTGCCGGCCCCTTGCGCTTCTCCCGCTCTTCTTCATTCTTCTTCGGCCGATGCATTCGAGAGGTAAACATCCTCGGAATCGGATGCCAGCCGGCGACGCGGACCGACTTCTTCACCCAAGTCGTTCCCCGACGCTTGTCGCTAGGCCGTTCTCAAATATTCACTGACTTCCTCCTCCCCCCCCCCTTCTCACTACGTCAAGAAAATAATTGTTGGGCCTGAAATTCCTGCACCAAACGCCGGATATCATGGCAACGTCTATTTTAGGCAGGCGTTGTGGAAGGACGAAATTTTTATGATCGACCCCGTAACGTCCTGTGCCACTTTTAACAATGTGCAGAATCGTGCGTACGAAAACAGATACACATTTACCGACGTTGTAAACATGCCCGAATTTGTTCGAATCTTATTCGCTGATGCAGGAAATATTTTCACCGTGCAACAACGCGTTGTCCTTAAATTCTTCCTCGTAAAACGGAGAATCCGACAGAGCTCGTACTTTTCCATAAATTCGTATCGGTCATAAAAAAATGTGAAAGTGGACACAAATTCTTTAGAGGAGGATCTCGTTTGAGAAACTCAATTTTTCCCCTCGTTTGCCCTCTTTTTTCTACCACGTCGTATAACAACGGTTATTCGCTTTTGAGGACGTGAACTTACGTGGCAGTCGGTCTTTGTATAAATTTCTTTCTCCTTGCATTGTCCTGGTGTTCCTGGTTGCACAATGACTCGTGGGTAATGTCCTTCCAACGTCTTCTGCACGTCACATCTTTCTTTTCCACGTAAACTCCTGTGTTACGAAGCCCGGCTGAATCATACGGAGAATTATAGCTTGTGATTTCTAGTAGTGCCTCGTGAATTCTCCGGCTCATTGTGTGTGAAGTCATGTGATCGAGCAGTACGACTGCATCAAGGTCACGCGTTAAACGGGCGATCAATTGCATATCGATTTAACCGATAGCTCGATGCGCATTGACTTTCCAATGCATCTTTATGCACCCAACTTCTTTTCCTTTCTGTTAAAAAAGCTCGCTTATTGTGATATTTATGAAGCACAAGATAAATAAATCTGCAGTTGAAATATTCAAACAATAACCCGTGACAGCTGAATATCTTTGTCCTGTAATTGAAGTTTTATTGAAGCGAGCAAATATTTATTCGCGTTAATGGAATTTCAATCCATTCGTTACTTTGCCCGGTATCTAAATTTAAAGTCAACCCAGTTTGGGGATTAACGAATCGTTCGATAGCAGATTTACGAGGCAGACTTTGGCGCAGTGTAAAATGAAAGTTGCTAACACACGTGATGAAAATTTCACGTGTCTCGAATCTGTTGAATGGTTTAGTTGCCAATGAAACTGCTGTCTCGGTGAGATAAGGCATTGAGAGGGGTTCCAATAAAACGACTTTTCATTTGAAAGTGATCGACCTCGAGTGGAGAACGGAATTGATCGCGCTTAGAATGCACGAGAAGCTACTCCTTGGACGGACAAAAAAGTTCGATAAAACGTCAGCATCTTCATTATAGATTGGCAAAACGGTTGGTTCGATTCAACAAGAAAGTCAATTACGAAATATTAATGGAAATACGACTGCAGTGTCGACGTGGCAAATGCTGTCGTGAAATGCACGAACACAAGGTGGAAAGTTAATTCCACGTTGTTCGCAATAAACACAACGAAAGTTCGGAGACGTTGACTTTCAAAGATTCAATCAATCAGCGACTTGTATGTAATTAGGTGATTATGTAGATTATTCAGTGGATCGTTTATCGCTTCATTTCCCCAGCAAGCATGAATTCACGCTCGCCGATTAACATCGTTTCTTTCGTGCGAATCCGTTTAGTCCGTTCCATAATTCACGTAGGCAAGGAACATAATGGCCGTGCTGAATGGATATCATTTACATTTTCGCTCTTCCTACGCACCTTATTCAGAATCTTTCTTATGAAAAATGCCAGATGAAATGACGTTATGCGCAATCTAATGCGGTTGCAATGATACTTGAATCGCAAAGGCCACGGGACAAAGTAAAACCTATTAAATTAAAGCAATTCCTTCGTGGAAGCATTTCTTCAGAGGAAGTCTGCTCGAACGAACGACACGACTCAGTTCGACGACTGCCCGGAGTGAGACGTCTCGAAATGCTGATTTTTTTCTCTCTCTCTCTTTCTCTCTGCCGATCTCGTTACGGACCCACGGACCGTCGTTACGGATGTACGTGTAGCTGCAAAGACGATACATTCTGATCTAACAATAAAAAGATACCCCCGGGAGAAATTACCGCGTTACCGTTAGCCGATCGGCAACCGATCGGGAACGTCGTTGTATACGATGCTCGCCGGTCAGCGTGACTTTTAAAACTGTTTTTGCGCCGACCGGTCGTTAAAGTGTCTCTCTACGTCGGCTCGAGGCAGAACCATTTTCTGAGGCGAACGCCGAGTGCACAGTTTTATCTGGACCCGACGCCGTCTCGCGTTCTTTTAAAGTGGATTTACGATCGGTGCTCGCCGCGGCATATGCCGCGTAATTGTACACGAAAGTCGGGTCAGGCAGATTAGCCGATCGAATTTACATCCAAGACAAATAGAGACTGTCGAAAGTCCATCATGACATACACAAAATCCAACGATCGTCTGGTACACTAAATTGTCTGAATCTTTACCCAACTTTCGTCAGACTTACACATACAAACTTTTCGATTCGTTTCTTTTGTAGAGAGAATGCAGATCGAACTTGTCGGTTATCTACGAATCTGACTAATGCGTCACGTGAAAATCATTCTACTTCTATCGACCATTTTACATGATGTTGTAGACACGTGTGTAGAAATTGGCTTGCACGAATCGCACGTATGCGCACAACGAGCACCGCGAAAGTCAATGAGATTACTCGATAACGCTTCACGTTCTCCCGGTTAATGAGGCAAGCCGAATTGAATACGTTAATCAATTGTTACGCGCCAAAGAAATTCCGAAACAAAAGTGCGCCGGTCGTAAATGAAAAATGTGCGATTCTAGGAGCGTTGGAAAGAGAACGAGGACTACAATTTCCACTGGCTTTGTTGCAGGGTTGATGATGGAGTCGGAGAAAAAGATTTTCGAGATGATGAACAAAAAGGCCGCCATGTCGAAATACTGGATGCCTTTGGTTTGGGCGACAAACATCATCAACAGGGCGCGCAAAGAAGCTCTGATAACGAGCGACCAAGTGGTGCAGACTCTTCTCGTCGAACTCAGCGACATCCGGAAGAGGCTTGGTGCGCTGATTGGTTACGACACTGTTTGCGTTCCTCTCGTGTACACGCAGGTGAGCACTCCGAAGTTGACAATCGGCGTTTGTTGTACTTCCTGTTTCGTATAAATATTCATTTACGCATTCCTTCGAAAAGCCATCGCTAACACAGCTTTTATGTGGCATATCTTAGAAACACGTAGTATGCATACAGCCAACATTTGAATTTAGACTTGACTGATCATCGCCGTTGTGTTTTGACTTTTTCGCAAGATTTATTTGCGAGCCGGCTGAACGAGCAAATGTCGTTTATTATTGAAACGACCATTTCAATTTCCTTGAGGTAACTTCGACTTCTGATTCAGTCAAGAATTGACAATGTCACCTTCGCATCTTTTCTCCTCTGTGGTAATAACCCTCGCTCTCGGGGATATTAACGAGCCACGTAACAAGCTCGGTAATTACGCCTGGCGTTCTCTCCTGTCATTGACAGATGTCGATGAATAATCTACGCTGATGTCTTTATCGGGCTCTGACACTCGCGTGTAATCACCTTTGTGATTCCATTTCTATTGTAACCATATATTCCGATGATCTACGCTTATTAAATCCGAATTTATGGGGAATATTCCCTTCAAATTTACGATGCGATTTATCGTTTCGTGTTAGTAATTACCCGTAAATGCGCGCGTTGTGCAACGATAATAAGTCATCTTCTAACATCCCTAATTACTACGTAGGGATGGGATTATGTTCAGAGTATTAATAGTTTAACAGTTTCGTAATGTTCTGCAGTAGCCAGAATCTACTTCATATGTTTCTAGTGTCACGTGAATTTTGAATAACGCTTTAAGAACGCTGGTACAAATAATTCACAGTGTATACTGCTTACCCAATGAATGGATCTGGATCGATCACCTCGTTAGATGTTCGTTGAACTGGTTTGTTAACACGTTAACAGAATAAACGGTTTACATTGCTCGGTGCGCTGATCGTATTAGCACTCCAGCTATACACATCCGACACGTTTCTACCTACAGTAACGGGATAATAGTAGTACTGCTACGACAAGTGTAAATATCACACCGTGGAAATAAGTCATAACTGTTACTACTCCCTCAAATTATTTGACAGTTTCAACGTGAAAGTAATGCGATCTACAACAATTGTGTAGAGACTGTTGTTGTATCTTTGCGCAATGATACACCGTGCAATTATTCCTAGAAGACGATACTGAACGATAATCGATGCATTATTGCCGATTGGTTATTATCCATCGTTAAACAGTTACGACGCCTTCGAACATTCCGCGAATTAAGTGACTTACGGTATAATCCTTTTTTTCACACACATTTGTGGACATTATCAGATTCCATTGATGTTAATTGTCACGATCGTCGATAATTGTACGACAGATCCATTATCCTGAAGTGTTTCGTACGAGTTTCCTTATTTCTTCATTTACAGAATTTTCCGAAATCGTTATGAAATTTTCGATGTCTATTTTTTCAGGTAGTGACGTTATCTCTGTACGCGTATTTCTTCTCGGCTCTGCTCGGCAGACAATTTATCGAGCGGACCGAGGATGGAAGTGGAATTAAAAAATACGAGGAACCCGATATGTACTTTCCCTTCTTCACAGCACTTCAGGTAATCATCAGCACATTAAATTCAATTACTATTGAACTTTCCGTATACTAGTACTAAATGAAATGCCATTAATTATTCGATCGTTCAATTTTGCAGTTCTGCTTTTACGTTGGCTGGTTGAAGGTAGCTGAAGTGCTGATAAATCCATTCGGGGAGGACGACGACGACATCGAATTAAACTGGCTCATTGATCGTCACATCAAGGTACGATAAAGCTACATGTTTATTACCTAATGTATGCACTGCGCAATATGTTGACGATGACAAACACTTAAGAAGCTTTCCAACTTTTTGTTAGAGCCACAGTAGAAAATGAATATTCAATTGCAGGCCGGATACATGATCGTCGACGAGATGCACGAAGAGCATCCTGAGCTATTGAAGGATCAATACTGGGACGAAGTTGTGCCCAAGGATCTGCCTTACACTGTCGCCAGTGAACAGTATCGTAAGGAAGAACCAAAAGGTTCGGCGGAGCATTACAAAGTCAAGGAAAGTGATGCCCTTTACGCGAACGTCATGCTAGGTACACAAATTCACAGTCATGGTCAGCACCGCAAGGCACATCAGGATGATATGTACGCCGATTACGTAAGTCAAAGGATACGATTTATTTGAATAACCGTAGGACTGGGGCGATGTAGCCGGCTTAACGCTTGTTTCACGTTCTTCAGGAAAGCGTCGACACGCCTTTGGTCGAGCGACGGAAAAACTGGTTGCAACGGCAAATCACTCGCATGGGCTCCGTGCGAAGTTCATCGACGACTTACAGCAGTGGCGGAGGATTCTTCGCGCGTAATCGACATAACAGCGTCTACAGCAGTCCCGAAACTGGCGGTTTACCGCAACCGAATAATCCGAATTTAAAAATGTCGCTCTACGATCGACTCGTTGGTCGTAAGAGCATTCGCAGCCAGCGTATGGGTCGGCAAGGTGTGTATATAGGTACAGTGTATGCTTTTTTATTACCAACCTTTTCATTTAGTTACCATAAAAAAAAATTGTTCTCCATTTGCCTTAAACAACGTTATATTGAGATTTATTATCGAAGAAAGTTTCCAAGAATCGTCGACTTTTTCCTTCTTTCATTCGCTAGGTGAGGAGAATTATGCAATAGACGACCTTGCGCGACCTCAGTGATTTCCGCGATGACGTGTCGTCGTCGCATTCTCCAGAAAAAAGAATCCCCCGTGTCCTTCTGCTTCTTCATAAAGTTTTTCCTACTATCCGTTCGCGAGAAAAACCGTCGTTGCCGTATAATCACGGTATTGTCCTCTAAAGCCTTTCTCCTCTTTCTTCATCTAAGCGTTACCTTTTGAACCACATCTATTTTTATCGCCATCGGACGGTTGCACACGGAACTCTGCTGCAAATAAAATCTGAGGATGCGCGCGCTAATTTGGCGAAGAAAAATTACGGATGTAATAATTTCTTGCATAACATGTACAAATAATTACGGACGTCATTGACCAGTTTTTCTGATAGACTTGCATCCTCGTGGCCTTTCATCGTTGCAATAAACACTTAGGATTGCTCGGCAATTAAGCTTTAAAGTATGTCGTTTGAGTAATCGCTCGACATGGATAATGTAGAGCGTGTTATTTAGCTCGTTGGATTGATTTCTTAAGTTGAACTATCAAACATGTAACTTGTCTTTAATCGCAGGCACGATGACGAAGTTGAACTCTGTGCCAGTCTCCTTGAAGAACAGACCGCGTATACCGACGCCGGACGTAACTAAGGAGGTAGTGGATCGCGAGCAACGAATCGCTTTATCGGCCAGCAACGCGGCGAATATTGGCGCCGGCGTGGTTGGTGTAATTCCAGCGAATGGCCAGTATCCAACGGATCTGCCGCTGGTCCAAGTGGTCCTTTCGACGATCCAGGAAGCCGAAGGGTCCCCGGCTTCCGGGAAATCCGGTGCTGCTGCTCTTGCCCAGGCTGTCTTGTCACCCACATTAACCAGTGCTGGTCTTATGGCGCCGGTGACCTTGACTCCGGTAACCATGAGTCAACTGACGCAGTTGGGGCTAGTAACAACGACATCTGCGTCCACGGCAAGACCCAAGATTCAAGGAAGCGACGTCCAAGCTACCTTGACCGAAGTGAATAGCAGCGAAGAAGAAGGTTCCGGTAGCGGAAGTAGCAGCAGTCGAAGTGGCAGCATCACCGGCCAAGAAGATCGATCCACCCCAATCATTGGACGCGAGAGAAGTACTCCTTTAATAGGCGAAAATCGCAGCCCCCTGGGCAGTCATGGCAGTTCGCCGACATTCGACAGTTATACCGATCGTTCGCCAATTCTTATGAGTCCGGAGAAGCTGGGCTATGTCGTGACGCCTTTACCTGGTACTCAGCAGACCAGTGCGGCTGATGCTCGTGGTAGAAGGTCTGCTTCGTTGCCAGGTCCGCCAGTTTTGTTGCCACGAGAGGACAGAAGCATGTCTCTGCCGCATTCTCCGGGTCTTCACCCCCGTGAGACTCGGGCAGCTTCCGTTTCCAGCAGACCGGAAGCTCCCAACATCGATCGACTGGGACTGCTGCACGGTCAGAACGAACTTCGTCCGAGAACGAATAGCATCGGTCACGATCTTTCCAAGACGCAACAACGGCAGCATGATTCGCCGAGGAAAGTCAGCAGTATTTCCTGTACCAACGCCTCGCTATCCAGCGGACTCGTGTCGACGACGGCACCGGCGCAGAATATTCTGCCGACCGCGGCGACAGCGGGCAGCAAGAGGGGAGAAGTCTACGTCTGACTGGAAACTCTCAGCCACCAGGACACCGTGGATCGTCCCGCTTCCTACCCGACTTAAGGCCGTTGCCGCGCATGAAACGCGTCTAGGAGAGATTTCCATTGGTCGGTTTTGCCCGGACGACAAGGGCCACTGAATACGAGTTGTCTACTCTATCCGGCAATTGCCTTAAACAGCGTCGCTTTGCTCAGTGGCCGTCAGAGAAGGTACTCGACCGATCTCTTCCGGTCTGCCAACCTCCGTCCATTTTTGTGATGTCTTTGTATATTGTATATGGCTGGCGCGATTCGACGGAGATCCTTTCCGCGCAATTCGTGCCGCCGCGCTGTAAATACGATCATTAATTTATGTTTAACCAGACTGTGACCCGAGCCTGCCAAGCTCGCGATCGCTCAAAGTGAACATCGATCGATGCGCGCGATATTGTATAGATTCTCGCGAACGCGCTGCTTTGCATAGGAATTCTTCTGCTAACTCGATAAGCATCAGCAGTGACGTACGTAGCTTTTCGTCTACTATTTACGTCGGACGAATCGCTCGTCCGAAGTAAGCGAAGTTCGGAAAGGCATTTAACGCAACTATTTCTACACGGTTAAATAATTTTATTACTTTGTGCATGTAAAAACATTGTTAAGTTCACAGTTACTGGTTTGCAAGTTTATGTAAAAGTAGGTGTGGTTAACACGTCTTAATACGATTCAGCAGACCCCACTTTTTTTATTAGTTATATGAGTATATTGACGTAAACGAAGGAATAGATATTTTAATACGAATTCATGCCGAATTTATCTACTGCGTGACACGTGAGCAAAAAATTTTTCCAAATATTTTATCAAGGAAATATGTATGTGTAGTATTAAATATTTTTCAAATACGACGAATATGTATGCGTTGTTGAAACGACAATGTGCGTTACGTTGAGAACGAATCTTCTGTAGTCGACACCACAATGACGTGTATGTAACTGTGACAGTGAGACTCGTCTATATCCCACATGTTTATTTGTAATCGCGTAAGGCGTCTGATATTACTTTGTGATACGAATATTTATAGGCGCAACATAAGCAATTAGGGACGAGGTAGTTGATTTACGATTCAGTTGTCCGCGTAGAAAAAGCCTCTGCAAATTGAACTGTGCGTCAGAAAAATATCTGTGAATGTGAAGAAACAAAATTACTTGGAAATTCATACTGTTGCCTGTAATTATCATGAACTAAGGTTGAGTTAAAGTCGGCAACGAAAATTATTTTGTGCGCGACACTGATGTATTTATTAAAGCATCGCCTTTTTTTCAGTTTCTCAAACTGCTTCTGTACATAAATTATCGCGTAAGAAGATTGATCGTCGAAAACATGTGTACGTAGGCATGCACATTCGTTTCTTTGGCGTAGTGCTCCTTTTTTACTTGTCTGAATTGCCATATCTTATTCAGTTCGGCGGATTAGACAATCTTACTGTTAAGTTGTAATTTAATTTACTCGTCGATCTGAAGGAACGGGCCGATAGTGTGCTAATCGAGTCTCAGTAAGATAAACGTGTTTATGATAATGCTCAACGGCCCAGTTTGCCATATTCAGAGACACTCCGTGTGAAAACGGGGCACTGATTTTATGATATTATGTTCTGCCGAAGTTCTGTTGAACATATCTCGGGTGCTTGTGCGATAATGTTCCCGTTGTATGTTAAAAAATTGCAGATATGCAAAGATGAAAGCCGTGTTTTGCACTTTTACTCCGATTATATGAATGTATTTAGGTATTTCTAGTATTACTCATTCCATATGTATCTATATGTGACACTATAAGCTCTGTTACTTTTATAATTATTCCGTACGAAATAGAAGAACCGAGATCGATAAACGATTTACCGTATTTAAATGGAATGCCGCACTGAACTGAGAGTTTTGTATGTTTTGCCGATATTGCCAGGCAATTATCGATCGTTAGATGTCTGTATTGGTCAGTTAATAATTCGTTATAAAGACGGTATGTAGATATAAGAATAAACGACAGATGAAATGAACGAAGAGTGTACATATTTAAATACATAGACTACATACATAAGTACAGAGTTAAACTGTGCAATTGTTTGCTGCTAATATGCTCAAAATTAAATGAATACAACGAGCAATAAAGAAGTTATTTACAAATCGTACAATTTTGGATCCCAGTGGACAAATGCCTGGAAATTGTAAATAAGGAAATCACGAACAAATTCCATGTAGTTATAAATTATAACATACTATATCGAATTAACGGTATCACAAAAAATACAATACATCTCTAATAAATTTATATCATTGATAGATCTGAGTGAGAACATTAGCGAAAGACATATTTTAACACGAACTTGTTTACTGGAATATCGACGTATATTTACACTGTTTATCATGTCAACGTAGTTATTGTGGATCGATACAGTTGAGTGAGCGTTTTGTGTATTACTTCGATTCGATTAATCGTAAGGATTGTAAGGAAGAATTTTTAAAACGAGATTCTAATACGTGGACTCTCGAACAGCATTTGTGGTATTACGTGCAAGTCGTGCAGCGTTCACCGTGGATAAAAGTTAAACGAATCCGCCTTTCACTGGGACTGCGGAAGGTTTAGAACGATAATTCTGTTTAAAGGATAATTTCCGTTACGAAAGGACCTATTCGCGAGAAGTTTGTGCACCGTGTGCAATCCTTGTAGATACCGTTAACTGCAGTATTTGTATATAAATGTACTTATTTTTATTTCCGTGATTCCTCATAGCGAGTTGTTATGGCCAATAAAATAGCGGTGTTTCGTATTATCTATTATTACTTATAACGATACGTTAAAATAAACATGTTGAAAATCTTCGAAAAAGTGTTCTTTAAGTTTCATCGCCGCATCCGATTAATTTATGTATGTATAAAAAATATATTGCTCTTTTTATACAACAGGATAGTCACTGTGCTAGGAATACATTAAAACTAAATCATAAACGTAAAAACATATTATGCAGATATATACATATGCAGACATACTATATATATTATATACGTATTATATATTCATTGCACAAACTATATTAACGTATTTTAATGCATTTTTAACGTATTTTATCGTATTTCAACGCATTTTAATGGATTTTGATGCATTTTTAACGTATTTTAGCGTATTTCGACGCATTTTAATGGATTTTAATGCTCTTTTTACATATTTTATCGTATTTCAGTGCCCTTTCATGAATTTTAATGCATTTTTCTCTAATTTTATCGCATTTCAACGCATTTTAATGCAATTCTAAATATTCTACCATATTTTAACGCGTTTCAATACATTTTTAACGCATTCTAACCTATTCCAGCACATTTTGATGCATTTCTAAACGTTTTACCTTATTTTAACGTATTTCAATTCATTTTTAACGTGTTCTAACCTATTCCATCACATTTTAATGCATTTCTAAATATGTCACCATATTTTAACGCATTCTAACCTATTTCAACACATTTTAATGCATTTCTAAACGTTCTAATCTATTTTAAAGCATTTTCATACAATTTTTAATGTTCTAATGCATTTTCAATATATTTTAACGCATTAAAAATTGTATGTTCAATTAAACATTTTGGTATTCTGTCGGTAATCGCTAGACTGATTATCACCATTCTCAATTTACATCCGTGTGAACATCGGTAACCGATCTGTAATCGCGATACTGATTATCACAATTCTCAATTTAAATCCGTGTAGGACGTCGGTAACAAATCTGTAATCGCTAGACTGATTATCACAGTTCTCAATTTACGTTCGTGTAGAATATCGGTAACGAATCTGTAATCGCTAGACTGATTATTACCGTTGTCAATTTACATCCGTGTAGAATATCGATAACGAATCTGCAATCGCTAGACTGATTATCACAATTCTCAATTTGCATCGTTGTAAGACGTCGGTAACCAATCTGTAATCGCTAGACTGATTGTCACCGTTCTCAGTTTACATCCGTGTAGAACATCGGTAACCGATCTGTAATCGCGAGACTGATTATCACAATTCTCAATTTAAATCCGTGTAGGACGTCGGTAACCAATCTGTAATCGCTAGACTGATTATTGCCGTTGTCAATTTACATCCGTGTAGAATATCGATAACGAATCTGCAATCGCTAGACTGATTATCACAATTCTCAATTTGCATCGTTGTAAGACGTCGGTAACCAATTTGTAATCGCTAGACTGATTATCACAATTCTCAATTTAAATCCGTGTAGGACGTCGGTAACCAATCTGTAATCGCTAGACTGATTATCACAGTTCTCAATTTGCATCGTTGTAAGACGTCGGTAACCAATCTGTAATCGCTAGACTGATTGTCACCGTTCTCAGTTTACATCCGTGTAGAACATCGGTAACCGAACTGTAATCGCGAGACTGATTATCACAATTCTCAATTTAAATCCGTGTAGGACGTCGGTAACAAATCTGTAATCGCTAGACTGATTATCACCGTTCTCAGTTTACATCCGTGTAGGACGTCGGTAACCAATCTGTAATCGCTAGACTGATTATCACAGTTTTCAATTAACATTCGTGTAGAATATCGGTAACCAATCTGTAATCGCTAGACTGATTATCACAGTTTTCAATTTACATTCGTGTAGAATATTGGTAACCAATCTGTAATCGCTAGACTGATTCTCGCCGTTGCCAATTTACATCCGTGTAGGACGTCGGTAACCGATCTGTAATCGCTAGACCGATTATCACACTTCTCAATTTATGTTCGTGTAGAATATCGGTAACGAATCTCCAATTGCTAGACTGATTATCACAATTCTCAATTTACATTCGTGTAGAATATTGGTAACCAATCTGTAATCACTAGACTGATTCTCCCCGTCGTCAATTTACATCCGTGTAGGACGTCGGTAACCGATATGTAATTTCCGACGCATTTTAATAGATTTTAACGCATTCAAATCATTGTCAACGCATTTTCGATGCGTTTTAACTCATTTCAATTCATTTTCAACGCATTTTCCGCGAATTTTTTACGCATTTTAACAGATTTTAACACATCTGCGACGTATTTCAACTCATTTTGAACGCGCTTTCAACGCACTTTAACACATTTAAACGCATTCTGGTCGTACTTTAACGTATGTAAACGCATTTTAATGCATTTTGATGCATCCTTAACGCATTTTATCGTATTTCAACGCATTTTAATGGATTTTAGTGCATTTTTAACGCATTTTATCGTATTTCAACGCATTTTAATGGATTTTAGTGCATTTTTAACGCATTTTATCGTATTTAAACGCATTTTAATGAATTTTGATGCATTCTTAACGCATTTTGTCGTATTTAAACGCATTTTAATGGATTTTAATGCATTCTTAACGTATATTATCGTATTTCAACGCATTTTAACGGATTTTAATGCATTTTTTACGTATTTTATCGTATTTAAACGCATTTTAATGGATTTTAATGCATTTTTAACGGATATTATTTTATTTAAACGCATTTTTATGCATTTTAATGCATTCTTAACGCATTTTATCGTATTTCAACGCATTTTAATGGATTTTAGTGCATTTTTAATGCATTTTATCGTATTTAAACGCATTTTAATGAATTTTGATGCATTCTTAACGCATTTTATCGTATTTAAACGCATTTTAATGGATTTTAATGCATTCTTAACATATATTATCGTATTTCAACGCATTTTAACGGATTTTAATGCATTTTTTGCGTATTTTATCGTATTTAAACGCATTTTAATGGATTTTAATGCATTTTTAACGCATATTATCGTATTCCAACGCATTTTAATGGATTGTAATGCATTTTTAACGCATATTATTGTATTTCAACGCATTTTAATGGATTTTAATGTATTTTTAACGCATATTATCGTATTTCAACGCATTTTAATGGATTTTAATGCATTTTTTACGTATTTTATCGTATTTCAACGTATTTTAATGAATTTTAATGCATTTTTTACGTATTTTATCGTATTTAAACGCATTTTATCGTATTTCAACGCATTTTAATGGATTTTAAAGCATTCTTAACGCATTTTATCGTATTTCAACGCATTTTAATGGATTTTAATGCATTCTTAACGCATTTTATCGTATTTCAACGCATTTTAATGGATTTTAATGCATTCTTAACGCATTTTATCGTATTTAAACGCATTTTAATGGATTTTAATGCATTTTTAACGCATATTAACGTATTTCAACGCATTTTAATGGATTTTAATGCATTTTTAACGTATTTTATTGTATTTAAACGCATTTTAAAGGATTTTAGTGCATTTTTAACGCATATTATCGTATTTCAACGCATTTTAATGGATTTTAAAGCATTCTTAACGCATTTTATCGTATTTCAACGCATTTTAATGGATTTTATTGCATTTTTAACGTATTTTATTGTATTTAAACGCATTTTAAAGGATTTTAGTGCATTTTTAACGCATATTATCGTATTTCAACGCATTTTAATGGATTTTAAAGCATTCTTAACGCATTTTATCGTATTTCAACGCATTTTAATGGATTTTAATGCATTCTTAACGCATTTTATCGTATTTCAACGCATTTTAATGGATTTTATTGCATTTTTAACGTATTTTATTGTATTTAAACGCATTTTAAAGCATTTTAGTGCATTTTTAACGCATATTATCGTATTTCAACGCATTTTAATGGATTTTAATGCATTCTTAACGCATTTTATCGTATTTCAACGCATTTTAATGGATTTTAATGCATTCTTAACGCATTTTATCGTATTTCAACGCATTTTAATGGATTTTATTGCATTTTTAACGTATTTTATTGTATTTAAACGCATTTTAAAGGATTTTAGTGCATTTTTAACGCATATTATCGTATTTCAACGCATTTTAATGGATTTTAGTGCATTTTTAACGCATATTATCGTATTTCAACGCATTTTAATGGATTTTAGTGCATTTTTAACGCATTTTATCGTATTTCAACACATTTTAATGGATTTTAATGCATTTTTAACGTATTTTATTGTATTTAAACGCATTTTAAAGGATTTTAGTGCATTCTTAACGCATTTTATCGTATTTCAACGCATTTTAATGGATTTTAATGCATTCTTAACGCATTTTATCGTATTTCAACGCATTTTAATGGATTTTAAAGCATTCTTAACGCATTTTATCGTATTTCAACGCATTTTAATGGATTTTAATGCATTTTTAACGTATTTTATTGTATTTAAACGCATTTTAATGGATTTTGATGCATTCTTAACGCATTTTATTGTATTTCTACGCATTTTAATTGATTTTAATGCTAATTTCAGTTTCTTTAATTTTTTCGGCTAGTATAGTAGTTTTTTCTGATTGTATAGTAGTTTTTTCTGATAGTATAGTAGTTTTTTCTGATAGTATAGTAGTTTTTCCTGATAGTATAGTAGTTTTTTCGGTTAGTATAGTAGTTTTTTTCGGTTAGTATAGTAGTTTTTCCTGATAGTATAGTAGTTTTTTCGGTTAGTATAGTAGTTTTTTCTGATAGTATAGTAGTTTTTTCGGTTTAGTATAGTAGTTTTTTCTGATAGTATAGTAGTTTTTCTGATAGTATAGTAGTTTTTTCGGTTAGTATAGTAGTATAAAAGGCTACTATACTACTATAGCAGAAAAAATTACTATACTAGCCGAAATACGATAAAATGCGTTAAGAATGCTTTAAAATCCATTAAAATGCGTTGAAATACAATAAAATGCGTTAAGAATGCATCAAAATCCATTAAAATGCGTTTAAATACAATAAAATACGTTAAAAATGCATTAAAATCCATTAAAATGCGTTGAAATACGATAAAATGCGTTAAGAATGCTTTAAAATCCATTAAAATGCGTTGAAATACGTTAATATGCGTTAAAAATGCATTAAAATCCATTAAAATGCGTTGAAATACGATAAAATGCGTTAAGAATGCATTAAAATCCATTAAAATGCGTTGAAATACGATAAAATGCGTTAAGAATGCTTTAAAATCCATTAAAATGCGTTGAAATACGATAATATGCGTTAAAAATGCACTAAAATCCTTTAAAATGCGTTTAAATACAATAAAATACGTTAAAAATACAATAAAATCCCTTAAAATGCGTTGAAATACGATAAAATGCGTTAAGAATGCATTAAAATGCATAAAAATGCGTTTAAATAAAATAATATCCGTTAAAAATGCTTTAAAATTCATTAAAATGCGTTGAAATACGATAAAATACGTTAAGAATGCATTAAAATCCATTACAATGGGTTGAAATACGATAAAATGCGTTAAGAATGCATTAAAATCCATTAAAATGCGTTGAAATACGATAAAATACGTAAAAAATGCATTAAAATCCATTAAAATGCGTTGAAATACGTTAATATGCGTTAAAAATGCATTAAAATCCATTAAAATGCGTTTAAATACGATAAAATGCGTTAAGAATGCATTAAAATCCATTAAAATGCGTTGAAATACGATAAAATGCGTTAAGAATGCTTTAAAATCCATTAAAATGCGTTGAAATACGATAAAATGCGTTAAGAATGCTTTAAAATCCATTAAAATGCGTTGAAATACGATAAAATGCGTTAAGAATGCTTTAAAATCCATTAAAATGCGTTGAAATACGATAATATGCGTTAAAAATGCACTAAAATGCTTTAAAATGCGTTTAAATACAATAAAATACGTTAAAAATGCAATAAAATCCATTAAAATGCGTTGAAATACGATAAAATGCGTTAAGAATGCATTAAAATCCATTAAAATGCGTTGAAATACGATAAAATGCGTTAAGAATGCATTAAAATCCATTAAAATGCGTTGAAATACGATAAAATACGTAAAAAATGCATTAAAATCCATTAAAATGCGTTGAAATACGTTAATATGCGTTAAAAATGCATTAAAATCCATTAAAATGCGTTTAAATACGATAAAATGCGTTAAGAATGCATTAAAATCCATTAAAATGCGTTGAAATAAGATAAAATAGTATATTACGTATATATATATATTACGTATACAGCATATATAATAGGTAGATAGTACGTATATAGTATATATAATAGGTATATAGTACGTATGTCACATATATAGTACGTACATAGTATATATAATAGGTATATAGTACGTATGTTACATATATATTACGTGTATAGTGTATATAATAGGTATATAGTACGTATGTCACATATATAGTACGTATATATTATATATAATAGGTATATAGTACGTATGTCACATATATAGTACGTACATAGTATATATAATAGGTATATAGTACGTATGTTACATACATAGTACGTATATAGTGTATATAATAGGGATATAGTACGTGTGTTACATATATAGTACGTATATAGTGTATATGATAGGTATATAGTACGTATGTCACATATATAGTACGTACATAGCATATATAATAGGTATATAGCACGTATGTCACATATATAGTACGTACATAGTATATATAATAGGTATATAGTACGTATTTAACATATATATTACGTGTATAGTGTATATAATAGGTATATAGTACGTATGTCACATATATAGTACGTACATAGTATATATAATAGGTATATAGTACGTATGTCACATATATAGTACGTATATATTATATATAATAGGTATATAGTACGTATGTTACATATATATTACGTGTATAGTGTATATAATAGCTATAGTATAGTACGTATGTCACATATATAGTACGTACATAGTATATATAATAGGTATATAGCACGTATGTCACATATATAGTACGTACATAGTATATATAATAGGTATATAGTACGTATTTAACATATATAGTACGTACATAGTATATATAATAGGTATATAGTACGTATTTAACATATATAGTACGTACATATTATATATAGTAGGTATATAGTACGTATGTTACATATACATTACGTGTATAGTGTATATAATAGGTACATAGTTCGTATGTCATATATATATATTACATATTATATATAATAGGTATATAGTACGTATGTTACATATATATTACGTGTATATAGTGTATATAATAGGTATATAGTACGTATGTTACATATATAGTACGTATATAGTGTACATAACAGTTATATAGTTCGTATGTTGTATATGCGCTTTAGTGCACGAAAATACGTATTATGAATGCGTTATAAGGTGTGAAAATATGTTAAAATACGTCAATAGTGCATGAATGTGAGTTAAAGTGCGTTAAGAATGCGTTTAAATACGTTAAAATTCATTTACATACGTTAAAATGCGATGAAAATGCATTAAAATACGTTTACAGACGTTAAAGTACGTCCAGAATGCGTTTAAATGTGTTAAAGTGCGTTGAAAGCGCGTTCAAAATGAGTTGAAATACGTCGCAGATGTATTCAAATCCGTTAAAATGCGTAAAAAATTCGTGGAAAATGCGTTGAAAATGAATTGAAATGAGTTAAAACGCATCGAAAATGCGTTGACAATGAGTTAAAATGTGTCGAAAATACGTTGAAAATACGTTGACAATAATTTGAATGCGTTAAAATCTATTAAAATGCGTCGGAAATTACAGATCGGTTACCGACGTCCTACACGTATGTAAATTGACGACGGGGTGAATTAATCTAGCGGTTACAGATTGGTTACCGATATTCTACACGAATGTAAATTGAGAATTGTGATAATCAGTCTAGCGATTGCAGATTGGTTACCGATGTTCTACATGAATGTAAATTGAGAACTGTGACAATCAGTCTAGCGATTACAGATTGGTTACCGACGTCCTACACGGATTTAAATTGAGTACGGTGATAATCAGTCTAGCGATTACAGATCGGTTACCGATGTTCTACACGGATGTAAATTGAGAATGGTGATAATCAGTCTAGCGATTGCAGATTCGTTATCGATATTCTACACGGATGTAAATTGACAACGGTAATAATCAGTCTAGCGATTACAGATTGGTTACCGATATTCTACACGAATGTAAATTGAGAATTGTGATAATCAGTCTAGCGATTGCAGATTCGTTACCGATATTCTACACGGATGTAAACTGAGAACGGTGACAATCAGTCTAGCGATTACAGATTGGTTACCGACGTCTTACAACGATGCAAATTGAGAACTGTGATAATCAGTCTCGCGATTACAGATCGGTTACCGATGTTCTACACGGATGTAAATTGAGAATGGTGATAATCAGTCTAGCGATTACCGACAGTATACCAAAATGTTTAATTGAACATACAATTTTTAATGCGTTAAAATATATTGAAAATGCATTAGAACATTGAAAATTGTATGAAAATGCTTTAAAATAGATTAGAACGTTTAGAAATGCATTAAAATGTGATGGAATAGGTTAGAACACGTTAAAAATGATTTGAAATACGTTAAAATAAGGTAAAACGTTTAGAAATGCATCAAAATGTGCTGAAATAGGTTAGAATGCGTTAAAATAGCGTAAAATATTTAGTAATGCATTAAAACGTGTTGAAATAGGTTAGAATGCGTTAAAAATGTATTGAAACGCGTTAAAATATGGTAGAATATTTAGAAATGCATCAAAATGTGCTGGAATAGGTTAGAATGCGTTGAAACAGCGTAAAATATTTAGAAATGCATTAAAATGTGTTGAAATAGGTTGGAATGCGTTAAAAATGTATTGAAACGCGTTAAAATATGGTAGAATATTTAGAAACGCATTAAAATGTGTTGAAATAGGTTAGAACACGTTAAAAATGAATTGAAATACGTTAAAATAGTTAAAAATGCATTAAAATACGTTCAAATACGATAAAATACGTTAAAGATGCGTTAAAATCCATTGAAATGCGTTGAAATAGGATGAAATATGGTAAAAATGCATTACAATCCATTAAAATAATAATAATAATAATAATAATAATAATAATAATAACGTCTTTATTGCACACAATTATTACATATATAGGATATTACACATGCGTTACAAATGCGTTAAAATTCGTTAAAATAGCATTAGAATCCATTAAAATGCGTTGAAATTTGTTAAAATTCGTCAAAATAATATTAAAACCCATTAAAATGCGTTGAAATGCGTTAAAATAGCATTAACATCCATCAAAATGCGTTTAAATACGATAAATAGCGTTGAAAATGCATTTAGAGACGTTAAAATTTGTGGAAAATACGATTAAATACATTACAATGCATTAAATTGCGATTGAATACGTTAAAATGTGTTGAAAATCTGTTGAAAATGCGTTAAAATGAGTGAAAATCCGTTGAAAATGCTTTAAAATGCGTTAGAATACATTGAGCGATTATTGGTGTTAAATTACCTAACTTTTATGTTATTTGATGATTTTCAGTGTGAAAATATGAAAACATTGGATTATTTGGCGATCTTTTGATTCATGAATAGTATGTGCGAAAAATATTCTCAAATTTCGGAATACTGCGGTTGTATATTGTATAAAATGTGTGTAATTTAGATAATAGTTCTGCCCCATATCTCATCTGTGTCAATGGGTTACCGATTCGTTGGCATGATGTATAGTCACAGATATAATCGCATATGATATAATATTTCTGTAATTTCTTGATAAAATTTTTAATTTGTCGATAAAAATATACATCACATGGTTGACAGACGGAGTGCATTTTGAGCGACGTCCCAGAATGGTCCCAGAATGGTCCCAGAATGGTCCCAGAATGGTCCCAGAATGGTCCCAGAATGGTCCCAGAATGGTCCCAGAATGGTCCCAGAATGGTCCCAGAATGGTCCCAGAATGGTCCCAGAATGGTCCCAGAATGGTCCCAGAATGGTCCCAGAATGGTCCCAGAATGGTCCCAGAATGGTCCCAGAATGGTCCCAGAATGGTCCCAGAATGGTCCCAGAATGGTCCCAGGGATGTCCCTGGAACCATTTTGGGACCATAACGATTATGTTTTTAATGAGATCTTAATGAGATTTTAATAAGATTTAATGAGTTTTAATGAGGTTTTAATGAGTTAATAATGAGATCATAATGATTATGTTTTTCTTAACAATTATTTAGAGTTGGATCGAGCGGCTTTGCAAATTTATTTTATAGGGGAAGTACTACATACACAAAAATTTGTAAAAAATCGGCCACCCGAATTTGACGACTTCTGTTTGTCGGATGGTCCGTCTAGCCCGATCCGAGGCAAAAGTGGCCAGAGTTGCGATTGTGCGAAAATAATCGATGTGGCAATCATGCGTCACAATGGTTACATTTGGCAACATCGCTAAATTTGATCAGTAAAGTGAGAGGAAAACGTTTACAGTTCCACATATTACCGTCATGAAACGCAGAGTGCGCTCGATCGCTATTTTTTTTTGACGATGTCGGTAATTCAGAGCTGGTGATACGAGTCTTATAAGGTAAAAGGTCTATTCCTATACCTTGTCGGTGGTAGAATATTTTCGGATGGTATTGAAAAAGAAAGCTATTTTATGACGTACTTATTTAAGTGTACAATTTACGAAAATGTATGTATTCAATTTCGAGATACTTGGAGAATTATTAAAAAAAGTACGCCGATTTCATCCGGTAATTACCATGTGCCCATTCACTATTTTAGCACAGTCGAAATATATAATAAATGTAACATTCAATGTAATTTTTCGGCCACATTCGTAGGGGCCATGCGGCCATCTTACCATTTTAGTGTCACACTCTATGTTACCAATGCAGCTTGAAAATGTGTACCAGCGCGATAATTATAATCTTACTATAATTATATATTACTATAACTATAATATACTAGAACTATAATATACTTATATATTACTATAACTATAACTATAATTGTTATTACTATAACTATAATTATATTGCTATAAACTATAATTTTGACTGCATTGAGAATTCAGTTTTGTGGTCACGAAACCCCGTAAGATGTTAGGTCTATCCCTTATCTCGTCTGTGGTCCCATAAAGTGAAAGGTTTATCCAAATCCCTCGTCAATGATCTTAGTTTAGAACTGTATGAGGATTGTTACGATCAGTCACTTTACCCACGTAAGGTAACTGAAACCTATTCGTAGATTGGTCAATTCTGTATTCGGTAGATAGAGTGACGAGTAATATTTCACATGAAACAGGCGAAAAAATGTTCACTGAAAACTAAGTGACCTTAATGATGACTTAATGATGACGTAATCGCAATTAATTCCTTGAATTAACCGTTAGAGTCAAATTGATTAAACCATTGAATCATTACATTTTCATCTAACGCATAATTTTATTTCTAATTCGATTTCTAAATTTTAATTTCTAACTAATTCTTTTAATAAATTGATTAAATAAATGATAAGCTTCTTTGGTTTCCTGGGTATCGTGAAATCATTTTTCATTTAGTTTACTACACATCGTAATAAGGAGAAATGTTTCCATAATTTCGCGAGAAGTCGATGAAGCGAGCGCGTAGGCTGGTGGCATCGGGCCAGGTAAATTACGATAAATCATCATGCGTCTGGAGGATTATCATGCCGGCGATGGTTGTTTTACGTGATGGGTGGTAGACGGAGCCTTATCGGCGAAAGCATGCGTTTGCACTCAGCCACAGCGAGGAACTTCGACTTCGCTGAAGATTCTTCTCCCTCGACTGCTACCGACGTCCCTTGAGGAACCTGCCGCCCCTTTTCCACCCCCTCTCACGTCGGCAATCTCCCTGTCAGAAGAGCCACCCGCCTTATCCGTGCGTTATTCTCGGCTGATCTAGCCGGCTGCACGATCGATCATGCGAATATACGTCAACTCGCGTTTCTCCGCCTGCGATGGCATCTGCGGTCGACTCGCCGACGAACTTGCCGAAGCTGCCATGAGAAATGCAGGGAAATCCGGTTCCGTCCATCCCTCTCTTTCGATATCGAGCGCGCGGCGACATTGTGCGAGGATTTAATGAAGATCGACTGTCTCGATAAGGATAATGATGACGGCTTAACAACGTCGGCTTATAGCTGCATAGGAGGCAAAGTGTGTATTTATAACGCAATGTATTTGTAATGGTTAATAACGTAAGATAACGTAACGTACATACGTTTATCGGAATAAATAAAAGACGTGATTGCATGGCGTCATGTGTAAAGCAATGAACAGAGATTACCTTGAAGTTCTTTCGTCTAAACATTTTCTGACCGTCATGGAAGTTACGTGTAATCGCGCAATATAGGTACCGCAGATTGCCGATTACTTTGACGACGCGCTTTAATTTACGCTTATCTCAGGCGAGGCCGCAAAAAGCTCAGGGTTGCGTGCTGGATGGAAGTTACCGATTTCGAGGTGCTCGGAGAGAAGGATCTCGGGCTGGTCGCGCCGGTCGTGTCACCGTGCGTGGGACGGTCGGTTGCAGTGCTCGTCGGTCCCCGGGAATTAACGATTTCCAGCGGCGAGGTACAAACCCGTGGACAGCGAGGACGCGCCTCGAGTGTGTACATGCCTCTCTCGCGAGGTACACACGCGTCGTCTCAAGGATTTCACGGCTGATGTCGAGGGGAGGGACAGAGAAACCGAGTTACTGGGTGACAAGAGAGAGACGAGCTGCGAGTGGGTGTAACGTAGAAAGTGGGATAAAGGCAGAACTTAACCACCCTCGTCGGTATATCTGCCTTTCCCTTTCTCTCTTTCTCCCCCTCTCTCCGTGGTCCCAGGAAATCGGCCGCGAATGGGCTTCCATCAGCGAGACATCAAAGTAAACGTATCACCGGGAGACCGCAGGATGACGATAAAACGAGATACTGTCGATGGCCGAGGCATTTATGCCCGTACACGCGAGCGTGCGGCTGAAATTATGCGCGTGCACCGCGTTACGTATTTACAACTCTATTTAGACCGTCCTATCGTGCGCGCTAAATCTTACGAGCCGCGTCCCGCAATTTTAATTGTTATTGCTGGCCGATATGGAAGCGTAAATTCAATAGGTGCAGGATTATGAAGTACGAAATCATTTGACCAGGTGTAATTTCTTCATATAGATATCGTTGACTTACCCGAACGAAGCTTCAAAGCCGACATTTACATAACGGTCCTTTTCGGTAGTTCTTTCTTGAGTTATCCTAGTTCCTTGGTCCAGGGAAAATAGACTGCAACCTACTGGGTTTCTGGAAGTCTTGAATATTCATCGATTCCGGGTATCAGGGTTCGGTTGGTATTGCGTTTCCTTGCTCCCGAAATCTATCCTTCACCGGCGGTTTACGAGAGGAGTGGATCTCGTGTCGACTTCCCCTTCGGTCCGCAACGGATCGGAGATCACGGGAACCCCGCGGCCGAGGACATCACCGTGTAACGATCGATTTGCTCTCGGCAGACCGAGTCCACCTCGAGGCCGTGAAAATGGCGAAATCGGAGCACGGCTGGGCTCTTTTTACACTGGCAATGCAAGCGCACGAAGGAAGAAGGGTCATTTCCTTGCGGTTCGAACCGACTGCGCTGGGCGTGGGAAGGCTAGAAATTGCGCGCTCGACTGTGCCCCTTAATGCCAACGACGAATAAAGTACACACCTTCCTTAAGAATCGGCAAAACTTTTAACAGTGTGCAAGAAATTTACCATATAACATATAATCCTTCAGGCCTATCATTCTTCAACTTTTAAAGAACGTAATAGTCTGCAAAGTATTTATAGGCACTAAGATTTTAAGATGTATAGACGATACATGAAAAGAAATTTATTGATTTCATTATTTAACCGAGCCGATTTATTTTTATATACACTTTACCACTTTTGTGTATTTTGATAATTATTGACTGGGAGGAGAATATGTCTTTACATATCGACGCGCATGTAGATCACCGTTATCATTGCTCGCTTCCATCGTCGTAATTGTGGCGCGCTTTTACGACGCCGCTTTTGAGGATGCGCGTATAACTCGAGTGCTGATTGTGGGGGCCAACGGGAGGAAGGTTTTACGGGACGAACGGAACTTACGTGGTGTCGCCTTGAAGGGCTATTTTCGTGCGAGGCAATCAGGGAGAAGAAATCAACGGCCGTCTGGCAGGTGGGCTGCCAGAATAACTTCGTTTCGCAACCGAGAACAATAAACGCGGTTGGGCGTTTAGCGCGGCTTATGGCAGCCCATAAAACGCACGGAGGGCTGAGCAGAGACGTTCCGTGCATTCTCGTCGTCGCGGTTCGTTTCTACCCGGGGTACACGTGATACTTATTCTTTTGCTCCGGACGAAAACGGGAAAAAATCATCAG
Organism: Hedychridium roseum; assembly: GCA_963989215.1. NCBI lineage: Eukaryota > Metazoa > Arthropoda > Insecta > Hymenoptera > Chrysididae > Hedychridium > Hedychridium roseum. The sequence goes on along the minus strand of OZ022310.1, from coordinate 6,863,479 downwards.
CGTACAGGGTCGAACCGCTAGGCCTTAAGGTCCTCACGGTATTTGTCTTGGAATAATACCGGACAAAGCTAGAAAAGCATTGAGCAAGTTTCCGGACATTTGAGAGACCATCGATAAATCTAGCCTTTCATCTGTTCCCCGGGGAATTTGTTATGGCCAATCTAGGACATCCTGAAGATCATTGTCGAAGGGCTTAGTAATTTCCTTTACAGCAGACCTGCAACAAAGGCCGCGTACAAAAAGTTTCGGAGATGAAATAACAGTATTTCGTAGATTAAAAATGTATTCACGCTCTTGATAGCTCGTTTTCCACTCTAGCATCCGGAGGAACGTGCTTTTGTTCGGGCTGAAATCCAAATGTACGCGAGCCACTGAGGAAACTCAAGTCCCTCGCTAACGCAATAAGCGCAATAAGTCGGCCCTTTTGTCCATCCCGTGGCGATGCAAAGGGCGCGGGGTGTTTGATTGATCGTCGCGCTTTTATCGATAAGCCGCCGATGTACGGTACGAGTGCACACGTACAAGCCTTTTACAGGGGGGCTATCACTCGGACTCACTTGCTCGCCTCGCGGAATACACGTGCGAGGCTGGTGCCGTCCTAGAAGCGAGATAGCACGGTAGTCGCGGTAGTCCAGCGAGACGTGTTCGGTTGATTCACGACACCCCGGAAGCGGAGTGATTACGATACGAGACAACGTGACATCGCGACAGTCGGAATATCTAGCTGGGCGTTGGGCCATGTCCCAGCCAGTCCTTCTCCATAAATCACCGGTAACAAAGCGATCGCGAGGCCGTATTTGAGCATTAAAAGCGACCCGGCGATCGTCCCAGTCGCAATGGACGACCACCGTCTACGGTAGGTGCGCTCTTACGAAACTCGGTCCACTCGTCCTCGCTTCCTCTCACGTTTACCAAACGTAACGGTCCACACGAAAATACAGTGGGTCGTGGTAAGTGCATCGTTAAAGCCACCTGAAATTAAGCGTACCGACGGAAACAACTGGCCGAGTATTTCCGACAAGTCGATTTACACAGGCAAATATTTTTGCATGGCTCGATTTACGAGTTACACCTTGAGAATGGCTATATTTCGTTGGTAAGTCGTGTCGTTGAAATTCCCACGGTAATTGGGTTAGAATATCCTTTTTTTCGAGCGATCCAAGCGTGACATGCAGTACTAAATCCACGGCCAGTCATGTTGAATTAATTTCACGGTAGGAAATAATGAAATGCTTGCTTTTCGCACGCCCCAAGTTGGAAATTAATTAAACGTCCTGATTGGAGGTCATCGGAGTGACGTCGCAGTACTGTTATCAGAGCAGCAGCCGTAACTGGAAATCAACATGCCTGAGCGCAGTCTCCGGAGATCTGACTAGGAAACTGTGTAGCGGCACGTTTTAACGATCCGCTGTCTTATCTCGGTCGCCAACAAAGTTGCCCGCGATGATACACTTTCCGCACTCCGTAAATCAGCGTTTACCTAGACCCGTGCCTAACTTCCTTGGAACTCGCTAACGACATTTGCGGAATTAAGAAAAAAACCCAAGAAATAGGACGATAGTGCAATTTATTCTATGTACTGTTGGAAACATTTAAGAAATTTATATGAATAATTCTGCAGCGTCGTTAGTGCGTAAGGGACGTTTCCTTAAACGTATCCTTTCTACTTTCCTCGGCAGTTTGCCTTGTTTGCCAGAGCGCACTTGTTAAGCACGGACATGTTTGGCTTCGCCGTCCTGAAATTCGACGGTCCTCGCTGGAGTGTCATTTTTTTCCACGAAGCGGTACAAGACGACACTATGTCGACGGGGGGGGGGGGGGGGGGGGTGGAGAGGGGGTTGGACAAGGGGGCGCATGTCGCGCGTATGAAAGCTCCCGAGGCAACATCTGTCAACCGGGTATACCTGTCAGCCCGATAAACTGGCTGACGGAGACGCATTGCATTATGCAACTGAGGTTTGCCGACGAGGAAAGGAGAGAGGAAAGGGTTTCTTTGAGGGTGTAGTTCGGGCCCGACCTTTCGAGTTGCGCAGGGCCCGAGGGCTCGCTGGGCCCCCGCGAATATTACTCACGTCACCTATCCCCAACCCTCCATCCACGCATCATTAACCCAAGAAAGGTAAAACGGTTCAAGCCCGGCGAACAAGTCTTTCGTGTATAAATACGCTTTAATTATTTACGAGCGCGGCTAAAATAAGACCCGATAAATAGGCGGTATTTACAAAACTGCGCTGTCTGTCGTTACTAACGATCGCTAACGAACATTTTTACGATAAGATAGGCGCGGGAAGCCCAATGCGCATTATTTGCAATGCAGATAAGGAAAAACGTAGTAGGTGGCAGGTATGGCCGTGCTCGAAAGTTCTTAATCGAAATCCTGACCGTATAAAGCGAGAAGAATAATGAATAACACAAAAACATTGGCGATTCGCCATCCCTCTTCTTCAGTGTCGTACTCAGTACCTCTCCTTCTCCTGCCGTTTGTACATCGCAGTCTTACGAATTCGCTTACACGAAACTGCAACGAGCACCAAGACCGTATATGCACTCGGGAACGAGAAACCTTAACCATCTACGGGGTGTACCTCCGTGTAATGCACCTTCCCGTATGCAGAATACACGCTCGAAAACGACGAGCCAAAGAAAAAAATGTCCCGTACAAAAAAGGCAAGATTTTTATACACGAGTGCTGAAATACATTTCGCACAATCACGTTAACTTGATTCCATCCTGTTAGAAACGTACTTCTTAATTAAAGAAGAACAATATTCATTAGGAGAGAACAAATACATATAGTTTATGCGGTAGAAAATTGCAGAGATTAATTTGCAGATTCTATAGGTCGGCAAATTGCATCAAATGCATCGTATCAACGGCACCTTAGCTTAATAGAAATTTCTGCAATGGATTAGTCGACTAATTGACCGTTTAAGACTGTGGTAAATCAGGGTGTATCGTTTTATCCGTTTGATGTGTTTCACTGTGTAGAAGACGACGACCTTGAGCCTCGGAGATGGAATCTTTCTCAGGACACTCAGTATATCTCTCTGCCGCTCTGCCGCCCCCGCTTGAGCTCCTAAGGAACGTCGGGGGTGGTGGTTGCACCGGCAACGTTGCACTTGGCTGGCGTCGCATTACGTTTATTAACCTAGCCTTACGGACTGCTTACGCCGACCCACACATGGTTCGATGGGCGGTCATACAGGGGCGCACACATGCACGGGGAGACATACCCTTTCTCGTTGGCTGCGAGGGCGAACCTATGTGAAACCTTTGGCGATTACCTGTAGCCGTGTGCCTCCGGTCTGTCGTGAAACGACAGTTTTTACTTGGCACTGTGGACAAAGCGAGAGGACCTGTTGCACAGCCGGCACCGCGTTATCCATCTCCCCCGCGTGCAATGGCCAACGTATTAGATTACGAATCTGCGCTTATAAATTACAAAGCGACGAAATAAATGACTGATGCTATCGGCCCCGCGTTTACCCGTGTACGCCTATTTAAAAAGCATAGGCTTGAGGAATGGCGGAGCGCTCGTGCATAAATATACGCGCGGTCTACTATTTCCAGCGATTTTATAGGCCGATACAGCAGGACACGATCAGCGCTACACCGGTGGACCGTTTTCGATTCTTTCCGAGCTCGTTTCCCACTTCCAAGCTACTTCCCAGATACACATATTTCACTGTCCCTCCGCGGCACCTATGTGGGCCATTTTTCTAACACCCTAACGGTTTTTGCCTGAACTCGTATGTCATTCTACATTTAGTTCGGCTTATTGTGAAATTAGTCCTAGTCTACCGGAACGAATTGCTCAAATAAACGCCGATTCGTTATAATAATAAATAGTCCATACCGTGTAGAAACATATTGGACATAAATATAGTAAACACACAGGAATCGTTTGATCTCTAACGAACAGCGTATTTACCAGCGTCATACGTGGAAATACGTGTTGCGAATCCACGTGGGGACGTGTTATCCAAAATTATGTCGATAAATTGTGCAATAACGAAAGGAAGGAGCTTATCACGGACCAGTTGATCTGGTGCTCTCATTACGTGGCTCGTTAAAGCAGCCACTACGGGCGAACGATCGATTTACGCCGGTATCGTACGATTCGAAGGAGAGCCTCCTTTCCTTGCTCTCCGTTGATTATCGGCTTCGGCGCAACGATCGTATTTCAATTTCACCATCGACGCACGAAACAATTACGTTTATTACGTGACCCGGCGATGCCGGGGTAGGCCAGTACGAATAAACGAGGGATTGATTAGACATCTAATTAGCATAACGTCGAGTGGCTGTGCGTGCATTCGCACCATTCATCACACGCCGCGAGAAACGGCCCAAGAGGAGAAAGAAAGGGGCCCGGAGAAACGGAGAAGAAAGGGAGTAAACGAGGGTGGTGCGGGGCAACGACGAGAGGGAACGAGAGAGGAGAGGAAGGAGTATTGAATGAACGTGAGGCGGGAAGGAAAATAGAGGTTCCCAGAGAGAGAGAGTGAGAGAGAGAGAGAGAGAGAGAGAGAGAGAGATAGGGAAGGAAGGTAAATACAACGCTTCTCGACGACGTCGTTATCCGCCGAAGAGAATTGTTGTTCCATCGATGGTCCTCCCTTTCTCCACCCTCCTTTCGAAATCATGTTCCCTCCGAACGCGAGAGGGTCCTTTGTCGTGGAACATAACGACTCTCTTTCGAGGGACCGTGAGGCCCCGCGTTTGTACTTTCCTTCTCGGTAAACTGACGCGCTTGAGGGCCATACGAGGCGGCACGTGAAACTTCTTGGAATCAAATGACTTATTTGACACGACCTTGAAAGGAACCCAAGCCCTTCGTTTCAAGCTCATCTTCCGATACTCTTCAGCCTCTTGAATCGCTTGATTACTGACAGCCGTCGATGCAACGGTCTTCCAAACGGTCCAAAAAGAATCAACGGATAATGTACGTGCATGTAAAGCATTTTCCCGAGTTCTTACAGACTTCATTAGACCGTGTAGAAGTTTTTAACGAATCTTACACGAATCCGACCGAACTGTCGTGGAATGACTACAGAATTCCCTTACGTAATGGTATGACGCACGTAGAGTTCTTCGTTTCATAATGTTTTGCTAGCAGCCCCACATGTTTTTTTGGATTACACGATTAACCTAGATAACGCATCCGTCAGAGAGGTAGAAGCGGAAAGAAACTTGTGAAAGTCATGAGCTCGGTGAGATCTGAGGGACATCTTTGAGGCCCTTCAGACTGCTCAACCGCGACAAATTATGACGAGTAAATTTTTCGACCGATCGCTGACATAACGATTTTCTCAATGATCGTACGTTAAAACGTCCTTTATTTCCCCGGGTGAGTGTCGGTGATGGAGGACCAGATGACTGTGAGGTACGGCGGGTTAGGTAACTAAATTATCTCTTCTGCTGGTACTTGTAGCTGGGCCCACGGGCAGCTTACACGAAGGAGAAGCTTCACCGCGTGGAGGTGGACGACGTTCCTCGCGTCCCACGTTCGAAAGCGGACGTTTTACAGCGAGGTTCGTTCGCACTCGTCGCTGGAAAACCGACGATCGATCGGTCCTCGATGAAAGTCCGTGCCAACCCCAGCGTTGAAGTCTAGAACCGCCTACCTCGATGGAGCCGGGTGAAAGCGCACCGAAATCCCATTGGACTTTATGGCGGAACTAATAGCGCGCTCGCGCTTAATGGTTTTCCACCCCGGCAATATGATAAAGCATTTTCTTGCGGCACAGGATTGGTTATTAATTAGGGTCATCGTTCATACAGTGGGCAGCAGAGAAATTCTTCGTATCGACAAAATAAAATAATTTCCAAAATGGAATACCCATGGCACGAGTGACGTAACACGTAAACCGGTCCTTTATGATTCATTTTCCCATGATTTCCGTCCTTTCTTTTCACCGTCGACACTTTCACGGTACACCCCACCTACGTCCAAGTACTATCGCCATGCTGGAAAGTCGGGAGCGTTGCAATTACCGAGCTAATACGTTCCACGGGCGCAGATTGAGTTCCCAGCAGACGGAAACGGGGATTTGTAGGACTAATTGACAGAGCGCGGGAGCGGGTCGTCGCGGTAACTTACGAGGAAAATGGAATCGGGTTACGACTGGCCGAGTGTGCACGGACACGCGTCCACCTGCACCGACGCAGCTTGCATCGCCGTAGATGCACGATCCGTGATCGGGATCCGTGTACGGCCAGTTCCTTTTTAATCGGACGGCTAACGAACCACGGGACCGTCCATTGTCAGCGATGCACCTCGCGCGCGGATCGATGCTCTCCCGGACTCGTATAATTACGCGGGCCCAACGGCCCAGCTCCGACTAGCCTCGATCTCCTGCTCATGGCCGATTCATTCCTTGACAAAAGACTTGCTTACCCCTGTTTAACCCGTGCATTCCCCACGAAGATTACGACGATCCTCTTGCGGACCTAATACGTATCTGTCCTGGCGTAATAATAAAAGTTCCCCAAGAACGCGCGGTATTCCGTCAGAACGTTGGGGGATACACCGGGAAAAATATGTTTCGAAAGGCTTCTTTTCACACGTACACAAAGACGCGAGGAAATGTGAGTTCTTACATGCCATCTATTTCCCGTAGGAAAGAAGACGGTAATAAGCCGAAAAACAAAAGAACTTTCATGCTTATTTGAAGAAAGATGATTGAGTGCTGTTACTTTAGTGACCTTGCAAATAATAATGCAACTCTTAATAACATTGCGCCTACCGGCGGATTCTATTATATCCGCACATACCGCAGCGAACAGTATTATCATCATTGTAGAATAAGTTATGTTTCGTAGCTCCTGCTCATTTGTAGGCGCGCAGGGGCAATTGAAAAGATGGTTTCCCGCAGCGTTATTCACGCCGTCCGCGCTACGCAACAACCCCGGGGATAACACTAGGAAGCTGAGAATAACAGCGATGACAACAAACTGAGAAACGTAACTCCCGATTTCCTGGTAATATCTTCTTATCGACAGGAACGAAATTTTCCTCTCTTCACTGATCCCATAATCGCAACGTGATATTCGGTGGAAGGTTTTGTTGCGAATTTCGCTTGTACCGTGAAATAAGAAATCATGCGATTTGACGTTACTTGCTACGAAGTTGTTCGCATTACACCCTTGGACACTACAGGCGGTCGGTATCACCGTCGTTGCGGAATAACTTACGTTCGGGGACTCCCGCCAGTTTTATACGCACCTATAGGTGCACATGGTGCAACGGCAAAGGCCACCTTCCTGCAGCGATGCGCTTGTTACAAGTGCGCCACGGGCTTAGACGGAATAGTGTTACTATGTTGAGAGGAAGAAAAAGGTTCCCACCTATGTGAAGCGTACTCGCGAACGCCATGGTAAATGTACGTTCCAGACTAGAAAGCTTATGCCCTTGAATAGGAATAAGAAAATCCAAAAGAAAAGTATTTCATTATTTGACTTACTGAACGGCAGAACAAAGTACATACTCTGCCCGTACAGAGAGAACGATTGACTTAAGTCGTGAAATGGCTGAAAATCTCTCCCGAATTTCTTACGAGAATATAACAAGCATTGTAAGTGTAACTAGAGCCGGGAACGATATTTCCTTTCATGCACGTTGCGTCGTGAAATTTTACGAGCGTGTCAAGTCGTTTGGTTTGCTTCGTAGGAGCCGGAGGACGGAGAAACACTGGAAATCATTCTGAATAACGATGTTTCCTTTCAATTTAACCGCGTCGATACGCGGCCAGTGGGCCCGCCGGCCCGTAATTGCATCTCCGACGTCGATCTGTGTTCGTGTAAGTGCATACACGTACACTGCCATTGACTCGTGCGAGTCACGTAATGCCGGAGCGAGAAATTCGTAGGCCCGATTATTACCCTCTTGCTCGGATATAACGTACGCATTAAGAACGGCGAGCACAATCGCGAGCACGGCCTTGCTCGCGACCGTGACCCTCCGCGTCGGAATGATAGAGCCAGGCGGTTAGTTTTCTTCGACACACTCTCGAGCGGCGTGAAACCGTTCCCTCCGATCGCCGGCTCTTCAGCTTCGCGTTGCTCGATTCTCGGCGTACTCTGCCGTCCGTTACTCACCTGTTTTCACCGTCGATCGTCCTCGCTTCTCTCGTCTTCTTATCCCTCCGCACCTCCCCTCGCTGAGCTTTGCTCCTCGCGATACGTTGGATCCGTGGACTTTGTGCGGCAAACGGATTTTCAGTTTCACTGGCCGTCCGGCGGGTGATTATCGAGTCTTACGACGACCCATCGCCCGTATTATAATAAGCGCTTATCCCTTTTAATTTCCTGTTTCATACGGCGTTAAGCCAACGAGTTGTGGCAATGGAGTTGCAAGATATCATTCTCGGACGCGAAGACTGCCGGTCAATTAAATTTTATCTCCCGCGAATACCCTTTTTTTCTATTTATGGTCGGTCGAATGAAGAGCATGAGGATTTCGTGACTTCGGGGATAAAGTGGGGTAGTAGTTTTCCTTTGTCTTAACATTTTATTTGTTTCATTTGCCTTGGAGAATCGCTATGGAAGGCAGGTTTTTGCGGTCGTCGATTCCCCATGGCGATAGTGCAACGCTAATAGCTTTTGCATCATCGTTCCTTGCGACAGAACGTCATTTCGATGCAGCGACCGAAGTAACGAATCTGCGGATGATTGCATCTGGAGATGGTTGCGTCCCCAGTTTCGGCTTGTGACACTCAAATGTCGGTCATCGTTCGGCGAATGATTGGATGTTAATGAAGCAACTGCCACTCTGCGCACACCGGAAGGGATTTTTACAAGAAACTCAAGAACGCCAAATACGAGCCAGGTCATTAGACAGATTATGTTCATTATAAATATGCAAACGAAGTCTATAACAGCAACGATCGCTGTAGGGAAATCGTGATGAAAAACGAACACTGGTAGTTCATCAGTGGCAAATAGTGGTTTACATTGTCCTAATTATTGTGGTATTACGTAAAGAACGATGAAGTTGGACTCAACTCTTCCAAGGAGAAATTTGCATCTAAATTGACCGTAATTGTAACCAATGAAAATATCATTCACTTCACTATTATTATTGACAGAAATACGTAATCTTCGCCTAGTATTTAAGCTTCGAAGTATACTTGTGTTTCCTTCGATAAGAGTGATTCAAAGAAAACGTAGCTTGGTAAAACTTTTGGCGAGAAAACTACTTACCAGAATCCAAAGGACGGGCGAATACTGGTCGATATCCCTTGATTCGACATACCCGTCCTATCAGCGATATAAATCTAAGAAGGTGTAAATATCCGAGAACAAAGGCCGAGGGGTAAAAGCAGGGACAAGGACCAAGGGGGAATGAGAATGTCGAAGGACGCGACGAAAGCTATTGAATTGCATTTTTTGTTTAATCGAATTAATCCGCAGATCCGAACAGCATGCAGTGTCCGTTTGAAACAGAAATCCTTGAAGCAGAAACGGTTCAACAACTGCACGGATCTTAAAATCTCCGCCACAAATGCTTACTAAATAAATTATCTTTTACCCATACCACATAATCTTTCAAGCATGAATAAACACTTTAACAATACATTGTTTTTATCGTTAAATCCTGATTAATTCGTAGCTCGACCCTTCGGCCCCTGAAATTTCCTTGATGCGTGACCATAGCTCTATCGAATACCGATTTCCGTCTTTCTTCAGGGATTAACGCTCGTCCAAACGTACGCCTTCCTCGAGAGTCGCCCTTTGTCGCTGCTGCGGGTCGAGGAGGATGGTTCCTCGAGCGGTCATCATTGTTGCCGGCCGATGCAATCGTGGTGGTGCACGGCGGCGAGGAGAAGGACCGCGAGGAGGAACGAGGCAAACGCGGAGGTTCTCCGGTGAGGAGGAAGAGAGACAGGGAAGGTAGGGAGATCGGCCAGGAGAGTCCGAGAGGAGAGAGAATACCGGGCAGTCCTTCTTGGCGCGGCGCACAAGACCCTACGTGCTTTTATTGCGCGCACTGTCGCTCGAGCCTCTCGTGACGATTCGCACACGCCGTCTACGCTGGCGCGCCGTAAATGGTTCGAATAAGTGCATTTCCGCCGTTAATACACGCTCGGAGGCCGCGCGAATCTGCCCAACGGACTCGTCGCCGGAAAACCAGTGAATGAGGGACAGTGTACTCCACCGAGGGAAAACATCGAGTAACACAAATTCCACGGCGATGTAGAAAAACGACTTAATTCTCGGAGAAAAAGGGAACGATGTTAAACAGTAAGAGGTGAAGGGTAAACTTTTCCTCGAGGAGGAAGTATCGTTGTAGTTACAGACACTTCTCGGCGGGTTTGAACGAATTTTATCGTCAGTCAATTATCTGGGTATTAAAGTCGAGTGGGAAGTTTTCGTTGAATTATAGCTTAATACGTGGCCCGGGAATACGGGGGTATCGAATAATTCTTCGTCTCTCGTCATCGAATAAATCTTGCATGTGCTAGCAGTACCGGGGTCCTTGGTAAGGCCCTCGATACGGTCTGTTCCGTCGGTGTTCTCCGCTCTCCGGTGTCCGGGTATCTCATTAGGGGTGCTCTTGCCCGTCGTCCTCGTCTGGAAAAAGAAGAGAAAGGGAAGCGAGAAGCCCTCTGCCTTGCTCCCCGGGCTGTCTCGCTCGTCGAAGGTGCACAGGACCTGTGCGCGCCAACGACGGTCAAGAGGACGGGAAGAGGAGGAGGTGGAGGAAGAAGAAGAAGAAGCAGGGGAAGTAGAGGAAGGCAAAGAAGTAGAGGAAGAGGGTAGCGTCTCCTCACAGGTGTCGCTACCGAGCGCTACCACTTGAGGCCACATTTGCTGCTAGTACCGCGAACGCGAACGGTGAACCGGTGCGGAGAGATCAACGCGATCCTTGCACCTACACACAGTGTCCCAGAACTCGGCAAAGAAGCAACTGCAACTGCAACTGCGTCGTGCGTCGTCTTCGGGAAAACCCGGCGTTCCCTGCGTCGTAGACAACGTCGATTTTCTTGATGGAACCTTCGTCAATCTCTCGATAAATCGGCCGACTTATGTACACATGATCGTCGACGTCAGGAGCCAGGCATCGCGTGCACCTGCACCTGTCTTTCGCCCAACGACGTTGGAAAGCACTGTTATCCCGGGACTCGCCTGAATCTCCGTATTACGGACATTTAGCGCGCGACGGCCAGTAAATTGTTTCCGTTCGCGTCGCTCGTATGGAGGTAAATTTTATCGCGGAAGCGGTTCCCTGCCCAGAGGCTCGTCGCTCTGCTAAGGGTAAAGTTTTGTCGGAAGTCGTCAGCGGACCGTCAAAACCGTCATCCGTCTGCGAGGTGACGTGATCGGTCACTCGGATAATTGGAGAGCGGGACGAAAGAGCTGTCCGTCCGGCCTGGAAAGCTTCGGCGCCGGCACGAATAGTCGTGTACCGCGCGTCGAGAGGCGAGGAATGAAAATCCGGGCCAGTCGGGGGCGTCGTGACGAGATCCTCGCTCGTGACCGTCCGCGTCAAGACTTCCGGGTCTCTCGAGGCTCACGCTACGAAATCGAGAATCGTGGAAAATCTGCCAACAAACGGAATGCAAAGTGCACGAACCTCATAGAAATCCGCTGATATTGGCTGACCGACTCGGAAGATCAACTCACGTAATTTACCGAACGCTTCGAATCTGGATACCTGAAAATCTACCTGTGTTAGGAAATACACGAACTTCATTAAAGAACGAACACCTGTGAATGCCAACGTCTTTAATTGTCCATCATCCACGTGCAAGGACTGGCGAACAAGTAAGAGAATCCTGTAAATCCTGCACTCAGAGGTCGTCGGACCCTTCTGCACGCCGCGTACATGATTGAAGACGAGAGTCTCGAATGTCGAAAAAAGCTACAGGTCGTACAGGTTTGCAAGTCGGCAAGGTTGCTCGTTCCTCGTGCTCTCGGAGAATCAAGAACCCGTGAAACCGATAGAACTGGGCACAGCTCGCTCGAGGCAAGGTGCAGGGTGGCATCGGTTGTTCGGCCGGAGAGTTGAGAGCGGAGCGGTTCGAGTGGACCGGTCTTGCTTCACTACGGAATCAGAAGACATAAGCAGCGCGTGCACGAGTCCACAGCTGCCCGGCCGTTACGTGATTCCCGGGAAGCGCGCGCGATATATCCCGCTTGAACGATATCCAAAAGTGCATCGATCCGCGCACCCATAGCACCTTCCCTATCGCATCGTCTGAAGAAACTGTTAAGACAGCTTCAAAAAATCATATATAAAAAACAGTATCTCTAGAACCTATCGGTACGGATGGTGTAACCCTATGATCAGACAATTAGAGTGGCTTAATTGAAAAGCAAGAGGGTTCCGAAAGGGTTCCTCATTGGTGGTCCCAGAAGCTTTTGTTCGGTTCGAACGACTAACGTCGACCGGTTCGAGTTGATCCGGGCTGCCGCCGTTTAGTCGAAGGAAGATTCCGGCGATCATCGGCAGGAAGTCTGACCATCCCGTTAGGAGTTAAAGGTTGGGGCCTAGGCCGCCGCCATGAGTCTCTGGCGATTTCCAAACGGCGTGAACGGCTCGTCGCGTTCAAACGTGCGCGCTCGCGACGCGGTTAAGTGATTTGAGAACTCGAGGACGGGCCACGATAGTCGCCATTTCCACGGAGAAGACGAGGACTTACGAGAAATATGGACGAGAGGCTGCAGAATGGCTTGCGAGCCGAGCAGTGGCTCTCGACCTACGAAAAGGGAGAAAAACGATCGGGATCCCTCGGCAGCGGTGCCCTGCGATTCATCAGAACGCGTAGCAGCATTCGCAGGGAACTCAAACGACAATCAACTCGGTAAGACAGGAGTTATTTCACAGATAAAACGCAATCAAACAGTTTGTGGCGGATAACTGCGCCCACAAAAAAGTCCTACATATGCTATAATTTACTTCAATATCATTTTTCGTGTTAGTAATTATTTATGGTACAAGGACTTTTATCGAGTCTGGTTTAAGATCGTTAAAGCTGATATCTGTAGGAGCCATATAGAGATGTTATAAGATAGAGGATTACATCATTACAGTCCCCTGGCGATTTCCGTTAGTACATAAACTTACCTATGATTTAATAAAATACTAGTATCTGGATCCTCGGTGATCCTCCGCTAAGTCTTAAGAGCACTAACACGTAAACGTCAGGGAGATGCAAATATGAAAATCCGGACGGTTCGTGTCGCTACATTTATAATCATTTATCCAATCAGAAGGATGATTATACTGTGGTGTCCGCGTGGATAATAAAACCCAATGGTGTAACATACGCAATTCTGGCGTTCGCGGAAGGTCTTTACTTCTCGCAGTTCAATTAGGGAAGCTTCCTAGTAGAGATATAATATTTCACTAGCCTGGGGATAATGGCCAACGTATACCCGGTTGTTAAACATGTTAATACCGAGTTCAGACGGACGGAGATTCTGCGGATTATACGAAACTGCAGGTATATACCGTTCGATTCGACAGGGGAAAGAGCGAACCAGGAAGCAGAGGCAATCTGCGAGAATTCGCGGTCCTTGCGGTGCGTGAAACGGTCTGCCCCGGCTAATAGCCGTTCGCCAGGAACGTGAAATCCTAGACACCCGGTCGTTTTATACGGAGACGAGTTCGTGACTCCCGAGGAGAACGGCTCTCCTCGTTTAGACGTGACGTCCGTATTTGACAATCGGATAATGGACGTGATAAAGAGCGCGGGGGGGGGGGGGCAGGCACGCGTGTGGGTGGCGTGAGATCTCGTCTAGACTGCGGCACGTTCTGCACTGACGCGTGAGATTCGATTGGAATGCAGCGTGCACGTTGTGTCGGCTGTTACAGCCGAGAATGACCGCGCCTTACGAGCAATTCTTGGCCGAGAGAGCGTGATAGCCGCGCGTAATCAGCGACCTATCGACCGACAGACAAGCTACGTATGTCGAACCACCGGCGAGACCAGTTCCCGACTAAAGCCCCGGCGATTCCGATCATCCGACGATTAATACGACGGCGGTTTACGTTTATCGCGGTTCTAGTAAAGCAAGCGCGGACGCTCGGCTCGCCGGCTGTAATAAATTTCTGATCCTCGGAGCTTCGTAGAACTTGCCGGGGCGTCGCTCGTAAGAAATAGTCCGGCTCCTTCCTTCACGCATCAGAGGCATGGATTTGATTCGGTCGTAAAGGGTCCTTTCCAGGAAGCGGGATTATTTTGTCCGTGAGTCGAGGAGTGAGGGAAGAAACGAGGGGGCTGTGGGCGAATTGGACTTGAGGCAGGTGGGTCGAGGAACTGGCCTCCGAGGAGGAAGAATTATCGCAATATATAGCGTGTTTTAAAGTCGAGAGAGGACCGGGCATCGATGGGAAACGCCGTGGACCGCTCGTTCGGGCCCCCGTCGCGCATAATAAGGCGCAGGGGGCCCAGGGGGAGGGAGGCAACGATCGACGGAGACGCTGAGAACGATACCCAGGGGGGAGGAGAGGGAAGGAGAGAGTCCAGTTTGGCCCTGCAGGCTCTCCCCCCGATGCGAACACGCAGTACACGCAGTTGTGCACGCACACCGCTCAGAAGAAGACTCGTCGTACTCGAACACTTCCGTGTTGTACGACTAATGAATCGACTTCTCTCTCGCCGGGCCCTTGCGCCCTCTTCGGCGTCTTTACCCTTTTGTTCCCCCCCGAGCCTCACGTCTTCTCCGGCTATCGAAGATCTTCACCGACCACGCATTTCGTACTCGTTTATTCATCCTCGATATACGCACGTCCTTTCGATAAATTCGGAGCTTATTCCCCGGAGATAACTGGTTCTCCCTGTTCCTCAGAAGAAACTCAGAGATGTCGAAATTGCCTTTCTGCGGCGTTAAACGTCTCAAGCGGGTCACAGGGGTACGCTTATTCCTAGGTCTTACGTAGGGTACGATCAGGTCATTTAATCGTGCCAGGAACAGGCTTTCGATTTAAAAAAATTCTCCATGTAATGCTCGTACAATGGGTACTATAAAAAATTTGCCGACTCAACCATCACTGCGTACTTAATCATTACCCATCTTGCAGTTGTATTAGCTTACTTAAAAAAATCATTTAAGTAATAGGTACTGTTTTACCAATTATAATTACGCTTGGCAAGTTTAAGCAATAATAACAAACACTTAAATCATAATGATGAACCATTCTTTGGTAGAATTTCAGTAAAACTCGACACTCTCAACTGTTATATCCGGAGTTAATAGAATCGTGCCTGTGCTCAACACCCACGTTGGCTCGGGTCTTTCATCGACTTTACTTAATCACAGAATGATATCATTCGGCCGGGCACATTTCTCTGCGCACAATGACTTATTGTATAGCATTTAACGCGGGGAGGACAAAGAGCGCATTAGAGGGGTTATTAGAAACGGACGTTGGGGCCGTTCGTTAAAGGTAGGAAAAAAAGCAGCGGGTCGATGGTGAATAAAAGGAAGTAGGACGGTCCGTTGCGTAAGGAGTTGCGTAAGGATCGGTGGTTGTCGAACGGTGGCCGGTGGCGATGGTTTCACGGACAAAACCGTGGTCGCCGGCAATAATAATGCGTAACGGACGAGGCAGATTGCCCGGGACAAGTTCGATGCCTCTTTCTCTCTCGTTATCTATCGAAATCAGAGATTCCGTGTACGGTTCAGCGGTGCCGACCTCGAGCCGCCACGATCTCGGACCATTACTCATAACCATTACGTTCAGGTTCGGCCACCAATATTATCCGATGGGGCCGTGATAAGTCGTTTAGACGGTTTCTCCGGGGGGATACGACGTACGCACGTGTATGTATCTATGCTGGTTACACCGGCCCGATGCTAACAGGTGATAAGCGTAGAGACACGCTTATGAAACTTCGCACCCTGCCTCACGCACACACCGGCGCCGGCCAACCCGTCGATCGGAATTAATAAATGATTTGACATCCTCTATCGCCCATGGCTCCGAGTCATTTGTCCAGCCTTACGAATGCGCAGAAAAAACCAGATCGACTTAAATAAACGTCCGCTGTTAAATACCTTCGAGCTACTAATCAACACGTCCAATTACCTCGGCGCTTGACAAATACTTTAATCGCTGTTTACCTGATATCATCACAGAGTAGGAATGTAATTTAACGTATCCCGCGATGATAAATACGATAACAGCCAGTGTTACGATTCCTCAGCAAGAGCTAAATATTTATTTCAATATATTCACCGAGCTGTTTAATCGATCACTCCTGTCGAAGCGATATGTTTACAGCCTTATGAAAATTGAGATTTAATAACACTTTCGATCTGTATTACACGTTGCACGTACAATGAATTATTTCTTGTTAGAATAGCTCGGGGACGATTAATTTGCCCTGGGTAAAGGGGAAACTGTATTAATAGATTAATGCGAAGCTCCCTGTTTTTTTTACATTAAGGTGTTGGAACATTCGAGAGCATTCAAAATGACAGTGGTTGTTGCCGACATCAAAGGCGTGCAGTTTTGCCCGTTTCCGCCTTTGCAATCCTCTATTGTGGTTTTGTAAACGAACTCACCACAGCCCATGTCATTGTAAAGGCTTAGTTCCGATGGAAACAGGTACGGTGTTAGTCGTTTTCTCGCCTAAAAGAAATTGTTTTGTCACGAACATCTTAAAAATTAAGCACTGATGTAGGTTATTAAATTTATTGTACCGGCAATATGGGGCAGACCATTCCGTCGAGATTGAATACCCCTGATAACTGGAACTGGGTTAACCCTTCGTTTTGGTCCGCTAATTCTTCTTCCAGAAGTTTGCAAAGTTTTATTGGATTCCCCGGAATTGGAAATTCTACCCCATCGAATCTTACAGCTACGACATTTACCTATTGACGATTCAGATACTTGCATTTCATTGGGTTTAATTAACACTTAATTTAGGGCAATGAAGAAAATACTACTATTGCATAAAAGTTGAATGACAATATCTTTTTTACGATTGCAACTTACGCGAAAATCGTCATCCACTGTGATAGGTTCACTGATTTCCATGTACACGACGGTATCGTTTCCTTTTTCGACGACATCGAGAAGAAGACGAGAATTCTCGTACTGTTCCAAATATTCACTCACGATCGTATTGTCAAAGTATTCCACACCCTGTTGATAACAAATGCTATTAATAAACTCTAAACCATCGTTATTTTCGACTTTTATTGCATATGAAAGCGACACATGACGCACTAACGTTAGTCTGAGCAAGGAAAATCAAGTAAACGACGGAGACAAGTAAGAACATTCTGACGCGGTTTCCCTTGTTCCGGAGTGCCTAGAAAAAGTGCAACGACTCGCGCGGATACTGCGAGAATAGAAGGAGAGCGCCTCGTCATTCCGCTGCGAACATTTGCCTGCTTTAAAACTATCAGTTCGGTCGAGCTAATCGGCCGCTTTAGTAACGACCCTCGCGCAGGAACACGATAAGGTAATTATGTGCCAACCAGTCGGAGAAATTAATTGCCACGAGCGCGAGGAAAGCGACGTTCGTGGTATTATTTTAGCCGCGGGTCAACGGATCATACAAAAGTTGTATTATTCTCGCGCGCTCGTTAACCCGACTCTCGGAGCGATGCGCGAGAAAATCCTGCGGGAGAGAATAAGTGCATCGAGTGCCATAGGGGGTATTCGTTAGGTTGATGCGTATGACGCGTACGCGTACGTCTTCGTCGGGGTACCTCGGGTTTGCTTGTTACTCGGTGGATCGCGGGCTCTTCGTCAGTGTTGTACCGTTATCAGGGCCGATCCGATCGCGAGAAATCTCGGGGAAGAGCGAGCTCCGTGATAAATAACGTCGCGGGAAGTACGTGGAACGGCGCTTTCGGCCGGCTTCAAAGGAAAGTGACGGACGAGATAACGGGCCGACCGGCTCGGGGACCGGCCAAATTCGCGATTAACACGCGTAAAAGCCCTCCGATGCGTCCCACCGCCGATACACCGAATTTCCAGACGTACGCGAAATCTCGCGTGTGAGGGGCCTTCCTTCTCTCCCCCCCTTGTGCTGTATCAACCCCCCTTCGCCCTTGCCCCCTCTCCATCGAGAGTTTCTTGTCTCGTTTATCGGCCCGACCGTCGGCTTTTTTACGATCCGGAAGACACGAAGTGACAACGCGTATCTGTGATCTACAGCGCAACGCGGTAATCGAGCAGGCCGATGCCACCGTGTTTCACCTTCTTCCGGTTACATTTTATACGGCGGCCAGCATGTTGCTCTTTTTCGTGTGATTCGTTTCACATGGACCACATAAGCCGTGCACGGGGAACGGCCTTTTAATAAATGTATAACGCCGGCGGTTTAATTAAAAGTAACATGTGCGGCAATTAAAAGATTCTCGTACAGCGTAGGTGGACAGTAAACGTAAAGAGCTTGTAATTGAAGCAATCGACTTAATACGCCGTGCAATGATATCAATATCAACATTACATACAATTTTCCTGAGCTAACGTTCCTGGGCTTCCGTTTAGTCACACGAATTAATTGCGTTCGGCGAAAGAAAACAAATTACGTTTATTCGCCGACCTTGGCGTTTAACGACGACCGTTGGCCGTTATCGTTAGTCGGTCTGTTTATCTTTATTTAGTTTAAAGAGTCGACCGCGAGTGGAGCGTGCTTCATGACGCAAGGCGCAATTTTCCAAGCTAATTCCTCCCGGACGTAGATACGGCACGGGGTAATGGCCATCGGGAGGGTTTCAGGTTCAGTGGCGTACTCGCTCATGACGAAGAGATCGAGGATAAAGATCTAGATGCCCGTGTATACGTATAAAAGCGCGCGGGCCTGAAGCTCCGTAGCATCCTTAAATACTATCAAGGTAACGAAGGTAAAGGTTTCTCGTGACGTCCGCCTCGGCCGGAGCCGTCAGGGGTCAGCGAGCGCTTCGGTCGGCAAACCCGGGTCTTGAATTCTCGATCGCCTTCCAACCGACTGCCTCCCACCCCTTCTTCCCCCTCCTCCCCTCCACGATGTCCTTTTTACGTGCCGGGCCCTCCCCCAGGGACCGTATTCTTTTTCATCGGCGCCGAGGAGCACCGGACGAATACGCCGCTCTGATAAACCCCGCGAGAGATGAGAGATTTATCGGCCTTGCCGCCGGTCGGAGGTTCTCTCCGAGGTGGAAACTATTAAGCTCGGTTCATCGGAGCGTCCGCGGGTGGTGAAGCTAAGCGTCGACGGATCGACCGTGATTCATCTCCGCGTTTACTTCCAGAAAGCGCGAGGTCGAAAGGTTCGCCATCGCGAGAATCGATCGCTCGTCGACGAACTTTATGGTCCAAACGGTAAACCTTCAACTGTCGTATTTTTGTAGGCTCGATCGACGGACACCAATAGGAAGTGAACTAATCTCGCCGTGGAATACCGGCTTTTATGACCCGATGCCGATTAAGACGAAGAAATACGATTCAGGGGCTCAAGTTCAAGAAATTGTAACGTTTTTGCCCTCTTTTACTATCATAGTCACGGTAACATGTTAAACTTCCATTACGTACCGCTGGGGATAGCCACTAAGTTTATCGATAATTGCTCCGTTTCATAGTCATTCTCTTAGTTGTTTCGAATTTCAATTACCAAAGTGAATGTTCGTGAGAACGTGGATATAGAGATTGTGCTACGCGATCGTCGACGATCGCTCTCGAAGATGAAGCTAGAAATTTTCTTCGTGCTAGTACGACAGTGAAAGACGAGATAAGTTGGGCGACAGCTGCACGGCATAACCGATATTTAAGTAAGTTACATTTCTCCGTGCAGGAAGTTGCAGAGAGTCGTCGAATGGGGGATAAATAAGGACTCGTCCGGTCTGACCATCATGCACCGGAATAAATTGCAGACACGTTGAGGGACTTTCTATCGTCCGCCCAGCTAAACATCGTCTTTAAAGCCGTCCCGGCGTGCACGGCCATGTATACGGAGCAAGCGGGGGTGGGTGCACCCACCATTGTAATACTCTCGATAGTCACTTCCCCCTTCGCCGACGTTTTCTGCCGGATGCGTTTGGCGAATCACAATGCCCGTCTAGCTGGTAGCCTTGCACGGGCTTAGCCGTAGGAGAACTCGAGACGTCCAGCCTCGGATAGAATTTTGTGACCTGAGACAAATCCGTCCACGTCTTGTATCGAGTTTGATCACTCATGTAATCTCACTGCTGACGTAATCCCCTGTAACAATATCTCAAGAGAAGCTTTACCGTAAACGCGGTTCTGCCAACCGCTACGTTCTGGGGAAAATGTCAAACCGGCGTCTATCGAGTAACATCACCTTCGAACGTCCCAAAAGTATATCAAATCTTTTTTCTCGTTTTCTAAAGGGCCATAAATTCCGTGCGAGTAACCCACGATGACTTCTAGATAATCGGAATTGTCGTATGAACCGTAAGACAAATCGACATTGCTTGGAGTTTTTTAATAATCGAAGAACAGCTTGTAGATGTTCACGGTGATACTGTCCTATCGTCTTCTGTCGCGGAGCCTGTACTTCCGTTAAAGCTTTACGGAGCGAGTACCGATAATCGTTGCATTAGGCTCGTCTGTTTGACCCGACCTCGTGAACACCGCTCCACCCATACCTTCGTGAAGCTCGTGCAACTCGGTTCTGTGTAAAACCATCCGAGCTCGTTGGCTCTGCTTCTCCCTCGCGTCCTTCCCCTCCTGCTCCTCCACTACCTCTTGCATCTCCACCTTTTTCTGGCCCCTTCTCTCCGTCCCTCTTCGAGTTCGTCCTCGGCCCCTCCTGCCTGCCCTCTGCCACTGCCCGTCGTTCGTCGTGGTGATCTCGCGCGGGAAATAGAGCACCGCTCGATTATGTTCCGCCGTGCGGCCTGAACTCCGCTGAACTTAACCGAGCCGATACGCCTTACATCATGGAACGCCTTTCGTGGATCTACGTTCGCTCTTTTACAATGCGGAGAACGGCGTCGGTGCAATTAACTCGAATGATGAGCTCTAGGGAATCTCCTTTAGGATCGAACCGACGTAGCGCCCGGTATGTGCCTTATTTCAGTACATTGTTAACATCTTCCCTTGGTACATACTTCCCCAACGAGTTTTCATGCTCGTCCACTGTATCGTATTATGTCTTCCGTCCTATCCCCCCGCGGCAAAAGTGCTTGCTCAAAACTACTTTCAGGATGATTACCTTTCGAGTATAATTAAATCTCGGTGGAACTTGACGGATGCGTCAAAAATTGTGCTACAATGTTTTGCTGAAAATGTAATGGTTCATGTGTTGATTTGTAATGTAAAACTTTTTTCGCCAGAGGATAATAGAGTAAGGGAGTAAATAGTGTACTTCTCTTAAAGGCAATGCTGCGAAACGCTATTTGCCTCTTCACCAGAGTGCAATTCACCGGCTATGTAGAACACTGAGTATTACCGCATTTCCGGTTCGACCTGCGGAGGTCGAGAAGCAATTCCACTTAAACAAACGAGTGCTCCATAATCTGAGATCGTCCACTTTCTTGGTCATCGTTACCTCGTGTACTCTTCTACTATTCGAAGAAACGCGTATCAACGAAGTACTTACACGTACAATTCACAGACTGCGGCGGTCGTGTACAATTACGGAAAGTAATTTCCCATATAATTGCAAACACACCATTGTAAGAAACAATGAAACCTCATAGTTTCGTTTAAGCTAATAATACCATTTCTAAATCCATACAGTCTCATTACTTTAAGTGACGAAAGTACACGATAGAGCTGATTATCTTGTACCGTAAAATCTTAGCTTTTTATAGCACTTACCTTAGTTCGAACGACATTAACGTACGGCCTACATAATATTTCCACGACCGTGTGTCGGGACCATATATTATGGCGATCGTATCTGTGCAATTCTATGAAAATTCGAAGAAACACGAACCGTGGGTACTGTGCTTTTCAGCACGGCTTAATCAACACGGTATTCGGCTGAAAATCGTGAGAGAGGTAGGTAAAGCGCAACATAAGTCACATTTCTCCGGCAGGAGTTTCGGTGACCTGGAATCGCGGGGTCGCCATGAATATTGCATGAGGAAAGAGTTAGACGGAGATTGGTTGGTCCATACGCGAAAGTGTCGCCGTGTGCATGGGCGATAGTTATTTCCACTTCCGTCATCTCCTGATAATACAATACTTTCGAATACCTCAGTAATCGCGAGTACATGCATTAACGAACTCCGCTGACTGTAGTTAATATCTGTCCTGTCGGTGGGTTATTAGGAGTTATTTCAAAAGTTTCCACTCTCTCTCTCGGAGCCTCTGTCTCAACATCGCAGTCTGTGTCTTCTCTTCTAGCATGAACTTTGCCAAAGATGCACGGACCTTGTGCCAGATGATCCGTCCCGCGAGGCCTGTGCTCCCTTCCTCGCGGTTTAAACGTCAAATTGTACAGCGACTTGGGGTATGATCGGCAGGATACACCCCATCGGAGAAGGCCTGAAGTCTCAATCGCTGAGACCCACGGTCTTGGGCCTCAAGTCTCAATGCTCGGAGGATGGCTGGGCCTCGCGTGGACTCGCGGCTATGATTGCTACGTATTTCACGGTTTACGGCAGGATCATTTCAATCGAACATTATCGAGCCGGAGAAACCATAACGAGCCCACGTAGGGACCGTTGGCTTAGGTTGCCCCGCGGCAAGCCGGCTGGCAATCAGCGATTGCAATGCACGCAGCCCGTATTCTACGCGTATGTATACACAACGTAAACATGCCCTCGTAGCCCGGCACACGAACACACATACACACACCTAAACACGTACAATTCGCCGGGCGCAATAGCCCAGCGTACGTAAGGTCCGGGACTTTTACGCGTCTTGCACCGGCCGTGCGTAGGGACGGGTTCTCGCGTATACTCGGTGAGCACGGCTACGTGGGCCATTTTTTCACGCGTATCTCGATATGTCCTACGTGTGTACGCGGGTGCCGGCAACCTCGTGGGACCATAAGACGCGTATGTTTATATCGGTACTCGCGGCGTTGCGTCGGTGCTTCCTCCCGCGTATATACATTACGTACGTGTACGTACTTACATAGATTGTCGTTGTAACTACCTACTTGTCTGGCTGGCGTACACGGGCACAATCGATTTATACGAATCCATGTGTGTCTGTGTGTATGTGTGTGTAGAGGCGAGTATACCGGGTCGCAATTACGCTTCCACCCGCGGATATTATGCGCGTGCGTAGCTACGTTAGGGCATGTTGCTCACTTGCGCGACCGGCCCATTATCGAGGGTCCGGCAGCGATTTCGATACGCTGTTTATCGTTTGCCCGCTCGCGCAACATCGAGAAATTACGCGTCGTACGTGCGCCGTGTAACGATATACCACGGGGTACTCACCCTCTGCGCGGATCGGGAGAAACCCAGAGAAAGAGACAGGAACAGGGAGAATTCAGTGCCGGCTAAGAGAGAAACTGTGTCTTCTATGAATTCCTGGAACGATCAAATCCCGTTCTAAACGATCCTCGGAAACACAAAGACCGTTGTCTCAGAAAATGATTTTGCCTCGATTGATGAAGTAATAAATGTAGAAAGATATGATTCGCCCAATAGGGAGAAAAAAGGATCAATAATATTAAGCTTCAACTTGTACTTACACCTGTTAATTTCCGACTGATCTTCCTCGCCGAGTGCATGAATCAGCCGGATGTCTTTATGTCCTGCCACTCCTTCCCCAGGAAGCCATCGGGCCGATGCATCTCGTAAGTTTTCCAGGGCAGTCCAAGTGAAGAGACAAAAAATACGTGGCACTAGGCAAAGATCAGAAGCGTTGAGATAACATTTTACAGAAGTGTGACCCCGACCGTATAATTACAGCGCGCAAGGATATGCAAAAGGAAGAGACAGAGGGGGGCGGGGATTCGTAGTTTGACAGTAAATGTATGCACGCCTACCTTACTCCATCTGGTCCCCCCTCGTCGAGCGCGGTAATGCGAAAACACATGCCGCGATGCTTTATGCAAAAAGGGTCGTGCGTATGCCGCCGACTCGTTAAAGGGGAGGAGTGCACTCCTGATCATCTGCTCGAGTCCTTCGAAATTATAATTCTCTTATTTACACGCCTGTTAATTGCACGTTAGCGGCTCCTATAAGCCTTTTCCTCGTACGACTTTCCGCCTTATCGTCCAACCTGCCAGGACACGTAAATCGTTTCCTACTCCGATCCGTATGGCGCTTTCGTTCGATAGTTTCGCGCTTATTGAACCGTGAAGCGAATGGTCTTAACGCACCGACATTGTAATACAAATGTCATTGTATCGATACGCGTTTAATAGATTATGAAATGATTTATTAAGACAGGAATTATTTCATTAAGTTCGGTTTTCTGTACAGGATAGACGAAAAGTTTTTGCTTTCACACCTTCGTTTCGGACAAAAATTTCTCGCGGTACTCCGATCTGCTGAGTTTAGTCGCCATCTGTGTTTCGTCTTAGGACTTGACGGAAAAAAGGCACGTACCCGGGTCGTATATCACGGAGCTTTACTACTCATTGTCGGAAAATATAGTAGCGGAGCGACACGCGGCGAATCCTTGTAGTGCGTTGCGACGAGCTGCGGCACATCTTGCCGGCAGAATTTACACGCAGTGCTAAACCGCTTGAGTGAAATGTGGTTAGCGGGACATAATTCTCGGCGTTATACGGTACTAAATACGACCGAAGTGGCTCATTAAGTCGAGAGAAATTTAATTAATCTTCTTTGTTCCCTAACCGAGTCTGCACAAGTACGTCGCTGTAATGGTCCTAAAACGGTCCCACTTTTAATCAGAATAAATTACAAATCTCATCACCTACTTGTGCGAATAAATCCCCGGAGATATATCGCCGTAATTTCTACAGTTCCCGTTATAGAAGCGTTATTTGTCGATTATGCGGCATCCCGGGACCGGTCCTCTCGTCGACGAAAATTCGTGCTTTCCTCGCGGGGTGTCGTGTATCGCGCATCTGCGGCTTCGATTTCACGAAAGGCAATGCAGTCGTAGAGCGCGGCCTCTCGGAGCACATCGTGACGCAGTGTCGGTCCCCGTCGTGCACGTTGATACACGCGAGGGAATCGCAATCGACCTCGATCCGCCGGAACCAGATCGATTTTCTCACATGATCCACGGTCGGTCGCGGTCCACGGCCACAGCCCGTTCACATTCCGGCCGAAAGGATCGGGGCGCGCGATCGGAGATATATCCGGTGCCTTGTCGGGGTCATTAGCGTAAGATCGTGTGACGTAACGAGCCAATCAGCGTGTCCCGTCCGTCGGAGAATAATGATCGCGCGGCAGAACGGAGAAAGGGGGGTATTAGCATTGCCGGCCGGACGGTCGGCCGTGTACCGTTAAACAAAACTTTACCTGGTGACCCTTGGCCCGGGTTTCCGCGTCGGACTGGCCAGATGACGAGGACGATCCTCGCCGTTGTCAAAGCGCTTCTCTTCCATTCGCGTTGCGACTACGTCCCGCTTCGATGGCTCGGGCCTAGACAGAGCCGCGGGGAAAGGACAGCGATGACAGACGTTAG
Source organism: Hedychridium roseum (assembly GCA_963989215.1). Lineage (NCBI taxonomy): Eukaryota > Metazoa > Arthropoda > Insecta > Hymenoptera > Chrysididae > Hedychridium > Hedychridium roseum. Next base: position 6,837,999 of record OZ022310.1, on the reverse strand, counting down.
TCTGCCGGAGAGCTTCGCTCGGATATCTCCCACGTGACCTTTACCTTCGTCAATTTAAATAAGTCGGTAAAAGGCAGAGCGCGATGACGAAAAGCTCTCGACTCGATGCACCGTGTCCCCGTAACGTTTCTCCTGGCTCGCGCGGATAGATCGAGAGTCGTGGAAGTCGCTCTTAATGAAGCGTGAAAGTGCATCGACGTAAATTCAGTCATCTGGATCAACGGATCGGCATTCACCATGACGTTACACGCCGGAGAGACAATCACGTATTTCAAGAGCAATCGTGCGCCCCTCATATTCCTAACCGTATCTTGTACATTAAAAAGCCACATGCTCGTGTACCGTACTCCTAACCCTGTGACATTTCTCCCTTTAGCATTTGATTTATTGGAAGCTAGTAATGGATAAACAGCATTTACTATGTTCTAACGAGTCAACATCTTAACGCCTAACATTTATTTCCCCACTTGGAAATATCCCGATTGGTCATACTGATACGTACCTGATTTGCATGAAACATTTTAAACAGCTTGCCACGAAAATGGGTCGAACCCTGTGCAGAAATATTACTTTATTCAAAATGTCTCGACGTTACGGGTGACTTTCTTGGATCGATAATTACGAGTCTTCGATCTTCGGTTTCATACATTTCACGATACCTGGAATTGTCCTTCGTTTCAACACATCGAAAGTTGTCACAACAGGCAGGACATTAGCAACGACGATATAAACTCTGCCTTGCGAGATAAGGAATCTTATTTCTGCCATGACGTCCATTCTTCTTCTTTCTTCGGTGTTCTTTTTTTAGCCGCCTCGTTCCGTCACTCGGCCGTCCTGCCTATCTCGTCCTGTCGAACGAAAGGCACGCGACGAGTTCACGGGATAAGCGTCATCGTGTGCGTAAAGACGAACGAAATTCATGGCAGGCAAGGATGACGCCGCGTGAAAGCCCAGTCAAGAATCGTACACCCGTCGATCAGGCTCGATAAGAGACGAAAATGATCGGGAGTAAATCCTGATGAGCTTTGTACTCCCATGAGTGTGCATATCCTCGCTGAGGAAAAAAACGTCATGAGCAGTCAACCGTTTATTGAATAATACGTGTTGAATACGGCTGACTTGGACATTCACTTGACAAAAAGGATCCTGACGTCCGGAGTTGATTTTATTGTTCATTTCTTAGGTACTTCTGCATCTTAACTGCCCCAAAATTCGTCACCTCCAGTGTGCCATGTAATCGTGCCCTCAAGAAATCCTTGAATCTAAAGGAAATATACCGTACTTAATCGACGTAACTAGGGGTTAAAATGTGTAAGCCGAGGAGAGTGGTACTTAAAGCTGGGCGATTTTCTTACCCTCGGACGAAACTGAAACGAGCGTGTACCGGAATATCGTGTGCAGTAAGATCGTAGGATTTTATCACCAGCCGTTCGTGGTATTTCGTAACGTGTCGTGCGGAGGTACGGCGGAAAAGATAGGGAAGTTATTTGAGGGTTCCATGGAAGGTTCGTCTTCGTCGGCACGCGACGGTCAAACGCACCGACTGCTCGGTCAAGCGAAATGGGAATTTAGCCAAATAGGTCCGCGGCAACGATAATGCGCCCATTATTTTCGCCGGGGCACAAAGCCGACTGTTTGAACGCGCCCACACGTTTGTAGCGCGCATTTGCCGTCCCCTCGGTCTTTTTCGTTCTCTCGTTTCTTCCACGATGCGTTCCGCTCGGCCAGAAAGACGGCACCGTCGTTTGTCGGCGCTCGTTTCGTCGGCCCCGTAGGACCTCTGACTCCGAGATAAGAGCGACGGCCAATATTGACGTGCCTACGGCCACTTTCACTCTTATTTCGCCAGGACCATTATCCGAACGGCCGTTTCGGCCGCTGACAAAATCGGTAAAAGATCAGGCGCGTGGAAAACGTTGAAGATCCTCAGCGATCCTCATTCTCGCATCGCTGCAGAAAGAGGATTACAAATACCGAGAAAGAGGGGACGACTTCTTTGGTACATTATAAAAGTGTAAATGAATCGTGTCCTACGTCGTTCTTCTTAATATTCGCCATGGGAATATTCCGTTATAACGAGGTCGTTCATGAAGTAACTCCAGATTTGTATCGAAGCCGACGAGGCCCTTACGTAAATAATAATGTCGATAAAGCCGGCCGTCATAAAATGTTGTTTTACGAGCGCTCTGATACACGGAAGCCGTTGGGCGCGATTCCAGGCCGGCCCGAGACGCAATTGAAACTGACGCTACGTTGTAAACGACCTACGACCACTTAACGGCACGTGAATTAATAAAGAGAAATAGCAGGGTCCGTTCGCCCGGAGCTCATGGGGGTCCAGGGTCACGGGCTCGTCGGGGGAAGGACTCGAGAAAGGATGCAAAGCGACAGCCAGGACAGGAACATAGTCGAGGAAAGCGACGCGTCTCGTTGCGATGAAGAAAAGACCGAACGAAGACAACGGAAGGGGACCGGGGGTTGGTGGGGGGTGAGGGTGAAAAAAGGAACTGCGGGACAGCGCGCTTGCTCGAGAGAAAAAGAGGGACGGAGAGGGGAGCGAAAGGGAAGTGGCAAGGAAGGTAAGGACCAAGAGAGAGAGAGAGAGAGGGGGATCAAGGATGAAGAAGCGAGGAGGAGCGAAGGACGGGGTGGACGAAGGAAACACGAAGAAAACGACCGTCCCGCAGCAAGCGAGAGCCACACAAAACCCGAAGAGCCGGCCAACGAGGCGAGGGGCAGGGGGAAGGCGAACCAGCCCGAGAGTCCAGGCTGTCCAGGCACGAAAAGGAGCTGGCCGAACATATACGGGGTGCTCCATGAAACCGCGATTCCCCACAACGCCCATCCTTTAACTATGAAACGTATCATCCTCCCTCTCGTCCTCTGAGTAATAAGAGGAAATGACTCGACCGCTTGGCACGATTTTTGCTAATCTAACGGCTCCTGGGATTGTTGAACTTACTTCCCCCGGAAATAAAATAAGACAACTACGAAGTCACAAGAATATGATAAACTTGATTTCTGCCAACTCATAGACCGCTCGTTGATTTGAATAATTATCAGGTAGGACGTGTTATCTTATTACTGTAATCGTAAATTCCTCAGCTTCGCGTCGGGTATTTCTTTTCGACTCGTCCGGCCTTTTTGGAGTGACGCCGCTGACGCAACGTTGTCAGCGTGCGCGAGGTAACAAGTTCGTGACAGTCTGAAAGAAACATCTAACAAAGCGATGATTTCGTGCATTTACTTGGGAGGAACCGGTATTATGGTGAGGCTGCTGCGCCGGAACAATGCTCCTCATCGTCCGAGGCGTGGTCCTCTGCCGCGGGTTTGCGCGGAGCCGGGAGTGTGCCGAGGACCAGCGGGCATCAGGGCCCAGGGCAAATAAACTAGAACGGTGGGCGCAAGGGAACGAAACCGTGCAAAAAGAGAATCGGACCCGGCGGACCGAGCGGAGTGCATACAAATGCATTGTTTAGCGCGGGTTCAGGGTTAAGCGAATACGAGAGCGTGACTCCACGTTCTCTCGACATCGCGAATTCGTGGATTAAGGTGTAATTAAACGACAGGAATGTCTCGATTTCCAATTCCCAATTGCCGATATTCCTGAAACAGGAATGATGTCTGTCGCGAACTATATTGCTGGTGAAGACTGCTAGGATCTGCAGATGTGATTTCATTTCCATGGTAGATTTATCGAGTTACACATGGTTGCACGATTCAGTGGTGTATCTTTTTCTGCCTTTTTCGGGCCAGCGACCGAGCCGTTCCGTAACAGGACCCTAAGGAGGTCGTTGATTGGCGAACGCCGCGGGGCTTTCGCGACTGGCCTCTGATAGCGAGCGCTCGCTTTCGTGCTCGGGGAGCGAGTTCATGACTCTCCGTGTCCGAAGAAAACGACCGAATTCTACGAAGAAAAAAGCCCGCGGAGATAACAGCGATCGTGAGCGGGCCGAGAAAGACGAGGAGAAGAGAGAGAGGGGAGAGTGAGATGAAAAGAGGAAGAGGGGTGAATGCCTCGAAGGAGCAGCAGAACCGGAATACGATACGGTGGTGTAATGCAGCTAAATAATACGACGAGCATACATTAACGAAATTCCCTCTCGATAAATTATTTCCTCCGGTTGGGCCACCCTTCCGGCCCGAGCCGGTCATTCTTTTTTCTCGTGGCCCAATCGACACGCAATTTACGCAAAATATGTTTGTTCGCACGCGATGTAAATACTTTTTTCAATGGGCATTACGAGGCGCGACTGGTCCCGAGGCAGCGTCGGCGGTTTATCAAATCGCCGCACAAACGCGGACCGGCCGCTCTGTAATTTAATCGCTTTCCGAGGAATTTACGAGCGCCGATGAACGCGTTGCAATTAGCCGGATTCAAAAGTCGCGCGACGTGTATAATTTGGAATCGCGTGTACGTGGAACGTCGCATAAATAAGCTGAAGCTCGTTGCTCTGCCGCGTGGGCCAGGCGCGAAAGGGCCCGCTCAAGGGCCCTCGAGTGCACGGGCGAAGGGGGTGTCGTTTCATCGATAAAGAAGAACAGCCATAGGACGGGCAGAAAACGACTCTGAGGATCCACACGCTGGCGGCTCCAAGTGGCGATGGCCAGAAGTAAGGATGACCTTGGCAAGGTCACCGCGTCCTAACTACACACGCGAGCCCTTCCCTCGTTCTCCTTTCCGTCTCTCTTTCGTCCCACAGGGCCCTTATTATTATAAAGCATTCGCCCTGATTCCCCCGGGGGCCGTGTGCCATTCATTCGCCCTCCCCTCCCCCCTCATCCGCAAGGCCCCTCTCACCCTCCTTTCCCTCTTTCACTCTCCCTTCGGTTCCGTTCTTTTTTCCTTCTTCCTCGTTTTGCTTTTTGCCTCGTTACATGCGTGGCCCTTCTTCATCGTCGGAGCGACTCGATACATGAAATCGAAACCGTAGATCGCAAAGGCCATTATCGTTGCTCCATTGTGCCTCTCTTACACGGTTAAACGTAGAAACCGCTGTGTATGCTACATATTCGTCCTTCCTATTTTCTCGTTACTGCGTCGTTACATACATCCTTGAAAGTAGTATCAAAAGACTTTCGACGATTGTTGATCTGTTTCACAATGAAGAATGTTGGCTATTTTCGTTTGCCAGTTTTATTGAACCGAGTACTCTGTTAATTGCAGAAGCAAAAACGGCGATTCTTATGTGTCCCGGGAAGTGAACGGCGGAAGCGGTGGCGGCGGTTTGGGAAAGTGGCTGCGCGAGCATCTCGGAGGAAGTTCGAGGGGATGTCACAACGCCGTCCCCAATTTACCGTCCAAAACGAACGGGAACGCTAACGACGGCACGATGTACGAGAAATCTTTCGGCAGAGCGGCCTACGTCTCGCAGAATCTCTACTGCAGCCTGCCGAGGGAACAAGGACGACACTTTCATAACGGTCACCGTAAGTCCAATCACTGCGGTGCCCCGAAGAGCCAGGATCACGAGCGTCCGCGATCCAGCAGCGTCAACCACCACGAGAAGTTCTCCTCGGCCGACCTTGGGATCTTGACGAGGGGCGGTCCGTTCTACGGCAGCGAGGGTAAGAGCCTGAGGAAAAGAAATCGCGATAGACGGTGGTACTCGCTCAACGAAACCCACGAGCAGGGACGTCAACGGCGGAAAAGGTGAGTGGCGTTTTTCACCATCCACGCCGACTGTACTCGCGGAAGTAATGAGAAGTTAATTATTATCCGACACGCGTAAATCATTAAAACGGGAAAGAACACCGGGAATTAAAACTACGCTAGGAGAATTCCACAAGAGTTCCTCGAAGTCAGAAACAGATATTCCCTGATTTGCATACCTCCGGGGGGGGGGGGGGGGGGGGAAATGTCTAGGCGAATATTTGAGGGATAAAGATTAGAAATTCCTCGTCGGGTGGTTGCAAATAAAAGATGCGTTCGAATGGTCGGCCGAACGACATCCCGAGGTCGCCGCGATGCCGATTGAAAAGGGAAGAAGGTAGATAGCGCGCGAGGAATTCACGTATCTTCCCGAAGCGCGGTTAGGTGACGTGCCCTTTTTGCCTGGTAACGACGCGTCCTGCTGGTTGTCAGCGGAGTTCGTAGAAGAGCGATGCAGGAAACATAGCGTTCCTCCTCGTGTGCCGACAGGGTCTCTAAGAACGGAGCCGCGATGAACGCACGGGGCAACGCTTGACGCCCTTGATCGTACGTCGTCGTGGACAAAAAGCTCGCGGGAGTCAGTGACCGTTCGGACGGGCACGGTGGTCGTCGCGTGAGGCCCTTTATACGACCGGGCGGCTCGTCATCAGCGTAGATTCATTGAATCATCAGCCACGGAATTACGGCGTAATACGTCCGTGCCCTCGAATGCAAGTCATGCAGACGGAAAAACCGAGATTTATGCTCAATCCGACTGTTGGGAATCGCGGAAAAACTGGCCCGGTGATGCGCCACTTTTCCGCGCTATCTGGCCTAACTCGTAATTATCCCACGAGCACTGACCACACGCGGACTAATGAATTTTCAAGAGGCATTTCCGAAGTCGCCCTTACGAAACCCGCTTGAATCGCAAGATTCTCGTACTTCGAACGGACAGTCAGCGCCGCGAATGGACGTGTAAGTCGTGGACGGTTAGTGCCAAATCACCGAATGAAATTACAGAACGATTCGGTCGAACGTGTACTTGCATCTTTTGATCTTGTTACACGGGCGCATGCGCCGCGAAGCCGACGATACAAGACGACAGCGTGGGATACGGCCCGGTACTGTACAATTTGCAGCGGGAGAATCTTCTCGATAGGATAGAGTCCCCCCCCCCCTTCCCCCGCTCTTTTTCCTTTTCTCGCATCGCGGGCCCAACAACGTGCACTTTTCCCCGGGAACGTCTTCGGGGTGGAACGTTCCTTGGTGATTTAGCACTGGGCAACGTGCCGCGCGAGGATTCTCATTGTCAGCTGCACTAATATATTACTCGGCAGAGGCTGTCCGATGTTGGAGGCGTGCTGAAAAATCCGCGAGGATAGTTCTCGTTCGACGAAAATACGTACAGTACGTGTAGCGTGCGGGGTCTTTTTACGACTGTCGCAAAATCCCTCGGGAAGATATCCTCGATACTTATCACCCTACGTTCCTGGTCCTTCGGCGAGGAAAAATTTTTACGTCTAAAGCTGTACACGCCACATTGTTCTTCGTGGCTCGGAGTATCCACGGCAATGGAATTGTTTTACCACTGCGCCCTGCACGTCTTCCATGATCGATGTGCAGCAGTGTGCACGTTGTAGCTCTGGTGCTGTAAAATTACAATCTCGAGAATTCCCAGCTGAGTGCGGTGTCAGCGCGATCCTAACGTGACTCGCGGTTCGACAGGGTCGTCGGGGGTGGGACAGTCTGTTCCTCTCGGGACTAGTGGGATGATTTAGCGCGGCAGTTGGCGTTCGTGCTCGTGGTAGGACGTGGGGCTGGCCCTATAGGCCGGTTGTAAGTGTCCACGTCCGGTATGCGGCCGGTCTGTACGACCGGGATATATGGTGGACTTCGTTGCCGACCCTCCTATAAACCCCCTTCTGGCACGTAGGAAGCGAGAATCTCCACTCGGCGAGGCGACTGCGAAATACCATCGAGAGTTCATCGGACCTTAGCCAAAGAGCCCGGAGGAGGTAGATCATCCCTCGCCCCCCTCCCTTTCCGCCTTCTTTCGCGCCGGGTCCTCTCTTCCGGCCATTTTCTCTCTCAGCCCTTCTCTCCCCCTATTTCCTCGTCCGACTGGGCCACTCGCACCCGTCGTCTCCGTCCGCGCGAAAAACAAAGGACGCTGCAAGGGGGCGAGGAACGGGTTTGTCGGCCTCGAAATTTACGACGGGGACTGCCAGATAACCTTGATAATCCGACACGAGCATACAACTGTCTCGCGTGCACTCGCGAAAATTCCCCCCCGGTGTCTCTTCCGCGCTTTCACCGGGCTCTATGTTCCCCCCGACAGTTCCCCGTCATCTCTACATCCGCGACTCTGCCATGTGCGGACACATTGCGTCACAAGATGCCTGGGACCCCGTGAACCCTGTTAAGCTGGAATTTACGACCAGGAAGAAACCCCTGCAAGGGGAAAGACAATGGCAAAATGAACGATCATGCACTTCCCTCGACCGCAAACATTTCCTATCGATTATGATTCAGCACCACGCTTTCCGGATGACATTCCAACAATTTCTTCTGTAAAACAACCACGAGGAATGACGTCGTATTTATTGCGACTATTAAAGGGCACGGTGGTTGGCGCGATAAGCGGGCTAACGCGTCCTTATCAAGGCAGACGGTCGAGCGAAGAGGATCTTTAAGTAACGGCGTATTCCGGGACGTATAATTCGCAAGGCATCGGGGCTACGCGGATACACGGGCTGTGCCTACTTATGCGCAGGTGCGAGGGTCGAGTGCCGAGTACATGTAGTTGATACGGATAAAAGTATCTACGAGACAGCGCAGGGTCCCGGTACTGCAGGTCGTACGACCGAAGATAGCCGAATTCGGAGTGTTAATGTATTCGTCAGCCGGTCACCGATACATCCGTGGGCGGCCTTTTCCCTCTTTCTTCTCCCCCCTCCTCTTCGCTCCTTCGATTCCCCGTACTCCTATCTCACGTTTCTCTGCACCTCAGCCGGACCGGGGAACGTTTGGTTCGAGTACCCTCCCCTCCTGCCTCTGCCCTTTCTCACCGGTTTCGTCTCTGGCGCAGATCTGCGCTCGATCTCGTACCTCCTCCTCCTCCTGCCGCGCCCTTACACCGCCCCTCCCACCCTCTGTCGATCTCCGTGTTATCCTCTGCAGGCTCTTCTCGAAGCTAAATATAGTTAAGCCCAGGGTATAAATAGAATAACCCCGCGGGGCAAGATGGCCGGGGTCAGACCACTGTCTTCTCCTCCCTCTTCGTTCGTCATCCATGACTTTTATTTCTTTTTCAGGTTCTTCCTTCTTTCTGTTCTACAGGCCCTCAATTTACCTGTCTCTGCCTAGCCCTTGCGGTAATACAAACGCCGGTAATATCGTCCCATCAAGCGGCTTACGATACTTCAAATCTGCCAGTAGAAGCAAACCTTGAATTTCCAAAATATTCCTTAAAATCACAATTTACTCGGCTCTCTTACTTTTCGAGAAATATCAGTGAACACGGCCCTGAGGACCACCTACGTAGGTCTACGACGGGGCTGAGTTCATCGGCATTAATGACAACGAGAGTGCTAATCGCGAGGAATTATTCGCGATCGATACCGATCGACTGTTTTACAGTCGGACGGTGACGACGATATCGATCTGCCGATAAGGAGGTGTGAAACGAGCCAGCTACCGACTCCCTGTGTATCCTGAGATCACGAGTGAGAGATCTACCGTTATAAAGTCCACTGTGTGGATCGTTATACGCGTGTCGATGGCTCCTTGTGATCCGTAGGGCCGTAAAACGGCCGGTTGACTGTGTACGTATTCCCACCGAATGTCGAGCGCTACCGGCACTCACGGTTAGAAAGTCACATCAGCCGCAGAGCCGATTGAAAGATTGCTCAGCGGAGCGTCACTAATCAGTTCGGTCCGCCGACGGGGCTGTTTTTGCGCGATATTAAATACTGCTCTGTTAATGACGCAGGTAGTAGTTTTATAGAGGAAAGATGGGATACGCGTGCCTCACGTGGAGAATCGAACGTTTATCATTCCCTAAGAGCTTGTCGGGAGGGTCAAAAGGGCCAGGAAATGGAGGTGGGAGTTGCTGAGAAACATGAGGAAGACCCGCGAGTTTCGGGCAAGTCGGTAGAACCTTGACGGGGAAGGGGGGGTCTATCGGTGGGATTAATGGCAGTGACATCTCGCTCGTGGTCAGATGAGATTCCCTATCTCGGTGCAGAAGGACGGAGGAGAAGAAGAAGAGAAGGAGGAGGAGAAGAAGAGGAGGACGAGACGATGGATAAGAAGCGGGGAAGGAGAAGAGGCGCGGAGTGACCGACGCGAGAGAGTCCGGTGCGTTGACCTTAGGATTCGACGCGCGTCCTTGAAAATACCAAGATGGCGGGTTTATGCAACCGGCCACAATGGTATCTGCGGGCTGCACAAGGCCTCTCTCGACGCGTTCTATTTGACGCACGACGATTCGACGCGCTTGCATTCTCGAGGGGCCCCGTGCACACGTGCGTGCACCTACAGGGACCGGAGCCCGTGCACACGCGTCCCGCACGCGTGAATATAAGTACACGTACGGACAAGCGGAGAGTTTAAGACGCGCCGTTAAAGCCAGTCAGTCCAGTTTCCATCGGTGCCCGCAGCACCGACGGGCTAAGAGAACAGGCCGATTCGAGGGGAAATCAAATCCGAGGAAAGGCCAACGAACGCCCCTGGACACGCCCCCTCTCCGCCGGGGTTAGTACTCACGTTTCTATCTGGCAAATAGTAACAACGTATTTCGCGAAATTCTCCCACCGAGCCATGAAATGTCGACGTTACGTAAACGTCTCAGCGGTTTGCGTCTGAGAATGAAATTTAAGGCAGCTGTAATGAATCCCTTAAGAATCACTTGGGAATGAATTACTTCGTTACAAATATTGTTTACTTCGTAGCGACTATATGTGCGGCTATCGCAAACAGGAATATGAAACCGGATTTTATATTGTCAACGAGTTCACGCGAATCGCCTGGAACGAAAGGAATTAGAGTCTCCCCCCCCTCCCCCCCGATACAGTCTGCAGGTAATTACACGAAATAAGTAGAAGAGTTACAGTGTCGGCGGCGGGTCGTTGGATTTCTGCTCGCGATATTCCTGGAGGGACTGGCAAGGAGATCCTTTAAGGAGTCAATAAATTCTATCACGTCCACCTTCTTCTCCCGGGAACTTCGAGAGAACCGGACCCCACGAAATTGGTACGTCAGTGTCATCGATACGGAAAAACTTGCTCCGCGATCCAAACCCCCCTACCCCCACCTCCCTGCGCCACCCCTGCACCGCGAACCTGGCGTGTACGCGAGAAAAAGAAACAGGAGATATGTACCGGCAGGTCCGATATCGACGATCGAATGCGTCCGTACCTTTATATATGCAGGAGTCGAAATCTTACACGCGCGCGTTTCTTGAGTGGGGAGTGGGGGAGGGGGGGGAGGCAGTTCTGCACACTCGGATACGGATGGGTACGGTGGATCCTTGATCCTACAGGAATGCAGTGTTGACAGCCCACGCGGCCGCGACTATCTCACGTCTTCCCTCTTCGCACTTCCCTTCTACGCTGTGTAATTATTTTTCCACGGCCCGGTCGATTCGCAGCGCGGCTATTGTGACCGACTTGTTCAACGTCTAACAACGTGTACACCTCCGAAGTCAAAATAAATTAGTATTAATTTCTCGCGCGAGAGAATTTATAGCGGCAAAAAGAGACTGATGATTGCCCATGACCTCGTCCGAAGAGAAGGAATAAAAAAAGGCGACCCACGTCGAAATAATACCTACGTCATGGACGTTAAACTTTCTATTCGAGTTCCGCGTTGGGATATCTCGTTCTCAATGTTTCGGAAATCAGATAAGGAACTGGCGAAGAGCACAGGGCATTCCGGCGTGTGTCGTTCCGCCAGCGTGTTATTACACCTTGCGTTCCAGGCGAGGGCACGGAACTTAGGGTACATTAATGGGCGAAATATGGAAGTAAAACGGAAGCGGAGGGGTAGAGGGATGAGGAGTCTGCACGTTGCTCGCGGTATGCGCTGGGCTGGCTCGTCGTTATTAATTCCCCTTCCGTTGAGCGTCAGACGAAAGAAAGATACTCGGGTTACAGGCGTACGGCGGGTCCGCGTTTCTGCCGTGACGCGCGGCGGCTCTCGGGTGATCGAACGGGCAACGTTCTCCGTAAATAAGCTTTTCATACATCAACGGTAGACAGGGGGCAGGGGCGGGTGGTTGCGGTGGAATAAAGCTCGCGGGCGGAGATGAAATCGTACTCTCGGCTGGGCGCAGGATGCACGGAGCGTACCGATGGTGTCCGGTAGCCAGCGTTCTCCCTGCAGCTGCAGTTTAATCGACGCGAGACGTCGTGACTTTCCCCCGGAGCGCGTATAAGAGACGGACAGAGCCGCGGGAAGAGCGGAAGAGGAAAAGAGAGAGGAAGAAAGATAGAGAGAGGGAGAAGGCAGCACTCGAGCCAGTCGTATACCACTGCTGTTATTCTCTGTTCGCGCGAGGGAAGAGTGCGTCTTCGATCTTCAAGGTCGACCGCATGTACGGCTACGTAGAGGCATTTTCGTGCTCGCCGTGCTTTAACTCGACGCCGATTAATGCTCGCGTAATACGCGCCACGGGTGTTTAGCAAAGGCGAATTCTCGCCTAGGGGAAAAGCCTCCGGGGTGAGCCCGCTCATCCTCTTCTTCGCCTCGATTCGATCGCTCTGAAACGCACTACCGACCGTTCCTAGTACCCTCACGCCTGTGACTACGGTTTAATCCGCGTTCCACGCCACTTCCTTATGTAGCACGGTATGCGCGGAATACCGTGGCACGTTGCAACCGACGACAAGGTCGATCGTTTCGCTTCCAGTGCGACGGTCTGCTCTGCTAAACACGCCGGTTCGATACTTTACGAGAAATTTATTCCTATTCGCAGACGCGTGCGGAGCTGAATTTGGTCAGACGAAAGGATGAGCGAGAATATCGCGCGTCGAACGTGCAATTTTGCCGTCCAATGAATCGTGTACCCACATTGTTTCTTCTCTCGTTGTATTCTTTTGTTTCCTCGATCGCCGATTGTTCGACGCGCCACGGCAGTGTCACTCGGCGTTCATAGGCTACAATCGCCGAGAAATATTGTCAATTTGTATCTGCGTGTCGTCGTCGAGTGCAAGGAACCCGTCATGGCGGAGTACGAATAAGAAGTAGGCGAAACCAATTCCGTCGCAGCTATGACCAAATCGAATGAAGGCGTCGCTGAGCCTCAGAGGAAACGTGGACCATCTACCGATGCATTTAACGAACCTCTAACCGGCAAGGACATTGAGGTTGACTTTGATTACGCAGCCACGATGTCCCACGTTGGTGATAAAATTCAAAGGGATTCTTTGTACGACCTACAAGAGGAGGAAGAGAACGATGCCATGGTAAAGATTGTCGCGTAGAAACAAAAAAAATTCTATCAACAATTCCTGGCGACACTTGTATTATTCGGTTCGTTGTTTACATGCAAAATAGAATACCGAGTAGGGTTTTAAGGAAAGATTTGGCTGTGGTAGGGGGTGGAAGATAAGGAATCGCGCCGTGGGGAGGAAGTGGAGAACGCGTACGCGGAAGAGAAACGAAGCTACGACGAAAGCAAATTCCCAGAACGCTTTAGGGAGAGCGACGAAGAAGAGGAGGAAGAGAAGGAGGTAGCACGACGTTCCGCAGGCTCGACGGCGACGGAAAAGTTTGAGGAGGAAGTGCCCGAAGTGGAGTCCGATCACGTGTTCGCCGAGATACCCGCAGAGGTTCGCATAAACCTGTCATTCTCCCTCGTTCTGCCGGTGGAATTGCTATTCCTCGTGACCTTCGTAATACCCTAAGACCCTCACCTGCCTGCACTCTGCCTCGACCCAACCTCGACGTTAGCGTAACGGTCACGGCGGTTCGATGTACACGCGTCTTTACTTTGTACGTGCTTTTCATCGCCACCGTAATACGAGCCAATGAAAATTAAAACAATGCCCGCTTACCGCACTCCGTCGATAGATACTGGCCGATCGAGAGTCAATGGTCAACAAACTCAAAGAGTTACAGCTACAGTATCCGGCGTTGCGCCGAAAGAACAGGCTTCTCGAAATTTTTGTCGCTAAACACTGCGCAAAGGTCAGAGCCTCAGCCAACAATGAATGGTACCTCGAGATTCAATCGAAGTACAAGTGCAAGTGTATTTTTCAAAACTGCTTACTTCCTAGGCATTACTTTCCAATTGCCGACACTATTTTGTCTAAACTATTACACGTGTAGATTCAACGAAAAATGACACCATTAGATCCGGACAAGGATCCACGAGAAATCGAGAAAATGTACAAGTTAGCTTTGCGTTCTTACAAGCTCGAGGTTGATGAAATAATGGCAAGACGATCGCAAATGATGCTGGAAACAGAGGCTTATAAACAGAGAGTGCAGACGATACGTGAGGAAGATGAACGTAGTTTTAAGGAATTTCTAGATTACGAGAAAAGTGTCGCTCTGGGTCTCATTTACGCCAAGAGTGGGCGAAAAATTACGGAGAAAGCTATGAAGGAAATTATACATCGTCAGGTCCGTGACTAGAGCAAAAAATTTGTAATATTCTCGCTGACGTGTACGGGTGAATTGCAGGATCAGAATGAGATTAATTTCTCTCAACAGATTGTTCGTCGGGAAACATTAGCTCGAGATCGTTTGACTTACATTTTACATTTACATCGTTTCAACAAAATCGAAGGACAGCTGAAGGATTTGGAAGTTCTCGGGCCTGGAATGACTACGATGGACTATGAAGCACTGCGCATGGTTAATGTTAGTCACAAGGACAAACTGGACGACCGTGATCGAGAACTCGAGAAATCGCGTGCAAAGTACGCAACTAGTAAAATTATTTACGTCTGAAATACATCATCGTGATGGGACTTGAAACAGGATCGAAGGAATGGCCAACACCCTTGCCCACTTGAAGGAGAAGAAGGTCTGTCTAATAGAAGACGTAGAAAATGAGGGGAAAATATTGATGGCATACCGTGAGAGAACAAGAAAAATACGGGAAGACGTGAATGCACTGCATGCGACCCTGAAAAACCTACGGCGGGAACAGGCGGGGAAGAGATTCGAAGCTGGCCTGCTGGTGGCTCAGTAAGCTATTACCGTCGACTTTCTCGATGAGTCGTGATTTTCGGATGCTGTCATTGTCGGTTCATCGACCCAGGCCAGAGCTACGGGAGATGGAGAGAACGAAGAGTCAGCTGGACGCCCTGAAGAACGACGTGGAGCTCGTCAAAAATGAGATTCAGCAATACGTGCGTCCGGACGACAATCGACGGAGGAAACGAAGCAAGACCTTGACAATGTCCGCGATGACGAAGTAACCGGTAAAACATACCGGGCACGGCCGATCGTGTTAAACTGTGAACAAACCGCACTGCTTCTTCTCGCCGTAAACCCAACGCCACTGGATATTCCCTGAGTGCATTGCCAAACAAACCCCCTTTCAATTCGCAAAAGCCCAAAATTTACGAGACTTCGTGAACGTTTCTTCGACACTAGCGAATTCAAAATAAACCGAATAAACGACGGAGAACGACGATTGTTTAGCACGAAATATGTGCCGGTATTTCTCGTAATATAAATCGGAATAAGTGTCGTTACTCGAACGTTTATTTCACTCGTTCCTCGGTGAGTATGCTCGCGCGTTAATCGGCGACAAGTCGATTTCGCGATGCAGGGAGGAAATCGCATTGACACAAATCACGAACACGCCCACGTATGGGCAAGTACGCGCGGTACTGGGGTTTCGCACGTGAGCGCGATAAGCCCGCCGCGGCCTCACGTTATCGGCTTACGTTTGACAGCTCAATATCATACCGACGTTATGCGGTAGCTAGGCGAAATGATACGTACGCGAATAATCGGCAGCCGCGTGCGACTCCGCGACGTGCCGCGTACAAATCATCGATTCCGCACAGCGATTTGCAGCGCTGCACGTGAGACGACTCGCCGACTCCCAGCACCTATGGACGAGATGTGGAACAATCGATAAAGTCCGAGCAAAGTGCCCGCGTCGTCTAGTTTCGACACAAATCTCCGTCCACTGGCGAATTGCTGCAAGGTGACAATCCTTCTACAGGGAATAACCAATGGAGCTATGCCTCAACCGTCTCATTTATCGCGAGAAAATTCGACAATCATGCTACAAAATGGAGCATTGCAAATGCACTTTCGTAGTAGCATAAATCTATTCCTTGGAATGATCCTTTCTGTCTACCATTACGAGTTCCTTGAATATTCGTGCGTGTAAAATACGATTCTTCTGAAGACGAATTAATATGCTTGGTCATGTCGCACCGCCTACGGTGATTGGCCGAAGGAACCTTCGATAAAATCGGACCAAAGTATTGCACGAATCATCGACGTGTCTCTCTGTAAACGCGATGTCTTTCCTTCTCGTTAAAATCCCAGGCTGTGGACGTATTAATTATGGCACTGCCGGGGAGACGTAATGAATTTACATGCAGGTTTCGCTTACTGGATGGTGCGACGTGCGTTTGGTGTTGGAACCTTGTTAACTCGATTAGTGCATTAAAGCAAGCGTGCGCATGTACTCGATTTTAAATTCCATTACACTCTTACGTTTCCGTGCATGCGGAATGAAGTCCGACAAGGTGCAATAAACTGGTATGTTGATGGGAATATTAATGTCTCGCGGAGAAATTTACTTCGTCTCGTCGAGTTCAATTTTCAAGTCTCCACGAGACTGTAAATAATGCGTGTCCTGTCGCTGATATTTCATTCCTCAATGGACTTTTCTCGGACAAACTTGCGTGCATACGTTACACTGTTCCCACGAAGAACGGTAAGGGAAATATCCGTTTAAAGAAACATGCTTGAGATGTTTATAGGAATGGCTCAGTCCGAGTTGTTTGAATAAAGAAATCACCAGCAGAGAAACCAAGCAATTAAACCGCCTAACTACTTTCATCTTCTAATCCATTTTGATTGACGCGACGACACGGGATATTACAACATATTTAGCACCACGCTTACGTATTTCATTATGTCGATCTATTCCATCTGACGTAACGATCACAGTAATATCGTGCTGAATCATTTAAAGAAACCGAAGAATTCTGTGCGCTCAATAATTTCCTACAAACCGCACCAAAAATGGTGACGGACAGCCTTCAGAATTCGAACAAGACGAATTGAGATGTCGTAAATCATCCGCGAGTGAATAACGATGAGTTAGAAGAATAGCATTAGATTAGCAAGGAGTCGAGTCCGTCGGCGTGTGGGTCGTTTAATTCGCTCATCTAGCCGGCCGCACGATCGTCTATAAGCGAAAAGGTTAGCGAGGGACAAGGCAAAGTTGAGAAAACGCGAAGGTCTCGGAAGGTTCGTCGAAAAAGGCTCGTCCATTAATTTCACGTGGGCGTGGAATTGACTTTGGCGAGGAGATAAAATCGAATGGAGGGCATATCTCCTGCTGTTCGGATCGTCGAGGGCCCGGGCGCACCGATCGAGAGTGTCCTCCGAATGATTTGGGGGCCAATTAGGACCGGCGTTGAAGCCATTAATCCTTTTTGGTAATTTGTCCGTATCCCGAATTGATTTAAGGCCGACATGCGGATCGGAGGTAAAAGCGGACGGTCCTGGCCGTGTACCACGAAAAGAGATGACGTGTCAATTAAGCTACCCTGCAATCCCATGGAAAATTATGTACCTGCCGGCCTACGTACTCCGATCGACGATCACCACGCGTATGTCGCGATAAATCACAGCCAGTTTCATTGACGATCTCCTTTTGATTTACGTCCCCGCACGTCGCCGGTTTCTCCTTGTTTTTAGAATCTAACTGTATCGCCTGTGCGTGCTTCGTTAAAACAGCCAACCTGCGTTCTTCGAGGAGAGGAGCGAGGGGGGCGACGTAGACGAGTCTGGTATTCGAAATATATCGTCCCATTAACACGCTGTGTTTTCCTCGGGGACTTTTCCTGCCGTTCGTTAGAGCCCTGTGCGTGGGTTTCGGGGTGGCTAGTCTCTACCTGAACATCTGAATGGACCCCGAGAACATATAGCCGAAAAATTCGGATCCTTGTCTCCGGGAAAATTACTTTCGCAAGGGTTCGCATACCTGCATACCCGCCGTGCATCTTCCTCGAAACGTGTCTGTTCTTCTACGAATAAGTTTTCGTCGAAACAGAGAATCCTCAGTGCGTTTTCGGGGTTTTCGATGACTCGTGAGGAAGCTAATAGACGTCGGACTTATCCACATCGTCAGATTGGAGCGCGTGTCGTTGCCGACACCATGGACGGTAGCTGACGGCACCTTCCGGATCGAGATCGCGTAAGCCGAGTGGTGCCTCGAAAGAAAAGCACGGGGAACCGGGAGAAACCTCCCGGCAAATTATGCAGATCGGGTGGATTTGCATTTGCTTAGCATGCACCCCGGTCGTTGCACGGGTCCCGGCTTCGTTCGTCGTGGACTTTCATCTGTTTACCATAAAAAAATACACACCTCGCCGTGTATATATCCCCCGTCGGTGAGGAAGGATCTCTCGCGGCGGCTGTTCTCTCACGCCGCCTCGCCCTGTCCCGATCCCAGCGATTCGCTCGACGAATCGATCCCTCGATCGATCTCACGGCTGTTTATCCGGCCCAATCGTCGGCTGATGAATTTTGCCGCGCCGACGACGATTTCGCGGACCGACCGTGCATTCCACGGGGACACGATTCGCCGCGCTCTGTCGTTCCTTATCGAACTGCGATACACGACACACAAACAGCTCGACGAACCCCGCTCGCTAAGCTGCACTTCGAACACTCTCAATAATCGCGGCAAATTGGTTGCTTCGTTCGAAAGAAACTTTTCTCACTCAGGACGTTAAGAATAACGTCTACTATTCACTACGTTAAGAATGCGGTTTAAAAATACTCGTTTATGCCTACACACGCATTTTCCTGAAAATAATGTACAATGAAATCGTCGAATTTCTGTTAAACGACAAGATACTGTCGAATGGCGATTGATGGAGAATTCGAGTGCGGTCATCGTTTGAGCATCGCCGATCGTCGCAAAGTTTTTCCCCTGCGTGCGGCATAACGCTGGCGGCAATTACGTGAAAGCGGAACCCCTTCATAAAAGGGAAAACGCATGTTAAGGAATCATGTCCGTTCTCAAGGTCGACCGGTATATCCTGCCGAGCCCTGAGCCGTGGACTGCATAACGCGTTTCTATTACGCGGTCAATTGCGGCGATTGTTGCGTGTCTCTCGCAATCAGAAGCATGGTCTGCACGTGCTCTTTCCTTTTGCTCGCCGGCCAGTTTCCGCAGGACCTCACCGAAATAACTCGGCCGTTTCTCCGGTTTTCTCACGGCAATACCGTTCTTCGCGAAAAATCACAATTTCACGAACCTGATATTCGCTAGAAGGTCAACATATTTGTCCTTAACGATGATAATGCGTTACAATGTTTCCTTTGACAAATAAACACAGTTTTACTCCGAGCTTCATTTTTGGATTACGAAATTCCAAATAAACTTCCTGGCTAACGGCAGTACTAAGAAAAGTGCTATCAAGATCAGGTGTGTAATTAATAGTTTCTAATAACAGATTTCTTTGTATAATTACATAGTCAAGGTAACTGGAAGCTACGTCCAAGCATATTACGTTTAATGGCACGTTTGTCCAGTTAGAACAATTACCTTGCATTGTGTCAGTAAGATTTAAAACTCTAATGAAGTGATTAACGACCTCGCGTGTTAGTAAAATAAATATCTTTGCCTGAATAGACGATGTTAAATTACACCGATTATTCTTTTCCCGAAGCTCGTACAATCTATAAGAATTTATTCACGGGCTTCCCGTTAAGCTTGGCACACTCGCCGGGGTAGTGGTGATAGCAGTTTCTTTTACGATCCGCGAAACAATGGAGCGTTAGCGACACGTTTCCGTTGGAGCGTCTTGGGGGGGGAGGGGGGGGGTGTACTGGGTGGGCGGGTTGTTATCAAACATTGGGGAATGTTTTAATTGTGACGATAATTGAATCGACCTCGGGTCAGCAGCTCGAACGGACCCGGCGTCCTTGGCCAGAGAGAGAGAGAGAGGGAGTGAGAGCGGGCGGGAGGGAAGGAACGAGAGGCGGGGAGATGGAGCGAGAGAGAGAAAACCGGCAGATGGTCGACCGGCAACGATGCCGGCCAGTGCAAGCAGCCACGATATGCACACACCGATACGGGTATGCGCATTCGTGGCCGTGTGCACGATCTAACTTACGAGGCAGCATCTCGTTTCTTTTCGAGCCAACCGCGAACAAGAGCGAGAGAAGGATCGTGGGCGCCTCGAGTGCCTTGCAGGCCAAGACTTTCCGTCGGAGATATTGTCGCGGACGACGTCAACTTCGACGTTCGCCACGATCCTAGCCGATCGCATCTAACATTGAATTGCGATGAACCCGACCAAAAATATTGTTTTATGCCGAAGCATCGCGCGAACATGGGCGACGACAGAAACGCGTGGTCTGATGGACGGGGCATATTGTCTTGCCTTCAGGAGAACAGCAAGAAATTTACAAAAGATTACTCTTGCCATTTTTAAGATACAACGACAGAGCGAAGAATTTGTTAAGATCATTTCCTTTGAACAAATAAGGAAAATTAGCGATGGATTTAACATTCAATTTCGTGCTCGAAAAGTCTCTTCGCCATGGCATGAAAATCGAGTTGTCGTGTAATGAGGTGCCTGCTGACAGATATTTATGTACTAGTTAAAAACCTCTAAATTCTCGTAATACCTTCGTGCGAACTTTCTCATTCGCGATCTTATCCTGGAATGTGACAAACGGACTTGCTAAATATTTTTAATGTCCTTAATGAAGCAACTGCGCAGCCTTAGCTGTGAAATTAGAAGTTGGAGCACATCCGCGATCATAAATCACTCACGAATCTACTGCGTCTCATTCAGAGATTTCGATGTGATTAACGATAACCAATTCCGTGAAAAAAAGTATCACCTTACTATTTTATGTGGTATGGCAGGAATTTTGATGTCTGTCTCTCAGAGATCGAGTCTCGGGTTTCCTCATTAAACGACTTTTGCTTCTATTTTTCATCCGTCCGTTTGCGTTCTCCAATTTGCAAACTCACTCGATGCTGCGCAATGGAGGAAACAGGTAAGGAAGCAAAGACCAAGAAGAAGTACGGTCGGCCGTCGTGGACGGATGAAGATAAAATGAGAAAATGATGATGTATTTGGAATAAAAAGCAGGAGCGAAGATTCAACGTTTTTCAAAAGAAATCCTTTTACAGAATTAGATATGGCATCGAAATTGTTCGACAGCTTAAATCTTCTCCATAATCCATTTGGAAATAAATAATTCATCTATAGCTAGGGCTATCGAGTGAAATATTCGACCTGCCAGGTACAGTCGATAACAAATTAAATTCCGTGCTCGACGAGGACGGCTGAAAAAAGAAGATGAACCGAAGATAAAGAGTAAAAGAAACCGGGAGACAGGACTATAATAGAGTCAGATTCTAGCAACCATCGAGGTTCTAATAAAATACGTACTTCATGGCCGGTGATAGCACGTTTCTTACGTTCAATCACATTTTCCCCTTTCTAAAAATGTTAATACATACGTACAAGAATTACCGTCTATTTTTAGCTTTGAAAGTAAACAAAAATGAACACAGAAAATGAATTCTTCGTCGCAGAATCTAAATATACATTTTTTACCCTCTTGCAATGGAGAGCAAGTGAAATTCCAGGCTCGTCGTTGACGTTATCAGAAGGCTAAGGCCGATCCCGTAAATATTCACTAATATCAATTCGGGGATAAAATATGTAGCTGTATGGCAGACTGGAGACAAAATATCGATCGATTCAGGTGCGGTCGATAGCAAATTAAATTCCACGCTCGTCGCGTTCGTTCGTAGCGTCGGGGTAAGCGCGGGGAGACGAAAAAAAGGCCGATGATGGTCGGAAAGAGAGGCGACCGAAAGAAACGTAGGAGACAGGAGGATAATAGACGTAGATTATAGGAGCCAGTGGGGGCTGTACGGTGGACGCGGAGGAACGAAACGGGTAGAGAGCGGTCGTTTGCCTTGGATCGGCTTGGTAGCGGCGAGCAAGCTCGCGCTGGTCGGCTCCGAAAGCCCCGATCCCGATTCCGATCCCGGCTGGTTTCCGCCGTGTGCATTCCATCTCTCCCCGGCCTCGAGGCACGCTCGGCCGTCCCCGTGGCAGTTCGGCTCTGGCCGAGCATCGGCCAACTTCGGTAACAGTCGTGCATCGGTGCTCGCGCGGTGTGGAGCTCACGGTCTGCCCGGTTCCTCCGTTCGCCGTTGAATCTCGTGAGCCGAGAAGTATGACGGTGTCGGCGCTGCTGGCGCCGTCCTCTCCGCCACGAGACGCGAGAAAATACCGCGCTGGTGACGTTTACCCGAGTGCCGCCACCCCCGTCTGCTGAGAGCTGGCTTTTCTTCCCCTCGGCCGAATCCCCCCGCCCTCCCTGAGGAAGGCCAAACGGGTGGACCGTCTGGCGCGAAAGCCCCGCCGCCGGGGACGTATAAACGGTGCGTGCTGTGTACAGTGGGTGAATATCGTCGCTACCCTCGTCTCCGAGAGCCTGGGACCGGTCTGCCGTTGCTTTGTCCTACGTCAAACTCTTGTCTGGATAACGTGAATTGGCCGGAACGCGGCCTGCCGGCTCAGCAGCTGAGCCAGACGTGTCCTGGAATCAACAGGTGGGAACCTGCGTGCTTACAGGTACTTACGTGTCTATATTTCTTGCCGCGTTTCTTGAACAGCCACCTGCCCCCGTGCCAGCTGGGAATGAAGAGCCCGAGCTCTGACGAACAGCTATCGTCGGTTACCCCTTATCCTGTCGGTTTTCAGGCGGTCTCCACGGTCCTACGGTTAGTCGCGGAATTCTCACGGTCTGAGAGTAAAGTCGTGTCGCGAAAACGTGCCAGCACGTCATCCGCCTTTTATCGCGAAGTTGCGCGCTTCGTATATCCTTAGCCGCCTTGCGAATTATCCAACGGCGTTTCGCCGCGCGCCAATAAATGCCATCAACGTTGAACGTTTGAATAGGTCACTGTTATCTTGTCGTCCTATCGTGTTAATATGTAGTCGAGAGCAGGTATGCGCCTTGGCTGAGGATCAACCGAGTGTCTTTGAATTCGTGCGCTTCTGTGGCAGGCCTGTGTACAGTGCGTTCCAAAACTCAACTTAACCTCACTCGGCTTTCGAGCATTGCTCTTGCAGTCGCATAAACACGCGCAAAATGTTACTCCGTGCGGGGAGCGTGTGTGTCGTGTTCTGTTTTCAAAATACTGACATATTCATAAACGTGAATGACGTCAACTGTTGAGTTTCACGAAGAGAGGATTATCGGCAATGACCTCGAAGAGGTAGGCGTGAGAGCACGCGCAGGATAGGCATGTCAGTGGCTTTCCATTTTTTTCCAACGATTTCGATTTTAATTATACGGTCCAAGTGACAGGCCGCGATGCTCGAAAAACAAGGGGAACTCACGTGTCGTATTTGCCTTTTCCCCGTGTAACGGGCACGAAGACGGCACGTCGGCTGGTTCTGTTCCTTCCGCGAGAAAGAAGCTACTCCATGAATTTTAACGAGCCGTTCTTCTTTTGCGCGAGCAAACCCGAGATAACGATCCTTACCGGATCTGCGGCTGCGCGCGCTCCTTTGCCAGCAGAACGCTTCAAAAGCCACCAATACAGGTGCAGGGCCCGTTTTACTACGCCACGAGGATCCTCGGTACACGGGGTGCATGGGAAAAGCTACATTGTATTAAAAGCCTCGAGAGGTTCAGGCTAGCAGGAGTTCAACAGCGGGAATCCTTTACAATTTGTCTGCGGGACTGGGCTGAATAACGTACAATCCGCAGCAAGCAAATTTTAGCGACGGGTAATGCTTCCTAATCGACCTGTCAGAGTTCACCCAATGATTGGTCAAGTTGTGTGGTATTCGATGTAAAAACAACTACTCCAATGTACTGCTAAAATTTTGTCAACTTTGTGCTCTGTAGAGCTTTGACTACTGGCTCGTTTATCCTTGTGATTTTTTTAGGCTGGATCGAGAAAGTGATGTGAATCTGGGTAAACCGCCTCCGCTCGACGGTACAATTTAATTTACTATTGCGCAATTAGAAGAACCGTCTAATGCCGTAAGATGCCGAGCAATTTGCGCGGGCTGCACTTCCCTGCATGTTTTCCGCCGTGCACGAGTAACTATACGCACGGCGGAGGTATGTACCGTGTGTCCGCCATTAATGGTACTCCGAGCATTCTCGAGGAACATTTCTCACGGCGGACCTGGACGTTCGCGACCGGCGATGCGATTTTCCGGCACGTCCATTGTTTCCAAGAGCCGACCTCGCTGCATGACTTTTCACTGGAATGGCGATCTCCCCCCTCCCCTCCCCGTTGATTATTCGCGTCGATGATTCCGAGTGACACGAACAGATACGTCTCGTTTGTCGGCGGTTTCTTTTAAACGGTCGTTCACTCGCGACGAACCAAACGTACCCCACTTTTTTACCTCAATGAAGCGTCGCATTTCCACGACGACCTTGACACCGAGTCGATTTCGTGCTTTCCTCGACCTTTTTTACCGCACTTTTTGCCCCTATCGACCTCCAACGTAAGTCCTTTGTTTGCGGCGACGGTAGTCACGTTATTTAGGAAAGGTCTTTGTAGAATCGGGCAACATAAATCTCTTGGTGAAGAAGTCGCTTGGGATTCATGCGAGGACAATAAAGGATCCTATGTCTTAATCCTTCAGACTAGTTTCGACGGAGAACGTTCAATGCGTGGTAGTATTATGTAATGACGTCAGTTCAGCGGTACATCGAGGATGTAAATACACGGAATTTATGAAAGAAACCGTGCATTGAGAATGCCTGGGCTATTCAATACTGTGCTCCGAGAGAATATTCATGGTATACGTTCCCGAGATCTTCCCTAAAATCAAGTTGACATTTCAGGTTCAGTAGACATGTGCTCTGAGAGATACGAGAGTAGATAAGCGCGTGAGCGATGAGTAGGGACGCGGGAAGGTCGCTCTTACTCCGAAATAGAATGACGGAGACTAGCAATGACCTTGACGAGGATATTGGTTGCCGCGGCGCATTTAAACATCCCTGTTGCAAGTGGTCAGGTACCGAGGACGACAAAAGTTACCTATGACGGTTCTCGTTTTCTTCGGGCATTCGTGTATGCAATTGAAGGCCTTTCTCATGAATGAATCATGACTGCCTTTAAGGAACAGGAATTCTGCCGTATACGCCGCGGTGCCTCACGTGCCACTGCTGCATCGTTGCAGGTAGCTACCTGCAGTTGTTAATTATGGACGAACAGTCTTGGACGGTTACATACCGCAGGCACGTGAGGGTCCAAATGTAACGCTTATTAAAATACCACAGGCCAAATATATCGATCGAAGCTGCACCATTGCCCGGATCGTGACCCCATGAGAAAGGCCCCGGAGAAAGCTTCTCCCTCACAGAATTCCATGGACCTTTTTATCCAGAATCCAGGGAACAGTACCAAACCCACATAATATCGTGCTGGTTTGATCCTCGTGTTTCTTGAGTCAGAAACGTACATTCCAATCGAATTAGGAGATTTGTAGTAGCGGGCAATTATTTGTATGTCGCTTCAGAAAGCTGAACAAATAACCTTAAGGCATGCGTGACGAATGAATCGTTATGTAATGTTTGAGTTTGCTCGTTGATTAAACTTATTTGCTCATCTTCTACAAGTAATTTATAAAGACGCGTGTGCTACCTGATATCTGACATCTTAAGCTGTTTCATGTTTACATAAAATTATGAACAATTTAAAAAATAATACAGTCTTTCACAAACATGTTGGCGGAAATGAAAAATTTTGTTATTCTTAAACTGAGAAAATACGGAACAGGAAAACGAAAGAAATAATGTCAAATCTTCAGTACCTTCGACTATAATCCTTAATTTCGAGATACGACAGAACAATTACTGTCGGCTTTAAACGTTTATTAGGACGTTGATAAATTCCGAAAGTGTTACGGGAATTGTGTAGTAATTCATGGTTGGTAGTACAGTTTCAAGCCATACTAATGACCTGGCGAAGCCTGGGGTATGAATTACATAAAGACCATTACGCAAGTAGGTCTGACAATTTATTACCAAAGATATTTTTTCAAAATCTGGAGTACGTTGTCTCTAGGTACTCGACTTTTCCCTGTGCAGTTGCGGCGGTTTATTTCGCAACGCTTTGGCGTGGCTCTCTAAGAAGTTAAAGTGTGTTGCATTATTTGGTTCACAGGGAAAAAGATGCTTTTAGAGGGAGTGCGGGCGTAGGTTCATTAGTTGACTGAAAGTACGCAATGCTCGAGCGTTTTACGGGAATTCCCTCTCTTTTTCCCGTCCTTTCTTCCGCGGGTTACGCGGGTCGTTTACGTCTGGGAAATGTAGGCTTCTGGCTGAACCACTCCTCGCCGATTAGGTAGCACTGCTTCGAAGATCCAGTGGTATTGCTACTTATTCCAGTTATACCGTGCGAAATGCCCCTTTCGAGGCCACTTACGCCAAATTACGTGGCCACGTTTTTTTCGCACGCATTAACCTAATGGCTGCTGACGTAGGATCCGTTGATGTATTCCCTGCTTAATCACTAACGCTATATTTATACATAACTCCTCTATTCGCTGATATTTCATAACTCTCCGATTAAGTAAAATTCGTATGGCAACATTTCTTTCCCTTACTGCCGTTAGTAAATGGCGCTGGAATATGGGAATGTAGTTAATTCGAACAATGAAGCGAGCTCATTTCTTATGTCTTCTTTAAATGGGAACACTTGTGATGGGAAAAAACAATGTTTACAATGAGCACGAATTACTTTAGTAATACGGAAGTAATTGTTGAGTCTAAACGATTCCGGTGAAAACAGTTTTCCACTTGTAACTAAAAGCATGTTCGTGTTGACCGCTCTTTGTACACTTAAGCGATTCGCATATTGGAGATGCGTACGACGACCGTCGAAACCGGGTGTCCTTCGCCAAAAGATAGAAGAAGAGAGTGCGTGAATAGAAAAGAGACAGAGACGGATCAGTCCTAAGTGAGAAGAAAGACGGGATACGATGACACTCGCAAGAGTGGATTCCAATGGACTATTAAACTTGCGATATTTTGCAATCCCACGGCGGCATTATTCGCCTCTAAGAGAAATTCGCTTGGGTCGAGGACACGTTTGATCGGCGGCGGTGGTCGGCTAGCAGTTTCGTCTTCGTAAATCGACATTAGCCGCAGGAGAGGACGGCGGAAGGGACCCGGCGGTAAAGGGATTAACGTCCGGCCGCGGGATTTCGCATTAATATTCCCGTTGGCAGGCAATAGCCATTGAAATTGCGAGTTTCCAGAGCGGGCATAATCGACGATCGGCTCCGTAATCTTGGGAATCGGCGCGGCATAGGGTGAGCGCGCGGCAAGTGGCAATGGAGGGCGGGGGCGATAGCGGTAACGGCTGGAGGGGAGGGGTAGGAGGGTAGGGGGAGAGGGGAGAAGCAAGGTTGAAGCACCACCCGACGCCTCCGGCGGGCTGGGAACGTTTCTGCTTGCGCCTTGAACATTGTAGACGAAGAAAAATGGACGCGTGGAGCTCGGGCATTGCGCAGCGGGGCCAATAATAAGCGAGCGGGATAAATGTCGGGAACGCGTTATTACTGGGTCCCCGTCGTTGCCATTTAAGATGGCAAAGCTATCCTTTCGTGCGACGACCGCACGACAAGAAACCGTGGCATTCGCCGTACGCGTACTGTCCCTCCTCCATCGGTCGAAGACACGGCGAAACGTCGCACGATTCCTGTCCTGCCCGAGCTACGTTATTATCGTGAGTGATAGACCGACATCAATCAATATAGTCCATTGCGCCTTATAAGAACCGCCTCCTCCTCCTTCACCTTCGGTCCCCTTTTTACATTTAACGTTACGCCATACTCCACTCGATATGGAAAGCTTTTTTTCTAATGCGATGCTTTTAAAAGATAATAGAAAAACAGACAGATAATCATGATTCTCATGAATATTTCATGAACGACTTTGAGGAATCATTGTGTAAATGTTTATCTGAAATGCAGAACTTATCACGTAATTATCTTGCCAAATAATCGGCTCCTGCGATTGTTTCGTGAAACGTGCCTCTGGGTATAACAGATTACATGGGCCGTAATATCTATTAAGGGATAAAGCAAACATACTTTATTCTCCCGCGGCATATCTCTTCACGGTGTGTGCATACGATAATGTTTCACGAAATTCCGTCCGCCTTCGTGGAACGTCGGGAAACATTATAAGCATAGAGCGAGGCTCGAAACGTATTTTTCTTGACTGGCCAGGAAGAATAGGCTGGGCCGTTTTACCTGGCATTCTCTGCCATGCCTTCCTCACCCCCTCGCCACCTACATAATCCGGCCGTGACGTAGCTCTGTTAGCAGCGCGAAGGAGAGTGCTGTGTACGCGCGCGCGGTTGCACCAGCTCTAATTTATATTTCATGCGGGGGCAATGGTAGTTACGGCAAGAGAGCAAGCACGGCCACTGCGGGAGTCGTAGATATCGCAAGCGAGTCGCATAGTGGCCGATTTACCGGCACGTTCGCCGGTTTTGTTCGGTCTGCCCTTACGGCTACCATGCACCGTGCGGCCACCGTCGAGAGAGAACCGCCTTTCCTCCCCCTCCCTCCTCCTTCTCGGGCCCACCGATGCCCTGACGGTCGATCGGTGTACGTGGATTTACAATGCCCCGATAATAGATAATGCCCGACGTGCTCGAAGTTTATGGACGTTTACGCGCGGGGCCTGCCTTTGCACCGAGACCGAGCCGCCACTGCCACCGTCCACGTCCGCCGGAGATCTGCCGACTACCCGACGATCTCTTTCTCTCCTCCTCTTCCCTCCCCCTGTCGCTCGTGTCATTTCAGAGCGAACGATCGGTCTCGGCGAACGCCGATGACACACCGCGCTCCGATCATTCTCCCGGCGGAATACGCCCACAGCAAATGGCGAACTCTCGCTTTGCAAAATTACCCTTCCTCCGCGGGATAGACTTTCCACACGCAAAGGCTAATCTCTCCCCTCCCCCCGTCGGTCCTGTCCATGACGCAAATCCTTCCTCGTGCTGACTTCCCCGGGACTGCTAAAATACGAGCACATCTATTCGCTAAGAAGCCTAACACATCATACCCATTTCTCCAGCTGAGATAAAAGATGAAAGCCACTCGGAAAGTATTGAGGAAATCTCGATATCTCGACAAACTTCACCATAATTTTCGGTAAATATACACTTTGAAGCGTAGTGGAATTACATTGGGATGAGGTCTATCGTCGACGGCTATTTCAAATGTTTCCTGATATAATCTATGCCCGCATCTTCTTATGATAATGAACTCCCCAGAAAGCAGGATGTGGTACCTTTCATGCCGCTATGTTTCCCGCATAATCAAATCCACGAACTCTCATAAATTCCGTCGAACGTTTCCAACGGAAATATATAATGATAGCGATAATCATATGCATAATAACATTGACCGCCCTTTCCTTGGAGCCTGTTTAACAGAGTCGGTATTGTTCGATTAACAAGTACAATCGTCATTATCGTACCCTGGCGGATATCGACTGGTCCTTCTTTCACTTTCGTGTCTCGCTCGACCGAACCCGCCCGACGTCACCGCAGAAAATCGGGTTCCTTGTATCGTTGTCGGCGATCTCGAAAAATCCCATTAGTCCTTGACTCGAATAAGCCATTACCGGTTACGGAATCCTGGTGGTCACCGGCGTAATCGACATGTAGTGCCTTTGTCCATGCGATCCGACACTCGCCGATACGTGAATTCCCCTACACGGATTTCGATATTCCGCGCCGGTGTAATCCGATTATTACTACGGTAATTACCCGAGACTCGCGGCAGCGCTCGACCATGCCGCGCTGTTACGGATTTCGAGATTCAACGGTCCTTCTAGCCCCGGAGACGAATAACGGTCGGCCAGCTGCATCACTCGCTCCAATTAATTTACATTTTCCAAGGTAAACCCGCGCGCCGATAGATCCATGAACGGCTGTTTCCGATAACGTACATTATTATAATGAAATCAATTTTTCATCCGTTATCGAAAACACCTGCGGACAACCAAACTGACGAGTGCGAAGTTGTAAAAGAAAATTGAATAGACATGATGTCTATATCTAGCTGTCCTTCTCGCACATTTCGCTAAGATACTGGAAAAATGATGCCATCAACGTGAGGTGTTTCTACGTTGCCATATTGTTATTATACGCAACCAACGAGGTACACGTATGATATCATTGCATAGCTGGAAACCAGTTAGCGAATAATGTTGAAAGTCGGAATGGCGAGAAATGGTATTTTTTCCAACGGACTCTCGAATCACATGCGTGGAGTAGAGAGGGTCGCGTAAATAATCCGAGAAAACTACATCCGCAGCCATGCTATAAATTCCTCCGGTTTATTATCGCGTCTGATTATTGCGCGTGAGTATTTGAATTGCACTAAATCGTTATTAACTCGAACTGCTCGGTACACGCTAACCGTCTAAAGGTATTCCTTGCAATGTCGATTATTCCGAATGGTTAATTTACGTGAGACTTCAGTGCGTCGGATCATCGACAGAAGAAAGGCATTCCAAAGACGACTGTTCTCAGGTTTCTGCTCGGTGCGTGGAATAGGGGCATAAATTGCTTGAATCGTTGGAATTTTATGGTACCACATTCACTGCTAATTATACAGCGGTAAACGTAAAGTATAGGCTAGTGACTGTTAAAAATGATTAAAAGCTGTGCGATATTGAGGGTGGGAAACAATGGAACTAGCAGATATTTCCATTAGCAAACACGGTATTGTTTACAAAACCTTGAGCGAAATTCAGTGATGTACAAAAAAACAGTTTTCCGCAAAATTCTTATATAAAGCCACATCGAATGATATGTATTTATGATTCATCTGTTTACCCGGTTTTAAAATAAGGAATGATTTAATCAGTATATCTATCGACGCGACGAAACAGTGACGAGAAATATTTCTTCTGGGCAGCTCAACCCTCTGCGTCGTAGGAATTCAGCCGCAGGTACTTGAAACTATTGATTTAGGACGGAGAGTAAGGCAAACACAAAGACTGGCCGCACAAAAAGGAACATATCCGCATACTCCAACTATCCCCGTCGTGATTTCGACTACGATGTTCAGCATTGGCGAGTTTATCGTTCGTTTATACGAGCCGGCCGTCAGGATTTTTCATTACGACAATATCTACGATGTTTATGGCGAGCGAAAATTAGAACGTGCGTAAGTTGGGCCTGCGCAGATTGAATCTAATACGTGTACCCAGATAAAACTGTTGTGCCGTTTAAGAGGCTTGCGGACTACTTACGCAGATCCTACTCTGAGACGTTATTCCACGACGGCAGTTGAAGGAACACAGCTTGCCTTTTACGCGAAATCTGAAATCCATGCACTTGAGATACGGGCGATTGGACGTAAATATTGGCTTGCCATTGATATAGCTGGCTTCTACGCTAATATCGTTAGCAGTCCATCCTAACGGTACCGTAAGAGATCGGACGTATCGAAAAGCGACGTTTCACTTGGACTTCATGTCGGTGGGTGCGCCTAATAAAAATCCGTTTGATGTTTCTGGAACGCACCGACTCGTGTGCCGTCCGGCCGAGGTATTTCACGACGGCTCCTCTCCGATATACCGCTCTGAGTTTTTACAACCGCGTGAAACGCCCCGGCACCATCTGTCAGCTCGAGTTATGCATCGCCGATACGTTTCGCCTGGATATTCAGGCTGAAACACTTTATCCGTACTTTACGCCACGCGTATCGGCCTTCCCTGCTGCCGAACCCCATTCCCCCCTCGCTCTCTCGAGTTAGCCAGGAAAGAAGTATAACTGCATTCTCCGTTGCATATTGAACCGCGGCTCGACTTTATGCTCTTATTTCGCCTCGTCGTAAACGAGAAAATCATATCAGCGTGGGATAGTTGACGTGATCGGTCGAACGTATGGCCAGAGAATGATATCCCTTACTGTTCCTTCTATACACCTCCGACACCCCTCGGCTTGACCGGCATCCGTTTACGATCATCAATTCCTCAATTGATGGTTAATTAGATACACCGGTCAGCTTTCCACACGTATCGCTTCGTTGTGGACGTTTTGCGAATTCCTCGATACCGATACGGTTTCCAGTAATATACCGCGCCGTTTCAGCCGTAACTGTAAGTTAATAAACTTAAGGTTCCGTCTCGAATTCTTTCTGCTCTTTCGCTAAGTGATAACGCTGCCGAAAAAATATAAAACTCCAGTAAATTTTAACGATTTTGCCATACGACGATCGTACAAGGGACTTCGTGGAACGAGGATTACGATTGCGTAGCGTTCGCAATTGAGTTCCCCGGATTCCACTGTAATTAATGTCTCTGCCTTCCTAATGAATGCCGCGAGTTATGAATTCCCGCCGATAGGGGATAATTCGACAAATATTGGCGGGCGCCGTTAAAATCGAGATGGTGTGTCTCGTTAGTGCGGGCTAAACCATTTACCACTGTCAGCCAGGGTATACGCTATACGCACGCTCGCATGACAGCCGTAACTTTCTCCGCGGAGCGATTTAGCCGCGGCACACGCGAACCGCACGCTTACGCACGTGCCTGCGCGATCATTGGCTACGTCGAAATTGACATTTCGTATGGTAATGTCGATCGCAGGATATTCCACGTGAACCACTCTCACCCACGCTGACGATAGGTCGCCGCCGACGCATCGGCCAAATAACGGGAAGAACGCGAAAGATTTAAAAAGGAATTTTTACGCAGCTCACAATCGAATTTATTACATGAAATCATTGCATTCGTATGCTGATAATATATTTCTGATCGAAGTAGATTAGAGTTTGGGGTAATTTTAAAAATGTTAGGGAAAGTTTATCGAAATAATACGGTAGAAATGGTCGTTTGAGTTCTCTTTTAATCTAAATAGGTTTCTCGTTTTGGAGCAGAATATAAATGCGTTTATTCCACTCCAAAATGTATGACGCCAGTGACTCTAATGTACGTATGTACATTAGTATTTTACAGTCAAGCGGGTTACGTGACAGACCTGTACATACCTCTTAATAGGATTCGCACTTGCCGTTTCAGTGTTCCTGACACAGTCCAACAATAGCTTAAACATGTTCGATTTCCCTGCGGTTTAACACATTTCAACGAAACAATCTTCAACATCAAATTTTACCCATTCGATTAACATTATGAAATTATAAAAAGGCGTGCGACAGTGTTACATAGTTTTACAATCCGCTAATAGGTTTTCGAGAAATTCGTGTTTGTTATCTGCTGAGCGCGTAATCCGGGCAGTCAAAGGGAGTTGAACCGTTAGGACAGTTGTTGAGGTCCTGGTGTTTGCTTCCTCGGTCATAAAGATATACTGGCTGGTCGCGGATCGACGGGAAAGGCGTCGGTCGGTCTCTTATTTCTCGTGGCTCCCTTATTTCGTCGCTATAAAGGCTCGAATGGTCCCCGGGCAGCCTTGGGTCGGGAGATTTCGAGTAATAATACACACAGCAGTGGTAGGTTCTCTTGATTTTCTCACTCGTTCCACGATAGCTATCGTCCGGTCGGCTTTCGTCTTCCCTGCCACGACGGACCTTCGAAGAACGCTTTAATGGTTCCACGATATACACCGTCCGGACAAAGCCCGCTATGATCTTTTCCTCCGAGCTTTCACGATGTTTTCTCCGTTTACCTAGGACTGTGATATCCCACATAATCCAAGACTCAGCGAGATATCGTACAACGTGCTAATTTACCGTAGTGTAATTCGCTGATTTCCGCGCAGAGTGTTGATTCTAACGGACCTGACCAGAATGCCTGGTACCGCATGGACAAAGCACTGTTACTTTTTACACGGGTCAAGTACCGACTGACTTTCAGTCTGCATACAACGGATCGCTTACTCCTAGCCGTTTGCGCTCCGGATGAAAACAAAACTCTCGAATGAAACGTCGAAAAAAAAGCTTTGAAGTAGCTGTAAAATGATTCGGGTAAGGCACGCGGTACCTTCGTGGAAATAAGCCAATTGATTTTACGATGGACGTTCACTTTGTAATACCGGGGTAAAACATTTGCAGTCTCAATGAAAGCCATTCTCCACGGCTGTCCTTTGTTACGTACACGCCATATATTTCTTTATATCAGGCAGTTTCCCCGGAGTGGTGCCGGGCGAGAAGCTAATAATTTCCCTAAGTACTTGAACGAGCATACGGAGCCATTTGAATCCGTAGGTGCGGTCTAAGAGGCTCTCCGTGCTGAAGACGTTGTTTCTACCATTTGTAATACTCTCGGGATGACGATTGACGATACACATTCTAACGGTCGCTTGCGGGACGTACTTAGGAGCGTAGTCACGAGCCGCGGTGGAGACGCCGTAAAATGATGATCGGCAAGGAAACGGCGTGAGCACGTCGATCCGCGAGGATATTTCTCACGTTACCGAGCGTCAGGGCTGTTCTGTCTTGGCCAGACGCGTTCTCGTTTCTACGGTTGTTCGACGAAAGGAATACGTCCGGCGTTCGCGGGGAACAGTCTGGCCGGCAATTTATCTCGATAAAACGGCACCGAGTATGCCGTCGCAGAAGGGGGTGGGGGTGGAGGAAGAGGAGGCCACTCGAGCATTTACGAGGAACAGCAGGCTGTGCATGTAATTCAACGTCCTATATACCTGCCGGTACTCACACTTATTCGCATAACCGAGTAACCTGTTGGTCGGTTCCGTTCTATCCGGCGATTCTACTCCGCGCACACTATTACCCATGTCCCCGTGTTTCCATGACTCTGCTTTGCATGTATACCGCGTCGTCCCTCGTCGCGTAATGCCTCTGCGTACGGTTCCTTTTTACCCGTTGACGAGAGCCGTACGGACCAACGCGTCTGCGAGTTTGAGTAACTGCACGGTTATAGCGTAATTTCCTCCCCGGCCGTACATGAATTACGACTTATCGTAGACGCTGCAGATTACCGATGCTTACGTACCTTACGCTCGCATTTATCTGCATCGATCGTCCTTCCGTCGTGTCGCGATTCCGCTTCATTTTTTTGTTTCCCCTCTCCAGAGCCTTTTAAACGTCACAATTATAAATAACGGAGAGCGCTATAATCGGGCCACTGCGCGTCGTAGAATCGAAAGTAAAACCAGCACAGTGTTATCGCGCGGTCAGGGACGTCGTAGGATAAAAGCTTTCGCCGACTCTTATCGCGATTCAAACGGCATTCTCGATACTTAATCGACGTCGCTGGAATTACGTAAATTCCTCGATAGTGCCTGCTCAATTTGCGGAACAATAAACCGTTAAGTTTGTTGCGTAAACGTCCATAACACTCTTACCTTATACGTTTTACCAAACACCTACAATGATCACATATCATCGTATAACTTCTTATTTGTCCAAGGAGAAGTTTTTCTTCCTATTTCCAGGACCTTCCTCAGAACTGCTGAGGAGTTTTTTCTTCCGGCAAACTTGACGCAGGCTCTTCCGGTCGTTCTCGAATTGACACTGACCTCATTGTCCAACGGAGGATGCCGTGCATCGGATGACATGCATTGAAAATAAACATGTGGTTTGCAGCGGCAGCTCGCTCGTGCCACTAATACGGCATCCGCACGTTTGTGACCCTTTTGCGACACCCGGCGGATCTAGAAGCCTTGCATGTTGTCCCCGACGACTCAAGCGAATCTAGTTTACTCGAGCTCTTATGAAGGTTTTATCGGTACAGCCTAGTCAATGAGAGATTCCGTTGCTATTCAGGTTACAAATATATCGAGTAAGACAGTTTCTAGCGCACCAACAGTGTCAGTGCGTACACTAACGTATGAAGTATTTGAAAACAAACATTAACATGCATTATAATCCTCTGCTCTAAATATTTTCTTCGTCTCAGTTTTTTGTGTATTGAAAAAAATTACAAAATTTAATTTATGTCGAATGCGATTAGAAGGGAATACGGATGTTTCAAATTTTAAGTAATATATGTGGGTGCACTTAAAATGTCCTACCTAATGTACTATGCTGGTGCGCAAAAATGTTATCAAGTGTTTTGCAAGTCTTCTGCGTTTTAACACCTAGTGCGTGTCATAAGCTGTGTGTAAAATCTTGCTGACAGGAAAGTAAAACGCAGAATATAGCATGACATGAATAAGTATTAGCTTTCCAAAGTCCCACACATCGGCGGTAGAAGTGGAGCATTGACGGTAGACGAGAGCTGAGTGTGTCGGAGATTTTGATGACTCGTCGAGTCATCAGAGAGACATCGGATGACAAAGAGACATCGGCGACGTTGCGTGTTGACAGTCTGACGCACGTGTTACGGCCGTCGGTTTATAGGAAAACAATGAAAGTCAGCAGCGCGAAATAATTAGCATCGTGCGAGCCACGTGGCTTAGTCGGAAGCACGCGGTTCTCCGGCGCTATTATTAGACGCACGAGGGACATAAAATTACACCTTCTAAGACAGACAGGAATAGCGGAGAGTTGGCTCGGGGTCTAATAGGGGCCTAACGACGAGAGTATCGACCGTATCGCCGATAGCACGCTTACGAAGATAAAGCGGAACGAACAATTAGCCGGCAATCGAGGCTTCTCGCGCCGGGCGTAAAGCCGCCAGTAAATCACGGCTTTTCTTATTATTACGTCACGGCCAGTGTAAATATTTCATGGCGCGCTGACGGTTTATGTACAATCCGGCCGGCGGAATAAATGGCGCGCGTGGGTACCAGCGTCACGTCGGTCCACGTAATATCGAGGAGAGAGCCGCGATAGAATTATCCCGGCGCGTCCCTAGGTGAAACAAATGGCCCTTGTGGGTGTACCCATATATATTGCCGTGACTCACATTGAACGTCCGACATAAATCGCCTATCGAACTCCAATCGGCTGACGTCATCGCGACTATGATATACATCGGCCGCTCGAATGCACTTTATGCTTGCTTTTTCATCGATAATTCTACAGTGCATGATGTTCCGTGAGTGTTGGACCGATGGCCAGTTCCATTATGACGTTGGCGCGGGCAATGCACGCGTGAGGAGAGTCTATGGCCATCATCTCAGCTGGCGGATGCATCGTAGCATTTGCGCCTTTTAATACGTGGCAAGATGTGCAGCCAACAGGAACTAGTGGTCGGTCCATTCGCACGATTTCCACGGTGGGAGCGTCTGAATGACTCTCAACCGGGTCCATTGTACCCGCCGATATTGGATTTACCTGTCGTGTACGCGC
The DNA here is from genome assembly GCA_963989215.1 of Hedychridium roseum. NCBI lineage: Eukaryota > Metazoa > Arthropoda > Insecta > Hymenoptera > Chrysididae > Hedychridium > Hedychridium roseum. The sequence goes on along the minus strand of OZ022310.1, from coordinate 6,800,946 downwards.
GGACAGATGAAAAATGTGAAACAAATCTAATTTGTCCGGCATTGTTGTGGAATCTATAGGGAAAAAAGATTCTACAATCTCACGCTGCGTGGGTGGGCGAATTTTATTGAATTCACTACGTCTTCATGTAGTACACGGACATTTTATTGGCTAACAGTACAGCAAGACACTTTTGTCCATAATGTTTACATCCGTTTGGAAATTGAAATAACAAAAGCACAGTACAGAGGTAAAATATTCTCCTATATACAAGTAAAAGAAATTATTATGAATAATTTCCTGTTTTCGTCGGTCCTTCACGATGCTCCTAAAATGAAAGAAGACGAGCATATAGTCGGCAAAGGATATTCGGTATTTCCGCGATTTGGTCCCCTTCATCGAACAGTTGAGACGAGTTTGCGGTCGTTCAAGGTCTTCCAGCAGCCTCGTGCACGTTCCGAAAGTTGTGGGTCTGGTTTTTCTCCAGGCACATCGACGATGGCGCAGTGCGTTAGCATCCAACAGCAATTATACGAATTCGCGCGAAGGAAGAAGTCGCAAAAGGCATGAACCTTCGTCAGTCGAAGCTGCGTTGTGTCAATCGTCTTGCCAAGTAAAAATTCGTAAACCTTCTTGACGAATGGTCGGTACACGGTGCATAGAAGCGTGCAGAGCAACCGTGCGTGGCATTTTTCTCGTGTCAGTTGCATCCAGCGTTCGCGTGCATGCTACCAATTAGTTGAAAACAGTACGAGTAGGATACAGCAAATAACTCGACTATCCATGCATCGCAGAACCCTAGGGAGATCGTGTTGTAATCTATTGTCACAATGATAACTCGACGACACCGATCTGATAACGAAACAGGTTGACTAAACCGTTGTTGCAGATAAATGCACGACGATTGTCTCATATCAAATCTGACGATATGCAATAAATTGCGATAACGAACTTTCGCAATAACTTGGAAAGGATTTATTACAACACTGGAGTGTTATGTTATGCCTCGCGACCACGACCCGGCGAAAAATAATAAATTTTTATGAGGTGCATGTTGAAGCAAATGTCCGTAAAAGGTATATTTTATATCATGTACCAAGACATTGCAAAACGTTAGAAGGCACCAGTTTCTCCTGTACTGCGGTGCTCCAATTTGTAACCTTCTTGGCTAACAACGTCGTTACTCGGGACCCCGCGGACGGATGTTTAACAAGAACTACACGTTTCGACGTCGTGACTCTTTCAGTGGCACTTTCGAAGGAATACCTCTTGGGATGCATCTGCTTTCGGCGAAAGTTCATTGTTAATGCGATACCTTGTACCGTCGTAGAGTGTATCGAGGTTGCTCATCTGCCTGGTATGACACGGTCCTCTCGTGTCGATCCGCGCTCCATTTTGCTCGGAACAATGTACGACGAACGTGACGGTGGATTCCGGCTTCGCCGTCTCCCGGAGGGAATGCCGAGTAGTTCCCCGGCGGATAAGGTCAGGAGGTGAGGATCTCCCAAGGTGCTTCCTTGGCGTGGAAGTTAACGGCCGGTCGTGTGACACACTGCCAGTTGGCCAGTCCCATGGACGACACAGTTCCGACACACGAGACGTAGATTTGGCGCGCGGCGCGGACATAACTCGCGCGGCTAACCTTTGAGAAGTAACAACGTCACGGCGCGAGGAGAGCCCGACACGGCACGCTAATATTCACCTATATGCATGCCGCTGCCACGTGTGCGTGCATCCGTGAGACTCGGTGCCGTTCCTCTTGAGAGCCATTTTCACGCGGTCTTCACGGCTCTCTCACCTGGCCAACGTCGCCACGCTGGAAACAAATTTCCCCGGGACGCAGCAGTCGTGAATTTTCCTGAGAATTCGATGAACAATGGCAACGATCAAATGACAGTAATGGCCTTAAAATCGAATTCGAGTACAGCTCTGAAACGAATTAACACGGTGTCCAAAGTGCTAAATCACCTGCAAATATTCCAGTTTTACGATGCATACATTATACACACTTTGCTGAAGTTCATCGACAGGAGGGAAAAGTGAAAATGGACGGGTCATGTGTAGACACTTGCGTTTGAAGTTCGGAATAAGTGTTTATACTTGTTGTTAAGGAGTGTTATGTAGTATGCGCCTAACACGTTGAGGTCAAAGCTCGGCTGACAAAACGGACATTCGATAGTTAGCGTTACAACTGGCACCTGTGGCTCTCTCGCAGCATGGTCCCTGACATTCAATGCCGTGGCATCGACGTTCGGATAACTAGTCGGCGGACATTCCGATTCATTGACTCGTGGAGAGGACGTTACAGGCAGCCAGAGTCGAAGGTGCTGGAATGTACGGGAGATAAACGCGCGACAACCGTCCTGCTGGGTTTCGTGTATCAATATTGACTCACGCTCCTGCTACAGATCAGCGACGTTTTCTTTTTTTTTTCATTACGCCCCATAGCCGCGGAACGGGCCAACGAAGCGGGAGTTGAAATTTCGGGATTATACCGTCGATTAACGTCACCGGCCGGCCATTAAATCAATCAACTTTCAAATCTATCTCATCAATCAGCGAGGGACTATTACATGGATCATTACACAGTTCAGGAACGAAGAATATGATTTTTTAGTTGACGACGAGAATGTTTCATTAAGAGGGCCAAGACGTTCGCAGGATTTGTTTCATTTTAGTTTTTGCACACTATTATAATTATTTACGAGGACCACTGGACTTCTTCAGGCCAGTGACACTTGCTATTACGTACATGGGCACTTTGTGTTTTTTTCATGGGTTCTCGATAGTCGTTTCGGCGATTACGTAATTGCCGCGAATACGAACCGAACGGTTCTCGAGGCCATGAAATTGAAAAACACGGTCTTTCGGATTTGTTGAAGATGGAATTTCCTGTGGCAAACTCCTCAATCGATACTTTGTCACGGTATGTTGGACTAAAGTTAATTCGGTAATTGGGGACTGCTACAAAAAATAGATTGGATGTAAGCCATCCGTATTCTAGATTAACATTCTTTTCAGTCAACATAAATTTCCGGTTAATCATTACACCGCAAAAAGTTGTAATACCCATTTAAAAAATGTAGCCATTGAAATTTCGGATTATCAGGCTTGCTCAAGCGAAGTAAATGTTTTCCGTAATACAAGGTGAACGATTCGTGTATTTAAATGTTTTGACGATTTTTTAGTGCCCCGAGAATGGCGGTGCAATGATATTCCATTTGGCGTCTCGGCGGTATCGCGGCAGTTTGGCCGTAATTTTTATTGCGTACTTGGCAGCGATAAAGGGAATTAACGAACGGCCGGGTTTCAGTGGGAAATCTGAGTTAGCGGTGGCGGGAACGCACACGACGCGGCGATTCCATTAGCCCACCCGCTGGACCGATTCGATTGCTCATCGCGCGGGGCCTCGATAAATCCGTTCTTTTTCCACGGCTCCGAGTGGACTTACGAGCACCTGCGCGCCGTGAATTCGCCTCGGCAATGGCAAAGTGCATTTTTGCACGCGCGTCCCGTCGATAAATTCGACCCGGCACCGGAGGACCGAAATCTAATATGGCCGCCGGGTTATCTCGGCGACGAAAATCGACGCGGTAAACTTGGCCGTGCGGATCGCCATGTTCCCCGTGAACGCCCAAAAATTTGTGCTCCCTTCTGTGCACGACACTTTAGGGGTAACGCGATCTCGAGCAAGTTTCTTCTGTGACGACGCATAAGGAAACACTGTCGCGCGAGAGTGAATGTCGTTTCCCCGTTTTTTCGCGGTGCAGAATTTTGCTAGACGCGACCCAAGTACCAAGGGTGCTGACTGAGGCGTACGAGGCAACGTTAAGTTCAAGGCGAGGAGGCCGTGAGCGAAGGAAGAGAGAAGGTGGAAGATAGGAGGCGAAGGCGCCTCTCAGTATCCAGGGATTGGAATGTCGTTTCTCGCCCGCAACTTTCCGCCGATAGAAGCCTCGTACTTATTCACTTGACTATCCTGTTCGCTTCTCCGTTCTCGCCGTCTTCTCCCTCGCCGGCGGGGGACGTTCTCCGCGAACACTCGCCGGCGACTTCTTTTCTCCGTCTCTCTTATTTCACGACGATTGCCCGGTCTCGTTGGACGGCCGCGAGTGCGTGCCGTCGTTCGCCGTGAAATTTCAGCTGCTGCGAAACGACGTTGGATCGGCGGGGGGGGGGGGGTTAGGAGAGGAGGGACGGCAGGCTTCGCCTGGAATTTCCTTTGTGACACTCCCCGAGGTAGAAATTTCCGAGATTGCCTCCGCTCCTTCGCGCCCGGTCCCCGGGCAATGACAAAAAAACACGGCGATATCCACCGACGGCCGGGGAACGTCGTCCGCGGCGATTCTATCGCGACGCCTTCGATTCACGAACGTGCCGCGTTCATTCATCGATGAATACACGCTCGGCACGCCGCCAAGCAGACACGTTTCAAAAGCGATTACGATAAATTACATCGGCTCACGAAGACAATGCAACGACGGGCGGACAATACGCATGCGCGGGCGCGCGTGCGCGCACACGTGACCATCAAATACGGCGATCTTAATGCCCCCCGTACCTTCGAACGTCTGCAATACCTACGCAAGATACATGCACGCGCAATGCAGTTCCCTCGTGCACTTATGCCGAGGTTTAATGGCATGTACATTGTAAACGATATAGCGCCGTCAGCGAACTCTTTTACCCTTGACAGTCATCCATCGCTCTTCTTTCCCTTCTTCAACAACAAAGTACGAACTGTTTGCGAGCTTCAAAGAATCATTTTTTCGGATAAATATTGTTTGCAACTCGTTTGGACTTAGATTGTTTTTCTAAAATTGTTCAATAAAGATCGACCGAGAGTAACGTTCCGGAAATTGGGACGACGTATTTTCGAGGAAGTTACGTACGTCGTGTGGGGAAGGCGGTGCGGGGGTGTGGAAGAATCGAAAGTATTTTAATTAACACGCTGCCATTTCTCGATTTAATTGGCAGCCGTAAATAATTTCACGCCCGCGAGGCTCCACTCTCGCCTCCCTCTCCTCTCTCTCTGTCTCTCTCTTTCCTCTTAGTGCGAATTAAAAGGCGCAGGCGCGTATATATGTTGTCATTATTCCGTGGGCAGTCGCAATGCACACGGGGATAGGGCGATTTGCACACGCGTGCACGCTAATGATCGTGGCACTGATAGACGGTAAGGCAACGTCGGGAAGAAAGAGGACGAGGTAGGAGAGGTCAAGAGGGGAAGAGATGACGTGAGACGGAGGGAAAGGTGATGGAGGTAAGAAGAGGCGTACGCAGAGGGGAAAGAGAGACGGAGAAACGTGGAGATGGAAAGCCAGACAAACAGAGAGAGGGAAAACGTACGTACACGAGGAGCAGTAAATAAATGCTCGCTTCTCCTGTGTGCCCTCCGCGACTCTCTCGTCGCCATATATGAAGAGGGTCTTGTCGACGCTCTCGCCCACACCTGCATGCAGCGACAGCGCGATTGCACGAGCGTCGCACATGGCCCTCTCGAGCGGATGCGATCGGCCACCATCGACGGCCTTCGCCGGAGCCTCGCACGATAGATTATATCGTGGAACGCGAAAAACCCGACGGAGGTCGGCGCGAGACATACAACCCGACGGTCTTGCTTTCGCCGTGAAATGTAGACGCCGACGATTGCCATTGCGTAAGGATTCGACGCCGAAAATGAAACGCCGTGGACCTCCTTTTCCTCCTCCTCAGATGACTTACAAACAGAAAGCATTTACATATGTCATTTCCATATATTTATTGCCGATTACGATTTCGTGAACACGCGGCTCACAGAAAATCTTTCGGTCGGTGGATCGACATCCTTGGTCCAACAACATTTGCGGTTCCTGCATGGAAAATTCCCGGGCAATCATTTCTACGGATAATCGTTTTTACACTAAAAATGGTACTCCAATTATTTTTAAAATAACGTTATCGCGGGCTTGAATTAATGCTCCGATGGATTTCTTCGGAATGGTAACACATTCTTGCACGCGAAATCATATAATATTACATTCCAAGAAAACAAGGTCAACATCTTATCCGGCCCGGCTTGGTCGTGTTGATTTCTTCTTGACACGATAACCGTAGAAGTGGATTAACTGCAGATTAGAGTCTATTCAGAGTGGATTAAGTAGCAGCGTTTGAGCAAAGGTTGACGTTGAAGGTACACCTGAGCGTTTGCATGTTGGCCTTGGACCTCAAGTATCTGGGAGCCATCGGTTGATCGAAATATCGAGCTACCGAGCTATCGGTTGAGCTATCGTACGAGCTTCGGGGGACGTGAAAAAGGATCGTTGGAGGAAGGGTTCGGGAGATCGCGGCCGACCGGCAGCAACGTTCATTATCCTTAGCCGTCCGATACCGGATTATTTTTAGTGCGCGCGTGGGCATAAATGAGCGCATAAAAATGCACATACCTGCCGGCTCGTTCGCCTGCCCTCGGGATCTCGGTGAGCCGGCTGGAATAAAACGAGAGAGAGAGAGAGAGAAAGTCGTGGCCGAGCTGGGCGAAGGGAGATATACGTACGAGAGTACGGAGAGAGCCACGAGCGAAGGTAAGGTGGACAGAAAGAGAGGAATAAGCAGCTCTGCGAGCGTGTTGGTACCGATCAAGACCTGGCCGACGCGTTGGCGCCACTGAAGTATTTTATGCATGCCAGATGAGAGTACTCGTCTCTCCCTTTCTCTCTGTCCATCACGCTTCCGTGCTCTCTCGGATCTGACACTGAACTCACTTGACGACCCCACGTCAGTACGATCGAATCGTTTTCGTGGACTTGGCGCTGCGCTCATACTCGCCGTATAAAGGAATCCCTTCCCCGAAGCCAAACGGTGCAGTTAAATAAATATCACCGGGGGAGTAGCTGTTGCAAGGGCCCGCTGTGATTTATGCGTCGCAGACGGCGATCCTCCTTGTTTTCGGTCGTTACGTAAAAAAGGACGCTGGGAAATGGGTCGAACATGCTGCGCTACGGATGGAACGTGACTGAAAACGGAGTCACAGGGATAACAAGAGGGCAGGTACACAAATGTTAACCCGCAGATTCCAAAACACACATTCAGAAAAACAGGGGACAACATTACGCAAAACCGCTGTTCAGATTATAGAAATATTTGCAGGACTTTTACTTGGTTCAGTTTATTTAGCTACACGAGAACTGCGTAGTATATGTTTATAAAGTATACAAAGAATACCGTGCTTGATCACTGATGATTACATGTGTATGTCAACACATGCACGTGGGACCGGTTAGAGTATCAACAAACGAAAGATGAGTCAAGGGACTTGCACTCGTGAGGAACAAAGCTCGAAAGCTGTGATTTATCGTATCGCAATGGATCGGACGATGGTGATCCGATCTTCTGACTCATCCGGTATAAATCGGGGTCAGAAACCACGGGGTCCCAGGGGCTTCCGGTTCGCTCGGATGCCATGTCGCTGAATCACTCGGCAATCTGCCGAGAAAAAATAGGGGAAGAAGTCAAGCGGAGATTAGTCATTGGCTGCATCGCAAGGCCCGAATGACCTTGCAGCTGGTCTCATTGTCGCTGTTCTCCGTCGTCGCGTCTTTACCGAGTCTCGTCGTCTCATTGTTCTCCCGTGCAATGCGCTTCTTGGCCGATGCCACGCTACCGTCTCAACCGTACCGTCAACCCTGCCCCGTCACGTGTTTCACGAAGCTATTCTCCGAACGGTATGAAAGGCCGAAACGAAATGATTGACCAAACCGTGGAAACGGCCGAAGAAAATATTTTTTTCGAGCCGTCTCCTTGGATTCGTTCACCTCCGAGACGTACTTTGAATACCCTAATTCGAAGGACCTCAAATCTTTCTCATGTTTATCATTTGCGTGTCTAACCCGCTTGGACATGTACCGTCTTTTGAATTCCTTTTTACCGAGGACCATTGCACTCGGGGCCAGACACGTCGTGGGCCGCAGCGCTATTACCGAAGAATAATATCATTTCGAGCGATTACCCTGCGCTTCGAGTGCAACAGTCCTTGCTAACGCGCAGAGCGAGAGAGAGAGAATGAGCTGTCCGGTCCTAGACACGTGGGCACGTCGCGCGCCTCGCGCATATGCATGCACGAACACGTTAGAGGCAGGTTATAACGCGCCTACCTGCGCCATTAGCCACGGTATTACGGGTCTTACATGTGCGTTTAGGTCGACGTTTCGATAACCATCGGCTCGATCTCACCCATGCCGAGTCTCCGTTGTCGTATTTCCCGCGACAACACGTCGAGGACTCTCATAGACGTTCACGTCGCGGCCAATCGCGATGGGAAGGTGTCGAAGGTCGTTCCTTCACCTCCACCAGCCCAGTCATCCAAAAACTCATCCCCACTTGCCCGGCCGTTCGTCGATCTTACTGTATCGCCGAGCTACAGAAACGTCCGCTCGTAAAAACCGGTAGCTCTTTACATCGCTAAAGGAAACGAATCGGGAATTCCGTGATTCCGTCCGAAAGACTTCTGCCGTGCAGTTTTTTCTGCACGTTGTTGAGTTTTTGCTTAAGATTCGCCGATCCGCACGCTTCTTTCTGATAAGATCGACGCACGTAAGGCGTGAATTTCACGCTATCGTATCTCGCTGTGAATTTACGTCGTAAACTTAAAGTATCCAGAGGCAATGATTGCTCCATGGAATGAATTCCTTTTATTTACGGTCCTTTTCCTTTGTTTCAGGTACGTCCGACATTTTTCGTTGCTACACTACTGTTTCTATGGTTCACCGAAATCTCATCACTGGTAATGTACCTTAAGTTATGCACATAAGGTTTATTTTCGTCCGTTGAAATGCGAATCGTTTATTCCGAGTTTAATACATTTAAAAGTCTGGGGGGAAGAAAAATGATGGAACTTTGAGAAACTTTATCGAGCTACGTGGGTCATCGTTCTTGACGCTATACTAATAGCCTCTTGGCATCAGAATGTAATTCAGGACTTTCACTGTCACCTCCACTCGCGTGAGGCCCGTAGACACGCGAGCAGCAGTATTCCTCCACACGACAAGTAGGCGTGTCCCCGTACTTGCCCTCCCTGTGTCCTTCCTCTCGTCCCGTATTTCCCGTTTCCTCGGCGTCATCTGCATCTGGCCCATTCGTTTCCCTTCCACTTATCGACGGTACTTTCTCCCCTGCTCCGCGTATCTCCTATCTTCGCCGCTCCTTTTTATTCCCCCCGCACTTGCCCGACGCCATTTACACGCGGATCTCGCGCAATTTGCGTGCGTGAATGCACGGCAGAGGGCTTTCTGGCGTCGGGGCTTATGTCATGTCGGCCTGAATCGTAATATTACTTGCTCGACCCTGGGCTCACTGTACGCCCGTCACTCATTAAGCAGCGCTTTAGCGTAAGCGCTTTCAATAATGCAATTAATTCCATCCTACCGGCTACTGGCGCGCTTCGAGGAGAAAGCGAAAAATTCGAGCGAGCCGTCCATCTTGCTTCGTCCGCCGAGAACAAGCAAATAGACCGACTGAACGTTAATTGCGCTTTCAGAGCGTACCTTACGCGGACCGTCCACGGGGTTGCTCAATATGCGCGCCATACAAACCGAAGCAGTTCATTAGCGCGATGAGTTCATACGTGTTCGTAAATATAGCTGGATTGTACATAAATGGATGGCAGCATTATGCGCGTATTATACGTTCCTTTATTTCCGCTCGAGTTACGTGAACCAATTAAATAGAAACTTGGGCATGGCGCGGAATGCCGCACGTCACGTCGATTTGCCTTACTGCGAGCATCGCGGGACTCCAGAATGAGAGTCGGTAATAAGGTTTTAAATGTTAAGTAGTCGGTGAAGTACTCGCCAAATAAAATGCCCGCCACGCCATGGCGGATGGCTGGATGCTCCGAACGCAGATTTTACGCTCATGGACGGAATCAATTAGCCGAGGGTCATCAACCGCGCTTTAATGGCATTCATAATCGCTACCGTGCCGAGAGCTTTATCTGCCGATCGGTTTCACCGCGAGGGAAACTTCATGCGAAAAGGAAGCGCGCTACATCCTACGGCGCCGACTAAGAGCTCGATTTTTACGAGACTCTGACACATTAAGTATCTTTCCCCTCGGAGTAAAACCGTATTAATTGCGGCTAATCAAAAATAATCCCGATTAAAGACAGTCCCGCCGATCCGAAAGAACATTTCGTTTCAAGCCAAACAAGAAAGTCTTGTCTATCATTTTGAACTTATATCCATTTTATTGTCGTTCCTTTATTCATCGCCTATTCGAAGTCCTCCTAAAAGTCTTCGTTTTGCGGTCGCTGCGTGATATTCTCAGCGTGTATTTTAATAGCGAAATTTCTTCATGGGTAAGGAGCCGAGTCGTGTAGCATGGGTAACGAATTCTCCGGTGCCGACAAAGGTTATGGCTGTGCCGTACTCGTAGGACGTTTCGTCCTTGAGGATAGCGATTAACCGACCTGCCGAGCCCGAGCGATAGGCGAGAAGGTGGCCATTCTCGCTTTCTACGGCACGTCCCGCGGAATGTAGTGCGTGCGAGGACGACAGTCGCGTTATTGAACCGTCGTACAGGAACACAGAGAGTCGGCTATCGCGGGCAATAAATATATCGAGACACCGATCATTTGCGAGGTACGAACGATTACTCGTCTTCGATGTGGCTCTGCGTGTCCTTGTTCTCTCCTCGAGAGAGAACGACGGAACGATATGGTCGAATCGCGTGCGAGAACGCCGTTCTCGGTGCGTATACAAGGCGATATCCAAAGGGCTCCGGTAGTTACAACATATTTAAAGTCCTCCGAGGACACCGTTGTAAAACCTTCGTGGAAGAGGCACCGATAATTGAGAGCGACGATCCGGCGAAAATTTTTAAGCAACGCCAGATTAACAAGAACCGATAAGACACACGCCGCTCTCCGCAAGGTAGAAGTGTATTTCGCTATTAAAACGTGACCAAGATACGCACGATCGAAGAAGTTTTTACGCACCTCTAAGGACGCAGTTAAGGAAAATTAAAGAAAATGTGTCTTAGAAGGAAGAATGGTGGAGAAAAGTTTCATGGGATGAAAGGAAATCAATCAATACGCTCGTGGGATCGAGTCACCAATAAATCATGCTCTTACGGCGCAATCATTCAAGCAGGAAATTTCTATCCTTGGCAAGAAAGTCTACTCTCGCTACTGTCGAAACGCCGATCGATATCGTTCTATTAATTCCTTCCCTCGCGCGATCGTTGTGCTCGTTCTTCTCGTTTCATAACGGCGAACTCGCGGCGGAAGTTGCTCGATGATTTGCCGGTTGATCGGTCATTGTCATTACACCTTACTCCTAGGAATTTGCTTCTCGGTGATTTCGTCATTTTCCACGTGCTCGGTAAAGTGGCACGACGTGTAACGACGCTGGCGCGTATAAACACGGCCGGCGAGGGTTGCGGATAATTCGCCGCTCCGAAACGAAGGAATAATGGCAGCATTGAGTACGGAACGATCGTTGTTCCGCTGGCCCTGATTTCCCGCCTGGCCTCACGATAGACCATTGAAATTGCATCGCCCGTAATTGTCGGCGCGGTTGCGGCGTTGCACTAAAGTGCACCACGTGCCAGTGGCAACGAGCCCAGTGAAAGCAGCAGTGCATTTACGTATCGCAAGGAACAAGGCACGTGTCTATTACGGGTCGGCATGCGACAGATGCTCGCCGTACGGGCTCTACCATCGATCGAGTATTTCTCTTTGCCCTCGTCAAAACTGACGGTCCTTATCCTCAAAACCGCGAGAACGTTCACCCTGTCCGCCACGTCCCCTCTGTCGCAACGTCTTTTTCTCCTTTACAGCTTTCATCAATATTTTTTACGGCCCCGGTAGTCTTTTTTTTATCAGACTCTCCGAAGTACTATTCCCAGAGATCCTAGACGTAGACCCACCGTCGTTTTACGCTCGAACCAGTTGGAGGACACAGTAAAAGGGATTTTATAGAGGCACTGAAAAGAATGGGATGCCAGGGACACGTATGCGCGCGAGGCACGCACTTAAGGCGGTTACTCAACTCGAGAGCAGACAAATAAGCCCTGACGCCGGTAATCGCTGATAATAAGCCAGCATCCGCGGTTACGATCGCTCGAACGTCGTCGGCGTCGACGCGCAGTGAAAGCGTCGATGCATTTATGCATCCCGAGGAGACGGTGCAGTTTGGCCTATCGTCTATGGCGCCGTGCTATTACGGCATGTGACGGACACGAATTGCGCTTAATTATCATCGCGTGTCGGAACGCAGGTCGGCAACACGCCTGTTGCCGGCCCGTTCTCGCCTGATTCTACGCGCACCACTAAACGGCCGAAGTTGAAAGGCCGGCACGACCTCCGCGGGTTCAACACGGCTTTGGGAACCAGAACCAGTTCCCTCGAATTCGAAAGGTCCGCGGAAGAGACTCGAAGCTTCGCCCCCCCTGAAAGACCTTTGCCATCGAAGCCGTTTCACACAGGGTCAGTGTACCCTTCTTCTCACCAAGAAGTTCTATTCTGCAACGATCTCCTGCACAACTGACCGAGCTTTGCGATTTAACTGCGTTGAAGAAATGACGAAAGGGTTCGACCATTGTTAACATTAGTCCGACATTAATATTTCGTAGGAAGTCTTATGACACGGAGGTAGTGTTAAACATAAACTGATTATGCCGTAGCATTTGCTGTTTTGGACTTTCCTTCTGAATGGCTTTACAATACGCCATAAATTACTTCGCAGTTCTCGCTTTGCATAATTCCATAATACTCGGCAATGCTTTAGTTGTCTCGGTAATGTCTGCTCGCGTGGATTATGCCGTTACTTATTTGGGTTCTGACACGATGCATTGTACTTGCTCTTTTAGCGACACGTCGTTTGTTCCTCGTCGCGGTATAATTCCAGGATAGACGAGCGCAGGTAGGGAACCCTGGGGCATGGAGATTTGCGTTTTACCAATTGCACAAACACACACGTTGCCGATTCGATCGAGGGGCAACGTGTGCCGGTGCTATCTGGGTTAGATTGCACAAGCGACGTTATGTCTGGTGACGTGTCTGCCGGAGAGCAGTCGTTCTGCATGTGCGCCAGCTGCAACACCGTAGAACCAGCGAGATTCTCGGGGGGGAACGCGAGAAGCCGTGTAGGTGAGAGCGGTTCACGCTCGCCGATTGGTCAACGGGTTCGCGGGGCTAACAGGAATTTAGAACGGCTCCATTGTCTCGACGGGTAGGAGCGGATTAATCGTTTCCTCGACGGTTTGCTTCACCCGTCGACGGAGAACCCCGATACACGATGCACGCGCTACGATCACCCGCTCCGGCAACGACGGTCATTATAATGATGATGATGATGAAGATGATGATGATGATGATGATGACGGTATTTCGCGGCAGACGATGGATCGAGCCTGATATCATACGGGTGGGTGTTTTCGAGCGTAACGATTTCATCAGAATGTCGATCGTCGTAGTAACCCCCACTGATGTCCACTATATTTCATCAAACAACACTACGCGAATTCAACCAGTCAATTTGCTCTACCGCTATTTTATCCAGCCCTTCTTCAGTCATCAAGATACCTATAAATTTTTAATCATTTCAATTTACCGAGCGTGTACTTTGCATTAATTTCTTTGACATACATTAACGTGGATAATACCGCGCAAGTATTATGCTTCACGAAGAGATCCGGTTGGCTTGGGATAAAGAGAAGGAAAGGGATCCGGGGAAATGGGAGGAAGCAAGCCAAGGTTGACTACGTGAGGTTATTCCTAATAAACCAGAGCTCAGGAATCAGCTACGACATCTCATTTCATTGCTGATTATCTCGTCTCGACATGACATGTCCCTTTATTATTCCCCACGCAGACAAAACAACTTCCGACTCGCACGATTGCGAATTCTGACTCATCTTTGCAGCAGAGTCGGAGGACCACGAAGATCTTGTTAACCCCGTCCTCTCTCCTCCTTTCCCGAGAAACAGTTCTGATACAATCACCACTGATCGTGACAGTAGCGACGACTGTCCAGCCTTATGACTAACTAACAGAAGTACAGTAAAGGAATATCAACAACATAACACACTGACAATCGTAAAAGAAGCTATTTTTCTAGCCATTTCTAGATACAACTTTTAAAGTGTAATAATTGCAATTGAATTAACTCGAAAAGGAAAATCGTTACACTTTGCCCCAACATGCACCACCTTCTGTCAGTGTGTAAATGTCGTTTCTTTCCTTTGACTCGCACAGTCGGTGGAAATAACGAATTAGCTGGACTGTGCGTGAATTCTGAAAAAGGACACTTTTGCCGGCGTGTATGGCAAGTTCTTCGTAGCGTGAAGAAGGTAATCTCTTGCCTCCCCCTTTCATCGTTAGTGCTTGAGCTGGCGAGGGGGGAGGGGGGGGTGGATGTTTTGCTTGGTCCGTGCTTTGAGGAGCGCCGTGCGCGAGACGGAAGGATTCCACGGGATAATCGCGCAGGGTAGCCGTCCTTGAAGAAACCCGCGAGGCACACGCTGCCGCGAGAGTCGCGTGCCTCGTACGCTCGCCGTTGGACGTGCAAAAGGACGAGCGGACGCGTCGCTTTACATGTCCTCGATCATATTTTGTCGGTCGACTGGAATCCGCGGTACGAGAGGCACGAAAGAAAGGGGGTTGGAGGGGGGCTGAGAGGGAGAAGAAACGAGAAGCATCCTCGGGGAAGCTGGGGCGTGTCGGCCGGGGAGACCGAGTGGCCGCCCTTGACGGCGGGCCTTGCCCCCCTCTCCCCCTTGCCCCTCGACCTTTTTCTTCCGTTCTCCGTTCTGTCGATCGTCCGTCCACTCGGCCCTTCAGAACCGCCGTCGTGGACAACGCCGTACGAGCACGTCTTCCAATGGCAATTCACTGGTTTTCTCTCCTTTCCATCGGGATTCCCCTTCCCCGCCACGATGGTCTACATATCAATGAGACGATGTAGAGACTGTTTTTTTTTTCCGCGCGGTTGATTACGACAGTGGATCCGCGTCCTCGGAAGATTAATCGATCGCACGGGCCGGCTCTCCCGGGGAAATAAACGAGCCGTGAAATTCGTACGCGATGAAATGGAATCGCGGAAGAATCGGACGGTAATGATCCTGCGTGGGTATATGATCGATCGTCGCGGGGCTATGCTCGCACCCCGGCCGCTTATAATAGCCGGTATGTGGACGCGCGCGTGTGAATTTCCTCGGCTAACCAGCCTGCATTGTGCCTTGCACGGCCGACGGTCATACGCGTTCGAACGATCGTTGCGAATTACAAAAACGATCTGCATCGGAACCCCTCCGTCGAAACAGCCGGAATTTCGTCCGGCGGCTTCAAATTACATTTGCACGCTTCGTTAGAACTAGGCCCGATTTCCCAAGAATGCCCGTCCGCGAATTCGCCACGGTTCAGAAAAAAGGAACATGCGAAAGTCTCCGTCTCGTATTTTGAAGGAGATCAACGAGGGTTAAATGGAAAATTACCGACTTTCCGTCAGAGCGAGAGGGAGAGAGAAGAAACTCAGCATATTACGTTGCACTTCGATCGTAAAACTTTTCGCTCGTCGTCCTTTCAAGCATCCGAACGAAACGCTGCGCGAAAGTGTCGGTCGAACTCGTTTCGACGAGCCGGCTAATCCGCCGTGGAAAATTAATTTGCCCGGCGCGGCAACATGTGAGAAGTCAACGGATATAAGCGTAGAACAATGCCGCCAATGAAAGGAGCACACTCTTTACGATTGCGTCACGATTCATTTTGTTCCGTTTGAAGAATTCTCAATGCACGGCGAGAGTTACGCCGCGCCTTTAACGAAGGTGCTTAATAATCATTCCGCTACTCTCGAGCGCACGATTCCCCAGCGCTAAGGATCAGCCAAGGATGACTGTTGCACCGCGGGAACCGACGACACTGCCGCCGCAGATTAATGATCTACACAATTAACCACGAGGGTTAGGGTAACGATTAAAAATTATGCCGCTTGACAGAGCTTTTTTCTCGATTACGAAGCTCTTCTCGGTGTAAAACTTGGGGACAGCTCTCTAATTCTTCAAAGACTCTGTAGAAAAAAAATGACTACTAATTTGAGAAAATAAACCGCGGTATATTGCACGGAGTCTGTCATTAATTGTGTATTCTTTTCTCGGTCGTTAATGTGATACTTGTAATTAAGCCCGTGTTTATAGCAGCGACGAATGCGATTCTGCGATTGCTAGGTCCTTGGGTAGTTTTCCCATCGCTCGGTTCTTAGGTACGGTATGTAGATATCTGCGTGGACAAGCATGACACTGAAATTCACGATTGCGCATTGAAAGCGACTGGCGGGAACGTCATTACATTCCGGGCATTATCTGCCTACCACTGCATCGGGCTTATCCCCCGCGTTATTGCGGAATACAAAATTCCCCCGGCTACGACCTGTGACACAACGCACAGCGGCGCGCTTGTGCAACCCTCGCGTTTATCTCTCGCCTCGTTTGCTCGACGGCGTTATCCGCGTGGATACTCCGTGGAATCCGTCGGCGATAGCCACCGCCGTATTACGTGATCGCAGGCGAGCGCGCCTCCGTGGAATCTCCGGCGAATGGAACGCCCTGGCTCCGGTTTCACGGCAGAAAGGGAGAGTGCGTGTGTGGTCGCCTGGGGAAAAGAGAAAGAGCGCGCGCGAGCCGATGGCATCTGGATGTCGCTCGGCACAGAAACACCGTGAGCCGTCTTAAGGCTAGTCAGTCCCTCGTAACGCCGATGTCCCCGTTCGATCGCCAACGAAGCCGCCTTGACCATCAACAAAGTCCTTATGAAACGTCCACCGAGCGAAATGCTCTGCAAACGGCCCCACAATCCTTCCCTTGCCGGCCCATAGAGAATAAAATGTTGTTGACGGGCCGGGGAAAACTCTTAACAGCGCTACCTCGTTGAGATTCAGATAAGGTTCGTATCAAGCGCAATCGGATATCCAATTAAGCCGAGCCAGCCGAAATTGCTGGGCTCTGAAGAGATCGAAGTACAGCGTGTCGGTGAAATAGCTGCGATTCGCCTGGAAGTACCGACGTCGCAGGGGTATTAACGAGAAAGAGTCGGCTGTCGGGCTCTACGAAGTAAGTTACGCGTTAATAGGTCGATTAAGAATGGAACCTCGGTATTTCGAGATTCTGATCGACGCGCTAAGCTCGAGTCAAGCCGATCGGCAACTCTATCCCTGCGAGTTCATTGCCATCGGAACGACGCACCGACAAGACACACTTCCCGCTGGTATCTTGCCGTCCTTCGTCTTCCTCATCGGCGAGTTTTATCAGCCGGGAGACGCATTTCGGCCGGACGTAAACCCCGTGGCAATGTTCTCGCGAAGACGCTTTTGACCTCAGAGTGGCCGAGTGGTCTTCGAGCCGAGAACTCGCCGGAAAGATTCTCGAGGAAAGTAATGACGAGACCGGCTGCGTTACCGCGATGATTCATTGCCCCATAGGCTCGAACGCCTCGAGGGCCCTCTCCGTCGACGTCATTTCGTCCCCTTCTCTCTCACTCCGCTTGCAAACAAGGCCCCTCTCACCGACGACCGGGGGAATGGCTGACCCAGGACCGCGCGGATTCTTATTACGTCACTAAATCTCGAATATGCCGATCTTAATTACCAGAAGAAAAATCGAATTAATTCGCCGCGACGGCAGATTCGATTTGTCCGAGGATGCTTCGCAAAGGACTGAAACGAAACCTTTTTCCCTTACTCCGGAACTACATCTTTCTTTTCCGTTGTTTTGCAACCTTTTGGAAAGCGATGTATCCTTTGAATTACCATGGACGTTGTTCGTGCCGTGGCTGCGGCCGAGACACGGCTTATTCGCAAAAACACCGACATCACCGAACCCCGTTACGTTGTGCAAGAAGTACACCCGATGGGGAGGGGAGGAGGGCTCAGTGACAAACGCGTGACAAACCAGATCGTGCCGAATAAATGACCGGTGTCGATCTGTACACGATCCCGTGGCCGGATAATGCTCTATTATAATATCGACTCGCTTTCACGTGGCAGAAACCGTGAAACGAGCTCTCACGATGTTACATCGACGCTGACTCGGCTCTTCGTGGCCGATCGTTGCCTCCTCATCATTACTTTCTGTTCTAGCGATGCATCGCTACGGACGAGCCATTACGATTGCCATTAAGCTGGCAGAGATGGCCACTCGGGGGCTCTGTATTAAGGCCGCATTAAATCTATTGTTTGACGTTGGAATATCTACGCCATTACGGACCCGTAATATCTCGTAGCGCGATATTCCTCCCGCGCGCACCTAACGTGGGTGTGGAAGGGTCCTCGCCGTCGGAAGCGATCTCTCCTATGGCCAACGGCGAGGTGCATGGGCGGTTTCCGGCTGGACTCGGACAAATGACCGTTCACGTGTGCCTAGCAAAATAGAGGAATGCTTAATTGCCGCCCCTGCACCGAAGATTAACTCGGAGTTGCGCGCGTTGCCGCCGCCTAATAGCTCGAGATAAATCAGCCGCCACGAAAATTATCGGATTTTTCGTTTCTCTTTCGGTGGGTCCCAGTGACTAACGTACGGACGTGCGTGGGAGTGTCGAAAATTAACTGTACCCGTGGGAGCCTGAGCGGGTTATCGCGGATGGAGTCTTAGCGAAGAAAGTGTAGGTCATACAGGAGACATTGATCACGCAGGACGTTTCGGGGCAGATGAAATAGACAGGCAGCGATTAATTAGTATTCTTCGTGTAGAGATTTGTCCAACACGTGGAACTGTAATTTAAATTCTGATTTACTGTTAACTAGTTTCGAAAATTGACATTCAAATGAGCCGCGTAGCGTAGCGTCGCGGTCGGCACTTTTACCTTTACGATACTTGGGGAAAGACCTTAACACAGTTAACACTTTCCTAGCGTAGCTGTCACATTCCTATCTTTCTGTGCTAATGGGGAATTTATGTTAGATGGGAATATAAAATAACTACAGCCTCGGCAACGCTATCATCCTCCATTACTTAGCAATTTTTATCAATGCGCGTGCGCCACAATTCAGCGTTTCTCGGAGAGCCAGTTTTATGGGATAGCCGTGGGTTCTCAGGATCGAGCCGTCAGCGGCAGCCAGCAAAGTGTTAATTACCGCTGCGCTCGGTGCAGCGCGAATGCACGGAAGAAAGGAGATGCGCGTTACATATCCGCGAGTGGCTTACAAGTTAGACCAGAACTAGTTTCTCCGGCGCTGGCCTTCGCCGGGAAAAATCCAGCCTGAGAGGCTGTATGCAAGGGGATCGGAGGTCACCGTGCGCCATCGGCGATGGAAGCTGAGCCGACGATAATTTCCACCTGCGTTCGCGGCATCGCGTGCAGCTTGCACATACACGGGGGCACACATGTGCACACGTACGCACGCACACGAGGTACTCTTCCGCCGCACGAAAACCGAGCGGCACGTTCGCACGCCCGTATTCTTAGGACAAACCGCGCTTATGGGTTTCCGTAAACCCGAACAGGTAATTCCATTAGCGCGAGTCGGCGGAGTTACGCCTTTACCCCCGAGCACGTGCGTGTTAACGTTTACCCGCTGCTTTTACAGTTACCCAATGATCTCCAAGGGGAGAACAATACCCTTCGATGGAAACACCGTGTTTAATGTCACTCGAAGGCACGTGTGTGTGTGTCGCTGATAAGTCTACACTCTTGAAAGTATCCACCGAATTCATTACTATCTTGATCATGTACAAGGAAATGACTGCTCAAGTAATTACTTGAGAGTCAGTTTTTGCTCCTAATCAGTGGCAGGTGCTTAGCTTTATATAGACTTATCTGTGCGACACGCTCCAGATATTAATGATTGGAATTTCGGGTACGGAAAGGTTCATATCCAGGTGCTACCGGAAGTGGCGGGACGTTATTTTTATTTATTTGCCTATTGTTCCGGGCACGGTGCTTCGTATAATAAGTAAATACGTTCCGCGGCGAGCGGTAGGAAGAGACACGGGAATAATTACCTGTCCGTTCCCATTGCGAATGTAAATAAAGATTCGGATGTACCGCTAGGCAGACGGCGTAAACGCTGAATCGCGCGGGAGCCCATCGACCATCTCATTGTTCTTGCGGCGACGAGGTATCCCGCCGACGAGGCAGAAGGAAACGGTCCCTCCAGGCGCAAATCCGCAGAGCGTTCTCTGTCATGTCCTTGATCGGAATTAAGATATACGTTGGCCGCAATTACCAGCGGCCAACGCGTCCGCTTGAACTTGCGGACCCGTAGCGATTTTCTTCCACGGCCCAGTCACAGAACAATTCGGTAATCATCATACGTGGGTAGCCCCGTTACAGCAAACCTATTCGGCGAATAAACAGTTTAATCTATGCCGAGGATCCTCCTTGAGAAAGATTCCCGAGGAAATAGGTCGAAGACGCGGAAAGGAATTGTACCGTTCCGGGGGGGAGGGGCAGCGATTTACTAAATAGCTTTCGACGTTTAATGGGGAATTTAAATTTCGCCTGACGGGAAGTCTTAAATTCTGGAAAAGAGTTGAACAGTACATGGGGTCTTTAGATGAGATTTATACGTAATTTCCTGCTGGCAATATCCCATTGGCTTTGACTTGCCGTTCAATCTGCCGTTCCTCGGCGTTCATGTTAGCGTGTACACGCTACTCTTGTGCGTTTGCATAAGACTATAATTTCGGAAGAGCTAGTTATCGATAGAACCTTGGCAGCCTACGCGCGAGCATTTACCCGGGGGATTGTCCGATTGCCCGGTGCTTGCGATTCGAATCTGCCTCTCTTTACGCCGTTAACGTCGATTCACTGCCTCGGCCAGTTGGGCCCGTTAGCCGGCGTGTACTTGTCGTTAAAGAAAACGACCGGGAAACGTAGGTCACCTGAAATTCAAACCCCCGCCGCGAGAGTCCCCCTCGTAAATGCCAAAGGGCGAACCGGGAACCCCCCAATCCTCGCGTAAAATCGAAATACTTTGCGAAGGGCCGAGCCGACCGGAAGGCGGCGTGATCTACAAATCGACAGGACTCGTAAAACTCGTTGGGCAACGTGAGCGGTCACGAGGGTCGCGTCAGCCATAAATTCGCATCGAGCCAGAACGAACCGTGAGTTCTTAGTCCTTGTGGACGGTACGATTTCTACGTGGGCCCTTACACCGCGTCGGCATACCACCTTCGTCTCGACTTTCCTACCTTTGGCCTTCCTTTCCTACGCACAAATGTAGCGAAGGATCGTGCGAAAGAATGGCCTTACCTTAGTCAGCCGTCTGCCATTTAACACGTTCCTTTTACCCCTTTGTATCTGTATTTTATCGCAAACCTTCTGGCCTTAAGTTTCCTGCAAAAGGATTTTCTGCAAAACATTGATCGACGCCGTTGAGTACGTGCAAACGCGGTTGCGTCTCCGGTTACACGGTAACGTGTGAGTGATGATACATTTCTGACACTTGGCCGAAAATTGCCAGGAGGTTCGGCCGGGAATTTTGCGTGTAAAAAGGCAACCGTATAGCCCGCGGGCCATCCTGCCACGTGTGGAGCCGACGTGTCGAGTTACACGAAAAATTTGTAGCTGCGTTTCGCTCGAAAGGCTTCGTTTCTTGCCGTATAAAATTTCATCGTTCTCGCGCGTCCGCCAAACTGCACGTCTGCAACGATATAAATTGAACTGGCGAATTTGACGCAACTCAACTCTCACCGCGCGGTGCCGTCATTTCCTATTCCGCAGAACACGCCCACTCGGTCCGTGCCATTACGTATTACTTTTTCCGACGATAAGTCAGGGCGCGCTCTCCGTTTCATCTGTCACTCCGGAATTCTCATTCTACGCTCAGGAGAAACTTCCGACTGTCACCAGCCCAGCTTTCTCTGTCCTTTACATTTTTTTTGTGTCACTAAAAGTTGCATACGTAGTTAACGATCATTCCTACGTCTTAGATTATCACGTAACGTTACAGAACATTTTTCTAGAAAGTCCATTTTTCCACTATTGCCTACATTCAACGGATTTAGGATTAATACTATTTCGTACTATTTCTATGTAGATATCGGCAATCATTCATAGCATTATTTCATAGTGCTAATACTTTCCGCGGAATCTTTCTCTACTCGATTTCAATTTCCTTGGGCAGTTAATCATTTAAAAATGCTTCTCCCGTAAGTACGGTCCGAGCATCCGCGGGAAAAATTTCGAAAGCCAAGGTAAGCCGAGGTGATGTAAAAGGTTAAGAAAGTCCTCGGCCTTTTCATCTGCTTTTACCAGTATCGGTATTATCGTCGGCTGCGACAGCTTCTTAAATCGTTTCCGACTAAACTGTCGCTTCACAAGCTATTACCACGAGGAATACTAAAGATGCAGACGCTCCAACAAGATGGTTCCGCTATACATTCTCTTCTCTTTATTATTCATCTTGTGTTGTTAGCCTTGCTGCCCTGTCAACCGCCGTAAAAATATGATAATGACCTTTTGATCGCTCATTACCCACGTGTACTACAGTCCGTCGTTACTCCAGTTTTCATCACCCGTCTCGAATACAGTAACCTCGTATTTCAAATTATTCGAAAAACATATTTGACATGTAGGCCAGCGAGTATATTTCAGCCCTTATCGTCTTCCTGCAGTCTCCATTTCCATTTCCATCTTTGCAAGTTACACGTATGGCCCGTATACATAGAGACATTCAAATGTATTTACAAACACAGCGAGCAGGGACGTGTGGGTGATTGGATTCCCGAGTCGTGCACGAGGCGTTCTCGTTACGTCTTTCCACCTCGTCTCCTCCTCCGTCAGTTTCCTCCCCTTCTCTCGGCTCTGCATCGTTGGGTCGTCTTCGTGTCTGCTACTTGGCTGCTGCACCGTTACCTAACCTTCCAACACCGAGACGCGCGTATGCAGCAATGCACGCGTCTTTTCCTTTGATCGGAACGCGCTGAACTCCCATCGGAGATCGTCTGCCCCATTGCCGCCGTGCGAATCTTCCTTTACACTCCCGACTAACACTAACCTTGAACTCCGCAGTGCGTTCAAACGGCACGTCGGTCATACTTCGTTGTCACTGGAACTCGTTAACGGTACGACAGACTGTCTAAAAGCCCTGTCCAATAGATCTCCACTGACACCAGTTTTCATAAGTATCCTATAATTACGTTGCACTTTGGCCGACAATCACAGTAGATGGAAAAATTGAAATCTAATAGAAACAATGTACATAGCGAGGTTTGTCCGATTGGAAATGTTATCCACTTCATATGGATTCTGTTTGGTTAGCATCTTCTTCCTTGAACCTTTGGACATTAATGTTTTGTTGTCAAGAACGTTAGCAGATGTGCCACTAAGTATTTTCAACGGGGTCGTGAATGTACCCAGTCAAAGTGCAATATGTTTGTTGTCCAACTGCGGGCTGTCACCTTCAACCTTCCGCAAGCATTTCGATTGAGTAGATCATTCGCGATGAACACTTGGTTACGGTTATCATCGTCAATCTTGAGCATGCGCGCACATTGGTTGACTTTGATTCGGAACGGTAGCAATACAGGTCCGCTAGTAAATCGTAGCCTTCGATAATACTTAGCAACTTGACGTTATGGATTACCAAACGTAACGAGTTAAGACAATTCGTGAAGCCTACGATTATCCTAGTGTGTCAGATGCAAATTCCGTATCGCAGTGTATTGCGTTACCGGACTGACATATTGCCCTGTCACTTGACATGACGATAGACTTGCGGGTGTCGTGAAAGACCATTGTCAGTTTTGACTTATGTAAGAGTCACACAAGCACGGCGATAAGTATTCCTTCCCAACTTCCGCGTCTCTGAGTCCTGAAATCCTGACAGAAACTAATTCCTTCTACATGTTGGCCCGTTAAATGAAGTTAACGACAGTTTCACCGTCCTTTGGAATAACTAATGACTCGTAGGCAATTGCATTTTGCTTGGCTGCCATTTTGCCGGAGTAGTTTAGAGTGCATTTCACGGTTTGATGCGAATAGAGCACTTGTTTTGGGTGTAATAGCGCTGGTTAGAAGCGATTCTGGGTTAACGAAAGCCATCCACGGGTTGTGTGCGTTCCGTCGTTCTCCAGTCTACGTCTTTCGCATGGCCTATGACGCGACTATTGCCGCTCTTCAAGGGCAGAATTTGCGCGGCGTGTGGCTCCTCCTCTTTGTAACCGGCTCCTCTCTTTCTCTCTCTTCCTCTCTCGTTCGTATCTTTCCCCGGCCGCGGTAACGGTAATGGTAAGTGCCGGGATTTACGAGCACCAATTCACCTCGATAACAGCATGGCGATGGGTTTCGTGGAAATCGTACGCGCTCGAGAGGACCTTGATTCAAGCCGGACCGTCGTCTTTCACAAAGGACGTTAACCGTAGCACAATAAAGCGACCATTTTACTGTACTTGAAATCGGGATGATTTCAATGAACCGCTGGGCATTCAGCTGTTTCTAACGCATTTTTGGCGCGTCCAGTAGGCCAGCCGATTGTTACCTTCTTCCTCGCGTGGCAAAACTGCCGTACAAATATTTACTCGTCGGCACGTTTGTCTCGGGCTGAAAAGTACTTTAGATCGTTAGGACTGATGGTCGAAAGGAGAATGGGCCGTTAGTCATCGGCCGATGATTAATTGTAGTTTCATCGTTTTATCAAGCTTCGGAGAAATATTAATTGTCCGAGGGAATTGTGCTGTTGAGCCTCGGTAAATGGCTTCCAAGCCGTGTAATTGCCATCGACAAACTAAAGCGCTACCGTTCTTGGCCAAACCCTCGTGTCGATGGATTGATAATTGCCGCACTGCCGAGAGTGTCGCTTTTTACCACTGGATAATTAACAGCACCGTATCGTCTACGCTCGCGGGGCCGTAAAATTACTTTCCTACATTTTTCCTTGTAAACGTATCGAATGCAAAGCGTAATTGCGCCCGGCGCAAATACGAGCCGCGTTCGCGAATTCATTTCAGGTGTCTGTCGCACCTTCGGCGTATTCATGAAAAACCGTCTAGCGAGATGAAGTACCCACACACACACACACACACACACACATACACATACACACAGGGACCCGTACACCGCGTTCCTGTGGGACCAAAAAGATTGCCATGTAAATGCATTAAACGTACAGGTTTCTTGCGGCGAACTGGCCGGTAGGGTCGTGTAAACCGAATGTTTAGCAATATCCTTGCGACGTTACGAAGAGTAGCGAAGGTCTGAGATTATCTATGGGTTGAGGTGACTGTACGGTACCCGCTTTTAAAAAGTATACTGACCCAGTAACACGTGGGAACGTTTAGAGGCGAGCATAGATGTACGCCAGGGTCATTCACGGATGCGAAGGCTTGATGTTTCTTTGTGTCTCGGGGAGTAACGCGTCTACCATTTCCAGGATTTCACAGGCGACCCGCGCTATCGCCACATTTTTCCAGCGGACGGGTAGGACAGGTTTTTACTCGCACCTTTGTTCGCTTTAATTGAAGCGGCATACATATTAACGCCCGGTTACCACGCGAGCTATCTCACCTACGACGTATTACGACGCCTAGAGAATCATTGTCTCCTGCGAAAAGATCCCCGTTGCTAATTAAGATCAACCTTCTTTTCCGTCGGAGTTGCAGGAATCCTCGGCCGTTGCTCACCAATCTTCCTGGCTAATTAGCCTTACGCAATGAATGCCAGGGACGTTTATTGAAGGGGGAGTTGTTCTGAATAAGCCCGAGAAACAGAATGGACTGACCTCGAAGTTTGAAACAGATTCCCTGTCCTTCGCCGTTACTGGAACTTGTATTTCTTTGTTCAGTGCAATGCGAAGCTTCCCTGCATACATGTACGAGCAGGTACATCCCCGGAAGACGATTGAAGACAAAGAAGTAGCGCCGTTGGCGAGTGCAGTTTCTTGTCGCAAGTCCCGATGTTATTATCTGCGGGGAAAACGCAGAATGTCGAGCTACTATATGGGCGAAGTTCGGTCGTTTCCTCCTCTATATCGGACCGGCGGAATCTACGAGAAATTAGCGCTTTACTAATTAATGGGAAACGTTTGCTTCGGCTCGACAAAAGTACAATCGGGAAGAACCTAAAGAAATATTGCGAACATACCGGTGAACGCGCTGTACTACGGAATTCAACGAAGACTTCTTGTAACTCGAGATAACACTTTATATACGTACATAACTTCCTTGACTTCGTTAGAGCAAGGTTCTCTGGCAAAAGGACTTGCTACGATGCGACCGCGGGGAATGTAATGAAACTCCGAGTATGAAATAATGAAGTACTTAGATCGGTAACTGTACAATCTATCGCTGTTAGTGAGAAAGCCCGTGTTCCTCGCGACGTACGGAATCTCCGTAAAATTAACGCCGTCGAGCTAATTGCAGGGATCCCGGGGGATCCACCTAACGCGGGATCTCTGAATGCTCCGCAACGAAATGCCGAATGCGCGTGGAGTTCATTATGAGGCCGCTAATTTACTCGTCCTCGCTATCCTTCTGCCCATTGACAGCGGTATCCGAGAAACGTGTGGCCGCCTCGGCGTTCTCGGCCAACTTGTTTATCGCAATTACCGGCGGATTATACCGCTGGATTCTATCGAACGGCCATACAGATTCTTCCCTCGGCGCGCAGAAGACGCCTCCCTTAAATCAATCGGTGCCTCGCGCGCTCGATTTCAATCGATTACGGAAGTCCCCGGCCATGTCACGTCACGATCGACAGACTCGTAGACGCGCTTATATTGCCAGCCGTTTTATCGTGATTTTCCCAGAACACCGTTTGTAAAGCCGTCGTTTAGGCGACGTCGACGGTTCAACGGGGACACGAGCGGTCGACTGGAAACGGTCGATTAACGTTCGCACGAGCCCAACGCAACCATGCTAACTCCTTCATTTTTCAGATTCCCCCGACTTTCGAGAAACATTAATCCCCTCTTTGCTTGTCCCTACAATCCTCAACAACCGGCATATCTACCTCATACCATTGAACTTACATTATAATCCATGCAACTACCGGCAAGAATTTATTTGCATCGTTTCATCGTACTTTTCCGTTCGTAATTTATCGCATTTCTAATACAAAATTATGTCCGGACATCAGCCAAGGTTATTCCCTTTGAAGTTTCATCGACGTTGAACATTCGAAAGTTCTCCATCGCGCTGGATCTTCGACGATTCTTCGAGCTTCCGGTTGCTCGCAGTGTTCTTCCGTGAACAGAGCCTGGCGTGGAAAGAATGTAGAGCAGACGGCGATGCATGGACGTATCATTAAGAGATTCGATCGGACAGCTGCCCGGGGCCCGGAATGCACCGTACGTCGATCGGACTTCTTCTTCTTCGTCTTCGTTCGGGGTCGGTACTGTCCCTTGGACGTCGCTTCGAATGAATCCGAGGAGCAATGAACGTCGCGCTTAGTGAGCGTTTAAACGCGCGGAGGCATGCCTTAATCGATCGGACATCTCGATGGCGCGCGATCGATCGCTGGTCCCTATGCTCGCTAAGGTGGTCGTCGTCTCGTGACCCTCCACGTATCCGAACTGTTCGTTGCTACTGCCATTTCTGCTACCACAAGCCCAGCTAATGCCCTTTACCTTCTTTACCGCCGAATCGATACCCACGGAGGAAATATTTCGTTGGAAGACTTGATTTAAACGGTTAGAAAAATGGTACTTAAAAGAAACAAGTGGTACGATATGAATTTATTTAATATTGGATCAAGGAATCCTTTCTATATACATTTCATAATCCTGGTAATCATAGACAAGGGCATAAGTATAATGATATCAGTGTAATGAAGATTACATTTCGAAGGAATATTGACATTTTTGTTTCCTTATGGACGCCGTAGTGAGCAAATCTTGCTTCGTAATGATTTAATGAATTTTTTTTGCGCATTCCTCGACGTAGCCTGCCGTGGGAAAACAGGAACCATTTCCGGCGTCCGTCTCAAATTTTCGCTGACGTATTAGAAAGTGGAATCTATCACGCGACCTCGGAGCTTCGTTTAGAGTTTCAACGACGTTTGAAGTTCTGTCATTACTTTAGCGGAGCAAAGTGTCTTCTTTAAAAGATCAGACCTATGCTTGTGAAATATTCGTCGGCGGCGAGAGCATTAACATTCCAGCGGGAGAATTGACATTAGTTTGCGCAATGCTTTTAGGGACGAGGATGATAATTGACTGTTCATTGTGCGTGCTACCATTAATCAATCCTGTTGATAGTGTAGTGAGCATGCCACTACTCGCGTTACACTTATTGTGTCGTTGATTAAAAAAGTTGGTATGTCTTACGCGCGGAGGTTCGTTAAATCTCGGTTGGAAAGTAAAGCACTGATTGGCAGTTCAGTCATTTGTTTTCTCGTTTTCAAGCTTGCTCTAACACGTGGCAATTTCATTGTACGGACGTCCCCAATTTATAACTCGGAGAAAACGATTCCTTTGACATTCAAATATTCAAACTATAACTCTCCTCCTTTGGACATAAAACACTATTGTCCGTTATTGAGGACCGAATAACCGGCAGATCCGGTTTTCTTTGTTTCGTTGTGATCTGCATGCGGGACTTCGTTTGATAATAAGAAACACAACATTAGGAGCCCCGAGTAAAACCGGCCTTGAGGAACATTTATGCCGGCAGCGGTCGTACATGTAATCCATATGTTTCTCTCGGCGAAATATATGATATTCAGGCCATACGTTTACCAGGCTGAAAGTGAAAAAGGAGGACAGAGAGGCCTTCGTGGCGAGAATTTCGATTTCCTCGAAGACGTTTCTCGCGGGATCCGGGCAAAACAAACAGCGATCGCTTTATGCTCGTTCGATAAACTTCGCATCGGCCGGCTATAAATAACGAGGGGATCGCTTCCTCCTGGATCCGCGGAGATAAATCCCTACGGAACATTGATTTCGTGATAGGATTTATCGACGTGCATTTATCCGCGGCTCAGTTCAGGCGTGTTGCCAGTCGGTGTGTGTCGTGTAGCTACCGTTCGCCATGGCAATATCGATCGTAGAATCGCCGAGGTGAACCGATTCCTTATTGCGGCAGAAATTGATAAGTCTGCTTTCCGTTTCGCGATCGGCAATGGCGCTCGGGCCGGCGGTGCTTATAAGGCGACGGAGGAATATCGCGGACCGTAATTCCTCGGCTCTGTTCCCTTGGCCTCTTACGTCAGTTGGTTCAACCGCGTCTCTTTCAATTATCCTTTAAAGTCGCATAAATATACGGCCGCGGCCGGGAGGCGTAGACGAATGGCGCACTTTCGAGGCTCAGTTTTACGTCCCCCTCGTTGTAATTATCGTTGCGCCGCAATTAGCGCCCCGTTTGATCCACTGGGATTTATCTCGTTAACGATGCAAGCCAACGACCGAGCGCAAGATCCCTCGCCAAATCTTTTCCCCGGCGTTGCCTTCGCAAACGATAATTGCTTTCGATTGTAATAAATCGTGCGCTATGGCAATACTTAGAAGAGCCCCTAGACATTACCATCCTTCTACGTAAGACTATAAGCAGTACCGCCGGCTCCCAACAATAAGTTACACCTATAATCTTGTCTCAATTAGAGTCCTGATAGTCGCAATGATCGTTAACACCTACGACAACGAGCGTGCCAGGTATGGCCAGTCGAGATTGGACTTAAACGGGGTAATCAAAAACCTAATTGAGCAAGTTCCTTCGCAACGGTTAATCGGATCCTTCCCTCCATGTTTTACGCGCAACATTTTTCCACGCCAACTACAAGCACCAGGGGGAGGGGGACGTTTTGAAAGACACTGACCTTTTGAAGAAACGAATCCAACGGACCGTTAGCTGTTTTTACTTTTGCGACTCCTTGACGAAGACATAATAGAACACGGAATAGACGTACATACGTAGGCTCGTGAATGGCACGGAAATCTGTGCCAAAATATACACGCCGTGCTCGCTCGTTGCGTTCCCGTTGCCCGAACGTGTCGCATTATCTCCGTGGGCTTTTTACGAGCTGTTGCCAGGACGCTAACGTATCGGCGCATACTTTTTTCTCATTTTATCAAAGCAGTATATTTTCCTGCCAGTTTAATTACGACGTCGCCCGGGAGATACAGGCCGCGTACGTACGGTGCAACGACAGGAGATATCGCGCTTGTATCGACTCGCCGCCCGAGAGGTTTATGGCCATTGTTTTTTCTTCGCCGTCGCGTACCCGCCGAGTAGGATGAGGCCAGGATACTTTTTCCCCATAGCGGATCGCCGGTATATCCCAACTCCCCCCTCAGGAAAGTTCCTATCAGTTTCAGAAACGCCAGGGGGAGCGGAGGTAAAAAGAAGGTCCCCTGAAACGTGAATCTTTCTCGCAGCAATCTCTATTCTCGTAAATACATCCGGAGTTTACGAGTGACGGAACGAGTAGCACCCTCGCGCGTCTACTTACGTACGTGCTTTTACTCCATTTACCGTGGCCGGTGTTTTATGGATATTCCAGCGCGAATTCAGGCGCGGGGCATTAAGTGATAGAATACGATGCGCCGCGTTCACCGGGGACCGACATAAAGACGTCAACGAGGGAATCGGAAGAAGAGTCAGTCGCGGGCCGATCCGCCTACGAGGAGCCTGAAAACCGGGCGATCGAGTTTCCGCTTGATTCATGGCCGTCCGAGGGATTCCGGGCCCTAATCCTTGGCCTTTCCGGAAGTCATTTACGCTCCTTCACGTCGCGCGGGGTGGGGGGGGGGGGGAGGGGAGGACTCGTCCTTCGGTCCCATGCGCTGACGCAACAATCGCCGATGATCTACGAGCGACCGTCTCTTTGTCCGGGACACGTGTCTACCATCGGGAGACGTATTAATGGCGCTGATTATCATTTCTTCGGGATACATTAATCGTCGCGAGGTGGGCCAAAGTCGCCGTTAATGGTAGAACCATTCGTTCCGGTTATACTATCCGGCCGGTGCGCGGGTTGTCGCAATTATTCGATCGGTCAGGATCGATCGAACGGCATCGTTACGCGCTCGATTAAATTTCGTAACGGCTCCGAGGTCATCCCCTGCCCGGCTAAATACGTATCGCTAATTGCTCGCGCCATGCGAATCGCTCGGTATTCATCATCCCGTCGGATGCTGATTTCGTGTATTGAGAAAGACGTGAGCAGAGCAACAAGGAGAGAGGGAGAGGGGGGAAACGCGGTCGAAAGTCACTAGAGAATCGATCTCACGTATTATTCCCACGTACGCGTGTGCGCCTTTCGAGGAGCGGAGGCGGAGATGATACGATCGTCGATTTATTTTCATGAGTTTCGTGCACGGATATTCCGCTACCAAACTCGTTTGAAGGAAACTCTTCGCGAGTAATGAATTTTCTGTTCAACGGGGTTTATGAAATTCCATTGTCCCTTAAATATCCGCTATCTCCGATGCTGCAAACTTTTTTCTCCAACTCGTCGACGGACATTTGACGCTCGTTTCGTATGTAGATTCCGTGCTAACGGCACGACCTACGGCGCTGAGCAAACATCGTGTACGATAAATCAAGAAAAGTCATTATTCCATGGAGAAGTATAATTCAGCGGTCCGAGAGTTAAGAGCGCAGGAATATTGGCAAGCTCCGAAGTGTCACTTGGAAGCTCGAGCAGGATCAAGGTGGTATCCCCTCGCAAGACGATACCCTGCGTTTATCCTGGACGTTGGCCGGTAATAGACGGCGGCATGTCGAGGGTAGAACGCCAGGCGGACAAAGAACCGCCTGGCACATATTTTAATACGATATTTCTTCGGGTCATTAAGCCAATTACCCGTACTTGCGGGGCCCTCTGGAACTCGGTAATTATAAAGTGTTTTATGCCGCGCCGGCTACCGGTGCAGCGCGATAGTAGTAGCAACTCGGGCCCAGGTAAGCATCAGCGGCACCGGCTTGGCTCTTTGAAACCGCTGGCCCCGTAACAGACAAACGTAATAGGTCGTTTCCTTTCCTCTTCTTCTCGTCGGGCCGTCTGCCCTTCCTCCCTGACCCTCTGCCGGCCAACACCGCGCGGAGTTCCCGGACTGTAGAGGTCGGTTTGTCCCCAACGACGCGGCAGACCGGCGGCCCTGACGAAACACGATAAGAAAGAGGACAGGAATGTCGTGCGCGCGGAATTAATTGAAATCAGCATAACTCGAGAAGCGCCGAGCCGTGCGTTCCTTCGTGGAAACCGCACGGCCGATTAATGACGAGCGTACTTTCATTCATCATTGCTTCGGGGGAATATCCCTGGGTTCGGCGTAAAGGTCAATGCTGCTACGTCCCGCTGACGGACCCTTTCAAGGAGCCAGCGGAAACCGCTTTTTACACACTCCGCGCACGGAATTACCACGGCGAATCAACGCAAGAACCCCATCGCCTAGCCGACTCGACTTTCGTTCCGAGACATAACTCCGCGTATATGCAACTGCTAAATTGCAAGTCGAATTACACGATATATATATATATACATATCTCGCGCCGTCGAATGATTGCTCAGTTTGGCGATAATAGCCCCTTCGCAGGCCAGGGCAAACGGTTTAATGGCATAATGGCTGGAGCGAGTTTGATAAGATAATAGATACAGGAGCCGCTTAATTATAACAAATGGATAGGTCATTTGTTCATTTTCCACGATGAGAAAGATCCCTGAGATTATAAGCTAGGTTTAATGTAATACGGGCAACATTTGAGTCCCTTAAAATATGACACAGTAAGGTTTGTGTGGATAATTTGCTGCATTTGCGTGTGTACACTTTTTCCGCGGATGTTCCACCCAGGTTATTCCGACGGACTGTACATGGTCTAATGACGGATGATAGGTTGTTCCGAGCGTTTAGCTGCACCTGCGGCTCGATTCAACTTGGTTTTCCCAGGTCCGAGAGCTCGGCGGAACCGCGCTGCGTACGAGAAATGTGTCAATGATTTAATGGGACGTAGATAATTGTACGCGAGGGAAGACCGTACTCGTTTGGTTTCTTTCTAATCGTAAAATTAGACATCCCGTCCGCTGAAATTGACACAACGTGGCCGCCCATTGCCATTTCCTAATTGCACGTTGCACGGGTGATGATAGTGTCGATGGCCCGTCGATTTATGACCGCGTATTCATCATCGTCGTTGCCAGCCTATACTTTTAGTGCCGTACGCCGACGTAACTTCCTTGAGACTTCTATCCATCGTCATTCACCGTGACTTTACTGAGCTGCGCGAACTTTGTCGCGGATCCATGGACAATGAGTGAAACTCGTATCTCGGTCCTCCGATTTATTCCAATGAGTCGTACGTCATTGACGATCCAATGAACGCCCACGCCGGCTGCGAGGATGGCCTTTTGAAAAAAAGATGTTTGCACATCGCACTTTCTCTTCATTACCGATGTACAATCTCCCGAGAGCTCTCCGTAGTTACGTCAAACTTGGAAAACCGAGGCGAACTGACGGTTTTGTATTTTACGGCTCGACACTGTGTACACCGTATTTTTGAAGTCTGTCAAAGGAACTTTCTTCAGCCGGATTAGCCGGTCGTAACGTGGCTACCGATATAGACAATATTGTCAGACAAGGATTAGTTTTACTGCCAGTCATTACTACATTCTACACGTTGCGTAAAATCTTAAGTCCAGTGTTATGATTACGTTGTCGTATTTCTTAACTGCGTAACAACTGCTGCTCTTAATCGGTACTATCGGACAAGCCAATTACGAAATTCGTTATAATGCGTTATTGTGCGTGGAGTTTCGTCAGTTCATCGAAGGCGTTTTCATTCCTCAGCCAATGACAGTAAAACGGTATTAATATAAGAAACGAGAGGAAGTACGAGGATTCGATTGTCATTGGTAGTTGGTATAGACGAGTAGGTATAGGCGAGTCTGAGACTTGTGTCGAGCTGGTTCGTGGGACTTGAGGGGCAGCGAATGAATGCGACGCTTGCGGGTTCGTATTTTTATCGATTCGTCGATGGCTCATATGTCGTAGTCTCCGCGGGGATGGCGAAAGATATCTTTCCAGGAACGTCTTGACCGGGAGAATGGGAAGAAACGAGGAAGAATCGCGCGTTAAACCCTCGGGATGAGCCGGCGGCGTCGACATTCCACGGAACGACATCTGTTCACGACTGTTCCGCGTTCCCTCTCCGGTCGAGCGAGAGAACCGCGGCTCGCTTTGCCGTCCTCCCGTGCAGCACGGTAATTGCGATCGATACCACGTTTCTCGAATACATACACTCCTCTTCATCTTCCCCCTCCCCCCCCTTTCCGCCTGTCCACCCCGAAGCTCCTGCTCTTCCGCGCCTTCGTCGAAATTAAACTGCCAGTCGTTTCTTACGCACCGATCTAGCCGCGATCTGCGCGGGCTAACTGTAAGAGCACGGCAAAAACTTGCCTTCGGCCAACGCGCAGGACTATGCTATGCAACGAGAATTCATCCTTGGCAAAAATCAATTCACCGTCCAATGCTTAAGGGTGTAACTAATCATTCGATATCGCCAACTCGATGCAACAGAAAACAGTTACCGCTCAGTGTTTTCTATAACGTTCCACGACGAGACTGTATCTCCTGTGACGAATGCTCGGTTAAAAGCAAGTTTCCTCTTTAAGGATTTCTCTCACGTCCTTTCATTAATATTTCATGTCCTCTTATTGACGTTTATATTCGCTCGATCGTCGCATTCTCTACTGCCATCTTGAAGTGCGCGTATTTTCAATGGCATAGTTTAGACATGTGCCGACGAATGCATTTTTTGAGCAATGCAGAATCGGCAGTCGAACGTGCGTTTCATGGTCGATGTAACATTCCGAACGTCATGCTGAAAATAGTTTACGATCTACTGGCTCTTAGATTCATTCATATCTCAATAAAAGCCAGTTAAGGCCTTACGTTGCTATCCGCGTGCTAACTTTAGTACATCTCAAGTGGAATTTACTCGGATACAGACCATGTTTGAGCGTATCAATAGTATTCATCTCTGGCAACCTAGTAAAACCCGGTACAATAGTGCAGCACGTTTCGCTCGGCTCGCGGTATTCATCTTGAAGAACTGAACGTGTTCCTAAAGTGCCAGGGTCGCGCTCAACACCGCTGGGAAATTTCCCCGTGTACGCTGCATTTATCCACTTATCTTCTTCTCCCCGGCTCCGAATGAGCCGCGTGTTAATGCATTCTTACGTGGAACGCGCGATGCGCAGTACCCCTATGCATTCGCGGCCGATAAAGTCCGGCGAATCAGTATTTATCTTAACACGCTCCGCGTTACCGTAGTCCTTTCAGACGTCCTGTCCGCTTTGCCCGCGCGCGCGCTCGCGGCGTCCTGCGGCGGAGGAGGAGGAGATCCCGCGGGCAACGGGCACTGCCAAGCTACGAGCTCAAGCCCATCGCGGCAATAAATCGCTGCTCATTCCCGGCCGAGGCCGGAACAATGAGGGAGGCCCGCCGACTTCCCTCCTCCCGATTGTTCCTTTTCCCGTGGGCGCCACGGCACGTCTCATACTTCGTGCGTGAGTTATTAACGCACAACGGGAAGCTTGCCGACTTCTAACTTTCCGCGCGCTCATCCTGAAAAGTACTAATCGTCATGGGTTCGAGCCTACCATCTCTCCGTTATAAATACATCTACTCATTAACTTTGTTCATTATTTACGCGAAACGCTCGGGGGTCGTTTTTAAAGCGACAGTTTACACAATTTTACAGCATTACACGGAGATATGTATATAATATTTTGCAGCTGTATTATCCTCGTGAGGAGATGCAATAGTTTGATACTCCTGTGATATTTTCTGCGTCGCGTTGAACGTCGAACGAGGCATGCCTCGTCGAGATCTCAAGACGACTCGTCACGTCCGGTGGATGTACAAGTTCATTGTCACAGGAAGGACGATGGAAACGGTCGATTAGCCGGCGACGTTGTAAACCGGCCTGCGGCTCCTCGGGCATCGATTATGCCAAACCTACGGCGTGCAGGTGCGTCGGCTGAGCGGTTGCTTCGTCGGCCTGTCGGTCTTCTTTCCGCAGCAGGAATCGACGGGAACTCGTCGACAGCCTCCCTCTTCCTCGCATTGTCTTCCTTTTCGCTAGGAGCCGAATGGAAGGTTAGCCCTGTCGCCTACCGTCACGTTCCTCCTCGTCCGCTCGGATTACTATCGCGTTTACTCGCTAAATTAGGCCCTGATTAACCGGGCCGTCCATCAGGGGCCCATCCCTAAATTCGCGTTTTTCACATCGTCGACGCCGATCAGCGACGATGCCTGTAACGAAGCTGAGCTCAAATTAACCGTCACGAGGTCGACCAGGAGGACGGCTCTCGAAACGAGACGCTCGCGTTCTGCCTTTCGCACGATGTTACTGACTTTTTGTATCGTCGGCCTGTAACCCCCTAACCCACTTGACCTCGTCTCTAACAGGTTACGCGTTCTCGGAAGACCTGTTTCTTTCTCGTTCGTTACAAAGACCGAG
This sequence comes from Hedychridium roseum, assembly GCA_963989215.1. Taxonomy (NCBI): domain Eukaryota; kingdom Metazoa; phylum Arthropoda; class Insecta; order Hymenoptera; family Chrysididae; genus Hedychridium; species Hedychridium roseum. The sequence goes on along the minus strand of OZ022310.1, from coordinate 6,764,601 downwards.
CGTGTTTCGCGATTAAGATGTTTAGGACGTCGCTTGGATGGAAAAAAAGTTTGAACATTGCCCCGGCATGGCGATAAAGCAACATAACTGTTCTATTGCCCCGTTGTCGATAATAAGCTGAGAAGAATTTTAAGGAATAACAGAGAAGCCCGGCAAACGAGTGAAGAGTCTTTCGGGGGATTCACAGAAACGCGGATTACAGGGCTTTAGTTTCTTCGTCTTTGTTTAGGTGGATTGTAAATTTTGCAGCGGAGAAACGATCTCGATGGACATTCGAGCCGACTGACGAGCAGGTGGCTTCGCGCCGAGGCATTCGGAGGCTGAAACCGATACCGTCGTATTAAAGTCGATGTCCCCTGCTTGTCTTTTTCCGCGAGGTTGCCTTGGCCGATGACATCTGGTCGACGGTCAGGAATGCCGAGCAATAACCGGTCCTCGCTGATACTGCAGGGTGTACTTCCACCTAGGTGAAATTCCTGAAGAACTGTATACGCAGCGACACACGTGTGTGCCACGATCAAACTGGCAGGAATATTTCATTTCGGAGCCTATTAAAATTCAAAACACCGCCATTAACCAGTCCATTGCCGTAAATTTGCTTGAATAGGCCGAAGTGTGGGAAAGATTTACAGCGCGATCGTCCGGCTAATCGTCGAATTAACATTACTGTCTCGCTTTTTTTCTCCCCTCTAATATTGAATTATGCAGTAGACACCTGCTCTAGGTCGGCCCATTAGAATGCGCTTCGTAGGTGAAAGAAGCTCGTTGCCGACGACCCCCGGCCGTTATGCTTTAGCCCTTGTCGGAAGCCAGCAGGTGGGATGCAAATTATTCAATTAACGTCCGAATCCCGAGGCTCCTGGAGATATCTGCCGTGGCAACGGAGTCAGCCTGCCCGACATGCCCCACCTATGTCCCGAGATGGCTTCTCTCCGAGCGTTTCCTAGATACAGCGTTGACACTTTGACTGGCAGACTAGAGCGCGTATATATCATCCTGAACCACACATCGGCCTACCGTCGACCGCTGTTTATCTCTTTTCGTTATTTCCATTCGCTTCGTCGGCCATTCCTCTTCTTCTTGCTCGCACATTGTAATAAATCTCTCTCCGTTCGTAACGCCACTCTGATCCCTCCTGTCGCTCGCCGTCTCTGCTTTTCTTTGTTACTCGTCGGTGAAAAAACTTTATGATCGAGTAGCTCCTTAAAGATATCTCCTGGCTGAAAGCCTCATAAATCCCGCTAAACTGAGCCATCGTTTTCCGCTAAGATTTTATCAGCTCAAAATTCATCCCAACCGCCGTAGAATCGCGCTTGCGATTAATTGAACAGCGCGTTTACTCCGGAGGTGTTATCTAGTTCTCGGCTTGTCAGATATTTCCGTTCCGCTCGTTTCCCTTTTTTCAACTGCTTTCGAGGTGAATCATGGTGCAGCTCGAACGCTCGCGCGGATAACGATAATTAGTCATACGAATGCACGGAGGACTTAATATGCATTCTGGATCGTCGCTCATCCGTGGAGAAAGTCGTAGGCGTGAAAAACAGAGACATGGACACAGCGATCATCGTCCTCGCATTAATTTAATCGACATTAATGCACGCAGATTTACATGAAGGAAAGTAAACAGCGAAAGCCGTTTAACGTATGCACGTAATATTTTTATGATGGCTGCCAGCAGAATTTTACAGCGTGTGGTATACTTTTATAATATACGATATTAATGTTTGATCACTTTACGATCGCATTTGCCGCAAGATAGCTATTAAGAATTTTTTATCTCTCCGAGAATTATAAAAATTCTAACATTCCGTTTACAATTTTGTCTTGTTAGTTGAAGTGAATTTCGAGCCGTACACAGTAGTTGCGACTCAACTGCATTCCCGTTATTCAGACTAGGTGCTTCTATGCAATTAGCGATTGCACATTTTCTTGACGCGAGCGAGCACGACTATGGACCGGCTGAGAATACTAATTAATTCGTCGCACGTACGAATGACATTTCCTTGTTTCTCATGGCGACGAGTCATGCTCGTTCGTTGGATAAACCACTAGATCGTCGTACTTCGTGAGTTCGATCATTGTTACGTCTCCGCGGCAATTATTGTCCGGCGTGGAATGTAAAGCTCAAATCGATTTGGAGATAGGATAAAGACATAGATGAATCAGAAGTGAAAGTTCTTTATACCACCCGCTGCGAAAACTGCGTGTCAGTGGATATTGCAAATGAGTCACTGCAATCGAGCACATGCACCACTTATAAGAAGCACCTGGCAAACGGACGAATACCTCTAATGACTCACTCCTAACTCGGTAAACGGCAAGTTTTCCTTACGAACGCGGCGTCATGTTGACTCGAAAAAAATGAATAACACGTGAGAGTACGTGTAAAATGAGTTCGGGGGAAATGACCATCAGGGTTTACTTTTTTCCTCGTTTTACGTCTCGGAAATAGGAACGAATCGACGTGAAGAACCGAACAACGACGATGAATCGAATGGCGGTGCATCTACAACAATCGTTGCACAAACATCTGCTCCGCAGCGGTAAATTCCAATTAACACTTGCTCGCCGTAAACGGAGACGAGATCGTAGCTGCGGTTTATCCGCTTTGTTGCGAACGGTGGCCATTTGAGGCGGCGAGTCCCAGCGGCTGTACGAGAGATTCGATCATTCCCTAGTGAAGCCGCGAAGAAGAGCGCGCTGAACAGGCTGCGGGGTGAAGCCGATGAACGTGCGGCCTATCGATGACCTACAATCCACGTGCACTTGGGCAATATCGAAACTAAACACTCGTTTATTACCCAGAAGCTCTTGGGCGCGTCGAAAGGTAGCCTTTTGCGGCTTCTCGAGCGTACAAAAAGCATCATTTCAAAAGCATTCTTCGGTTCTATCTATTCCGCGATGCTACAGTTCTGGTGGCGCAGGTAAGAACGAGTTTCCGTGCACAATCGATTTCATTCCAAGGGGAAACGGGACGGTCGTGGGCGTTGAGCCTTATAGACGAGGAGTTTACCTTAAAAGTCATTTTCGTCGGCCGTTAGCGGTCGAGCAGTTCCGGGCTTTCTTGTCCCTCTTCTTCTCGTTCTTGTTAGCACGTAGGCAGCTATGGGCAATCTTCACCTCCGTCAGCTCGGCAAGATCGCTCGCGAGCGTGCAGTGAATCTCCGGCCGAGACAGAAACGGATCAGTGGATTTCCACGCGGGTGAGGCGAATACTAATAGGGAACACCCGTTGCCGCGTATATTATTCTTCGTTGACCGGTGAGCGTCGTGGGACGACGTTCGATCTGAAATCTCGTAGAGGCTGATAAAAGCGCATAGACCGATCTTTCGGGGAGTGAAGGGCTGGGAGGGACCGGTCGGTTCGCTCGTGGGGTAAACTCGTTGTCAAGCACGACTGACAGCCGGTTAACAGTACCCGATCCCCACCTTCGTGTGAATTATAAACGCGCGCGAAAAGCAAAGAGACCATCGCGCGATTCCCCGCAGGTGGGTGTACGGGAGTTTCTCTGTGTGCAAGCTCTCTTGCCGTTCGTACGGGCTATCCTCTCGCACTCTACCTCGGCATTATCCGCAGTGTGCAGCGGCAAAGCACGGACCGAGGGAGCTCTCTTGACAGCCGTTGACAACGGGGTGGCGGCCTAACGGCACTCGCTACACGAACGTCCGTCTTCTTCAGAGTCATCTCGGGCCACGATGCGGTTTCTTTCGCCGTGCGTGGGTGATTCTCTCATTCCATTTTCCTCTCCTACAATTCGCTCCCCCCTCCACTTCCTCATACTTCCAATCTCCTTCTAGTCTTCCTCGTCTGCTCGCCACGGTTTTCTTTTTCTTCACTCCCCCGCTTTTTCTCCGGCCGTCTACTTGGCTTTCAATTACCACGCACGAACTCGAATCTTCATTCGGTTGCCGTATCGCATGCGGTTTGCTCTTACGACACTCTGAGCAAATATCCACTTGCGAGGCGTTTCATTTGAGACCGCGTCAACGTACGGTATATCCGCTACGGGCATCGTCAGCGAGAATGTTCACTGACTCGGTGCAGGAATAATAACGAATCCTCTGACCGTATTCGTCTAGCAGAACATTAACACACTGAGAAATATCTCTAACTGTTATCACGCAAATAGAGTAAGCGACAATTTCTTATCGCTTAGATATCTGGTACAATAATTTATTAAGTTTCCCTGCCACGAAGATCGCCTTAAGTACATCAAAATTACTCTTCATCGTCCATTTGAAAATCCCTCGTACATTTCAGTGCGATATTCGCCTATCGATGGCTGCTCGAAGAATCGGATTCGCCGAAAATTGGCGGGCATTAACGAAGCGCGTGCGTTTCCTGTTCCCCTGGGGCGAACGATCGGTCGTTCATTAAGCGTGTCAGTTTAATGACACGCGGGGGAAACGGAGTATCGTGCTCGCTCTTCTTGGCCGTGCATATAAGGAGCATCCCGCGAAACGGCGAGAGGTTAACGACCCGGGCGGAGAACGGCCACGGCAAGGCAAGAGGCCACCGACGAAAAGGCGTGTGCATGTACGCGTCTAGATATGTATGTAACGCGCGGTGGATGCACTTGGTGCACGTCACGTGCTTGTAGGTGCAACTGGCTTCCCGAGGAGGCCTACGTCAATGGGAGTCAAGTCCTACGAGATATACGCGGACGTATAAGCGCCCGTCGTTGCGCGGTAATCGCTACGTAATTACTCGTGTATCTAATTGCAAATGCGCTGCACGTGCACGAGCCGCTCATGCATGTTACGACAAATCTGTCGGTGGACGGTCGCGTAGTGCAAATGGACCAGGGGGGGGGGGGACGCGCAACGGACCGTCGCGGGATTAATACCCGCCACGAGAATCGGAGCTCCGCTGATAACCGCCCGATAAACGCGCTCTGCGAGATTCCCAGGAATAAGCAGTTCAAAAACCAATGAAATTGCTCATACAATGTTATCACACAACCTAACTCTTTAAGAAAAATGTACACCCCCATTCGTAGAATTTCGAAGCTATACCTGTCTCGTCCAAGTGTCTGATTTGGAATTAGCTGAATAAAATTTACTTGAGGAAGTTTTGTACCGTGTGTCACGTTTATTGATGAACCGAGATCTTTTGTGGGTAACGGACGGAGGGGAACATTTTTGCGGGGCAAGGTAAGGTCGTTCTGGCACCCTCGCCTCGGAAGACTACGCCAATGAGAGTCAAGTCGGCCGATGAGTCCGTCGGGGCGAAGGAAGGACCGGTTCTCTCTCCGGTCGTGAGGGGTCCCTTCTACTACTCCGTCGCTCGATTCGCTGGGCTTCACGCACTCTTTTAAGCCCCCGACGTCCCTCGTCTCGCTCGCTTAGTCCCTGTCGACCGGACAAACCGTACTCACCGTCGCTGTTGAAAATCGAAACCCCTCTCCTCGTAGCCAGAATCATTCATTTCCGCGTGTATTTTCGTCCCTTCTTATCCGTGTACCACTAATTTCTTCGACGAAAAGCAAACTTTCTTAATTACAATTCAACGTTCTTTCCAAAAGATCAACAGAATTTCTAGAATATTTTCAGCACGTTTCACGGAGCACTATCTGATTCGTGGGTAGTAAATGGTATTTGGAAGATAGAGCGTTAAGCATAACTAAATCCTTCGTAGACGGTTCTCATTCATCTGAGTTGGTTAAAATCTAGGCAAGTAATGGCCCAACTTGACATCTTGTTTCGACGCGCTCGGTGCTTTAAATCTCGGCGCAAGGTAAAGGGTCCCTACACCTGTACTCGCGGGAAACGGAGTAGCGCGGTTATACGTGAGACGCGGCGAGTCCGTAAAAAGTGTCTTTATAAATGATTCTGCGGGATGGTGGATGTTGAACGTAACTCACTGGTTCATAGAGCTGGGCCGCGGGCGAACTTTAGACGCGGACTGGCGCGGAATCGGCTCTCTTTGATTGCCCCTACGGCTGGTACATAAAGAAAGAGGATCCGCGGTAGGAGGTAGATATGCCGTCTTTTTCCGGGGCTTTGACGCGCCGGAGCACGCAACTCACTCGATAACTCGCGGCCTATAGTTACGCAGCGGGACGATACCGATCGGTCGATACGTCATTCCCGATAACTCTCTTTCTCAATAAGGAAGCGGCCCTGCGCGGGGATCTACGATTCGCCGGCTGGAGCGCGACTGAGGCCAATTAATAAGTATCCTGCGACGATCACTGGGCTCGCCTTCCGCGTCCCCGGACAAAAGAAAAGACCGTAGGAAACGGGCCGGGAGAGCGGCAATGGGAAGAGTACGAAATTACGGAGTCACGAAGCCTTTGCCGTAATCCAGGCTGGCGATACAGCGTCTGACACCGCGTAATAGCGACATTACTCTAGACACGCGCCGCTGCGTGACTACGCGTGTCTCACGTGTATACTCCCCCTCGGCCGAGTCTAACAAGGTAAATTCCATCGGAGAAGGTCATACGTTTTCCTGCGCTGGTGCATTGCACTCCCGTTTCGTGTATGCGGAAGCCACGAAAATGTCGATCTACATCCTGCTGCGCCTTGCGCGCAAATTGCCGCGGGAGATCACTCAATTTCGCCGATTCTTCGCTCGTTACCTCGGCCCAGAAAGAGTCGTCGCGAAGCTCTGGCACTGTTTTTTTTTTTTTCACAACAACACACGTTGTGAATATTCGAGCCACGAGGTCCGTTGGCGACTGCCGTACAAGGCGATCGTCGTCCCGGGGGTACACGTGTAAGTGCGGAAACGACGACGGAAGTCCCAGCAACGAGGAACGGAATTGACGTCGGGGATGAAATACAAATCAGCCGATGGCATAAGGACACGGCGCGTGTGAGCGAGGTAATGACGTTGTTATTCGAGCCGGTCGTGCTTTCGGCACGTAGCTATAGCTTGGCGTGTTACTCGACGTAATAAGCCGTATATTAATCTGTCTACCGGAAAGCGGATGCGAGGAAGGCCGGTTCCCTTTGCCCCTCCAAGAGCACCTCCTTTCGTGTTAATTAATAAGTCCTCCCTTGGCCCCTTCCCTGAGGTCCCCGAGCGGACTCTTAATCATCCCCGGAGCAGTGTAAGGCCCCGGGCCGTAATCATGGCGTGAGCACTCTCCGCGAAGAGCACCTTCGGCCGTAATAATATTATTTCAATGGTGAGTTACCGCGTGATACATTTAACCGATAACTGCCCCGGCGGAAGGCACCGGTACCCGGGCATTCCTGTTCCTCTCCTGACCGTCGGGCGTGTCCATTTTCTCCCTACTTAATGGACTCTTTAATTCCCGCCCGTTAATTAATAAATATCGCCAGGCACGCTCAGCGGCCCGCGCAATCTTACGCAACTTATCGTATTTTCACTTAGTTTCGCCGCCGACAAATGACTGTATTTATGCGCGGAAGGACGATTATCGTCAGCAAACAGCCTCTAACAGGACCACTGCTTTCTCAGGTTTTCAAAGACAAAACGAATCATGCTACCAAAACACCACAAAAGTACATTACCTTCATTACTTTCTTGTAAGAACTTAAAAAACCTACTTTAATCGTGCTTAGCTTTCCTTCCGTAAACATTTACTTATGTGCCGACTCCGGCACGAATACCACTCGGTATTCGTTGTAATACCCTCGTTGACCGTGGGTCAGCGGCTCTATCGGCGTATAATGAGTTTTTTTATCGGCGCTAGACGAATGGCGGGATAACGAAGGCGATACGGATTCGCCGAGGACGATATAATCGTCGGATTCTTCGGCGACTTATCGCAGGCGCAGGTGAGAGGAGCAGGAAGAGGATTCCGCGGGGCAACTGGTGAATGCTCGCGGGCCGTTACTCCAGGAAATCGTCGGCGTCGCTACGCCGTACGCATATTCGCGGCCTTTCCTCCGTCTACCTACGCAACGACGCCCGTACGTGAAGGCGCGATCGCCGTGTTTGCCATTTCTTTTCGACGCAGTTGCGCGCACGCAACAGATAAGAGGCCCACTCGGCCGTGGGAGGAAACTGCACATCGTCGTGCGGGAACGCTCCTACGGCCGCTCCTGAGAGCCTTTCCTCGTTTCCACGATCGCCTTATTTTTCTTTTTCTCCAAACGATACAACGCTCGACACTTTTCGACTCGACCCGAAGATCGGGCCACTTTCGGACCCGGCTCTTCCGCGTACGTCGTAACGATAAAAAAAAAGCTTAAAGGAACAACGGGAATATAGTGAAGAAAAGTTGAGGCAAATTAAACGGATTCATTTGTAGCCGGAAGTACGAGGACATTATTTATAAGGAGCTAAGGGGTACCGTTGATGTTTCCTGTAGCATTTCGAACGAAATAAGTCACTTAGAACAAATACTGTGGATCATTTGGTCGAGCGATTTCCTTGGGAATTGATTCTACTTTCACCGTGGGGCAATTTGATTTATCCGAAATGAGCCATTTTCCTCGGCGGCTAGGAGAGAAAAACGTTGGCCATGGATGAACGACCTCGGATTGAAGTTCCTCGAAATGTGAGCTCGACGTAAGCGAGGGAAGGTTAACGATCTCCCTGCGCTTCGATTATGGCCGATGATATCGCGATTGGCCGGCGCGCATTCAAGAAACGAATTAGAGAAATACAATGGGCTTATCGGGCCGATCGATCAACCGTGCCTCCATTTTTTCTCCCGTGCGCTACGTGAAAGGGAGGATACACATCCTGCTGATCCTTTGAAATATCTGCGCTATCTCCAGAGCGCGAAGAAGTACCAACCGGCTTAGATAATCTCATTCCAGCGAATGGAAACACGGCCGTGTAGGAACGAAAGTGCATCCGCACGTAACGCACGTAAGATCGTGCGCATAAAGACGATTACGACGCGTGTGCCGCGTGGATCCTATCGATTTGAGATAATTGCCGTGTACCGTATTATAAGGTTCGGGACAATAAATCGTGAATCGTAGGACGCGCGAGCGGGACACACGTTGGCCCGACGACACTGAAATCTCCCCCGTGAATCTGTACCGTCGGGATATCTTGATTCCCGATGCTCACAGTGGTGCCTTATAAAATCGTATCCGTCCGATAGAAATGGCCACGGGAGAGCGCCGGTAGTCGTTAATTCGATCACAGCTACGTCCGTTATTATTCCGATTTAAAGGCGCACTTGGCGAGTATTTTACGTCCGAGTCCCCTGTTAATCCAACGTTGTAATTTTGACTTTAAGGTTCGTGAGCAACCGACTGCCGCCGTAAGGAGTTTCCCGAGTTATGGTCGAGACTTTCGAGAAAGAACACGAAGCCCAGGGTCGTTTCGGGCCGGAGGCAAAAGAATTATGAGTCGCTTCTCCGCATTCGTACATGCGACTCGCCATATTTCGCCGGTTTTTCTTACTTCCCGCCGTCTCGCCTTTCTACCTACGCCCTCAGCTTCTATCGTTCTTGGCCTACTCCACGCGCTGATTCACGATAATTGGAACGATTCCATTTCTTGTGCTCCGTAACGATACGACAAGTAAAATCACTGTTAACCCGATGTTTTAAAACTCCCTACAGCGAGCCGTAAAATTTTACAATCTCCAAATTTCGTGTCATCTGTCTTAAAACCACTAAAAATACGATTATGGCGCACTCTCGGTATTATTTATCAATTTTAACAGTTCCATACGTCTTGGAAGCTGAACCGTAATTGTCACTGTACTCGAATATTTCTCGCCGGTCTTTGTCTTTTTATCCGTGAATCTTTTCCTCGGTCCGCCTGGGCTTACCGTGAAAAACGGGCGACTATAAGGACAATAATTCCGAGTATTATTGGCCATGTTACTCGGACATGATAAATTTTCATCGGCGTGACGTTAATTCCCGATCACGCACGTAACTGCGAGAGAGCCATTCTACTGGCATAATAAGGCGATTGTAAATCTGCGAGATGTTTCCAAATGTTTCGGCGAAGTTATTGGACGGCCATACAATATGAATAAACGTATGGGGAGGACAGGCAAATAAATACACGGGTATCCGCGTCGGTTTTTCGAGCTGTGCGTATATGCACACTTTTACGAGCAGTCGGATATTTCCGAGCGGCCAAGTCCGAGCGAGAAAGTTGCTCTCTCGAACGATCCCACGGGACCTTTTCCCATCGGCCAAGGTTTATTGTCACCGTGCCGGCGTAACTCGAGTTTTCCACGAGATTTTCCTACGGCCGATAGACAAGCCCGATACGAACGAGTCTAACGCGTCATATCGATAGCGAACCCCGTCGAAAGTATAGATGGCGAAAGTCGTTTCCTCAATCGTCGTCCACTTAATCCGTGGAGATTCGTTCACCGTCAACTACTAAACAGCTGCATAAGGCCGGCCTATTGGATGGGAGGCTGATGCAACGGGAGACGGTTTCGCGCGATTTCCATAAAATTACGACTAGACCGAGAACGACTTAAACTGTCATTGCGGCTAAATTGACAGGTATAGTGTAAGATACTTGCGTCATGAAATTACCAGTTGTCGCAACTGTAACGGTGATCACTGTAATTACTGTCAATTGGATAAAGCACCAACGAATAGATTATTGCATCCACCTCTTGTTGTCGTCTCTCTAATTGACTTACACAGGCCGGCCTGTGTTAAAAATATCACATTCGTGTCTTCATTAGCATAACTGCAGAGCTACTCCAAACGAGTGCCATTATGCCGTACGTGTTGATTCGCTCGCGTATAAATACCCAGCGTTATCCGCAGATATGATCTCGTACGTAGTCGACAAAAACTTACGGACATAATTTTCTCTCCGGTACTGGCAGTTAGAATTGTACAAAGTCTACGTGTACAAACACCAACTACGCGCTACGTTGGTGAAAGAAACGACAAATTAGTTACTCCATCTTTTCCCACCTGCGCTTTCTCTGACCGATGTTCACACCCTTTGTGTAGAAGATCACACTCGTATCTTCATTAACATAAACGTAGAAACCACTCGAAGCGTTAGGCACTACGACGTTTTTGTTTATTCAATCACCTATCAATGTACAACGACAAGTTTTTCGTACTAATGGGATTTCTGTGAAAAAAAACTAACTCGAGGCGACTTGCATGATTTTTTCGGAATTGTTATTCGTTGTTAGAATCGGACAGGGTCTAGATGGATAAACACGGGCTATGTGTGTTACTCATTAGAGAATACCCCGGTGTATGATGGGTCCCCTTGGCATCGGTAACCCGAGCGACCTGTCAACATAGTCGAAGAATGCGTCGGAGTCTGTGGGTCTCGACAGGATGGTAAAGGCGCGCCCATCGATTGAATTAACGGTCGGGTTTTTCACAAAACGTTGTCACGTTTCTCCGAGCGGTCGATAACCCGCGTCGCGTGAATATGAAGTAAATAGACATGGTTACACATTCCTCAGCGCCATGTTAGGGGACGGTATGTAGGGGCAAAACTGTTCCTCCGGAGCAGCATTCCTCTACAGGCCGGACCCTAGAAAATCTTCAATTATGTTTTCCTTGGCAGTCGTATGATCGTGACGTGCGCCAAAGAAACGATCGCAACTGTAAATCCTCGAGCGAATGTTATTCAGCGAGATGCAATTTAGGGCCTGTCCGTGCTTATCGTTACGTTTCGTTTAACACACGGGCTACACGGCGGAGATATTCCATCGATGTACATTCGTACGAATTCCTCGTTGACGTGGCGCAATAAGAAGATTTAAATACTGCCATGTCTAAAAGGTGCGACGAACGGCAAGTGCTGCCGCGGAGGGGCGGAAAATTTACGGTATAAAATGATCACGTCTCACTCGGCGATCGACGGCAATGAGCGTGGATATTTTAAAGCTCGCGCTCAGATGGCCGGCGAGAAATATGTATACGACTGTACGTGACAACGGGGTAGAAGAAACGGTACGGGATAGACGGCTACCGTAGGAAACGAGCTGCTACGACGGCAGGATGCTCAACAAGGACCCACGCAGTCGTGTAAGAACGGCATGACCGCCAACGCGAACTGCCTCCGAGGCGGGATCATAATTCCGACTCGTCAGAAAAGAGCAGGGCGTATAGTTACGATTCCCGCGCGAGACCCACGACGGGTTCCCGTTGACGTGGCATTCCCCGCATTCCTAATTACTCGGATGACCGTCCGTGATTATTATTTATCGTGCGCTTTATTTCATTGTTATTTGCAGCGACGCGCCGGGCAACTCCTCTCCGAGTTTTTCACTTGCACGCGTATCTGGATTTCTCCCGGCGCGAGAATTCCGCGCAATTCTGTCGGCCAGATGAAATTCATGTGTCCCCTCCCCCCGTCCTGCCTACGGAAGAAACGCCAGGATGCTAGTGGTCTGTTCTAAGGGGAAATACATTTTAATGACGCGTAAGACGCTTATAACGGAATCGAGATACTGGCATTTTTCGCGGAAATTTCAGGGGAAAGAACTTCATCCAGCACTCTGGCAACTGTACCATAGTAAACCGCGGGGAATGCTGTATGGCAGGGAACGTCGATAGGCGCAGAACATAGCGCGTGAGTGCAAATGCACAGCACGGTCGCGGGTAATCGTTTAAACGCCAATGCCGTGCCCTCACGCGTCTAGGAGGGTATGCGTAATCGCGTATTTACGTGCGGCCAAGTAGTTGCGGAAGAATAGACTGTCCGTGCAACAGTTCCATTTCTCAATCGGTCGATTGCTCCGATAGAAAGGAAGTTTCCCCTCTTCGGTCGGTCTTCTGGCAAAAAAAAAGAAGTACTTACATACAATGTTGCCAGGATAAGTATCTCGTGCAGGCTCGAAGCTCCAGATTCCCTGTTATTTATCGCCGAGTATTTCTGTCTCCCTGGGGAGTTTCAGTGACAGAAACGATAATTCGGCGCCGTGGGATTTCCGAGAGTTACAAAGACGCGCTGTATTTGCATAATGGCTTGCGCGTAATACCGAAGAACTGCTAGAATTACGGGATTCCTCGCGTGTCATTATACAAGGGCCAGTTTAAGCCACTCAAGATCATAACTTCGTCTTACGCGTCCATTTGGATTCGTTCTCCGCTATGCAAAACCCACGGCGCCGACACGCCCACCATAACTAATGCAATTTAACGCACGCTAGGTCCCGCGAATTCCTGATGATCCTCGGTCATACTTCCAAGTCGAGTTTATTATCGAGACAATCAATTTCCACTGTGGAATTGCTGCCACGTTAATCCCTTCCGCGATATTACGTATGATCATAACCACCTGTTAGAAATGTTCAATTTCACACTACCCCGTACGAAGCTGAAATTTGAAATTACTAATTTGAATCATCTAAAATCAATGCTTAAAAATGGATTCGTTTTTCTACATTAAATCTCTATTATTTGTGGACTGTGTTTGCGCCGACTAAAAACCTACTTAGCTCTGGCAGTTCATGGTCGACGAATTTCACGTATTCACATGTGAACGGTTAGTAGTTATTATGCATTTAATTCGCTGGGAACGAGGGCTACAATTTTCGGGAGCTCCTCCGTTGCACGCAATGGTCCTTCGGTCCCTAGTGGGGAATTTTCTTTCTGCGGGATCTGCCGAAATGCGTACAACCACGGCGAAGATGCCACCGGCGTATCCCGAAGGTTCGTGTGCGTGCAGATCCGTGGCGATTAAGGGTCATCCACCCACGGACCGGAGAGAAGTGAGCCTCGAAAAGCGGCGTTGGGGCCGTAGGGCCCCTCGGGCCAGGTGACTCGATAGGTTTTTACTGCACACTACAGCACCTCGTTGCACGCACGACTCCTTTCATTCTCTTTCTCTCTACGTATAAATACGCGTCGACCAGGGTAAACGTTTTACCGTTCGCGAAACGGCATTGCCTTCCATCCAGCAGCATTTCGTTCCATCCTCTTCTCGTTACAACGTAACGTCGTCTACGGATTTCTCCCTCGCTCATTCGCTGGGAATGCTCGGCGAAATTTCAACGATGATTTATTTGCTTTGAAAGGTATAACAGTACATTTCATAAATGTGTATTGCACGCGATTCAGATGGAATTCTTTGGAATCAGCGGCGCGATCGATCTTGATCATACACGTAACGACGTCAATTGTATTCCGATCGAAGACGTAACACGAAAGCATTATTCACGTTAGCACCCTTCCGAATTGGAAACAACCTATCGGCATCTCCCGGCAGATCAACCGTTGCGTTACATTGATTTATCTTCAATTGTTTGCCAGATACGAACTCGTCTTCGAACCATAAACTGTTCCACCCGACCCAAATCCCATTGGCCGATTATTTCGCCATTTGTCGCCATAACAGTCGTATCAGCAACAACAGGCACACAATTTCTTACATCTAAAGTGTGAATCATCATAAGTCATTTACCTGTTGCAATACGGGCAAGAATTATGCCAGACTCTAGATGTATCGTTTCATTTATGCCAGGTGAAACATATTAGATTTAGGCTAACGCTTTGTGTGTTGTTCCTTTTGTCTGAAGGATGATTTTTTTGGCAATTTCAGGTGTATCCCGGATGGCGGGGAGGTCGGTTACACTATGACGGAATTGCAGCCGTCGCCGCCAGGTTATCGCGTCCAGGATGAGGCCCCAGGGCCAGTTCCATGTCCCCCGGGGTCCTACAAGTACACGAACCACGGCCACGGGAGCGAGACTGCCAATTTCAAAGGTACCCCGACGTATCCTGCGGAAGGCTACGGCCATAAGCAGAGTGCGTCTCGGACGGTGGGCTCGGCCGAGTATTATCGTCGCCGAAGCGACGGCAGAAGAGCAACGGAGAGCGAGCATGTCGGCGGCAACGAGACCGGCAAGAAGGCCGCGATTGCCAGTTACAACGAAGGCCACAAGAAGAATACTCCGGGGTACAAGAACGACAGCGGGTACGCGTTATTGTCCGTCCAGCTCGAACGAGTCCCTTCTTTTTCCCGTTCGGTATTGCCTGCGCCTTCCAATGACCGTTTCGCGATGTCTCTCTTTCATTTCCCGTCCCCCCGTATTTCTCGGTAAACGAATGGCTTAGGTCCCGGCCAGTCTGGGCATTTAACGACGCGCCAATCAGCGTCTCGTGGATGCAATTAAATCTACGTGATTAGCTCGCCGGGGAAACCGATGGAATTAGTGGTGAAAAAGGGCTTTAAGCCTAGCGGACGGGAAGATTCGCTTCTGCCGGGAGCAGCCTCAAGGATAGTAAAGGCCAAGAGTAATAGCACGACATAATGTATCCTGTATACCGATTGCCAAGTGCTTCCAGTTATGTTGAACTCGTTGCGTATTCCATAAATTATGTCGGCTACACATATCCTGGTAATAAAGTGGTTCGATGACATCGTATGAGTACACCGGCCTCCGCCGTCGGGATTACTACGTATCCCCTACGTGATTCATCGCGCGCAGTGTTAATAACGAGTCTTACCACCGACCATGCATAATTGTTCCCACGCGGGATGTGTACTGACATCGTCGACTAGCTTTAACGTCGAGCGATTAAGAAACTATGCCCAACTCAACATTCCTATGTCTCTTATTCCTCAGTCGTAAAATTGACCAATTACACTGAACTGTCTTAAAGAAAAAGTTTCGAAATATTATGTTTGAAGCTAGGGGCCAAGACAAATGGGTTTATCGAAGTTCGTGTTTGTTTGCAAATGCAGATATAGCGAGAGTCTTGGATTCGACAGCTTCAGTCTTCCCCTTAACGAAAGGGACGAAGCTTCGCCGCCTCCAACACCGCCCGTCAGGGATGCTTCGAGTCTCAAGGGTGTTTGCTACGGCCCCGGACACGAGAAGTACCCTTCCTGGCCAAGCGCACCAGAACGACACCCTGACGAGGACATGCACCATTCGGGACACAGCGGGTCCCATCGCTCCAAGTCCTGGACCGACCATACGAATTACCCGAAGGAGAAGCCGGCCCAGTACACCAGACCCCACACGAAAAGGCCCAACCCTACGTTCACGCAGCAGGTAATTTACGTGCTCCGAGAAACCCGTTCCCTTCGGTAGATTTTTTTTGGAATTTATCGACGCCCGTGCACTCGATATCCTCTGTATACTCGTATGTTTCGTAAGACGATTCATATCCGAAGACTTTTGACCTGACAATCGTTGCGGCACTCGGAGATTTCTGTTTAAATTGAACGGCCGAAAGTGGCGATTCACCGGTCGTTGCATTTTATCACGATTAAAGGCTGTTGCACAAGGCTTTCGTTTGATCATCAAGTATCGGGTTTCCATCCGTCGAACTTGTACTCCTACACAATTCGCCGCGTCAACTGAATCCAGTCTAATCCACTGCTGATTCGATATCTCGACGGTGGACGCGAGGAGCATTCCGGTCTTGGTAACGAGTCGGGAAGGTGCGACGTGCGCGGGGATCCACTCGATGCCATTTCGTCGTGAGGTTTCTCCTCGTAACGTTATCGGGGCGTGGGATCCTGTTGACAAAAGCAGTAACGCCGAGGAAAGGAAACATCATGGTCGACCTCTCGCTGCTCCCTAAGACCACCATCGACAATTAATCTCTACACCCGCACCCTCCTTTCTCCCGGTGACATAATCGCTCTCCTCGCTACCGGCTTTCTCAAAAGTGGGTCAGTAATCTCGTGCCGCGGTATTTCGTTGCACGGTCCGGCCTCTACCTTTCGGGGCCCGCATGTGTTCGTGTCGTCTGAAACGGGAAATGAATAATAGTGGTATGATTTCATCGGCTCCTTTTACCGGGGGGATCCGGAGGTTCCCGGTTGGCTTGATTTGTAACAGCACAGACTATGGTCCATGTACGAGAGATTGGAAATAACTCTTTTAAAGGAAGATATTAGTTAGATGGTAAAAACCAACGAGGCAGGGTAGTTAAGTTAGCTAAGTGATGATAGGGTAATCTTGTAAATTGGCCCTGAGACGTTGTTCCTTGTGTAGTTGAAGACTGTGATGGAGCGCTGTGAGAAGATTCCAGCGGAAACATTCGAATCACGCAGCAGGAGTAGCGTCGAAGAGGAACCTAGACTTTGGCCCCGCGTAGATCGCGAGGGCAAACCTTTGGGCGATGCCGACTACGTCGTTCCTTCACCTCCCGAAAGGGAGCAGCAGTCGGCTCAGACCCTTAGCCACGCTGACCTGGAAGCCTACGTGAGAAGCTATCAAGATCCTCAAGTGTCCCAGGTCAGACGAAATGCGAATTAATTAACATAACGACACTTTCACGTTGAAACACTCCTCCGCCGAGAGGAAAAGTATAATCTATTCCGTGAAGCTATTGCTTTACGACCAATAAAACTGTTCCTCTAATGTAAACGAAGACTCCTCGGAAGCATCCAAATATTTTACTAACTCGCTAAACTGTAAAGCATATTAATGAAACGACTTTACTGACAGCGTTTCGTAGAATCGTCTCGTTAAATCTCGGAAATATTCATGCCGGTGTTTCGATGATTACCACGATGATGGACTTCTATATTAAGTACACATTCGTCGCGGTTCTCGCTATGTAATTGAATAAATTACGAATGCTTCGGGGCCGGCATGTACTACATTTTCGATGGAAACAATCGATAAGACTTTAATTATTCATAGGTGGACCTCTATCGTGAAACGACTCTGACGCAAGCGGGTCTCGAAGAGTACACGAGAGTACAGCATGCCCAGCAGGCGAGCTACGCACAATCCGAGGGCTACCATAGTTACGTTTCCAGTGTCGATTCCACCACGAACACGCCGTTTCTTGACAGGTAATATTACTCGCCGTAAGCATAACTCTATTATCAGCGATCAGGAACACAGAGAAGTTTCATTGAAGAGAAAAAATGAATGGAATCCCGAAGCAAGCAAAACCTCTGCATGTAGGTCGAATAAACATAAGTTTCTACAAAGGTACCATGTGTTACCTATGACTGCTTTTATAGCTTGTAGATAATTGATGAGGAGGATGTGGAGTAAAGAAGAGTACATGTTTTTAGATTGCGAAGAGACAGCGAGGCAGTAGCTCAGAGACCCGCACCTTCCTGGGAAGACACGTCCAGGGAAGGAAGAGACAGCGTAGTGACGACCTCCAGCGGAAGTGCATCCAGCAGCGAAACTCTGAAATGGCACGGGTCCATGTCAGACGTGAGCGTCTCGAGTGGACTACCCCCTCGGCAGGGAGCTTCGGACAGGTGGCATCACGGTTCCATGTCGGACGTGAGCAGCGTGAACGGTGGACTTATGCCGCAAAAATCGGCTAACGGTTGTCACGAGAAATGGCAAAGTTCCATGAGCGACGTGAGCACGGCCGGTTTGTCCCCGACGACGAAAGGCAGACACAGCGAGAAATGGCCGGACAAGTGGCAAGCGTCCATGAACGATCGGAACAAGCAAAGTCAGACTCGCTCGAGTTTGCCCGCGGTAATTGGCCATTGCGCCACGTCAACGTCGTCCATCAGGGACGCTTGCCAAGGAATCGTCAGCCGCGAGAGCAAGTGGCAAGAATCGAGCATCGACGATGATTCTATCGGCGATAGGTCAAACGCGGGTCACCAGTGGGACCACTCGGTGCGCATGGATACGGAAAAATATGGTTCTATCTCCCAACCGATGCCGCAGAGCCCAACGCGTCAGCAGACCGGTCCGACAAGTTCCCAAAGCCCCGACAACTGGAACTCTATCCACGGATCGATGTCTGATGTTAGTCAAGCTAATGGGGTTCAGTGCAGTAAACAGCTGATAGCTCACAGCGCGAGAGTTCAAACCCCGCAGAGACATCATTCGGAAAGCGTATTGTATCTGGATCGCGAGCGTAACCAGCGAAAACTTTATCCTGTCGATACGACTCAACCTCAGGAAGCCACGGCAACTTCAAGGTAAAAGGCTCATTAACAAGATCAAATGTATTAACATTATCAGTTTTATCGTATACAATATAAATCGGTGTCTTATGATATTTTATTTTTGCAGAGTGGCACCGACGTCGCCTCAGCAAACGCAATTATCCGTAGCGGATCGTATAAACGAATTGGAAAAGCAGCAGCAGCAACAACAACAGATGCGATACACGTATTTAGATCCTGAAAAGCGACACAGAGTCTCAGATCCGACATTGAAAGCGATACAAAAGAAAGCCTTATTGTCATTTTACGAACGACATCACCAAGCTTCCTGGAGGTCGGAGCCTCAGTTGGCACAACAAGGTTCAATGCCAGCTCCGCAGAGTCCCCCTCCCCAGCCTCCGCCAAGACCAAGACCACCGTCATCCCGACGAGCCAGTTCTGCTTCGGATTACGCGAGCGGCACGTGGAGAGACAGCATGGCCAGGGGTCAGAACCAGGGTAATGATTTGCCTAGCCCGAAACATCAACACAGCAACAGTTGCGGCAGTCTCTCGACGGATCTATTGGGTCCTGTTATCGTTGGTCCCGCCATATCTATCGACGATTGGGTGCCCGAACGACCGCCGAAGAAAGCCCACCTGCGTAACGCCTACAACGATCGAGTCCCCAGCCCAGACTTGCCACCGCCATCTCCGCCAACCGTCACGGAAAGCGAGGTTCGCGAATGCGACGATCCACTGCCACCTCCTCCGCCGGAACTCAGCGACGATTGTAGCTACCCCGAGGGTCAACGAAAATTGTACCATCAGCCGGATGAATCGAAGACTAGCCGTGAGAAGTCTTGCGAGCGCTACAAGTCCGAGAGACATTCCATGAGACGTTCGAAGCACAGCAGCAAGAGAGACGTTGAGAAGTCGGGAAAATCCTCGCCGAATTCGTCAACGATCAAGGGTGGATCGTCGGAACAGGAGCAACAGCAGTTCTCGCGGGGATCATCATCGGGAAAACACATCGATTCGGAAATGATCGTAGAAAACGGTGTAACCGCAGGATTCGCCACTCATAGGATGATGGCTACTGGTCGGTCCAGTTTAAGGTACCCTTCTACGCAAAAATTGCTGGTGAACGGCAGGGTAGCACCGGTAAGAAGGTCGTCGGAGGAGCGTGGGTTTGCTACTAGACCACCGGTGCAATTGCCTGATCTGGTATCACAGCGATACAGCGATAGCGGGAATCAAAGGCCAGCTCCGCAGGTTCCCGTGGAACCAAGAATCCATCGACAGGAATCAATGAGAGGAGAGGGCACGAGGATCGACGTTTCTGGTTCGCTGAGAAACGACAGTGGCCAGAGATTAGAGTCTTCGTCCGGTCAAAGACCACAACCTCAGGTGCCGAAGAACGTTGACAAAGTTAATTCCAGTCTTCCATCGAGCCATCAACAAAGCAGGCCGAATTACTTGCCTGTACCGGAAACTTCTAAGAACTCTTCGAAATACGTTGACGGTGGAAACCACGGTTTCACCGTCAGCAGTCCCGTCAAGACTGGATATGAAGCCAACTCAAAAATGTTCCCGTCTGAGACGAGTCCTCAGAAGTATCACGAACCACCAAAATACGTTCCGAGCCATCATCAACGACACAGCGATGCTGCGCAAAGGAATTACTATGCCCTGCCACCCAAGTACATTGACACGTCGAAGCAAAAGCCTCAACCACAATGTCCGGCCGACAGGTACGGCAATTCTGCAGGATCGCCCAACTCACCACCTCCACCATTGGCGCCTAGGCAAAATACCCCCGGTCGAAAGTCACTGCCACCCCCTCCGAGACCAGCTCCACCCATCGCCGCTCAAGGGTAAGTCCAAATCTTCTCTATTCCTTTTCTCTGTAATAATTTCTTGTGCTCCGAATTACTGGCATGGTTTCGATCAGGCTCCTACGGTAGCCAATTAGAAAAAAGCTTGAAAGTACCTACTATCTGGTGCACCATTACATCTATCTCCAGTGAAATATCTTAATTACTCCTGCAGCGTATTTGCTGTTACGAATTTGTAAACCACCCATGCGCAAAACTCACTGTCTGCGTGCGATAAAATCGTAAAAAGCTTTGCGCCGGGCCGGAGCGTATTAACCCATCTTATCCACGTAGGAATTACGTACGATGAATCTCATCATCGTTCACGGTAGTCCGGCTGGATTTTTCTTAACAAGTCGCTGTTTTACGGCCGCTGATTAGAGGTCAGGGGAGTCAGTGCGCCCGTCGACGGCGAAATGGATAGCGCGGGGTTGTCAAGCGACTCCGCACAGACAGGGGGAAGGAGTGACGGGGAGGGGGGGGGGACGATCCTATAATTGCAATGTAATTGAATGGTAAATGGTTGCCTCCGCGGTATGGCCGAAGTATCGTACGTTATAGCTGCCGGTCTCCCAGCGTCCCATCGTGAGGGACGCTTATCTCGCAGATCGATCAATTGAATTAGAGGTAACCGCAAGTGCGCCCTCCCCCTGCCCTGCCGCCCCTTCTCCGTGCTCCCGATACGACGTTTATTAACGATCCGCGGGGATCTGTTGATCGCAACGAGAAAGCCAACCGATGACGCCGGCCCGTTGAACGAGGAAACGCTCCTTGCGCGTCGACGGTCCAACGATTTCTATCGATGTCGTCTATTTTCTCTAAAAGAATCATTATCCCCAACGCGTAAATCCCGGCAATATGACTGGCCAAGTTGGCAGATCGTACAGTAACTATCCTCCGGGACATGGTGTACGGAAATAACGTTGCGAGGCACGGTCATATTCGTCCGCGGAGTTATCTGTACACGAACGTTACCGACTGAGAAAAATTAGCGTGAGAATAATCTGACATTATTCGTAGGAACTGGCTCATGACCCTCGCGGAATTGCCTCGATTTGAGGGTAACGTTGTTAATTCATTCGCTGGACATTTTTTCGATTAAACGGTCTTATGGGTAGATGAGCGGGGACTAAAAGGCACGGCGGTACCGGCGATTTTCCTGCCGGCATAAAACCGATCGAGATATGCCCGGTGTCGTAAGTCCCCGAAGACCGGAACGTCACGGAACTCGGCAGTTCGGCGGACCGCCGCGATCGTTAATTATTTTCTCGTTGGCTCGCTCGACCGAATCGTATACATTACCATGCGATTATCATTGCAAATCTAACGGTGGCCCATTACCCACTTGATTTACGAGGGTCCCGACTTTCCCTGAATCGCGTCCGGCCGAGACTCAAGAGTGACAACGCCGCGACGTGCCGATCGTCTTGCTCGGCAGATCTCCACGTAAATAAGATACACCGCGAGCGGCTGTGTAACAAGATTCTCAGAGCAATTTTCATCGTATTACGCTTATCTCCACGTAAGAAGTTACGCATTCGTGAGAAGCCTTGGTACTACACAAAGGCATCGTAAATCAGGACCGTCGCGCCCAAGGGAACGAATGATTTCTTCATGAAAAAGGATCGTTCGATGGTTTACATAGGTGACACGCGTATGACATTTGAGTCTTAAAAAAGGTGTTAAGCGTTTTACGCTTGGCTGGGAACGAGGATGGGACGAAGACGCGTCAAGTGGAAAATGTCTGGCGAGATTCGGAGTGTAGGGCTCGCGAGAAGTCGAGCAATGACGACGCCGTGTTAACGCATTCGTACGGAAAGGAGTTGTATAGGACGTTCTACGGGTCGGTGAAGTCGCGATGGAAGAGAGTCGAGGCGCGCACTGTGACCCAGCGCCTCTTTACTCATCGGCCCATGGTTTTTCGGGTCACGGAGTAAGCCTTCCGTTACATCGTCGATGGACGAGGGAGACGTTGAGTCTCGTTGCAGTACGAAGAAGGCAATGGCCATCGAAGTAGCAGGGTTCCCGGAGAAAAACGTCAGACGAGAAAGATCGAACCAACGTCCGACCGAAAAGGTAAAACGGAGAAAAACGGCTATTCGATCGAACAGCCAATGATGACACTATTAACATCCTGATGGTGCCAAAAAATTGCAAAGCAATTGGCGAAATGATTTAGAGGAAAACCTTTATTTCTTTGGCTAACTCTGAGGAAGAGGTCATGGGGTAAGGAAGGGAAATCTGTTTAAAGACTCTGCCAATAGTAATTGCTAGCCCACTTAAAGATCTGCCGGCGAGGAGGATCTCAGTGGCAGGATACAGGATGTCGGCTCGATCTCACCAGGCGATAAGCCTTTTCACCTTTCTTTTGTTTCCTCCTCGCTCTGATTGGGTGGCTACCTGCCTTCTGAAACGGCTGAGCGGGCCTCTGAACAGCGCGACACGCGTCTCACTTGGTCGTTCAGTCTGTCGACATCCAATGGAGAAGATGCAGCAGATTCTCCGGAGGAAAGCGACGCTGTCGATTTCTATCTCGGTAAATCCTATGCATAAAAACGTCAGTCAGAACCGTCCGAAACTTTCAAAAGCCCACCTTTTCTATGCCTTCAAAAGATCAGGACACTGTACCATTGGCGAGACGATGTTTTCTTCATGAAAGGAAGCACGTGTTTATTTCGGCGAAACGAGTTGCATACATCTTTACCCTCGGGGCCCGTGGTCCCCTTCGTTTCCATGCACCCGACAGGATAGATTCGAGTCCGCGCGAGAAGCTTAACCTTTAATGCAACCGACCCAGCGGTCCGAAATGTCAGAAAAAAGGTTACCGTGCAGCACCGCGGGCGTGTTGCCGTGTTTCTCGGATCTGCGCCCGTCTTTTGTGCATTCGGCCAAGTCCCGAGTCCATACTTTCGTCGAGCAACGTCGAAGAGCTAGTAAATCCAGTAAATTCAATGGACACGCTGTTGGATCCCTTCAAGCAAATAATTGACACTGACAGGTTACATGGTTAAATCTCGGGTAAAAGGAGGAAGAAATTGCTCCAATTACGGACGTTGGTTCACATGCAAAAATCTTTCACAGAGTCCAATGCGAAGTCTCCGACCGTAATGGCGTCGAATGCTTGTCACTTATAATTGCATGTTAAATATGCCCGTGTGAGGAAGAAATCTCTATAGGCAGAAAAGGGTAAAAATGTGTTATTGTTTGAAACCTACAGGAGGAAAAGAAAATTACAATACTTACAGTCGGTGTTCTTAATGCTCGAGTTAGTTTAACATTTTTATTCGAATCTGTTTTACATTTTCGCGCCGCTAAAGTCTCGTATGCACGCACGGAATTACGCAACGGCTAGCACCGTTTCATGTGAGCTTTTATCGGTGTGCCTGATTTACGGTAGGTCCCCGTGGACCCCCTCTTTTCTCGCGGGTTTCCTCCACGCGGAGTTACGTGGCGACCCGCGGTGTTATCGGTAATCCTCGTTACGCGAAACACGCGGTTCGCCGGGTGTTTTCACTTTTCGTCGCTTGCACCTGCATCGTGTTAATTGGTCCGTGAATTCTCGATGGCTCGTGTGCGCAGCGCGTTTCACCCCAACGCTAAGCACAGCAGGTTGCGAAGAGAAAAGTGAAGGCAAAAATACCGCGAGAAATGGGAAAAATCATTTTGACTTTCGCGGAAGTCACGCACCGGCATCGAGCTTATCTGTTGTTCAACGAACTGGCATTTCAAAATGAAATGTCCGTAGGTCTGTTATAGGATATTAGCTCATTACAGGTATGACAGGGAATATCTCAGGCGATAATTACAGTGGGAGTCGTTAGGATATATCCAACACGGTGTATAAAAAGATGACCGTGAAATCCTTGGCTGATTCCCAGCGGGATGCTTTTAGTTCCTTGTTAGCTCAAGAGAACATGGGTTTCCGGAAAACCCGGTAAATCAAACGTTTTGCGTCCAACGATAATCGGCCATTTATATCAGCGTTCAAGCCGAAGTTCTTACAAGCGTGACGAGATCCGGCCGAGGTTTGTTCCCGTCTCTTCCTCCTTCCGTCCTGCGCCCTGCGTTGCCGTCCTGCAAATTTTCTCAACCCCAAAGACTCTCCTGCGAGTCTTACAACAATTCGAAAAAATCTTAGAAACGATATCAGATTAACAGAATAATTCGTAAGTCTACCCTGAACTTCCGTGCAGTGTAACAGAGCATTTGAGCACCGATTACGAAATGGTGTTAAATTCGAAAAAGCGTGAATGTGGCAACGGTGGCTGCTCTATCGTCGTTCCTCTCTTTCTCGGACGGTCGGAGGAAACTCGTTTGCCTCTTTTACCAGCACCTGCGGCCGCAAGGAAGGCAAGACCGCGACCTCGGCGCGGAACAGCCGTCTCTACAGGCCGTCCATAGAACGAGGTATCGCTTAACACCGGTTACCAACTCCTGGCTGCATGGCGTACGCGTCGCAGCGAACCGAAGAAGAAAACGATATATCGTCTGTCGAGCCATTTTTCACGCACCTAGCATCCTCCGCGTATTATGTACGGTTTGTTTGCCGATCGCTGCTCGATATACCTACTCCGAGAGGAATTTCGTGGATACGTGCTTCCCCGCACGCGGCGATCATTCGTTGTTGGCGTTAACGCAACTACGCTGACGTTCTTGTTTATCCGAGAAATCCTGGGTGCGTCCTCCACGATCCGAGTGTCACACCTCGATTTCGGTGACGCGCGCACTAAGCTGCAGAAAAAACACTGACGATCGATGAGTATTTGCCGAAGATATTGTCGGCAGGAAGCGATAAAACTCGCGAGAAATCGGAACGGTGATTTTTATCGAGCCGGCGATACGACGTTTGTGCGAAATTCTTTGATTCATCCGCGGAGTTATTTTATCGTCTTCCCCCTAGACACGGATCTCGCGTCTTTTGCTAATAGTCTTCGGTAATTCGATATTGTTTTCCCCCTGAGCGACAAGTAGAGGTCGTATTGAACATTGGATTAACGGCGCTGTGACCTTCTGTCAAGCACTGACGGTAGTAGGTTGGAGCAGTTTACTTGGGATTCTCGTGGAATCATTGTTAATCCTAAGTGGCTCACGGAACACCTCTTACGTGAAATTCTCCTTTACTCAGGAGACGTATAAACTTGCGATGCACGGGTGGAGGAGGGGGGGGTTTATCGTCGGTTTATCGGCACAGCTCTCTCGCTGGCCCGGTTTTATTAATTACCTCCGGTAATTTAATCTCCGAAGGACATTGCGCCGAGATGTTTTTTCGTCGTTGAAATACGGGTACATGGGACTTTAATGGGCCGATGAGCGACGTCACGTCCTTTCGACGGGCCCAGACGGCGCCTCAGCGGGCCAGCTTGTTCGGGAATCAGGTCAATTATATGCAATCGTGGCTAATCCCGAGCGGGTAGCAGCGATAGTGGTAACACCGGTAGTGAGAATGAGACGCTTGGTAATGGGTCTATCAACAACCGAGCGGGGGGAAAGTGTTTTAACGGTGTTTCCGAATTTCGTAAGAGAAGCAAACGTACCGTGCGACATAACGCAGGAAACGAGACGCTAAACGGCTGACACGCGAGTTTCATGCTTGCGTTAAGTACTTGTGAAAACTTTTCACGCCGAGAACCAAAGTGGCGAAGATGCAGCGACTGTAACGACTTGTAAATCTCGTAGGAAAAATGTTTCACGATTTTGTTGCGTTCGTGCGTGTATTCTTAACGTTCGACAGTAATGTCCAATTCTGAAAAAATGTCTTATGTACACGTGAAAATTCTCGGAAATAATGACAACCGAACAAACAAGTAGGTAATACTTACTGATTAAGGTATCAGTTTGTAAGACAGTATATGAAATTATTCGTGTAAACTTGTTGATAAAAATGTACTTCTTCGTTTTATGATACAGTGAACCGAGTACGAGGCCGACACTATGTATTATCTATTTCAGACAGCAACTGAAACTGTCAATCATTGTACGATAATAGGGAAAATTAATACGTAGCGGTAGCATTCTATGCGGGACGATTCGCCGGACATTGTGACAAGACTCATTACGCAAACCTCGTCGAGTTTCCGAGCGAGTTGTTCTGGTTTTGAATGGCGGCATGTTGAGATCGAGGAGGGAGGAGAACGACGGGAAGACAATGGCCAGCGACTCGAGACCGGGGGACACCGGACACGAATTCACCGACCGTCTCGAGGAACGGTATCTTCCTGGTGACACTCTGTATTGCGATTAAATCGCCAAATTATCCGCTATTATTAACCGAGCGGAGCGACCGTTATTCCGCCGTGCGGCGGATCGACAGACAGGACCGGCATTTCTACGGATAATCTCGAAGTCACGTCGATTTTTCAAAGTCCGCGCATTTACGGTCGCTCGGCTAGCGCGCCAGGCTAAACACTCGTTTTCTTTGTCACGGTGTCAAGCACGGACCGAGTGTCTTTTGTTACGGCGCCCGCAGCTGGACAAACACGTGCTCCTTATTTCGACCTTCCGCGGGCACTCGACTCCCGGTGTCCTCACTCTCTGGGAGGAATCCCCCTTTTCTTCTTTCGACGGCCACGTCAATTTCCGCCGGCCGTTCGGCCGCGTATCTTTATTCCCTGCCATTCCGATTCTATTCCCGTCGCTGTTATGGCAGAGCGCGTGCAAAAATACGGCTCGGTTATCGCCGCGGACCGTCTGCATTCTCGGGGGCTGTCGTAGCCGACGTGGAAAAACTCGAGAACCGGGGGAGCGGAGTTATTACCGGTGATGGCGCGGACGGCAATATCGGAAATGTAATCAGAGGGCCCGCGAATGGCAAACGCAAGAAGCTTATTGCACTCTGCCGCCGATGCGTGTCCCGCCCCGGATCGCGATTTTAACTGTATTATTACGACGATCGGCCGACCGGCTTGCGTCCAACAACCGACAGTCCTGGCCACTTGGCCGCCTCCGGGGGTAGATGTTCCGGAACACGTGTACCCATTTTTTCCGGGGACGGAAAACGGCCAGCCATGCCATAAAGTCCACGGTTCGTAAACTTCGAGGGCGTCCACGGGCCTTTGGAGATCGCATTAAAATCCGCGGCTACTGAATTTTTCACTCCCGGACACACGAAGATTACGCGGGGATCGTGATGAACCAAGGTAAAACCTCATCGTAAAAATACGGATATCGTTAATCTATTTATACGACCTTGAGTGTCCGTTAAATCCAGGACGATAAACGCGTCGATACAAGGTACTCGTTTTTCTGCGTTTATCAATGGAAAAAATTTAGCGGGGAAATGATTTTCTCGTTCTTGTTGGATAATACTTGTGTCGGGGAAGGGGGGGGGGGGGTATATCGACGACCGGCAACACGTGCTGCGGAGTGAATTGTTCGGTGCCACGTGCACTGGTTTCTGCGCCGCAGGCTCCAAGGCGCTGGGCAATAAAAGCTCCGGAGCTCGTAAAACCTCGGCGGACCCCTCGGCGCGTTTCGCAGTTCCGCAGATTCGCTCGTCAGGCCGGACATGCCGGACTGGACGGCGCGTAAAAACGGTTCTGTCGGCGGGTTGCCGGTCGACGTAAACGGCCAATCGGATGCGCCTCACGGCGGTCCCCGCGATTCCTCGAGGCTCTTCCTCGATTCCGCCCCGGGAAGAGCGCGCGACACTGCCAAAGGAAATTGCCGACAAATGCTCGTGCCTGGAAAACCGATGATCCCCGGGGTCGCTGACATTCCGCTCCGACGAGAAATAGCCACGACGCACGTCTACAACATCGACGAATCTTCCGGCCAAAATTCAGCATACTTTCGTTCCACATCGCGGAGGAAGAACCTACTCGGGGCATCCAAATATTCTCGGGAAAATTCATGATATAATTAAATCGACTATCTATAAAATCATGAACCTGAATAATGAAAAACACCAATTACTAATGCACACGAAGGACCCTTTAGATGTTACAATCTTTCGAAAACTATTCCTGAGGTCCGAGTAAAAAGCTAATGAAACTTTTTCCTGAACGCGTGAGATGTTTAAGGGCCTCGTTCGTTCTTGTCTGGAAAACTGTCGGAGGTCGGTGACATCGTGGACGATGCGCAAGCAACGGTGGTTGCGCACCTGTGGGTCTCAAGGCAGACACGGAAAACCGCAGATAGGAAAGATGCGTAGAACATCTCCCCCTTCTCCTTTTTTTTTCTTTACGTCTCGGCTGCTCGTCATAAGCGTTACAGGCGCGTAGAGTCGCGTATAGGTACAGTGACCGCACAGGATTTATAAATAGGATGCGCATGCACGGTCCTTGCGCTCGCATTCCCCGCTCGATTATTTGTCCGACGTGAAAAGCACATACGCCGGTTATTTCGAGTGTACGTTCACGCCGGCCGAATAGTCCAGACGCGACATATAACGTTTCCGCACGGTTCCAACATTCCCTTTGCAGAAGTATGTTCTAAAACATGAGTACACCCTAACGCACCAGACCGCTGAAATCCAAAGTAGTTATGTCAATGACGAGTTACGACAAAGAAAATGGAAAGAATCATTTTTTCATGTAATGTAAATAATGTCGTTTGAGAATTTACGATCAATGAGCCTTACGTAGGAATGTAAGAAGTTACCCTCCGACTAGGGAGGACTGTTATTTTTTTCGCTGGGCGATCGAAAAGCACCGATAAGGAGCCGATAAAGAGTCCGGCCGGTCGGTGGTTTTCGCTTTACGATCGTGCCGCGGTGTAATCGCGGAAGGCAATAAAATGAGAAGTAAGGCGAGCGGTTGACGCGTCGTGGAAGACGATCTCGCGAGGATCCCCTCTAATAGAACGTCCCCGCCGGGGCCATAAAGAGGATGGATCGTAGATCCCGATCTAATCGACACCGTCGAAAACGATCGCACGGGCAAATACCGTGGCGGCTCGGCGCGAAGAATTACGATCGATCGGATCCTATCTCGACACGAGCGTCGAATTTATTGAACGTCGCCTATAAATGAAGATGGCCTGGATTTAATCGGAGAGCAGCAGCCCGCGAGGAAGGAGCCAGGACGATCCAGTCCAAGTCGTGATCGGTGGCTATGATTTTACATGGATAAAACCACGTGTGCGAGCATTCGCCGGTTTAGCTCAGCCGCAGCGACGGTAACGCGTGTAATAAACACGTCATATACCGTGTGAACTCCTTGATTCGTCGTTCACAAAGTTCACTCCATACCTGGCTATACACAGGGACCGTAGGGCATGAAATGAACTTGACGGAAGATTCGAACTTTTCGTCGACGATAATCGTCAAAATCATTAATGCAGTTTATATTTGTATTTCTTAGAGTTTTAGATTTTTTTTGCGAATTGCTTTGCTTGTCGTTGATCGCCCGTCGTTTTGTCTACCTCCCAAGTCGGAATTTGCGTTCTAAGTCGAGCATGAAACCACCCTCCAAACACGATCCAGGGTCGAACGACGACCGGAATAGCTCTGCTCGTATAACACCGGTTATTATCGGAAGCATTACCGTCGGCGAGAATAGCGAATGACATCAGCCGGCGAGAACTGACGGGCGATCGTCCACGAGGAAAGGTTGCTCGTCTGCCACTCGTGTAAGTCATACGACGAGTTGCCGATACCCGCATGCGATGCTGTCATGAACGATCTTATGTCATCCAATGATTTCCAGTATATTCTCTCGAGCGAACAGGGCCGAATACGAAAGGCACAAATTTTTCAACTTTTCGCATAACGGAACTTCTTCTTGCGATGAATCTTAAAAACAACGAAACGTTTGTCACGTGTATGATAAAAAAATGTCTTCGATCGCAAAGTATTGATTTATCAAACTCTGATAAATCGGAATCTACGCACGAGTTATATCGTAGGATGAATCACGTTTACGGGACGTTCGCAGTAAAAGTTGAAGGAAATATTTATGATTAAATTAATACGTTTGCGGTATATTAAATGTTAACCAAGTGTAAATAATCCCGTATTAATATTCTGCGCGTTGATAAGGTAATATGCCGAGGTCTGACTTTATTAGTATTCGCGAAGGAAGTGAGTTACTAGCTAACTGTAGTTTCATGGCGACTCGTCGTGCGATTCCGTGTTTGACGATAAGAAAAATCGACGCGAAGAGGCGCGTCGCTGGCCTCGTTTTCGCAATTCTTCGTTCCGTTTGCTGGAACGAGAGTGAAGAGTGAACGTACTTTCTATACGGCCAGTGTTCTCTTTTTGCTTTGTACCGCGGAAGTGCATTGATAACAGTCCTGCCGGCCTGTCTATGCGCATTGATAATTACCATCACTGTCCGATCCTACAGCGGCTTCTAACCTGACACGAATCTCCTCGACGACTGCTTCTAAACGTGTCTCTAATCGCGCATAACAGTTATGTAAATACAGATATATCGGGGGAAAAATCACAGCCACGTAATTCGCGATTATAAGTGCCTCACTCGTGGAAATTTCCTTCGCTGTTAAATGACGACGCAAATCCTTGCGGAGGTGAAATAAACGTTTTTATTCGTCGAGAAAGAATTGAATCACTGTTATCGCGAAGGATGACCACTCTATTCATCTATCGCTGTGTCTCTCTGTTTTATCGGGACATCCTTAAAAATAGTAAATTGGTTTCCTTGACTTTCTCGGAGGACACAATTGAATGCTTCACTTCTCTCAAAATTGTGAATTCCATTTAATAGTTTCCTTTTCTTCGCCTTCGATGTTCCTTCGCGGACGAGGTGAAAAGTGCAGAGGATGTTTGGAAAGTTGCCCATTAAGATACACGGAATAGCCCGGTCTTTCTCTTCCGTTACGCATTCGCCGAATCATGGTTCACGGCGTAAGAATAGGCGTCCGTGGCGGTGGGTCCTTTCAGCGAAACTACTGACGCCATTCTACGAAACTATTCCGTTCTTCGCCGGGTATACTCAAATGTGTTTCATGAACCATCCAAAAATACGGTAAAACCACGACATACGTATCATTGATTTACTCTTTTTGCGCTCACAAAATAGATCGAAACATTGCCCGTGAATAATTTCATTAATCGTATCTACGAAGTGAAGGTTCAATTTTGTCTACTTTTGCGTACAGAGGTCAGACATTAATTCTCCTGTGAAATGCCGAAATCCAAGAGCGAATACACAGGTATATATCCCTCGTTGTCGCAGTACCGTAATCCTCCTGAGGAAGATCCTCACTTTCCTCGCGTCACTGACCCGCCAGCGCATTTCACCCGATCAATCAAACGGATCGACACTCAGAATTTGGACAACGCCGGCTCTCTCTCAGTCTTCGAGACGTTCCCCTCTGCCTCTTTGCCCCCCTCCTGGTGTTGGTCACTCGTAGTGACGAACGGAAGAGTTTCTACGCCGAGAGGAAGAAAAAGTCGAAAGACGAGACGGTACCGGCGATTTCGTCGGTCTCAGGAAAGATAATCTTCCTGACTTCAATAGCGGACCATTGGAAGGAAGGAGGAGGAGGAGGGGAGGTATACGATAAACCGAGCGAGTAGTTTGGCGTACGGTTGTACATCAAACTCACTTACCTACGACAATCGCCGCAGGCTGTGCCGGTTTTCTGTCCTGGGACGAGCGGTCCAGCACCGGTCCTCTGCACCAGGCCTGTCATTACCGGGGAATGCGAAAAAGGAGGACCAGCTCTGGCGTGCCGAGGAAATGGCTAAAAATTCTCGCTGGCGCTCCTGAGCGCCATTCGGCTCGAATAAACGTGTAAAGTCAAGGCACAACGCTGCCAACCGGACACGCGGGTTCCTCGGCCCCGAGAATTAAGTCCGGAAGAATGGGGATCAGATTGACACCGCTGGGAATCGCGACAACCAGGAAAAGGCTTACCCGTGCGGAATTAACCTCCTGCGCTAGAAATTGATTGACAGGTGCACGCGACCAACTCGTCCGGAGCACCGAGAGAGTTATGTATGTCCACAGGAGAAGAAGTTTTTAAATAACTCAATTTCCACGTCAATGTTCATTTTATTGAGTTATTGGTCCATTATAACGATACAATTATTTTCGTCATAGAGTCATAGACAGAGGTTCAAGAAAGATTTCAAAAATATTCTTGTCGGATTAACAACGTTGGTTCATGAAACTTTGATCATCTTGTATATGTGGGAAGATTCGAGGGATTTCTAGCTTAGGTCTGTTGCTAATTATCTGGTTAAAACGGTAAACGATAAGCTCAGTAAAAGATGGCACAGGGCTATACGGAAGTATAACACATCTGCGTTGCGTAACACATCCTCACTCGTAGAAAGTTTAGATGAGGACGGTTTAAACGACTCCCGGGGATGACATTTATTAGATCTTTACCGGCTGGCCGTTTTCAAGCGCTAATAAAGTCTCCCTTCGCGCAGCTTCGACACTTTCAGCGCATAAGTAAGAATCGTAGACTCGTCGTAACGTACTCGCTTACCGTTTCGCGGAGGAAGGAGTTAAGATCGCCTACGCCGGGAATTACGAGCCCAGACTTTCCTAGCGCGTGTCGTCGCGTCTCGATTTAAAGCCCTCCGAATTAACGCTCTGCTATCGGTTGGCGCACTAGCAACTCTTACCATCCTCAAAAGTTGCTAGTCGTTTCCCTACGTCTTCGCAAGTAAAAGTCCTGTCAGCTTCGCGTAACTTACACCGCAGTTTTGGCAAGAATTACAATCTTATCTTGGATTTAAATAAGGCTATATCTAATCGAGACAAATTTTATTATATTCTACTCAGTGGGTAAAACAGTATGATTTTTAAATTCCTGCAAAGGGTCCTTTTAAGCTCGTTGCCGGACATATCGCGCAACTTCCTGTCCGTGCATTTTTCTGGAATTTCGCTGAAAACGGTGACACGCTTTGACGGTTCCCTTTGGAGCGAAGGTGGCGGTAAATCGCGAGGCTAAATGCACCGCTGCCGCCGTTTCTTATGAGCGGGTGTCGTGTGTCGCGGTCACTCGGCAGTGTTCCAGCGGTCGAATTAAACCGGTTGCCCGATGCAGAGCGTGGAGAACCGCGGCACACTCGAAATCCTCGAGAGACGGTAGTAATCATAAATGCCGTCGGCGGGGTTGCCGGGGATATTAGTATGGTAGAGGAGTGCGAGGACAAAAACGTCGCAGCATTTACATGCGCGGACGGTTCGCCGCTCGAGATGAGAAGGACGATAATAAGACACGTTGACCCGTCGTCGCGATCATCTCCGTAGGATCGTCGCACGCGTTCTCTTTCTCTCGGAGCAGATCGTACGGATCCGTTGCTCTTCGATCCTTCCCTCTCTTTCCCTCTCTCGTTTCGCCTTCCTCCCATTCCCCCGGTGTCTTACTCCTTTCTACCCCCACTGCGACCTTCCGAGCAGTTGTGCGCGACCCGTGCTCCGAGTCATTCCGTTGACAGCGCTCGGCCAGCTCGTATCTCCTCGTCGAGTGTCAAATCCTTTTGACAGATCAAATTAGACCGGAAACCATTACCATTCGGTCCCACGAGTGATCGTGCCGCGATAAGTGCAACGCGAGGAGTAAGATGAAATTATTGTCCTCCTGGGTACATCGCGTTTTTTGATACCGAAAACACGCAGGGGGTGGGGACAGGAAGAGATGACTCTACGGGAGTAAAAGTGCTCGCATAAGTGCCCTGTGCGGAAATTACGTTGGAGGTCAAAGGGACAGACGTGGGATTTTCAGTGTGAATGTGACGGGCGACGGAGGATGACCTGACGGACCTTCCGAGACGTACTGCGGATCAGCCGTTGGACAGATGTTGAATTTGAGCGTTTACAATCTGGTGGCCAGCATCAACACGATGGTTTTCGGCAGCAACAAGTTTCGAATACGAAGGTACCGTGTTTTGTACACGTGTGCACTTTCTATAACGTGCATTTCGGTCGTTGAGAATTCTACTCACGAAGGAACGCAGCACATTCTTTGCCTTTTGTAGCCGGAAAATTGTTGGGCTCTATAAACGGTTTTCTTCGTAGACGCCTATCGAGTTTGTAAACATAACGTCAAATCGTCCTCTTTAATTGGAGCAATTCCCAAACATTCACTCGTCTGTAAACTACTGAATGACGGACGAACAATCCGCATCGGTAATTTTCAGTTCAATCATTTCTGTAAACATCCTTAAATCATGACTTATTTTCTTCATGTCACCAGTGCTTATTTTCCCCACTTGTGACGCATCGCTGTCCTTTAGTACTTACGGCATTAAACAAAACTTTTCCTTATTTGAGCGTAATCTGTAGTGCTTTCATTTACACGGTCAATATCAGCACAAAGTTAATGATAATA
This sequence comes from Hedychridium roseum, assembly GCA_963989215.1. NCBI lineage: Eukaryota > Metazoa > Arthropoda > Insecta > Hymenoptera > Chrysididae > Hedychridium > Hedychridium roseum. The sequence goes on along the minus strand of OZ022310.1, from coordinate 6,729,769 downwards.
ATAACCAATTTATCATGAGCAGCGCATGATTACGCACAATATTTCCACGATTTAATTACAATTTCCGGGAAACTGCCTTGTATTTTTCATTTCGGAGCATGCACACTTAATCCCCACAATCACGCCAGTGCACAAAATTACGGAAATTTCAGAAAAATGCTGAATTGTATAAACGAAGGTAGAAGTCGTGGTGTGTTACCTCGACATCTTATCCTTATCTCGAGCAATTTTATTCGGTTCGCGGTGGCTAGATACAAACGTCCAAGGCACAGCGGTGGCTTTAACGTCACGGCAAATCGATAATACCGGCTTCCCTCCGGAGAACCGTTGTATCGTGACAGCCGAAAATTGTACACTCCATTTGTGAGGCTTCGCGTGTCTTTCCCCGTAGCTGCGCGATCAATCGCATCATTGTTTACCGGCAGCGTAACGTGAATTCTCCGGTAGTCGATCGGCACTGTTCACCTGTGCCACCCACCGTTCCGTTTTTTCAAGACAAGTCGATTCGCCCGTGGCGATCGGGAATGGAGCATCCTTTACACGGATTCGTCGAGCACAAAGTCGCATTGTCAGGGCCGTTCCTCGAGTCCCGAATATTTGGGAAACCCTGCCGTCTGTTTAGGAATTATCTCTGCTGGCGGTAGGTACACTTGAGCAAACTTTGATCAGCTTGTCCCCTTGTGTAAGATAACATCCACGAAGATCCGTTTAATAAGTTCCCGGAAAGTGCATCGCCGAAAAGAGCACGCGAGTACCACGTGCCCACCCCCCGCCCTCTCCTCTTCCCGTGCGCAAACGAAAATCTAGGAGAATCGGAAACTTCACGTCCGTTGTCTCGCGCTGAATTTTTGCGCCAAACGGGATCGAACAAAGGCAACCGCGACGCAGAATCCGTTCCTCGCCCGTAAATTTACCGCAAGGGTAAAGATAGACGGCGCTCGATAACAGCGCGGGACTTGGCGTCTCATTTTTGTCTATCCCGCCACTCTTAATTAAGCATGTACGCCGTGGTGTGTGCGCGAGCGACAAGTTTTCTACGTGTAATATAGGCCGATTACAAACTCGCCGAGTCCTTACGTACCTGAAGAAGTAACCGCACGGCCAAAGCCTGGGAACCGCCGGGCTCGACGGCCGCAAGAAGCAGAAAGAACAGCTATCTGTTCGGTTCTCTCCTCTCGTTTCTGCCTAAGGAGTCCCCTCGATTCTACGTTTCCGTCTATTTCTCCGCGCCGCAAGGACGGCTTTATTTATCGGACGATCATCGGCTTCATTGTCAAACCGCTCACAGGCCGCGAACCGTGAATATCTGTTTGTACACTGATGGATACGCTTAAACACTCGGACCATTTCAACGGTGTTCCAGCCTTCCCCTACTTTTTTTTATAAGTTTCTGCAAATCATCCGTGTGTACGAGCGAACTTGGAAAAGCGCGCTTTGATAGAACGAAGATTTATCGACGAACGTTGACACAATTAATGTCGCGAGGAGCATCGTCACCGTAAAGAGAACACTCCGTATTGCCATAAACGTGTTGACAGGGTATTGACAGGGTCAGCACCGAAACCGTTCAAGTATCTATCTCCTGTTTTCTGAAACACAACTCAACAGATGTACAGATATTTTATGTATATTTTTATATCAGTGTCGTTAGACAAGGTCACTCTACATCGAAATTGGAACCTTGCCATTGTTTGCAGATTATCGCGATTATCTTGTTAGAAAATAACGCGGCAAAAAGACAGAGCAATTAAAACGATGATTCGTACACTACGTTCAGATACGATCCACTGACCTCTGCTTTCAATTAACTATCACTTAGCTGCAAATTCCTCTTGTTCCTCTCTCACTCTTCGTCTCCGCTGGACTACATTGGCATATTAAGACGGTTATTCAACTGCTGGCTCAAATTGATATTTAACCATTCAATTCTCCGTTTGTATGTCGTAACACGCCGACCGGGCGTTTTATTTTCGCTTTCCGCCCGCTCAAGTTGATCGTACGCAGGAGCCGTGCTCGTGTACTCGAATAAACGAGATATTAGCACTCTCGGGGCTTCCGTTACAGCTCAATAAGCATAAGAACGCGGGGAACTCAGTAAAATGCGTATCTCGAATTCTTATTTCACTTGGCTCGTTCCTTATGCTCGATACGTTAAACCAGATACCTTATACTACATTCCGCAGACGGCTGAACGAAGTGAACCGGGTAAACTCTTAATTCTCGTTGGTTCTCCGGCTCGTTTTTGCCGCGTGCACTTGCAACGCACAGCGAGCAGGAAGCCCATCGGACTTTTCGATCGGCCGTTGCCCGTTCTCCGGTTCCATCGACAAATGATTTCCGATCGGTAGATAACCCGCTCCTGGCTTTCACCGTATTTACACATTGTTCCGAGACTGCGGGCGTTTTTCCGGCCAATTGTTTTTCCATCGCGCGCATTACTGCGGCTCAGCCCGATTAAACGTGGCCGGTGCAATCTTCGTATCAATCTAATCACGGCGCCGCCGGTAATTAACACCCACTCGAGTGCGGGAATTTTTACGATTCCTCGTGGAAGTTCTCTCGGTCGGTCGGTCGACGTAACGAGAGCAACGATTACGCAAGACCTTCTATAAGACTGCCTCGATTTCGTGCGTTACTCCTCTTTGAAACGGCAATGTACGGGCCAAAGAATAAAATATGGGCAGCCGGGTGAAATGCCAAACGCCGTAGCAGTCTAATTACACCACGCCAATCCAGATTCCACGTTACCCCTCGGGTTTCTCTTTTCGCCAAGGATATATCGCCCGCGAGAAATCGCCAAGTCCGTAAATACGACGCCGAGTCGTGTATCACACCCGAATCCTTTCGATTGCCGTACCGTGTATACGTGCGCACGTACCGGCAGATTACGAGCCAGAGGCAATATTAATAGCGACTGTCATTTGCCACGGCTTCTCCAAGTGGTAATATTATCGACGCTCAATTAAACCAGACACCACACTGTAATTGCGCTCACTTCGTCCATGCATTTTCGTTCGATCGATGACCATGGAACACGCACTTGGACTGTAATTAACAACGATCAAGTGGAAACTCGCATAAACAAAACTATAATACACATTATCTTGGACGAAAAATAGTCCGCCATGACAAATATCTGTACTTTGTATTTCAGTACATTTATTACGAGAAAGATTTCCCAGGCCTGCAAATATTTCGCAAGAATACCACGAGGATTTTGTTTCACACATTTTTTATGGTATTCATTTCCAGTTTCGTGCTCCATTTCTTTCTGTCTCGATCGCACAAATACACATTGTTCTGCGTTACAATTTCAGTCATTGTGCCGTGAAACGGTATACTCGCTCGGTAAGATTTCGGCCGTGAAGTTTACATCTATAAACTCAACCCTCTCAGGAATTCCCTCCCTCCCGCCCTCTTCCCATCCCACTGACGATATCGTAAATTCAGTTGCACAACTTGGTCTAATCAGAAACATACTTTGCAATACATATTACACTTGTACATGTAATAAAACTCGTCGAGTGCAGATCATTATGGCAAATAATCGTAAATCGTCGTTAAGGAAGTTTACCACAAATCTCGCTTCTGTATTGGTTTGTATTTTCGCTTGTTATTATTGGTACGAGTTACGAGTACGTCCCGAGCGAATGGAACAGTTGGTTCGTCATTCGCGGGTCGTTAATCAGTGGTTTGAAGGCAATGAACCGGTCGAGATATTTCGACAGAGGACAATCCAGATACGGCTCATTAAACGTTCAGCTGTAGTTGATCGTCACCTTAGAACGTCCATGTTTTAACGCGTTTTCCCTCCTAATAGTAAAATCATTTACTTACTTCCTCACGTGGCAAAAAATTGGTATTATTGTTAAAGAAAAACAACGGTATGACAATCCGACCTAACTGTTTCCCGCCATTTCTGTTTGCAATCAGCTTTTTCCTAGGCATAGACATTATTTACCCGCTTCTAATAAACCAGTATACCTTTCGGTCTCTCGGTAGCACTAATTCCGGGAGAACGTTTATTTCTGACTTATTCTTACGGCGAAAATCCCGCGGCGGATACTCGTGGCAGCGAAGGCAAACACGCGGGATAGAATGGCGCGATGTGTAGACTGGGTAAATATTTGCGCGCGTTAACATACCCTAATGGCGATTGTTATTGGAATAACAATTAACGCGCCTCGCTGTTTCTCCGGCGTAGTTAACCGTCCCGAGCAGTCGCGCTTTGACAGGCCTGTAATAAATGTTGCCTTACGTTGGACAATATATCTGCGGGAAGTCGTCTATTTGACAGTTGGACCGTCGCCAGTGTTTGTCTATAAATGATAAGCCAGATCAATCGGATCTGCGTATGCCAATAATATTACGACTTAAACGCTGCTGTGCCGCTTAAGGAGATATTCCGCGCCGAGAATAATGTCTAGCTGCATTGCCTCGCCATGAGCTTCACCAGCTGTCGGCTGGATGCGTTTAAACTGCATATGCGTTCGCGTGCGTTATTCTATCCGTGGGGAGTGGCAATAGAGACGTTCCGCGATTTACGGCTTGCTTCGCCAGACGTACGATCCTGCACGAGGTAATCGATTTAGTCGAGTATCTTTCGAGCCGGAAATGTCGTCACGTCCAACAGCTAAATACGTCGGACGAACAGACGGCCACTATTTATAGTAATCCTCCCATCTATCCACCTTTATACTTATAATACGTTGTTTATAAACACTAGAAAATATCGTCGACTGTCGTCATTAATTAACTACTCGTATCAAACGAATAGTCTGATGCATAATTCAATGTTTAACGGCCAAGAGAAAATGTTATCGAAAATGGAAAATGGAAAAGTTTCTTTGTGAATTCCGCTGAACCGGAATTGAGATGCTACGCTATTCTGTGGAATTTCCGAGATTTCGAGCTGCAGTTATCGCATCGACAGTTACGTGGGTGAAGGCACAAGGGGCTCTTTGTTTGGGCGCTTAGCTGCAATGGCTTCTAGGAAATCGATCTCTGCCGTACGTCAAGGCGCGCCTGTCCTCTCCCAACTCCTCCTCTTGTCATTACCGCGGAATTTCATGGGGAATCATTTGCCGCGTGGTAATTGCCCCGGCGAAATTGAGTTCTTAGACGCGACTGAATTAGCCGGGACGACAGTACTCTCGGTCTATCATAGCAGTTTCATAGTCACCGTTCGATTCTTTCACCGTTCCTCGCCTGTAAAAATATATATCCAAGTTGCATAATATCACAGTTGCACGGTAATACCGTAGGTAAACGATTCTGTGGTTCAAAAAATCCTCTTCATAATTCCACGAACGTAAGAAATTTCGAGCAATTTCCTGCCGGTTAATACGGCAATGACGTTTACGATAAAGGTGTAATTGCTGAGCTGTTACTTTTGGCTTTTTCTTAAGTCGAGTAAGTGTCTTTTGCCACGTTCACGTTGGCCAATTATCGTGTTGCGTACGCGGAACGTCCTTATTTCGCCGCTACATAACGAGAAACCACCAAGTATCCCGCTTCCAGTAAAGTCCCTGCATCGCAGCAGCCTCCGAACTCTTAAGGAGTTCGACAAAACGATCCCCCGAAGCCGTTAAGCAGCATGCCCTTTTGAATTACAACCCGTAGGCCGCGCTGTGCGTCGGTATCGTCTTTTTTTTTACTCGCGAAAGGCCGGCAACGCGGTTCGCCTTCTTTATATTCGCCTCGGCGCTTCCATTAGCTGCATCGAAGATCCACGCTTCCGTTATCCTTTGTCTTCGCACCGGTCGCCATGACGGTTCCCACAAGTCAGCGTTTTTACACTGCGTCCCATTACTCCAGCACTCAAGATAGTAGTGTTGCTATTCGAGCAGGAAAATTGAAACGGTTAATAGAATATCGTGATTCCCCGGAAAACTATGTTTTTAAGTACAAACTGCATCATGATAATTTACTTTTGCTAAAACTCGGAGAATCTTATGCTTCTTGAACGTTATCCATGAAAAATTCACGTCTTCCTTGCATTGTCAGCTGCAAGGGGCTACGTGTTCTCGATTGTCCGCGACGTTGTCGGCAGTCGGTCATCTTGTCGGTCGAAATCTGAACGTTCATCCGTAGAGTTGCGGTTCTCGCTGCGGCGATCACGTAAGACGATTCCCCGGTGAGATTACGCGGATAGGGAGAGGAGCGTGTTCGCGGTTGCGTCACTGGCTCCGGCGGACGGACGTTACGGGAAGATGGAAAAAATGGCAGAGGGACGAAAGTAGAACGGCGCGTGGTGTTAAATGCAAGTATGTCTGGAACGCGGTGTATTACCGCGGTCATCCCGCCGATTTCCAAAGCGGAACGACGGCTCTTCGACAATCTCCCGACCCCGCGATCGTAATTTCAGCGGAATAACTCGGCGTATTGCTCCTACGCGGCCTGGGCCCCGGCAACGATTAAAGAAATTGCTCACTGGCTAAACTGCTACCTCGCAAATGAGCCGTGAAGTTGTGCAACTCAGAGTCGTTTTTCAATATACGAGCGCCACGAAGCACTCGTTACTTAGTAAATGGGAATTAACGAGCTCGCGAGCAACCCTGGAAAAACTCCTCCGTTCATTCAATAATGCGTTATTAATAAACTCCCATTGAGTTTGAACTTGATGGATGGACGAGTAAATATTTTCGCCGCGAAGGGAACTGTTGACACAACGAGACGCTTTTACGAATCTCATAGGATCTATGTTTTTGATGAAACTGTGAATGAAAAAATACCTTTTGCTAATAGTGTCATTTACACGCTTGGTGTATCAGGCTTAATTAGAAATTCTAATTAGAGTATATCGGATAAATATTCATAACAGATTGCTCTTATCACTTTAATGAATATGAAAACAACCATATATCGAACAGAAATTTATGACAATCTGTCATTCATATGTAAAATAATACTATTTCATTTGGATTATACGGAATTTGCCGCGATACTGTGTTGGTGAACCTGCCTAAAGCATTTATTTCCACCATTCCCTTTGTTCGTCTGTAGATTTCCGTGCGACGAACCTTCACAAGGCCTTGTCTCTCTTCAGCGGAGCGTTGAAAATGAGAGTATTCTGCGTTCCGTCTTCCTGGCAACGCGTATTCTCGTTTTGCAAAGCATCGAGTAGCGCAGTAGCAAAGCTATAATTCCTTACGATTCCCTTCTACATCTCGCCTTTCGCCTTCCTTCACGATCGCAAATCGATAAACGAAGACTCTGAAAACAATGTCTATTACCGCTAACGTTCAATAAGATTAACGCTAAAAAATAATGTGACTACTTTTGTAACTGTCAACTGCACAGAACGATAGATAAACTTTTCAAGAAAATTGAGAAATGTTGTAGGGAAAGTTTAACAGTGAATCTTGGGACAATGTCAATCGTGCTGAAGGATTCGTGGGTGTCGATATTTAATGGAAAAGATGTCGAGTTAACGTCTACTGCCACAAAGGACAGACAGCTCACTGTTTTTCCTTCGACGACGGAAATGGCGTGGGTGTATTCGCTCGATATAATAGCACGCTTACGCGTCAATCGACTTTGTTACTCCCGTCTGCTCTTTGAATTTTCTCCTCCGACTTGAAAAGTATACACGGTGGCGTTGCCTGAGGCCTGAACCTCGATCTAATTCTGCCAAAACTATGTTTACCTCGACGTAAACAACGGGAATTGGCGTACATGTTGGTTGATATTAATTCTTTCGTAATTTAACACTGACGGAACATTAAGTTTCATCATAAGGCAAACGTGTATAACCACGCGTGACGGTGTAAGTGCTTTACTAGACGAGAAAATGGAAATTTAACGAGGTCAATTATGATTAGAATGCTGTGCTTCATTTCCATTTAAATGAGGTGCATGAATGCGTGTTCGTTGTGCATAAAATTCAGGTATACATATAATATCGTCTAAACATGCCTGTCCGAGCAAAGGTTCGAATTGAACCTTGATCTATTCCAAAATAACTTTTGGTCAATTCATTGTTTTGTAGAGATAACAAATTCACAAAATTACGCTTAATCTGCACGACAGCGCAAATTTATCGGACTGTTTTTTATTGTTCACAAACTTTGAGCCCGAACTTTCTTTTATCGATTTCAAATCGCGCAACCGATCCGCGATCTTACGCTCTCACTTATCGGCGCGCATTAATTCTGGAAAGTTTTCTGCCGGTATTTTCACGATAGAAACTTTTGCATGTTTCCCATGATTTACAGTCCCTGGATAATGGAAATAGCCCCGTACATAAATCTCGTAATAGCGGAAATGAGCCTTTATTTCGCATTTTTCTTCAATGGCCACAAGATTTTCCGTATTTTGTTACACAGGTTGTTGTGTAATCGCCGAGTTTGCGGTATTATCGCCTTAAAATATCGCTACGACTTTGCTGATTCGGCCGTCGTTTTCCGCGAAATACAAATTCCCCCCCGTTGTTTTCGGGTGGACAACCTTGCATCGCTTGCATTCCCTTCTCCCTCCCCCCCATGAAGTCGACTTCCCGTGGGAAAATCCGCGCTAGTCATGCGTCGCTCGTCGCACTTCCGCAGTTGTAATTCCCGCGAATATCCTCGTAGGGTTTCGTGCCGTCGAGCAATTAAGAGATCGATTAGCGTTTTACTGGTCGGTCCAACCGTTATCGCCGGCCGACGTGTACCGGGCTGGTTCGGTCGCGAGGGTCAGCAGCCAAGGCCATGAATCACGGAATCCGCCATCACCCTAAGACATTAACGCTCCAATCGCACTAACGACAGAGAGCAATTCGCACGAACAAGTACAAGAATTACGAAAAAGAAGTATTCCATAAAAATTTCAAAGAAAGCCACTTGCCCGTTATAACAGTAAGACTTGACGGAATTAAACTCGTTATTTCTAAGAGTCCTCCGCGTTAAAGATACATCGTTTGGCTTGACTCGAGTTCCGCTGAAAATAGGAGCCTTATAGGCGACTGGCATGGAGTTTTCTGGCCGAACGTTTCCTTCCCGCGGCTCGTCGCAGCAGTAAATCCTCGCTGCGGTTGGCAGGTAACACGGCTGGGACGTGTTGCCGGGCGTTCGCACTTCTTCCCGCGAGGACACGATCGTCACGCTCGCTTCTATTTGCCCGCTCGAACGAGCCCGGAATTACCATACTTATTGTTTGCCGCTCGCGCCTCGCGTACGTTGTGTTTCCGCGGGCCGCTTGGAATTCTTTCGCCGGGCTCGTCGGGCTTTCACGTGTACCAAGGTCAGGGATCGGATATGCACGGTGCATTTGAGCCGCGCTTCTCCCTCGTTTATCCTGGCGACGTGCGACGCCTGAATAACCGTCCATGCGGCCCGCCGGCACCGCTAATTCGCCGCGAGGAATTCTCCAGCGGGGGCTCGCCGTTGCACCGCTGAAATTAGCATGAAAGTGACACCGCCGCAATGCCCGCCAAACGGAGCACCTGGTCCACCGCGGGCATCGCTTCACTCCGCGACCGCTTGGAAATTCCGCACGGAGAAAGAGACGGCGGAAGCAACAGGATCGCTCGATGCTTTTACTTAGCGCCGATATTGCACCATGGGTCGACATATTTGAATTGTGCCGGCATTCCCAAACCAGGAAGTAAGGAACTTACCGGCATGAATATCCCGCTCTTATCTATGTATATGTATTCAAAATGGAGCTCTTGGCTTATATAAATAGCACGATAGGAACTATTCTTAGTACGCGTTCTAAAGGATAATTACAACATCAAGAAATAGGGATATAATCCACGGAAATTACGTGTTTCAAAAATGCAGAAAGAAAGAGAGAAACGACGGATTACGATGTACACTTTAAATTCTCCGTGTTTCGTATTTTTATCCGTACATGCCGTATTTCTCCAACACGATCGAAATGGCTACATTATCATCACCGCACGTTCCCGCGCACGCTTTAATTCTTTTTAAATGGCCAGTCTAAGCAGCCGCAAAAATTGTTCATTGGGCAAAGTGTAGCTGTTAAAGTTTTTACCTGAGCACTGACCTGCGGGGGGAATCATTTAGCAAGCGTGAAAGTACTCGTACGCGTGTACTTAGGTCGGCCGTACATTGGAAACGATGTTTTTGCCGCAACGGCGCATTAAGCTCGTGATTTCTAGATCCAGGAGGTGCGGAATTATGTAAACTTTAAATTACGAATTTGCGCGCATCGCCGGACGCATTGCCTCAGCGTCGAGTGAACGAGTTGTGATAACTTTGCGCGATCATCTACGCAGTAAATGCCTGCAGCTCGAGCGAGTCACGTTACGTACGATCCGCAGGACCATTTACGAATTTACGCAACTCAAATGCCAGGAACAATGGAGAGAGCTTATAATTGATTTCATCGAACGTCAAAGCGGGCTACATTTGAAAACATTGGTCAGCTTCGGCTATAAAAACTAATTAGCTTGTAAGGGGGGATCGGCGAGGGGTGGGGGAAAGGATCGATTGTTACCGGTAATAGGGTGATTATAATGTGTGGACTGATTCAATTTCACGGCAGTATTAACCGTGGTGGGAGCCGGTTTACGACCTTCGGCAGAACCGTAACTGCGGTCGCGCGCCATCGGGAATGGCCCGGTGAACGGGCCTTAATGGCGACAGATAGCCCAAGAGCTCCGCGAATATACCTATTACCAGCGGCAAATGTGCGGACGATAAGAGCGCGTTAGCACCGTCATGCGGGCCGATAAGACGATAAGCGACCCTCTCTTCCCACGCCTCCGCGGCCATTGTACTGCTTTCCACTCGAACAAAGACGACCCGAGTCGAATTCTAAAGTACTTCATTCTCACCGATCGACCATCCACGTACCCCAATCACTCAGGGCCTTTCACGTTTCCGAGCACATCAAACCTACTCGGCTCATTCTTTGTTCAATTTCAATGCGCGGCTCAAAAATATCGATGAAAATCTGATGGTATCTGCTCAAAAATAAACTTGGACAATACGATCTACATTTCCTACGAGTATAAACGACGGAAAATCGAAGACGTAACATCTTCAACTTTTTACCCTTTGGTACACCGTTAGAAAATTTCAGGTATACCTGTCAGTGGGTCTAATGTTTTTATCCTCATATTTGACAAGATTTCAATGGTGTGAACTATTTAAGTTTGTATTCCTTAGCAATGTCCCGCGACCATTGGATGCCCTGTCATTGGAGAAACGTCAAAACCAGTACGGTTAAACGAGCGGCGCGATTAGGTTCTCGGGACTTATCGCGAAACCATGGCGAGGATCACGTCGTGCTTTCGACGGTCGTTCCGGCCCAGCAGATCGTCTATCTCGCGGGCAATGCTCGTTCCGTGACGACCGGCCAGGTATTTCGTCTGGCCCAGATAGTCGCGTGCTCGCCGAAACGAACTCCGGTGAAATGGGCCCGCTGAAACTGATTTATGCGTAACGCTTTTTTTTCGCCTCTTCCTCGCCGTGACTCATGGTTTCCTCCCTCAGGACCTTCTTGCTCTCGACGTTTGTTAAGACCGTGAAACGAGCCGACGTAGGGACGAACGTCATTTGCTTCTCACCTGTCCGTTATTCGAGAATCAAGCAAATTTGCCGCTCTATCTGAATTACACGGCACTTCCCGCAACATTTTATAATTATTTCCAAATGCTAGGTCTATGTAAGTTTTAATTGGTCGGAATATCCTGATTCCAGTGACAGATTTTATCTGGACATTCTATTATGTCGGCAGTGTAAAAATTGGAGAACGAATCCTACGATTTCAACAAGGGAGAAGGAAAGAAAGAGAAAGAGAGAGAATCGCGTGAAACGAAATTTTAGTGTGAGAGTTTTGAAACTAGAAATTCGAGGCTAAGAAGACACTCTTGGAAACTTAGCGAGCGTACTTCCTTTTCGCCTGTCAGATTAGAAAGATTGATAAGACAGTTCAAGTGTGCCCTGAACCGAATCCTCGCCTGTTCGCCGCGTTGACAACTGTTCATACGCGTTCGCTCGACAATACGTCGATGTCGCTTCACTTTCCAATCACGGGGTCAAGAGTATTATTTGCTCGACGGGGTATTACACGTCTCGCGTGTCGGAGACTAATCGATTTGTCCGTTTCGTCGATTTCCTAAGGGGCAACCCCGATTTCGAGACTCTTATCGTAATGCGCAACTTTATACAGACGTTTCTTCGCGATCGATCGTTTCGCTAACAATTACAGACATCCCGTCGATGAATGGCAGACGTTCGGCCATTTTCCCGACGATTATCACGATTATAATTACAAACGGCCTGTCGTTGGACCGACGACGATTCGCTCTTTATTCTGACATTTCCGAACCGATAGCCTCGTTAATAATTTCAAACGCGCCGGCAAAGTGCCCACGACCTTTTCAGCTCAACTTCGCCATTCATGCTCGAACGTTTACGATGCACGGCTGTTTTGTTTTCTCCGCTAGAGACTCGCGAGGAAAGTCCCGTCCGGCCGACAAGTCCCAGTTTTCCCCCAACGGTATCCGCGAATGGCCGAGGAGTCAGTCGCTCGACCCGAATTTCGTTTCGCGCCAGAGCACGCGGAGAACTTTTTGTACACACCAATTTTCATAATGATCGTAGTAACAGTGACGCGGAACAACTATGCAACTGGTTCCAGATGTCATCCCTTTTGCCACATTATGCACATCACGCGAAACTATTGAATTAAACGCGCTTGCGTAATTTCATAAGGCAAAATAAACATTTTTTTGCCATTTACCTGTAATTTTCTCGCCTTTGCAATTTAATTTATAATCCTTAATTAATTCTATGTCTGTGTACGATAACCGTACGTTTATCACGTTAATCAACTCGCAAAAGTTTTGCCAGCATATAACTACATGCGGATACTGATACGTTATCAATATTCCGAGCTCTTTTTGTGGGATCGTCGAACGAAACTCTAATTCGATAATGCGTTTCTCAAAGCACCACTAATTCGGAACCTACGGCATTGCCTGTAGCCTCGTTCGAAATTCGATCAACTCTGTCTAAAGATTACTCATTACATAATTCGCAGCGGAGATGCACGTTACTCTGGCGCAAAAAGGAGAGAACGATTGCCTCTGACACGATGACTATTCGACGCGAAGGACTTGACCTCGAAATCCTCGACCTCGGCATCTTTAAATCGCCAACGATCTTACGTCATTAGAAAAAAAGACGCAAATCCCTGCGAACATTCTTAACGAACTATGTAAAAATGAAATTTGTCAAAGTTCATGGTTTACGATGAATTAATATTCGATCGTTTTTGAAATATATCTTTTACGTCGTAAAAAATGAATTTGGCAGGTGTAGTTAGTTTGACAGCCTCTCATAACGGTCCGCATTGTATCAGAGGATTTTGAAGAGAAGTCGAAACGTGCGTTGATATGGATTTTAATCACGTGGACCGGTCTATTTAGTAGCGACGCAAAGGCCGGTGGTCACGTTAGTCACGTAACTTGATTTTCATGAGGAAACCGCGCCAGCGGAGGAGCTTCGTCGGCCGTGCATGATTCATTTACGGACACCGCATGCCAAGTGCCATGGGAAAATAGTAAAATAGCCGGCACGACGGGTCGACGGTGGCAGCTCGTCATTCAACTCCGGCAGCTGGTAACAGTACTCTTCGTTGACTTCTCTCCGAAGGGAACGGCAGGCAATGAGACGTGTAGAATTTGCTTCCTCGAAGCTAAACTGGTAAACCATAGAAAATTACGGAGAAATGAAAAATCATTGATCCTCCTTTTTTCGTTCATGATTTTTGGATTTCTCCTTATATTCGTTTGAAATGCTAAGATTTTTGGGTAGAGGAATATGACGAACGTATCTGACGATTACTTTTTGAGCGAGAAACATCTTTGCCAATGGGCACGAAATGTTTTTGCACAGCCGTTCGCCGCGGGTCTCGAAACTTCCGCTTTCAAACGAGGGACTCTTAAACGAGATGAACGAGGCCGCGAAACGCCTTTCGAAATCGCAAGTGAACCAAGGTCACCTACTTTTGAAGTGCATTGGATAACGAGAAGTTTCACTCGCGGCATGTCGTGGAACGTGCTTACGCAAATCGCATTTGTTTGACAATGTTGCGGAAAGGATGATCCAGAAGAATACGGACGCAAACGAAAATGGCATTGACAATCGTCAACCGTCGCTCGACTTCCGCCAAGGACAGCAAATGATTTGCATAAATCAACGTCACGTCGTTGTACAGATATGACCGTTACGTGTCGCGAAATCCGATGTGAATTAATTTCGTCAACTATTTCCTGAATTCCCGCGCGAAGCACAGCGCCATTCTACGCGGAGAATTATGTGACATAAGTGAAAATAGGAAATTGAATTATTCACTTGAGAATGTTCTACAGCTGAGCATAATTATTTTCTCTACATAACAGCGCATTGTATAAACGTTAATTACGAGAGAGAAAAATTATGTTCAGGTCTTACATCTGCCGTATAACCTTAGAAAAAAGTTGAATTTAGATACAATGAAATTGTCAAAGTCGACGATAGAATTGGATTTCCCGGTGACGGTGGCAAGAGATGGTGATGCATTTAATAGTCTTCTCTATTCTTCGTCTTTGGAAACCTTTGACGTCACATCCTTAAGTCTCAGTCAAGGAGTCTACTTAACGTCGATTCGTTTGACACGGTACGTCCACGTAACGAGGTTTATCCGCTTTCAGCGGAGCGTCAGCCGACACAGTATTTTCCCTTTCCGCCGAGATCTGCAAGTCTTATTTCGGCGCTCGGCATTTCCGTGGGTTCGCGCCAAGAGACAATGTCCCCGGCGCCGGTTAATTAACTTTCCACGTACGAAAGCGTTTCTTACACGGCGCACGCACGTCTAAAACGCAACGTAATCTCCTCCGGTGAATAGCATCCCCGGCCGGTTAAGTAAATCTACGTGTAAGTTTCCTGGCGTTTATCCCTGAGCGTCGATCGCGGCAGACAGTTCATGAAACATGGTCACGAGTTTACGAAACATTCGAGCGATAGCACCTGCGCCAACAAAGGCCACGTATTATGTGCGCACGCTTCTTCTTCAACGACAGACACACGATGGACAGTATTCTCGTGCAGGTCTTTTGTCAGCGTTTCTTTTAAATGGAACTAGATTTGGTAATCTTTAACGATACAATACATAACAATCGCGCGTTCAGAGGTTTAGATTATTTGACGAAGATATAAGGAGATTGTTACTGGACCAACGTGTTCGTTCATAATATATTAACAAAGATAAGTGTAAGGATGAAGAGGGTCAATAAGGAAAAGTAGAAGTATATATATCCACGTGCATAAGTGCATTTTCCGAACGATTGGTCGGTCAAGGAACATATTTGATTAGCTATCACTGGAAAAATAAGAACTGGCACTGATGTGTGCCAACCTTATCACCAAGCTCCGGGCTGATAGCGAGAGTATTGATAAATGTCACTTTGTTATCTGCGTGTAAACGGTAGTGGGGTGGTAAAGCGGTGAGATTCTGCGGGGAGTAAAACGGTAACCATCAATTACGGTGGCATACCGATACTTAGTGCCGGTGTTTGTCCTATCGGCAAATTATTCATCTTGTCGCCCGGCATCTCCATGATCGTTAGATGCACTCTCCGGCTCGGTAATTTTTATCGAACGCACGATAATCCCACCATCTAGCGACAACGTGACCGCGTGAAATTGATTAATCCGATACCCCCCCTCTACGTCCCGTTACGAGCGGAGCATAGCGAAACGTCAGAACGATCTTATCTAGCCGTAAGTCAAGGATCGTGATTGCACCGAAATCGATGGATATGATATTAGAACGGAATGGACACTGTGTAACATTTACGATACGCATGTCGTAGTCGGTTGTTTATTTACGTCTTAATGGAGACAGTACCAGTTTTGTAATTGATTCAGAGAGAAAGGGGAAGTAGCTAAATATGTTGTAAACGTGTCATTTGGTTATCATGCCCTGTTTTTTTTCTTTTTTTCGGAGCATCTCAAAGACGATCTTCCCTGGTTTATTCGGATGTGGGTGACTTGCGTGCCCTGAATAGATTTTCCTCGACGTAAAGCTAAAGGAGAACGAAGAAACCGATGTGCAGTTAGACTTTGTCTGGGCCGCTCACGTGTTTAGACTCCGAGACGCAAATTTTACTCTCGTCGGTCCTTTACGTTAACCGAAAAACTTTCTATTCCCGAGCACGAAAGTAGAAATTTCGTTTAATTAGAACGCCAGCTACGTTGCGAAAATAATTTCGCTCTCGCAATTTGGTAAAACTGTCCGCATTTTAATATGCGGACAAAGAGTATGACCTCGCGTAAATTTTATGAAAATTTTAATGAAAATTGCAGTGATGGAATTAATAGAAATATGTCCTAAAATCGATATAATTTATACGGTTGATACTGGAAATCGATTGACAAGGTATATTGTACATACATGTGTAGGATCTACCTCATTTCTAGCACGCTGTAATGACAATACTGTGACAGGCATTCGAATGTCAACCCACATTCGATTAAGAACAGTAAAATTGACACCAATACTGAGAGTATGTCACGCAATTGCTCGTTACCGTGTGTATAACTGGGCCTTTCATTTTTAAAATTCATCAATGCTACCGTACCAGTTTTCAATACAAACACGATTTACGACAAGAAAGATACATACAGAAAATAAATGTTTAGCAATTTATTTCTTTAATTCACGTTTAACACATGCTCTTTTATTTTCTCAAACATTTCTTCAGCTGATGTTTTGGATAATGATCACAGAGGAGTCAAACTTCATTCATTTTCTGCTATGTTTATAAAAACATTGTATTAAGTTATATCGTGTCTTTCGTTTCAGGAGCCAATCGAAGGCTTCGTATCTGGCTTACAAACGTGAACGGGGTGCTCCGGATAGCGAGGGTAGTTACAAACGAACAATGTCACCCACGTCGCGACTGGAAGATTGGCCTCCTCCTCGCGACAATGACGATCCCGTTCTCCTGCGCGTTACTCCCCATCATCAGCATCATCATCATCACAGCGGTCACCATCATCACCAGCAGCAACTGCCCGAACTGTCCAAGTCTCACAGCGTGGACACATTGCACCATCGACTGGACGACAGAACGAATCAGCAACATTCGGCAGAAGTTATCGGCAAACTCTCCCACGAGTTGACGAAGAAATTGCAAGCCAGCGAGGCACGTGCCCGGGCCGGGGAGAACAATAACAATAACAATCACGAAGATCGGCACCAACATCATCATCATCACCATCATCATCACCAGGAGAAGAGGTACCAGGACAAGCGACACGATTACGAACAACGCAAGGAAAGGCACTCGCCGCAAAGTGTGGAGGTTCTCAACGATAGAAACAGACAGCTCGAACGGGAACGTCGGAAGTTGGCAGCCAGTTGCGAACCTCTACATCAAAACAGAGAGGTAAAGACTATATTCCTCTGTTTTAGATAACTAGAATCCCCGGAAATCATTGTTTATCGCGAATTCGTATACCGTTACAATATTTCCAGCTAATTAAGATCACTGTTAATCGTTCCTAAAGTGTTTTTCTAAGATCTCCAAGAGAACCAATACCACGGCACAAACGTGTCGCAGTATTTTGATGCTAAGGCTATTGGCTCATGGCGAAATTCTGATTCTCCTCCACAGAAGCAGATGCGCAGCGTGGACGGTTCGCAGACCGTCACGAGCGGTGAGTTCTTCCGCGAGAGGAGTGCGACGATCGAGATGACGTCACAAAACATTGAATTGTTAAATCGGCGGAACGAGAAGCGATCGAGTAGCGCGACTAGCGTGTTATCCTGCGGAGCCTGTACCACGGCGATAACGTCGATGAACACGATGACCACAACGACGTCCACGGCGACTACAATGACGACAATGACGACGACGACGATGGAAACGACGTCGGACGGTTACTGGGCCGGAAACACGTCCCCGTTGGAGGCCAGTGCGTTCTTGGAGATGCCTCCACCGCCGACGAGTTCCCCGCCAAGGTCACCGAGTCACGTCGAGCGCGGAAGTCCACGCGGAGCGGTTCCCCGGCGAACCGGAAGTTCCTCGAGCTCCTCGTCATCCGGCAGATCGACGACGGACTCGCGAAATGCGCTGAGGAGCACCCCGTCCTCGAGATCATCGCCGAAGAAGTCGTTGGACTCGAGGTCGGAGCAGCGTGTCGAGGGCAGGAAAGTTTCCAGTCCCACCCAGACGGATAATTTCGACAGTTGCTGGGACAGATCGGACTCGCCGCGTTCCACTCAAACCAACGAGGCTGAACTGAAAGTTTGCACTATTTCGAAGACCAAGTCGCAGTCCTCGATGTCCTCGATATCGAGCACAGTGTCGAGGGTTTCCTCGTCCTCGTCGGCGAGGACCTCACCGATCGATGGGGATAAACAATCACCGGGCAGTTCCCCCTGCGTCTCCCCGCAACCGGGCATCGAGGGTCTGACCCTCGTTCAACGCACGGAAGTCGTTCTTAGGGTGAACGCCGCTACGAGTGACGCGGCATCGCAGACGGATATTCTTCTGCAGGCCGAACGAGACAACGAGAACGTCCTCCAGGAGCCACTTCCTACGCCGAGAAAGAAATTGCCGGAAGAGATCGAGTGCGAGGAACTCAGCAGGGATCTCGCCAGTCAACTCAGCCCCAATGACAAATTGGTGCCCATTTTGGGTAAGTAATACAAAAACCTTAGTTAAGCGCTGAGTTAGCAAACCGCTAAACATCTGCATATTCCTGCAAATAATTCCTTTATGTATGTATCAGCTGCATGAGTCATTCAATACGTATTCTCCGGTTTCGTGGGTAATCTTGTAACGCGAGAAACCGCTTAAAAATTGTACAACTTCGCGAGTCATCTGCTGTGCTTCTTATGGAATCCAATAATCGGTTTAGCCAGAAGGGATGAGACGAGCGGGCGATTGTCAGGTTTCATTTCGGTCAGTCGGTGCAACTAGTGCGACTTATCCCCTGCACATATTTGCCAGCGAATGTCACACGTACGCGTTAATTTATCGATCACCCAGCAGTGCTGTGCACGCGCGAGCAACACATGCAGCCAACACGCGCAGGTCGAATGAACCAAAGGCGGCTGGACAAAAGCGGATCGACTGGACGGAGCGACGACCCTTTATTTTAATAAGCGCTAACCCAATCAACGTTCCCGACTGTATTATTCAATTACGCGTCGTTGCCCCTCGACGGCATATATCGGACGTTCCTATCACCGCCCACCCTTATCTGCTATCCCCACTTGCCCCTCCCTTCCCTCCACCCGTTTTTCCGTCTCTCGCCGACTTATGGCTTCTGCTCTGTCGCCACGGGAATTCCTCGAGCGTATAACGAAGACGAACCGGGGGATATGAAGGGCGGGGGAGGCCCACCGAGCCGCGTGGCTGACGATTCTCTTATCAGTTCCAGCGCCGGAGCACAAGAAACCCACCGACTACGTTTCCGGCCTATTCAGGGTGGAGGCGACCTTGCAGCCGAGACCGAGACGACGACGCTCCCTCGAGGAGTCAACGGCCTCCTGCCTCGAGAACGGAACGGACGACGAGAAAAAGTGAGTGAACACCCTGACAGACTTATTCGTTTTCTTCTCAAAGCTTGTCTTCTACGTGAGTTCATTCGTCGTTCATTCGTGCTTGTTAATTAGTAGACTGCTTTATTTAGTTACATATAGAAGAGGGCGTTGGTGAATCTCTTAGGGTTGGTTTATGATTGCTCGTTAAACGACAATTTATACGCATTTTACCTCTCGTTTCGGAACGGTGCCAAGGATACAGGTTTCCTGGCTGTGCGGTAAACCGCGGGGAAAGATCGTGGCACGTGCCGTCGTGCGCGAGATTCTTTATTATCCGTTGAATGACGTTGGCGTGGGCGTCGAAGACAAGATTCCAGCCGATCATCGTTAACGCGCTTTCATCAGCGCCGGGATTTAATTGTCGTTCTTGTATATGCACCAGAGGTGTAACGTATTCTGTCAAAGGCGTCGCGAGGAACACGGCAGAAATATCAGCGGTCTCATTCACCTCGTCGATGATTAAATTCATTACAAAGTGGTTCATTTATTTTTCGTAGTTTATGCTAGCGGCGAACGTCGGTAAATTACAGGATGTATCGGCGTTAGATTATACGTGTATCGATTGCCGTCGAAGCAGACACGCGACGACTGAATAAAAGTCGACTCTTCTTCCCTTTCCTGCCGAGCCAATCGGTCGGCAATGGATAGGGACAATACTTCCGCCAGGCCTGGTAAAGGAGAAAGTACACACCGTGCAGAAGGCTCTTGCGTAACTGTCCATAAATGATATTGTCGACTATTACTCGCTGTTGTCGTTGTCTACGCGTCGTGTTATTTGCCAGTCTTCGGCGGATGGTTGGTAGCATCACCTCGGCCGATCTTTCAGAAATCCATCGTTCCGTTCCGCCCGGAGAAATGGACGAGGGACGTGTGAAAAAGTAGAATACGATTCTTTACGAATTCCGAGTATCTGCACGTGTTACGTCACTTGCATAATCATGTATAACGTTGGTGTGAAGTCCGTCGACATACGTTTCCCGTGCATTCGCATTCTTCTTGAACTTCCAATTATTTCGGGACGTAAACGAACTCTGAATTAATCTCGAGAGATTTACACACGGCCTTTAGGTGAAAGGTGTAAATAATTAATACGATCAATAGGTCGGTCTGTAGAGAACTAAGTGGGACAAGAACCTTTGTTGTTCATTTGTTCCGGTACAATCTTTTGTACTTGGATTGTACGAAGCATGCAGCTTGCATTTCGCATCTGCTTTGAACTGATACAATATTTCTACAGATGCTAACTTAGCAAACATTATTCTTTCGTATATTCTCCTGATGCTTCACGTTTAACTCCGCCGATATCTGTTAACGACCTTACACGTCTGGAGGTATTGTTTATACCAGAAAGCATAAACGACTAAACTCTTGTCTTGCTTTCGTCTTTCTTAGTGCATGTATCAGCCGATTAACTCATCCGTGAGTCATTCGGTTGACGTAATTTTCTCCGCGCCTCGAAATTGCGCGATAGTGCGCCTCACCGCAAGGTCATTTTATTTCGAATAATGCGAAATCGAACGTTACGATGATAAATGTTTGTTCGCAGGCACGAGACGATACCTTCGGTTCCAGTAACTCCATCGTCGACCGACCCCAGCAGCCCATTGTCGCCGACATCTGCCTACTTTACAACTTCCGAAGGAAAAGCAAGATTTCTGACGAGATACTCGCGGGATGTCTCTGCCGACGGCCCGGCTCGTCCTGAGGACACGATGGCTACTGTCACGACGGATAGTCTCGATCTCAGAGCGAAAAAGGTACAAATCACAGTGCTCCATAATGTTAAGAAATTAGATTAAACATATCTCAAGATCTAAAATGAAGTTAGACCTTTAGTTGGAAAGTAATAGATTATTGTTGCACCAAACCAATGTTGAGTATGAAATTACCGATACGTAAAGCTTGTGAAAAATCTGAAAGACTATACAAATATCGACACGTACAATGAGACAAATCGTGGCGTTCCGAGTTCGTTAAATCGAGACTTTTCTCGATGCCGGGTAAAAGAAGGAAAACGGGGAACGGGCCGTACTCGGTGATTTCCTGTTAGCGTTAATTCTCGGCTTTCCTCGAACGTCCATGGCGGAGCCCGGCCTCTCGGGCTTTACGATGGCGAAATTACGAAGTATCGACGGCCGTTCCAGGAGGAGCTGATGATGAGACTGGACAGGAAGCTGGTGGTCCTCAGAGCCGAGCAAGAGGCTGTGAGAGAGGAAGGCGAGGTCAACGAGGCTCTTGGTGCGCGTGTCGCTTCCCGTATTTCCGCGATCGCTCGCCCAGCGGAAGCGTCTAAGTATCGGCTTCACGTCGAGGAAGTCGGCAAGATCACTAGTCTCCTTCTCGGACTGAGCGGCAGGCTGGCTCGCGCCGAGAACGCTCTCTTCGGAATGCCCACTGACCACGCGGAAAGAGTGAGTACCGCAATCGTTGGACAATGGTTTATCCAAAAGAAGCCTACCTTAGCACTGGCAATAATTTAGCCAAAATTCATTGACCCAATAGATCTTCTTACGTGTAGTCAGGTCTCGATGAAATAGGTGTAATTGTGCTCATTTTGTGTACGTTTGCAGAAAATCCTTGAGAGCAAGAGGGATAAGCTTATGGACCAGTTGGAAGAAGCGAAAATCCTCAAGAGCAACATCGATAAGCGTAGCGTCAACGTCTCGGCGATCCTCGCCAAGTACCTCGACGACGAGGAATTCACCGATTACCAGCACTTCATTAATATGAAGGCCAAGCTGATAATGGACGGACGCGAGATACAGGACAAGGTGAAGCTCGGCGAGGAGCAGCTGGCCGCCCTGAAGGAGGCGATCGACTAGTCGCAACGGTGGATCCCGTCGATGAATCGACGGCACGTCGTGTCCACTCGTTATAAAAGTAACACTGCATTTAAATCCCGAATTTCGTGCATGGAGAGGAAACAAGACTCGAGAATATATAACATAAAAGAGGCACACGGCACCGGCGGAAGAGACGATGGGTGCCGGAAATGCAGGAAGAGGAGAGAAGACGCCAGTTGGCACATCGGACGAGCTGCGAAGGTCGGGAACTTTACGACTGGACTGGCCAGATGAAAAATATCTTGGAAGAAGATTCGGCTAATCATCGGCGACCAACATATCCATTTGTCGATAAATTTCACTTGGAACAAATTTCAACCGTTCGGTTGCTTCTTTTCGCCGGAAAAACGTCGTCAGGTTTTTCGTGGAAAATAGCCACGGTCGGACGTAGGAAACGACAAGGAGAATATTGAGTGTCTAGTTGGCAGTGAGCTCGCGTCGATCGCACCGTGCTCACCGGAAAATTTCTAATGAACGTCGCGTTTCGCGAGATGATACAGAGAGAATATATTCTGCCTGTAGACGGTCTACCAGGCAGGAGCAACTCGGCACTTGATGGTGATAATGCAAGCGTTTAAAATGGATACGAATTTGTACATAGATATAATTAGAACGCATCGGGAGAGACTATGAAACGGAATTACGAATAATCTCATCATGGCGAAATACAGGAAATGTCACTTGTTGTTTGTTTTGTTTTGTAAAGTCATGTACGGGAAGATAACGATTTCACGTGTTGTTTAGGGCCTCGCGCAACCGTTAACGTTATTATTTATCAACCGTGAGTGGCCGCCGCGTATATTAGATTGTAATGTGTTGAAATTTGTTGTGAAATTTTAAGGGTGTCGACAGAATCAAAATTCTAATATATTATGCATAAATGTACGTTGACGTAGTTTCTGGCGTACCGCGGATCGTTACGTAGGTAGGTAGAAAGGGATAGGCATTCCGTACGGTGCGACAACGATGACGAAACGAATAGAAAAATAAATGAACGCCAATAATGTTTACCGAGAGGAAGCAACTACAATAGATTTGGAGTTTTCCTAATTTCATGTACATCCGTTATCGCCTAATTTAGAAAAGGCTTAATTTTAGAAGAAATGGGAAGTCGATATCCGTGTTTGCTGTTTATCAACGAGACTTTTAATCCCATTATCACCCTTTTGCCGTTCTTAGTAGTTTGTATTAAAGCCATCGGAACTGTTCACCGGCGAACAGGAATCGAAATGTTAGACTAGCGCAATGATCCACCGTTCTTTGTGTCGAAAAGGAAAGAGGAAGTTAAATGGAGGAGAAGGAGAAAAGAATTAGGATAACCTGTGGTGCCTTCTTATATACAATATGTGATATAAGAGTAAGGAGTCACGTTCTACGCGCGGTCGTGATCTTTTTTCAAATGATACAAGCGTCGAGCGAACGACTTTGTACATAATACAGTGAGTAGTTTGTAAGGATACACGCTAATTCGCATACACTGATACCCACCATACACGCGCATACACATACACATACAGCAAGTACGTGTGCAGGCGAATAATCCAGAGAGACACGCACACGTATGCAGCGATTATTACTTTTACGTTTTGTTCTAACACGGGGGTTCGCTTTGCCGCGACTCCATGATGCTTGTGATCTTATTTACTCTGTACGACTGAACCAAGGACTCTCGACACACTTTCGAGCCTTCATGGTAACGTCCTCGCGAAAGATTTTATGCCCCGGCCGCGTTTATAATTCACAACTCCGCTTCACGGGCGCAAGGCACTTCTCCGTTTTCGACTATCGCGCGATCGTCCATCCGATGGTTCGTGCGATAAACTCGAGGACGCGGAAGAAACCACTGCACGGAAATTCCAAGGAGAGGAAGTCCTCCGACTCTTTGACCTCGGTAATGAGACATTTACCGAAAACTCAAAGATCTCGTGACGGAAGTCCTCGAGTAAATACGGAAATGCAAACCACTTTGGCTAACATGTCTGTCCAAATCCTTACGCGCAGTTCGATTTTTCAGCGTTCCACGGAAAGAATATTGCGAAAAAGTACAATCGATGTTCCGAAATCCGACTAATAGCCATTAAAAATGATCTAAAATCTATGT
Organism: Hedychridium roseum; assembly: GCA_963989215.1. Classification (NCBI taxonomy): domain Eukaryota; kingdom Metazoa; phylum Arthropoda; class Insecta; order Hymenoptera; family Chrysididae; genus Hedychridium; species Hedychridium roseum. The sequence continues at coordinate 6,705,271 of OZ022310.1, read as the reverse complement.
AATTTGTTCAACGACATTTGTACCTTAGGATTGAGCCATTTATTTATACGACTCCTTCTTTCGTCGACTACTTCCGATCTCTGCATCACAAAATCTGTCCGGGGCACATCGGACATTGCGCGTTCACCAAGTATGTCAAGACTGAGCGCAGAGGGCATAAAATTTAGCGACGGCATAATAGTCACTTTCTGTTCCTCGTTTGTTTCTCGACGAGCGCAAAAAAAGCAGCGCGTATGCACGGCGATACCGCGGTCCCATCGCGCGTACCGGAAGTAGCGAGAAGGTATGTAATGTGCTTCAGAGCGACGTTACTTCCTTGACAAGAGGGTCGCGATTTACGTTACACTCTCATCCCCCCCATCTTTGACCCGCACTTTTCGATATACCGTGGAACGACGCAGCGGCGAATTGTACATAATAAGTTTTATCCGGAATGAAAAGAAAAACAACAACAACAACAACAACAACAATCATGGTGCTCTGGATGTCTATTTTTTACGAGAAGAAACGTTCCATTAATTTCGTTAGGCTATCGTTTATACTTAGGACAGTGAATATTTAACGTTTTCTCCCTCCCTACGTGTACATAATACAGCATACGGTATTGCGTGATTACGACAAAAAAATCCATAACAATTATTCTACATAAGCGCGTCGCCGTCGCGCGACGGCATTTAGGTCGTTGTTTAGTCCGACAATATTATCGCATGTACTATGGAATGTACTATGAAATGATAACTACCTTTCTCAAACTCGCTTGCAATAAATAACACGTTGAATATTATATATATGTATGTCTGGTATATCATTACCATAAAGCCGACATTTATCTCAATTAATCGCTTGTTAAAAGTCACTTCGTTTTAAGATACTAAACAATTTTTATTTATTACCAAATACATTGTCCTTATATAATTTTGTTTTCGAAATCTAGGACCATTTTAATGTGTACATAATAATCAATTAATTGTAAAGATTTCTTTTTAGAAATTTTTCCATGAATTTCCAGGTCCAAGCAAAGGCGGCACGCGTTGATACCGACCAGCGGTAAGTGCTAGTCCATTTCTTCAATGCTTGGTCCACCGGCAGTCGTATTACCACCTGTTGGTGTTTCCCGTCCGGTAAACGGAATACCATTGGCATCGCTGTATAATTTCGATATTACAGGTCCACATACCTGGAAAGAATTGGAACAATATTTACCTCGTGTCTTTCAAGTTTTGTCCTGAATCTAACGAAATGAAATTTAATAGTTAAAGCACAGACGAAACACAGGATCAATCTAACATCTTACGGGATACAAAACTGAATTATCGATACAGACAAAATTTTAGTGTTATTGTAACTCATTGTACATTTCAGCAGAACCAGTTCAAATATTCATCTTAAAGAAGGTAGAAAATGACGGTATTATATATGGCATTATTAATAAAATCACCGACGAGGTATAGGAATAGACCTTTGACCTTATAGGACTTCGTCTAACCAGCTCTGAATTACCGACATCGTCAAAAAAGAGTAGCGATCGAGCGCACTCTACGTTTCATGACGGTTATATGTGAAACTGTAAACGTTTTCCTCTCGCTTTACTAATCAAATTTAGCGATGTTGCCAAATGTAACCATTGTGACGCATGATTGCCACATCGATTATTTTCGTACGATCGCAACTCTGGCCACTTTTGCCTCGGATCGGGCTAGACAAGCAGAAGTCGTCAAATTCGGGTGGCCAATTTTTTACAAATTTTTGTGTATGTAGTACTTCCCCTGTAAAATAAATTTGCAAAGCCGCTCGATCCAACTCTAAGCAATTGTTAAGAAAACATAATCATTATGATCTCATTATTAACTCATTAAAACTTCATTAAAACTCATTAAATCTTATTAAAATCTCATTACGATCTCATTAAAAACATAATCATTATGGTCCCAAAATGGTTCCAAGGACATCCGAAGGACATCCCAGGGACCATTCTGGGACCATTCTGGGACCATTCTGGGACCATTCTGGGACCATTCTGGGACCATTCTGGGACCATTCTGGGACCATTCTGGGACCATTCTGGGACCATTCTGGGACCATTCTGGGACCATTCTGGGACCATTCTGGGACCATTCTGGGACCATTCTGGGACCATTCTGGGACCATTCTGGGACCATTCTGGGACCATTCTGGGACCATTCTGGGACCATTCTGGGACCATTCTGGGACCATTCTGGGACCATTCTGGGACCATTCTGGGACCATTCTGGGACCATTCTGGGACCATTCTGGGACCATTCTGGGACCATTCTGGGACCATTCTGGGACCATTCTGGGACCATTCTGGGACCATTCTGGGACCATTCTGGGACCATTCTGGGACCATTCTGGGACCATTCTGGGACCATTCTGGGACCATTCTGGGACCATTCTGGGACCATTCTGGGACCATTCTGGGACCATTCTGGGACCATTCTGGGACCATTCTGGGACCATTCTGGGACCATTCTGGGACCATTCTGGGACCATTCTGGGACCATTCTGGGACCATTCTGGGACCATTCTGGGACCATTCTGGGACCATTCTGGGACCATTCTGGGACCATTCTGGGACCATTCTGGGACCATTCTGGGACCATTCTGGGACCATTCTGGGACCATTCTGGGACCATTCTGGGACCATTCTGGGACCATTCTGGGACCATTCTGGGACCATTCTGGGACCATTCTGGGACCATTCTGGGACCATTCTGGGACCATTCTGGGACCATTCTGGGACCATTCTGGGACCATTCTGGGACCATTCTGGGACCATTCTGGGACCATTCTGGGACCATTCTGGGACCATTCTGGGACCATTCTGGGACCATTCTGGGACCATTCTGGGACCATTCTGGGACCATTCTGGGACCATTCTGGGACCATTCTGGGACCATTCTGGGACCATTCTGGGACCATTCTGGGACCATTCTGGGACCATTCTGGGACCATTCTGGGACCATTCTGGGACCATTCTGGGACCATTCTGGGACGTCCCTCAAAATGCACTCCGTCTGTCAACCGTGTGATGTATATTTTTATCGACAAATTAAAAATTTTATCAAGAAATTACAGAAATATTATATCATATGCGATTATATCTGTGACTATACATCATGCCAACGAATCGGTAACCCATTGACACAGATGAGATATGGGGCAGAACTATTATCTAAATTACACACATTTTATACAATATACAACCGCAGTATTCCGAAATTTGAGAATATTTTTCGCACATACTATTCATGAATCAAAAGATTGCCAAATAATCCAATGTTTTCATATTTTCACACTGAAAATCATCAAATAACATAAAAGTTAAGTAATTTAACATCAATAATCGCTCAATGTATTCTAACGCATTTTAACGCATTTTCAACAGATTTTCAACACATTTTAACGTATTTAATGCATTGTAATGTATTTAATCGCATTTTCCACAAATTTTAACGTCTCTAAATGCATTTTCAACGCTGTTTATCGTATTTCAACGCATTTTAATGGATGTTAATACTATTTTAACGAATTTTAACGCATTTCAACGCATTTTAATGGATTTCAATGCACTTTTAACGTATTTTATCGCATTTCAACGCATTTTAATGGATTTTGATGCATTTTTAACGTATTTTAGCGTATTTCAACGCATTTTAATGGATTTTAATGCTATTTTAACATATGTTATCGTATTTCAGTGCCCTTTAATGAATTTCAATGCATTTTTGTCTTATTTTATCGTATTTCAACACATTTTAATGTATTTCTAAATATTCTACCACATTTTAACGCGTTTCAATACATTTTTAACGCATTCTAGCCTATTTCAACACATTTTAATGCATTTCTAAATATTCTACCACATTTTAACGCGTTTCAATACATTTTTAACACATTCTAACCTATTCCAGCACATTTTGATGCATTTCTAAACGTTTTACCTTATTTTAACGTATTTCAATTCATTTTTAACGTGATCTAACCTATTCCATCACATTCTAATGCATTTCTGAACGTTCTAATCTATTTTAAAGCATTTTCATACAATTTTTAAAGTTCTAATGCATTTTCAATATATTTTAACGTATTAAAAATTGTATGTTCAATTAAACATTTTGGTATTCTGTCGGTAATCAGTAGACTGATTATCACCGTTCTCAATTTACATCCGTGTAGGACGTCGGTAACCAATCTGTAATAGCTAAACTGATTGTCACCCTTCTCAGTTTACATTCGTGTAGAATATCGGTAACGAATCTGCAATCGCTAAACTGATTATCACAATTTTCAATTTGCATCGGTGTAAGACGTCGGTAACCAATCTGTAATCGCTAAACTGATTGTCACCCTTCTCAGTTTACATTCGTGTAGAATATCGGTAACGAATCTGCAATCGCTAAACTGATTATCACAATTTTCAATTTGCATCGGTGTAAGACGTCGGTAACCAATCTGTAATCGCTAAACTGATTGTCACCGTTCTCAGTTTACATCCGTGTAGAACATCGGTAACCAATCTGTAATCGCTAGACTGATTATCACCGTACTCAATTTAAATCCGTGTAGGACGTCGGTAACCAATCTGTAATCGCTAGACTGATTGTCACAGTTCTCAATTTAACGTATGTAAATGAATTTTAACGCATTTAAACGCATTCTTAACGCACTTTAACTCACATTCATGCACTATTGACGTATTTTAACATATTTTCACACCTTATAACGCATTCATAATACGTATTTTCGTGCACTATAGCGCATATACAACATACGAACTATATAACTGTTATGTACACTATATACGTACTATATACCAATTATATATACTATATACGTACTATATACCTATTATATATAATATATACGTACTATATATGTAACATACTTACTATATACCTATTATATTCACTATATACGTACTATATATGTAACATACGTACTATATACCTATTCTATATACTATATACGTACTATATATGTATCATACGTTCTATACACCTATTCTATATACTATATACGCACTATATATGTAACATACGTACTATTATACACATATATACATTATATACGTACTATATATGTAACACTATATACCCTATTATGTAACCCTATTATGTACACTATATACGTACTATATATGTAACACACATACTATATCCCTATATATACACTATATACGTAATATATATGTAACATACGTACTATATACCTATCATATACACTATATACGTACTATATATGTAACACACGTACTATATCCTTATTATATACACTATATACGTACTATGTATGTAACATACGTACTATATCCCTATTATATACACGATATACGTAATATATATGTAACATACGTACTATATACCTATTATATATACTATATACGTACTATATATGTAACACACGTACTATATACCTATTATATATACTATATACGTACTATATACCTATTATATGTACTATGTACGTACTATCTACCTATTATATATGCTGTATACGTAATATATATGTTATATACGTATTATATACTCGTAGTATATACTATATTATCGTATTTCAACGCATTTTAATGGATTTTAATGCATTTTTAACGCATTTTATCGTATTTCAACGCATTTTAATGGATTTTAATGCATTTTTAACGCATTTTATCGTATTTCAACGCATTTTAATGGATTTTAATGCAGTTTTTACGTATTTTATCGTATTTAAACGCATTTTTGTGGATTTTAATGCATTCTTAACGCATTTTATCGTATTTCAACGCATTTTAATGGATTTTGATGCATTCTCAACTTATGTTATCGTATTCCAACGCATTTTAATGGATTTTAATGCATTTTTAACGCATTTTATCGTATTTCAACGCATTGTAATGGATTTTAATGCATTTTTAACGCATTTTATCGTATTTCAACGCATTTTAATGGATTTTAATGCATTTTTTACGTATTCTATCGTATTTAAACGCATTTTTGTGGATTTTAATGCATTCTTAACGCATTTTATCGTATTTCAACGCATTTTAATGGATTTTGATGCATTCTTAACACATTTTATCGTACTTCAACGCATTTTAATGGATTTTAATGCATTCTCAACTTATTTTATCGTATTCCAACGCATTTTAATGCATTATAATGCTAATTTCAGTTTCTTTAATTTTTTCGGCTAGTATAGTAGTTTGTCTGTTAGTATAGTAGTTTTTCGAGTAGTATAGTAGTTTTTTCTGCTAGTATAGTAGTTTTTTTCTAAGAGTATAGTAGTTTTTTTCTGAGAGTATAGTAATTTTTTTCGGCTAGTATAGTAGTTTTTTCTGCTATAGTAGTATGTAGTATAGTAGTATAGTAGTATAGTAGCTTTTTCTGCTATAGTAGTATAGTAGTATAGTAGCTTTTTATACTACTATATTAGCCGAAAAACTACTATACTAGCAAAAAACTACTGTACTAGCAGAAAAACTACTATACTATCCGAAAAAACTACTATACTATCAGAAAAAACTACTATACTATCAGAAAAAACTACTATGCTCTCAGAAAAAACTACTATACTATCCGAAAAAACTACTACACTATCAGAAAAAAAAACTGCTATACTCTCAGAAAAACTACTATACTAGCAGAAAATCTACTATACTAGCCGGAAAACTACTATACTAACAGAGAAACTACTATACTAGCCGAAAAAATTAAAGAAACTGAAATTAGCATTAAAATTCATTAAAATAAGTTGAAATACGATAAAATACGTTAAAAATGAATAAAAATCCATTAAAGTGCGTTTAAATACGATAATATGCGTTAAAAATGCATTAAAATCCATTAAAATGCGTTAAAATACGATAAAATGCGTTAAGAATGCATCAAAATCCATTAAAATGCGTTGAAATACGATAAAATGCGTTAAGAATGCATTAAATTCCATGAAAATGCGTTTAAATACGATAAAATACGTAAAAAATGCATTAAAATCCATTAAAATGCGTTGAAATACGATAAAATGCGTTAAAAATGCATTAAAATCCATTAAAATGCGTTGAAATACGATAAAATAGTATATACTACGAGTATATAATACGTATATAACATATATATTACGTATACAGCATATATAATAGGTAGATAGTACGTACATAGTACATATAATAGGTATATAGTACGTATATAGTATATATAATAGGTATATAGTACGTGTGTTACATACATAGTACGTATATAGTATATATAATAGGTATATAGTACGTATGTTACATACATAGTACGTATATAGTGTATATAATAGGGATATAGTACGTGTGTTACATATATAGTACGTATATAGTGTATATGATAGGTATATAGTACGTATGTTACATATATAGTACGTATATAGTATATATAATAGGTATATAGTACGTGTGTTACATAAATAGTACGTATATAGTGTATATGATAGGTATATAGTACGTATGTTACATATATATTACGTATATAGTGTATATAATAGGGATATAGTACGTATGTTACATATATATTACGTATATAGTGTATATAATAGGGATATAGTCCGTATGTTACATATATATTACGTATATAGTGTATATAATAGGGATATAGTACATGTGTTACATAAATAGTACGTATATAGTGTATATAATAGGGATATAGTACGTGTGTTACATAAATAGTACGTATATAGTGTATATAATAGGGATATAGTACGTGTGTTACATAAATAGTACGTATATAGTATATATAATTGGTATATAGTACGTATGTTACATATATAGTACGTATATACTGTACATAATAGTTATATAGTTCGTATGTTTTATATGCGCTATAGTGCATGAATGTGAGTTAAAGTGCGTTAAGAATGCGTTTAAATACGTTAAAATTCATTTACATACGTTAAAATACGATGAAAATGCATTAAAATACGTTTACATACGTTAAAGTACGTCCAGAATGCGTTTAAATGTGTTAAAGTGCGTTGAAAGCGCGTTCAAAATGAGTTGAAATACGTCGCAGATGTGTTCAAATCCGATAAAATGCGTAAAAAATTCGTGGAAAATGCGTTGAAAATGAATTGAAATGAGTTAAAACGCATCGAAAATGCGTTGACAATGAGTTAAAATGTGTCGAAAATACGTTGAAAATGCATTGACACTAATTTGAATGCGTTAAAATCTATTAAAATGCGTCAGAAATTACAGATCGGTTACCGACGTCCTACACGTATGTAAATTGACGACTGGGAGAATTAGTCTAGCGATTACAGATTGGTTACCGATATTCTACACGAATGTAAACTGAGAACGGTGACAATCAGTTTAGCTATTACAGATTGGTTACCGACGTCTTACACCGATGCAAATTGAGAATTGTTATAATCAGTCTAGCGATTACAGATTGGTTACCGACGTCTTACACCGATGCAAATTGAAAATTGTGATAATCAGTTTAGCGATTGCAGATTCGTTACCGATATTCTACACGAACGTAAATTGAGAACTGTGATAATCAGTCTATCGATTACAGATTTGTTACCGACGTCCTACACGGATTTAAATTGAGAATTGTGATAATCAGTCTTGCGATTACAGATCGGTTACCGACGTTCTACACGGATGTAAATTGAGAACGGTGATAATCAGTCTACTGATTACCGACAGAATACCAAAATGTTTAATTGAACATACAATTTTTAATACGTTAAAATATATTGAAAATGCATTAGAACTTTAAAAATTGTATGAAAATGCTTTAAAATAGATTAGAACGTTCAGAAATGCATTAGAATGTGATGGAATAGGTTAGATCACGTTAAAAATGAATTGAAATACGTTAAAATAAGGTAAAACGTTTAGAAATGCATCAAAATGTGCTGGAATAGGTTAGAATGTGTTAAAATAGCGTAAAATATTTAGAAATGCATTGAAATGTGTTGAAATAGGTTAAAATGTGTTAAAAATGTATTGAAACGCGTTAAAATGTGGTAAAATATTTAGAAATGCATTAAAATGTGTTGAAATAGGCTAGAATGCGTTAAAAATGTATTGAAACGCGTTAAAATGTGGTAGAATATTTAGAAATACATTAAAATGTGTTGAAATACGATAAAATAAGACAAAAATGCATTGAAATTCATTAAAGGGCACTGAAATACGATAACATATGTTAAAAGAGCATTAAAATCCATTAAAATGCGTTGAAATACGCTAAAATACGTTAAAAATGCATTGAAATCCATTAAAATGCGTTGAAATGCGTTAAAATTCGTTAAAATAGTATTAACATCCATTAAAATGCGTTGAAATACGATAAACAGCGTTGAAAATGCATTTAGAGACGTTAAAATTTGTGGAAAATGCGATTAAATACATTACAATGCATTAAATACGTTAAAATGTGTTGAAAATCTGTTGAAAATGCGTTAAAATGCGTTAGAATACATTGAGCGATTATTGGTGTTAAATTACTTAACTTTTATGTTATTTGATGATTTTCAGTGTGAAAATATGAAAACATTGGATTATTTGGCAATCTTTTGATTCATGAATAGTATGTGCGAAAAATATTCTCAAATTTCGGAATACTGCGGTTGTATATTGTATAAAATGTGTGTAATTTAGATAATAGTTCTGCCCCATATCTCATCTGTGTCAATGGGTTACCGATTCGTTGGCATGATGTATAGTCACAGATATAATCGCATATGATATAATATTTCTGTAATTTCTTGATAAAATTTTTAATTTGTCGATAAAAATATACATCACACGGTTGACAGACGGAGTGCATTTTGAGGGACGTCCCAGAATGGTCCCAGAATGGTCCCAGAATGGTCCCAGAATGGTCCCAGAATGGTCCCAGAATGGTCCCAGAATGGTCCCAGAATGGTCCCAGAATGGTCCCAGAATGGTCCCAGAATGGTCCCAGAATGGTCCCAGAATGGTCCCAGAATGGTCCCAGAATGGTCCCAGAATGGTCCCAGAATGGTCCCAGAATGGTCCCAGAATGGTCCCAGAATGGTCCCAGAATGGTCCCAGAATGGTCCCAGAATGGTCCCAGAATGGTCCCAGAATGGTCCCAGAATGGTCCCAGAATGGTCCCAGAATGGTCCCAGAATGGTCCCAGAATGGTCCCAGAATGGTCCCAGAATGGTCCCAGAATGGTCCCAGAATGGTCCCAGAATGGTCCCAGAATGGTCCCAGAATGGTCCCAGAATGGTCCCAGAATGGTCCCAGAATGGTCCCAGAATGGTCCCAGAATGGTCCCAGAATGGTCCCAGAATGGTCCCAGAATGGTCCCAGAATGGTCCCAGAATGGTCCCAGAATGGTCCCAGAATGGTCCCAGAATGGTCCCAGAATGGTCCCAGAATGGTCCCAGAATGGTCCCAGAATGGTCCCAGAATGGTCCCAGAATGGTCCCAGAATGGTCCCAGAATGGTCCCAGAATGGTCCCAGAATGGTCCCAGAATGGTCCCAGAATGGTCCCAGAATGGTCCCAGAATGGTCCCAGAATGGTCCCAGAATGGTCCCAGAATGGTCCCAGAATGGTCCCAGAATGGTCCCAGAATGGTCCCAGAATGGTCCCAGAATGGTCCCAGAATGGTCCCAGAATGGTCCCAGAATGGTCCCAGAATGGTCCCAGAATGGTCCCAGAATGGTCCCAGAATGGTCCCAGAATGGTCCCAGAATGGTCCCAGAATGGTCCCAGAATGGTCCCAGAATGGTCCCAGAATGGTCCCAGAATGGTCCCAGAATGGTCCCAGAATGGTCCCAGAATGGTCCCAGAATGGTCCCAGAATGGTCCCAGAATGGTCCCAGAATGGTCCCAGAATGGTCCCAGAATGGTCCCTGGGATGTCCTTGGAACCATTTTGGGACCATAATGATTATGTTTTTAATGAGATCGTAATGAGATTTTAATAAGATTTAATGAGTTTTAATGAAGTTTTAATGAGTTAATAATGAGATCATAATGATTATGTTTTTCTTAACAATTGCTTAGAGTTGGATCGAGCGGCTTTGCAAATTTATTTTATAGGGGAAGTACTACATACACAAAAATTTGTAAAAATTGGCCACCCGAATTTGACGACTTCTGCTTGTCTAGCCCGATCCGAGGCAAAAGTGGCCAGAGTTGCGATCGTACGAAAATAATCGATGTGGCAATCATGCGTCACAATGGTTACATTTGGCAACATCGCTAAATTTGATTAGTAAAGCGAGAGGAAAACGTTTACAGTTCCACATATAACCGTCATGAAACGTAGAGTGCGCTCGATCGCTACTATTTTTTGACGATGTCGGTAATTCAGAGCTGGTGATATGAGTCCTATAAGGTGAAAGGTCTATTCCTATACCTCGTCGGTGCTAGAGGATGAATGATCCTACTTATCTACTGTCGAAATATTACCACCATAAAGTTCGAATAGTATGAAGAACTTTAAGAAATATCCGCATAATGTATTTTATATTTCACCCGCATTTAAATCTCCCACCCACTCAAAGTATATAACGATTATTCAATTTTATTTTTATGCTACCAAGATCTCGTTTTACATTAACATTTAATTTTTTTTAAGCACTATTTTAACTTTTTGGTTTTGTATTAACATTATATAAACTGCAATTAATGTTTATAATATTTACTATCGCGAATGGTATATTTTATTTTCATATCCACAAACCTTTTCCGCTTCTTTGAGTTTCATTTCGAACTCTTCTTTTGGCGCAAGTGTGTTGGTGTCCATCCACTTGATGATCTCATTACACTTGTCGACGATGCACTTCCTGTCGGACTCCGGTACCTTCTCCTTGACCTTGCCATCGTCTATGGTGTTCTTCATATTGTAGCAGTAGGACTCTAGGTTGTTCTTAGCGACGATCCTGTCCCGTTGTCTCTCGTCTTCGACACGATATCTTTCCGCCTCATTCACCATCCGCTCGATGTCATCCTTTCCGAGACGGCCCTTGTCGTTCGTAATCGTTATTTTGTTCTCCCTATTGGTCGATTTCTCCACCGCTGAAACGTTCAGGATGCCGTTCGCGTCGATGTCGAACGTTACCTACAACGTGCGATGAAAAGACTTTACGGGAAAGGAAAAACGATCACTCACGTTTCCTCGTGTCCAATCATCTTTTTCACAGCCAAAGGACAATGGCTCGTCCGAACGAGCTCTGCTAAATGTCTACAAAGCGGAACCTTGTGAAAATCTGTACGAGAAAGCATGCTGTGATTTCCTAAGAAGCCTAACTTAAATATGTGTATGCCCTATATCTAAAACTTCGTCTTCAATAATTTTCAAAGCCAGGTCCAACTTTAGAAGTTAGTGGATTAACTTTACGTCCGCGTCTTCGTAGTAAATTTTCCATGCCAAGATAGCAGAATTCGTAATTATTGAAGTCAAAGATAGACTATAAGATCTTCGTTGTATTAAATGCAACGTCGTATTCGGGTCAGCCACTTTAATCTACATCGTTTTCTTTTTGCGTCACACCATTTGCGTCATACGTATGTACCAGCAATAACTCTAAACTTGTTCTTCGATTGTACACAAAAACACTATATTCTAATATCTACGGTCTATATACTGGCTCAGTTTTCACGTGCTTCGACAGGTTAAGCGGGATAACACGAAAAAGTTGGCAAATGGAAGGAATACGTAAAAGTCGATACCGATGGCACTTTGACGGACGACAGTTGGGTGGAGCGTTGAGACAAATTTGAACCGAGGGATCTCCGCTGAGGGACGGTGTTTGCAAAGTAATGTTAAGTAATGAAAGGGTGTCGGACCTCGATCTGCGGAATCCCACGTGGGGCCGGAGGGATCCCGGACAGTTCGAATTTCCCGAGAAGATTGTTGTCCTTGGTCATCGCTCTTTCGCCCTCGTAGACCTGGATCAGGACGCTCGACTGATTGTCCGAGTACGTCGTGAAGGTCTGCGTCTGTTTGCTTGGTATCGTGGTGTTGCGTCTGATGAGGACGGTCATCACCCCGCCGGCGATTTCGATACCCAAGGACAGGGGGGTCACGTCCAACAGGAGAAGGTCTTGCACCGCGGCGGATTTTTCGCCTTGCAAAATGGCCGCCTGAACTGCCGCTCCGTACGCTACTGCCTCGTCAGGGTTGATGGATTTATTCAGCTCCTTCCCGTTAAAAAGTTCCTGCCAACGATAAAACGCGTTCCCATTCCATCCTTCCTTAGGTATTACCGCTAGACATTTATTTTAAGCTTCACTTGATAGAATCCTCAAAGTCGAGGAACAGCGATTAATGACTAAAGAGGAAAAATTGTAAGAAATGAGTCCTTCTTTGCCGTAATCTTTTGAAAAATGACGCATCGTGAGCACGGATAAAGTATTATTCCCAAGTTACCGATTGACAAAATTTTGTCGGGACAGGTTATGTTGGTCCTGAAAGACTTTTTTCATTCTACCATCAAGCTCATTAATTCTGCAATGTGCACCTGGGATTTTCCCCTCCTCTCGTGCGCACGTACCTGTGAACTTTTCGAACCTCACACTGCGAATGCAGCGTAGGGCTCGAGGCACTCGTGAAAATTTCATCCAGATTTGATTCGTTTTATTATTAAACGAGCTGCCGGCATGGTAAAACGAGGATTCTCCGCGTGGAACCAACAACTTTTAACGAGACGCGCGCGAGAATGCGCTCATCGCAAGGGTTAAACGCGAAATGTAATCTCCATGGAAGAAACATGCAATGTAGCAACGGTAGATTAAGAAATAGCTCAATTTCCACCATTTTACACTTTCTCTCACTAATACACTTGGAATATGCTTTTTGCTATCAGGCCAAGAACAACTGTGATGATGAAATTGAAATAAACTGTTCCATGGACCGTTGTAATTTTTCGACTAATTTTAATTTAATGGATAGCCGTCGTAGTGACCTGCAGAAGTCTTTGTATTCGCGGTATCCTTGTCGATCCTCCGACGAGAACGATATCGTGGATTTGCGCCTTGTCCATCTTGGCGTCGTGCAGAGCCTTCTCCACTGGTTCGAGGGTGCACTTGAAAAGATCCTGATTGAGCTCCTCGAAGCGAGCGCGCGTTATCGAGGTATAAAAATCGATGCCGTCGAGCAAGGAGTCGATCTGAAGATTCGCTTGAGTCGAGGAGGACAAAGTCCTTTTAGCCCGCTCGCAGGCGGTTCGCAGCCGGCGAACGGCACGTTTGTTCTTCGTTAGGTCCTTCTTATACTTGCGAGCGAATTCCTCGGCGAAATGAGTGACCAGCCGATTGTCGAAGTCCTCTCCGCCGAGATGAGTGTCGCCGGCGGTCGCCTTTACCTGGGAAAATCGAACGAACGCGGAAATAACGGCAATTGACGAGGACCTTTTACAAGGGAAAGCTGTTGCAATTTTCCCGGCTCTTCGGCTGGAATCGTCTTGAGGGAATTCATTAACGGATAAGGATGTCTGGCTTTCTTTGAAAATTGCGCCAAATGAATGGTGAAAGATTTGTAAATCGAGCTACGGGCATTTGAAAATTTGCATGTTCGTACTTCGAATATTCCGTTGTCGATCGTCAATATTGACACGTTGAAAGTGCCACCACCGAGATCGAAAATAAGAACGTTCTTTTCGCCTTGACCTCTCTTATCAAGACCATAAGCTATTGCGGCGGCGGTAGGCTCGTTAATGATCCTCTGAACGTTCAGACCGGAAATAGCTCCCGCGTCTTTCGTAGCCTGACGTTGCGAATCGTTGAAATACGCAGGGACCGTGATAACTGCGTTCCTGATTGTTTTTCCTAGATAAGCCTCAGCCGTTTCTTTCATCTTTGTCAGAACCATCGACGATATTTCCTCCGGGAAGAACGTCTTTCTTTCACCCTAATAAAACGAAGTGACGTAAAAGAAGGATTATACCAGAGACTTAGGGATCCCGTAATTCATCTCGGACATTGAAATTCTTATAACGAGAAAAAGAAATCATTCCACCAACCAATATTATTTCATCGGACAAATACGTTTATTACGAGTTGCAAAATGAAATATTCCTTCGACGATCTAAGCTAAAACGTCTGCAATTTGAACGTCCCTTTTTTAAGCTTATTTCGTAAATGAATTTACTTTGTACTCGACTTCGATCTTCGGTTTGCCGCCTTCGTTAACGACATTAAACGGCCAGTATTTCATGTCAGATTGTACCGACGGATCGTCATAACGTCTTCCGATGAGCCTTTTGGCGTCTGCAATGACATTCTATATTATTACTGTTTAAACATGATTGCAGTGACACGAAAGTAGATGTAGAACATGGAAATGGCTGCCCGCGCTGTTAAACTCGTAAAGACGGTCAATTACTACTCGCGACTGGGCACCACGGATATTCTGCTCTGTGGAATTGGAAGAACGGGAAGCCCGGGGAAAAAGGGGTAGAGAGGGCTGAATCTCCCGATCGAGAGGGAAGAATCGGAGCGATTTTGGCAGCGGCGAAAGGGCAGCATTACCGACTTCACCGTGGGTTCCGGTTTCCCCGCGTTCCCGGGCTCTAACAACGGAGAACTCCGGCGCGGAACACGGCGGAAACGAGAGGAGAAACCGGAAATGTCGGCGATTCTCGTTCCCCGCTGCAGCTTGCCGCACGTTGCCAAATCGACTGAGCTTTAGCACGCACGTTCGAGTGAAGATCCAACGGCGCCTTTCCCTTTAAGATACCCTCGCAAGACGACCCTTACCCCCTCGGTCAAGATAATTTGCAAGACCGGACCGACGTCACAACTACCGCATTACGGTCATCCAGCGTAATGAGATTCAAGTTCGCAGGTTAAGAGATAGTAAACTATTTATTTTCTTTATACCGATAAACCGTAGCATATTAAAGAGAATTCCTTGCTCGATTTTCGAAACAATCCGGGCATTTTTTCGGCCTTTGAAATGTGCAGAAATCAGATACACTCCATCGCCATATTTCCGGTGAAAAATGTACGTAAAAACGGGTTAAAAGTGAATGAAATCCGTGGTATTCATTTTTTTTGTATTCGAGATATTTTATGAAGGTAGAGAGGTACATTTTTTCCTACCGAATATGGTATTTGTCGGGTTCATGGCGGCTTGGTTTTTCGCTGCATCGCCGATCAGCCGTTCTGTTTCCGCGAAGGCAACGTAACTCGGTGTTGTGCGGTTCCCTTGGTCGTTCGCGATGATTTCCACCTTTCCACGATGGAAAACACCGACGCAGGAGTACGTGGTTCCCAGGTCGATGCCAACCGGCGGTGCTGCCATTGCGGACCTGCGAAATTCCGAGCACGATGTCACCGAGAGTCGCTGGCTACATTCGTCAAATGGTGGATTGCGTTTTTCGACAGTCCTTTTTTTGTATTCACACGAAGGCGATCTTGCTATCCATGAATTACACGCGGAAGGTATACACATCTGGCACAAGGAGTGTACCAGCTACAAAGTAATTTTTAAACGTTTACTTTTCGTGAATTGCGTAGAATATCACCCTTCGGCGAACAGTTTTTCTCCTTGTACCAGACGATTCTTGCGGTTTTATAAATCTCTTTTTGCGTTTCAAAAGTGTGGACCTTCGTGATTTATCCGAGGGTCTTCTCCTCGGTGCGCGGCGATTGGCGTAAGAAAAATAGCGAAGATGGTCGGATCGCGGTCGTTCATAAATTGTAACGGACGCGAGAGGAATTTGACACGTCGATTGCCCGCGCATCAGACGATTTCCTCAAAGGGCATAGAAGCTGAGAGAGAGAGAGAGGGAGAGTGAGACTGAGGGGGGGGGGATGCGTGCGTTCGTGACTGGTATCTCAATGGGGTACCGGCCGTTGGCGAAAGTCCATCCTCGAGGTGTTCGCACAAAGGATCCGATAGAGCCTATCCCGTGTATGCCGCCATAATAAAGTTTCGACCTCGGCAGGGCTGATATGCCGCAGTGCTGCCGGCTCTTCACGACGATGATCGATAACCGCAAACTCGACCAGCGTCCAGTGAGCAACCCTCCGTCCCTTCCCCCCATCACCTGTATACGGTGCAATCACCCGTCTGATAAGTATTCCAGCAACATCTTACACGGTTCGCAAATCTCCTCCTCAATCCCGCAGTCTCCTAATTACGGCTCCGTGCCAACTACGTGGCAATCAAGCGTATAATAAGAACTGGCTGCACCCGTCCACGCTAATATTTGCGCAAACTTCAAAAACCCGTTGATGACATCGACTTACGACGTATCTTCGTTCAATTTTCCATAGAATTTTTCCGTCGCGCGCGATTACGGGGTTACGTTTAAGGCCGTGTGAGGGGTGGAGGCGGTGGGGGGGCATCGATAAAGGTCTCGCGGGATAATGAGGCTTATTTGAACTTTGCGCAGGGACGGACATTGCGAAAAATCGGAATTACCGGGGACCAACGGAGGCTCGTCGGCGAGGCAACGCACGCGGGCAACCGGAATGTAACGCCGCGAGTTTGCAACTTTTCTCAGCCTTTTTTTTCCCCTCTGCCTTGTACCGTTTTAACGACCCTAATAAACTTTCGCGCGGTCGCAAAAGTTAGCTGAACGAGCACCGCCGGCGCAGTAGGACCGCAGAGACTCTCCTACGTGTTTCCCCCGTGTGTCACGTCGGAGGGCAAGCCTCGGGATCGACCGCCTTAGCTTCCTGCACCGCACAGTCCCGAGAGCTGGAGCCAATCGATTATCGTTTAACGGGCCCCGCTACCCTCGCCATCCCCGTGCGTGTTCGCGGCCCCGTGGACGATGCGTCCGCATGCACCGCGGGATGAGATCGACCTCGCACCGTCGTCCGTCGATCGATAATTCCCTAACGAATTAACCGCTTCCGCTCACGGGCCGTTTGAATGCGACGTAACGAACACCTCGCGCGATCGCCGTCAAAGGAAATCATCGGACTTTTACGACGCTTGCACGGAACTACATTGATAGACCTATCGGAGCGTGTAAAAAGAATTCGAAGAAGAAACATAGCTACAGAATAAAGTACGTGGTATCGTAATTTCAAGTAGCAGAATTATCCGTGCGTGACGTGTGTTCCGATTTGAGGATCGATTTATTATCGTCGATGGAATTGCTCAGGAGAAAGGAAGGGAGGGGAGGGTGGATTCTCTCGGAGGGTATATGGAATACGCGTAGATGCCGTACCGGGGGAAATTCGCTTGGACTGGGGTCATCTCGGAAGAGGGTTGCAGGGACGTCCGGGCTCGATAAATTCGGCCGCGTGGCAGCCGGGCAGCCAGCACTTGCGGCTTCGCCAGCAACGGCAGATAGCCAAGGACAAGACGCCGAGGAATGCCGCGTGCTCCCGATAATTTGCTTAGCCTCCATTCGACGTTCCCCCCCTTGGCCGATCTGAAGATGCGGGGAAGGGCGTACACGATGGGAATGTATATACGAGGGACGACGAGAACGAAGACGACGGCGGAGCCGAACGTTCTACGAATATCGAGATTGGATTGAGAGGGGGTGCCCAGCACGACTGGCACACTACCACCCCTGCGGGGGCCACCGTCCATAAATATGTCGTCAGGCCGGTAAACAAGGGCGCATGAAGCCCGTATACAAGCTGTACGTCCCCGCGGTCTATCCGAGCCAGAGCCGACGGCGGTTGTATTCGTGGTCGCGCCCCGGCTCGGATTTAAACGCGGGAAATTTATCGTCTCGCGAGCAGGATGCGGAATAGCGTCGCGGGCTAAGGCCGGCCAACGCTGTCATCGACCCGCGAGGGCCGAAGGGACGAAAGAAATGTGGCAAAGTAAGGACCACGCAAGAAGCTGACGGAGTAGGCGTGAGACGCGGAAAATACCGCGATGGGAAATAAAAAAGGGGAACAAAGTGGCGAACGACGCGAATCGGGCAGAAAAGAGACAAGGGGGGGAGTGGCACGGTGGTAGTCGAAGCTGCGGAACGTGTAAACGAGAGAGGGATGAAAACAGCGGGAAGGAAGTGTCCGGAGGGAAGGGGTTACGAGGAAAGCGGGGAAAGGAGATAAAACCGGGTATAGGGAAACGAGAAAAAAACAGTTGGGAGATGGGGGGAAATTCGAAAGGCCCTGGCAAACGACCGAAAAGCAGTCCTCGCTGATCTCGTTTCCCCTGCTGAACTGGCCGGAATTCAACGATACTTCCTGTCGACGCGTCTCTTTGAACCAGGCGACCTTCCCCTTCCTGCCGGAAGTGCAATGTTGATCCCAACGATACTATACGACCAATCTTCTGAATTCCGGTTAACATTCGACACATTCTGACGTTAGTCCACGCTGCAATTGGCCGTCTCTTTGCAGAAAAAAATCTTTCTAGCTTCATAGAGAGGAAAAAGTTAACTTTCTGCAGGTTTAGACGTTTCCTTCGTGTGAAATTTCCTTTGAGGAGCATAAATTAAGTACTTCAACAAAATTTGAAAATCCCTCCATCATCCACTGGGAATATTCATCGTCCCCAAAGGGTTATCAAATACTATCAATTACATTTACGTGTAGTAATTTTCTTGTAAATCAAAAATGTCACACTTTCCGTATAATCGTGACGACTTCTGTGTTAGCCAGTCAGTTTTGTCACGTTCTTCTTTTTATCAGTAACGATACGCAGCGCTAGGGAGGTGCATCAGCCACGTTCGATATCTGTTCCGACTTTGAAGCTACGTTTTATTTTCTTTTACGCAGACGGCGGTAGGAAACGACGATAGACTTTGAGATGGAGTAGCTTGCTGCTCTCCAGGGAAACGTGTGCGAGCACACGCCGTTGGCTTCTTCCACGGTATGCATGAAAATGACGTATTCGTCAATGCGACGATTGGTGCCTTCGGCTTGAGTCATCTGTACGCGTGATACACGCAAACCACGTGGCATGTAATGTATAATTCAGGCACTACCTGCTAGCTATGTACAGACGACATGACGCCGGCGAGAAGGTTTCGTAATTCAACAATAATCTACATTCAAGCCTGATGCGCCTGTAATTCCTTCGTCCCAATCTAACAATCTCTCATTAATTACGTTGCGTTGCGCAGTTTGTACATTAAATTACAAAATGTCTAGGGCTGGCTAGTTACGGTATACGTAAAGGAAATGTAACGTACCCTCCCCCTCTAAGCAAACGATCGGTCCATCCATTTTGTAGGACCGTGTATCGTTGGAATGAATTTTTTCCCGGTGCATCGGCGGTTTCTTTCATCTGTCACCTTCGCCTGGGGCTCCTTGGCGGCAGCCTCGTTCCCCGCCGGTATACACTTGAGGCCACCGCGAGCAGACCATTTCCGAAGGGGGATGGCAGTATAGACGAGGTCGCCAGTATATCGGCGCGTGTGTTATTTGAGTTATTTCACACATGGCGGCCGATCGATAGACATCGCATTGCGTTCTCCGAGTCCCCGCGGCACTCTCTTTCCCTCTCTCTTTCATTCCTCATCCCTCCCACCCCCCACGGCGTTCCGCACACCATACCACCTTGTCTCTTTCATCTTCCCTCTCTGCCGCGCAACCCTTCACCCTTTCCCTCGTCTCCTTTCTTCTCCCTGTCGCTTTTATACAGGCAACCGCGCGTTACACGCGCTTATGTACACGTGCCATTGTGTACACAGGCCCCATGCGTGGGCTTATGAACGCCTATACATGTGCGGCTGGACGCAATCATCACGTTCCGAATCATCGTTCGTCATGTCATCGCAGCGCCAGCGAAAAAAGAGATGGACAATCAGCGTATAACGAACATCGAGGGATACTCCGTGCTCTGTATAAATTTAATTGAATTTCAAAGGACTAAAGTGTATTTACAACAGATGTGTTAACTACCAGAGCGGAGACAGTAAAAAATTGCTTGACAAAATGATTTCTATCCAACGGAATAAATGTTTGCTTTAAAAAATCCAACTTGTTGTCTTTTTACTTGTATGCAACCTATACAGATCGAAAACAATGGCTGATATAACCAAAAGCAACTATTTAAATGAAAATTTAATTACAGGATGGAATTATTCAGGTGCTTTAATTACTACTGATAATCGTTTAATTACACTCGTCTCTCCATTTACGCGGAGTATCCATTCCGTGTGGATTCATTTTATGCGAATGAAAATCGCGTAAATAAATTCTGTCAGCACAAAAGAAAACAAATTATTGGAAAGAAACGCTGGTATAAGTTATAGAAATAAATATTTATTCCATATAGGTTAACAAAAAATATGATAATAAACACATTTCTGAAAACGAAATTAAATTTCATTCAGTGTCATTATCGCTACTATAATTCAAAATAATCACCCTTTTCTATTTAATTGGCACAGATAATTTATTCGTTCCTTAAATCGTATAGTAATTTTAAGGGTCGTTGAACGTTTGAATCAATGTATACAATGGCACTGTCCAATTTTTTTTTCAAGCATTCAAATGTTTGAGTCTCCCAGTGTTTTAACGCATTTCAACGCATTTCAATACACTTTTTACGAGTTCTAACCTATTTCAATGCATTTTAATTAATGTAAAACGCTTTTAAAAATTTTAAAATGATTTAGAATACACTAAAATGCTTCAAAACACATCAAAAAGGTTTGAAACATTTTAAATTACGATAAAATACGTCAAAAATACATCAAAAGGTAATGAAATGCGTTGAAATATAATTAAATACGTTAAAATACGATGAAAATGCGTTAAAATGCGTTAAAATGTACTTAGGTCAGACATTTCAGTAAGAAAGTTTAATACATGGTCAGAAATTTCAGTAGTATAGGTCAACACAGGGACAGGATTATTTAAATAGTAAAGGTCGGTATTAGGTGAGACCTGCAAAATTTTTCTTCTTTTTCCGAATTTGACGATTTTTTTGTTAAATACTTTAAAATATGTTAAAGTACGTTGTAATTAATTAAAACTTGTTTAAAATACATCAAACTATTTTAAGGTGCTTTAAAACGTTAAAATACGTAAAAAACGTTTAATAAATGTTAGAAGTGTTCAAAACACTTTCAAATGCATTACAATTTATTAAAACACGTTAAAATACGTTAAAAATATATAGCACGTATAATATATATAGTTAGTATGTTATTCTATACAGTACGTACATAGTACATACATGTGTATAAAACGTATATACTATAGTACGCATATAGTGCGTACATTATATGTATAGTACGAGATTTATATTATATATACATTATAAATATTTTATACATTGTATATATATATACATCTGCCCCTTACGATTGGCAACCCACTAGACCGCCAGGATAATGACGGTCGCAGTTGCATTCTAAAGGGCGACAGAGTGTTGGTGAAACACCTGGTATAATAAGGGTGACCGGACGGAAAATTGTATACATGCATAATACGTACGTTCGATCGAAGCACGGACTCTGCTGCGGCCGATTACGCTTTGATAATGCGCACGATTGCAAAATAAATTAGCATACGATTCCCGGTTTTATGAACGCCGCGTGACTCGACGCCGAGCGTCGGACCGGCGGCGTTCTCCTCATTAGCCCCGCGAAATGAAAATACAATGGCCGTCGGTTACAAGCCCGACTATATGCACCTGCACGCGACTGGATTTACTAAAATTAATCTCCGGAGCTGCCGGGCCGAGCTATTACGCTCCGCGTGATATTCGTCGATCGTTAGCAATCGAGTTTTTCTAGCAAAAAAATCAGCCCCCACGTATATACAAAAATGGACATTTTTATCGGACCCACACGAACAGAGTTTTTTACATATTAACAATGTTTCTACTATACATTGTGATTTTGTTGGACTACGTAGGATATTTTTGACGGTGTGTACGCTTTTTTGAACTTTCCGAGACTTTGGCCAAGATAGCACGATTTTTCGTCAGACTTCAGGAACTTTTCCGAACTCTAAAGAGTTTCGTCCAACCCTGCGGATTTTTTCTCCAGCTATATATTTAAAATCTGGTTTTCCTCGGGTCTTCGGTTAACCAGGCAGCTCAATGTGTACGTGACGTTTTGTAATTTAGAACAAGGACTTGTCGGTAGGCCTGAGATGAAAGATTGGACTTGAGCGCGAAATGCATCGTGCGCAGATATGTGAACGAAATTATTGCAAATAAGGCCTGACGTACGTGGAGAAATCTCAAGAGGTACGGGAATGACGCGTGATTACTCAAACATGTAAACTTGGCAGCGTCATTAGTCTACTTATTTTTCCATGGGGTCCGCAAGATCGATAGGTCTTTTTGGCCGTGGACTTGGGGGGTTACCCAATGAAATTCTCCGTGTAATCCCTCCTATTCCGGGGGATATCGGCACAGACGTATCGGAATCCGTAGGACGTGAGCGAGCATACCGTGGCATTAATTTATGCATCGGATGCAAGGAAGCCCCACGGTGGGAACACATTTTCCTGAGGGCGCGGGACGAGCCCTTAATGGACCTCCGGTTATCGAATAAATTTCCAATAAGACTCGAGACGCCGTTCGACGTTAGATTCCGCCGTTGAGCCGGTGCCGAGGACTCGCGGAGGCACGTACGCCGATGTCCCCAGTCGCCGAGACTTTCGGTACTTACTGTGCCATCGGCTGCTGTAATCTAATGTGCCAATAAAAATGCAGAGTGCCGCAGCCGCGGGAGGAAACCACCGGCGAACAATGACAACCACGGGAAACGCGTGTGTTTAAAATGCTCAAAACCGTTCGCATTGAATACTGCAAAAGTGCAACGAGGTGGGGAACAAAGCAAAAACTGGAGGATAAATGTAAATCATAATAATCGTTCTCTGCGTAATACAATTTCGTACAGCGGCGTTACGATAATCCCGATGCCATGCTTTATTGGATGCTGGTGTACCGTAAATCAATTGTAATAACTGACTAATTATTGGGGCTTTCGAAGTAAACTCGTGACGCCGAGCCAACTGTCAGCTTGTGGTGTACTGATTATGATAACGTACTGCTCAATGACATCTGCCTATCATCGGTAAAAAACTGTCCTGGTCTTAACCCCGCGAGTAATTCACTGCGGCGGTAACTCATCCGACGGACAATCTCGTTGAACGGTGATTAAGCCCGGTAACGACGCACGGCGTCGGCAATAAATCAATCAAAACGCCGATTAGCCGCAAAACCGGATAGTCCGTATATTCATTCGACGGTTGGCTATCGTGCCTAGTTTCTTGCTCTGTGGAAACTCGCCGATTGAAAAACGGCAACACGCAATGGTGATTTGTGACTGGCGCGGCCCTAGCAGAAGTCCTTTCAACTGTTCCCCCCCTATTTCCCTAGCAAGGATTCATAAATTACCACGTATTTTGCGGCGGAACAGTACTTTACATATTATTAAGGCTGATCGTGATGCAACATAATAATTACTTTTGGCTCTGCGTGGAATAATGCATGGTTATGAAGTCAAGGGAAAATTATGGGACTTCGTAGGGGCTATGGCGATTCATATTTGATTCTCGCGGTTTTATGTAAACCTCTGATGCGGACATTCTTGGTACCGGAAGACGCGGGCGAGAGGCACAGGAATTACGGAAAAACGTTGGAAAAGCGGAGACCCAGAAAAATGAGCCGTTCGTTGGGGATATTATAATCGGAAGAGAATGCAGTTAATATCAGGTCTGCTCGTTCTACGGGGGCATACACTCCGGCGAATCCGGCACGAACATCGCTCGCAGTAACCGGGACGCTGCTATTTGCGATGCATGTAAATGCATCGGAAACAGCCGCGTAGTTGCATGAATCATAGCAATTATCGTTGCTGCCGTTTCTCCCCAGCTTCCTCTTCGCTCCTCCCTCTCGATGTCCCCCGTCTTTCCGTCTCCTTCTCTGCCCCTCACCCCTCCCCCTGGCCCGGTTGTCCCTCGCACTACCTCCTCTTTCCTCCCTGTCGACCGCGAGCGGCTATGCCGCGTTACGGCTCTGCATCGCATCAGGAATCCGCATTTTTGCCTTATTATTCCCTTTCGTTTTGCATTAATACAAACAGACCGCAGTGCAAACGCGCCGACGCTGATAAAGGAGGTCAAAGGGGTGAGAAATCCGAGTTTCCCCACGACGATCGCAACCGCGGGACGTCTTCTTAGGGCATTTAATTAATGGAGATTCCCCGTTCAATCAGCGAGATCGTCTTTTTAAAGAACTCAGTGCAGACACGTGTAGGTTTAATTAGCTGACTTTCTATTTGACTTTATCGAGATAAAACTAATTATTTACTGCCGTTACTTTCATTATTTCGTTCTATTTATTCGTTGCATTTTAAGCGGTGATCCTGTTTCGTGACACAGGACAGTAAAGGGTTTCCGATAGCGAGGGAATCGTAAAATTCGGCAAAAATTTCCACTGGATATTCCAATGAAATTTGACCATACTGATTGGGTTACAACGTTTCGACTTGGCCATCGAATTACGTGAAATTTCCCTGACAAAATTCACGAGGAATAAAGAACATTTCCACGTGAATTTCCTGTTTGCGCGCTTTCCATCGAGTTCTCCTGATTTTCGACGAAACGACGAAACAAAAGTCATCGCTCGCGTGTAAGTGCGTCTCGGAGCGTATTCGTTACACGCTAGGCAGCTTTTCGGCCGGTTTAATTAATTAACGAGACGAACTTTCAATGCCGCAGAAAGGCGGCAGACGAGTTCTCGCGCGGAATTGTCTCGAGGAAATATAGAAGCATAGACGACCGTGCATGAGTTACTCCGGTGTTCCCCCCACTGGCCCCGCGTCGCCGTGAAATTCGCATGATTCAGTCCAGTTTTGGGCGTAGGGAGTCTCTCCCGCGTGTACTCCCCATGATTCATCTCGTTAGAGGAAACGAGCTTCTCCTGCGCAACAATGTAGAGCGATCCTCCCTGCCGGGATAACTCGCGAAACGTCTGCACGCATACGTACCCATTTGCTCGTAATTAAATATCGTGCCAACGGTGCATCGCGTCTAAGCCGCGTAACAAAGTATGCAAAGTACAGGAAGCTATCTCAATGGCCCGCTAAAACCTGACATTTAATGCACGTTGATTGCACGCCTGCAGCCCTTCGCCGGACGAAAAATCCAATCACGTCATATCCGCGGTATTATCGTAATGCAATGTTTGCACGAGGACGGAAACAACTTGTCGAAGGTAACACGATTAATTCAGCTTCGGGGACATTCGTCCTTACGACAAAGGGGTAAATTGATAGAATACGATTTGGTTAAAGCGAACTTTCATTGTATTCCAACGAAATGACCTTTGCCTGGGCTGCGTTAGGCGAAAATTATAATGCAAATATACGGCCACCAGTGCTGCAACGTGGAACACTTTTGCGCAATTTGTAAACTGGGCAAGGCTTTTTAACCCCGGGCAATCCGTATATTTATGTGCAACTTGATCCCTGATAATTAATTCCCGTTTGCCGAGAGAAAAAGTACTCGCGGCTTCGCAGGAACGTGTACCGCTATCTTGTACTCCCTGAATTTCCTGGCAGGGTAACATATGTGCAGGCGCATCCACGCTCGGACCAGGGAGGAACGTCTGTCGAGATTTAGCGCGAGGTACAAAGAGAACCGGGGGAACGGGAAAGCGGGAAAGGGTTGACGGTGGTAAAAAACCAAGAAATCCACGAAAAACAGTGAACGTCGTACGATGTAGAAAAAACTATAGGCACAGGATAAGAATGGGTAGAAAAATAGGAACGTCTTCTGAAACCGATGTTTCCTATTTTTTGTCTCAACTACAATTACGTAAATATTGTACACGTGTATATCATTTATTCGAATGGCGCTACGACATTTTTGCAATGATCTGTGTAGGCGCCAAGTGTCCGTACAGGTCGGTTGGGAATAGTTTTTCGAGTGGACCATAAAAAATGGTAGATTCGAGTAGACGGTCCATAATGCGCCGATGGGTTGGCAGTTAAAGTTCGAGGAGATGGGTATCGCGAGACTCTGATAGAGTACGTTGGCGAGGGGGAAGAAGGGGGCAGGAGTGAAAGAGACTTACAATGGGCAGACAGGGGCTGCACATTGCGGGAGAACAGTGATTCATATACCTGTCCGGTTTCTCGACCATTCGGCCATAAAGGCACGTCCATAATGGGCGAGTTCCGTCGCGGTGGCTGCTGCTATCCCTGGCACGATGCGTCGGTGCGTCGCGACGCACTGCAGTGCACCGTTACAAATGCATCGCAGTAGCCGCGATGCAGTGCGTGACGCGGCAGGCCGATCCGTCCCATTATGAATCATTGCTCTTCGCCGGCAGAATACACTTCGCAGACGTGGAAACCGTGTCATGCCACTCCTCTGTCCTTGACATTACGATTGCCGTGCGACGACGAAGATCCTCACGTCCATTACTCTAAACCATTAAGGACCGTTCGCGCGCGGAAACTTTTGTCCCCGGTGCCACGAATTTCCTTCTTCGCGTATCACATCTCGACACAACGTTGTCGCGAGATCGTAGCATGACGGATTTACGAGGGTCATTGATGTTGGCTAAATTAATGCAATTGCATTGTAAGTCTGCGCAAACGTCGTTAATAAAATAGCGCGGTTAATTGCGCATTCGCAAAGCACATCGCGACTGGTGGTACACACACACAGACATACACGTGCCGGGGACATTATTCCTGCGGTTCGACGACTACTGAATAATTAATTGGCATTATTTGTACGGCGATCATGAAGTTAGAGGTCGCCGTCGGAAAGCTCGATAAACCTCCCGCGAGTCTTGCATAAACCGGCAATGGGGAAACATAACGCAAAGCGGCGATAACGACACTCGATTTCCCGTCCCCCACGTGGCTGGGCCCGCGGTGTAAGTAAATATGCTCGTGGCGGATAGAGCATATTTTTGTCAATATTTATGCGGCCTGGCGCGAGGCGAAAAATGAGAGAGCGCTAAACCAACCCTCCGTGCAGACGGAAGCACAGCAGGCGAGGAGGGAAGGGGGGAGGGGGAGGGGGAAGTACCGACGGCGTCGTCGCGTAAAAGGACGAATAAGGTCAGTACATCGCTCTCGGAAATAAATGTCATGAGTTAGTTACCGCCCCGCCAAGTGTGCCGCGGTCGTTGCTCGGCGCACCCGCAGATTTAACATACCGGATTACTCCCACGTCCCTTCTTTTGCTCCGCTTTTCCTCTCATCGATACACGCCTCTACGCCTGCCTCGTTATTCCATTCGCCCCGGAGGCTCTGCCACGCGGTTTGACTAATTCGGCTAATCTTTTAAGGCAATTTGCGCCGTTCCGTCCAAAGGATTTCGCTAAATTGCCACTGTAAAAACACGCCAAGGAATCCCGGAAATATCGCATTGAAAACATTTTTCCGTGGCCCCTTGAAATCGCTGCCCTTTCGGCTTCGTCGGAGCTCGTTACGCAAGTTGTGAAAACTTTCTTGATCGAGGGGCAACATTGACGGTTGCAGGATATTTCCTCGGGACAGAATCGTCCCCGAAGGACTCGTATCGTCGTCAAACCGGCAGGCTACTTTTCGATTATTTCTCTGCGTTTGTTCGTACGGAGTCTCGCGAACGCGTTTTAATAAAAATGCCTCGTAATTCTGGTCATGCTGATTTCGCGATCCTTCCCGTTTCTTTTTTCAGCCTCTTCTCCGCTCCTTCGTCGTCGTTCCCTTTTTCGTTTTTCTCTTGCGTTCGCCGCATTACTACGAGGAGATCGATTTGAGCTCGTGCAGAACGTTAACCATTGCACGACCGTAACGTTCTCCGGTCAATTAGCATCCCGTTTCTAATTAAAAATGGTCGGCAGTTTAACCGCTCGACGCGCCGTGCATATTCACTTAACCCGATAAACATCGCGCTCTGTGCATACAGGATTTCACGCTGGACTTATCGCTCTCTTATTTTCACTACGATTATCATATTCATGCATCTACAAAACTTCCGTTGAAAAAAATTATCATAAATTCCGGCAGGAATTGCACTGCTTACCGTTATGCTGAATAAATGACCGCTTGGCCACTCTGATAAACCACCGTAACAAGATAATGTACCGAGATTATGAATTGCCAATAATTTAACTGCGCCTAATACCTCTTAAAGCACGGTACATCATTACGATGATAATTATACCGACGATTATATTCATTTCTGCTCCTAATGAAATACCTTCTCAGCGGCATTCTTTATCACTTGCCGGCGAAATCGACTTCCCCTTGTGACTTACGTAGGAGCGCTTAAATTGCGGCTTTTTTTTCGAGAGAGAAAGAGAGTGCGAGAAGAGTGGTTATCTTCTCCGCTACGTCCACTTTTTCGAGACTGGGACACGGAGATTCAGAGGCAAGCAGTCCTCGTGGTAATCTCACTGAGGCGATACGTACACACACACACACACACATGTATGGCGTTTCGTGGTTACGTAACCCCCTTTGCCTTCGCGCGCGAGATCAATACGAGGGCACGTGAGAGCCAATATTAACGATCTCCGAAATATGCTGGTAAATATTTGCCGACCATGCCGGCCGAGTGAGGCTCAAGGATATCGCCTGTGCGTGAGCCTGTATTCCCCCCCCCCCCCTGCGATAACCATCCCTCCCCCCCTGTTCGATCCTTTCTGTCTCTCTGCCACCCCCTTCCTGCGCAGTTCCCGTCCGTTTCATCTCCTTTCTATCTGTCGAGAGACGGAGCCCGGAGGCAGAAAGCCCGATGTCCGCGGCCGACGAAATGACGCCGGAAGGGATTCTGCTGAGTCCCCGGCATAATTGATTCACGTCAGTTTGAACGCTCCAAAGGTCACCTTTATGATCCGCTAATGCCTCGCGGTATTCGCGCTGCATTCACCGTCGGAAATTTAACCGGCACCGTAGCGCCGAGTTCCTCTCGTCGGAATAATGCAGAAACGTTAATCGTCATCTTAACGTCTTCGCTCTTTTTGCATTTCATACAGGTCCGTCCGTGGAGATTAGCAATTTATTAAGAAGCTTCCTTCTTCATTAACGCTCCCTGTCAATTGCCGGCCTTAAATAACGCGTCGCGCTGAACAGTGAACTTCTTCACGTAGAATTATATTTCTTGATGACAGTTTTAATGAATGTTAATTAGATATTATCCGCTGGGGTCGGATGTCCAGGGCCGGGCAAAAAAGAGGGGAATTTCTCGACGGGTCAGCTCCGAGCGAATATATAATTCATGAGGTACGTGCGATTCGGCCGGTTGAGGCGAACCGAGGGGACTGGGGACCATTGGGACTCTTTGGTTTCGCGAGAGAGGAAAACCGCGTTTCCGCGATTCGACGTTAAGCCGAGGTTCGATCGTCACAATATCTTCTGGAGCGGACGAGTGCGGTTAGCCAAGGCCGCGCGTAAATGTTCTCCGAGA
Organism: Hedychridium roseum; assembly: GCA_963989215.1. Classification (NCBI taxonomy): domain Eukaryota; kingdom Metazoa; phylum Arthropoda; class Insecta; order Hymenoptera; family Chrysididae; genus Hedychridium; species Hedychridium roseum. The sequence continues at coordinate 6,675,008 of OZ022310.1, read as the reverse complement.
AGCGTGACGGGGGGTGGGGGAAGAAGGCGGCACGAAAAGGCCGAAGGAGAAGACGGGCAATAAAAGCCTCACAGGTCGTTGAGCGAGGGTGTGCAGGGGCGCCGTGGAGAAGCGTCAATCGCGTCATGCGCTACGGTCAAGAAGCATGAATGAAACTGCAGTTATGTAAACGCGGCCCCGCGGGGCTCTGCAATTAATTCGTAAGAACTGCGCGGCGGTGTGCAATTAAGGGGCGCTACGGGTGAGACGAGCGGATCCATAAGCCGCGAGTCCAGGGGAAATCACCTACTTGCCAGGAGAAAAAGTTCTCGCTGGACGATCGGGGTCACGTGCTGGTGAAAGCTTTTAATCCTGCTGGACCCCTCCAATTTCAACGGGCACTTGGCCTTCTCGTATCGACCTTCGGGCCTTTAATGAAGATACGCCATATCCTTATCTATGTTCCCGGCGAATAATTCGGTGCCGCCTTTAAGCGCCGGAACAAAGCTTAAATTTACATTTAAGAAGGTAATTGCGGAACGAGGATCGCTGGCTCAATGGAATTCCACGCGGAACGTAGCAATTGCAACGCTGAGAACGAACCAAACTATTTTTCCTTCCTTTTGCGAGTAATGAAAACTCTTGCCCCTGGGACGCGGGATACATTGGACGCAGTTTGTAAAGAAACAGCGTAATTCGCCGGGGAGATTACGGTGGCTCGATTCGAGACGCGTAGGAAAATATGCCTTGGCGAGCTCGTTCGGTAATACTTCGCCTCGCACAACCGGAAGCAGTGCACACAGATCCCTTTATCCGTGTAATCGGAGAAACTCCTGCTCTCCGTTTGCCGACTCGAATATTACATGTGCTCCGCTTTAAAGGCGATCTCATATATTACGTAGGAGAGCGTCTGCCCTCCTTGTCCTCCCTCCCCCCTATACCCCCTCGTCGTTCTAGGCGACATTCCATTTTTGTCCTTTCTTGCGCGTCGGCGGAAGCGCGCAAGAAACTGCCGTTGAGATTCTTCGATCGCGGCCATCGCCGAGAACGGCTCCGGCGTCGTTGCGCTTGCGTAATCACTGGGGAACATTTTCTCCGGCGATTATCGTCTGCAAGGACGCCGCAAACGTAACTCGTGCGGATCGCGGATTACGCTCCATCGGAAACTACTCGCCGACCCAATTCGATCGCGGTCTACGCCCCCCCCTTCCCCTGTCCCAAACCCCACCGCTCTCGCAGTACCCGTCGTGTACGCTCGCTAACTGCTACTCGCGTCTTTCGCCATTAAGCCGCGGCCGAGCTTTTGTCCGCGCGAATGTTCATAATGCACCCCGGATACGTCGAATGGCAGATGAGCAAAGTTATCGGGCCTCGTAGACCGGCCGATCGTTAGATCGTCAACGCTTTCGTTGTTTCAGCCCGCCGAACTCCGGCGAAGCATTTAGAATTTCGCCCACGAGAGCCGGCGATAATTCACGTGGAACATGCGCAATTACTCGACACACACACACACACGGAACCCGGCAGGATAGGAGGAATTACCGGCTATTCTCATTATCGCACTTTTTCCTTGCCGCGCCGAACTGTAAATGTTTCTTCGATTAATCGCGGCCGGCAAATAAATGGCGCTGACATTATTACAGGACTATGTAGCAGCCGAGTTGCCGGCAATTTCCATCGCGCTGTCGACGAGCTCATAAATGCCAGTTGTTTGGAAACCGCCAAACGAGTGCCCGATGCAATTAGCAATTACGGATAATCTCACGGGCGATCACCTAATAGGCCGGAATGTTATTGTTGCGGATTCGTGCGGAAGATACCGATTGCCCAACAGGCAGAGCTGCTGCTCTGACTTTGGCCCATCGCGATCGAAAGTACAGTTATGCCAAATGCGATTCGTTTGAATATAAATCACCCGAGATTCCCTGGCATGCCGTTGTAACGTCCTAATGTTTGGATTCCTCAAATGATTCTGCTTGCGATCGATACTCCTAGCAGAATGATTCGGGAAAACCGACGTAATCGCTGGCGGAAAATTCCTTCGCCTCGCCATCACTCCGCAAAAATTAACTCTTTTTATATCACCCATTTCCTCGAATGAGATATCTCGCTGTGCAATTATAACGAATCATGTTCTCGCGAATGGCATTGTTCCCGGAGTCTTAACGATCGAGAAACTTGGCTCGTCGTACGATTACGACGTGATCAGAAACACGATCGTAGCCGGGAGATCGGACCTCTAATTACAAGTGCGCGTATCCCCGTTGGAGTTTTCGATTTTTTTATTAGACATTTCGTAATGTGTCACTTCCGGTAAATCCGCATTCACCCCGGGGACAGTGTCGTACAGTTTTCATGGGGTGATTGGAAAATCGCTATTGGATCGAGGGGAGGAATGGGTTAGAGTGCAGAGGGGGGGGGGGGTGTGATCGATGGGAACGTCGCGGAAGCAAACGTCCGAGGCACGCGGACCGTCCGTACACGACTAATTAGCATTTTGACGTGGACGATCGCTGGAATCTCATCATCCACGAAGGGTAGAGGAGAGGCGCGGAGGGGAGTGGAGGGGAGGTGTATCGAGGGTATACGCGTGGCGGGCGATCAGGGGTGAATCCGATCCGACGGCGATCGACCCCCGTGCGCATATTCCACGAACCTATTTGCAAATTGGTTTTCCCTCGGCCCGTGGATCTCCGGCCGGACTATAAACGGGCCGTGCGGCTACGCCATTCGACGGATGAACGACGTGCGTTTGCCTGATTGAAACTGCGGAATCGCGGGTCCCGGGGATCGACGAGGAGGAAGACGATCAGGACGACGTACGACCAGCCTGTACACGCGTATTCATCTAACTGGCGCCATTGTTGCACGATACCCTGGCGATGCATCCCGCGCTGCAACCCCCCACCCCCTTCCGCCCCTCGAGTGATGCCGTAGATCCTGAAATCGCCGCAGTCAAGCCGCGTAATGGAGATTGCGTGCAACAAAATACGATGGGTGCAGGATTTAATGGCGAGCGGTCGTAGATCTCGTTTTTGGAATCCTCGATCCCCGTCAATTTTCGATTACGAGACTCAGTTTGACACACACCTTTGACTCCGAACAAAAGGTTCGCGCAAACGTGGCAAAGTCTGTAGAATCTGAGGAAGGAAATACGGGGAAACGCGGTAGATTAGTCAGCCGGATGTATCGATTGTTAAAAAGTCAAGATTTTCCGCGAAACGTGTGCTGGTGAAAAAACGATCTTGACGACTCATGTGTGATGTGCAGTTTAGTCACGCCGGAAACGTGCGGGCACCTCGTCGCTGACATTTCGTAATACGTGAATCACCAGCGGCAATAATTACGCTGCACCAGCCGTCGCGGCAAATTACAGTAATTATTTCATTCGGAAAGAACTGCATTTCGCGTTTCATTGTCGCGCTGTCCATGAGGAGTTGTACAATTTTAAATAGAAATTTTCCCACCCACACCGCACGTTGAAAGTTCAAATTGCCAGCCGTAAACTCGTTAGTTGGGCGAAATTATATTAAACCGAAGTCACTAGAAATTCCGCTGACTGCGCGCGTGAAATGAAGATATTTATGAAAGCCGTTCGTATGATTAAACACGTTCGAACGTAAGAAAATGACGGATGATGTCATCCTTCCAAGAAAAATACATCGTACTGACCAGAAATACAAGCTTCGATGACGAATCTTTCATTCAAGCGGAGCTATCGGTCTATTAACATACATTGCTATTTCAAACATATGACTCAAGCGTCGCGCTGTAAAAATTACAAATCACTGACGTATTCTCTGGCGCGTTGGCGCGATACGTAATTTCTTTATTTCTACAACAATTCAAGAAAACACGTGCGCCATGGAAATATGTAAAATACCTGATATCATCAACGGAAGTTTCGAGTAGCAGATGTACGAATTCGACGAGTAAATATCTCCCCGGATGGCATCATCCGTGGATCCTAAAAAAGCTAAAGGCAATGCGTATGTCCGTCGTCGGATAAATCACGAGGATCTACGACGGGAAGGTTCCGACGGGTCATTGAAAAAACTACGACTCTGACTACCATCTCTTATAAATTCGGAATATCAAATGAAGATGTGCCGTGTTTGTGGATATTGCGTCACACATCTCATATTTCTTCTCAGCGAATTAAAAAAGAACCGATATCATAAACACGAATCCACGAACTCGATCAATCGGTTCGTGAAAGATGATAATACGTATAGCTTTTAAGATTCATAGACATGGACACCGTTAGTTTGAGTGGAAAATCGACAGACGATTGAGAGAAGTACACATTCTACTCGGCTGAAAGTAGGTTACGCGCGTGTACATAACACGGGAACACGTGAGTCGAAGCACGCATCGATGTGTAGACATTTTACGATCCCCGTGATCGTCTGAGCGATACCTTCACTGCACCGACCCTGGATTCTACGCGGGGATTATTATTATTATTATAACTGTACATTCACTAAGTATTCGTTCGGTCAGCCAATTTTTTCCATCGCGAACGACTGTACGAGCGAGAAGTTTTCTGCAGGCATGAGGTTTCGTGCCTGTGATAACGGCGCGAGAGAAAACTGCATTATCTTTACAATGCGGCGATACACACAATCGTCGTGAGTGTTTCGACCTCCTTTTCCATCGTTATGGGATGCCGAGGGTTTTACGGTCGAGACGCACGGTGCAGTCGCACGCGCAGGAATGCTCATTGTGCATATTAAGCGTAGAGCTTTGCCGAGAACGAGGGAACGGGGGGGGGGGACTTACTTTGAACAGGAGGCAAATTGAAAGACACTTTATCCCGTAGTAAACAGCTGTCGAATGTGGCGGAGAACTGAGCAAATGACTTTAACTTCACTTCTTTCAACGGGCAATGCTAAACGTGCAATAAATTGCCAACCTTCTGCGCACCGGCGAAACATTGATATCTCTATTACGATGCCGTTACTTTCACATCCTTCGACGACGAGTGTTGGCACAAGGGGAAGTATGGAATTTTAATGGTGTGTGCCAAGTACAGGGGAACGCAGAAAAACCAACGGAGAAATGTACGGCAATTGCCGGAGCAAATACTCCCCGGGAAACGCCGCTCCCCCGTCGGTTTCCGCGGGGTTCGAATTAAAATAAACCTCGAGAAGTTGGAAGGACTGGCGATCTGTCGGACGGGTTAATGGAACATCATGACCGAGCTGAAATACAGGGAAGACGGGAATGCAATGCGATCGTCTCCGTTCCACTTCGATACGACCGCGAACGTCTTGGAGAATCTGTGAAAGCGCTCGGGGACGAGCGTCGTCGAGAGCAGTTTGGATCTCGTTTGAACGCGCTTAGTTTCCCCAAAAGTTTCACCGTGGCCGAGTATTTTCCTTGCCGGGAAATTCCCGGGGATAAGATCGAGAGTTTCGAGCGTCGTTTCCGCACGCGCCGTCGGCACGCATTCTGTTTTACTTTACGGCCGAAAGATTCCCCGTGTATTCGCCACACGCTCGGGACAATTGCATGGTCGATCGTCACGAGGTTTCGTGTCTTATCGCGCCACGCTCGACACGTATCTGCCGAGATTAAGACGTCCTAAAGTCATTTCAGCCGGCGAAGAATCTCTCGTTATGGCCGGTATGTCCGCTGAGACTGTTTTACAACGGTCTTTCACTCGTTAAATAAACTCTAAGACACACACGACACGTCTTAGCCATTTGTTGCATTATAAAAGAAAATGAATCTTGATCCAAGGTCTGTACTGGTGATAAAAATGGTCATATCATTCTTCGACTTTTACTCAACGTTTAATCATTTCACGTAACGAAGCAATAATAAATATGAGATACCAAGGAGCATCGACGTGTATATTTTAAGGACTTGTGCGATTAGTGCAGTTACGTATAGTTAGATCCACTCGTGATAGTAAATTGAAATTCTATGCTTTCGCTATTTTTTTCCATATTTGCAGCACACGCAATAGCAGATTTTAGTATTTCATTACAGAGATCATCTTTCCGTCCCGACGGCTACAACAGAATGCAGTTATCTATTTTGCCTCTAGCATCGTCACGTGATTCACGTAAGAGTATGATATTACCGTCACTGATCGTGAGACAATTGCACGCTGGCGTGCACTAATTGCACACCGAACTCTGCGTACATGTCAAGGGAAATATTTTGCCCCCTGTTATAGAGTTTTCCCGGTGTACAGGAAGAAAATCCTCATTGATATTTATTGGTAATTATAGTGTATCAACTGTACCAAGAATAAATAGAACTCTAAATCGTCGCTAATACCACTACTCTTAGAAAATAAATTAAATTACACACCTTGCAGAAGTTTAACATTTCCTTGTAACCTTATTTTGTACAAATTTTTACTATCCTGCGTATAAAACTACGTCGATTTCGCGGTATGTCGGGTTGATTACCTAGCGTTCGGATCACGCATGGAGAAGGTATTATTGTCAACGTATGAATGGACGGACGAAGACGCAACGTCATTCCTCGGCTCCTGGAAATTGTTTGCGCCAATTTTATCTAAGGTAATTTGCGCGCGGTACTCCCGGTTTCAATTACACGGCAGCACTTTCCTCGTCGTTCGCTCATTCTGCTCGAACGAGGCCGATAACAAGCTACGACTTTCGATCGCAAATTACCATCCTTGAAGGAGATGCCTGAGGAACGAATCGAGCTCTTGCTTCTCTCTTACACACACACACACACACGTCTCGTAGTTGAGTATATAACGACGCCACGAGTCACGCACACGCATCCGCACTAACACCTACTCGTTGCAAAGGCAATCAATATAATTTGCCGTATTCTTTCGTAGGCAAATCAACGCCCTATCGGTCGTTATGATTATCTTGAATTTCCTCATTTATCATTTGCCGGAGTAACGCCTCGACGCACCCTATTTATTGCCTCGTTATTTTACATCCTTTTACATCTTTCTGACACCTTTGCCGCTGTTTGTTTTATCGTTTCTTTCAGAAAGACGGCGAAGAAAGTGCACGTAACACAAAAAGATTTTTATTAAATAAATCCACCGAACCAATTCAAGGCATTATTAAAAATTATACGAATAATGGAACCAATGAACCGTGCTACTCGCCGATTTTCTGCACATATTTTCCTCACAGATCTACAGAAGGCTTCATTAGGGAATCGGTTAGAGAACGGCCTTTGCACTGTCGGCGAACGGTCGGATAATTCTACAGCGCCTTGGCCGATCTCGTAAGGAATTTCCCTTCGATTTCCACCGTTGCAAGTTTTTTTAGCTTATTGCCAATCCGATCAACGTCCTCTTTCTCGTTTAAATGATCGTCCTTTCATTTCCCCGCTGTTTCGCTCCCTCTCTCATCGTCCCTTTTCCTCCCTCTCCGCCCGTGTCCATATTCCGTCCCCTGACACGACGAGGCGTGTGGCTGCAGTTTGCATACCGATGCATCTAAAATTACTCACCGGATGCGACGTGCACTGGCGGTTACGCAATAACGTGATTGCGCGTACACGCACACCAAGGCGCGATAATCAGGGACCATCGTGTACCGTCAGTTTACTTTTACCGTACGATGCAGAAGGAATAAATACCATAATGAATACCACTCCCCGAGACGAACGGGCCAGAGGTATGGCCTTCGAAGAATTCTCAATAACTCGGCCACTTTTCTCACGTTCTATACCGAAAGAAATGGCCATCATTAGAAAACAAGATTTACGTGTATTTCGCCTACCGCATTGTACCGTCCTAAATAAAAGAATATTTGCTAGACAATTTATGCCGGTCCGTTACTTGAGCCGAACTTTACTTGAATTTTCGAAATATATTCTCTGTTTACACGGCACTGCGTAAATGTACACCTATTTAGGTAGGTTTGGAGAAACGGTATTCGAGCGTTGGAAGACAGCGGCGCTCGATAGTGACTCAATCGCCAAGGCACGTACGGCTAATTGCTCGTTTGCATGAGAAAAAGAGATTTCCGGCGGAATCCGTGGCCGTGCGAACGGTATATCCCCGTGACCGTCGAGCTCAATGGAGAACGGCGAGGACTCGCCATGGGTCCCATAACAATCGTTTTCTCGTTATCGCGGGGGAAGCCGGGAGGAAAGATAGTAGTCGGCCGAACTCGAGGAAAGAGAAGTTTTAATGAACGCTTTCGCAGTCACGTACGGAAAAACTAGGAAACCTTGGTGCTTTGAAACAATGAAACTGCCGCAACGACGATGACTTTATTACCAGCCTCGACTGTAAGACGATTATCGATCCGGAATGTAGGAATCGCTGGCCATACGTTACATTGAATTACAGGGAGAACGATTTGATAGCGTGACAACAGCTCGGCGAAAGATCGAGATTAATGAAAATTATGGCGTCGTTTTATTAGACATAATTACACGTTAACGTAGCCGTTCACCTGGCAATTACCCGATTTAGATTGAATCTCCGACTGACATCTCTGAATAAACAGAGCAGGAAGAGTGGCTAATCGCACGACTCTCCGCCATATAAATCGCGCTGGGGAAAAACTGCTGACGACGTGAAAAACGTTTTGTAACGGCATTGGATAGGTCAGGCAGGTATAAATAAACCGCGAGATTTTTCTCTACGATGACATCATCCTTGCTCTCAATGGGACTCATTACGAGAACTTTGCGCAATTAATTCATCGCGCAGTTTCTTTATTGAGCTTGATTAGCTTTACCTTCAAGCAGATCGGTACACCTTTTTCTACCTGAGGTATCAACATTTCCCCTTCTTTCACCTGTTCGTCGGCGCAGTTTTCGGAGTTCCCATTCGCGGGCAACGGGCTCGAAAATGAGGCGAGCAAGCCGTGTGATCGACGCGCGAAGAAGCCGGCAATTGAGTTGTACCGGCTGGAATCACGGCGGGCAAACCGCGGCATTGCGGTATTCGCACCGTGCATCGTTGGCCGCCGCTTGCAAAACAGGAAAACACGTTACGAGTCTGACGCTAATGTGATTTGCAGGGACACGCCGGAGGAAGCGCGCTCGAGCGACGCGGGGGTGGGCCCGGAGGAGGACAAGAGAGAATTTGTACCATTGTTGCTCGCCGGCCAAGCAGGGCCGTGGCCGGGGCGAACGGGCTGCCGGGGGGAAAGGGGAGGAGGGAAACGTGGGTTGGGTTTTAGCGCAGTGCCGAATTTTCCACGTCGCTTCTCGAAGACAGACGCCACATTGTCTACGGAAAGGAGGGTGATGCGGCGCGATGAGGCCGGAAGAGGGGCGGAAAGGGGGGGGGACGGGGAGGAGAGCAGACAGTAACGGAAACCGGGCGGAGCATGCCTGGCGCAAGGATGTGTAATTTTTTCGACGTCATTAATCGACTTCATCCTCAACTCCATCCCCTCCCCCCTCCCTCGAATCGAATTAATTGCCTTAGCGAAAACGTCGAGAACGATAGGATTGCACATTCCGAGAAAATCAATCCTGAGACTCGAATATTCGGGTAAACGTACCCGTGTGCTCTAAACCAAATTAACTGTCGACAGTTGGGACTATTGCGCGGCAATGGCGGTTTAAGAATGTCAGCGGGATCGTTTAGGTCGAGTGGTTTCTCGTAAATTTCCCTTATGGATAGACTGCACAGAGCGGAAATAAAGGCGGATCGAAGGTAGATGGAGTGCAACGCGTGTGAGCTTTTTCGTCGGGCGATCCTCGTATGCGCGAAATTCGGCATTAAGCGAGAAACCTTTTGGACACACGCCTCACGTACGGACGATGTATCGTCCGATCGTGTTTGCAGGGCGACGAGGAAACTTTTCACCGTCGGCCCGCCGTGCCCCGCGCACCGCCGAAAACGTTCGCCCGAGCGTAACACGTCCGTATGTACCTGAAACTCGTGTTTCCCGTCGAGGATCGAGCGTTAAACGTGAATGTACCGATCCCTCTGCCAGTTCCCTTCGTAAGCCAGCCCCCTCCTCTTTCCGCGACCTGGCAATTTTCAACGGAAGAGTTTCACCTGAAAGCGGGGAGACGAGGAGGGCAAGGGCGGGAAAGAATAGAAGTTTTATCCTGCGTCCTGGGACGTAGATCCTCGGAGAACGTTCGCGATATTAATCTGGGGAAGATGAAACGTTAAGTCGCGAACCGGTTACAGGGAAAACGGGCTAAAAGTAATATGACATTTCCTACGAACTTTGTTTTCAGAGCTATTGGCTTTTAAGATTACCGGGAAACATCTGCTATTTGGAATTTCGCAGAAACTTGCAGTTACGCTGGGAAAGAAGTTTAACAGACATCGCTTCTCCGTACTCGGCTGACGTGCATAAATTAGACAGCCCGGTATTTACGAATTCGACCTGCGCATAACGAGTGTCCAAGGAATAAGCGGAGTTAAGCGGGCAAAAAGGTTGACAGAGCGGAGAGGTCGGACGTGCAGAAAACTGTCGGCGAAGATACGTCATTAATCAAATGGTCGGAAATAGCTCTTCTCTTTGTCGATAACGACCGCGCTCGTATATATTCCGGGTGCGATGAAAAATGGAGGAAAATGCTGGCCGCGGTGCATCTTGAAGCGACCCCCGGAGGATTTGCAAGAAAAGCGGGGAGGGCAAGGACGTGGAGAGGGGGGCGTAACGCGGGGAGAGATCGAGTAGAGCCTCGGGTATACGAGACGGGAGTGCGAAATCTGCCGGAACCGGAAAGCGTGTCATCGTCTGCATATCAACGAATAGCTCGCCGAGGATGGAGTAGACCAGACTGAGGGGACGAGAGGATAAGGGGCTAGCTGGATGCGGTTTAATAGTCCTGCATTTTCAAGCGCTCCCTTCCCCCTCCGTCCAGTATCTATCGCGAAACGGCATCGTAACATCCACGCGGAAAACACGGGACAAGGAGATTTCTCGATAATCGCGTCGTTTTGTCCTTCGTGGAAGAAACCGCGATCGATTTCCACCGATTTCCACGAAAACGTCTCTACTGAATTCCATTCGACAGCAGGACGGCGTAATGTAATGAATTTCTTCTAAAAAAATGATTCGCGTCTAGACATAAGTTTTCCTTCCGAGATGAGTTTCCCCATGAAGTATCCGTTGAGAAGAATTGAAAACTTAGCTTTGGTGTTAGCGAAGGTCACGAGCTGGATGGCCTCTTTCAAATAAGAGGGGGGGGGGGCGAGGGATGGCAAGAGGGCTGAGTGGGCACCGCTACAGGTCGTTCCGGAGTTGCGAACGTGGTGGACGAAAACGGTCGTCACGGTCGATTCGCGGCTCCCGGTTTCAGCGCGGCCTCGAGAGTCGTGAGAGCGTGGAACACCTATGTCGGTCGTGCCTAGCCGAAGTGTGGCCAATGGGTCCTTCGCGCTTCAATGGCGGCTCGTCCATTTTTATTGGCGTTCTCTCGCTCCAGCACTTGCCACCTCGGCCAACCGGGAAGTGCACTCTGTCCATTGTTGACGAGATTTATACGATGCAACGATGACTATCGGAAACCGCATTTGCAAGCGCGTGCACTTATTGCCCTCTTTCCTGGTCTTCTCTCGAAATGTGTTTGCTATTCCTTTTTACATCGGTACAAGGCACCCCTGACCACGAAACTTGAGGCAATACGTAAACGAAACTCAATAATGTACCTGGCTTCGATGTTCCATGACCTTATGTTCCTTGTTCCTGTATTATTTTTATTAAGACGGTAATTCCAATTTTTGATACTGTTTTTTTAATCTGACGATCGACATATTGCTTACATCATTTCCCTCTAACCCAACGAATTTCGTGCCATCTTTTTTGTACGTATGTCCCATGTGAACGCATGGTCCACGCTCGTTTCGATACTTTTATTCCGGGCGATCTGCTCGATGCTCTCTGCTCAGCGGATTTTTCGCCCGTACGCACGGCGTATTTGCCAGGATCACGGTAGAATCCCAATTGAAAATACGTGTTTACGATGTAAACCCTGCACGCTCCGGCAGAGAACGGTCGCGCCTGTCCGCCGACGTATTGTCGATTTACATGCACACTTTTCCCCGAAACTTTTTCCCAAAGTGCCAAGTATTGTTCCCAAACAAATCTGTACATCGATCCTACGACTTACGTTGACGTTGATATGTCCATTGCGGGGGCTAAAAGTTTCTTTTTTTTTGTTCACAAACTTTGATGTACCACTTTGTACAAGGTAAAGTTCAATCGCTTTCAGAGAACATTAAAAAACCCATTAACCTAAACGGTTTCGGAAAATAACGGTAGTACGTAGAGTTTTTTCGGTTCAGCGATTAAAAGAACGACTTTAGAGATGTGAAATTTCGGCTCCGACGCTTTTTTAATCTGGCCTAAACCCCGGTTTTTTATGCGAATTACGGGCCGACTGTGCCCTGAAAGGGTTTAATACCTCGTATTTCTTTTGTGCGTCCCTCTTCCGACGCAACAACCGACGATCTCTCGGACGTTCCGGAATTACGATCTTAACTCCCGGCGAGGGGATTTAAATTTGAAAAATCCTCGAGTAGGCGCGAAAGGGGGAAGGAAATTTCGTCGGTTTTTCCTCGACCTTGGCGGAGTTATCTTCGGAAATACCAAGACGTCGACTGGAAACTAAGGCACGTCGATACGCGTGAGATCGGGCCGCGCAGAAAGGCGAGATTCTCCTGCGGTTTTGCGGTGGAGGAGGTGAGATTAACGATTCGCCCTACGTCAATGAAGAGACCCGGCTGCTAGGAGTTATTCAATTCTCTTCTTTAGTGGGGAAGACGCGCGGCGTGTACGAGCCATTAGCTCCGGGCTCGCGGGCTATGGCGCTTCCTGGAAGAGAAGGGAAAGGCCCGGGGTATACAGGCAGAAAGGAAAGGAATCCTCTTGCCGGCGCGTAGACGATCTTTTAATCCAAATTAATGCTTTTAGCGAAATTACGTGAAAGCTTGTAACGTGCCTGCCCTTTCCATCGGCCCTGCGTACCGACCCTGTCCCCTTCGATCCACCCTGTCTTTTTAACTGTCCGTCCTTTCTCTCTTTCGCTCGGTCGATCGATAGCTCGCTCGTTCGTGCGCCCGCCAAGTATCGTCCTTCCTTTTATATTCCCGAGCTTTCCGAGCGGCCCACCAGAAACTCTCACGCGTGTGCCACGGAAACGACGCTCCTATGACTCGTTAATTTTCGACATTGCCTCGCTGACCTCGTGGGTCATCTATTTTCAGAGCCAGAATCTACAGGGACCTCGGGAGATTAACTTTAGGTCTCTACAAAAACCGTAGATGGCAGCTGCAAACTACAAGAGGAATCGTATTCTAAATAAAATCGAAAAAAGAATTCTTTCCTACGGCAGCGATACAACGATCCTTCGCGAGCTAAGAATATCAATTCGGTCGAGGGTTTCCTTTATCAGAGAATTACGTAACCGCTGTAGAAATGATTTTCTCATCCTTTGGCAATTGGCTGCAGTCTAGATGAACGAGCAATCTACGTATCTCGAGGATAAAACCGTGAAGTCGTGGGTCGATCTGCCATCGTGGATGATACGAGGGAACGCCGGAAGCGGCTGAGCAGTGGGCGGCCGAGGGGGGATGGGGGTTGGTTGAATGAGCGGTCGAAACTCTGCGAGTTCAATTGCGAGTACCTACGCATAAAGTCGTTCCTGGCCTACGATCAAGGGGCCCGGTTCTCGTCGGATCCTCGCCGGAGATCATTCGTTCGACCGTTCGTTCGTTCGGCCCTAATGGCAGAGCAATGACCTTGCTGCATTTCACCATGCAAACTGCAATTCACTCGGCTCTCCCGTCCGATACGTTCGCCCGGGACAAGGGGAAGAGGGGGGGGGGAGGCAGGAACGATCCCGTGGTCTCCCGTGCAATCTGCAGTCGTTGCAACGAGACCGCACTCGAGAACGTCGGGGATCGAGCTTGATCGCTTTAAAGATCGACTCCCCGCTTAAAGCGGATGTACTCGAGGCAGAGACATTCTTCGATGATTCTCCCGTCCTTCGTCGGACCGTATTATTCTCCTTCCTCCCCCCCTCCCCCCTTCAGAGACTGTCGTCCTACGAATGTCGTCCGTGCGTTAAACAAACACGTCGCGGTACTTCGCCGCCGGTGCACTCATGCCCTTGACATTTTAAGTATCTACGTGGAAACAAATTGCACGGGTCCTTGCACGCAATTGCCGCTATTAAGAACCCTCTGACATATCGCTTCTTAATGGAGAACAACGTGTCGTAAATTATACTATGAATCTCATCTCTGCATCTAGATACATACGTATATACAAACTTGCCCACGTAATTACATCTAATTTTATCCAGCGCGTTTAAAATTGGTGTATTTTTACGTAGTTTTAGTTGGCATATTTTTTTTTATTAATCCTATCCTATCGCAACATCTCAATTTTTTCTTCTGCTTGACAAATGTGTTTTGTCAGTATTATTATTATTATTTCGCAACAGCCATTATTTTCGTGATTACGTGAACCGGCAGAAAATAAGGCACCGCGTAACATGAAAATAGTCTGGATTTCCTTGATATCGCATTCTTCTCGTCGCGGCAGAACAGGATTGTTAATCTGAGCGTGAGTCACTTGAGGCATGCTAGTCGGCTTTAGCCGTGAGCGCGGATCTCGATGATTACGTCTTAGCGTCACGACGTGTTTTTGTCACGATGAATCTCGGACGCGTGCACATGCATGCCGGCTCACACAGGAATTATTACGTGAATCGCGGTAGGTATATTAAATGGACGTAGGCCGCAGCCATATACGAAGCGATTCGGCCCGGTGGGCACTTTCTCGTGCAGTCACGAAAAAGAATAAATCTCCGGCTGCATTACGACAGGCAGATATCGTGCATCGAGTTCACCGCTGCGGGACGAGTTGAGACAAGGAAACGGCAACTGCGCCAACAAAATAACGACATTAACCTGCCGGCAGATTAATACACGAAATCTCGACTTCTTCCTTCTGCTCGGTGTAATTCAAAGGTACAAGTTTTGCTTAGATCTTGACGATTTTCCAGCAAAACAGGACTATCCGACTTGATCGTAATTCGATCGTAAATTTCATTAAATTCACTCTAGTCACTTGGAAAGGATGGACAGTGTGAGGGAGCTTTGGCTTTATGGCATGTGGCAAGTGGGTCGGCAGAGGGATATTTACAGAGTAAAGTCGCGGACGAAAGACAATCGGCTGGCTCGAGACGAAGCCGAGCTAGACGAGTTAAACTGCCTCCCATGAGGGCGTGCGGGTGATGTTGGGAAGATCCCCGCACTGGGCAGCCCTTAACGAACCTTTAATGCCGCCGCTGGCATGCCGACGGAAGAGGAAGGAGGGGAAAGGGGGGTTTTCACGAGGCCGTGTCGCGGCCGGCCGAAAGCGATACGCTCACCGAATTCTCCGGCATTTAACCCGGTGCGTTAACCTTTCTGAAACCGAAGCAATTGTACTCATTGTCGGCAATGGTCGCGCGTCTGCGGAGGTGGAGACTGAAACGGAGAATCGGGACGAACGAGAAAGACGAGGAGACGGGGTGGGGGAACGTAGCAGGGATGAGTGATTCAACGTTTAATTGGACATGAGCTTTTTTAGCGAGCCCGCTCCACTTGCGAGGACGGTCAGCGTGGGTGCGGAAGGCCTGGATGCCACGCAAGAATTGGAGAAGTAGAGGAGACAGACGCCGACTGAATAATAGATTACGAATGGAATGTTAAGCAAGCGAAGAAAGGGCCATGGAATTTTTAGCGAGCGCCCGGAAGGGCAGTAATAAATCAAACGGTACTACGAAACAAGATAATAATGCAGGACCGGAGGGCCATGGAATGCAAATAATGTATATCGGACATAGAGGGGACAAAAGAAAAGACGAGACGATACACAGGAAAAAATGTACTTTATAAGGTGACTTCGTTTTAAAGGAACGGCAGAATCAGGATAGAATTCTGAAAGTGGAAAATAATTCTGTAGGATCAGAAAGGTTTCGTAAGAGACGCTATATGACCCGTGAGGAAGAATGGAAAAAAAGATACGAGGGCAAAGTGAGCTCATGAGAATAATTTAAGCAGTGACAATTAGAGACAGGGGAAGAGACGTGATAAATTAAAGTCAAAGAAGTGACGAAACGCTGGGAGATGAGACGAAAAAGAGGAGAGAAGGGTCACGTACGGCGGTTCGCTGGTCTCCTTTTCACTCGGCTGCTTTCCCACCCCCGCCTCCCCGCCGACGTGTAGATATGCACGTCACGCTGGTCCGCGGAAGGTTAACAAATACGGTCAACGTTGATTGACTTTTTAACCGCTAATTAAGCCCGCTATGTCCGGCCGTGATATCGTTATGCTCTGGCTCGCGGGGCGGAAGGTTCTTTCGTGCGGCTTACGTGGCTTACGAGATACTCGAGTATTTTTAGGGGTCCGCCCACTGGCAGCCGGTTAGCTCCGTTCCCGTGATATTCTCTTATCTGGAACGTTGGAGAGAAAAAATAAAACAAATTCGCTCAGTGGTCTTACTCTCTTTCGTACCTATATTCTGCCGAGTTCTTGCGTAATTGTAACAGCTTTAGGACTATCCTCGGAAACCGTGAGATATTCCCTAAATAGGAATTAGGTAAACAGGAACCCCTGGCTCTGTGACTTCGCTTTCGATCTTGGAGGTTTAACGAACGTACTTGGGGAAGTAGGTTAATCGTCCCGTCGATCTCCCCCCCCCCCCCGTAATTAAAGGGTCACACGTTGCGTAGTCGCTTCTTCCTGCCATTTTGCCTTCTGTGACTAAGGAGATTCGCACAGTTCCGAACCAAGGCCCCCCGTCAGCGAGGAGCGCGGGATGCACAAGTGCGCGGTAATAATGCACGAGTCGCGGGACTGACCCCGTTAACTGGTATCCAGGCTGCATGAAATTAGACGTGCAAGAAAAAGAAATTTGACGAACGGTAAGTCAGAAGTTCACGAAAAAAAAACCAGGAGCGTAAGAGGATTTCTCTTGGCTTTTCCTCTCGAACCGTCCCCTTATCCAATCTACCCTCGCCCTCGCTCTATTCTGCACACATGGACCTTTTTGTATATTTTAACATGGCGTGGGGTGAGCGACGTGCAAGCAACAACGAATCTCACTGACGGTGGGTCGTGACGTAATCGTCGTCTTACCTCCATTCGTCGATTCTTACGATGGGTGACGTAAAGTGAAAGACAACTCGACCCTCATAGGGCCAAATCAAACTCACTTGAGAGTACTTGACCTTCGGCCTTTCGTACGGCATAGTCGTTGCAACGCACCGAAAAAACTTGCTGACGACACGCATCACAGGATGATCCATGCGTGTGTCTTTATTTTCGAGCTGAGCCTTAAGTCCCGGTTAATTGCTTGCATTCTGACCGTCACGCTTCTTACCCGCGGCCCGCTGATTTCAGCTAATTACGACAAAGTGCTGGATGGCTTCTACACAGCTTGTACTGTGTAGTCATCGTATAATGCGATGCCTACCTCATTTACGGTGCAACATTCCCAGGCGAATACGGAATACTTTCATTAATCACGCGCTCTGTCGTCGGCTAAGGACGAATAGTAAAGCAGCGGTATCCTATTAACCCAATATCTTCATTGCGTATTCCTTTCATACCATTTTACTGCGCAACTCCATGTTTTATTGATGTCCATTTTCTTGTAAGTTTCTTGTAAGGGTAGCATCTAAATGCCCACTCAGCGCGAAGAAAAACCGCAAATCCCATGTTTCAACTGATTATAAGTGAAATTTTTAAACCATGCTTTTACTCCATTGAAACATAAACGACGATGACACGGAATAAAGTGAAATATTTTTTCGTCCCGTAGTCTACGCACTTGGGGACGATCTTTCCATAGGATTACATGGTATTTCTTTGATGTCGCAATTTAGGGACATCAAAATATTACCAAACGAAGTATCCCGAGATAGCAATTTTCTAGGACTCTCGTGGTACGGCAAAACGGCAGATTTATTCTAGATCCCCTTCTTTTGCATATGAATAAATGAGATCCCCGGGGCATTGTGTAAACAGCTCCAATATTTTCCTTTGTGGCCGATGCGCGAACGTTTACGTAGGTAGTGGAATTTCTTAAGTTTCGGCTTATGCGAGTGGGCCGATGGTGTGAGCGTGAAGCGTATCACGTCGTCCGCAGGACGGCAAAACGATCGTGTGGACACAGTAGCTCCTCCCAGTCCTGCCTCGAAGGGCTCAGAGCGCTAGGGTGAAACCGCTAAATGAGATTCGCGTGTACATTTTTTGTTATCTGACATAGCGAAAGAGGACAGCCGAGGCGAAGGCTGGCGGACGATACCAGGCCGAGGATTAGGGCCTCGAAGAACGCGGGGGGGACCCCCCGAAGGGCGTTCGCCTGCTTACGCACGAAACCGTAAAATATTTCCAAGGAGCATTGCCGTTCCGTGCTATCTCCACGTCCCTTCATCCGGTTTCCGAGGGACCGGGCAGGACGAACGAAGGAGAGAAAGAGCCTAGAAGCGGGGTAAGTGACGGTAAAGAGCGAGGGGACGTGAAAAAAGAGAGGTCAGGGGGAAAAAACGAGAGGGGAAAGAGTAAACCTACTGCCCCTCCGCGAGGACGATAAAGTATGCTAGAAGAAAATGCAAAAAAGGAAGGAGAGGAGGGGGGTAGCGGCGCTCGACAGATAGGACGAAGCATTTAGAGGAGGAGACACAGTTGTTTATTACATTTAAGACTCGGACGACGAGAAAGAACGGGAAGGGGGAGGAAGGAGGACGGACCTTGGGACAAAAACCACGCAAAAGGGACGTTGCCGGAGGGAGGAAAAAGGACGGGAACAAAAGCGGCGAAAAATAAGGGGTGGCTCGAGGGGGCAGGGAGGCAGAGGGGACCGAGAAAGATAGAGAAACAACGCAGTGGGAATACAAAATTGGCCGTAACATAAAGAAGCGGAAGGTAGGAGAATGGCGACCCCTCACGAAGGGTAGACTCTTCCTTTTCTCCGTCCCTTTTTCTCCGGGCCGTAGTTAGCTCGTTTTCACTTGGACTCTCACCCTTTCTCCCCCCGTCCCCGATAAAGCGCCTCGGTTATAAGTACCCACGGACACCGTGCGTACGTAACTTTCCATGCTTGTGCAGGTGCGTGTAGACTTGGTAAGTGCACACTCCGCTGCGGGGCCGCGAAAGAATGGCAGACGCGACTACCTGACTCGAGTGTCCCAGCCTGCAAAGCAAATATTTTCGCGGCTCTACGTTAATACACGCGTATACGTAAACCGACGTGCACCGACGACTGTCGTCGGAACGAGAATGACGACGACAACGAGGACGACGACGACGACGGTTTTGGCTTTCCACTCGCGAAGCTCAGCCACGTCCGGCGTCGGACCTGCATACCGTATGCAGATACCTTTACAGCCCCATATTTCGCCATTCTCTCATACGGAGAAATTATTGCACCGCCACGGACATGACTGTTGTTAGATAAGCGAATACCAAGGGGCAAGGATTTTCATCTCAACGCGAGTCTTTCACGTTACACACGAGAAGAATCACTACCCAGGACAGTTTTACGAAAAGATCGAGTATGATAACAAACCCAGGAAATACAATTAATGAACGATTTGGTAAACAATATTTTACAGGGTTTATGTGGATTACAAAATTGAGTATCGTAATAGCAATGAAATGTGTCTTCTCCTGAGTTTTTTGAGTTTGTTAAGTTGACGATTACGGAACCTGCTGGTTTAGCGACAGGTGCGACTGAGAACCGCTGGGAGCGCCCGGTAAGACCGGCACTCGACCCAACGGGACCTCATTCCGGGTACGAAGAGGCGTGCACTCAGCCCGAATTTACGTGCGAGTATTTACGGGACAAGATGGCGCCAGGTTGCCACCCTTACGTGCATTAACGGCGGTCGGGGAGATAGTGCGGGCGAACCCCCCTCGTCTTCGTAGACAATAGGGAGGACGCTAGACCAGGCAACGATGTCGAGAGCCGACGTCTCGCGCTTCGACGGAGAAACTACGTCTTCCTCTACTCGCGAGGAAGACGAAACGCGCCTGTAAATGGCCTTCAAGACTCATCCGTCATGGGCTTTTCGGAGCGGCGAAATTTTAACAGGAATTCTCTCGCTTCTCTGTCCTTCTTACGTAGTGACAGAATTTACCTTCACGGGAAGTACACGGAACGAGGCTTATAGGAAAGCAATTTTCTCGACGTTTTTGGCTTATCAAATATCAGTCATTTCTGTGTCAAAAGCATTTTATAGTGTGTCACGATGCCAGAAGAGTCCTGTTTTAGAGGCTGCAACTCTGCGATATTTGAACGTCACGGCACACATTCTCCGGTTGCCATAATCCATCGGATGGACTGCATAATTCATTCTTTACGTCGTAAACAGCTGCCTGGAGTCCAATGACACGTAATAGCGTTGGGTCCGACCTACGACGATCGAATAGCAATGGCATTTATGCGCATATACTTACAGCATTAAGTTTAACACGTATGTCCGCTGTCACAGTGGCCAGGAATTCAAGTAGGCTTTGATAAAATCTCACCTTTCATCCCACGTAATGACGTTTACGAAGTCAATCAGCATTGGCCACAGCGCCTTTGGGAATCTTAAAATTTCCCTTTTTTCACCTTAACCCCTGAGGAGTATCGTAAGGAAATTAGCGCTGGGCAATTACACGGACCATCTACGGCCATAAAATTCCCAAGATAATCTGTCCTGCCGTCCGCAAGATCAGATAGGAGAAACGCCATTTGGGGCGCGTGCGCGTGCACGTCCTTTTAAAGTGACGTTAATTTAATTTCCCGGCAATATTGAAGGGATAAAATCGTCCGGTCGAAAGTGCCAGAGGCGATGTCCGAGCGTCAAATGGAAAAGCACGAAAGCAGACTTTCCCCCCTTGAGCCTACACACTGGCGTCATTCTGTCTTCCCAGGAGACTAACGTCGATAAACATAAATCATCGTGAGTCATTTGCGAGAGACCAGCTACACTGAAATTCAAAGCAATCACCATTATTCGCTGGCATTCTTTCCAATGAAAACGAAGGACTCGTTATTCAAAGGCAAAAAACAAATTTTATTCATGAAACCACTGACACTTTCCAAGCTACTGGACTCTGTTCTCCGTGATAATAACAGTTTTTATTTCTGTCAGTCGTTCGACAACCGACTGTCATTCTCTGGCACCGTCGAGGGTTAATTGCAAAACATAACGTGGGGGAGATCGCGATGGTAAGCTCGGGATCTGCTTTACCCCTTTCGGGGGCATCGTATTTTCAGAATGCTTTTTGCCGTATCTCGGCTGGAGAGCTTCGGGTCCACTCGCGAAAGAAGCGTCACTAACGCCGGGCGCCATTATGTCCCGGTCTGAGGGGCCAGGCCAGCAGGGCCGCGCGATCCCCCTCGCCTAATGGTCGCTAATATATCATGTTTTTTTCACCTGTCACCTGCGCGTCATCCATTTTGCCGCAGTGTGGCTCGCGTTGCTGCCACGCCGAGTGACATCTCACCCATCCTTCGTCATGACGAAGACGACGAAGACGAAGACGACGAAGACTACGATGCCTCGTCGCGGTTACGTCTTGCGTCGTCCTCTGGCAATTCTCAGACCTTCCCCCCTCCCCGTCCGTTGGTGCTTCATTCGCATTCTAAACGTTTTTGTCGTCGCACGGCTCGTCGATTCCGTAACGAAGGGGCTCCTCGAAACCCCCGGACCGCTGCCGTCTCTCTTCCGGACTTTCCTCGGCGCGTGTCGTGCATTCACATCGTTCATCCCCCGCTACGTCATCGGCGAAAGCCCTAAATTTTAAGGGCGCACACTGCCAGCGTAATTACCTGCACGAACGGTACCGCTTCGACGTAGCCGCGGCAACTGATAAACAATATTCCGGGCACATGCGATCTAACGTTGAACCGAGAACTAATCTGCCCGTATTGCCAATGTGGAACGTTGGAAAAATAATCCGCGAGAAATGTATGGCGCATGTAATTTACGAGTGACCGTTTT
Organism: Hedychridium roseum; assembly: GCA_963989215.1. NCBI lineage: Eukaryota > Metazoa > Arthropoda > Insecta > Hymenoptera > Chrysididae > Hedychridium > Hedychridium roseum. Next base: position 6,653,099 of record OZ022310.1, on the reverse strand, counting down.
ACGGCGTAACAGGGCTCCGAGTAAATCCGATACTTGTTGATTATACAATCTCGGGGATTTCGAACAGTTACGGTTACTTCTCGTATCGCGTGCAGTGAAAGTTCCTATTTTGTCTGTCGAGAAAGACGGTATTGTCCGACATTAAACTTAATAACCCTTTCTCTTGTATTCATTCCTCCCCCTTCGCCGTGTTCCTCGGCCAACCCTCCCTTGTATATCCTCAGCTTGACTTCCATCTGTCATTCTCATCTTGTCCCGACCCCTCTACCTCTTGAGAGCGCAGCGGGAGCCTTTCTCTATGCATAAATACCTACGTAATATATGCGCCAGGAATATAGAAGACATCTCGCCGCCAAGTATGCCTGCACCGTACGACGTAGAATTCGCGTGCAGCGCACAATGGAAAATTCCCTTCACGATAGTTAACTTCGTTCCGAGTAAAAATCCGCAATTAATTCCTTATACTCAGAATGCAAAGTTTAAAAAGAATGCAATTATCCCTTCATCTTTACCATTCATCTAACTAAATTTAACGAACTTAATGAACAGAAATTTCAGTTAACGACTCCCTGACGTACGCAATAAAGTTGGTCGAATTAAATACAAAATTCCTTGCGAAGTAGCGTCTGTCGTATTTCGCGTGCATAGGTGTGTCTACGTGAATGCCGATGGCCGAATTTCGTGCATTATATTCGATAAAGGAGTCCGTGAATTACTAACGTTACCCACGTGCCGCTGTTCAACACGCCTTATTCTAGTTAAATTAAGGGAAAAACGTCGGTCGACGCCTCCGCGGCAGTCATAAAATGCGTTCAACTTAACACGAAATTCCCGAAGGAGCAGCATTTTGCGTAGGTGCGTAGGCGTTCGTATGTCGGCCTATCGCCTTATGTGCTCGAATGTGTTGGTAGAGGGTGAGTTCCTACGACCGCACACCGTTGTGCCATGGCATCCTCGAGGGAGGAACACGCTCGTGGATCGGAATGCTTTGCCATCGTCCGCGATCCTCTCCCCCCCCCCCGTCCCCCGTCCTTCACCCATCAGCCACGCAACCCGGCAGAAAATCCAAACATTCTTTCGGGTTTATCAACTTTGTCTATAATTCATGAAATTCCGGGCAGAAGGACGACTGGCACCGTAACACACAAAAGGTTAACCACAATCAGAGTAAATACAGATTACTCTGTCAATTATGAAAGGACACAGATGAGAAGGGAAAAGGAATACGTATATTCTCCGTCGTTGGGTCATGAACGTATGACAGTATTTATAGATATCCTACTCTTTGTTTGTCATAATTAAAATTAAAAAAACACTTTAGGAAAGTCAACACCCGGAAATCCTGGCTGATAAGACTGCTGACTGTATCTCGAATTTAATGATGTTCGAAGGCAAACATATCCCATGACGGCAGTATTATAATTAGCAATTTATATATATATATATTAAAAGCAATTACGAAGCAGAAAGGAAAACAATGCATTCGTATAATGCATACTCTTCATTGTCCCATTTTATACTGTAATTTCTACTTCGACCATAATTTTGCCGTTATTCCTCATGCGACGTAGAAGGGTAAACCGTAGTAACACGGGAAATCTGTGCTAAGGAAGTGGTTCGCGATTACACGTTCAGAATTGCGACGTTATTTTGGCGGTTCCTTTGAAGCTTGACCGTACGTTTCAAGTGGCCATATCGTAACGGTCGATTACCGATAGGTCCCTCTCCTTTTTAACGAGGACGTTAGCCGTAAGTGCCGTACGGCGGAACTCTTCGCCGGGCTTCCTATTATCGGTTTAAAGTCAAATGAACTTCATGAACTCGGGAATCCGGGCTCAAGGAAAGCCAGTGGCAAGCGAGTGCACGGGGGAACCGCTTCGTTCCGCTTTATCTGCGTCGGCCAAGCGCCGCTCGACCCAACTTACCGATCCCGACATCCTAATCTCGCCGGGATACCGCTGGTCCGACGTACTTTCCGACCCGATAAAGACCGCATCCTCCGCGCCGATAAAAGAACCGCCGTCATCCGTCATTCGCCGTTTCTTCCTTCGGAGTCCTGCTTTTTCATGCCACGCGAATCAGCACGATGACGTGGACATCCGCTCCAATTTTCCACGGGATTCGTAATCCCTTTGACTGACCCACCAACCATCGGCTTTGTATCAATTCACCCAGCCAGCCACTTCCGTTTCATTAGGTCCCATCGGTCAAGATCACCGGTCGCCCAGGAAATCGAATCAATTGTGCTCACGTAATTGCCCAACAGACGTCTACGTAAAAAACCATCAACTCTATGAACAACGTTGCTAAATAAAAATTTCTTCAATGGCGCGTTCACCGAACTGCTCGCGTGACTTGCCACGTTCCTGCGAATAATCCTGGCACTTGTATTCCCCGCTGATATTCCTCGGACGTAATAAACGGTATTTTTATGACTCGGTGGGACATTTTTACGAGTATTGGCGGACGGCTTCTTTGAGCTGAGCAAGGACTTGGCGGACATACTAACGAGCTCTCGTATCTGGAGATACACGTGCGGCTGGCATGTCGTACGTACGCTGATGGGATTAATTGAGTGGCCGTAATGGTAGTGGAACGAGAGCGCTGGCTCATCGATTTCCCTCGGTAAGACCACACACGTGAATGTCCCTACGCTATACGCACACTGGTGCGCGAGGCGTTTGGATAAATGGACGAATGGCGGGGAATCTCCGCGAAACGACCACGGGACATTTTTTACGGACTCATAAGACCGAACGAATCTCAGGGAGGGTTAGGCCTTACGAAATGGGTTCGAGCTTCCTCGATCTCGGTAACGAGAAATGCGCGCTACTGGGATCAATTGAATGTCTCGCGAAACGCGCTTCATAACGCAATGGGAAATCGATATCATCGTACCCACACACATTTTCCTTGCCTACGAAACTTAGTGTCATAGCTCTTGCGTCCTACGGACAAGGTTGCAGTTTTTGTAGACAAAACGTTAGACATTACGGTCCGCTGCTAAACGTTCAATTTGCGAGCGAAACGCCCGACCGGCCGCGTCGCGGCTCATTTTATCTTGGCCGAAACGCGTCGGCTATGCGCGTTTGCATTTCGCGGAGTTTACGAGCAGCGAAAGAGACACCGGCTGGCAAGGAACCAAGAAGAATATTCCTGGAAGAAACGCGTGTAAGCCCCACCCCGATGCCCTGGATTATGGACCAATGGTTTTGTCGTCGGGCGAAAACTGCTCTTCGAACCATGAGAATCGAACGATCGAATAACTGTCTTCTCAAGGTTTCCTTCGTTTCGAATGACTCTTCCTGCCGGCTCGGGGACAGAGGTTAACAGAAAAGGAAACGAACAAGATTATTCTTAACGATCGTTTCCTTTGAACCGGTTATACCACCGTGTACAGCGATTCTTCGAAATTTTCTGTTGCGTCTAAATCGGGGAATGTATGTTCGGCTTTGTCCCTTGGAAGGAAATAAAACGGAAAGAATCAACGGGTTCTGACAAAGGGTAAAGGGTAATGCTCCCTGGGAAATGAATTACGGTCGCTCGAACGTCATTACATTCTGCACGCTCGGCAGTTCAGCAATGCCAGATATGGTTATAATTAAACTGAAACGAGCAGGAGCGATCCTCCCCCCTTTCTTTCAGTAGAATTGGTTTGAGGGGATTTAGTGGCGCATCTTTTGTTCCCGAAGGCGCGCGGACATGTTCGGGGAATGTCTCTCGGCCGGGAAAGAGACCATCTCGCGAACCGACCTATTACGGGACCAATTCCGCCGATATGAGCCGTATATTCCGGGGCCTTCGTGCCTGTTTTCCCGTGAGACGCACCCACGTGCTATTGCGCCTGTATCAGCAAAAAATAACGAAGCGAGACAATGCTCGCCTTAAGTAGAACGGTTTCCTGCCCCCGCACAACTAACGTCGTTCGTTGTTCCGACAATTTACCGAAAAAAATTCTTTTGAGCGTAACATTTTGAGGCACAGACAAATCTAAAACTACGAACAACGTTAATGGTGAGTGATTTTGGTGATTGAGGAAATTGCCGAAGGACAAAATAACTTAAGGAAAAGTTTTCGAGGATTATGAGTTGTATGCCTGAGATGGCGAAGATAACGAAACGCTCATTCGAAAGGCAGTCATTAGAAAGATCCATTACTTTGACCTTCAAATACTTACGGCGTTTACGTTAAAAACGACGGCATGGCATTACTACCGTTCCGCCATTCGTCAATTTACAGTCGCACGTAAAAGGACAGGGAGACATTAACAAGTGGGACAGATCGCGGGCGATTAAGGGATGAAATGAATCGAGCAAACTGTACTTTGCGGAATCGGCGAAACGAACAATTGTAGTTAACAAAAAGCCTGGCCAAGGAGGATTACCTTCTCCGATGCTTTTCCGATGTGCGAAACAGTGGGAGCGTGATCTCGCGGTCTTCGGCATCAAAGCCAGTCACCTTTGCCGGGCTTAATACCCCTGCCGGTATACCGGCTAGCCCGGAGTCAAATCCCGAGCACCGAGGGCCCAACGGGATTATCGTAATGGTATGAAGGTACGAGAGGGCGGGCTACGACCCCATAGATTCCCCCTGACCCCGCGCACTCGTATCACGTAGCTTCAGCTAGGACTTCCAATCATCTTCATTGTATCGAGATTCAGCCTCGAGGTATAACAGAACGTGAGCGCACAGCGCGAAATATGCAAACACGAGCCAAGCGCAGTGGGTATTACTAAATCAACGAGATCGAAATCACGCCCTCTCCCGGCGCTCCAACTCCGTAAGGATCAACTTTGCAAGGAAACTACTTCCCCGTGGCCGGCTTTCGCCTCGTGGCCGCTTCTTATTGCGTGGAATTTTTGCTGATGGGATATCTCGACTCGCGGTGTTATTGATCTACGAAGCGGTGATGAACGAGAGTTAGAGGACTACGAAGAAGAATAGTTGGGGCCGTGAAGGGAGAGACGGGAATGAACGTAGCGGGCAAGGCAAGGAGGAGCAAAGATAAAGAGATCAGTGGGCTTTCCTTCGTAGCACGTGCGTTCAGTCAACTTCGTTGAAGCGGAGAATCGTCACGTTAGCGGGACTCCTTCCTCGTCCTTCTTCCCGTCTCTCCGTTGTCCTTTCATCTTCCGGCTGCGCGCACCCTCGCCCCTTTCATCCGGCATGGTTTTTTCTTTCATTTAACCGACTCCTCCCGCGTCTCGTCCCCGGTTAGCGTCACGAGTCACGTCGTGCCGGGGGGGTTTTGCGAGCTGCCGGATGCCCGTTGGCGGATGATACGTCGTTTTCTCGCGCGACATCAGTCGCTTCGAAAGAAAAGCCCGGCCAAGACTGACTGACGGGGAAGGGAGAGGGGGGGAGAGGGGGGGGAGGGGGACTGGGGTAGAAAGGGTCACCACCGTCGCGAGATGCTCGACGCGGCGTTACAAATGACCGCAACGCTATGCATACCCGACCAGTTCAGAGGCGGATGAGAAAAACAGGGCGTAGCGAACGTGTGGGACACATGCAGGACTTGCCGGGAGAAAAGACGACGGCCAAGCCAGCCGGTAAAGGGCCAAGGAACTGAGAAGACAAAGAGCGACCAACTGAGCGAGGAGAAATGCACGCGAACTGCGGCCAAGAGAAAATCGACGGACCGAGAATCAGTCCGCCGCGAATACCAGGCAAGAATAAAACGGCAACGGTAAAGGAGGACACGCGCCAAAAGAAGTTTTTCCCCCTACGAAGGGGAAGACCACTATCTCATCCTCTAATACGTCAGTCGCTAAAGTTCCTATACTTCGCTGCTTCCTTCCGCTGCTTTTTACGTCCTCTATGTTTACGTCCGCCCTGTCTCCATTCAAGCGACTATGACGTCGGAGAACCGTGTTTGTAAGCATTATCATATCTCGACATGTATGTATGTGCCGGCTAAATTTAATAAACGTGATTCAGGCAATAAACGATTCTGGCAATTAACGTAATCAGTGGCGGTGAACGAAGAGATGCCGAAAAAATGTCACGGTTGAATCGGTTGTTGAATTTCTGCGTCGAATAAATAAGAAACCTGCGAGGACGGTTTACCTATCGATTCGTTCTGTGATTTCTCATTTCCGTCCGTTGGAAACTCACGGTTCTTGACGAGCTACACTTGGCGGATAATGGCGTCGTTAAAGTAGCAAAAATGAATAGACAGAAGCTGTGCAAATATAATTATAACTTTTTACGTCCAAGTTTTTCCCTTAAAGTTCGGTATTTATCCAGATAATGGAAAAGTTAGCCTACCATCCGAATCGGTAGGGGAGGGTCTTACGTGGATTTCTTATTCGATTAGAAGTTTCTTTAATAAATTCTTCCGCCGGCGATGAACGTAACAAAATGTTCGGGGGCTTTCTCCTTCGCGTCGTACGGTTCGTGACTTGTAAACGAACTGAGCAACCGCGGCCACGAGGTATCTATTTCTGGAAACCTGTTGATACGTTCGTGCATCATGTTCACGCAACGGCCAGAACGAAAGCAACGCGATAACGGATACACGGATTCCCCTGGAGTGGATCTCCGATATTTGCGGAATTCGAGGCCAAAGCTGACTTTTGCTCAACGTCACGGGGCCGCGAAATCCCTTTGTCTACGTTAAATGAGATGCTCCGAAGAACACTGCGCAAGTAGGTACGGAGCCAAGGACATCGGGAGGAAGAGCGAAAAGTCCGCCGGATGAAAGAAGTCGCGCGTAAATGACGACCTTTGCCGGGAAGGTTTTGCGGCGGGTTGGAAGGCGCGATTGCGTTTGCATGCAAATGGCCAGAGCTCAGCGGTAAATGTTTCGCAGCGATAAAAGTCTTGTAGCAAAGCGCCAGTCATCGTACGAATTTACGCGTTGCTTCAGCACCTTCGTCGACCCTTCGTACTCCGTTCTCCCCTACCCCACCACCCCTCTTTACCATTCTCCTTCACCCGTAGAGTAAGCGAAACAGTTGTTGACAGCCCCGTCGGTAACCGACAATCCACCGTAGGAACGAATGAGGAAATATACACAGGTATGTTGGCAATGTCGAGTATTTGAAAGTCGAGAAATTGTATTCCTCAATCTATCGTCGTTCAAGACTTTTAAACTTCTACAGTAAGGTAATTCATTGTGAGAACATTAGGGTACCAGTGAAACATTTTTGGACATAACGATTTTCGTATCGCTTGTATTTATGTTTACCATTTCACTGCATCACGCTTACCATCATTTACCTGTCCACCATTATGGCGTGTGTCCAGTTGAAAGGCTGGCCTTCACCATTATTTCATTATTTCCATTATTTCATTTCATTATTTCATTTTTCATTATTTCATTTTTCATTATTTCATTATTTCATCTTAGAACCCTTCAACCCCATCATCATCCCCTCAACCGGCTGTACCGTCATTCACCACCATCTTCACATGGTTTCAACACAGAAAGGTGAGGCGTAGCGGATGTGCAGGTGTGTCGTCTACGAACTCGCAGGGCCGAGTCGTGCACCGAAATTATTAAGAGCCCCTAAGCCACTCTTACCGCTCTCCACCCTCGTGGCGACCCCTTTCATGCGACCCCTCCTCCTTGTTATATCATCAAGTGTGAGCGTTGCTCGTATATCTGCCGACCTTTATCAGAAATGGTCGGTTCATCTTCCGGCAAAAGACTCTGGCCCTGTTTCCAAAAGTAACATTTCTGTTTTCTTTATGACGGCCTTCCATTTAGTCCTGTCGTAATACAGAAGAATTTCCCACCCAAAACGTCTCGATAAAAATGACTCGATATAAAAGGACCCAGGCAAAAATCTATCTGCGTTACCGTAAGCCAACAAGAAGTATTCCGACATCGAGAACGTTGTAATATGAAGATAGCTTCTTGTCAAGGACGTTAACTTATTCTAATATTTCCGAATCCACGAGAAGACGCGAGTCGTAGGCTCAGAAAGGACGTAAGACCGATGTCAGAATTTTCGGAATGACATTCTTTAAACATTCATCGTTTACAAAGGAAAGTCATTATTTGTATAAAAGCAAACATTTCTCTTTACCGGGGAAAGGGAGAAAAAGAAATATATGACTTCGTTCCTCAACGAAGTAGATTGAACGCCTTTAGCTCGGAAACTATTGTTACGTCAAACGGAATTTCCGGGACCGTTGGAGAAACTGCTAGGAGGTCCCGGAAACAATTATTGGCTTGCGCGTTCGTCCTCAGAACTTATCGGTCCGTGTAACGTGAAATACACGAGAAAGTAAAATATCGTAGAAATTGATATTACACTTTAAACAAGAGATATCAATGTTCATGCCGCTCCACCTTCAGGATAAAACTTACCGCTTGGTTAAACATTCCGCTGCTTGTAACGTGCGCAACAAAAACTCAGTGGAACCCAGTTTGTTAGTTACGCCGCGACGAGGGCATCGAAACAAATCGCTACCCGAGCTCCGTGGTTTTAGAAGGTTTCGTGTAATTTCCCTCCCTCTCACTCGCTCACGCGAGAGCGCGCGAAAATCCTAATTAATGAGGGCGAATTACGTGGCTTGAGATTATTCGAGGCGGTACGAGCGAGGGAGGAAAAGTGGGCCGAAAGTGGGCCAGGATGGACGGGGAAGGTGATGGGGAAGAGAAGGGGGGGGGGTTTGAAGTCGAGGGACGGGTGCAGTGGTCGGTAAGCGTAGACGGCGAGCTTGAGGAGAGGGACGGAAGGGTGAAGGGGCGGCAACTAATCGGGTAATTTTTCCGGCATCAGTCGGTGAATATCAACGCCGGCGTTGAGCCCCCCCGCTGGCGTTAAGAACGACAAACGATCGTCGATCCATCTGGCTCAACGCGACTCCGTACCATCAGCTATCCAACCCTCCGGCGAAGCTTGCCGCTCGCGTCTCGTCTCCCCGAGATCCCGAACCGCCAATCCCTCTTCTGGCCCGCGGAACGCTCGATCGCGCCCCTCCCTGCCCCCATTCCCCCTGGCCGAAGACGCGATGTTTTTCCGAGCTCAAAGTCCTTCCTTCGACGTACGTAAACGGTCTTGTAGATATGAAGGAACTGATCGGGCTGTCGGCGTAGATCGAATAGCTACTTATCCGCTCGAAAACGAATCTCGAATGTTCTTATCGACCAACGACATGGGGGTAATTGCGTGGACGATTTCTTCGAAGCGAACACGCCCGGAGGAAAACGTCGTATCCCCGGAGCTCTCGTTATCCGATTTGACTTAATTATTATTACGAGCCTTACGGTTCATTCTGTTAGACGACGCAAATGAAGTATCGTACGTACAGCGCATTTCGACAGGGCATTCCGTTGTGGCACCCGTTCACGAGGGATTCTAAAAATACCGACATGACCGATGACCGGGAATATTACCCCATTCGAGGAAAGCCAACGTTGTAATTCCGCTATTTAATATTCAAGGAGAAACGTTATAAGCCAACCGTAATATCGCGACGTAAAAAATGGAATGGTTCAGGAGGAACATAAAAAGGCCTCGTCATAAGGCCGAATTTTAATGAGATTTTCCTTTTATTGCCGTCTAACCAATTTCCTTGCACAGATTTTCAGAGGTCCATTTTTTTTGAGCCCCACTTCCCTCGTCGTTGACGATCAATGACTCATCGCGGTGTCACTCGATCATTAAGGCGATCTTTCCTCGGCATTGTCGCACGTCAGCATACCTTACTCACGACAAGAAAACATCGTTACGGTCAATGCGCAGTCACGTGCCATCCATCGGCCCCTTAATGTTCCCGCACGAATCACGAGGACACGGGAGTACGGTAGTTAAGTTTTCCCTCAATAGGAAGCCGGGCTTGTCAAACGGGGGGGGGGGGGGGGGGGCAACTGCATGGTTGGATCGTTGTTATTTCAGCACGGACCGAGAGGTCAGTGGATCCGTGGAAGACGTTGCTGAGGGTGGCAAAGAAAACGGAAGCAATATCGCTCGACGCGGCTGGAAACCCGTTTCGTCCATTAAAGCGTGCTTTCTTGCCGGCCGGTTTTTTACCCCTCGTGGCGGGGGGGGGGAGGAGCGAGAGTCGCGTTCAGCCCTAAGTAAACCGTCGGGGAGGCGCGAGCTGCCTCGACGAGCTTCTCAATACACACGCGCCCGTAGGAATTCCTTCCCCTTGGCCGGCGATCCCCCCCCCTCGATACGGTCGACGGTGACTTCGCTGCTCTTTCGCCGTCGACCCTCGGCGAGGGCCCTAAGTGAAATTTCGTGCAGCGCGTAGTTTTTCTCGGGCGAATCGCGGCTCGTCTTTACGACGACTCTCGTGATAAAGGATCCCGCGGGGGACGTCTTATCCCGCGTGCGATGACACTCCTGCGCGAAATTTCCGTACATCCTGCGGGCAAAAAGCTTGGCACGTTGCTCAGCCGGTCTCGCTTGGCCGCTGGGTCGCGTCCGGATTGAAACAACAACACGATTGTTCCATGTGCCGAGCGGCAAAATCGATTCCCCACGATGACAACGTCGTATAATACCTAGCCCACGATCTCCCCTTGCCGAGATCTTCTTTTTCCTTGCGGTAACCTTACCCCGAGTACACGATTTCGGAGAGTCACCGATAGCCAGAATCCATGGAGGGAGGAACAATATTAATAGTTTAATCGTGCACTGCTCGTCGGGTTGATACGGGAGGAAGTGTGCTTTTCCCACGGTCCGTTATTCCGCACGCAAATTCAGATTCCCCGCGTGTCAGGATGTTGAACACGACAAGACGGAAATACGGAATAAAGTAGGGGAATATCTTATTCGTTGACGCCGTGGCCGGAGAGGAATTTCAAAGAAAACTCTGCGTCCTTTTTGCGAGCCTTCGGAGAGAAGGCCGGCGGAGTTTGTGCGCGGCTCGAACGGCAGGAAGAAAATCGATGCAGGCCGCGAAGGGAAGCAAGAGAATAGAAAGAAGGAAGCAACTCAAGAGTTTTTCCCGTCGGACGCTCGGACGATGCGGAAAGTGTATGACGTGGGGACGAGACGTTTCTTCGTTCTTGTTTGATTTCCGGCCGCCCCGAGCGTAAGAGAATGAAAGCAGAAATGGAAAAACGACATTTCGTTAGGAACCGACCGCGATATTATTACGTTTGACGGTACTTGACGGCGGAGATGGTCGTTCCGCGTCACTGGACAGATCTTCGAGAAGCGAAAAACTACGCGAAACGCCGTACGATCGGGCATTCTCTGCGCGACAAACCTTTGACTTAGTGTTTACGAAAGGACGAGCGGAACAACTTCTCCATTTAAGTGTCGCATTTCGGGCCGTGTCGGCTTACGGGCGTAACGAAATTTTCTCCAAGGGACAACGAAAAAGCGTGCACAGGGTTGGCCTTTATTCGGCCGCGGCGATGTGTCTCATCCCCTGGGGAGGGGAGGAGTAGGGGGGGAACGATCCCTGGGGTACCCCGCTACGAAAAAAGGTCCGTGGGCGGTGCGTAAGAAGAGGAGACGTCGGTCGGCCGAGGGTAACAGTCCGGCGGAGGGTGACAGAGGGGATCTGATTTTAAAGGGCCGGGTTTCAAAGGCCAGACAGGTCCGGGCGAACCGAGAAAAAGAACAGGTCCCGCCGCAGGTGATTCTGCGTCAGTGATTCTAATTCGACCTTACCCGGAGCCCAGTGATCAGGTGCACGGATTACGCCGAGCTTGTTTTTTCTTTCCTCTACCAACACGGCGAAATCCCCGCACGGCAACGCCGAGGGCTTCGCCAAGAAATGAGTTTTTGGGGTCGTGCCAAGGGCACTCTAGTCCATTATGCATGGCCCTCGTTTTACGCCGAAAACTTATTAAGGTTCTTTAATTGCATTAATTTTTCAATTACGATCAGGAGCTCGCAGCACCAAACGCAGATGTATTAACCGCCGTGTGATCACGGAAATGCATAGACCTAAGCTAGGCAAATACTATTCATATTTATCTGAGTAAAATAGAAGCTGAAAACTGTTGAATGATATTACAAACTAGTTGAATGATATTAAAAATGATCAATTATACCTATAATTGCTATGGTCTTGTTTCTTCATTTTCGATAAAAAATATTGTACAGTCGTTGTTCGAACAATTTGCCAGAGACACTGTATTACCTTTCGGGGGACGAAGGACATCCAGTGAGTGTATTTTCCAAGAGATGTTTTACGCGCATTGTGCGCGAAACAATGGCGCACGGCTGCTAATATTCGAGCAGCACGAATACTAATTAGCAGTAACTCCTTGTGACGGGTTGTTGCGTCGCGACATACCAACTGCGATAAATTTTTACAAGCATAGAGAAGCGGTTACGCACTCGTACGACAATGCGGATAACAAGGACGCGGATAAGCAAGAGTTTATCTCAAGCAGAATAACAAGAATTTTTTCCAAGCGGTAATTGCGGGGAACAAAACGTCATTAAAAACTCAACGAGTACCGAAAGAAAGGGGGACAGAAGAAGAAATTCCTACAAATTGTTTTCGCGATGCTTTCGTTAGCGTTTCCGTTTACAAAACTATTGCCCTCGACGAGCGAGGTGGCCTTTATCCGGGGAGAAACGGTGCCCGGTGGGGTCGGCATTTTAATTGATCGCGTTCCCCGGGTGTCTCGCGAATATTTCCCGTAATCGTCAGTCCAGATAAGTCCTTGCTAGACGAGTCCTTGCAACGTGGAACGGCAGATAGGAACGGGTTTTGCGGTTCACGGCGACATGGCCGTTTCCGCGGCTTTTAATGGACCGTCTGAGCGAAGTCACGGAATTGGGAAGTGCGCTCCCCTTTCCCCCCTCCCCTCCGTCGTCGGAGAAACGACGCGAAATCGCGGTTAACCATTAGAATTTCCACGTGCCGTGATTGTCGAGTGCAACGATTTCATTCTTCCTTAGACACCATTTGCTCGCCTCTGCGCAAACAGTATTGTCCTTATGGTCGCTGAAAATTTCTCTAGCCTTTATCAAACGACAAACCAAGTACAACGCAACAGCCACTTTATTGGCATATCGCGCTTTCAAATCTTGCTTTCACGTTTTCTTTCATTAAACGTTGAAGGTATATTTTTGAAGGACGATCGATTCGGCAGACGCAATTGGCTGTATCGAATTTCCTGCCGTTTATTGCCGTATCCTTTAATTTCGTTTCGTAATTCTCGCTTGTGGGAATATTAACACGTAGACGTGGGACACTTGGGAGGATTTCTTAAATCGGCGGCTTTGTCAAAATGATGTCGCTTAATTCGTGAACATAAGGGTCGGGTCCTACGATGCTGGTTCCATTATGCGTATCGTCATATCTTTTCCGCATTCTGTGTGCGGTACGGGCGCGGCATTCTTCCCTTCCCCGTGCGTAATAACGCGCATACCGATGTGAGGACGTTCGACCATTCCGCAGCACACACACACACACACACACACACATACACCCACACCCACACACACACACATACGCACACGTTCAGAAACGATCATCTAGATATCTACGTAAAAGTTGGAGCACCTGCTGCAAAGGCGAGTTAAGCGTGTACCTTAGATCGAAAGGTAAACGCTAATAGGAGTCGAACGATTACGGCGAGCGTTCGAAGTTTCGACTTTTCCCGGGCTATCAGCGTCGGCTTTGATTACAAAGAGCTTTGCCCGCGCGTTTAGTAAATCACCGGACCGTGCTCGGCGCGATTCGTAGCGAGAATTTTCAGCGCGGATTACCGGGGCCATCTGTCCCCGGCGATAGGATTACGGGATTAGGGATTTTCAGCGCCGAGCCGTTAATAATAATCGTCGTGGATTCCGGGCTAGGACGACGACGACGACGACGATGACGACGCCGTGAGCAGCGCCCTTTGTATTCTCTAAGAGGCTGACGGTCCTCGCTGCGATCGACGTCGATCTTCGCGTTTCCCCCGTACGACCTCGTCCCATAAATTCCGGGCTCAAGGATGCGAGAGCGCGTGTCGTTAGGCCGATGCGACGGGGGCCTCGCACGAAGAATAACAGTCGACGGGAATAGTAACGATTGTATGCGCCTGTACCGCCGCTATTTGCCGTTAGCATTATGCAACGAGGCTTACGTCATTCCCGTTGACTCGGTTTCTTTCGGACTCGCGCGGAGAAACTGCGATTGAAGAAGGACGTACTCCGAATATCTCTCGATACTTTCCTTCTTCCAGTCCTGCGTCTCTGCACACAGTGATACGCGCGTACACGAACACACGGGAAGCCAGTTTGGAGATACACATCATGGCGGCAGGTACACGGGGGAAGGTTGATTATTCAAGGATCACTTCAGTGCGGATATTATGATAATGATTGGCCGGTATTATGATAATTCGACGAGTCTGCCGGCTTCTAATGAAATCCTACGATCGTTAGAAAGTCGTGAGTTTTCGAAATTCCCAAAACGTTCTCGTCGAAATACGTTTATTTCTAGGCACATTAAGGCGATCGACTTATTTATAGGCGCATGGCGATCGAGTCAGCCGTTGAAATACGTCAACGTCGTTCGACATGGTTTCACGAAATGCCAATAAGGAACGTGAAAAGCACTTTCCGCCGGTGGACCGTCAAAAATGAGGGTTAACGACGGGGTCGTTGTGCTCCCGTACGGTTTTACGTAGGTCCTTACGATCCATTGACAGAAAATCTTCATGGCCAGCACCCGCAGCTATGCGGGGCCAACAAAACCACGTTAAAGGCGGGGCCAGTCGTTATGTCGATCCGCATAAACCACCGGCAGAAGTCGGTCCTTCGAGGCTCCTAGATTCCGAGGATATGCACCTTCTGAATGCAACCGTCGAACCCTTGTGGATCCATCAGAAAGAAAACATAAAAGAGATCCATGTCCAAGAAACGTAAGTTACGTTCACGTGAAACTCGGAATTTTCGATCGCAACAGCGATGGGATTGACAATCAGAAGTCGAGTGATTTAAGTAACATTCCTATTCAGTCGTTGGTTTCACTTTTACGTCCGTGAAATCCCCGTTCCAGGAGCATAAATTTCCTGCTACCTAAATGAGACAATTCAAAAAAACAGGACTCCAGGCAAGGCATAAAAATATCTCATCTTTTGTATTTCATTATATTTTTTAAAATATCATAATATTTTTTTAAACGAATTAACACCGAATGGGAACTGTCAGTCGTAATTTTCATAGATCGTTTAGAACGTGATAATCGTTATACTCTTTCACTACACGCACGTAGATGTATCTGCGTTGATTTCCCGTATGTTTTTCGCGAATGCACGAGCAAACAATCCATGGAGCGTGAAACCGCAATCTTTCCAGCGTTCCGGCCACGAGTTGCTCGGCAAAACGCGGGAATTCGGAGCGAAAGCAAAATGTTTACGTAGTATTAATGCATTTTAACGTGAGCCGGGCCAGGAAAACTGGTTTCGCTGGTACGCCGCGTCGAGATTAATTGCAGTGGAAGTCTCCGGGGCTCGTGGAAGACGAGGCGGATAGGGGAAGGGGGATTTTTTCGCGAGCTCCTCCGCGGGGCCATTTTCCGCGACTAACAAACGTTCCGTCGGCTGGCATTGTAACGAACGGGGCAAATCGACGATTCTCCCGTTGTATTCGCGGCGGGCAAGAAAGCTTTTCGAGGCTTGGGCTACGGTCCAACATCGGCCGCCATATTTATGGTGCCGGGCGTCTTAACCCAGTGAGCAACGTACGTATCCGGGGAACGAAGTCGAAGTTGAGGGGTTACGCGAGGTCAGGTTTTGGCGTTGGTATTATTCACAGAACGCAGGATCCCGTTGCGAAGCAACGATCTTGGCATCGACCACCGCCGTTTCCCCACGAAGAAACTGGACGTACGTCCGACCGCAGGACGCTAAGCGGATGTCTTTTTATTTGAGCCATTTTTACCTGCGCCGGATCTCACGGTTCGAAAGAATCAAGAGACGAATTTACGGTGCCCGCCAACACGGGCGAATAAATATCACAGTTACATGCGTCGCTAGCGAGAATAACTTTGCTGGCTCGACGGTGAATTCATTGATCTGAATTTTCCTTACGTAACAACTCCACGACGAAGCAACATCACCTATCGTTTCATGCTTTTCTTCCCCTCCCCCCCTCCTCCTCTCGCTGCTATCGTCCTCCACGTGCGGCGATCGACAATTCCCGGCAGATGAAAGCTGACGCATTGCGTTTTTCCTCCGCCGATAGGAAAGTCGCGCGGAGAGCAGCGGGGACACGGCCAATCGAGTTTGCCAGCTTTTCTCCCCGCGGTGTAATGATAGTTCGACCGGGCGATAGCCCGAACGGAAACGAGGTAGAGGGCCGATAAGCCGCGCTCGCTCTTCTAATTCCATTCGCCATAAACGCCGCTTACGTATCTAATCTGGCATTCCCCAGTCCTACGGCGGGTCTCTATAAAACAGCTTTAACGAACGCGCAGAATCCATGAATCATGTACCACCACCGAGCCGAGACGTCCGTCCCCGGCGTGTGTGTCGCGCATTCGCCGAGCACGCGTTGACTCACGGCCCGATTATTCATTTGCAAATAATTCCTATCGCGACATTCCGCTTCGATTGTGCGCCTTCCTCCTGCGTATAACATCGACTGACGAGAGAATGCGCCTCGAGAATAAGCGATGCCCTTCCTTCATTGATCGTTAAAATGCCAGCGTCGACCATCGTTCATGCATAGCTTGTCTTACGAAAGGGCCAGGGGGGGGGGCGAGGGGAATTGGCAAAAGTAACTTCGGAAGGCACAGCAACGTAATTGCTGTGCTCGTTAGAAAAACCTACGCAGCCTTAACGCGCCACTTTAAAAGTACTACTTAAGGATCCGCTACAAGATTTTTATCTTTAATCTTAACTACTTATTTCGGGACAAGTATTTTATAAAACCTCTCGGTAATAAAATTCACTTCCCCTCCTTCCTTTTTCTTGCACCTCAAAATTGACAAGAAACATCGGCGCGGTGTAAAAAGTGTACTTCGACAGGAAGTAACGATAAATGAGTGAGGTTACTTGGCGGCATTATTTACCTGTGCAGAGGTGTTTCGAGGCTAATACATCGGAGGGACCGAAAGATCGTATCTAGGGCCGGAAGGGCGAGGGGGAATCGGCGTCGCGACGCCGCCGAGCGGTGCTGCCACGCGACGTCGGACGGTCGGCGGTCGTGGTAAAGCGTCGCCGAAGGACGGGGTTCGGCTGTATTCGTGGACCCTCGGCCCCGCTCGCCGGCGCTTATGGCTAGCGAACGTCAGTCACTCTTCGGCGCTCGCGCGGAAGAGTCCGTACCCGTTGCCGATCGGGGGATATCGTCGTCCAGTCCCTTGCCGTGTGAGCTTCTTCGCCGAGCACTCGCATCACCGAGGTATTTTTTACCCCGGGCAACGGAAAACGCGCGTTGAACCGTCCGCCGTGGAAACGTGTGATCGCCGGCCGTAAGACAACACTCTCCGAGGATTATTCTGGCCAGCGGTGAGAACCGGCGCGCTCGCGTAGCACGACGGTACGTGGACCGAGTGCTAGCGGAAGATACGTGCGAGGGCTAGACAAACGAGGGGGGAGGGTGGGTGGTAAAGCCGGTCGTGAAGCGTACAGGGAAGGAGAGCCTTGTGACACGCGGGTGCGTGGCACGATTTTCTTCCGTCTTCGCCGGTCAGAGAGAACTACGTGCTTCCGGAGATAAGGGGGCAAAAAGGAGCGCGTAACGCGCTCCGTCGAGCTGATTAGATACACCACGAGAGAACAGAGGGATAATAACGTGTGCGGTTCGAAGGGAACGAACGAGCAAGGAACGCAACGGTGGCTGTATGTCTCGTGGGAACGATCGGCGCACCGCGCTAACTCGTGTCACCGGCGTTTTGACGTTTCGCCGTGTCCCGTCGTAGTGTTTAGCGGGAACCGTAATACCCGGAGCAGCTGGCATTCGGCCGCGTATCATGGAAACTGGCGCGAGCCATTCGCTCAGGCGATTTTACCATCGGCAAACCACCGCTCGAGCCCATCAACCACGATCCTCGCAGTGAAACTCTTTTCTCCGTCTTTCCCCTCTTTCTCTCTTTCTCTCTCTATCTGTCTCTCTTTCTCTCGTTCCCCCTGTCCCCTGAAAAGTGCTCCAGGATTCCTACGCACCGTCGATATTCACGTAAATACCGACGAACCTGTGCCCTGTGCTTCGAGTGTTTGCCCGGTATTACAGTGGAATCCGCGTGTGCTTTTTCGTCGGTCGTGAAGTTCCGAGGAGCTCGGGTTTTATCGCCGGTAGTGAAGAGGAATCGGAGCCCCCACGGCGGAGGGAAAAATTGTATCGCCAGTGGCGGACCTCCGGGGAGGGAAGGAATAAAAAAAAAGAGAGGAGGGAACACGGGGGTCGGAGAACGCGCGGACGATGTCGTCGTCCCCGATGGGGCTTCCTCGATGATACGCACCGGCACGTGTGTATGTGTGCCGTTACCTGCCGCGCGTACGTGCGCGTTTATTCCCCGTGAATCGTGGATCGGCCGGCACGGCCAGTGACACGCGTGTTCGACAGTGTTTCTTCTCGGCAGTGTTTATACACGTACGTCGACCTAGCTGTGTATAGTACCGATTGGCCGCTCAGCTCTCGTCTGTGTCAGCGAAACGCCGTAACCATGGATATCCTGCCGAGCGGCAACATTTTTCGGGAGTTGCAGGACATACACGATACCGGATACTTTTCGGCCCAGCCGTCGCTCGAGGATCATTGGCAACAGGTAAGAATCCCACATATGTATTACTCCGCGACGATCCACCGTACTCGACTGCTCATTTCGACCGACCTTATTTCCGCCGTTCGATGTCTTCTAAGTGTACATGCAGCGGCTGTAAAAACCAATCCTGCGTCATACCTTCGTAACAATCCATCGTAGTAAACCGCTTTCGCGTACATTCCAATCGTGTTTGTAAATATCGATCTTTCATTCGAGACAAATGAAGCACGATCGACGTCCAATTGTTCGTGCTTCAAGTAAAAATCATCACGTACGAATAATTTTTTAACTTTTTCCTAGGCATTTATAATTTCATCTATAATTTCATTTTCCTCCGCAATTTCCTTACTCTTTCGAGAGTTGATGATGTCTCTTTTACTTCGTTAACCCCTTCGCATTGTCGAAAACATCGGTCCTCGCAGGGCATCGTATCTTTCTTTGTATCTTCAGTTCTGTCATTTCGTCGTATCTCGTTTTGTGGAGCCGCTAAAAAGGAAAGTGCGCGTACGGCCTTATCAGATCGTTAGAATGCTCATTGACCTCAATAATGGCGCACGTAAACACGGTGAGTTATGACGGCGCTGGCGCGCGTGAATGGGTAGACTACGCGCAGGGGGAATTCGCTGGAAGCCGAGCCTTTTAAACCTTCCGCCGTCCGTAGGAAGAGGAGGGGAGGGGGGATCGTCGAGATGAAAAAACAGCCGAACGGCGTGTAATTGGCAAGAAAAAAAATCGTAACGACGAATTGTCGCCGGGTGCCGCATCGGTTTACTTATCTAAATTGATTATCGAAGTACGTGCGTACGTACGTGTATATGTATACATAACATGCGTGTGTGTGTATGACTGTATGTATATAGTATGTGTCCACACCGCTAGAATGAAACGACCTTGGACTGCCGAGTGTATTACGCTGGCGTGTGTACGTTCAGTGATGCGCTCGAAAGCGGTCCATACACGTTTCTACGTCCTGCTCTTGTTTATACCAAAGTGCACTGACCTTTCGCACAAGACCACAGCGCCGCTTTCCCATTAGAATCTGCGAATCAATAAACGTTTTCCGCTCGTACGTCGCGTGAACAAACAACGTCGCCACGATCTTCTGCAGTTGAAGCGGGTTCAAGCTTTGAAACGGCACGAAAACCATTGTGATTTTTCACGGCCAGTAGCGGTGAATCATTCGCTTCCCGTCGGACGATTTACAATGGCCAGGAGTGCATTGATATAATTAGGTCCATAAAGGAATTAGCTCTGTATTATGACGTAATTATCGTGATTATGCAAGAACGGCGGCACGTCGACGCGCCGCAGGTGTCTCGTTATCCTCGAATCGTGTCGGTGGAATGAAATTTCGTGCGGCGAAAATGAATCCAACGGGCGTATTAGCGAGCAGAAACTCCGCGGTCGTCGGCAAGTCTGACATTCCGCGGATGTCGTTAGCCTGGATTTTGCAAGACACACACATACACACACACACACAGACTCGTCTAGCGAGAAAAGCCAGCACGCCTTGGCACGCGGGCGGCGTTTTGACCTGCTCAACATTGTTGCACCAGGCGCTAGTAGCTTCGTTTTGGCGACGTGCCTAATTGAACGGCTCCAAGAGGTTTTTCCCTGAAAATGCGGCTTAGCTGTTGCGCTCCGTTCTCTCTCTCCCTCTCTTCCCCTCTGCTCTATCTCTTTCCCCATTAATTACTCTTGCGGTCGTTAACATTTTACATCTACGATATACGTAACTCTTGCTACGCCGCAGACGCGTTCCTGAGGTTTTTGTGAGAATCCAAAATTTCTCGAAACGAGGAAAATGTAGCAGTGTCCATGTATTCTTCGTTGACAGGTGATTTTCCTCGAAGCTTATGCATTTTGATAATATGCGTCTGTAAATTACCAGGATATTCTAGCTTTTTTAAAAATTATTCTTGGACTAGCCTGGATGCTTAATGCTTTGAAGCTAGGATAATCATATCGTTTTCCAAGGATCGACAATTGACAGATGCCATAGGACGCGTGACGGATATTTCATTGGAGCGAGCTAGCTGACGAGTAGACAGGTGTTCCGGTTGTTTCGTCAACGTAACCATCGTTGCATGACTGATAATACGATTTGACGGCCGTAAGCCGACGGATATTTTCGTCTGCCGCGATACCCGTGATTCTGCCGCTAAACCATTTCACCGATAATTATCTCCACTTGTGCTCGTATCGCGGATATTCGTTTCTTTTTCCAGCGCTAAGTGCACGTCTACGCGATACAAAGCGGGGGTTTTCTTTTATTTACTGTCGACGACACGCCGGGAATTTCAGGGTGTTACGCAAACTACGCAGGTGCTTTTACGTATGTACCTATCTGTCGACTATTGCTCGTACCACCACCAGCACTGCTACAACCGCCGTTACCCACTACTACCGTCGAAGAATCTCGTCAGCGTTTTAAAGCACGAGTGGACTGTAAAGAATGAAAAGGACGTGAAAAGGTCTTTGCCCGTTCCGTACAAGTACGTCGCACGTGTATTATACGAGCCGACCGTAAACAGCGAGTCAATAGTGAAAGTACCCCCTTGAGTTTTGTATGTTTATCCTCGGTGCCTACGTTGGAGCTACACGCCTACGTCACGTCGGAAAGATTTCTCAAGCCCGGTCCCCGTAGGATATCTCAATTACGCGAAACCCGCTTGGAATGGCGAATATTTAAGACATAGCATTATTGTATTCCCATCGGCCGGGATGCATTAGTCAGCGTTACGAGGCATTCCAGTAGTTCCGGAAGTTTCGCCCACGCAATCGACCTTCACCAGTCGTCAGCAGATAGCAGGGTTCCCCGCTTCAGACGGAACGGAAGTGCAGCGATAATTCCTTCCGCATTCTCCTAGCGTGTCGAATCCCCGGTAAAGTGGAATCGGTCGTTAAACGATGTTCTTGCTTATTAGGATCGTTCGGTTCAACATGGCTACCGTAAACCGCTACGAGTTGTTTACTAATTTCCACGAAATAAGCGCTCTCGAAAGGATCCGATCGCGGAGGTCATTATATATTACGAGGATGCGTGAGCGAAGGCCGAATGATGATTCCCGACAGGAGTGCTGGGCAAACATTGGTTCACGTGGAATTACACGTAATCGACGTTCTCGCCATCGTTTTCCATCCCTCGGCCTACCATTTCGCGTCGGCCTTTTGCGAAACTCTCGAGAGCCCCGCTATTCAATGATAATTATCCTTATTCCACGGCATGTCGCAATAAAGGCGCGTGTGTCGCGCACGACGCCGACGAAAATTTCTCTATGCACAAGGGGGGGCCTTGGACGACGTTGGCCAAGACTTCGTGACAATACCACACGGCTTTGCTCTTGGTTTATTCGCCTTGCCAGGCACATACCCGTCCCTTTCACTTTGCTGCCTCCTGGCTGTTCGATTCGTCCCCTTTCACGCACCTTGCTGGTCTTACATTAAACAACACGTGCGTCATAATGTTCCTCCGAATGTCCTTAGTCACGTTCACCTCAGTAAGAACGACTTTTCGGGCATTGAGTGAATGAGAACTTCAAGTCCCGAGTAATTGCACGACCTCGAGTAACTCGTAGCGTAACTGTATTCACGAAAGGCCTGATAAAATCGTGTTCCCGAGAAAACTGGGCAAACGACGACGAGTGCTCGTGGTGACGATTAAACGTTAGAGCAGTGTACGTCGTCGACCGAGTGACTTCTCGGCCGACTGCCCAGAGCGTCGACGCGCGCGGAGACATTAGAATAAGGAACATCCCGTACACGCGGCCCCGGTACAAAGGTTCTCCTTCTTTTTTCGTGAATGGACCTGACGTAACTCTTTTGTCTGGCACACGGCTCGCTGATATCCGACGGCGTATTACACCCTTGCTCCGTTCTCTTCGTCCTCCTCTCCCCTCCCCCGCAGCGCGAGCTCGTCCTCCGCGACCGATCCCGGTCCCCGGTGCGCAATGGAACGAGAAACAATGGTTCCGTCGGTACAATGGCCCGCAATGTGAGTGATGCGAAAAGATGGCATTGTAGCCGCGGCTGCGGAACGCCGTATTGTTAACCTTCGATGGCACAACCTTCTTCTTTCTCGGCTATCGTCGCTGACGTACCAACCCCCAAACCCCCCAGTTCCCCCTCTCTTTGCTTGCCCGTCGAATCTGCCGAGGAACGTTGAACGGTAGCTTTGGCATTACCGGCAACGAAAATCGTTGGATTCTCCGCTATATGGGGCCGCCGGTGAAACGAGATCGCTCGATTTCTCCGCTCGGTTCGCTACACGGTACTCGTGCCCGCGCGACAGTTTTACGAGAAAACGGAACCGATTCACGCGCTAGGTCTACGATGTTATTGTTTTATTTCGGTTCGTTCTCGTTCGCGCCGCTCGCGTGAAAACGCCACGGAGTATTCGCGCGGCCGGTTATTTCTGAGTTTCGACTAATGCGTTCACCAGGCAGGAATTCCGTTGGGCCACGAGTGGCCGGCTGTGCGTCCCGCGAGAACTCCTCGCTGTGTGTTCCCTCGTTCATCATGGCTGGGTCACTCTTAAGATGGATCTATTAACCCGGCCGTTCTGTCGAGCCTGCGTGCCAAAGGGGGGAAAACATTGCGCTCGCTTACGCTCGTTGCCTCGGCCCTTTTTTTCAACTTCCACCGCGGCCATGATCGATGCGAATGCACGGCAATTGTCGTAATTTGTGCAAGTGCCGTTACCACGCGATGTCGACTCTCTGGACGATTGTCGGGAAGAGACGTGCGCGTGGTTCACGGTACGGAGAATCGTAGGCTGGACATTGAATTTCTGGTAACCCTGTCCTATTGTGGGATTCGAGCTGCCGGAGGTCAGGTACGTAGTACCGTAGCCGGAAATGCAGGAAGGTAAACGTTTCTGGAACGAGTACAGGCCACTCTGTGTAGCGTAATTGAAAGGAACGGCGAACGAAGGGGAGGGACGCCGATGGAATACCGGGAAAGCCGGTAGAAAATATGACGTAGTTGGTCACAGACCGGTCCGGCACGTTTTCGCGCGAAGCCGTCTGCGAGGGCTGAAAACGGCGAGTAAATCAACTCGCGGGAATTAATACGTAGACATTGCCCAGGACCCATTAACACCGCGATGCGATACAGAGGAAGGTATCCTGCTCGTTGTTTCTTTTTTTTTCTGTTAGATTTGCCGAAGATAAATGTTTCGAGTTTAATTGTATAGCTGCTGGTAAAGCCGAAGGTAAAAACGAGATGAAATTCATGCAGATAAGTCACGCTCGAATTAACCCGGTTTTCCCGGTTCGGACATTCGCGGGGGTTTCGATGGAAATGGCGATAGCAGACCGCTGCAAACCTCAAAAGAGAAACAAAGGTCCGATAAAAACAAATTGATCCGGCGCGTTTCTCCCCTTGGTCGGCGCTTCATCCCGCTTGTTTGAACGAATCCTGCTTGTTTTCAACCTGCCGTACATGCACGTCCGGGCGAAAAAACGTAGCAGAAGAAGTGGCGTTTGAATTTATTTAACTGCTTGCTCGATTTAACGGCATCGATTACCCAGCGAAGGGTAACCGTGCGTGTCATCGGCACACACGGCATTGTAATAACGCTTTTAACCGCTTTAAACAATCCCACCACGGCTTTCGGGTGATTTACGACACCGCCTGGTATAATACGGTAAACGTCGCGACGATAAGCGTCGCTGTTAAAGCTGTAAGAATTCTCCTCGTAATCGACTTATCATCACAGTCGAGCGTAACGATATTTCCAACGGCGAGAATGGCATTTTCGGTTTAATGCGCTTTTCTACGGTGTCCTTGAATGGAAGACCTGGGCCGAGTAAGCTTATAAATCCGACCTTGCCGTGAATTATTACTTGGCTAAATAAGATTCCGGTCTCTTAAGGCGAGAGCGCAGAAGCTGCAGCTAAGTGTCAACGCGCAAAGTCAAGCGCAAATGTCCTATATAGAAATGTAGCCGGGCTCTGTGCCGTAAGCGGATACCATTAGGAGAACGTCGCTACTTAGTTAGCCCCGGTCTGTGAATTACGCGCGAAAATACAGGCAAGTTTATTCGCTAAGGCGTTATCTACAGTGCACGCCGCAATTATGTACACCTCCGGTTATCTGACGACTAATTATCATATCTGGGACAAATAACGTATCTTTCGAGAGATCCTGCGAGACGCAGCGCGATAAGCTTCAACCATACGTCATATCAAACAATGCTAATTGGGCCGACGTAATAGCGTCTTATCTTATTTTCCCGGCAATCGTCGCTAGCGAAATTCGGCTGGTATCGGCCTAGGCAAACAGCCCGATGGAATTGTGTAATTTCGTACTTGCTATTCGCCCCCCACCCCCCACCCCTTCCGTAATGATGGAGTCGCACGAGAAGTGGCGTTCGTTGTTTCCATCGAGGGTCCCTTTGCCGGGCAGTATGCAAATCGCCTCCCTGATTCATAGCGCGTCCTGCAGTACTGAGGGCTATGGGTGATGTTACGACTGCACGGTGTTTACCCTCTCCTTAAATATTTGTTAGTCGCATAGGGCATGGCCGTGCGAGAGGGAGGGGTGCGTCAGGAGGGACATAATTCATCGTCGCTCAGGAATATTTCGCTGATGGTGGGAATAAAAGTTTCCTCGATACTTTGGTTGCGCGAAGCGCGCGGTAATTTTGCTAAATATGTTTCGCGAACCGCTCGGTGCTCGTGGCGTTCATAAATTTCGACGCGAGATATCGGCGAAAGCGAGGAGTCTCGCGCGAATGATTATCGCCCCATGACGCTCGTATTTTAACTGGCGATCTTCGACCGACACCTGTATAATCCCGCACCGTCTGCACGCCTTGCCTCAGCGTGGAAACTACTTTGGAACTTTGATCCGGCCGCTCGGCGAGTGAGCAAAGCTAATTTTAGCTTTTCCCGCCGAACGACCGGCTGATTTCGCGTCTCATAGACAAACTATTCGTCCGATTCTCTCTCGACACCAGCAACCCTGCGCTCCGAATTTCTTCCGCTTTCCATCTCCTCCGCGGAAACTCGTTTCGGATTAATTCTCCGTGAAAATTTTACTACAACCACGGCCGCGGGGGTTTTCACTGATCACCATTCATGTAGCTATTTCCAGGACAATCTGTCTTAACATTAAGAATGTCATTTTAAGTTAAATTGGAAGACGCATTCAATGGTGGTATTCTTCGTCATTTGAACAGCACATCTGTCCGGTGTACGTGGGAATTGAGAGCTAGCAATGTAATTACGATAAACAGTCATGAGTCATAAATAAGTATTGACGATTGCACTCTAATGGAATTCATGAGGCCTCGTAACCTTATTTATGAATGATGATTTCCGATAAATCGATGCGTAACTTACTTACTTATACACGTTTAACCTTTCTACCGCTTCAAGTATTTTCCTGTGCATTGTGAATTCATTTGGCGTGAGAAAATCGTTCATTCCGTATAACACGGTCTTTACATAACTTTTAATCGCTTATTATAAAAGTGATCTCAGCGTTTACTAATTTTATTATAACAGTCATACTATAAACTCAATAATTATAATAACAGATTGAAACTCAAACCTTTGCAAAAATGTTTTCTGTATATGTAATTGAATACATAATTTGGAGCTTTAAAATTATCAACACAAAATCCTGAGGATCATTACGAGTTTAAGTGAATTTCTCCGGAGAATTTCAACCGTGCATGCTGCCCATTCACGGCATTTCGAGGACGATAGTGAATCGTTAAGCTGAAATTCCGGAGTAATGATAATCCTAAAATTGTAGGCACTGCACCGTAACTCATCGTAGTGTAAAAATGTGTTACCTTTGTACGACGTTACTTCATGGATATAAAATGAATACCTTACGATTAGCGAGAATCGGGTGCGTGGGTTGCTGTAAATTTTCGCTCGCGGAATCAGTTGTACGCGGAGCTCATTGAGGGAAGTTAGAGGACGATGATCGGTCGTTAAGCGGATCGACCGGGAAATTCCGTGGAAACGGCAATCACAGAGGCGTAGACACGGGGAACGACACGCGAGTCGTTAAAGCCGCCTTATGGGGTACGCCGTGCACGTTCTCACGGGCGGAAGTGAAACGATAAGTCGATTCTCCTGGAAGGCTTTAGCCCAGCCACGCCGTTAACAACTGGCAGACATGCGTTAATGGGTTTCAGACTCTGTAAATACATTAAGACTCCCTCGTCGCGTCGTTAATCGTCGTTATAACGTGCAGCCTGGCGCATACTGCGCGATTTAGGCGAGCTTTATTATCGACACGCTGCATGTACGTGGCAGAACGAAAATTCCTAATCCACGCGACGAGAAGTGTGAAAAACTGCAGGACGATTCGGTTTTAAGCGCTCTTGTGCCGTTCGTTACACGAGATGCGATAGAATCGGTGGGTAATCCGCGAAAAGATGGAACTGCTGATTCCGGATTAGCTATCTAAATGCCTTCTTCGAGATTAATTTACGTTATCTAATATATGCAGTAAGGTAGCTCAGTCCGTCGTGTTATCCGGCGTAATTCAGCTGAGATACTTTACACGTTATATAAAGTTACGGGCTAGTGGTTTGATCATTATTACGCCGTTG
This sequence comes from Hedychridium roseum, assembly GCA_963989215.1. NCBI lineage: Eukaryota > Metazoa > Arthropoda > Insecta > Hymenoptera > Chrysididae > Hedychridium > Hedychridium roseum. The sequence continues at coordinate 6,625,888 of OZ022310.1, read as the reverse complement.
GTAATGCCGAGTTAAGGCCGAATGTATCCTCGCGCGACATAATAATATTTTCAAAGACGTCCACGTTGAAGCACTCGCTATTGAAGCGCGAACACCCGTTCCGTAGCAAAGAATTCTGAGAGACCGACAGGCATCTGGAAGGCATGATGACTTTTTTCAGCCGACCTTAGAAGATTAATCCGGCCGTGGAAAGTAAGCAAGGACATAGATCCTTACAATTTCCCTTGCCGACATCCTCGTGAGCGTAAGTCTAGCGCGGATGAGACGTCCTTCAAAAATATTCTCCTCCGAGGAGTTCTATAAAGGCAGCCCGATGGAATATCCGAGAGGAGATTTCCCCGGAAATGAATGCAATTTATTACGTTGAACAAATGTGGACTCCTCACGGGCCATCTCCATATTTCCATCATAATTTTATTCAAATATAGAGATCGGGCCGAGGAGTCGAGGCGGAATGAGAACACGCCGAGTGAAATGTCAAAGGAATATCAGCCCTGACATCTGGCTAATTTCAACCTGCAATTACATTCGGATTAAAGCCGACTTATCGGACCCGACGTGAAGCGGGTCTATTTTTAAAATGACCCATTTGCGCGCCTTCAGCGCCAGCGTATTTATTTCATATTGTTCGCGATATATCGCGCCGCGTAAGAAGGGGTTCTCTTCCCGCTTTTTCCACGACGCTTTGCCTTCCGTTTGCTATCGTTGGTTGAGCACCGCTGGAGACATCTCGAGTGGCTGGCTCGTGTTGCAACGGAGGATCATTGATGTTAATGAGCTAGATTGGAAAGCTGTCCTCCGTTTGAAAGTTATCGAGTGCTTCTCCCGTACACGCCACGGGAGACGTCATTGCCAAAGACAGTCCCTGTCGTACGCATACACGCACGTGTTTCTCCGTGTAGCGGGGGAAACGTGCGCGCTCGATCGCCTTTGTAGCCGGGGACGAGCGTGTGGCCGTTTACGAGCATCGCGGAACGTAATTTCATGAATGAAATCGGAATAAATCAACGCGCCCCGTGTTATTATGGGCCGTAGCGTGACGATAAATCTCGCTAATAAACAATGACCGCCGGGGAAGACGGCAGATGCTGCTGCTCTCTCGGCCGACTTCTGTTCTTCTCCATCAGTAATTTCCAATACGTAACTCTTTCAATTGGCAAGGCCACGCGCGCCGTGTCTTCCCTCGAGATTATAGCTTCCAACGACTCCTGGCGGATTTTTCGATCCAAGTAATAGCTTCTTTAAACGATTTACTAAACATAATCATAGGAACGAGAATCGTAAAATTCTTGCGATAGCCTTACCTATGTTCTCTTGTCTAACAGCAAATTTTTATATAAAAAATGTGGCTTTTAAGAACCTATAATCAATTGTATTGCTGTTACGAATTGGACGGTTATTAAAACGTGGGGGATATTTTATTGTCCGTAGTTGATTGCAACGTCGGATAGCTTGGTTCGCGTTAAACAATGGCTTTTGTATAAATTAGAGGCGGAATCGGTTAGGGGGTAAGGATCGTCAGTCTGAGCTTCATCTAAAGGAAAGATAAAAGGAGTAGGAACGATTCCCAAGACGGCAGTGGGGCGACGATGCGCGAATCGCTTGGTTCTCCTTCAAGGTTCCACCTTTTTCCTTCTCTGCTGCGTCGTCTACCTGACGAGGGTCACCTCGCAATTACCGTTAAGGAAAATTACTCATCGTTACTCACGTGGCGCCTTGAACGTTTCTTTCAATCGTACCGTAACTGTTGGCCAACGTAGCGCGCCATTCTTGCTCTTATTTTTCGAATTCTTTCCTCAACTCGTTTTCCCATCGCCAAGGATAAAATTGCTCCACACGAAAAACACGACATCGCCTCGAGATCTTTCGCATCTGAATGGCTTGAGAAACGGGCCAAGTGTCTGTGATTCATAACCAGGCATTCATTAAATACTGGGAAATAATTACGGCGGACATTTAAGAAGTCCATTAACATTTCATTAGCCTTGCGGAACATACGTGACGGAAAGTAGGAAAAGTTCTTATTAAAGTGGTATTCGTGTTGAAGCACCGAACAAAGGTAGATCTGACCTTCGAAAAATACATTTCTGATCTTTTAACTCTGTTGTGAGTTTCTTTTTAAACTCTTTAAATGTCAGTAAAACAGCTGACGCGTGGTTTACTTTAAAAAACGGGACTTCGTCACGCTCCTGACCTTTATACCGATTGTTTTGAAGTGTGATCATGATTTTATCAGTAAAAATATGGACAAGGGTCGATCGCTGACGGTTGCATTTTTCTCCGAACTTACTACGATCTTCGTTTCGTTGAATGTCACTTCCTAACATGGCTAGGCTTTCGGCATGACTAATGAACTCGGCAGACACACTGGCTACAAATGATTTGAAGTTTCACTTTTCCTGCCGTCATTCCTAACGTGCCACATGCCTACTGGCACGAGCCAAAGTCGTAGGTACAGACAAAATAACAGGACAATTAAGTGGCAATTTATTAGCCAGTGGTTCTCGGCCAAACACGACAAACAGCCACTAGAAATATATCCGTCAACATATATAAACGTAATCACGTTGCACGGTTTACAGAAATTCATCGCTCATCAGCGTGAACATCGAGCAGTTTCGGTTGGCGAATACGCGTTTCACGTTCTCCTTGGCCGTTATTCCCCGTCGGTTAACAATTCCTCTTTGACGGATGAATTAACGTGCTACTAAGTTGATCGAAATGCAACATCTGCGGTCGGTAGAACCGTAACGCAATAGCAGGGTGCGCATGGCAGCCTCGAATTAATTTGCACGTAGGTGAATCGACCGTTTCGCCGTGTGCACATCCGCCCTTTGCGAAATCCGATACAAACGCGTATGTGCACGGCGACGATATCGATATGGTGGTAGCGACGGCTGGAATGTTTCCGTCCGTTACGGAGCGATCCATCGCGCGAGAGCTGCTACGTCGTTGCACTTGCCTCGCGGCTAACGCTCCGATGGATTCTCGTAAGTGCATGCGCCTATACGCACACTCGATGTAAACTGTATATAGCCGCGGACCTGGCGGATACGTCGGTATTTTCCGTTTCAGTGATTTAACAAGTTTCCATCACACCGGCATATTTGCCGTTCGCCTATTGCCCCGTGCTATTAATTAAATCGACAAGCTCGATACACGACCGCTTGTTAGATCCGACCTATTATCGGTTAACTCGCTGCCACTTGGAAGAACGAGCGAGCCTGCTGCCCGCCATCCTATCGACGGTTTTCTCTTTATCGGGTCATTCCGACGACGTTTTGTTTCTCGCCAGCCTAAAGCCCTTTCGGTGCTTCCCTCGAAGTTCACCAGCAGTAAGCTTTGGAAAACGATACGCGCTATCGGTCTTCCCCTTACGTAATTTTTAAGCAGTATCCAACATTGCAATGATTAAGAACGCACGTAATAAATGGTCGATTTATTAATAACCGGCGTATAAACGTGAGAATCGCCGTGAATATAAATCAGTCGTGTTATATATGCCACGGTCGCCAACACTTTCCTCAATGGTGTCCGGTGATTTAATTAAAAAAAAACAACACGGTTGGAGGTACTGGATCTCGCGGGTGTTGTTGAAACGAAGAGATACTTTGAGCCGCGGCTACGTTTCAGGTATGAAATTTTCATTGCCTCCCATTACTGCGGGGTCTTCTTTTTTTTAAATAACTCAAATCTCGCCGGGCTTATTTTCCGATATCGGCGATAATCCAATAATTTCTCTTGACGAACGACCATTCATCGGTTCTCAATATTCCGTATTATTGCAGCGTTACACGCGTGATCGCGATTAACGCCGGTTATTGCGAACTCCCCTGTAATTAGAGAATTGTAACTCATAAACCAGCGGCTTGAAGTTGGTAATTGGATATTCGGCCCGGGAGCAAGGCCGCGCGCGCGCGCGCGCGCTCGTTGTGATATATTTCGCACGTCGCATTTTCCCCGTGCGCGCACGAGGCAGCGTTTCCACCTAGCCGTGGCTGGCTTTTTCGGCGTTCCTCTCGTTTTCTTTCGCAAGATCAATAAATCGCAGAACCGTGGAGGCTGCTGCACGGTCTCTCATCCCCCTCCCCCTCCTCGCGCGCCCCCGGCCCGGCCCTCAACGGTATCGCCGGGTTTTCTACGGTCACCCTTCCCCGCGACCCTCTATTCTCACTCCCTCCCTACCTCGCGTTCACCCACACACACGAACACGCACATGCACACACACACATATACATCAAGGTTTGCACGTAGATCCCCCTTTTCTCTTTGCCCCGGTTGGTTGTCCCTCTCTGTCTCGTTCCGCGGGGGCATTGGAGGCCGGTCGACCGAGCGATAATAAAATAATTCTCCGCCACAATAGACAATGCTCGCCGGGATGATAGTAATTCAAACCGGATGGAGAAAAAGGGGCCAGTCGTTTTCCGTACTTCCGTCGACTGTACGGCGCGCGCATTCCCTTCGGTCCCTTCCTTTTTCCATCCTTTCTCACACCCCCCTCCCCCCCCCCGTGCCCGGTCTTCGTCCTTTCACCGCTTTCCTTCCCTTTCGCAGTCCATGGTGTTCCGCTACCCTTCTCTTTTTCCACCTCGTCCTTCCCTCCCCTTCGTGCTATCTGCAATTTGTCATCGGTGTGAGACAATACGTTGGACACGCTGCTTGTCGGAATTCGCGTAAGAAAGTTTGAGTAGCTCTCGCGGAAAAACATGTAAAAATTACAGCCAATCGTCCGGCAGCAAAAAGGTCTACATCGAGCTACGTGCGGGCAATTTATTTCCAAGTCCCGTTTAACGGTTTATCGCCTGAGTTGCTTAGGACCGAGTGCTGTGAAAATTTTGCTTAGAAATCAATACGCAGAAGACCGTCTCGTACGGTAGTTTAACAGGCGAGTAATTTTAATAACTGTGCGATCGATTCGTGACGTCACGGGCCAATTAATTACGTTCTAAGCCGCTGTTGAACGGGTTAATTTTTCTCCTTAATACTCGATTTACACGGGGATCAATAGAAGCCAATCCTTGGCGCGGGCCGTGGTTACTGTCTACGTAGTCGAGCTGTCCAGCCCGTATACCAGATTACGATGGTCCGGTGATAAAGTGCTCTCAGGTGACTGCCGCCTCCGTCTCGTAATTACTTCCCGAGAGCGCGAGTGGGAAGGGAAAAGACGACGACGACCACTCGAGGGAGATAAAGAAACAGCGTGCAAAGATAGGGGTTCCAGGAGGGTCTGAGCGGGAGAAGGGGGGAGATGCGAGGAAGAAGAGAGCCTTGCTCACGGTCTTTTACCATGGAGACGTGCAACGAGTTTCTCCCCGGCACTTTTCTCCCCCGGTTTTCCTTTTTTTCCCTTCCCTCTACTCCTTCGTCTTCCAAGTCGCTCTGCCGACGCTCTCCCCCCTCTCTCCGCCCCCCCCCCCCTTAACCCGCGGGTCCCCTCGTTTGCCGTTTCGAAGCGGAGCTTCGTTTCCTACGCTCGCGCGAGCTCAACTCCCACTCGGCAGCGTCGTCTCTGAGGGCGCGCGAGGAGGAGCGAGTTTTAACGAGAAATTAATATCACGAGTAAGTCGACGACGCCTTGTCCCCGTTGAGATTCTCCACCTAGGGGAAGGAGAGCCTCCTGCTTTTTTCTCGCCGCCGCGAAAGAGAGTCCTCCCGCTTCCTCGTCCTTTGCTCCGCAATCACTTGAGCTCGAGAACCGTCATGGAGCACCGCGACAATGGGATTTTTACTCCCGGCATTACCCGGCTGTTTTCCCTTTTCCTTGGGCGCTGCTTCGTACGCACCGTTGCGCCGGCGCATTATCCTCCGGCGAGCCGTTCTCGCTGGCTAATTAACCGTGCTACTCGGTCAGTTAGCCAATTAATGCTCGATGCCGGGCCTAAAACTTCAACTGGGACGCCAACGTGTTTCCCGAACTGGGTTAGAAGGCTCCTTTCAGCAAACCCCGTCAGCCTGTGCGCACGATTATCGCCAACGTGTCGAACGTACCTACACACGTAGAGCAGGATCTTCGGTTAAACAGAATCTCGTCTCTCGGGTTTGCCCGCTGTGTTTGCCGTTTCCTTTGTAAACGACTAATCTCTCGCCGATAGGAAAACAGCTAACGGCTCGAGTGGTCCATTGAAATTAGAGCGGCTCGCTATCTGTCCCCGTTAATAATACCACCTAGTATCCTTGCCCGTGCTCGGGGCATTACCGAAATTGGCAGGATTCCGCAGGGAATGTAACAGTCCGCGCACGTTTGCCTTTTCCTCTCTCGCTTAGAAAGCAATGGCGTCAGCGTTGCCTTGTGTGGCTTCGCCAACGGTCCCGATGACGCACCGGAATTCTCCGGTCGTTTCGCCCTCGAAGGTCGCGCGAAACATTTTTCGACTTTTACTCGGCGAGCCGGTCGGGATCCCTGACGTTTCGAGTCACTCGTCGGCGCGCGACTAATGCCAACCCTGGCTCAGTCATCGTCTGCGGTTGTGTCCCCGGCTACGTCCGGCGCTGGATATACATACATCCGAGTTGGCCAGACATCTGGCAAGCATCCACGACGGATACTCGAAAACTCTCGTGCACGCCTCGCACCCGGGGTATACACGAAAGACGGGTTTACACGCCAACACCGGGCCATACGGCTACGTCGAGGTATTTCCAGATATTATCCTCGAGAACTACAGCCCTTCCCCCCTTCTTTAAATCTATCAATTTTTCCTGCCCAAACTACCTCTCTGATAACCGCGACAACCTATAGAAACGCAGGAAGTGCATTCTTCGACTGCATCTCTCACGATTGAAGGAGCAGAAGATACAGAACTTTTTTCCGGCTTACACCGTGCGTACATATTTTGTATTTTACGTAATACGCAATTTCGCGTCGTTGCATGAATTTCCAGGACGGCAGATGGATTCTCCGTGTACGTTCGTCTCTTCTCGCATGGGCCGCGATATTTTCGAACTCGCGCCCGTAAAATCCCCCAGCCCGGCTTGCACGTACTCACTTTGTTTGGCTCGAATTAAATCGCTAGGATCGCGGGCACGTGCGCGCCGGTGTACACGGCGTTGTGACGACAAAGTCGTAACCGTTCGCCGACGTGGGGAAATGTGTATATACACGGCTGGCTCGCGCGTCTTCATTCGCCGCTTGCAATCTTTACGACGGATAAATAAATCTCCATGCAAACACGTCGCTCCGCGAGGCCCCCGCGGCTCGTTGGACCTTCGCGTTGCGCAACCAGTCGTGCAGCTGCTATGCTGGGGAAACATCGGCCGTCGCTGGAAAACTCGCCAGCGATATGGATCATCGAGTCCCCGGTTTATCGTTGTTTTTTTACCGGCCCGCGGGACGGCCATTTTTTCACGTATTTCACTCGTCCCCCGTATGTAAATACCGGGCGACCCGAAAAAAAGCTACCCAGCGACGAACCATATGTCGGGACGGGAAAACGCAACATTTCAGAGGGATGCGAGCGTGTTTGTTTAAAATATCCGACTCTCCGGGTTGATTGAATTATGTGACCGGTATTTTAGCCAGAACGGGCTCGATTCGTATCCTCGAGTTTTTTTTGGAGCGTAAGTGTGTTGGGATAAGGATGTGAGGATACTAAAGTACTGTTTTAAAATACGACATTTACGTGTACACGTTTGTTACAAGTACTGTAGTTAAATGGAACTTTACAGTTTGCGCCAATGCTCAGCTGTATTTTCACGGTTTAACAACGAGGTGGAAATGCGAAACAGGAAAAATACGGTTCTCAGTTACACCTTGGCAATCGATAGTCACGTCATAACTCGCAGCGGCCGAATAGCTTCGTGGAAACGGTGAAACCAAGCCGGAAAGCGCCATATTTAGCCTCTAATTGAATTGTTTTTCAGCGTGAAACGGGCCAAGGAACGGTAATGTAACGCGGGTCGCTCTTATTCGAAACGGGAGCGAAATTTCAAGCATCCGCGTCGATGTTAAAACATTTTTTAAAATACTTTTCGTGTATATACAGGGGGACGGGTAAGGGGCGAGAGGTAGAGCTATCGAATCCAGTTGTTTTCGATTCCCCGCGTATCAGCGCCGGCCTTTCCATATCCGCCCTTCCCCCCTGCCCCCCTGCCCCGGGCCTCCTCGTGAATGCCGGAGAGCGTTTTCGCTTAGAGGCCACGTTGCAGAGGGGGACGAATCCGCTTTAATTTTAGCCATGCTCCTCCACCCATGCCTTGGACAGGCCATGGTATGCATGGTGGTGCTCTCAGCAGCAGCCTTGGCATCGCAGACGCATTATTCATACCTTAATGAATTCTCTCGACCACCCCTCCCGCCCCGTGGAGTTTCCCTGCCCTCCACCCCCTCCTCACCGACCCTCCCCGCGAAGGAACAGGCACCCTCGAGCGACAAAAGTCCCCATTTTCCCGATAACAAGCTCACACCGTCCTTATCTTCCATTCGTTATCAGTGCCTCGTAGAAATTTCCTTTACCCGAGATCGCGTCTTCGTGACAATGCGAAAATAATCGTGTTCGGCAAACGATTGGCCTAGGTTATTTCGCTCCGCCTTTTGGAACGATCCGATGGTTGTCGGGATTATTTATTTCCACAGTTAAGACGTCCCACACGAAGATACGCAGGGTACTTATATGCGTAGATACGCGAATGACACGGGCGAAGTTCTCCCGGGTCCTCGGTGAAACGCTAACAGTTATGCCTCGGGCCATTAACAGTGCAATGAACACGTTTCCCGGCCGACATTTTCATTCGACCAGGATGTAGTTGCGCACCAAGTTGCGATATCTTCGCGCGAAACTGTTTATTATCCCCGGCAGGACGGTACGGTTGGTTGGCGGAAAGTGCTTTTTAATAGTCCTCGAAAAAAGACGGTCCTTTGCTCGGAATTCTCGTCCGCGCGGCAAAATTTTCGACGAGTCCCGCGCTGTCACGCAATCTTGCGTTTTGCCCACGGTCCCATTACGCACCGGCCAAATACGAGAATGTCGAAACATCGCCGAACAACACGTGTTCCCCGCTGTCTCGGTAATACCACTCGCAATCGTTCCCGTGCATTTAACAATTGCCCTACGACGGGAATTGCGCAAGCCGATTTTGAAAGACGCGAAAAGCTGATTAATGCCATTAAAAGTAATCTCGCCAACGGTTCACGAATCATTCAGCAGCACAGCTGTAAATACCAGTGTATGTAATGCAGTTTTGGTGATACGCCGGGGGATGTAAGCCGGGGCTAAATCAGCTTGCATAATCCATACTACGTTCGATAATTTCCAGTGAAATTCGGTCCTTGTATTACGATAAGCCGTTGAACAATGGACCTCGCTGAAAATACTCACTTGTGTGCATTAGGCCCCTCCCCCTCCCGTCTCCGTACGTGTAGAAACGTGTCTGACTTAACGCTGCGCAGCGTTTATACGGTACGCAGGGAGATTTTCACACGTGCGGCGGATGCTGCATCATGGCGGACAAGCCGGTAATTTTCCTGCGGTTCTTGGCTCGGTAGGAAAACACGCTTCCCGGGATTCAGGAGAAAGAGAGGGGAGGGGGGCGAGGGGAGGGTAGTGAGCGACTAGCGTCGCTCGTTCGTCCCGGTCCGTGACTCGTGCTCGCCCGGCCGAGAGGACGATTTACGCCCTGTTCTCGCGCTGAATTTCAAATTTTCCGTGTGCGGTCCGTGGGACGCACGCGACCGACCGGACGGACCTGCCGGGCCCCGCAAGAAGAGGGTGGAGGGGGGTGGGGTGGAATACGACCACGGGGGTGGTAGCTAAGGTCGGGCAAAACCGGGGACGCTAGGTCCAGCCACGGAGAGAGCCGTGCACGGGGGCAGAGTGGTGGGGGGAGGGCTGGTTTATGAGGTTAGTTAGTCGACCCCGTGCGCTGCATATTAAAAATATTCAAATGCACCGACCGACCCTCCGCTAGAACTGTGCCGGAATTTACGGGATGCACGGGGCCGCGATAACGCAAATTATGTTTATGAAACAATGCGTCGGGTTTACCTCCTCCCAAACCCCCGTTCCCCCCTTGCCAGCTTTGTTCGTCCGTACCCAACATCTTTCCTTTACCCTTGTTAATTTCTTGTTCCTCGCAGTTTTATCGTATAACTGTCTGCAACTGCGGCTTTACCGTCATCCTGCAGAAGGAAACGAGAGAGAACGTACTTTTTCCGCTACCCAGAAGTTTATTTCTTCCGGTTTCCTCGTTGTATCTACGACGCGCGGCAAAGTTCCGTTCCGCGAACCCAGCAACGAATTTCTATTCGATTCCTGTGGCCAATTAAGTACAGTCAGGGCTTTGCAATGTCTACGAGGAAAAATTCGCCAGAGAGTCTTGGCTCAGGACGTGTTACGATATTTCCAGGAACATCGCGAGCCGATTGCCGCGATTTCCGGGAACGCGAGACCGTTGGTACCGTCTGAATGGACGTAATCCGAATTACACCATGAAAGCGTCGTAGTTGTCGCCGAGTGGCGTAATTTTCAGCCGGCGAACTGCGCTATCAGCTTTGCTTCGCGTGCAGTTACAGAGCGTAGGTCCTCACCGTGTAGCCGCCGTTGTGCAACTAATTACCTTAGCACTGGCAGTCTGTGCACTCTTATCGTGCCTGCGTAGCGCGTAGCGGAATATTATCAGTGGTGAAGAAGTTGTCGGTAACGTCGTTGACGCGTCCCGGCCGTTCAAGTTGCCATCGGAACCCCTCCCCCGCGACCGTTTCGGATGCATTTATGCAGCCGTGACTGTAGATAAGGAATTACAGCGCTACTTGGACGGCCTGCTCGAATCTTCTTGCCATTTCCGCGTCCCCGGGCCCTCCGTAGGCCGGCTTTCTACGGGCTGTTCGATAAGATTTGCATGCGGCTCGATTGCAACGCCGATTTACATCCACGTGCTCCTCCCGTCGTCGCCACCACCACATTCACCTCCCCCCGCCCCCCTGTGTCCCGCTAGAACCACCCCTGCTCTTCCTCCGCCCACCCCCCTCCTTCCCCGACCTCAGCTTTATGCCCGTTAACTTCGTCGCTCGTTTGCCGTTGTCCTTACCGGTGTTCCATTCGTAATCGCAATTTACGAGCTCGCCGGGGTTTCGAGGTTCCGTAATTAAAGCCAAATAAAAACTGCGCTCCGAGGTGGGGATACGTTGTGGTAGTTTACACCGTGAGTTAAAGCGTTTCACGGCTTTGTTTCTGCCCGGGGAATTAAGGGGACGGTGCACGTGCGTGTTGTGCCTTACGGAACATTCGTTCACCTTGAACCGTCCGTCCGTTCGTTCGGTGAATAAAGACGAGCCAACTTCCTCGTTCCGCTGTCGCTTTTTAAATGTCACTTTCCGTGCTGCCGACATCTGCCGCTTTGTGCGCAACAGTCGGCTGGTATTCTCTTTGCAGCAACCGACACGTCGTTAGAACGAAGAGAGCAGCCTGCACGTTGCGGGGAAAACCGGCCTCCGCGATGCCCGTTAATTTGCTCATCGAGAATAATCCCCGTTGACACTTTAACCGCCGTGCTTTCACGAAAACGTGCTTGCGCAGAATTTTTGCCCCGAATGGCGAACGTTGTTCACCGCTGAATGAATTTTGGAAAATTGGCCGCACGGGGGAAATCCAGTTGAAGAATCGCCGCTTTAGATCTCGGGCCGTAAACGCTTGGCAAAACTGTGCACAGTACACAGAGACTCGCACGGCTGGACCTTGGCCGGGATTGAAACTCGTTTAAAGTCCCAGCGAATTCTTAAGATAATGGCGCTGCCCGAAATAGCGCTACGCTCTGTAGCTTCACTTTTTACGGCACACTGTGGCAGGTATTTTATGTACTGCGCAACGACTCAAACGAGGAATCGTGTTCCATCAGCTGCGTACACTTCGAACGACATCCTTCCAAAAGCAATTCACTGCCTTCCGCGCGCTGCTGCTCTACGCCGTTCCGATCGCGCAACACCGACGCGTGTTTTAATCCTCCTGAAGAAGCTAAAAACAAGTTTGCCGCGGGTTGGAAAATTGCCGAACGCGCGGGCAAGTGCATCGGCGGGAATCGGGGGGGAAGGGGATCGCGGGAAGGAAGTGAGGAAGACGTGGAATTCCTCGTTCTGCGCGAAAGACCGCGAAATTGGGGTTATTTTACTGCGATGGAAAGGAAGATTTATGGTCGTCCGTGCACGAAACATCTCGTCCCGCGGCGTTATCTCCCGTGCAGAAGCGAAAATGTTTCCAGAAGGAGCCATCGCGCGAACCTCGACGTATTTGGAACGCGCAACGCCCCCGAGCCCCCCCCCCTCCCTCCCTCCCTTCCTCTTTACCCCCGCTGCGTCGCCCTCATTCACGACCCTCCGTACACCTGCACGCGCCTGTTAACCCCATCGTTGCACCGCTGCAGTCTCACCCTCCCCCCCCCCCCCCAGACTCCTTCCTCGAGGCCGGGATCTTTAAAGCTCAACGCTGTGTATGCTTAAAGCTTGGCCGTACGTGCGCGCCGTTAAATGGCCTGTTCTACTTCCATCATTTTAATACAACTTCCTGGAGAATATCCCGTAAAGCCTGGCCCCCCTCACTCTCTCTCAATTATTTCGCACGTACCGGGGCTCCTTGGATTCTGCCGAAACCCTCGACGAGTCAGCTGTTTTCCGGGACTCTGTTTTTCTCCGGAGGAAGGCATGTGCACAGGTGCTTTCACTGGGGCTATGCAGGTGCACTAGTTTTATTATGCTTCGCAGCGTGGTACAGGTTGATCGGGTTAGCAGATACATACGTCGCGTTAAAGATAAAGTTCGAGGGCAAATAGAAGGCGAATGCAGCAAGTACGGGGAACTTTCTATACGGTAAACCCCTCAACTCGCTTATCGCTTTCTTAAAACGCGGGATAGGATTTATCACGGTAACATATTAAAGCTCTCTTATATTCCATTCAATGCGTATAGTCGGGGCCAAAACTGTATACATCGAGACGTCGGCATTTGCAGAAACTACATCGGTCTGAGAATAATTCTACGATATGGCCATATTCTGGGGGTATGGGCGCGTTATTGGCGCAGTTTCGAAGTATCCATCCATTTTCATTGCAGGAAAAAAGCCCGATTTCCGCGCGCTTCGGTGGATCGATACGCGTCCGGGTTATCATAAATCATACGTCCCCGTGATTCACCGTTTGTTCGTTGATTACCGTGATGCGCAGCCCGCAGAGTCACTTCCGGCGAGCCCGTGTGATGCAAACTCCGCTTCAACGGCTACATCGCTGTCGATTCCGAACCAGTTTCCTTCCGCCTACGATAGCCATACATACGGCCTGTCGTTGCCGCGCCGACAAATTTATGTCCTGCTTCGGCTTTTGTCGGCAATGAAAAATAGGTCGTTACGTTTAAACCCCGAGAGACGTAAAAAAACCCGGCATATTCTGAAGTTGATTGAAACGGAAACCGCGACGAAGATATTAGTTCGCCGTTGTTTGATTTATCCCCTCCCCCCGTCGATTATCGTCGGTGTTTATCGGCGTTGCCTCTGCAAATGTTCGCCCGGAAAATTCAATCGGGGGAAAGAGAAACGTAAGAGCGCAATAACGTTGGGAATTTTATTGCCGCGGTATGTTGCAGTCCTGTTTATCTCGGGGATTCAGGGGCTTCCAGATCATCGGGTCGGTATTAGAAATAAATTTAACGGAGGGCTGAAGTTTTCATCGTGCGCTATCGACGGTGGCCTGGCCTTGCCAAAACGTTCGGTCGATCGCTGCTGGCACGGCTGGGGCTCTCCAACTTATGCGAAAGCGTAATCGGGTTTGATTCGTCCGCTCTCTCCTTCACGGTTCCCGGAAGACCGTTATACTTTCGGAATAATAATAAGTCGGGCATTTGGAGTCGCGCCGCGCAGTGCCCTTCTGCTTCTGTTGGCAGAAAGGAACGGGGGAAACCCACAGACACACACACATACACGCACACACACACACGTACAGGACAGATGCCACGCACACGGGCCAACCGAAAGCACCGGCGGGTGAAGAGAAAGATGGCAGAGACAGGGGGAGAGTTAGAGCCAGACCAAACGAGGGTTGAGCCACGGGGTGGGGGGATAGGAGAAGAGAAGGGTTTGGACAGAACTGCAACTGCGGAGAGAGATTGCAGGAGCAGGCGCGGAGGATCCAGTAGCATTATCATCGCTAATGAATATTCAGTCCTGCTTGGTTTGGCCATTGGAACGGGCTCGGGCCGATGTCGTGACTTTGGTCGCGGCTCCCATGATGATTATCGCGATTACCCGCGGTAATCGGCCTTCTCATTCCTCCGTCATGTCTAAAGAGGCCTTTCGCTCGGAAGCACCGGCGACGCTTGCTTTTCACAATGAGATACGCTCCTGCAAATGGCATCGTCGCCCCAGCGCCGTCCCCCGAGGACTCGCTACCCAAAGTGTCTTCTAAATTAAATTTTCACGAGATTTTTCCGAGCCTCGCCGTCCTCCATCCACGCCAGATATTTACTTGATAAAACTTTCACGCCGGCAATTCCCGCGTAATTCACTTCTCCCGACGAACTTGTGATATTTATTGCTCGGTGGATTGCCTTACGTTTAATAATTGTTTACTCTTCAAAGCCGAGAGCGCGAGGAACGTCCGATTAAAATAGAGCGCTGCCAGCTTCAAAGTCGTTGATTCTCATTCAGCGGGGGGGCTCAAGTGCGTCCATTTTCGCGGGCAAGTGGACTCGAACAGCGGGGGAGACTGAACCGCCGGGCCGGTTTAATTTTTTAATGCATATCACGCTGTCGGGGAAGGACCATCGGGGCTTGCATTCATCGCCCGTGATTTGCCTCTCGGAGTTTCTAGCGTGCTCGTACGTTCCGGCGGAGCCGGGTACAACGAGCGCCCGGGGAAACTTTATTACCGGCTCTCAAGTCGTTACTCCTGATTTGCATTTGTTATTATAATTGGGAATAATCGATGCTGCCGGCGTATAACGACCGGCTGCGACGTTACCGCGTCGCCGGAAATGGATCGGGACAATTACCGGCGGGAACGACCCCGCCCCGATTCCACCGACAAAGTTTTCCTTGACTTCGCGACACCCCGGCCACCCCCGTAGGTTCGCCCCCTCTCTCATTTATATCCACCCCGATCCCTTACGCGTCCGCATTTATTCGGTCCCCTCTGTCTCCTCCTCCTCTTCACCCCTCCATTCGCCCCGCACTAACCCGGTGCTCTACCTTCGCGCCGTTTCCACCCTCGCCGATCCTCTCGGCGATATATCTCTCCCTTTCTCTCTCACTCTCTCTGTCTGTCTGTCTCTGTCTGTCTCCTCTTCTCTCAGGACCGGACGACGCTCCAGGACGATCGCTCGATTTTCCACGTAGATAGCCCCGTAACGTTTCCCCCGAGACGTTGCGCTCCCGACAATCGCCCGCTGACGTCACTGCCGACTGTCATCCCGGTATTACGGTTTATCGGCCGGGCGACTGCACCAGCACGTGTCCGAAGGTACGATCCAGTCGGGCGAAAAGTCTCGCGATGAAAGAACCTCGCGCCGAGCCCGTTGGTCATAACTTCACGGCTTATTCCTCCCCATCTTTCTTCCCCGCTGCCGGCACTTCGCCCCCCACCGAAACGATCTACGAACGAGCACGGCGGCGCGTTGTTCGCTTTTACCAGGGATTATTTATCTCCTACACGGATCGGCCAATCTCACGTGTACCATCGCCAAATCGCTCGACGTAGCCCGACCAATTGCGTAACGGACAATTATTCCAACATGAATTACGCCGGGCGGATCGTTAAACCTATCTCAGCAGCCATGAATTTCCAAATAATTCAGGCACAACGCACCGCTACCGAGTTTATCGCCGTTTTTGCCTTTCTCCTTCCGTCGATAAGGAAGCGATTTTCTCCGGCGTTTTAACGCTGGGCCACTTGCCCGGCTATATTGAATTATGCATTTCGGCGAATCCGAATGGCCGTGCATCGGGGTGCACGGAAAACCGAACAGCCGCGTGAGGTGGCCGACGGGAATGCGAATAACGTTCTTTGCCTACGTTCCCCCGAGCGGAACTTTCTCCCGTGCGGGCCATTGTTATTCGACGCTGGCTACGCGGCGGATATACGTCAACGCGGAATTCCGGCGGAATCGGTAAGGCGAGGCGCAAAGAGAACGATCACTCGAAGCGTTGCGTAACTTCCCGGCGGTTCGTATCGCCAGGGAGGGCAGAGCAGGGGAGGAGGGGGGCAGGGAGAGTCGGTTAAGGGCGAAACGGGAAGATTGTCCGTCATCGTCTCGCGGCCGGATACGGCAGATGCGAGGATATGCAGGTAGATGCAGTTAGATACCGTTGATATACGAGCAAGCATGAGCCCTACGGCGCTTGCTCTAGTTAGCACGGGCGAGCACTTATCGGAAATTATCAGCGAGACCGTAACCCCCATTACACCGCGAACTAGCTGTCGACCACGTTAAAACTGGCCAATCTAACGTACCCCCCGTTGCGATTCAACCAAAAAATGAGTATTCAACTATCTTCTCGGCCTCGAGGATTCGTTGCATTTGACTCCCTTTAATTGGTTCAATAAATCGGATGACTTTTCACGGGATTCTAAGTCCTGCGCTTATTAGCCACTTACTACGGTTAGCCATGGTCAACGGGAGAAATTGCTCGGTCGTTCAGGTTTTATTTTCCAGATACCGGCTGGAGTTTAAAGAGTTGAATACACGGGGAACGTAATTTTCGAGCCATTTACCGCTGCCTTGATCGTAGCGTTTTCATTACCGTTTTGCGAGCGCGCACGGTTCGAGTCCTTGAAGAATAATTAAAGCGCTCGTTTCACGGCTCATCGACGGGACAGGAAGAAAACGGTCCCCGGGCAAATTGAGTAATAAATCGCGACGATTAGCGGTACCGTCCCTCGTATTCCCGTTCCCAGGCTGCGGCGGATTCACGCGAACATGGTTTTTCCTCTCCTCGGCTTTCGTACGCGACAGGTGCGTCGTCCTGCGTTAATTGGAAAGGCAAATATCCAGGAGCCACGTGTGTGTGGGAATTCACCGGGCAACCTGCTTCCCCACCCCCCGTGCACCCCTCTTCTGGCCCGTTGGGAATACGTCACGCGTGGAAATTCGGCAGCGACTTCCTGCATTTCGGTGGCCGCGAATCCGGGGCGGTGCTGGAATAATAACAACAACACAACGACGACGACGACGACGACGACGACGATCGGGTAGCATTACTGAGCGGGTCGAGTGCACACTTCTCGCTGTCACGCTCGCTGCACGTAACGCGTCGGCCCACTCGAACTGTGGGAAAAAAAGTCGATGAAACTGCAGAGCCTAAACCAACCCCGCGAGCTCAAGAACCGACGAGCGCGTAAAACGGTCCCCGTTAAAAACCTCAATCCTACGTGGAACGTGATTTTCTAAAGGTACGTCCAATGCTTCTGGTTTCAAAACTTCATTACGGCTTACGGAAATTATATAACGTTCCGACTTCGTATGGCAAATTTCTCGGTAAAAATAGTGTTGAGGTACCGGAGAGAGGTGTCGAAAGGGTTTGAAATTCGTGTTGTGAGGCGAACAACTTGACATACAAATTTCTCGGCTGCATTACGTATGCGAAATGTAACGGAATGACGTGTCAAACAGCGAGGCAAGGAGAAGTATGTCACTCTTCGAAAGTACCGTATAACGTACATGTCTGTACGTATTTCATAAGTGGAATAGTGGCGAGACAGCTGCTACGTTCAACCATGTGTAAACATAAGCTCAGTATCATTTCTCTTTCAGTCTGTCGTGTTATTAATTCTGATAATTGCGACTCATTCTGAAAACGAGTTTTCCCTGGCCGAGATCAAATGGATTTGATTCGTGCTAATTGATCGCATTAGAAGTAATATTCCAACGATATCAGTCTACCTTCATGGTCTCATAATTGGGCCAATTATTATTTACTCAGCATTAAGTCGATATTCCTTGTACATTTATCGTTTCTCTTATCCCTAATATTTCCTCTCTCTCTCACGTCTGTGACACTGACGAAACTGTTGTGTTGCTGCGGAACAACTGTCCTCGCGTGCATAGACGGTTAGCCGAGGTTCGTCTCGGTCTTTCGTAGCGCGCGAGCAATGAGCGGAAAACGATGGGGTGTAAGAGATAAAACGGTCTCTTCCTTTTTCTCGCCCCTCTCCGCCCTCGACTAGCTTCCCGGGGTCGGGACTAGTTCACCTAAGAACGGCTAAAACCTCGTAAATCGACGGTGAACCGGTTATCGGTTGCGGCGAGGGGCGGACGGGGGGGAACCGGGGGATGAGGGTAGCGAGAGCGAAACGTTAGTTACGTCGGTGTCGGGCTGCTAAGGCGTCTGGAGGGGTTGAGTTGGGCTCTAACGGCTCTTGCCGGGGTAGCTATTCGCTCTACTTTCGGTACATTGGCGGATCGTGACCTCTAATGTATCCGGATATTCCATCGGGCTCGAGATATACGCGTGCTCTCTCTTTCTCTCTCTATACCCCCTGGTCCCTCACAGCTCTTTCCCTGCCGTTCTCGCTGTCTCTCACTTCCTCCCCGCTTCGCACTCTCCCCCGTCAGGCCGATCCATTACGGTGAAACGCCGGCAAAAAGTTTCCGCGCCGGAGCACCAACACGACTAACAGGTATGCGAGTGCTTATATCTACCTACTTAACCGAAAAGGTGCAAAGGAAACGTCGCTCTCCGGGGATATCCTCGTTATCGCTGCGGCTTTCGACTAAATATCGCAACCTCTTTCGTTAGAAAGCCGTACATCGACAAAGTTGAAGTGCCTTCTTCAACGACGTCACGCAATGTGCTAAAGTGTCACACGGTTTGAGCCGCCGCACAGGTCACTAGAGATTTTACTCGTAAAATTCGGAGTTTCTCGCGATCTCGTCTTTTACAAATCGGCCCATCTTCCTCACGAACCATTGCTGGATTACGCTATAAAGTTTCGAGCGTCTAAGAAAGTGTGCTTCGGAGAAATTTAGCTGTCTTTACGGTGCAGCGACCTAAGGCAAGCTTACGTCGCGAAGGTCAAGCGTCAGCTTTCTCTGCTAATCGGGGAACAGTGAGGTTGACCGTTAAGCGTGGCGAATCGAGCACCGTGTCGATATGAGAGAAATCCACTGGAGGATCGCGTTCGTTTGATGGATGACGTGGGGGCAGCCGAACAATTTTGGCTCGTCGGGGGATCCGGGCAAAAACCGTTATGGATCGAATCGGGGAGAAGGACGAGCCATCAGGATGGGCGCCGATGGTGGTCGGTGGAGGTGAGAGTTCGAGGAGGGAATGGCAAGAAACTCAGGGAAGAAGAGAAGAACCCTCCCCCCCCCCCACGCGCTATTCGCGGGGAGAGAACGGGCTATCGATTTTCTTCTACGTCGTTCGTTCTCCCCGTCGTCGTCGTCGTCGTCGTCGTTCGTCCTCGGCGACATGGTATATCGAAAGAAGAAAAGGTGTCTTACTCTCTCGACACGACTAGCTTCCATTCGTGAGATTCTCTTCTTGCGCTACTTCGGCATTCGACGCGGGAATCGATCGCCCGTGTGCCATTGTGCGTCCCCCGGCACGATTTCTCTCTCGGACCTGTCGCCCTCCGGGGGAGTTTGTCATTGGCTCGACCGTTTAAACAGCGATTAGCCCGCTGTTGCCGCGAATTTCGCCTTTGAACGCGGACCGGCGGCACCTTTCCTTCGACTTTTCCCACGGACGCTCTGAACCCGCGGCGATCGGGCTGCAGTTCTCGCTGTCCTTGTTTCAACCGTCGACCCGACGAAGGAACGTTATTAAACGTATTTTCGACCCACTTCGCCGGGCCACCTCCGGACTCTCAGCGAGAGTTTTTCAGGGAAGTTAGCGAAGCGCGGCCAGTTGGCACTCGAGCACTCGGCAAGTTTTCCCGAGCTTTTTCCCCCGTGGCTACTCGCCGCGACGAATTATTATCGTCCTCCCGCTCAACTTCCGGCACTCCGGAAGCGGCACGTAGATTGACGATAAAAGAGGAGACACGTAGAGGCCTGGGAAGGACGTTCCGGGCCGACGTCGATTTTTATGAAGCTCCATTGGCGCGCGCGGCTCTGCTCGACCGAATCTTCTTAAACTCGAGAGTAATGAACTTAGTCTTCCCCCTCACCCCAACGCCTCACCCTCCCGTCGTCTTTATCTTTCTCCTTTTCGCCCTTCGCCATGGTCGGCGGGGCTCTCTTGAAAATTAATTTTCCCCCGCGGCGAGAATAAATTTACATATGCACGGCTTGCGAAATGGGGGTCCAGGGGAAAGGATCCGCCGTGAGATCCTTGCCATAAAAAGATCCGCTCTCAGATGGTTCCTTTTTATTGAAACGGCCTGCTCTCGCCGAAGACGGCGTTGGCGCATTCGTTTCAACGGTACACGAGTCCTGTGTACGTTTAAAGTTATACGATAAAAATTGGAAAGTTACGACACCGCGAGGAGTACAGGCCTGATGGGAAAGGTATACGTCGGCAAACGATCTTTCGAGCCGCGGACGATTTCATAAGACCCCGTGTGAGGCCTAAATAATGTTGAAAAATATAACCGATAAAAAGGGCAGAGCCCTATAAAACCCTGAACGCTTGTACTCCTGTCGTCGATAGATCATGCATTTTATCACGTAAGAACAATTTCAAATTAACCGGCCCGTGGACATTGCGAACGTCCTCATTAAATTTTAGTGAACCTAGAAAAATCAGTGCGAGTGTGCGCCGTTGAAAGAAAGAAATAGAAGAAAGGGGCAGACGCACGTACATGCGAAGACGTTTACGGTGAACGTTAGAACGGACGAATTATGTCGTCGCTATGTTGGAAAGTACTTCTTTTGCCCGCCTCCCCCCCTGGGGGAGCTGCAACAGTGCCGTGCGTTCCAGGCGTGTTCTTCCTGCCTTCGTCGTTCTCGTCGAGCCCTCCGGTGTCATAATACGGTATTCCCCGCGAACTCCGGGGCCTCCTAATGGACTTTGCGTGTAGGAGTGAGACAAGCACGAGCACACTCCGCTCTGAGGAGTCGAGCTAGTGGCTCCGGGGAAGGAAAGGGGAAGGAATGGGGAAGGTTGCCAGTCGACGAGCGGAGGAGCAGCCGGCGCTAGAGAAGTAAGGAGGGGGGGGGGGGGTTGCTTCCTATCCCGCCCCTTTCCTTCTTTCCACCTCCCTTTTGTTGGCAGGGAGAAGGTAGGCTGCATAAAGCGCTCCGAGCGCTAATTTTATTTTGCGTTAGCGGGACGCTCGTGCGACGACGGTAATAGGGACTGCCGTCGCTCCTTCCCCGCTTCTCCCTCGCTGTCAATCTTTCTTTCTACCTTTCTTTCTTCTCTTCCTTCCTCCGGTCCTCGTCCCGGGCTTATCGCGTCTTCCGCTTCCCTCGCTGTACTCGCCGGCGCGTCTCGAATCGACGGCCAGGGCAAAAGCGAAGGGAAGTTGATAAACATGTCCGGTCCAGCCCTCTCTCTTACGTACTTCCTCCTCGTCCCCGGAGGACGCGACGCACCGAGACAGCAGGTTGCAAATATCCCCGAGAGGGGAGGAGGAAGCCGGAACAGACGGACAAAAGGAGACGGAAGCACGACGGACGAGAGACGTGCAAGAAAGCACGGACGGTAAGGGTGAGGGGCCGAAAGGTGCGTCCGGCGGGGGAAAGTCGAGGTACGGCGATATTAGCACCTTCGAGCGAGGAAAACGGATTACTCGGCAGAGAAGAAGACGAGAAGAAGCCCGGCGATACGTCTCGAGACTTCCTCGTCGAGGGGGACTGCAGACGGGGGAGCGAAAGGCGCGATAAAAAGTGATGTCGCACAGGAACGGGGGCGGGGGGGAGGGAAGGAAGAGGGGAGCATCGTCATCCCTCTTAGCCGTACATCGATACCCCCTTACTCCGACGTGGCAAGAAACGCGTGAAGGTAAATGTACCGACTGTTCCTATCGGCCGTATCCATCCGTTCCTTTCGCAACGCGTACGTGATAACCCTTCCCCCCTCCCCCCTTCGTTGCTGGAACTCACCCTCTGTCGCTGTATTCCGTACTGCTCTCGAGGCCATAGCTACGGAAAAGAGAAGATAATAGCGACGAGGCCGAGGGTGCTGGCACCCTAGAGAAGACGGTCTATGGGATTTTACATCGCGGCGAAAATGACTGTCGAGAGGACGCTCAAGCTATCGTCTCGCGACGTCCTACACGTGAGACATGCTTTTACTCTTAAAGACCCACGTCGAACGTAACTTAATAACCTCGTACACCCGCGCGGAGGATCCCTGCAATCGCCTTGTATCGGCGAATTTCTCTGCTAAATTCCTCGAATCATTCCCCCCCCCCTCCGAACATTGTGTAAATCACGAACGAACGTCAGGGAATGGCGTTAAGGCGATTCCTTGTTATTTCCGGGTTCTCTCGTTTCTCTTTCCCGTCGCAACCCCCGCGTCCCCTTTTTCCCCGCGTTCTTACCGGGCAAACGGGTCGCGGGTGTATCGTAGGCGAATTTTCCTCGGCCCACATCGCCCGTAAGTAAGATCTCTCGAAGTGTTATTTTCCGCGCTCGTCGCTCGGGGTCACTTTGCCGGCGTTGGTATTTTTACGAGTAGAGTGCCCTGCTGCTCATTCTCTCTCTTTCCTTCTCTTTTTCTCCTTTTTCCCCATGCGAAGCCCCTTCCCTTGACGTTGGCCCGTGTACACGGCCCTACATCCCCGGGGCTGTATAAGGACGCGCGCGCGCATGTGTTCCGGCGGGTACGTACGAGGCCCCTTTAGCACTCCTTCTGAATTATGGCGACCTTAACGTTTATACGCGAGCGCGGTCGAAGGGCCGGCGTAGCCGCGGAAGAGCAGGACGAAAGTGCCTCTTCGCCGCGTTGTACCCCTTTCTCCCCGCGCGACATCGAGATATCCCCCTCACTCCCGCCCCGCCACTCCGTACTCTACCGCAAAAAGAGAATTAAACCGGCTCGTTGGCCCGCTACGAAATTGAGTTCTACGTCGACTTTTCTTTCGGGAAACTCACTTTCCTACGAGCCTTTCGGCACGTGCGCTTCCACTCTTCACCCCCTCCCCCCCTTGCCGACCCTCAGACCCATCTTCCCGGTTACACCCGCCATCCGTGGGATGTGCTTTATATGCTCGGAGTAAGGCCACAACGAATTCTAAAGTCGCCGTCGTTTTCCACTGAGAGCGGCGATATCCACGAGCGGCTTTGGACTCATTAGGAATTCGTTGCAGCGTTTTCTTCTCCATCTTGCCATTATAGTCCGTACGTTTTACGGCGCTGCGGTATTCGCACGGGTGATAAGCGTGAAGTAGAGGCCCGCTTTCTAGGTAGTAAATCCCTTCCACCTACGGAAGATTCCCGAGGATCGAGGTTGGACGTTGAAATCGGATATTCGGGCCAGGTGTCCTCTCGGACCGCTCGCATCGCCCACGTAGGTGCGTGCATAGGCAAATCCGACCGCTTATTTCCCGGGAACAGCTTGAGAAAATCAGAAGGGTGCAGTGCCGTGGGGTTCAACGTGAGTCAACGTCCGTTGTCGAAGAAATCCAGCACGTATCACTTATCGGTCATTCCGATCCTTCCCGGATGGTCGTATTTATTTTCCTTACCTCTTCTGTCAGAATCAACATGACAGTTACTACGAAGATAACGGACCGTACAATATCGCGGTACAAGTATTCACTGCGTGAAACGTTAATTTTGTGGAAATTAATTGCACATTTGCTCAGCAACTCTACAGGCATTCATAAGAGAAGAATAACCGTGGACATTGACACCTGATTTTTCATATTTGCACCGCAATGAGAGACGATAAAATGTTAGCCATATTCGAGAGTAAATCTTGAACGGTCGTTTTCCCCCTCTGTTTTATACGTGGCTTGTACCTTCGTACGTGTAGACCTGGCTTGCGCCTGTGTCTGTGTGTGTACAGTAAAATCTCTTGTACGGTAAATATGACGGTATGCGAGCGCCATTCCGATAGAAGAAGCGCAACGCGCGTGTGACGCAATCCGTTGTTTGCCCAGAGAGATATACACAACGCTCGTACGGTCCGTCTCGAGTCACATGTGTCGGGAACGTAGAAAACCATACCGGTTCTTCGTGTTCCACGCGATTAACCCCTACGAAAACACTCCCCCCCCCTCTCCCGGGCTCACCAACTACGACGAAAATATTGCCGAAGCGGATTTAAGGTAATGGCATTTCGGAGCTTGTCTATGCTCCGCCATAGAATTCACAACATCTGCACAAATATTTGCCCGGGAATACCGCGAAGTGACGTTTATGTAAGGGTAATGTACCTCGAGTGCCATGACGTAAGATTCTTTACGAAATGTCGAGCATCGTCCGTGGAAAACGCGATCGTTAACGATCTTCATTTTTCCAACACGTAGAATTCAATCGGTGACGTAGCACTTTGGGATATGTAATGTCGCTTCGCGCGTTAACGATCCTGCGGGCGTAAAAAACGCCCACGCATCTTGTCGGGGAAATTTATTTACAGCATCGTAAAGGCCATTTCGTCGTTTGCTTTCAGGTACGTTCGCCGGAGTGTTTATTCCTGATACGAGAGCGAAGGAGGAATGGCAGAGCTAAAGAATTACGACTCATCGGGCCGGCGGTTTTGGAGCACGCAGTTGTTGTATTTTGGTAAACGTCACTCCGTCGTCTTCTTATCGGCCCGATAACGGAGGCCTTGGGAAATTTTGAGTAATTTCCGCGCGCGATGGTGTTTGCACGGGCATTAGCCGTGCATCATCCGGACTTACGGGCCCGAAAACTGTCCCGGGGAGTGTTAATCCGTGTCGTGAAAGTTTCCGCGACGCGGGGGTAAGGCCGTTCGCCCGCCGCGCGAAGTCGCCGGGGCGGCGATAATTCCGCGCGGGAATCTTTTGCAAATGCGAAAAGTTGCGCTCGTCAAGACGCTGAACGTCCTTACCTGCTCGGAATTACATCTCCCCCGGTGAATATTCCTCCGTGGCTCCCGGCGGCCCGTAACTTCCTTATCAGCCGACTCGTAAAGATATCTTTTCTTAGGACGCTCAAATTGTGCGCCCTCGCTGATGATACGTATGCTCGGCACGAGGGCACTCTTGCCACGTTTTTACGCGACGGTGACAAGTATTTTCCCTGAGACCGGCCGGGGGGGGGGGGGTTGACTTGGTATCCATTGGAAACAGTTGGCCAACGAAGTGCCAACGTAATACCCCTTGAAATCCGACGGGGAGGAGTGATCGATCGGGCAAACGAGTACGATAATCACGGGGGCCCCGTTTGACGCTACACTAACGACACGAAAAGGAACAATTATTTCCGTGCGCTCGCTCGTGGAAATTGCAAAGCAAACGGACCGTAAAGATTCCGATTCCGCCGCAGTCTCGGCCGTGCTTTCGATCTCCTTCCGCCGTTCCTTTCCGCGACGGCGCCGTCGTCATTGAGATGAAAAGAAAGCTTATGCAAATTGCAATCGTCACGAGTCCGCAGGGAAGTACCCCCCGTCCTACCCCCTCCCCCCGGTTTCTACCGCCCAGCCCGTGTCACGTCGTAAGAACGGCGTGTACCGTCGGGATGGGTCGAAGAGGAAAGGGGTTGGCGGGTGTGAGGCGGCCAAGGAGATACGACTGTCGAGAACGAAAGAACCGGGTAAAAAGGAGCCGAGCGTCGGAGAGGCAAGGGAGGGAGGGTGGAGGAGGAGGCGGAGGAGGAGGAGGGTAAGGAAAAAAGAAGTCACGGGGAGAATTGCTTCTCCGCCTCGACACCGAGTATTATTTCCTCTTCGTCGCCTATTTGCCCTCGCTCCTCGTTTTTTTTTTTTCACCCCCCGAGCGCGGAACTCCCCGTGCGCCATGAATACACGTACGCTCGGTACATAGAAATATGAAGAAATACGTAACTTGGCTAGCCGACTAACGAGCGAAACATTTCCTCACTTCCTTTCGCACTCGTCCCGTTCATTTGGCCGCTCTTGTCGCAGAGGTAGTTTGTTTTCATACGGCCGGGGTCCGATTTAATTGCTTCGTTACACGCGTCGTTTTCGTTTACCAGAGGGTCGCCGTCGTCGTCCTCGTCGTCGTCGTCGTCGTCGGCGTTGTTTGTTGCCGCGTTGCGTTTTGTTAATGTCATCGGCCCCTACCAAGGCATAATATCCTTGGCCGCGAGACGGTACCCCGCAACGTCGGCTGGATGTGCAGCCCGGGAGAAAGCAAACCCGACAATGTGTTCACGGGAGAATGATTAACGGGGCAAGAGTGTGAGAGGAAGAGCAGATGCAGCAGTGGCGGGGCAGGGGGGCGGTTGGCGGCGTCGGTAGTCGAGCGCGGTGAACGTTATCCAACCATTGGAGGAGCATCGCATAAACAAAGCGGAGAGAAGTGAGAGGAAAGCCCCGGAAAAAGCGGAAGATAGTGCGCCGGGAGGGCAGGCTCTGTGTATACAAGCACCGACACGGGGAACCGGCCGGAGTCGAGGCATCAAAGGCGAGCCGGAGAAGCTGCAAATGCGCGAAAGAATGGGTTAAAAACTCGAGCAGCCACGGGGAGGGTGAAAAGCAGCGAGAACTCGTTGGAAAGGCCTGAAGGACGACTGAAGGACCTCAAAATGAAAACATGCCCAGCCCTTAAAGCGTTCTCTACGCGGTCATGCGGCTGACTCTTCTACCCTTCCTGCCTATTCGCCCTCTTCCTTTGGCCACCCCTCTCTCCGCCACTTATCCCCCGCTCGCTCTTTTTGTCTGTCCCGCTCCTTCTAATTTCGTCCTTCGAACCGTCTTTCGACCTCTTGAACAACCGTCTTCCCCTCGGCCGAGTCATCCGCGATCTTTCAATTTCGATTATTACGTCCTCGCGGGGGACGGTTCTCCGGGTCTAAGACTCTTCTTACCTGGCCGGGTTATCGGCCGACGGGGAAACTCGAGGGTCGCGAGATACAACGACGAAATGGCTGGCTCTCGAAGGAATCTCAGCCCCCCCGAACGTCTCGTCTCGCTTTTCCGCAGCGATAACGCGGCTCCGAGGGAAACTGTCCGGAAATACCGTGCGCGCGTACAAATGGACGGTCGACCTTGGGGTGATCGATTTACGGCTTAGGTGATTCGAACGTTGATCGTTCCATTAGGATGGCCTCCCCCCCCCCCCCCCCTCGCGGAAGAAAGCGGCCGCGGCAAACAATGTCGTGAGATAAATTCACCGAAGCACCGGGTCCCCGGGCATTTAGTTCCATTCTCATTACCAGAAGTGCTACTAAAAAGAAAGATGGAGAGAGGGACGACTCGGAATTGGCACAATTACGGCCTTAAATGGTTCCTTCTATACCTTCGCTCACCCCTGCCCTGCCCCGCCCTCCCCCCCTCCACAATTCCCAATCTTATCTTCTTTCACTTTCGACCTTCTCCCCTGTTCTCTCTTTCATTTCTACCCTTTTCCGATCACACCGTGAGGCTTCCTTCTTGATCCCTTCGCTCGCCCCCCTCACCTTCCACGTTCGACCACTCACTCCTTCCCCGGTTGGGCCTCTCAAGTTACAGAGGTTTACTACTGAGATGGAGCTTTAAAGTTTTATCCCATCTGAATGCCTGGCCAGATGTACACTCACGTTTATAGCCACAGTTTTGCACATGGTACCAACATTCAAATTCGATAAAACGGGCCTTCTTACACTTCGAAATTTTTAAGGTTTCAATTTTCTGCGAACAACGTGCTCGTTCTCATACGGGAATGAAGTTTGAAAAAATGGTTTGTCGTCGATTTTTGAACGTATCGTGAAATGTGAAATCGGCCATTAAACGATGGCAGTTCCTTGGGCGCGTACCTGCGGTACACAGGTTTTACATTTTTACATGCGCATCCCCGAGTGAGGTACATACATGCGCATTGACTCGTGCACAGCAAGGCTGCTAGAAATATTCAGGGACTTGGAAATGCTTTCACGTGCCAGAGATACGAAATGGAAAAAGAACAGAGTGGAAGGTGCAGACGACGCTACTGTTCGTATCCTCGGGCAAAGTTTTGCTCGTCAGAAGTGCGGCCGATAGTAGCTCGAAATACTCGGAATAGTCCCCCTCCCCCCCGACCCCCAGCAGGTATTTCAGAAATTAAGTGAAATCCAGGTATTTCGTCGGCAAGTCCAATAACATTTTCTTACATGCTCAGAACAGTTCCTTTCCCATTTTCCCCGGGAAACTAGTAGACGGAGACGAAAATATTCGTTTGACGAGAAAATGTTATCACTCTCCCATGGTCAGGTCCTTCGGGAACTTACTCTCTTTAACTAGAGAAGTCCACTCGTTGCTGAAATAACAACAAACTCGACGACGAGAGCCCCGTTCCTCGAAGGCCTTATTTTCTCATAAGGAAGGACATTCATCGGGCTACGGTCCTAAGATGTTTTCCAAAACAATATTATCCCTGAATTGGGCGAAATCAATGAGCAATTTTGCCGTATCACTTGTCGCTTATACGCCGCCATTGGCAGGCTTTTTACGACGGTTGCGTTGTTGGTCCTTTCGCATGAAAATTCCCATGAAAATTACAAATGGAAAACAGTAGTCGTCGAAAGTTTGCCGGTTACAGGAAGGGGGCGATGCACCTCCGATACAATGTCTGTCTCCATCGTCGAGAGCGGCTGGGAAACGTATGTGCTCGGCCGTATGTACTTGGCTAGGTAACGTCGCATATTTATCCATCCCACCTATTTACCTATCCCACCGATAGGATGCACGGGCGAACTTTTATCCCATCCTCGTAGAGTTTCCGAACGGAGCAGGAACGTTGCAGGTTCTCTGTGTGTTTATGTGTGTCAGGGGGTATGCGTGCACCAGACAGACAGCGGGCTTGGCTCGTTTTTCATCGGTTCCAGTCAATAAAGCTCGTGGCTCTTGTTTTGGCTTTGGTTGACCGCGGCCGCGCGGTTCCGTTCTTGTGCTTTGCAACTATCGTCCTCCTTCCCGCCCCCCACCCAGCCATCGAGTACCGGTCGCTGCACTCGCTCTTAGAATCTAATCACACCGTCCACCGTCACCTGCGGACGCCTTAAGAGTTACTACGTAACACGCCGAGGTGCCAAAAAACCAGGAACTTCTTATTACACGAACTGGAGACAGTTTTCTTGTCCCTAAGAAAAGTTCTGCTCGCCAGAAATTCGACCAAGGGTAGTTAAAAGACTTGAAGCTCTTCAAGGGAAGCTGAAGGATTTTACTAAAAAACCTATCCCTATGAAATGTATGTGACAATTTTTAGAAAATGTGCAAAACGATAAGAGAACTATGTAATGAAAAACGTTGACAAAAGCGTTGAGCGTAATCTGGTATTTCGACAGCTCGCGAAGTGTACGTGTAAAGAGTGTCTTTCCGGGTACTTTATGTACACTGAAATTTTTAGCAAGGGATAAAGACAGGTTGTAAAGAGGTATCGTTGAACATGGGATGTAAGTAGCGGTGGCGAGTAGCTTCCGGATGGACGAAATCGGGGGGTTTCCGTGTCGTCGTCGTCGTGTCGCGGACAGGAAGTCGAACATATACAGATAGTGCTACCGGATTTACAGTCGACGATCTCGACAGAAAATTCCGGCCAACACAAACGCGACTCGACTGGCTGGCGCGCATTTCGCGCTCGTCCCTTTTCAACGCTTTCGATTCGCCCCGAAGCCCAGGGCCTCGTCGAAGGGACTCGAGAACTCGGCAAAAAAGGGCCCAGGATATTCCGCGCGACGATATTAGGCGTCGCTCGCGGGGAAACTCAAACGACCGAACCCGCAGGAATCGAGCAGCTGTCGCGAAGGAACGGAGAGGCAACGAAGAAAAACGAAGATTTCCGCCAGTCATGGGGAACTGATTGCGCGCTAGTCACGAGGGCAAAAATCTACGGAGGAAAAAGAAAGAAAAGATAACGAGGGGGGGGAGGGTAACGTGAAAGCCGTTGTATTACGTTCCGTTGTCTTCAAGAAATAACCCCATTTAATGTCTCGCTGATATTCTTATCACAAACTGTACGATCCTTTCTTTAGAATATTTATCTTGCGTTCAGGGAGGAACTAACTTCTGACCAACTTCCTTCATTTTTTAGTTCGCGGCAGAGAGGAGCGGTAGGAGGGGGGTGGGATTTTAGACCCATATGGGAATCTCAGGGGGGCAGAGATGGGTTAGCGTTTAATAGCACCGTGGGAGTTGGAAGATGGATCGAGCCAAGTTATCCGTTAGTTTTTCGCCGGCGAATTCGTCGTTTCTTTTCAATTGTATTTATTGGCTCGTCGGCTGTCAAGGCCGACGGCTGCAACAAGGAAGACGGCGGCTCTTCCTCGATTTGTCTCGGCCGGCTCGCAAGGAGTCTCGACTGTCGCAATGACGGATCGACCGACTTCTATCTCGCCGGGGCCGGACGAGTGGTACACGACGTTCCGTCGTGTCGCCGTTCGGCTCGGCTTTTAGATTTATTTGCGCCGGCCGAAGAACGCCCCCGGGACGCGAGGAACTCGTGCTTGATCGAACGATTTTCGGACCCCAACGATACCGAATTCCGGGGGCAGAACGTTTTTCGCCATCGCGTTATTCTCACAACAGTTGTCTCCCCCCTCTTAATCGCCCGGCAATTGCCTGCGAATCGTCGAAGGGCGATCGGCTCATCCCATGACGGTATAAGAGGGCTCCGGGAGGGGGGGGCGATGAAGGTCCTCGCGGATCCTACGGGTACCTGGCAGGCTTGCAACGGGGATAAGGGAAGATTAAACGAAACGTTTAAGCGACCGGGTCGTTTTTAGAGTGCCGGGCGCGAAGTTTCGGAGTAGAACACAGAAACGACATGTTCGGCCCCGAAGGGAAGGATAAGCGACGGGAGTGGCAGGGGGGGGGGTCACTCGGAGACACTTCGAATAGAGTGCGCACGTGCTAGTCCCTATCCGTATTTCTCCTCGTCTGTGCGTGTGTGTAGTTGGTAAAATACGAGCATGCCAGAGTTAAGCCGCCCATAGATCGTGGAAAGCTGAGAGACGGGGGGGCGGCGGGAACACAGTCAGGCAAGGACGAAGGGAGCGGGGCAGGAAGGGCCAGGGGGTGAGGGAGGGGAGGGGGAAGACAGTTCCAACAACCTCACCTTCCGTGGGAGCTACAGGAGTCTGCTCTTTCGACTCCGGAATCTTCTTACGCTTTCGCCGGGCTCCAGCTAGACTCTGATTCTCTTCTCGTCTTCCCCCGGTTTCCTACCCCGCGGTAATTCCCTATAGCTATAGCGCGGGTGGCGAGCTTCCAGCCTGGCCGTGTCTTATTCTCCCGTGCCATGAGCGATATGCACTCTTAGCCGTAACAACGCCGGATGAGGAATCAAGTGGCCGAGTTGTGTAGTAGCCGCTTAAAAAATGTTTTCGCAAGGCTCCGGCACGCTGGCGATTGCCAATTTTCCGGCGAGTGGATCGACCGGCGCCTTGGCGAGCGGCAACCGTGAATTTTCGCGGCGAGCATCGTGCATGTATAAGGCTCCCCGTGAAACGTGAAACGTCTTGCTGCGATTAATAATCGGCGGCAAGTAAGCCGGCACGGTGTTTGAGGTATTCCTGCCTTCTACGGAGAGAACACAAGGCTCCTGACATGGCGGTGTCGTTAAGCGGATCATTTTTGCCGGCAAACGAGCAGCGTGAAAAATTGCTCGTAAAACTAGGCGCCGCGAAAAATAACATGTAAATAAGGCTTATGCCATACGAGCCAATATCCGCCTGCACCGAGATTACGTATCTGCCGAGGGTTATTTCAATTTATTGCCGAAAATTACGAGATAAGGAAGAACCGTGTAAATTTCGTAATAAAAGCTACACGTTGGCATCAACATTGGTCGTGGAATGAACGTTACAATTTTGATGAAATTCTCACGGTTCCGTAACCGATATAAACGGCAAGAGTTTCTTCGTAATCGACTGTTCTCGTTGTTACAAAGTAGAAGATTAGTTTCATTTTTTGTTCATTGTGCAACGCAGTAAAAGCAACGGTCCATACGTAGTACGCGTTGCCCTGTGGCGGTTGCTTTGAAGAGACTGTAAAGATTACATCGCTCTCAACAGCATTAAATGTGATGAGATTCGCCGGTTATCGCAGTGTATCGCGAACGGTGGGTACTCCGAAAGAAACTTCCATGAGAGGAATTACTTCACGGCGAAGCGCAGCGACATTCTCTTTCCATTCCGGGAAATATATCGCGAAATTCACTGATTTTCCCTGTAATTGTGGCAAACTTTCAACGGATAACGGGCTTTTGCAAAATAATTAATACGGGGGTCGACGCGCAGTGAATTTTCGTAGGAAATCATATTCGTTGGCACGTTAATCACGGGTAAATACACGGTCGCATTGAGTCTGATAATCCTCGACGTTACATTTACCAATATGGAGCGGAGTAAAACGACAAATTCGTTGGCTCCGCGTCGATGACATGAGTTTTCGATTCGATATGTGAAAGCTAGTACCGCATCACTTCTGCCGTCATCAGCAGTGACGGCGCTGATTCAACGTTGTCACTCGTCCTATGTATTCCATGTCGACGTTTCAATGGCTGTGTAAATACGTATATGTATCTGAGCTTGTATGCACGCCTATGTACACGTGTGTGTGTCTGTGTGTGTGTATATATATATATGAATTAGGATAGATATGAGAGAAGGGGTGTATGTCACGAACCTTCCCTCGTGCATTGAACGCGGAAGCCCTCGCATCCGTCCCCGCTTAAAATGGATATTAATGCACTTGCCGCGCGCGAGCACGAACGAACCTTAAATCCTGGCTTATGAATGCCTAATGAACGGCGCGACCCTCGCTGGCGAACCATCCTCGACGTCCACTCTGACCGCCGGAGAAAATGCAGAGAAATTAAAGTCGGCGCCGCGATTATCGACGATCATGGCTATTTACGCCTTATGGGCTTTCCGCCGGTTCGCACAGCGGAGAACTCATTGCAAGCCCCACGGATTTTTTTTTATGTTGAAAAATTCAGGGAGATTCGAATAACATAGGTAAATGAAGGCACCTAGGAATTCTGGAGTCCGGTGTAAAACCATAACCTGTGTGGGTAAAGTTATGTGCGATAATAATTTCCTTGTTTTTTTTTTACGAGAGACGGAGGATTATACTGTACACCGGGAATGCGCAAGGTTTTTGACTTGTACAGTTTGACTCGTAACTTTCACTTACGTCGGCACGAAGAAAACAATCTTCGGTTGCGCAAGGCACAAATCTCTGTGTGTACCGCGGGCGGGCTTTTAACCGCGATGAGATACGGTGCTCGTTCCTCTTATCGAGATCTGACACACAGAGAATATTTCGGCGCAGTGACGTAAGCAAGTGTAAACGATTCTCGATCAGTCCTCACGTTCCCCTCGTCAACGGTCGCGGTCTATCAAACGAAATATGTCACGTACGTTTCGCGCCGTACAAGAGTTCGGAAAACTCGTTGTTTTCAGGCGAGAAATTTTATCAACGGCCACTGCTAATCAGATTTTTCCGTAAGCCGACGAGGGGCCAGGGGAATATCGTTCGCGCGATTAACATTATCTCGGAGAAGGACGTCGAATGAATGTGACTCAGCCGCGCGGAAGTACGATACTGGAAAACGCCGTGCGGAGGAAAGACTGACGCGGAGATTCAAGGCGGTATTTTACCCGCGGGGGGGGATTAAAAATCGCGCGCGGGACAGGAGATTTTCATCCGATTACACGGGCGGTCCGCTTAAAGAATTGAGAGCGCGCGAGGAAATCCGGGCTGGGTGAATTTGCGCGCGAGACTATTCCGCGCGAGCAGAATTGCTCGGCGACGGGGCTAAAGGGAAACGTCCTGCGGAGGATGCGAAATCTGCTGTCGCCTACACAGCCCCGCGGAATATCATTATCGCCCCGTCACACGTGGTTATGCCGCCGGCATTGAATTTCAGCGCGCATATGCTGAGCCGACGATACTCGCCAGCTCCACCCCCGCCTTGCCCCCCTTCCCCTCCACCCCTCTGCCTGCCGTCCCCCGGGCGAGCACGCGAGGATATGCGCTGTAAGGGACATTCCACGCACGCACGTGACACACGGCAAATTTATACACTTAGCGGGCCGAGCGTACATTTACAGAGAAACGCAGGGTCCTTTACACAAGCGTAAATATTAAACACCGTCCAAGGAGAAGACATCGGCTCGTCATTCTCCGATTACTAGTCTTCCCTGTCTTCCTAGTTCTCCCGTTTCATCGAAGCTAGCAAATCACAGGGTACCGGGTAACTTCAGCCACGAGGTAATTACGGTAGCATCAGGTGGGCAGGAATATAAACCTACACCGACGAACCGGAAGATTGATGAAACGAATAAAGGCCCCCGCCGTTAACCGCGCGAAATATTCCTTAATTCGATGACGCATGCGTTTAATGCCGTCCGTTAATCACGTTATCGCAAAACGAACGACCTTCCCTGGGACGACATTTAATTTGCCGCAAACGAGAAGACCGCCTTGTTTAACAAAATAATCCCCCTTCCCTGTGGATTGGCCCACCTTCCTCGGCGAATGATTTACGTACACTTTTGGAGTGCCCGCTGAGAAAGTCGAAGGGTCGGCGAATTCGCTGAGCAACGTTGGAAATTCGACGATTTTGCAGATCCCTTTTCGGATCGTCGGCATACCTGCCGAGCACGCGTGTAACGAGCGTACGCGTTTTTACGATGCCCGGGTATTCGCGTTTGTCCCGGCCGGAAAAAGTCACGGACGTTAAATTCAGCTTTAACGGTATCCCCGCCGGTCGGGCAAGTTTTGTCGACCCTTTGCCTTCGACGTACACGTCGGCTGAAAATCTTCTGACGCGCGTTAACGTGCCATTCCCGCTGCCAACGTTGTTTTACAACAAGAAACTGACATTTCGATAACCTCCTCGAAACGTCAACATTTTCGTCGTTGACTTTTTCGCAGAGCACGAGTCGAAAGGTGTTCGAAATTTACATTCATATTTGTTGTATCGGCAGAAAATTCGTCATGTATAGTTCTCATATATTTTTGTCGGGGATTTCAACATCGAGTCAGTTTCACAATATTTGCATTGAGCGCAGGTCGTACGCGTTGTTTTTGCCCAAGGAAAATATTCTTCGAATGTACTCGGTTAAAGTATTGCCTCGGTTTATCGGCAAAACGTACGGCGATGATAAAGACGTTGGAACGCGATAGCTGCATTTCGCTAAAAACCGTACAACGTTGAGATTAGATGGCATTTAGATAAGGTTAGACGAAGCTTTGAGACATTACGCACGAAACTTCTTGGACGATCGTAGTTTCGTTTTCCGAGACGATGCTGCGCACTGAACTTTCCGAATTGATTGGAATAAATTCGCGCGAGCGGATCCATCCCGCACGGGAAAGATCTTCGGCTTTATCTCCCGCGTCATCTTCAGATTGTTCGGCGAATTGATGGCGGCAATTTTCAGCCGCGTGAAACCCGCGGTTCGCACTGTGTCGGATTACCCGCGATAAGCACAGTTCCCCAGATTTAAAGTTTCCCCGGATTGATATCGCTCGGTAATCAATGCCAATTTTAAATTGACGCTCGCGACGTTACTATCGCTATCGGCTTTCGACACGGAAATCCAATATTTATAGTTGTCGCAAGAAGATGTCTGCCTCGTCGAGGAAAAATTACTTATCCTTGCTCATGTACGAAATGTCGTTAATGTTTTATTGCTTTACAAAGACGGAACGTGGGGAAATTGAGCGAAGAGGTAAAAGAGTGTAACGATTGCGCGTGTTTTCCTCGGGAAACGTAGACGGTGTATCGTGCACAAGTCTCTGCGAAATTCTCTGAACGAAGCTATTCCGCAACTGCATCGTAAGCGAAGTTATTTATCCCGAAAGAGTATCGACCTTCATTTCACTCACTGCAGTTGCAGTATTTTTCGGTTTGTCAGCACGTCCACTACGAACCTTCTACCCTCGCATTATTTATTCCCGTCATCTTAACAGACGAAAACTATCTCAGATGATTTTCCGATCTTCGCGGAAACGATAGGAGATGGCGGCAATTATATCAGTATACGAATTACGTCTATCTATTATGACGGTGAGCTACGTGGAAAATATCTACCATACGTTCTGAGTCACACATTCCACGCACCGTTGCAACGTGAGAACGGTATTACTAAGAATGGAAAATATCAAATACACGAGGATGACATTCGGATCGATAATACGACTCAAGGAAGTGATACGTTAGATACACCTATATCGCTGACTGCTGATAACAGCTTTACCGTCGTTGAAAAAAACTCACTAACCATCGGAGAAACAACGAATAAAATATTACCGCGGCACAGTGACACGAATTCGGTATCTCTTATCAAGTGATCACTAAGTGCCACTTTTCGTGGGAGAATAAGGCTGTTACAATGACGATCATTCTGTATTTCCTGTTGGGCCAGTAGCGCTATGATTTACAGTCTCGCGGGCTCGATCGTTCCCGCTGGGTCAGCATTTCTGCATTATTATTTCACCTCCGGCGGAGTATTCCGTGAAGATATGACAGCGATGCGAATCCGTGAAGAGCCGGCAGGGTTGGAGGGCAGCGATCCGGCCGAGAGCCGTGACAATCCATTCGGCCGGAAGGATCAAGAATCGGGATCGCCGGCGAAATCCCTCGGTGAGAAGACGTCCAGTCGTATTCGGCCGATTCCGCGCGCACGACACACGGCCTTCCTCTTCCTTCCTTCCTCGTCCCTCTAAATCCTTGCCCGTCTCTGTCCTTCCCTCGATCCTTCCCCGTGTGTCTCCCTCCCTTTGCCCCTCCCCCTGTCCTCGATGTCTCTCTACGTGGCCCTTCCTCCCGGCCCCGCGCTGCTCGGGCTCAGGGAAATCCCTTTTATGGCGTGTCCTTCGACCCCTCGGTCCCCGTAAACCTCACAAATTACGTCCCAAAGGGCGAGACCGAAAGCTCCGAGGCGTAGGAGCAGGTGCGCGAATTCCGGCGCACAGGCGCGCCTGCACTTGCGGGGCTTCTATGCACGCGGCTGCATTATTGCGCGACGTTGTCCCGCGGAAAAGCCCGGCCAATGGCGCCGCGAGAAAGAGGCCCTCTCGCGACAGCCGCTATTATATTAGCATAATATCGGCAACCGATGCTCCTGAATGCCTTGTAGCCGCGGTGCTTCGGACGAGTTTTCCTCGGGTCGCCGATGCCCCTGTGTTCCTATTTACGATATCGCTGTAAAGACACAGGGGAGGGAGGAGGGGGCTTACAGCGGGGGATAGCGTGTATCCAACGACATTCACTTTCCTTGGCAAAGAAATTCGACCTGCGCGCCGCGGGCAATGCTCTTTCACGAATAGTTGCTTTCGTGAATTACTAATCAACGGACGAATTCGTGAAATATGCAAATACTCGACACGTTTTCCAGGATTATTTTTGAGGACCTAAAAGGTACCGCGGCTGTGTTAATCCGCCAGCGAATTTATCATCTTCTTAGACCGTTTTATTAGCTTTGTGATTTTCTCAGTGAAATAATTGCTCGGGGGAATTAAAGGAAGCATGACGGAATTGCGTTGCCGCTGTGTTCATGAAAAATTTGAGAGACTAATCTCTGCGGCTGACACCGTTCTCGTGCACGAAAATGGCAAAGTCGAAGATTCCTCGGGTTTTCCAGGATTTATATTTCGTGGGCCCAAAGGTACCGCAGTTATGTTAACCTGTTCCTGGCTGGCCGCACGTAGGCATCTCGCGTTAAACGGTTTTTCGCTCATAAAGGATGGAGCCAGGCATCCGGAAAGTAGCTGCCTGTTCTCTTTCGCTGCCATTTTCCGTTTCTTCCGTTCTACGTGGACCATCTTTCGCCGGCGTTTAGAGTACAGGTGCACACTTTCCAAGCCGGTAGAAATATTTTATATTTCAGGCTTGGCCGATACGTTCGCGCTGTAAGCACACCGGACGGGTCAGCCTCAATAATTGAGCAACGCGCGAGCGCGAGCTCCTAAGGCGCAAGACTTTAAGGTTTTCCGTAAATTCACCGGCCTCATTTGTGAGTTCGTTCGTTCGAGACAACATCGCTGCGGAGCAGAACTCTTAAAATCGACATGTGTTCCCGAATTTTCCTTAACTCCGAACACCGTCCATTAATGCACCTATTGGCCCGACCTGATAAGCTGTATTCTCCGATAACTGGGATACGATAAAGATAGCCGTAAATTCCGAGGGATTCGCGCCGAGTGGAAAAACACGTCCACCTCTAGGTGGAAATATTGCGACACTTTGTCAAGTAGAAATCCAGCGCAAGAGACAGCGTACACGTCCATACCCCGTTGGCAGACTGTCGATTATTATCCCGCCGCGAATTATGCTAATACGACAGGTCGTATCTGCGTTAAGAAAGCTGACGTTTCTCCATTGCCAGTGTTGTTATTATTAACGCGGTAATCCACGTTCCCGAGGCCTGGAGGGGAATATTGACCCGTCCCGTTGGATCATACGTCTCGTTTGTTCGGCCTTTCCCCCCTTTTTCACGTTCCCTTTAATTCTGGCAGCGGTGAAATGCAT
Organism: Hedychridium roseum; assembly: GCA_963989215.1. Lineage (NCBI taxonomy): Eukaryota > Metazoa > Arthropoda > Insecta > Hymenoptera > Chrysididae > Hedychridium > Hedychridium roseum. Next base: position 6,587,440 of record OZ022310.1, on the reverse strand, counting down.
GCGGCGGGCAATCGGCACGATTGGCCCGGCGGGTTGGACGTTGACTTGGCACGCTGGTGTCAAGTTCGCCGGAAGTCCTCTCTGTCCCCCCGTCGAGCGGGGACCCGTTATTTTCTGTCTTGCTCCTGCATCGGCCGATATACGACGACGGGCTACGCCAGTGCGGCCTGTGCCTATATGCAGTTTACGACTGCACTTCCGGTACGGCTCGTATCCGGGGCTCTGCGAGTGTTTGCCGCTGGCCGCACGCATACAGGCGACTGGCGATATTTCGCGATATTTATTATCGCCCTGGCCGATCCCACATGGCTCCCCTCGTCCCCCGAGAACGTCGCTAAGCGGAAGAAGAACCGGCAGCGTTCGCGGCAATGTCCAAATGAAACAACCGAAAAAGGGATGATTCATGCAGGAGCTGGAACTTCGCTAATTAATCAGCTATTCCCCGATGATATATTTGTTAGAATTTACATTTTACGATGACGGTGAAAGGTCCGGCGGTAAAATTTTGCATAAAGAGAGCGGAATATGGACAACGGGAAATTGCGTTTTATCGGACGTGTGACGATTTATTCTTTTTAGTCCGGTAAACCATGATATAGCCCTGCATCTTGTTAAGAGCAATCAGTGCCTAAATTTCGGGAACCATGCTGAATATTCATGTCGATAGGTCTCTTTCGGCGTTCACGTCGTCATTATTTCTGATATTTGCTTAGCGGTATCCGCGTTACAAACAGATTGTACATTCGCGAGCCGTAGTAGCAGTTTGAAAATTTGCTAATGAAAATCAACGAACTGATTTCTAGGGTTCGTATATTTGAACGGCGACGTGCGCACTCGTCCGACCGTGCTGGGGGTCTATCGTCGAAATTACGTGTTTATCAATTACAACTTAATCACTCCGCTGCTCAAAATGAAATGCCGTTACAGGCGTTTTCATGCGCGTACGGCCGGCTCGAACCGCGTCACACGAAACGTTTCATTAGCCAAATTGCATTGTCCGCGATCGGATTAACGTAAATCTGCAAATGCAATTGTCGCACTCCGTATTTCGTCCATTGACCGTCAGCCGTGGATTTTTTCGCTCGACTCATTTCAATGCGAATTTCTGCCGACGGATATATCGCGCGGTTTGCTGTAATAATTTCCTCGCGATCGATTCTTCGACGGATTAATTGTTCCAAGCTAGCAGCGTTCTTATAATTGCTAGAAATGCATGTAAAAAATCACGATAAAGTTAAAACGCAAGTTTATCGTCCGTTTACCACGAATAATTTACCGTAAATCATGGAAAGCTTTATTCTTATGCGCTTTAAATACAATTACAATTAATGTGAACGATTGTAGCTACAAGATTACTGGCATGAATTACACGAACGATAAGGAATAAAAATTTCGTGAATCTTATGAAAATCAGTGATCATTGGCCGATGTCCAGTGAAAGACCGTCGTGAAAATTACGTGCAGGGAGTGTGCTTTTTCCGGGAAAATCGGAAGAACTAAATAGTCCGCATGTCGTCGGTCGGGAAGGCAGGAAGATAGCGTACCGGGCGAATTACCGGGGAGCTATAAAAAAAACTGAAGGAAACGCGTGAGAGGCGAGAATGCACCAGCCGGGGGGAGGGGGGAGTAAATGGGAGAGAGAGATGGAAAATCCGGCGCGTGTGTATAGCCACGGGCGATAAAATTTAGGCGTTAATCAGAATCTTGTTCCCAGTGCGCGAAGAGCTCTTTAACGAGGGACCGACGGCTATTGTACCGTTTACACAATTACACGTCGCCATTCCCCAGCGGACGTTTCCGCATTTGCACGACGAACCCGTGCGTTACTTGCGCCTGTGTGTGTGTGTGTGTGTGTGTGGCGAGCAACCCGTTGCCCGAGGAGAGAACCGCGCCGATATGCGAGGGTGTGAAAGAACCCTGACGCTTCCGCGAGCTCCGGGGTTTCGCTCTAACCACGGCGTACCGAGTTTTCAGTAGCCGATGAAGTTTCCCTTCCCCCGACAACGTTCTTATCTGGTTACAAAACAGGAACAACTGCAATTTTCCGAACGTTCCGACTGTAATACGTCATCGCGTTGACGCGCATACGTACGTACCGTGGGCCGACGACGAAAGAAAATTCGACGAGAGTAAAAAAAAAGCTCGGCAGACCGAGGACGAGTAATCACGTCCACGCGAGAAAGCGTTTAACGCGTGACTGGGCTTAATTAGTCGACTTTAATTCGCCACCGACGAAAATGCACCACGCACGTCGGCAACTGGACAAATCAGATCAGCGGGGATTTATTGGCAGGACTGACGCACTGCCGGTAACAGGTGAGAGACTCGCGGATTCGGCTCCTGCGTAGCTTCGGGGGGAGGGGGGAAGAATCGCGGGGGGTTCGGAGGGGGTAGTTGGGAGAAGCGGGAGGCAACGCAACGACGGTGTTCGGTTGGGGCTGCCACCCCCGTTGCATGTAAAAGTGCGTGTCCTGTTAACTGTATGTGTGTGCGCGCGCGCGCGCACGTGTGTGTGTGTATCCTCTTCGTGTGCCTCTGTGTCTGTTCCTGCGTACACACGTGATATTGATCGCGACTCGGCTCGTTGGTCGCCGCTCTGCCGACCGACTGTCGAGCGTAGGACCATGCAGCAGGGGTGCCAACCGCATTCCCGCTAACTCCATTCTCTTAGCTACTCCCTCGCATTGTGCGTACGTCCCACCGACACATGCACACACATACACACACACAGATGCATTCATATACGTGCGCGCAGCTGCGGACGTTCCTCCCTGGCTGACCGCTCACCCTCTCTGCAATTGCAGCCAGTCACGCGATGCAAAATACTTTGAATTTTCCCGCCGATTCCGCCTATCCGTGTATAAGATATACTTACACACTTACGTGCAGGAGAATCGAATTCCATGTAACTACTTACGCAAAGGTAGAAGTATGTCTGGGTCGTGTAATTCTTTAATGAAAACAGCACAATTCTTGGGAATCATTTATACAAGTTAATGTTGCCCTGTTTGACGAATCAATAGATAGCAATTACAGCATTTCTGTAACGAGGATGGCTAAATAATCATGACTGTCATTGGTGCAGTGAAATTGAATCCTGTAACGAAATATATTCATTAACGTTATTGCGTGAAAGTGTATTGTTCCATTTTAAATTGTAGATCAGCATAACAGAATGACAAGAGGAATCATACCATTTGTGCAGTATTTTCTTCCGTCGATGTGTGAAAACTATCGACACGTGCGAACAAGTGCATCGCTTGTGTTTCACCTGTCATTTCGATATCTCGTTACAGCTGGAAAATTTGATTCGCCTTTCGTTATTCGTACGAAAATGTCGATTGAAAGCGCGTTCTCGTTCATAAATCTGATATGTTAAACGACGCACCTATTGATCGCCTCTATCCAATTTCCAATAGCTTTATATCAGCACTTTTTACCTTTTGAGCCAAGTCAACGAGAAGTAGATTCCCTTCGGCAAATTTATAACAGTTACAAGTGCAAATACTGAATCTTAAAGGCAAGACTCAGGGGGGTTTCTGTTCCCTTCTTCTTGGTTTTTGCTTTCATCGACAACCTTTATCCCCGAAAATATGAAGCGTCTCACGTGGTTTTGCCCCATTGCCGAAGATAAACGACAAACAAATCCAAACGAGAATCAGTCGCAGCAACAAGCAGCAAAGCTGGAGAACCTTCCCCGCAAGGTCGTCGAGTAGTGCGTTTTTTCGCGTTCGCTTGACAAATCGATGCTGGAATTCCGGGATGGTTTTTGCCGGGGGTCGGGGCACGGTCCAGACGGAGAAACTCGAGCACAATAGCCGCACGCGAGGACCGACGAATCTGTGGAAGAGGAGTAAGAGCAGTAGTGGGAGGAGGAAGGGGTGAATGGGGGAGGACGGTACTCGGTGGAGACATACGACGTTGGAGTGGAGATGCAGTCTGCGGGGGGTAAGAGCCCCGTTTGATTCTACCTTCTTTTGCCCGATCTCCCGTCGGCCGAGTCCTTCCGTTCGAGGAAGTACCTCCAAGCTAAAGCTCTTCTTCGTCGTGCCCGTTTCTATGCAAATACACACGCGTAATACGCAGTGTACACACGAAACCTCGGTTCTCGTCTCCCTGAGCTACTTGTTTGCCAAGGAAACAGCGCGGCCGCCATTACCGGGCCCAATAACATCGTTCCCCGTGAAACGTCCCTATGTAATACGCACGGGGAGTACTTACCGACGTCTAAATGACGCGTGCGATATGCACTGAGCGTAAACTTGGTCCTTCAGTCTGCGCGTAAAGTGCGATTTGTTTAACTCAGCCCTCGGCCCGCTTGCTTTCGGCCCATTAACGTAATTCTGCCCCCAGCGTCGATACGTAATGCTTCCTGTCGCGGTTAAGAATATTCTACTGGTCGTTTGGTCATTGGCCATTACGTATTTCCACGTTTAGCCTCGGCCATTGTGTTTTCAATCAGTTACCCCCACGATTCACTGCTTTATTCAGGGTATTGACGATGGCCGTTCAATTGATTCTACTAACATTGCCCTGGCGCAGAATTTCCGAAGATAACGATACAACGTCGAGGCAGGTCCGTAAAGGCATCGATAATCATTACCTGAAATACCTCGCTGAAGAAATTGCAATACATGAGCCTTGTTAGGATATTTAATGGTGTTTCTAGCCGGGTAATGGGGGTCCTTTTTCACCGTCTACTCACCATTCTACTTTATATTTATTATCCGTATTGTACTGTAATATAGACGTTCCCTCGCTATCGATATTATCGCTTGTATTATCTAGTCCCGATACGCGCGGTGCAACGTGTGCACCCAACACAAGGCACGTGGGTATCTGTTCCTTAAGAAGGTATCTTGTACCGCGAGTAGCGTTACTTCCTGCACGTATTACTCGTCTGGCGCACGCGGACGAACCTGTACGTGAGCGTACGCTATAGCCGCGACACTCTATTCTCCTTCAAGTCCGTTTCAGACTCTGCTTCCGTCACGTGGAAAAATCAGCAACCGAGGCGCAATAACGTCGCACGATATCGCACCGCCTGTTTATCTACAGGGTGTTCAAAACCGTACGACTTTACACAAGTAAATCCCACGAAACTCTCATGAGCATAACTGCATAGGTCAAAAAAGTCTTTTCAAGGGCGGAGCATTGTACAGTTCGGTGCTCTACTTCAGGACTGATGATTTCCATTAAATCGTTTACGCTACGACTTCCTCATTTTTTTCCTTCAATAGCCAGGTACACGGTAGGTGCTTACTTTGTAGGGTACATTTTTAAAACGACGGGGAGGGGGAGGGATGTGTGTCGTGGACGTGTATGATGCGTCAGGGGAGAAAATTGTGGTGTATTGAAGTCGCTACGGTTTCGGTATACTCGGACGTGCCTTCCGGCACGTAGGGTGACTTTTTCTTGGTCACCCTGTACTCGAGCCTTACGCACACACACACACACACACACGCGCCGTGCGAGAGAAACGCGTAATCTGGATACGATGTACCCGCGGCACGGGCGCAGGGACGTGAATACACGCCAGGGTGACTCGTGTGTGTGTATGTATGTATGTGTGCTGGCCGTACAAAGCAGTTCGCTCGAGCCGCCTCGCAGTTCGTTCTCGCGCGTTAAATTAATTACGAGCGACGCTATCATTTATTTTCATTTCCCCCGCGGCGAATCGTCCCCGACGACGGGGGCCCCTCACACGGCAGGCAATGCCGGCTCTGTCCCCTGTCTGCCGTTCGCTCCGTGCCTCTTCCACCGATTCCACTCGCCACACACGTGCACATGTGTGTCTGTATGTGCGTTAGTGTGTGCGTGGGTTCGTTCACGAACACACAGGGAATAGCGTTGGCTAATCGGGCGCAGACGCAGGATGCTTACCTACACGCGGCAGGACTATTAGTGACCAAATTATCACCGGCTTCGTGCCCTAACGGACTTTTACCTCAAATGAAAATAGACACCTCGCTAATGTGCCTCGATGCGACAGAAGCCCCCCTCCCCCCCCCAGGTCGCTCCCTCTGGCAGTACGGTCTTTGCATGCTACGGAGTAAGAGCGAAAGGGCCTTCGAGTTTCCCTCGGGAGATAAAATTCACGGATTCGAAGGCCCCAAAAAGGCAGAAGACGTTCCTCATAAACGCAAATTGGTCCCTCTGTTTCCCGTCGGCTCATATTTTCCCTCGGTCTTTATCGCCGCCGGGATTTCGGGCCAATTTCGTTAAGGGACTTCCGTGGCCGATAAATCCCCAGCGTTTGCCGTAATGCTTGAGGCTCGCTCAGAGTTCGGAAGAAACGTCACGAAATGAAACGAATATCTCGCGCGAACAACAGCAGCTCCCAAAGTGGGCCATATTGAGGGTACGTCGAAACATGATGATTCACGTTCACGTTTAGTTCGAGCAATTACTCGAAAATCGCGCCGATTTGCAAGGACCTATCTTCGTGAAATCCTCGAAAGTTTTGCTTTTGTTTGTTCGGCTGGACAGATGGACAACATCTTTTTCCATGAAATATCGACCGGGAAAACATATGGTTAAGTCGGCAGGCGAAGACCGATCGTTCATGATTATCGCCGATCGAATTCGTAGCAACCATCTGATCCCCGACCGCAATTTCGCTATATCCGCATGAAAATGCAAGCTGCGCTAATGGCGCGGCTACGCATTCTCCCCTCTCGACCCGCCATATGTACACTGGATTTTCGGCTTTGCCGACCGCGGGTTCGGCTCTCCAATACATAAACGAAGTATTCGATACGGCCGGATTATCGAATTATAAGAATCGCGTAGCAAGAGATTCGGCTCGTTGGTCCGATCCGATGGTGACTCACCGTCACACACGATGAAAACACTGCCAACAATCGGCCAATAACTTTCTTCCCCCTTTTTTTTCGATGTTTAAACGATAATCAGGCGAATAATCGTGAGAGATAGTTCTATTTCATCGAGATTGCGATTTCATCGTGGAAAGTGTCATCGTGCAACGGTCGTTACGTAAAAGTCCACGTTTATAACGGGGTAAGTTGGCCTTGCAATTTACCTTGCGCCGTATTATTCAATCCTTTCAACGGACTCTCGTAGCGTGCATTCTCCCGCAATATGCTCGCTCGAGAAAGCGAGCTCGCGGTGGGAACATTGCGAATCGTCTGGCCTCGAGGAGGACGGCGGGGAGGCGAGGTCAAGTTGATGTTTGCGATATTACGTTAACCGCAGGCCCGTGTCTGAGGCAATATCCCTCGCCGCTCAAATGATAACCGTAAAGGTGCGTTACGATCGATATAAACCGGCGAGCAAACCATTTGGAAAAATCGAACGACTCGCATACGCGGGGGAGGGAGGGGTCTTCCACCGCTGACTCTTGATGTGTTTATAAAACCGAGCGTCGATTTATTTTCAATTTCCCAACGGCGAGTAGGCAAAGTCGTTGAGTTCGATCGGCCCGAAAAATATGCGGACCGACGTTTATGCGCGCGCATGACATTAGCCCGGGAGAAATGAGGCGGCTTCGAGGGACATTTGCAAAATAAACCGCCCGGACGTGCCGCAGTCGGAGAATGGCAGCGACTTCCGCCAAGATTAATCCCCTCGGCCGAGTGCATTTTTCACAAGGAAAGCCGCACGGGCTCCTATGAAATCGCGCGCCTTGAATTATCGAGCCCCAGAGAGGGGCAAGAAGTGTTTCCGATAAAAACGAGGGCGTGTATCGAACCGTGACGAAACGAAGGCTGTTATTGGCGAGAATTGCTTCGTCGTCGACGTCGTGGTCTCCATTTGAAAATACCCGAGATTCTTCTATGAAGCCGAGGATATGGAAGGGGGGGAGTATGTGTTTACCTACACGGCTAGGTGCACGGTGTGCAACGCGTCGGCGGATCCGTCGGTTATTCCGAGAGTAATGGGCCGGGCCGCTGTGGTTTTTGCGGAGGCTCGGAGAAGATGAAGCCTTCGCGTAATTACTGGCCTCGTTAGGAACCGGCGCCTCGGCCGGTGTCAGTGCGACTCGCATTTAATTAGTGTTATCGTCCTGCACGATGCGAGGGGCATTATTTTCACGCGCGGCTTTCGGGGAAACTCGGTGTCCACGGCCAGAAGTCGATCCTTACTTTCTCGCCGTAGACTATTTCGAGCTGGAACGGCGCTCACGCAGCGCGTTAAAATTAAATCGCTCCAAGGTGAATTTAGCGGGGAGCGTTGGCGCGGCCGCTGAGTTTCCGATTCGATAAATTTCAGCCTGCCGGATGTACGACGCCGACGTTGATCGCCTTGTTCGCGCACAGGTGTTCCCCTGAATAGCTCGTTAACGCCGCTCTTACGTTGCCGCTTGCTGCACGTCCATTCTTATACTTTAGCCGGGAAACATTTCGACACGCGCCGTGCGATTATGACTTCTACGCTGTCAAAACTCTGTGGCTCTCGGGCGAAACGACAACAAACGAACGAACCAACGAACGAGCGTTGCTGCAACGAAGCCCCCCGCGGCTGTGTTTGTGGCTGACGGTCGCGGCCGCGACTGCTGCTCAAAGGGAAACGGAAAAATACCCAAATGGAGAATAGTCGGGAATTAAAGGCGTAATTCACAGTCGTATTATTCGAGCGGGGCCCTGCGGCGAATCGAGCACTGCGCCCTAGAGTCTCGATGGATTTCACCATGGGAAATATTTTTGATGAAACCAGAGCGGACGTCGAGGCATCGATGCTGAAAGCCATCGACTATATGTATAATGTGAATAACATATTCCTTCCTCCGGTCTCGTACGCGACTGCACATCTATACCTCGACAGCTGTCCACGTGTCGGGTAAAAGCCATATAATGGATACCTAACGCTTATAGCCTTCCACTGGCGATCCTGGCGCCGTCAGGGATTCTCATTCGAATTTCCCCACCGTCCACTGTTCCCCCGTTTATCTTGCTGCTAGGCCCGTAATTAATCATAGACCGGCGATATTGCAATATCGCTCATTGCGTGGCTTTTGTCAAGCTCCGTTTCGTATCGTAATACACAGAAGCGAGGAAAATTGCTCATCTCCAGTATCTCGAGTAACGCCTGACGTTTACCGCACATTCATAAGGAGTAATCGCGCTTCACGAATTACCCTTAAAAAAGCGTTCTACGAACGATAAACGATACATGAACGTGTAGTGCAATTACAAACGATAACTGAAGTACCCTGAATTCCCTGCTTCATTTTACATTCGTGAACGTCGCGTTTGTGTATTCATCGCGGAGACATTTCGGCTCTCCATTTGGTGGATCATTCGAGCGCTCGTAAAATGTTTACTCAGGTCTGTCCATCGTGAACCCCTTGGCTTATTAACCGCGACCGTGGCTAATCGCCGGAGCTTCGTGTTACTCGACACGCATTACGCCGGGAAATTACACGATCGTCGTTGACCAGGACTTACCATTCACTTACCGGTTAACACGGGCTGGAGATCTGTTTTCTCGTCTGCCGATCGCCAGGGATACCTGATTATTTCATTTGCGTAACTGCATTATTGCGCAACGTTCGGCTTGGGGCTTACAGCGGCACGTTGCAGCGGCGGAAGGGGGTTGGCCAGGAAGGAAATACAGAGGGTAAAGAGCCGGCGTGTAATTAATCGCACCGCTCTGTGTCATAATATCACGGGAGAGCACGCGGTCACCGGCATTGCCAAGTAATTCGCGGCGCAGAATAGAGCTGGTCCTTTTGACGTCGAGCCGCCGATGTCATTAACATTACGCGAGAACGGGCTCTCTTTGTCCTTACTTCTCACCCACTCCTCTACACCTCTACCCCCTCCCCACCCTTGGCCTTCTTTCCGTAAGCCACGGAGCTACTCGATCTAGCGTCGCTCTTTCGACCCTCTTACGTAATACTCGAGCGATTTTTAACGCGATAATGCGTCCTTTTTCTTCTTATTGAACCGAGAAACTCGGTCCTCGGTCCCTCTGGGTTACTTTGAACGCGAGGCTCTCCGATGACTTTGATTACAGGCGTGCCTCCTTATGAAATCCTCATTCGCCCTCGAGGAGGAACAGTCATTCGTTATCATTATAGGCGGGGACGTATGTATTTGGCCGCTCGTTCTGCCGTGCCTTTGCCCGGTCGTTTACTCCGTTGTTACGCCGGTAATGAGTTTTCTCTGTGTCTTTGATCGGTTTCCTTTGTTTATGCCAGCAGACACCCCAGAGGAGACCCTCTTTTCCAGTTTTCTCCCCCCCCCGTCCTCTCTCCCCCTTCCCATCATCCCCGCTCGTCCTTTATGTACGTTCTTTCTCCCGGGCGGGCGCTCTTTCTACGACATTCCTTTTTCTTTCTGGCCCTGCGACTTTTCCGTTCGGTCCCGTTGTTCCGTATCGAAAGACGGCATAGCCGAGTATCCCGGGCGTTCGGGCCGCCACAAGAACCGGTTCTCAGCGTCTTCTGTTGACCCCTTATATTGGTTCGTTTGTTGTCCCCCCCTCTGCCCCGGCCCTCTGGCCCTCTATCGAACGGAGTCTATCCGAAACCGCGGCTTTCCAAGTAGCTCCTACTCTCGCCGGCTCTTACATTCTCGGCTCGACCTCCCTTCGACCGAGTCCACGTAAGTTTCCATTTGGCCCGCGGATTCGTCTACCAAGTTTCCCACCTACGGACGAGAAATTTTTCCACGAACAATTCACGAGGCTATCGACGGCACGTTAAATGACAAAGCTCAAGTAAATCGTACGATCGATCGTACCTACGATATTCGTCATTCTTCACGCCCTGACGCTTTAACTTGCCGTTCGAATTCAGTTACGCGTTTCGTTTAGAGCGATCATTCATACGTCGGCAACGTGTCTGGCGTTTATGCAGCTCGCCCGACGAACCGTTAAGGGCGCGAACGCTTTGCAGGGTAATATCGAGTACGGCGGAGATCGATCGGCCAACGTACACGTCACATATTCATTATTTTCGCTGCGAAACGTACTCGCTGATTCATCGATCACCCTCGGGGCCGGCCTAGGGGCTCAGTCGCGACTACCCGGCGCTGTTCCGTTTCTCGGAAACCCCATAAAACGGGGGTGGATAGGTACGCACTTACCCTTTCCAGGAAGAGAAAAAAAAGCCCAGGCTCGACGGACAGACTCACTCACGTATTTCCCCGTTATTATTTCCTTTCCCCTAGCTGTTCAGGTGCCTGTCATGTGCGTTAAACGAACGACGCCCAGGGCACAGGTGACAAGTAGGTTACTTATACTCGCGAGATAATACGAGCAATCAGCTGTGCTGACGGACAAAAAGACAAACGAAACACGCGTAGGAACGTAACGTTCCTTAAAACACAGCGCTCAGATGGTTTACCGTGGGAGCTAAAAATACCCCTGACGAATTTGCTTCAGCGCAATATGGAAGAACGAATGTCAAGTGTTTTACATGGACGCCAAGTACAGGCATCGGGGTGAAAGATCAAGCGGACTAAATAAATTCCATTTTAACGAACCAATGGCCCCGCGGCGGCCCGTGCCGGTGAAATGTTTATTCGCAAGATTGATCATCCAGTGCCGCTTTGAACGGCAGCTGCTTTATGCCAGCATAATTTATTTATCCGTACTAACGGCATTATAATTATCCGTCCGGAATTAATTGCCAAATACGCGCACGGTTATTGGCCGGCGGCTCTGTAACGAATCGATTGACTTTCGTAATTTGCGCTCAGTAGTTTTTCCTCATCCTTGACAATATTTCCCGTGACCGTGGAACGACGAGTTGTGAAGCCCTGTCGTCGCTGGAAGCACGGAACGGAACGCAGTTACCAGCAGAAATTTCTCGGCAAGTACCAGACGCTATCGGTCCCAGAACAACGGAATGTTTTCCCGGGCGGTAAATCTTCGACGCGCTTTCTCGCTGCAACGGCCTCGAATAACTGCACATTTTTTTTCTCTTCCTTGGCCGCGCGATTCGCGAGTCTCGGAGGAGCAAACGCGAGAATTATGTTGTTTCCCCGGGGGAGATGTAAGCGCTCGTTTCCTCGTACGAATCGCCCGGTCGATGACGAAAGGGTAAGAGAAAGAGAAGAAGAAAACAATTTTATTATACACTGGAGAGAGAGAGAGAGTGAGAGATGGGGTACTGGAAGGTACGGGAAAGGGAAACATGAAAAGACCTCACGAGAGAAATGAAGATCCATCCACTGGAGAACCGACCAATGAAAAGAGAGACAGAATGGTCAGAGGGGGTGATAACCGCGTGTAGGACGGGCAAACTCTTTCCCCGTTATATCTGGCATCGAGCTGCGAAAGCGGATAACACGTGTACACGCTCAGGTGTGTTTCGTAGGCGTTCTACAAGCGTCCTACGTGCACGTCTATCCCGGCTATCGCAGAGAGACAGAGGAGAGTCCGCGCGAAAGACGAAATACGTCTGCCGATAGTATCTTCCCTCCTATCGGCAAACACCTCGCCGTGCAATCAGGTAACGGTACAGCGATATCAATCTGCCGGCTCGATACACGTCGATAGGGAAGGTACCCCGTAGAATGCACGTGCGCATCAAGCTCCGTTTTCACCGCACGATAAGATCGTCCCCGTGTTTCTGCGGACATGCCTGCATTCCAAAGTAATGCCTCAAAGCAACAGGATCCCCGAGCTTTCCCGGCAATAGAATGTCCACGTGACGCGCAGAATACGCCAGTGCTCTCGCGAAGTCTTCCGTTTTTTCCCGTGAAATTCATTATCGAAGGGATGAGTAATGTCCTGGCAAAGGGACGAGGGAAACCTCTCATGTTCCTGGAATTCCTCATGTACCGCGGCCACGCATTTTTCCTCGTTGATAAGAAATACGAAGCTCGTGGCAGGAAACGAAGGGACGCGTGGCTTATGCAAGCGTCTGGCAGGGCCAATCGGATTGCGCCCGGGTCGGCTGTAAACCCGGGAAAGGTTGTTAATCGGTTAAAGCAAGAAACCTGCTCGTAACGTTGGCTCGCTTGATAAACGCGCCTCTTAATGGCCGTACGTCGTTGCCCCGTACGTATAGCGGTTTAAAGATTTACTATATCCCGTAACTGATTACGCTTCACGGCTGTCGAGCGGAACGAGAATTGTATTTTGCGAAATTCCTTTATGTTGCAGGTAAGCACGATGGATTTATCGAGGATCGATGGATCGCCGGGCCAGCCCTGCCATGCCCGGAGAATGATGAAAATGTATCGATCGTCGCGCGGGGGCTTTTACCACTGATACCCGATCCTTGCACGAAAATACCACTCACTGGGAGAATAAGAGACAGGACCCAGCTGCGAAATCTCCTCGTAGTGCAGGTTACTCGGCCGAATGCTACATGTGAAACCGTGTTTTCCGTCTACCTGATAGAAAAATGCTCCTCGATATAAGTAACAATATTTAAAAAAAAACTACCTCATAGTATCGAAGAAAATGAGTAATTGATGCATGTACCACTTAGTTGCTTTGACTTTTCACCTTCTCATCGCACTATTCTACGGTAGATTTTCGTGACTTTTCCGTACAGTGATTTCGTTATGACAATTGTTTCTCGTCTCTCGCTGGATTTTTTCTCGGACTTTTTGCACGCGTCCGCGGTCGGTAACTGTGTGAAAGGTAGACCTTGGCGAACCTTTCGTATATGCTGCCCCTTTCAGCCGTCGCGTAAATCGAATCGATATTCCGTTACGGCCGATGCTCGCATTAGCATCACGACGACGGTTCGAGCGTAACGTTGCACAGGTGTTCCCCCCCCCCCTTTTTTCACCGCGGAATTCGGTTGGGGAGGAGGGATGTTTCGACGGAGCACTTTAAGAAATGGTCGTCGACGGAGATAGGGCGAAGCCAGTGAAATCGACGGATGGGAGCAGCGCGAACAGGAAGGAAGGACGAGATACCGTTGTTGGCAGATTGAAACTCCTTTTCTAGCCGGGAGTGCATTGCTGATACGTCGTAACTCGTTTGTCGGGGGCACGTCCACCGAGTCGACGGGCCAAATACGCCGAGCGGAAACAAAAGGCGCGCGGCCCCGAAAGCCCAGCAATGAAGATCGATTGGCAATGATTGATGAATTCCTCTCCAACGACGATACAACGGCTAATGCGCGCCTTTAATTGACCAATAATACCGGGCGACTTTTACCGTAAGAGCATAATTTGCCACGTGCAATTCCGACACCGATAATCCACAATGGTGCAATTAAACACGATCTTCTACGGAGCATAAAAGCAACAGAGATATTTAAGTATTCGCGATTCATGTATTCCTAATTGCACGATTATTGGGTTCATGTTTAGGGGGATTAAATTATCGGCAGGGTCAAAATGTCACGGGGTACGTAGCGGTGGTTGCTTTAAATATATCAATAGCGATTTATCGGGTTCGAGGTCAGAAACTGCTTGGAAGGTGGAACGACGCGCCGGGGCCAGACAGCCCTGATTTATTATTGATCGGTTCCCCGAGACATCGGGCCAGCGCTTTTGTATCGGCGCGGGCGCGCACGGGTATTTCCAAAAGCGCGGATGTGAACACGGAGCTCGCCTGATTTATTATTAAACGTAAGTAGGTGCGGTCCCGCGTCGGCGGTTATCCGGCAAGGCGGTAGAGCCATCCATTTTGACGCTAATAGTCGTCGCGCGACGTCGTACCGAGGACAAAACACGCGGAAGGAAGGGAACTGCAACGAAACGATAGCGGAAAAACGGATCCCCTTCCCTTCAGTCCGGAGCCGTTAGTGGCTCGAAACATCTGTCCCAGGGAAACCGTTTAATACCGAACGACTGTACGCGCGGGGATGATTCAATAAAAACCATAGAGATTACACGGACGAATATTTCCCGCGGAGGAACGTAAAAAGCTGGGACTTTGGTTTACCTCGGCGAGAGCGGAAATTGAGGGCCCGACGTCGCGGGGGTAGTAATAGCCTACCTCCCCCCGTTTCCCCTACTCCGGGAAAGTCCCGGAAAAAGGATAGCGTTGAACGCAGGCTCGGCGGAAACAGTAAACCGTTGAACGTAAAACACGGATCGCTGGTTGATTTATCGAACGACCAGGCCGAGGCACTACTTGCCATTGACTCGGCCGCTGTTGCCGATGCTACGATGAAACACGGTACCGTGGCTATTGCTAAACTATTAATAACCTCATTGCGTGTTCCGCGTTAGCCTGTCCCGTTGGGCCGTTGCTTTATTTTCGTGGCTCTCCTTTAACCGGCGGTTCGATAACCCTATCCGCAAGAATTCCTTGGGTCTCATCGATAAACCTCGCGTTTTGCCGGGCTCGGCCGATCCCTCAGGCCGGGACTTAAATTCCCCGGCTCGTTACGGACTGTACAGGCAAACGGTTATTGCCGGCCAGCAGTTAAATCACCCCTCGCCGGCTCGTTCCGGCTATCGCGACTTGCCGATTAATTCAGATTATCGCTGTTATCTTTTCATTCACCTGCTCGATATGCACGCTACTCCCGGCCGCTTGTACGTGCTTCCCGTTAAAAGGAAATCTCATTGTACCGCAACATTTCCCGGGGCAACTCGCACGAAATTACCCACGGAACACACTCATCCTTTTTTTTGTACTCAAATAATTGCCGTATCACTCAGACGAAACGTCCCGTTCCCCCGCAGGATGGGTAAATATCTCACGTTGATCAAAACATTCTCTCGCGTCTAACGGCGTTACGTCTTGACGGATTATTCGAATAGAGTTGCAATTTCATTAGCGCGTCGAAGGGGGGTGGGCGTCGATGAGTTTAATGATAGTTCTGTCGGGGGCAAAGTGCGGAAATTGGCGGTTACCCCGTGTAATAACCGTGCCGGCAAGTCTCAAGATCAGGGCTTTTAATTCGATAATATAGGCCGTGTTGCGCGTTCTCGGAAACAAAGCGTATCGCGCGTAATTGAGGCATCGGGCTTTGCCTGCCGACTCGGGGGCTCGTAAACGCCATCCTGACTGGTGCCCCCCGTTAAAACTGGGTTACGAGCGGTTTCGCAAGACCGCGGGTATTACCGGTTAGTACTGCAGGCGACTTATCGCGCATTATCCAAGGATTACCCTCCTGCGATCCTGCTGCTTTCGAACTTCCAGGCGGACCGTCTCGCTCGCGCCAACCTTGTTTCTCGGACCCACCAGCAATAAAACTCTGTAAACGATGTCTCTCTTTCTTTCTCTTTCTCTCTGTGCCAGAGTCCTTCCGAAATTGCCGCTGATGCTCGGTCAAGGAGAAACGGAAAGGAACCGATTACGATCGCACGCGAATTACGAATCTGTCTCACTCGTTCAAGATTTCCTCGCGTAAGAGATTCACTTTTTCGATGTGTTTTAAAATTCGAGGAAACACGCGGTTCTAAATAAGGAACCTACTCCGAGGTATGAGGAGCTTCGTGGTCGTTATGTAAAGTGTATCGATGGTCGACAGATGCAACTGACGTGCTCGGACAGCGATGATTCAGTTTCATTCCATTTCCGTGAATATTTTACTGCGTTACGCTTATGGCCATCTACGCAGCTACCAACGCGCAAGTGTCTTATTTGTTAGACGATTTGTTACCTTCCCCTTCCCGCGATATACCGATCGCGAATAAAGTCCCCTCGCAACGACAGAAATTTACGAAACACGGAAATTAGTTTGGCGTCGAGTTGTGCAGCGTGGCTTTCGTGATTTACTATTTTGTCCACACGGCGAGTTACAGCACGACTGGCGAACGCTGTAAGTCAATCCGGTTTGATGTTTATACGAGAATTCAATTATTCACCGGCAGAAACGCGTGCATGTCTCATCAGCTCCGACTAATCAGCTGCACTCGGAGAAACGACGATGCGTTCATGTAATATTAATAGGGTTATAAAATTCACGCTTGTTGGACGGACAGCACCATCGGATATATTCCACCTCAATTGCAAACCATTTACCACCCTAGCAAATTACTCAAGGATTCAACCGAAGTACAAGCTACGTCATATGATAAGCTCTGAGATTAACCGAAGTACAGCATCGTCCTTCGCTTCAATACAAATGCAAATTGACTTTATCGACTTAGGTGTGTTCAGTGATCTTCACCGTTGTTAATACCCATTTTTGTACACATTAGTCGGGCGTACTGCGTTACGTCTGTTTGAAGTTCGACCGAATTATCGTTTGATCGTTGCAGTTGACGATGTTAATGAAATCGTCGTACGTGGTTAACGATTGTTCGAATTTGCGACGGGCGATATCGATTTAGATTGAAATCTCCGCGGAGTCGTGGCGAGTGAAATTCCGCCGTCGGGACAAATGAGTTGTACAATCTCGTTAATTACTCCGGTTACCACGAAACTTTTCCACGAGTCAATGGCGAAGCTTTGAGGATCCCTAATGGGCTCCGTAATGGTTTTACAACGCGCCCGGTAGATTCGCGTGACTGTCTGGCACCCTGGAAACTCGTTGGACTTTTATCGCCCCGGAACGGTCCGCGGTGCAAATTAAAAGTCAACCCCGGGAAACAGGATAATTTTGCAACATCGTTCACAGTTAGGCGACATTTTTCCGCCGGCTAGGGCGAGTATATATAGTAGCTTCGAAATTCGAGTCCGCGAAATGTTGGTAACTCCGAGTGCCCGGAGCAACAGAGCCAGGAGTTCCGGCTATGGTGGTTATAATTTTAAAGTTCTTGAAACACGATAGTCAGCTTTACAGAAGGTAAATGCTAACCCCGTTGGTAAGCAGCAGACCCACTCTGGCCCATACATTTTCCGAGCCGAGCTCCGCGGCATCATAAAGTCGCTTTAATCGGATGAACCGCCGCGGGGATGGAAGGGGAGAGAAATAGGAACTATCGTAAAATCGTAATTCTCCGAGTAAGCTCTCGCTCGATTGTCTTCCACCGTTCTTACGTATTAGCCGATAAAATTACTACCGTCTTCCGGTGTTCGCGTCGCCGCCTCTTCTCCTGATTGTATTAAATGTATCGCAACAAAATGGAATCGAATATCCGCGTCGGCTCTTCCTTTACTAATCATCTCTCACGAGGCATTAATAAACTGCTACTCAACTTTTATTACTCCCATACACTCGGTTATTACTTTGGCCCAAAGTACGCGGATCATTTCGGGGCGAGTTTTTCCCTGGAATTCCGGTGGAATTTTAATTTAACAAATGCTGCAGGCGTGTTCACTTAACGTCTTTCCCCTTAGCGGACTTGGGAATTCGATCGAGCTGTGCTTTCCATAACAACGGTTACAGGCGCTTTTACCTGGATCACCCCTTGTTCCTCATTTAAAGGTCTTATCCGTTTACACGAGCCCCGGGCATCCCCTGCCCTTGATAAACAATGTCAAGCGTCTTGCGCTAAGACGTCGGCTCTTTACGCGGCGCTCGTTAAGTGGGCGTCGTTGTTTTTTCGTTGGGCTTTTTTTTTCTTCTTCTTTTTTCAACGAGCCAGTTCAGCGACTCTCGTTGTCTTTTTGTCGTGTCCTCGTAAGTTTTCCCTTGGCATCCAACATTTTTCTCGGTACTTTAGCCTGACAGGACCATCCGCCCCCTCGGAGGTTCCTCGCGATGGCCCGATTAAGATCCAACGGGAGTCTCGGAAAGCCCGGGAATTCACGAGAAAAATTGTAACCGTCGGGAGAGGTTCAATTTCATGCACGACTGGACTGCTCGATCAACGAACCGCCGCTACACCGCAAAGCCATTCGGAAAAACTATCTCCCGCATTTTCGTGCTACTCGTGAATTTTTTTGGCTCCGGAATCGTTGCGACGAGCCTGCATATTTTTGGCGTACCTTCTGTCGTTGATTTATCGCTGGCAAAAGCTGGCCATTATTTACGACCCCGGGGTCTCCGATATCATCAGTCATAATGAGGGAATTGCCCGGTCCTCGTGTTAACGTCATTTCATTGTTTTGCCACGACATAATCGCATCAAATCTACATTGAACGCGGGGGCTTAAACGGCAGAGCGCGGGGGATGCTTGTAGAACGTTCAAGGTCGTCTCGACAGGTGTGCCTGCTGCTTTTGACAGGTGCTTCATTGTTGGCCGAATGAAAATAGGAAGTGGCGGGAACCGAGGGCAGGGAACAGGGGGGCACGCTGCTACTCGAATAAAAGAATGGCTTCTGCTTGGGGTTGCGGTTGCGTGCAATGACGTAGAACCGATGGACCTGCCGATAATCTCGTACAAGCATCGAAATACTCCCGGCTGAGCGTTGCTTCAAAAAAAAAAAAACAAACATCCCCTAACAATCCATCGAGCAGTTACTCAACAACAACCTCGCCGAATTCAACAAACGATTCTTCGTTTCTTCCGTAAAATCCGTCTACTACTTTTCAAATAATCATCCTCAAAAAGTACATACACTTACGTATTACATACACGTATTTTTGTATATGTTTTACATGTCTTTTGATTTTATCCGTACGACTGTCTTAATTGTTTTTCATACAGGTGGAAGGCAATATCGCGATTGTCCTTGGTATTCTGTCCCGTTCAGTGTTTCCAACATTTAACTAGACAATTTCATCAGGACGTGGCTACGTTACTGCACATTAGACAGTCGGGGGGAGGAGGGGTTGTGTGGCGTTCGGGGATCGTAACGGGGAGGATCGAGAAAAGTCGGCGGGGTGGGGAGGCGCCAGCGACGGTCGCTGGCAATATGGATCCTTTTGGTGTAATCACGCGCCATGGAAGCCCCTTGTTTCCATACCTCCCGACGAAAGCCTGCGATCCGAGGGCCTCACACCCCTCGGCCTTGTGAGCCCCGCAGTGCCGGTCGTCCGGTCGGTCAGGCTCGTCCCATATTCTCGTCTAATTTGCCAACCTAAGCCGTCGGGAGCAGCCGGACAGAGCGGCAGCTAGGGCGAGCCAACTTCATTATTCTCCCATTGTATCAGCACCCCCACGAACATAAATCACGGTCACCCCTCCTCGTTCACGAGGCCCGGGGATTTCGTTTCTCGACTCCGTCGGAGAAAATTCCAGGTCTCCTCGCGACCCTTCGCACGATAATGCCGAAAACTTGGTCCACTTTGTCGCGAAATTCCAAGCTCATACCGATCGCACGTGGATTCACCGGATTAATAAATAATTGGGTTTCCATAACGCACGTCTACGGTTGCGTCAAAAGTACCGTTCACCGGGGGACCGAAGGTGGGAGGCCTTAACGCGTTATTCAGCAGCGGACGAAAATCAATAGTGATTTGTGTCGTCGCGCACCGGAAGTGCCGTCGGTTAGAGAGGGATTTTATTGGTTGGCCAACGTCGAGACGCTATCTGCAGGAGCTCGAGGGGCGCGATCAAATTTAACGCGAGTAATAATATTGTTAGCGCTGCGCGCTTGATTATATTGCACGTTTAACGGTAACTTACGCCGGTACGCGTAATTATGCTCGAACCGTAGCTAAGTGCATGGAAGTGCAGTACACGCGCGTCGGCCGTGCAATGTCTGCGCGCGTGTGTGGATCGCTCTATAGCGACCTTTATAGGTGCTTACGTATTAATTCCGTGATCCGTGGCCGTCGAAATTCGCGTAACGACACTCGTAATTGCTGAAGTTTCGCAGACGGGTCTCGGGATGTGGGTAGAGAGGGGCCGGATGAGAGAGCGGCAGAAAGAGGAGCGGGGGTGGGGGTGGAGGGGGTCAGCGCGGGGACGAAAGTACAGCCGGCAGTGGGGCAAAAGAGATGGCCCGAACGAACGGGGAGACAGGAGAGACGGAGAATAGGAGCGACTCTCGAATTTGCATGCGATCGAATCGAAATTAAATTTAATATCGCCAGACCTCGAGAGCACTCCGGGTACAGGCTCGTGAAAAAGCATCGCGCATAATAAAACACTTCAAAGGCAACTGCGTTATTCGCATCGATCGACTCTCGTCGGCCCAGCGTGAACTGTAATTTATGGGCTTGTAAATAAAAGGGCTCGATTTATCCCTCCGGTAATATTCAGCCGATTGCGTGCTCGCCACTGCGTTTATCGGCAAGTCCGAGGAACTTAGTAGCTGTAAATGGCCATGCGATCGACCCAACTTGTGCTACGGGGGGGGATTGATTAGATACGAAGACCACTGCGTTAGGAAACTGACTCCGTTCTCCATCGAAATGTAGGAAAGAACGTCTAGATCGGTTGAAATTCTGGAGAATTCCTAGAATATTCAACCCATGAGCCATCTGAGTAACCTCGAAGATGTACAGCATCGCAAACCAAAGCACCTGGCGCGGAAGGAAAAAAGATGAAAGCCTCTTCAAGGCGGATAAACATTGCTTTGTAACCCTTTGCTGCTCTAATTAATTATACGCTATTCTCAGAAATTACCATCTCAAATGACGTACTCATGTTTGCAAACGAGAACGCATCACCGGGGGTAAGCAATTAACGGATAATTCTGAAAAGACAGGAATATTGTAGTACGCCGATGTAAATGTTTAATCGATACAATTCGAAGGGCTTTTCGGCTTGTACAATTAAACGATAAAGGAAACTGCAGGAAGTCGTAGGCGGCTTACACTGGCAATTATTCCTCGCGTATCGGATAACTTTTTACTTCCACGCGGTATCGTCGTTTTCCCACCTCCTCTCCGTGTAACTCATTAATCGAATATTTCGGCGGTGGTGATATCGTAATGACGAGGACGAAATGCAAATATGCAACAGGCGCGTACGTAGTGCAAACAAGAAGACGTGGTGGACGAGGGAATTCATTTACCGAGCTTATTGCATTCGTTAAACGGCAGATTATACCGCGAGTGTCTGTCCGCGGGAATTTTCGCTTCAATCTGCATACAAAAGTACGGCGCTTTAATCAACGGTTATACCACCGCCGCGTTATAATCTTTTTTACGCAATTTACCGTGGGGCCGTGCGCGCACGCAGGAATCCACGTGCCGGCCATTTCCGTCTCGCTCCGGTGATTCCCGGAAGATCGAATGATCGTTGCCTCTCGACGGCGATAATTCAAGGCCCGCCGGAAACGCATGAATTTGTCGTGCCGAAGACGAACGACCCGGCGTACGTCCGTCCACCGGTTGTTCGAAACAATTTATCGAGAACCGATGAATCGGACTTCTCTGCCGAATAAAGTCCGCAGATCGTCGGGAAAATTTTCCAAAGGATCGGCCGATCGTTGCGCAATTCACCGTGCACTTGGAAGGATTCCAGCATTATGACACGCGTCGTAATTATCTTGCGTCGAAAGAGACGAGGAGATCTAACGACTGGCCGGACTGGGTATTATTTTCACTGCTCTCGTGTTTACCCGTACACAATGTGCGTGTGTACGCGGATCTGGTTGATACACCTGACTGGATCACCGCAGTGGTCGGTTTCGTATTCTCGTGTTTCATCCCGTCCCCGCCGCATGTCGTGCCTACGCACGTGTCCTTCGTATCTGCCACACGTAAACGTATCGAATCGCCGCTCGTCGATGTCACGAAGTGCGCACCAACGGTTACATCGATGCACCGATGCACCGAGTGCAGTTGCATCGCCGTT
Organism: Hedychridium roseum; assembly: GCA_963989215.1. Lineage (NCBI taxonomy): Eukaryota > Metazoa > Arthropoda > Insecta > Hymenoptera > Chrysididae > Hedychridium > Hedychridium roseum. The sequence goes on along the minus strand of OZ022310.1, from coordinate 6,565,030 downwards.
AGATTTGTCTGTCGGATACTCGCACCGGAACGTGCCGGACCCTTGTCCCGAATTTACACGGTGTTTACATGATTTAGCATCCTCCAGTGGGCACATTGCCCCCGGGGCCCTTGAACTTTGGACCCGTTTCTCCGGCGGCTGTCCGACTGGGCCGACTCTCTCGGAAAATGTCGTGTCTAGCAAGTTTCTCTCCGCTTCTGTTTCACCATCTTCGGTCGTTTGACGTCGCACCACCACGGAACGGTACTTGCAAGGCAATATTTTCTACCAAGTTCAAAGATTCGTAGAAAGGGACGTTGAGACGAATCAATTTTTGAGCACGCGCAAGGATTTACTTGGGCGCTACCTTGCTGTGAGAGGTAAGAAGGAAACGTAAAAGACGATCGCGCGGGGGGGGGGGGGGGGGTTCGATGGAGGTAGGAGAATGGAAACAGATTGAACGGGTTTTGCGCGGGCCGAGTTGGGAGTAGAAAGGAGTAGAGCGATCGGTTTAAATTCCATTGCACGGACAATACGATCACGATAATGCCCCCTCGGCTTTGATTCATCGCTGGCGAAAGGGTAAAGAAAGGGGGAGATCGGATAAGGAGCGTATCTTTCGTAGGAGCGGGGATAGACGGAGCCAAAGTTCTTCCGTGAATGACCTGCCGCGCAGCACTCCCGATTTTGACCCCCGGAAGATCTATTCCCGCTACCCCCTGGGCTTCCTATCCCGCGTTTCCCCGTTCTTTTCACCATCACTCCGGAATTTATGCGCATCCTTTGTGGCTACACGTCCCGCGAAAGGAATTGATCGCACCTCGCAACCAACAGGCTCGTTCATCCTCGTCTAGATCCCTAACCCCTCCACCGTGGTCTAAGGAAAAAATAATAAATGGTGAGACTCGAAATTCCCGCCCCGGCCCGTCACTGTCTTCTTCGAACGGGGAGGGCATTAAAAGCACGTCGCGAGTTCCCGCGGGAACTTAAAAGTATGGATTACGCGGGCACGCGTGCGCACGCATATTTTACGAGGCCGCGTGCGCGACGTGTCCAGGGGAAGGGGGGTGAGGAAGAACGGAAGGGGGATGAAAAGGGCCGGTGCGGGGTGGCTGAACTCTCTCCGAAGAGATCCATAGAAGGGTACCCCTGTGCACTGCGGGGAAAAATAGGGAAGCTCGGGGGGGGGGGGGTTGAGGTCCGTGACCTCGTTACGATTTCGGCCGCCCGCGGAGGGATTTCCACGTCACCTTTTTCTTGTCGATGGCCCTTAAAAATCCACTTGACCGTTGAATCATCGGAACGAACCTATTCATCGAGCAATCTTGAAAGAAGACTTGAAAGAAAAAAAAGGGCACGCAATGGCGCGTTGTTGTTGTAGCTTATTAGCCCTGGCACGTAATTAAAAGTCCAACTCGACGGGCACTGTGACTCCGTGAAGCCGGTGAAAAGGTGTCGTAAACCACGAGTAACGTATTTTACGGCAAGGATAATCACCCCGGGGGAAGGAGTGGAAAGACGCTGTGCAGGACCGTCGGAAGGTCGCAGAATTCCGCAGGAAGCTCAGGGTAGTGAATACCTGGATTCTCGAAGTATTTTCTAATGACTGCTGAGCACAACGGTTGGCGTGTGAGACTCGTCACTCACGGCGGATAGAGAGTAAGGCGGAAGGGAGGGATAAGGGGAGGGAGGGTCCAGGAGAGAGAGAGAAACTCGCGGAAGTGGGGTGGCAAGGCACGAGGGGCAAAAGCGACGGTCGATATGCCGACGTACTAATGACCCGTACGGAGTCGAGCCAACAGACTGCTGGCTAGACGCGATGGCACCACTGCCGGCGGTTTTCGCTCAATTATAAATTGAATTACTAGCTGGGCCGCTCAAAATGGCTACGGTTATGCTCCATAAAAGGGGAAACCGATGAAGCGAGCCGCGCACCAGCGGGATAGTAACCCGCCAAGCCCGGGGGAAGGGGGGAGCCGGTGGCAAAGGGCCGGGGAACAGCCGCGGGAGGGGAGGGGATATCGTGCCGAGAGGCCGCGTATTTCGCTCGTCTCTATATCGCCGATAGATCGGTTATCGTCTTCGGGCATTGGATACGCTCCGCTTGACCCTCCCCGTGATTAGTCCATTACAACGAATTACTTGTCGTAAATCGACGACGTTTCAGGCCGTTCACCTGCGCGCCTCCACAAAATATTGGCCCGATTCATTTTACCTCGAACGATTACGACCGCCGATTATGGCCCTGTTAAACAATTACCCACCGTACGAACAAGCCGCACGGGCGATTACACCGAAACGATAAACGCCCGCGAAACAAAGGTATTATTTGCTCTGAGCTCGAACGAAAGTATGGAAATAGCCGGTGATTCGGCGGTTCGTGCGATCTCTCGTTGACACGTGAAACGTGATAGTAATTAGCAATGGATCGCAGCTCAGCCAGGAGTACGTACGGTTCACTGCTTTACGACGTACTTATCGGGTCACTCGTATACGTTAAAGCCGCTCAATATCCTCAGGTATTTACCAACCGTCGATGGCCGTTAAGGCGATTAGCCCTGGATCCGTGGGCACTCTTATTCGCCGCCAGTCCACGAGGAAAAGGAGAAGAAATCGACGTGAACTGCAATCGTTTACGTACGTCCTGTCCGCGCGAAGCGGTTGAAAAACTTGCCCGAAATCCGTACTCCTGAGATCCCCGAGATATTCGAAGCTTTTCGTTTTGATCTATCGCATTGCCGACGCATGACATTTAGAAAACAGCAAACGGCGCGCTTGAATTATACATGAATTTTCGAGGCTCGACCAAACTTGCGTCGTATACCAAGCTCTCGGGGAAAATACCGGGGCCAATCGGTTTCGCAGCGAATTTCTGAGAATGTCGTCGCTGTGAGTCCTCTTTACCTGGCAACTCTGAATCCCCCGTGATTCGTCCCGACGAATTCCTACACTCTAAATGATTCCCCTCGCTGCTTGTAATTCATCATTCGCGTATTACGAGTTCAACGTGATTTATGTTACGCGCCTGGAAGATTGTGTGACACAGTTGTCGTATTTCCCTCCTCGAAATGCCTGTGAATATTGGAGAATCGAATAAGAATCGAACGTTGGATATTAACGAACTCCGAAGTCTCACGAAAAGCAAGGGGAATTCTTAAACCGGTCGATATTTATGCGTGGTTTTCCATCCGCGGGACTTTCCCCGGCTGTATGTACAGTGACAAGTGAATGCGTTTACCGCGGAGTTGAATTTCGATGAAAATTCAGCTCTGATTACGGGCGAAGGTCAGTGAGGAGCCCTGCGGGAGATTCGCGCTTCGCTCTTTGGGAGCCATTGACACGAGGCATTCGAGTACACACCGGAATACCGACTGATTTCTCTGGTTTATCCTCCCCTCCCGTCGTCTCCATCCATCCGCGGCGTAATTCGAGCTCGAATTGTGCTCCGACCGGGCGCTTTAATCCCCGCTCCACGAGTTTCGATCCATTCCGCCTCTGTGTACGAAGCTCCGTTCGGTCGGTCGAATCCGCTTCCTCTTCTTCCTCCCCTCTCCCCCTCCCCCACCCCCGCATCATCAGGGAGTCCCTCTTGTTTCTCTATCACCCTACGGTTGTTTCTCCGTTCGCCATTCCCCTCTCCCCCCTCTCGCCTTACCCTTCTCCTTCTACCGTCACTACTATCCTCGCCTATCCTTTTCCTTCGTCGTCTGCGCCCTATTCCGATGCTTTCTGTTCCTTCCAGGCCCCCGTTTCCCGGCACCCTAATCCACGGAAATGGGCACGGTGTCGACGCGGCTGGTATTTGCGTTACGCCGACGGATGGGCATAAAGTAACGTCATTTCGTAATTTCCGGTAAGCGAGAAGACCCGACGGTCTGTGAAAGCCCCGCGTGCCGACGCGTCGGTAAGTCTCTTCTGCCGTCGACGTGTGTGCAGAACGTTCTCCTACCTTCTGTACACACTGGGGTTCGATAGATCGTGTTATCCGCTCGCTCCATCCAGCTCGTAAGCTCTCTTACATATCGACTTGAAATCCTGCCTACCCCAACTGGAAGAAAGTAAATTGCTCGTATCCCTTTCGCGGGTGACTCCCCGTTGAAAATTTCCCCGTTCTCAGACCCGTACGATTTCAATAAAACGTTCTAGAAAAACCATGAAACTCATCTTCCTTGCACCAGGAATCTTTTCTTCGGCCTATCGTTATTTGGGTCAACAGGACTGAACGAGAATCTGTTCCCTCAGAACCGGTACCCTTTTATCCTTGTAATACGTTGAGATGACATCATTGACTTCTCTAATCCCAAAGTGTTAACCGTTTCGTCATTTTTTTCAGTTCGTGCGAGCCCGCTCACACGCACCGTATAAATTAGCACTGTGACATTTCGTTGTTGTCGTTGCATCGACGGCGATCACTGCGTAAGCGACTTTAACGGACAACGTGGAGCCGTGTAACATCGACGCATGTCCGCGCGATGATATTTCCTCGGCCGCGTCGTCCCTTGTCTTGCATAACGCCGTATATCGTTCCGTTAACGATACATCCTACGTGACATTGATGCAATTACATCCCCGTTATTGGATTTCGTTTTGGCCCCGACACTGCCCCCCCCCCCCCCCCTCCTCCTCCGCCTCCTCCTCCTGGCAGCACGGAGACGTTGGCCAACCGATGGCCGATCGGTCGTTAGGATCCTTCCGATAAGATTTATTACCGGAGAATTAGCTGCTTATCGGATGGTCCTTGATACAGTTTCACTGATAAGCTTTATTGCTTAAAACGCCAATCCATTTCTCCGACGAGAGGTCCCAACTGATTACACTCGTCGGTGTATTCTTATTCTCCGAGGTCAAATGAACATTTTCATTTTCTGATTAAACATCGAGCATTGTCCTAGAAACGTTGTCGTTGGCACTTTGAGTGGTTGAGTGATAATCATTCACAATTAATTAGCTTTCAATGTATCTTATTAGTTTGATATAAAACCTGTGAGTTTTATTTAAACACCAGTTATATTGAGAATTTTAATTAAAGTCCGCTGTGTCTTATAAAAAATTAAAATTCCATTAAAAAGCAGTAGACTAATTTGAGATAGGAAAGACCTTAACTGTGTCGCAATAAGAGATAGTATTTTGCTTTATAATCGCTGTGCGCAAAGTGATAGGTGGACGTTATATACTTTATATTTAGGGCGATGATAATCCAGGCTACTGATGACAACAGTTACCTACCAACCTACCGACCTAGCTGCCTTCTCCCTGCATCCAGTCTATTCCGGACGTGACGTCAGCGTCATTTTAACATCCCGTAGCTAAGCGTGAGCGAGCGGAGGCTCGTTCTTTCGTGTCCCACGATATCATCGCATAGCGCAGAGAACGAACTGTGCGCATACCAGCTGATATTCGCACGTAGGTTTTTTTCATAGCATCCCGTAAATACCGCATTGGCATTGCCAAGATTACGTAAAACCGACAAACAGGTCACAGGACACGTTAAGTATCTTACACGAGTCGCGTTAATTACGCGTGGAATTTAGTTTCGCCTCCCCCCCCCCCCCCCCCCGTTGAACCATTTCCTTTCGTAGAATTCATCAAAGACAATCGGTGGCGCTTGCGTTAAATACAGAGCGAGGAGTTGCACGTGTAACAGGTAGTGTTACGTGTCGTTGTGATCGATAAGAAAATAGCACAGTTTTTGCCGTACATCGCGCAAACAATGCCGTCGGTCTGGGAACTGCGGCCGTGCGACGAGTGTAATTAAGCAAAGCGCTCGCTTTCGCAACCGACCGTTCGCCGTGGACTCGCGCGTTTTGTAATTAGATAAGCGGCGCGTGGGCGAACGGAGGTGCGTCCTGCACATCAACGGGGACTGTTAAATGCCCGGCGCATCGTAAACAGGGACAGGATGTGACATTGGCCGTAATACGAGGGACGCGTTACGTGAATTCGCGCTAAGAACCGGCTTCCCGGGATGCATCTGCGTTTCAGATGCCGTCGATTATGCGATCGAACAACGGCGAGGCACGCGGATGCTCGGCGAAACTGGGCCACGGCGAAACAACGACGCACTCCCGTGCGAAATACAAAACTGTGCCGAACGCCAATTCGCGAATCTACCAACGATTTTTCGCAAATACTCGCTCTTGGCCAGCGTCAAATTCTGCTCCACTTAATCGTGCATTCATTTCCCCGGGAACGCGTTAAGCCAGCTCAGCTTTCGTTGTTTGTTGAAAAACTGAGCGACGGGGAAAAAAACAGAAAGTTCCATGTTTACTCAGGTTGTTGAATGTTTACGCGACTCGGGTGGAAGTTGTAGTCGACGTGAATAAAGTCAAGTCCGTTGCGTGCGTTTAGCTAATTTCCGTAAATTCTCGTTCTACTTGTATGCTGGAATGAACTGCGTTTCATTGATGCGTTGGCTAAATATAGACAGTCGCGTAATCGCGCATCAATGATGGCACCGACGATTCTTTTCCTCTACGATAATTCCTTCTTTGTTCTGTTCCTTTTGCAAACTGGCCGAGCACTCTGGCCGAGCTCGCAGCACGTGTTTTCTTTCTCTTTACACTTATTACACGTTGCGTAATGTATGCACGCGCTCGTTTGCATTCTTATTCATCGGCCCGGCGCAATTTATTATTCTCATTTTCTTTCGCGCATATCGACCCGCTCGTCGTTATCTCGGCGTGAAATTTCTTCACGGTCATCCGGACGACATTCTTCATGCGGTTACGAAAAATGCAAAGTATAATAATCTTGCGCATATATTAGCCGTTAATCCTTATAATAACTCAAACTTATTGTTTTTCATAAACTTAGGTGACTTCTCTTAAAATTATTCATAAAAATTCCAACAGCTTCAAAGAAAGTGAAAGGTTCACCCGTAATATCTAATTCTAACATTACTGAATTTCAGCTGACACTTGTCCGTGTGATTTATAAATCGTTTATAAATCGTTTATAAATTGTTCGTGAATGTACGTGAAGCGATTGATGATCGAGAAAATCCACGTCTATACCGAATTCTCGCGAACGTGAATCAGGGACGAGGTATGCGCTTATGGGGGTAGCTGTCGCGGCTGGGAACAGGTAAAAATGCAGATTACACGACACTATCTACACGTGCATATATCTTCGGAGGACTTTGCATCCGCGTGCATTAATATTTCCCAGCGGCAGTGCTCGTACCGTCGGCGTTTACGTCGTGTCGCGTTGGCCGACCGGTAGTCGATAATCAGCATTTTCCAGCGACCGTTACTTTTTTTCCCCGACCGCGTATATATACATAATTCTCCTGCGGGGAAAAACGTTCGGCCATTTGTATAATCGGCCTGAAACTTTGCTTACCATTCGTACGTGTTAACCGTCCAACGACACAGTGACGCGACTGGGCATTGTCGGTAAATTCCTGACTGGACGTGTCGCGTATTAATAAGAGTTAAACGGTAATAAGGTCCTATTTGATTTCCTCGACGATCATCGGTTTACGACTGGAACTCGTCGTTAGGAGCGCGGATGGAGTTTTGCCTCGTAAAAGTCGACGTCCGAACGAGCCGGTCGTCGTTGGGCGGAAGAGGAAACAGGGGTTGGGGGGGGAAGGATTTTCACCTTTGTTCCACGAAGAAGATGCGCGTGTGATGGATGCGGGGCTTCCCTCCGGAATACACATCGAAAGATGAAGATGATAGACGATATTCCTCCTCGAAATGGCGGCGTAAAGGAAAAAAAAAAGAAAAGAAGGAAGAAAGAACGACGGATACCTCGCTGTCCGATGCGGACATTGAAAAAAAGGTGAGGGCCCCGAAGATGGATCGGGAAACTTCGCCTCGATAAAAGCGAAGGAGGTCCTTGAATCTTCCCCGGCCGTTATCAAAGACGCGAGTTTCGGGGGACAGTTAGAAAATGTCCCGAATCAGCCCTCCCAGCAGTCGACGTTTTTCATCGTGGATTATTTCGGCAAAGGAGGAGGGGGGAGGAGCGGTCCTCGAGCGATTTTCAGAAAATTAATACACCGGAGCGCACGATCGGGCGGCCATTGCGAAAGTTCATATTTCTTCAATTGAGAGAATTGCCCCCGGGGGAGAGAGGCGGGGGCGAAAAGTGTTACTCCTGTCGTCTAATTTAATTAGTTACAAGCCCGAGAAAGCCGGGCAAATGGATTCGGGCTTTTATGGGCAACTGCGAACGCAACAGCTTGGGAACGGCTCGGGGAACCTCGGCCGCCCATTCACTTGCGTAGAAACTTTGGCTTTCTTTCGCCGTCATCTTGGAGGAATGTCGAAAGAACTCTCGTATTGATTTCGTTGCGGTAAGCACTGCTCCGTGCACGTGTGCAATGCCGCAATGGGTGTGTGCGTGTTGCTGCGTGAGAAGGGAAAGGGCGGACGAAAGAGAAGAACAAGACGAAAAAGAAACAAAGAGAGAGAAAGAGTAAGAATGTTAGTATTAAAAGAATAAAATCCGCACAAAGTAACGATCAAAAATAATTTGTATAAATCTATCGAATTTAGGATTAATGTAAGACGTAATGCAAAAATAATAATGAGAACAACGGCGGTGCTACAGAGGTAACTTTTGACTGGAAATAGAAGTCCTGAGCGCATGTTTCGTACGTGAGAAGAGAAAGGGTGGGTGAAAGAGAAAAGCAAGAGGAAAAAGAAGCCCGAGAGGGAGGATGAAACAAAAAGGAGAAGAATGTACTGACAAAACGAGGAACGAAGAGGTCGGCGTGGGGGGACGGAGAGGAGGGTAAAAAGAGAACATGCGATCCGCAGTTTCACACACGTGCATGCACGCGAAAGTGCACAGAAGATCTACAAGCTGGCTACTTAAGTGCACGCGAGACAGAATGTCGGCACGGATTCGGATTAAGATCACCGCGTTAAAGGCGAGCGTCGGAACGAGGAGAATAAAATAACTTTGCGCCGAAATACTTGGAAATCAGTTGACAAAAATGGAAAAATGACAAAAAATAAAAATGTCCCACCGCAAGAAAACGCTATCATCAATTTGATAGTTTAAACAGCTTGAATGTCTCATTTGAAATGCTCAAAAAGGTGGCAAATAAAATGTTTTCCAACAACATTCCGATATGTTAAGCAATTTCTTATCACATTTTTCGACCGTTAGCATAAATAAAGGACTGTCGAATGAAGTCGTTTTTGGACAGTACCGTCGTTTTTTACCGGAAAAAAGAAATGGTATGCAACGGCTATTTCCGATGTAACATAAAAATTGATGCGGGGGATTTGCATGGGCGAGGAGGCCGGGAGTTCTCGTCCCTCTCCCCTTATAATTTTCTTGGGTCATTGGTATTCTTCGACGGGCCTTAACGACCGGAGGGTGCAAACGATCGACGTTTCTGGCCTGCTCTAACGACGCGTAGGGTAAGGGAAACGGCTTCGTGGAAAGATCGTTACGCCAGCGTAACGGGGAGTCGGCTGGTTTTTTTTTTGGAATAAGGCGAACGATTGTATCGAAGTCCCAACGTCATAAAGCCCCGAACGGTGCGCGTGGAATGCAAAAGGCAAGACGCGTACTGTTTTCCTTTTTCGTTCCGTTCGAACAGACACAGCCGAAAACCCTGAGGAAAGTCAATGTCCGATCTCTTCCGTGCAGAGGGCTAAAAGTAAAGTGGACATGTCCACTCTACTCGGGCTGAAGTTCCCTAGATTTTCTTTGTACAGGAAATAGAGTCACTCGGAAAGTTCCGGGGAAAATGTACGTCCGAGTCTCAGAGCTTAGTACATACGTCGAACGTGAAGAAAGTTTAACTCCGCCCGGTGTGTATAATTTTTCACTTTTGCCTCGGCAACGGTTCTTCTATGCAGATCTCGAGGATCCTTGAAGGTCCTAGATCGCGACAGGAGATAAACATCCGTGCCGAAGGACGTTATAAAGATCCACTGGGAGGGTCGACGAAGCGTTATCGAGGACCGATCTGTAAAAAAATCCTCCCGAGTCCTCGGTTTCCGGTTTGTCGGCAGGACTAATGTCTCCACGATTACCGGACGAGGACGTCGGTAAAAGGTCCTGCGGGCGGGCTGGACTGTCCGCGGATAACGAAATCGGCCGGTTAATGTGTCGGCGATCGATGCTGAGACATTTTCAGCCTTGCCGGGCCACTTTAACGAGGATACACGCGTAACGGGGACCCGTTAAAGGACTCGGCCGAGCCATTAGCGGCACTAGTGATTGCCGCTAGGAATCCATGCATCTCCGCGGAACTCCATTTCCTCGTTTCTAAGTCCTGCCAATTTGCCGTTGATTTCCGAGCCGCCGAAAACCGGGCCACTGGCGCGAGAATCCTCCGTGTCCTTCTTCTCCTTTGGGAAAAATGCTTTTACTGCCTAAAATCGTTTGCTGAGCCCTCGCGGAATTATCGCATCGCAACGCGAACAATTCCTACGGAGGAGAGTCCGTGCTTTCGCCGTGCACGAGTGTTTCCCGAATTAATGGCCCCGGTTTTCCTTGTTTTTCGCAGTTTCCACGTCGGCCCGGCCCCAAAAATGCCACTCGACGTTGCGTATGTGTGTAGCATGCCGATAATGAATTGCGCCCTGTGCCCCCCCCCCTCCCCCGCACAGGAAGTTCCCGTATGCTCTGCTCTCATCGTGCGAGTTGAGCGCGCCGGAGTTACATGGCGCGCATAACATGCCGTTATTAATAGCAGCACGGAACTTTTATGCCGCGCGTAAATCACTTTGTAGGCCAATTATAGGACTAATATTTATAGCCATGGCGCGCACAGGTCGCCGACTATCCGCCGGGGAGACGTATTACCGTTTCGACGGCAAAAAAATCTACCGATAATCGCAGCAATTGGAGCAAAGAGCCTTCCCGGCCAAATCAGTCCCCTTGCTTAATACGGCGCCCGTTGTTTGTCCCGTCGTCGACGCCACCATTGACTTTTATATGTTTTTCGGATTAATCGTCCCGTACGAATAATTCGCTTTCGAACGATCAAACGGCGTACCGAGGGTTTGTCGAACCCAAGGAATCCCATGGAAATTATTTTAACGAAAAGTATTTCGAAGAAATCAACTACGTTTACGGAGAAATGAGAGCGATGATGTTTCTGTTTGTTGTGTCCGTATTCTCGTTGGTCGCATTGGAATGTGAAGGTTGAGAACCGTCTCATACTGACCTACGAGAACCGAAGGCTAACGACGCGTTCTCGGAAAAGAGCTTCAACGTCATTGCGCAATCGTCTGGATCATTAGAACGTCGGATAATTGGAGCGACGAACCGGAAGTCAGCTAGTAGGCCATCCCATTGAAGTTTTGCCTCGAAATTCCCCTAAGATGTCGAAACCACTCATTAAGCCATTCGAAATTCGTGTAATCACAACATCATAAGGAACTTAATCATATTATCCAATTCCCTGGTAAATTATTTGGTAAACCCGATGCAACGGAGCGACCAAGAAAATTGTGAATTTAATCTTGAATTAATTTCAATTTATTATTATCGTATTCACGAATTATTGGAATCACTGATTCTAATTAATCGTTTTCTCTTTTCAGGTGAGTGTTCCATGCTGAAACGAGATGCGGTCTTTTGTAAGTAACGATGCATGTTGAGACGTTTACGGGAAGAGGTGGTTTAACGAGGGGGGGGGTGGCGGGGGGGAGCGAAAAGGTAGGGACCTTCAGGCACATTCGTATTTTCGGTTCTCTTTCGACATCCACCCCCGAAGGGAAGCGTGGAGCTCGACGAGCGCTAAGGTAGGCGAGGCAAATTTCCCGTCCAATTTCGCATCTGCACAGCTGCCGTTGAAGTTTTAAATCAATTGCCGAGGGAACGGGGTGGAGGGGAGGGGGGAACCGGACTGAGGAAAGACGAGATGGACGGAGGGTGCAGAGCGGGGGAGGTCTAAGGTTGCACTCAACTCCATAATTAGTTGGAAACCCGAAGCCGGCGAAGCTCTCGGATTTAATATCTTAACGCCCTCCTTAACGCGCCTCGAAATTTCTCCCTGCCCTGCTGCCATTGGCAAATACACCACGCGGAGTACGAACGCCCCCGTCGAACGGGGGGAAACGTCGACGCGGCAAAAGTGAAAACGTCGGCGGGGGGGGGGGGGGCAACGGTAATCCGGGTTCGACTCTTCTGTGTAAGGTACCATCGCCCTACGACGAGTACACGATTTGCCTATCAAGTTATCGCCCTTCTGAGCGTAAGACGGTAAAATTGTCCGGCAAACATGAAATTATCGCGCCTAGTGGATTTTACTGCGAGTTTCACAAGAGAACGAAATTAATAACGAGTCACGAGTATTTTCGAGCTGCGGATGATCGTTTCATTGAGAAGCGTGGATTTGTTTGAATACGGGCATACTGCTATTCCGTGGAAATGCGAATATCCTTCGCGCCTCAATTGGGAGAGACGATCTCGCGTTATCGCATCGGGGGAAACAATATTGGACATCGTCATAGCGGCCCGTGATTGACGATTCTCGGCACAATAGCCGGTATCACTGTATTTCCCGAGACGAGGGGAGCAGTCATTTAATGTGGGACAGAGAAATTCTTTCATGGGTGCCGTATAATTGCGACTGGAAGAGGGGTGGAGGCGTGAGGGGTAGAGAAAGGGAGAGAGGAACGGAGGAAGGGTGCGAGAAACGACGGTCGGGGGAGGGGAGCGAGTTTCGAGTGGGGAATATCGTCTGGCGTGAAATCGGGGGAAAAGTTCGTGCTTCGCTTGAATCCTGATACATTGAATAATTACAAATCGGTAACTGACGTGCGTTATTAAAAAGACCGGATCGCAGATGTTCTCTCTCTCTCTCTCCTTCTTTCTCCCCCTCGCGTCGATTGTTCAATTCCAATTATATTCGCGGGGCTTTGTTTACCGCGCAATCGCCGTGCGGTTAAGTCCCCTCCCCCCTGTGCATTACAATGGCCTTCACTCCCCCCCTCTGATGAAATATTCACCCCGATGCCGGCACGGCAGGTGACCTGCGACAGAGTAAACTCGTTTTGCCCTGAGCGTAGACGCGGAATCGCACGTTATTATGCGTCATGCCTGGCTGCCGGTAGGTTGGACGCGTGAACGCCAAGAAAAATATTTATCTGGTGAAATCGTCCGTGGCGGCGCATGGGATAGTACGAAAATAGCTCGGCTGCCGATATAGGTGCGATCGATGTAACGGAAATAGTTTGGTAGGCCGAAAACAGGCCTACAAATTGATTGTCGGGAGAGTCGTTTTATCATATCGCTCGGCGTTATCGCGATCGGACAAATAACGATGACACCAGCGAGAAGACGTAAAAATAATTCTTTGCAAAGTCCAATAAAATTCGATCGAGGATACCCGCTCGGTGAATTTTGCGGAATTTCCCGTTGTCCGCCGAGATGAATTGCAATTTAACGGACTATCGAAAATCGGGCGAATATCTATTCGAATGCTATCCCCCGATGGTGGTTCGGGGTCGAGTCGATAATTCGGAGAAGGTTAACTGGCCGTTTCCAGACGGCGACCCGTTTTTCCCCCGGGTCGTCCGTCTTCATCGAGTCCGTCTATTTGGCTGTTTAAGAACGTTTACTCCATCCGGTTCTGTATCGGGGACGTAAATATTTGAGGGCACGGGCAGATTGGTTCCTAGCGAATTACCAAAGGTTGGCCGATGCGAGCATCTAATAACGTTTCATCTGTCGGGGACGGAAAAAGACGAGCCCCAGATCCGACGGCCCGGACGACATTTTCCCCGGGGTCAAGGTACCGTCCTGCGCTGTGCTCGCTCATTTCCATGGGCATGCTTTGAAGTCCCGGCCGGACAGGGCGCGATTAGCCCGTGGGACAAAGCGAGGCACCCTCCGAGAGCAAATATTTTGTCGGGGGAGGCTCGTAAGTGAGGTCGTCGAAACATCTGCGAAGGCAGATGGCGGCCAGTCCCTCTCCTCTCCTCTCGGAGATAGAGAGACGAGTTCCTGGCAGATGGTGATGGTGATGGTCCTCCGTTTCCGCCTGTTCTTCCCCGGGGCCCGTCATTTTTTCGCGTCTCGCCCTTCACTGGCCCTAACGCCGCCCAGACTCGGCCCTAATGTCCCGGCCATATTCGATTTCGCCGTTTGCCAAAATTGCTCGGCGTATCTCCGCCTGCGCTTCGGAATTGAATGACAACGCGAGGGCCATTGATGCGTTCCTCAACGTCCGTCGTTGTTATCGGTCAGGTAAATTACCCATTCGGCCCGAGATAGCCAGGTACCATGGAATATGGTCTGGCTGGACGCGATAACTCGAGTTTATCGAGTCCGCCTCGTACGTTAGCGGCCCGCTATTCCATCGACTATAACCCCGCGAAGGTATATTACATTCCTCTCGCGCGAAACCTTACAGAAATTTCGCAAACGGTCTCCCGGAGCGTCGGGTTCCTTCCTTTTTTTTTAAACTTAATAAACTACGTCGAAGGTGCCACGTGCTTCGGCAATACGAAATTCTTGGAAAATTCTCAACTTCTGCCGGATGTATTTATATATTGTCAGCAGAAAATTTTTCATGCCCACTCGAACGTACAGTGGCGGAGAGCACGTTCTATCGCAGATCTTTGCAAAGACGTAACTATAAAATCACGTGACTACCTATTTTTCTTGATTTTAGTATTCATCTAAATACTGATTCACATCTCTGGAAATTGCGATGCTTGAGCGTAGATTGAAGTACCGTATGGTTAGTATTTCTGCTTAATTCTACCGTTTATTCTCAGCTTATCGCATAGAATCTCTGAAGAATGTCAAATGCTACGCCAACTTTTCTAGGACGGGCATTTATATGATTTAATCGATGACACGAATTGCCACTCACAGTGACGTAATAACAGCAACGTCTGTATTCCTGTTCCATGCTGATGGCCTTGGCTGACTTGTGTTGCACCCGTCATCCTCGTTTGTAAATATCCGTTCTACGGGAGAAGTGCAGGCAACGTAAAAGAGCTCATTGATTTATTCACCTTCGAAGCCGACCATGTTTCTATTTTCGTCGATTCTGTCAGAAGATTCGACGTTAATCGAAAAAAAACGAAAAAGGCGCCAGTACTGTAAGAAGGCAGTTATCCTCGATTTCTGTTTTGGTCATTCCTGACTGGCGACGGTACTCGTCGAATTTTGAAACTCGGTGTAACATGATAAAAGACGTGGCGTAACTAACGGATGACACAGGTGTCGCGCAGGTGACGCTATTTTGTCAACAAAGATACCATTGACTGTTATCTTCTCGTCTTAGCATTAGCTCTCGATTCACGTAGCGTTAATGGTAACATCAAAATCGTAAGGAACGTGACGCAAACGTTAAACATCGCCTGAGTAATATCGCGTTACGGGAATCTTGTCGCTGAAGTTCGTAAACATTGCACACATTTCAAATAATAGCTCAGCCCACGTTAAAAATAATTCTATCGCGATTCGCCATACACAGAGAATCATGAATATTCATTACGATCGTAAAAGTGCGTTATCATCTTGTCTGAAAATTACCATTATGGCAATGCCACTGAGGAAAGTCATTGAAATAACCGGCAGGTTTGAATTACCATAAATCCCGCTGATGATTTAAATGACGCACGTACGAAAACGAAACACGTGTCGGACAGCGAACGTCCGCGTGCTTCGTACGACAGTTACAGAAAGATTATCGGCGACGTCATAAAACGGAATTCTTGACTCTGGCACGATACGTAGGGTGTTCGTAGAAATTCAGTTGTCAGACCAGGAGAACACATGTATCTCTCATGTTTCTCGACTCGTACGGGCGGTTACGTTTTAATTACGAGGGGGACGGAGGGGTTGTAGGGAGGATCGCAGGTGCGACGGAATTGCGGCCCCATTGTCCGCCTCGACGCGTAGCGCGGTTCTCGATCAACGAGCAGACAAGTGGCGATATTGGCTGAGCTGGCTGAGCGGCACGTTCAAGACATCCTTCTCCAGGATATCGACTTCCTGTCCTTCGTGTTTTGACTCGCGACGTCCTGCAGACGCGTCGTATCCGTACATAGCGCTACTTCGACGTCTCGTTTCGCCGGGCAGACGAGGATCCTTCGTCGCCGCCATAATGTACACTGTCGTAAAGTCCGTTAGGGTTGCTCCGGAGACGTGAAGGCAGAGGGGGGAGTGGGGAATACTGCGAGAAAACGAGCCAAGAAGATCGGTTATGCGGAGAAACTGAAGATGAGCGGGCCGACGAGTATCGAGTGACACGAGCGACACGCGTGTTCGATCTGCGGATCCACCCCCGCACCACCCCCTTCCCCCTCTGAGCCACGTGTCACGATGGATCCTCACGACCGGCACGTACTACACCTACCTACGGTCAGCGGGGGCGGAGGAAGAAAGGGTTTAGGGATACTCGCAGGAGGACAGGTTTACGAAGGACGGGTTGGGGAATACATGGACGAGGAACAAGTTTAGGAAACACATTGACGGAAGGACGAGATTAGGGACGGACGGGACGGGGGAGGGGGGGGCAGGGGGCAAGATCAGGCTGACAGGATCGGATTCCACGTCAAGGTTTCTCCTACGAGACTCAACTATCCTAAAGAAGTCGAGAGGTGTAAAAAAATGATCTTTCTTTAAGTTGTTCGACGAATCTTCGAAATTCTTTCGACGCGGAAGAAACGTTTAGTACCCAGATAAGAGGAATATAAGATCCTTGTATTCTCGGCGTAATATTTTGCTTATACCGAAGGGTCTGGAGATTCTGACCCAGTTATCTCGGAAGATGCAAAAAATAGCGAAGTTTTAACGGGGTTTAATCGAGGGGATCGAATTGTGAAACACACGAAGAGGTGATTGCATTTACGTTGGCCGAGAATCCGCTTGGAAACGGTCCACGTCGTCGTACGTCCTACGTTCGTTTCTCCCTACCCTTTCACTTCCTGTCAAAGTTACCGAGGTGCATTGAACTCGGAACAATGTGGTTGCAAGTCTATCGTCTACGTATTAGTCGCGCAACCCCGCCAGCCTTACGATTGCAGACGGATGCGTGGCTTCACGCAGCGAGTATGCCTCGTGCATTTGAACGCAATCGCGGAACGCTAATTCACCGACACACCCACACCAACTGCCTTCGCCAGTTAATTAAGTATTCGGGGTTATTTAACGAGCGGCCAGCAAGGATAATATTTATTCCATTGTCCATCAGCACGCAGTAACCGTCAACCAGTCCGAACACAGCTTTATGTTACACGTGGTTCGATTGAGGATGCAACTCTACATAATCATTACAAATAGCTTTTGAATTTATAAGAGCTGAAATTAGCATAATGCTCATGGTTTATTCCGGAAATTTGCATGTCACCGGAGTGTTGTCAAGTCTCGTATATGATTTGAATATCGTCGAAATATTATAATCACGCGTGCATTCGTCTGCACTTTTTTACGTGTATTGGAAATTTATGATCATTGACAAGAGGGGTTCGGAGGAATGAGTAAGGTCAATGAGGAATCTTTTTCTTTGTTGTCAATAGTTTTTCCCATCGATCTGTCCATTTCGCACATACTTCTTGCGATATTCCAGATACAGCAGTGTCAATAGTGCGCCCGGTGTGTTGGTGTTTCGTAGGTTTGCGCGGACCGATTGATCGCGGTCAATCGGTTTGATCGATCATCGGGAGCCCAGTGTGGAATTGCGTCGCTCGGCAAAATCCAGCGATGTCCTCGTGCCACGTGGAAAGAGCAGACGATACAATTGCCGAACGGCCCTTTGTCGCTGGCCGTCGGTGCAAACGGCGATCCGAACGATGTCTCCGTGAAAAAGCACCGGCGCAATTTCACTGTTTGCACGGCCATTCATGACGCTCGTTTGCGTGCGCGCACTTTTGCCCGGTGCCGAGGAAAAATTGGAGAACCGGAAGCGCGCGCCCGTTGTATCTCCGAAGCCCGGCGAACACGATTCTTTCCAAACACACACGCGCATAATACAGATTTGTCAAAAATACAGTATCTCGTTTGCGGTATTGTAATGGTCCCCAATCGAAAGATAACTGTACAAATTAGCCCGATGTAACAGTACAACCGCTTTGTGCTCGTAACACGATTTCACTGTTTTCTATAAAAATCCTCGTTACTCGCGAAGGTGTCAATTAGTGAGAGGAAGAAATAGTGACCAAACGATATGTTTCTAGTTGTAAGAGAAGCAGGAACCCGGTGCAGGCTAAGTGAACAAATTTGCGTCGCTGACGGCGAGGGGAAAAAACGGGCGAAATTCTCGCCGGTTGTACGAGGTGCTCGAAAAATCACGAAGATGCGAATCAGGACGGAGGAAAGAGCGTGTAACTCGAGAGGTTGTTAACGAACTGAGGGAGCGGAGGAGGGTGTTTCTCAACGGGCGATGGTCCCGGCGCCCTCGGCGGAACAACCGCGCCTAGCAAAAGAGAGAGCAACTCGCGTGGAGAAGGAGCGATGAAGGAGGGGAGGGGGTGTAGGTTACATAAGTGCCATTGTCGTTGTGTCTGCAGTAGCGTAACCGAGCAATTACCTCAATAAATTTCATGAATGGCCCGTAGGAGTAGGCGGTGAATGACGGGGCCACTCGTGGGGCGTCGGGGAAGCTGGAAAAACCGAGAAGAAGTTGTCTATGAAACGTGATGGCGAGTCCTCGCGACGAGATCGAGCACATTAGTGCTATCGATGCAAAAGCCCCTCTCTCTCTCTCGTTTACCCTCTTTTAGCCTGGCTTCTTCTCCGCTAGCCATTCTCCCCGTCATTCTCAATGCGCCCGACCCCGCACTGGTCTTTGTGCACCGCTGCAGCCTGCATAAACATAATGCACTTACCGCCGGCGCCTACAGTTTCGCCATTGTCGAGGGTTCTCTCGTCCTTCGACGCACTCATCCTCCGTGCGGAAGAAGACCCTATGTTGTCGTCGTGCCACGCAAACGCGTTATAGGGTCGGCTCGTATCTACCCTCCCCCCCCCTTCCTTTCCCGCCGTGTCTCATATTGTTCCCGCGGAGGGATTTCCACGGAAGTGACGACGTCGACGTCGATTTTCTCGACGGATTAGGAGCCGGCAGTCGGTTTACGTTCAAACCCGCCCCCCTCCGTACGCGTCTAAACATCCCGCCGAATTATTCATACTCCTCGCCGTTCCTCGGTGCACTGACTTTCTGGCCCCGCGGTGTCGTGCATGTATGCAAGCGAGTTTTACGAGCACCCTGCGCGACGTTTTCCCTCCCGGCATGGCCTGGCAGCGAGTCGAGTGGAGCAGCTCGAGTGAATATTTAACGCGGCCCTCGCTCCACGCATTTGCCTCCTAACTGCTGGGAAATGGGTCAGCGGTGTGTTCTTTCGGACCTGCCACTCGCCAGGAAAAACCTGGTTCTTCCTATTGCCCGGGAAATTCATTAACGCTGCCATAATTTGCGGCTGGGCGTCATTTATTCGCGTGTCCTCGAAGAGAAACATCTTGATCGGAGCAAACACTTGTGCGGAGAA
This sequence comes from Hedychridium roseum, assembly GCA_963989215.1. Lineage (NCBI taxonomy): Eukaryota > Metazoa > Arthropoda > Insecta > Hymenoptera > Chrysididae > Hedychridium > Hedychridium roseum. Next base: position 6,545,627 of record OZ022310.1, on the reverse strand, counting down.
AATCATTTGTTCGTCTAAAAAAAGAAAAATAGAATCAAATCCTCGAGACAAGGTTAAAAGATTTCTCGTCCAAACTCAGGATTCATCATCTTATTCCGAAACGAGTGTACGACGTACGTTATGCCCTGCCTCGACATCAAGCGTTGTTCGATATACCGTCAGATCGTGAGTAGAAAATACGACGGGTAAGGAATTGCTATGAGGAACGCGCCACGATGGGAAATAATTCAGGTGGTAATCGTCGTTGATGCCAAGGAGGCGCAATTCACTGCCCTTTTCCGCGCAGTTTCGGCGGTGATTTGCCGCACCGTAAATACGGCGCTGTGTATCGAAGGACTCCCATCGATGCCGCGTCTGGTAACAGACACCGGAGGCATTGGTAATTCATGCTATTGCAGCCGGGAGTTGCGTTATAAGATTAATGAACAAATAGCCCTCCCAGCGGAGCTGCTCGGATGAGACGGGGCCAAATATGGCGCTCTCTCGCAGCCCTCCGGCCGCATGAATGATGCAACGCGTGAGCATGGATTTACAATCGAGTCATTATGCGGCGTGCACAACGGGACATCGATTTTGCTTGACCCTCTTTCCTTGGCCGGCGCAAAAAACTAAGCGGATCGGGCTCCAGGGATTAAGTGCAATGCCGAGACAATATCCTTTGCTCCGTAATCGTAATTTCAGAAGCATCAAGTAATTGTGGCTTTATTCTATTGACGAATCGTACCGAGGAATTACCTTGAAAATGCAGAATCTCGTCTCGGTACCTCTTTTCTTTTGCGTAATTTCGGGCAACGTGAATGCCGTGAAGCCTTAAGCCTTAAGAACTTGAATTAATCGTAAATTTAATAACGATTTCGTTGAGAAACGGATCTTGTCTCATCTTAATACCGTTTCCTCTCTATTGGGGGACGATTTTTTCGCATAATTCGGGTCAACACGAAGGCTGTGTTTTTTGGAGGCGTCATTTTCTTCTCGTCATCGGTGCTGCAGTTAACTTTAAGCCCGGCTCCTTAATTATAATGCCCGTTCGTGGTCCCCGTACCCACGGGTCCGTGTCATCGTTATCGCCGTCGTCATCATCATCGTCGTGTCCGTCTTCGTTATTACTCGGGCGTACGAAACGGCCATTAATTACCGCGATAGTCGTCGCGAGGATTGCTGCATCAGGTACGTGAGATATCGAGGCCTTGCACCGTTGAATAACGCTCTGGCCTGCAGAAAATGAACGGGGAGTGGAGAGCATCGTCGGACTGGCCGTGCGCGCGCACACACACGACGCACATAATCGACTGCAAATTGTTATGGTCCCGTATAATCCGTTCATTAAATGTGCCGATTATCCTCGGCAAGATGCCTCCTGCTCTTAATCGCCGAGATATCGACTCCCCGGCCTACGTATTACCCCGAGACATGATTAAGTCATTCCTCCGCGTTTTTTCGTAATTGCCCGGAGACCGGCTTGACAATCCTCCAGTCGTACACCCACGCTAGAAAGTACGGTAAACTTCGTCAAGTTCCTCGTTGTTTCGCGCTCTCACAGGTACACACGGGGGAACGTAATTGACCGTGAGTTATTACTGGTCAATCGGTGGTCGTTAGCTTCTAAAGAGAAAAGTATGATTGGTCGCCGTTAGAAGGCAGCTTTTTTTGTCGCTCAGCAAAGTCCTGCTACCGAGGAGTTTTCTAATCAGCCGATTACGCTCGTGTCGTGGCTGTACGGCAAGAACCATTTAGGAATGCTCGTTGCGACTTCTTCGACGACGACAACGACTTCCCGTACACAGAGAGATTGTGATGCATTGAGAGCGACGTCGGGCCTTTCGGCGATACGAGTTTTCGTTTTACTCCGGCTACGTTTGTTACTTGTTTCATCGGCGGCCGAGCGTGCTGCACGTCAGAACGGCTTCATTCACTTCCCATACGAATACACGCGGAGCATTGTGTATGGCGGCCCATACAGGACCCACACAAACGTTTACCATACGAACAGAGCCTGCCAGAGTTCCCCGAGTTTCTGGTCTTCGTTAGCGGACTCGCTTGAGTGAAAGAGGGCCCTCTCGTTGGAGAGGGTAGCCAAGGACGACGAGGGAGGCACGGGGGAAATGGGAATCGTGAAACTTTCGCATCGAACACTACCGGTATTGTTTCGCCGGTGACGGTCTCGGCCCCACGGCCAAACGACAGCGTTCCTGAGGTTTTCACTCCGAGCGGCTCCTCTTTCTTCGCGCGATACTACCACGGAAAACCTTTAAACAAGTACGGAAACTCATTGAATGGCTCCTCGTCGCGCGAGCTACAATCCCTTTGCGTTTTTACAATCCCTTCGGTTCGTCTCGTTAAGTTCCGCAACGGCCGACATGTTTCCCTGTAAACCATCTGGTTAAACGTTTATACGATCAGAGGTCTACACATTTTTTTCAATAGTAAATAGAATTTTTCGCTTAATTTCACTGGCAGAAATCGGCCAGCTGCGCAACTTGCCCCGCTACTCCAGGTTATTTCTCGTCGAGTCTTTCGCAAGCTGACAATCACGACGATATCGTATCTCGTGTTTACAGCGCTCATTCATGAGAAACGCCAAAGTATTGAACTCCGTGTAAATACGCGGCAATCATAAACACGGGCTATCGGAAGTTGGATAAGTTTATTATGACACACACGGTACGATAAAAAATTCCCGTGGCTCGCTCCGGAAAGTACTTTGCCGTTACAGCAAGACACGAGACACTTGTGATTTTGGTATCCTCGATATAAATCGACTTCCAGTCTATTTTTACTGAGAGTCTACCGAAGTCCTTTCTAGAAGGAACACTGTGCGCGTGTTTTGTAGGTCATCGGAGACCACTTGCGAGTATTTTCAAGCCAGATTCCTCATGTTACTCGGCTTCAAAACGCTGCCTTAAGAGAGTAGGGTCTCTTGAAAATCGGACAAGTGCTCGACGATGATCTTCGGCAGATCCACTTACTTCTCAGTTCCCTGACGTTCGGCAGATCCGTCTGCATTTCGTGCAAGCCGTATTTCTGCGAACGTCCGTGAAGTGCCGATAAAGCACGTAACAGTCAAACGAAAAGACGATAGAAACTCTTTGGTAATCAACTTTTCGGCAAATTTTAACCCGATACTGTGTTAATACTAAAAAAAAAGTGACAACACTGCATTAAAAACAGTCGATCGATTAACCGCAAACCTTGATGGACACAAAAATAACGCGAACAGCGAGAAAACCTTGGGCTTTCGGGAATTACGGTGAAACATATGAAAATTCCATCCACTCTCGCTCGAACGACGGGGGTTACTGTATATTGAAAATCTATTTTCCAGCTCTCGGTTGGATTTTTTTGCAGGAGAAAGCCCGTCGGACGGTTTAATTTCGGTGGAGGGTCGAGCTCGCGATGCAGAGAGCCGGAGTAAAAGTTGAGAGCATCGGCGGAGCCTCAGATAGGTCCCTTTTGCATATACCTTGGATGTGCATGTAGCTAGGCGTACGTGTGTATAGAGGAGAGGATGCCCAGCCTGGTCGATTATCCGCTCGAGCAGGCAAGAGACATCGCCTGCCTGTACCAGACAATGTCGTCGCGGGTCTCTTGGCTCGTATGCCATCGTCCTCTCTCGGTGCAACGAGAGAGAAAAGCCCTTTCTCCCTCTCTCTATCTATCTATCTGTCTGGATACCCTCTCCCCTTGGTTCGTCCCGTTCCCTGATTCAGCAGGCTGACCCTCTCCCTCTCTCAATTTCCCAATCTCTCGGTCATCTCCCTCTCCGTACGTGCTTGTTACAAATTACACTTGAGAGTGGCGCACACGTGCAAGGCTCTGCGCGACAACGTGTCCGCCGAACGTCGGGCCAACGCGCGTTGCGTTGTGTTGGCAGCTCGCAAATGTCGAGGACTAGCAGCGCACCTACGCAGCCTGTTGCATGTCGCGCCTCGGAGAGCAGAGGACAACCCGGCCCTCCGAGGTGTCCCTGCGTTACGTTCAACGGGATTTACAATTTAAATCCGAATGACGATCACGCCCCAGGAAGACGGTTCACCGCTGCGTCTTCGACGTCGCTAGCTTTACAGATCCGTGGTGGCAAAATTTTCCCTCAGGAATTTCCTTGGGAAAAGGCGTGTCCTTGAGAGACAAATTTCTCGGGTTTCGAAATACTCAATTGTTCGGCAAATGAGGACAATGGTTTGGGCCCTTACGTATATTTTCCTACATTCTGCGGCCTATTTCGTAGTAGCACGCAATGCGTCGTTTTGGGCCAATGAAATGTATCGCTGGGACACGGATACTCGAAACTGTTGGTAGAGTTTCAGCGGATTGTTAACTGAGGCAGAGGGACGAAAAAAGGGGGCCGTTATGGGCGAGCATGTAAGTTATCTTAATTTAATGCGCTTAGGAATCTCCATGGACAACAATGGGAAGCGCTCAACTTACTGGCCTCGGCCAGACTGTTGGTAATTAATGCCGACCGCGTTTCCACGGTTTGTCGCGTTTATTCGGGCTCATTATCGGCCGAGAACTGGCGCTAATGAACGTAATTGCGGATGAAAGGTCACGAGCGAAACGTCGCTCGCCGATAGCAGCCTCCCAGAAATGGTTCCACGTTAATCTAATGATCAGTGTGTCGTATTGAAATCACGTACCACCCCTGTTTGTAGGATGCATGTTAAAGAACTGCACGTTCGACGAATTTTTCCCGACTTGAAACAAATTTCTGCATTTCCACGGTCGTAAGGTTCACGAATTACGTGTCGATGTTACTGAAGATGTATGAATTTTAACGCAGGACGGTAGCTGGGAATAACAGTTGGTCGTTGTATGACATAACTAGGGGAAAGAATTATTTTTACCTTAGGTTTCCTAAGATAAGTTTTACCGGGCAGGCTAAGTGCTTCTCAGTCGACGATGGTCCGTTCGGCAGATAAACTAGACTCTTTATTGAGCGCGAATAAATTTCTCTCTGTTCCTCTCACCCCCCCCCCCCCCCGCTTTCTGCTCTGGCGCGCGCTGAATCGACTCGGCCACTGATTTTCCCAATCCCTGAGAATTTCCTTGGGGAAATTAGCCTCATCGCAAGGTTCCCATCGTTCGTGTCAAGCGAGCTCACTCGATCGTTCGAAAAGTTTCACGACGTTTCACTTCCACTCTGTCGACATTTTCGGCTTACATCTTGACGTGGACTCACAAATCTCCATAAATTCCCGTTTTAGGCATTTAATTATACGTCCATCTTGTGTACATTGTCAAGAACCTAATTACCGCATGATATCGTCGCAAGATCAACAGATCAATTTTTCCTTACATGTTGTTTGAACCTATTCTAAGGTTGAATAGAAAAAAATGAGAAAAGGGGGACATGGTATACCATTTCATTGTTATAGAACCGTATGATTATTGTGTCTTACGGTGTAGCTTAATGAGAAATGAAGGCAACGAAAGCGCCCGAAGACGTTTCCGGGCAGCCGATCGATTCCCTTTTTACGCGTGGCGAGGGTTAATTGCGAGAGTGCTCCGACGTATACATATATTCATGCAGGGCCGTACGATTGAGCGGCCGGCGGACAACATTAAATACTTGACGAGGACAGGTGGCACTTTGAGAAATTAATCGCGAAAAATCGATACATCGCGCGGTGACGCAGGGCCGTGCGATATTTCGTGCGACCGCTGACATTCAATTAAAATCAAACCGTCGGGGAAATGGAAAAAGTTACTATCCATTCGGCGCCGGGGATCCGGGAAGAGAGCGGTTTCAAATTTGAATGTCTGATTGGACGAGCGAAATTCAATTAAACGCGGCGCATTGAGTGGGTCGCATATAAAGGACGAAACTTCATTCCGAAAGAAAAATCTCCCGACTTGTTTAACTCTTTCGCTGGAATTCATTAGCGACTATTACTCGATAAAAGAGCCGCTGTCTCCCCTTTTTTTTCCCTCCCGTTATTTCCCTTTATTACGCAATGTACCGTTCGTACAGCGGGAAACCTGTTTCGGCGAGAACCGCACTGCTTTCGCACCGAGCAAGGATTTCGCTTGTCCTCGCCATTCACACTTCGCTTTTCAAACGCCTAGCATTGCCAATATCTCGTGCCAATTACCCACATTTCCTTCCTTTTTCCTTAGCGCCGAGACGGCTGAAATCGAGTAAACAATTGCGAAAGCACATTTTTTCGTTAGGATAAAATAGCCGGGCGCGTCGTATTGCCCGTTTTCGGGATATCCTTCAGTGGTGCTCGGTGGCGTCGATAAAGTTGGCCGTCGGTGAGCGGATATTTATCGAGGGCTGCAAGGGAAAGGACTGTTACGAATCGCGGCCTGGCCGTGCGGTGTTCCCTCCAGGTGAATCGATTGGCACGCCGGGACGTAATCATTAATTAGGCTGACGTGGCGGTTGCGTGCGTGCGTGAGTCATTATTATCAGGAGAAATCTCAAGAGCAAACACGGGGGCCCGGGGGGCGGCAGACCGGCCGGTGTCAACTCCATCGTCTAACAACTGCGGCTCTGTGGAGCTCTATAGAGCCGTTTCCATACATCAGTACCGTCTCTCTCTCTCTCTCTCTCTCTCTCAAGAAAGAGAGAGTCCTGGCCGGGACGGAAATTCGTAAGGCTGTAAATCAAAGGGTCGCTCTGTAAATGGAAAATCAATGCTCCGCGGCTGAGCATTAATTACAATGTCTTATTCGCCAAGGATCCTCGGCTAGTACGTTCCCATCCTTAATTCACGCTTCCCCATTCGTCCGCACTAAACGCCACGGTAATCTGTAGCAGACGTATTATGCCGTGACGCGGGGCTCACAAAGAGGAGAAAGGACACGCTCCGGAGCATTAATCAATTTTAATGATTGATAATCGCCCTCGCCTATTGGACCGTTCGTTTCGTCAGCGTCGTCGAAAATATCGATTCCTTTGCTCTTCGTGCTGTTAAGATTTCGCTGGCGTTGTTATTCCTCAGCCGTGCACTCGCGCCGAGGGGGAATCTTAATTGAATACTTTGAGCGATCCGACTGTTATGTTGGCAATGGAGGTGACGGCTGATGGACCGAATCTTAAGTAACGAGGAATATCTGTTCGTCTCACCGCGGGACCTAAGGTACCAATAAAAATGCAAATTCTTGGCAAGTGGCCCCGGTAAGCCAGGTGGCACGGGAGTCTAACCCGCCGTATTCACTCGGCAGAAAGAAGAAAGAAAGGCAACGACGGAGAAGGAGGGGAAATGGCAGCCGGGCGAAATGCGCGGGAGAGATTTACGTTGGATTACGTCAATAAGGAACTCGGCGTATCAGGCGTGCGTGAATTATTTGTCCGCCAATGCGGAATCTCGATGTGTCTTTCATGCCGGCGATTCGCTGTCTTTTGAGAGAAGAAATAGAGGGAAGTCGCTACTCGGCAATGCCGGCTCGCGTACGTTTTTCTTTCTTTATGCGAGATTCTGCGTGGCAGACAGCTTTCGAAAAGGTCTTTTGAATAGAGCTGCGAAGAATAGTCCCATTGATTCCCATCGTAACGTCGCATACCGAGTGGCATTGAGATCGAGCCGCTCGTGAGGAACAGGCGAAGGAATTTTGACGCGCAAACTTCGCCCCGTGCAAGCCCCCCGAGCTCCGGATTCGATTTATATGCTAAGAGAAGATCCGATAAGATCATTCAATTTTATTAGCAATACTGTAACAAGTCAGGAACGTTCTGCGGGTACCGGCGAACTATCTGTCGCTATTTTCCTACTGCATCCACAATTCCTATGCACCTAAAAAGCTCCTCCGAAACTCCCTAAAGTTTTCTGTAAATATTATACGAGCCATTTTAATCTTGTCGTTGCTTAGAAATATGTTACTAAGTCAGTAAAAATTGTGAATTCATGTGTAGAGCTACGGGGAATGGAAAAATTAGAGTTTCTCAGACAGCGAGAAGGAAAATGTCGTATCTTTTTATAACTTCGAGGACGTCCGGTCCTGGAATTCCTCGTGTGACTGGAATCTTTAATCGGCAATGAATTAAACGCTGCCCAAACAGGAAACCATTTCCCACGACACTTGGTCTTAACGAAGAAATTACTGTAAGGTGGAAATTTTTTATCTGCCTGAACATTTCTGAAAGCCACCACCGATCTCGTTGGAATTATTGATAGGAATGTCAACAAAAGATTAGAAGATGGCGCAGTGGAGCAAAGTTTAGCCGGGCGAGGGGTTCGCAGAATAGATCGGAAAGAAATTTATACCCGTTACGTAAGGTCTATTTTCGAGGCAAGACCTTGATTCCTCGTTGATCTATTTCGGGCTCAAAAGAACCCGATCCCGGTAAAATCTCGAAAGAATCGATTTCCGTGTATCGATAGAAGCACGTTTTATTAGCGCTATTTTACTTTGTTTTGCGTTGACAAGATTTTTCGCGGATTTTCAAAGGACACCGTAATTCATAATACTTGATTTTATTGCAATTCTTTGAACACGTGATATCTGAAATTAGCTCTGACCTGAAGCCTCTAGTCTCCCACGTATTTTTTGTTCGTTGTACCGTCGTTACTAGTACACGGGGGTTTTTGTGGGCGACACTCGAGACCGCCGTGAACTGGCAAAGCCGTGAATCGATTTCTCCAAGAGGGACGCTCGGTTGTTGCTCACCTACGGATCGCGCCGGTTAACGGGCAGAAACTGCATTAATTTAGCAACGGCAGACGCGGGTTCTCGTTTGCCTATTCCTAACGGCGGTCTCTCCAGGTAGAGGAACGAGCATTCATAAATTTTCCGCTCGAGATCCCGGGGCTCCGCGTCCCATTAGACGGGTTCGTCCGTGGTGGAACGATTGGATTATGATCAAACGGCAGAAAGCAATTTCGCGGTGCCGGGGCCGTTTCTCCGCGCCGATAGGAATCCGCCACGAGAATGCGGAATAATAATAACCGGCTTGAACCTACAGGTAGACGCAGGGTTTACGTGTCGGTGCGTGTACGGTCGCCCAGGAATTCCCGCCGATGATGATCCCCTTGTTTGTCAGCCGTGGATTTCAATTCGCCGCTTCGACGCCGCGGAGAAACGGTCTCGCGAATCGTCCAACGGAGAATTCCAGGAGATCAGGGATCGTCGTCAAGATGCCAAGAGTTAACGCGCGGACGTACGATTTACGCGGCGAACGTCAAGTATCGGACTCTCCTGGCGCGATTAATTGAGGAAGGTTGCACGGCTTAATCGCATCGGGGAGAAAGCGCAAGGGCCGGAAGTGAGGCGGGGGGAGTAGTGCACGGGGGATAATCCTTCCATTAGCGCGAGGAAAGAGGAGACACAGTTAAATATCGAACGCTCGGCAGTCAAGCGTTCCGTCGTTATCGATAGGGAATAAAATCCCGTCGAACTTCATTGGCGAAAACGTTCATCTCGTTCCTAGAATTACTCGGAATGAGGTCTGAGTTCGCTTTTAATCGATGACCACAAAGTTTTCCATCACTAAACGCCCGTTACACGCTGAAAAGTTACGAAAATTGTAATATTTCTCAGCGGTGCGAAAGTTCGCCGTTGTCTCTCGATTCCGTCGTTTAAAAATTTCGAACCTTGCACCGGGTCGTAAGTGGCTTGCCGTGGCGATGAGGGGTGGGGGGAGGGGGGGATCGATTAATCCTCGAGATCTGCCGGCGACGCGCAAGGAAGGTTAGACGGCCGGAAGATTAATAACTCGCGTGTAATTGAAGATTACAAACGGTCGTTACGGTTGACTTTACCTCCCCCCCCCACTCTAACCCCCTCTCTCCCTCTTTCCTCAGCGTGCCGTGGAATCATCGGGGATGGTTTCGGCGGCTCGTTACCGGTTCCGAAGGTTTTCCCTGCTCGTTTAGACGCTTCCTCATGCCAGACGCAGGGACGCTTAGCGGAGTTTACGACTTTCGATCGTCGCATGTAAAGTCGGCGAACGGAAACTAGTCTACGACGAGCATCTTCATCCTCCGTCAGCAACTCGTTGTTAATAGTACTCCTCCGCGGGGCGGGCTCGTTGCCGCTCATTGAGAGGAATTAACCGAGAATTCCAGGACCGTTTAATTCGCGGAAACGATCGTCTCATCCGCGCTACGTAATCGAATACTTTCCATCGCGAAGGCAAATATTTTCATTTCCTAGGGAATACCGTTCCCTCGTCGCTGTATTCTCGTTTTGTTCATTTTTCAATTCCCACGCTGCTACGACTCGCAACACTTTTGGCAATTAATACGGCTCAACAGCCTCGCTGGAAAATGTTTTTTTAACGGACGGGGCGATTTTTCAAGAGACATGACGTTACACGGGTCTATAAATAGATCCCATCGAACGAGACGGCATACTGATTCGCATAAATTTACGTAATCGTCGCGTTGACAGGAGAATAAGAGGGGTCACAGATGAGACAAGACTTGCCCGTCAACCTTGACTGATGGAATTGAGTAATCTTCTCCCGCGCGAGCATTGAATTTCAAAGTCGAAATTTTCCACCCCCCCCCCCTTCTGTCGCTGTAAACTTTGGTCTCTTGCCATTCGTCAAAATCCGTTTCATCGGGCTTCGCGAAAAAATCGCGCCGTTTTCGTTGGTCCCTGGAATTACGTTCCTACGGCTGATGCATAAATGCATGCTTTGTCCTTGAGCTTCGTCTGCCGTCTACCCTCGTCGTACCGTTTTTGCCGCAATTTAGCTCCCTTGTTTATTACATAATTGGCATTCCTCTGAGTATTTAGCGGCCAATGAAAACGCTCGACTACATGGAAATCGAGGGTAGAGGGGCGGAGGGAAGGAGGAGATCAAAGACAGATAGAAGTGGCGAGATAGAAGGAAGTCGAAGGGCGAGTTGAGGCAGTTAACAAGTTCCCTGGACACAGGGACTCCCCCCCGTCAGTGGGGAAATTCGATGGCCCGGAGTTCTCTCCCCGTACGTAGAGAGGCTGACGTAAGCGCAGGAGTATCGTTGAGAATCAAAGTAGCCGACGTTTAATTGGTCGGAAGTTATCGTTGCCGCGAGGCATCTACAGGAGCCGTAGTAGCGGTCGTTACGCGACTTTTCATATTCCTCGGCGACGGGATTCGTGTAGACTCGGCTTTATTGATGGTACTTGCCAGAGTTTATCGTCGATCGAACCCCCCCTCCCCACCGGGACTTTCCCGCGACGGAATAATTCACCCGACCGTCCCGTTTCGCGAGTAACGCTACATGAATTTCACGCTACAGCACCCCGACGTCCTCGTCCCTTTCCGGCAAATAACGCGACCGTCAAACTTCCCTTCCAGCTGTTTGAGAACTTGAGCATTTTTAACGATCGTTGCCGCACGATGTCCCTTTAATTTCCCTCGCTTAATTGCCACTTTACCGACGCTTGTCGTCTTTTTACCTTCCATCCCGATCGTCTCATGTACCGCAAAATCCGAGCCCTGTTATTGAACCGTTAACCGACTAATTTTTTTTTACAAAAAACGACTTTGTACGCCCGATGGGAATTAAATGAAGACACTAACAGAGTTAAAATGCGAATGTGAAGCGATTTTGGTTTAAGACAAATATGATGACGCGTCGAAAGAAAGAAATCTTTCGCATAGGCGTCTTTCTTGGTTAACGCGCTAAATAAGTCGGGCACAATTCGAGTAACCCGAGTAACAGCTGGTAATTAACACTGAGATTGTCGCGTTTCGCGTGCAATCTTTATCGCGATCTTACGGCTGACACAACGCTGACTCGCTGGAAAGCAAGAAAGCCGGCTGTCAAGCACGATACTCTCATATTTGATTTCATCCGGCGAGCACGTTTCTTCCTCGCAATGGCAAACGACTGCAAAAACGTGCGCCGATGGATTGTCTGAATTCTCGGGCCAAAGGATTCCAGCAAGGACGCGAAAAGCGCCGAGCAAAAAGATTAAACTGAGCATAAATGCGATAACACCAAGCCGAGAATCGTAATTGCCAAGAGTAATCGCGAAGCACGAAACCAGAATAAATAAAATTTCTAATTAATCAATTTTTACGGTGCATTCATGAAACGAGGGTGAACACAATTTTCTTTTTGCCGATGAACCCCGACGGTTCCGTCAGTCTTTCAACGGGGATTTAAGTATGAGGATCCAGTCGGCCAATGAATGGTGGTGGAACGGAATCTCGGTGACGATCTCCACGGTGATTGCAATGCATGAAATTAGATAGCCTCAATCCCTTTTTTTTCGGGCTAGGGGGTATGGGGATAGGGGGGACATAACGATGCAGTCGCGATCGTTCCATCAGTTTCCGGACGGGATTCCGACAGATCCGATCTGGAACACGTTCGTTCTGGTGCCCAGCGGTGCGCACGTCACTGTGTACGACATATCCAATAAAGCCGGGCCGAGAAGGTGGATGCTTCTATGGGCAGGATTCACGTCGTGGCTTCTCTTTCCCCGGAGATCGGCGTCGGGTAAAACTGTTTTCATGGAGGAAAAGAAAGCCGATGCACCTAAGCGCGCCATCGTGGAAAAACAAGAATGACGTGTCCGTCGTGATGAAAATACCGGCCCGATAGAAACACGAGCGATTAAAAATCTATCCGATTTGTGCCGTTAATGGACTTTGATGAAGTTCGCCGGGTACCGGGCAAGGAAACTTCACTCAAGTATCGAGCGGCCCCGGCACAGTCCCTCGGTAACGAGAAATCTATCAAGTAAATAAATTCCTTCCACGAAGATTTATGCGATTGACTTCTTTCGAAGAAGCTCAAGCGCAGTAAGAGTACTTAAGTCTGCCAACGACAGGTAACTCCACCACCCCTCTGGCCCCTTTTGTCTCTTGGAAATATAACGCAGCGAAGGTCTTAAAAACCGATCATCAATCTCAGCAAGCGCGTAAAATTTCCTGAAACTTAAATGTACAGTATTCTCGTAAGTCGTACTTCCTACATTTCCCCGAATATAAATTCCGTGTATCTCGGAATTTCGAGGCTTGGGAAAGGGCGCTGGTTAGGCGTTGATTAATCTCAAGTTCGTCATCGTTTTAATGCCGGCTACTTTGAAGCTTATACAAATCGTCCTCCATACGTGTCAATTGGGGGGAACAAAACCCGGACTTTTCCGAGAGATTTCCGGGCGATGGTTACAATGCCGTTGTTTCACCAGCGGCTTTTATTCCCATTTCGCGCGAGCTCGTATCAGCGCGTAACACGTGAACTGGCCTTTCGCTGTTTTAAAGGCATGAAAGCGAGGGAACGGCTTGCTGGATGGAGTTATGCCGAAGGCGTTTTAGACGGCGGTTTTTTATTCATAGAGCAGCCAGCGCACGGGGGCGTCAATGAGACAACACTGCCAGCAGCTGTGACATTAAAGCTCCGTTCGCTTGCCGTACGACACGTCGATTCGACGCTAACGGTTACGAGAATGTAACGGGTCACCTGACACGCGGATATCCCACCCTCACCCCCTTCCCCCCCACGCTGTCACTGTCCTAACCGTTCCTGTAATATCGATAAAAAAAACCATGCACCGCATCGACAGTCATCGAAGCTCATCGCTATCGTCCGCACTAACTAACAAGATTTTAACTGACCAACTGATAGGTTCTTTTTTTTTACGATGAACAACACCATTATTCCCGTATCTGCCAATTAAACTAAATCGGGCCAAAAATAGTTTATGGTAGTATCAGGTAGTTTATCTTGTACGTAGCGAGAGTAATGCAGATTTTTCAGATCTCTCGGAATTGCGCCTGGGGCAGAGTTTCCTTAGGGTCAAGTGTTAAGGCCAAGTTACCACGTAAGGTAACCTCGTACGTAGGCACGTTAAGATTATTATCTTCATCGCGTTTCACGAGTTAATCAATGCCGGGGAAAGGTCTTCACGTGTTGCACCTTTTCTCGAGGATTCTTTCCATTGTGAGGACGATTCTTTTACTCTTAATTATTCTCTTTTTCGTTCCGCGTGCGGCAAAAAGAATTAGGAAACGTAGAGGCGAAAAAGGGGGGTTAGAGTTGAATGTTTCCTTTGGTTGGTCGAACTTTTTGCCGTCAACAGGATGCTAGACGTCCGAATGTCTCCGTCCTGGGCGATTACGGCGAAACTGTGGGAAATAACGATTCCCGTGGCCGTGATACTAAAATTAGAGCGTCGCGTCACCCTGAGGGCCAGGGAGATGGCGGTGGGGGGCGGGGGGGATAAAAAGCGAACCTAAAAGTACGGCCAGAGTTTGACGATGCGTGCAACAGCTGTGCCTGTAGGTCAGCCGGACGCGAATTCCCCGTCGTTTTGTGCGAACGACGGAAGTCGAACGCGTAGGAATCAATCCGTGAAATGCCCCGCGCCTTTTGCCAAGCCGTCGCGCTCATTTCCCCGTAAATTTTGGGCCCTACGGGGCCGACAATGGCCTTCGGGATTTACAGGTGGAATTATCGGCGAATTTCTCCCCTGCGTATAATGCTCCCAATAAACGGCATTCTTACTCCCGTCATTTTTTTTTCAATATCGCCGAATTATTTATGGGCCAGCGAATCGCGGGAACTTGATTACGCTCTCTGCGTTCACCGCTTACTCGGAATTCCATTAACATTATTCGATAGAGACATTATCGTACGGATTCGTCGTTTCCCTCGTCTCTTCCATGCGGCATTCCATTTTAAACGATCCTACCGTCCTACCGTCGTCGTATATTTCATAATAATTATTTTATTTAATGCCAAGGCAAAATGCCGAAGACATCGCGATAATCATTAACAGGGGGAACGGCTTTAAATTTCACGTATTAATGATAATGGGCCATTACCTTTGAAAGCCCGGCTCCGTCGCGTGGATCGAAAAAAGGAATACGGCATAATATGCCTGCTTTTTTATTATATCATGCGCATGCATATTCATTAATTCGGCTGCATATCCCCGCGTTTGTAGCAACTCATCGCGCCGTTTCAACGTTTTCCCGGTACTGGCAGTGAACCTTTTTTCGTTATCCGTCCATGTGACCTTTTTGTTTTCGCATATCACGTGACACGGCAAGAGGCATTAACAATTTTCAGTCTACCTAACGAAAGCTGTAAAACCTTTTTTATATCATCCCAGCGAGACAATTCGATATTTTGAATACGATTTCTCACGATTTGTCGCAGTTCAAAGTTCGCTGACGTGAGGAACGAATTGACCGTACGTGAATAATCTAAGTATCAATTAAGAGAACCGATATCCCGCGTAAGGCTGTAATCGTTGACGTTACAGGAGATTTGCATTGCTCGCGGAATTTTCGCGTGGCGCAACGCTGACGTGTAAATGCCGAGTGTTTATTTTACGATGATCGCGTTTATCGCGGCCGAACGAGCCGCGAAGGCCGAGGGCGACGGGTGAAATCGCTCTCACGTTAATTACGAATTCGCAGCTCGCTCTCGTCGGCTGTTTCGGTGAACGACGAAGGATTCTCCGCACGTGTGGGACCCGCCGTTATTCCCGGCTCTCCCGAAAGTCACTTCCATTTCGCAGGATCCGGGCGCATTTCAATTGCCCGCCCGCGACTTTCCACCGAAATTTCGCGCCTAAAGAGGCCCCATTTGACAGCCGGTTAATTAGTTAACTCGACGACATTGTCGGCCGACCCACCTGATCCCGACGTGTACACATTCTGAGTACCTCTGAAGATAATTCAATCCGCTCCATAATTAGTTTTCCGAATAAACACACGCCCGAAATTGTCCGTAATTTAGCTGTTGCCGGTGCAAAAGTTTCTTCTAATTTGAAAAAGAATGCCGGATAAACGTTAATTTCACAAGTTCGCCGTGTTGCGTTTTAATTAGGCTTTGCAAAAGTTCCTCCTCGGTGCATGCGTATCTTGTCTCTTGGATATCGACTAGTTAACTATCCGCTCGCAGCGAGTACCAACCGCACAATGGAATACTTGCCAATGGTGCAACTCGCACGCAGTTGCGGCTACAGTCAAGCCCGGTTTTAATACATTTGCGCGAAAGGTTGATTATAGTATCCCCGTGAAAAACGGCGTAATGATGCCGCAAATAATTATTTGGTCCCGCCGGAAATCAAACAACCAAAGATGTCCAATTAAAATTCCGCCTTACAACATAATCTTCCTCCTTCTTCCTTCAAACAACGCCCTAAAAAAAAACCACCTGTCACATTCACTAAAACACACATTTCTGATAATTCCATTAACTTATCAATTATTCGCAGTGACAAGGTCGTTGTGAAATTCGAACCACAGTTTCCACGTAAATACTTGGAGCAGGTGTGACAGGAAGAAAACCCACGGGGCTAATAAACGTGTTTACGGGATAAACCGAGAGAGAGAGAGAGGGGGGGGGCAGAGGGAGATATATAGGATGGCGCAAATTGTCGTGTTATAACAGTGATTGGATATAGGCGGATAAACGCGTATCCCCCGGCATCTAACCTTGGACGGGAAGCTTTCCATTGCGCAGTAGGACACGCATTCCTTCGTATGCTCGGCTGGTATGCCGAGGTGAGCAACGGCATGCAACGGCATCCAATATTCGCCGATAGGTCGCGGTTGCGACCCGCGAATTCCAGCTCTGCATTCCGGCGCTCTCGTGCGGCTGCCGGCCGCGCCGTTCGCGTTTTAAGAGTGCATCGGACTGATGATCGACGAGCTCCCGTTGCGACCTTTTGCCTACCCACCGATGATCCCCCCCCCCTCCGGGCCCCGCACGAACGTCGTCTACCGACCGACGAGGAAAACCGCAACCGCGCCGCTGAATTTTCTCCCCTAATGCGTGCGCGGTTAAAAATCACGCAGGAACAAAAGTTAAAGCCACTGGAGATTGCCGGATGACCGACTTGTTGGTTTGAAGAGTTCACGAGATTTAATGGGACCTGGAGAAATGCGAAAAGGTTAATGTTGTCACGATGCAGTTGGGTTCGAAGGATTGTTTGCTGCAAAGGTTTTACTAGAGTCAGGTGAATTTTTCAAACTGTGACGGTTTGAGGACCGCACTGAGCTAGTCCCTCTTGTATATTGAACGTAGAACTTGTATTATTATGCACTCGGCTGCACATGGCTGTTTATGGTGTTTGCAACCTTGGCGACCCCCTTCGGAAATGCGCTTAGGTCCCGGAGGGTTATCGTAGTGCTAAAAAACAAGTTAGTACGCGGACTCGCCGTGGTAATGATACAACAACCCTGTTCGCTCGTAAAGGCTCGAAATTATTCTCGTAAAATCTAAGAAGGGAAAAACTGCCCCGCCGGAAGTAATCAACGGCAAATGAGCCAACCATTATCGAAGAATTTTTTCAAGAAAATTCAACTTGTCCCTCGAGTTTTTCGCCCTGCGTCAACGCGTAATCTTAATCAGTACGATAAACCGGCAACATTTGTTATAACGCTACGCTCCCTTTCATTCGAATACGAGAGACCTGCTGGTCCTCGTTTTATTCCCCGCCTATTAGGTCCGTCGGTACAGCACGGGATTTACGGGGGGGAGGCTCGATTTTCATACCGCCAGGTTTCTATATTTCCGAGGGAAAATATCAGAATTCTACCGCAAACGGGTATCCCGCAGACGAGAAACGGGAGGTCGATTTATCTATGATTTCCATCTCTCTCTCCCGAGCACGCGAACGTACCGTCCGTCCCTCGTACATCGCGATTGCGATGAACCATCCCCCTTCCCCTGCCTCCCCCCTCGCCCTGGCACACCCTTGTTCCCCGTTGAGAGGGACGCTACTATCTCGTTTCCGGAACGTTGTAATTCGATTGTAACAACGGCAGCGGCATTTACGCAGACGCGTCCTCGCGAGGTGGGTTATCATCGTGCTCTCGCGGGGGATGAGAAGAGAGGGAGGGGGTGGTCCGGGGTGCAACGGTCATCGCGTTTCAGGACCCTCGGAATCCGCCGGTAACAAAGTGGTTTCGGCTGGTAATTCGTTCGCCGGTACTTACAATCGGATTGCCCGTGCCTCTCTGCCGGGAAAAGGGAGCAAACGAGTTCCGCAGCGGGTCGTAGCTATCAATTACCAAACGATAACCGGCCGCGCGAGTGCGATAAAGAGACACGCAGATAGGGGCCAACTATTTGGCCGGTCTGCCGCGTAATGGATTCATTCCAATCATCTCAATACATATCCCCTCGTCGCACTCCACAACCCATGTCCGGTGTTTTCTCCTTCATCATTTCCTTGTCTTCCTCTAAGAGAAGTACGTGAACGCGACCTGATCGGTAATTAGTGTGGACAATTTTTGTCGTAATGTGCAAAATTTGAAAGGATATTTTGTCCCTGTCGTTGGTAGATGTAACTGTGTCATTCGTTTCTAAATTAAATTCGTTTCCTTCCGTGCTCGTTGCTCATCTGTTTTTTAATTCATCTTGGCTTACGTTTCATGACATTCTGCCGAGGACAAACGGCGATTGATCGGCTTGAAAGCAACGTAATACCTCACGCAAAATAGCCATTGGGCCAATTAAATTGCTTGGCTGAAACTTCCGGCGGGAATTCCTGACTTCCTCGCTCTGTTGTTTCGGCTATCGATTCTGTTTAGACAATTTTAGCTCCTCGCATTTGCAGTAACACAATAATCAGCATACAGGAAGATCATAAAATGCTCACAGAATAAAAATACATTTCGATTTTTTTCCTTACAGTGCATTGTCTTTTATAACAAGCCTTAATTACACGCTGAAAAACATCTCGATGCGGGATATTCATAACCGAGTTCAATCATCATCGACCAGGCAATACATATATTCTTCAAACACGACGACACTTCATTTTTCCTTAGCCCGTACTATCTCTCATAATAAATCTTAATTACACGGGCTTATATATCTCTAGGTATCTCTTCGCGGGCTGTTCGCAGCGAGTTCAATTGCTATTCCGTAACTGGCATGCTCGTTCTTGGCGCAAATTACCTCGGAGTAGGGACAGTCGTCGTCTTGCTGGTGGATTCTCATGGCGATCGGCCGGTGCGTATCTAGGATCGCGCGGCCTATAAATAACCGACGCGTCGAGATTAGCCGTGGTCGGGCCCGAGATGCGTCAGTTCGTAACGCGAGCCCGTGGGACGTCTATGCCCCTGCGCCCCCCTCCCCCCGGGTTTGCCGTATTCCCGGGGCCGGAGCGAATTAACGGGCCTCGGCTCGATACGGTCATCGTAAAGCCTCGTTCACACCGGACCGGAGACCGGCGATACCGGTCTCGACGGAGCACGTGGGCGGATTACCGCCGTACCGTTTCCGCGGAGCACTTTAACGGTCGTTAACTTAATTAACGGACCAACGGCGCAACGTCCGAACGAACGACCGGCTCGTTACCGACCGCCTCGAGGACTCCTCTCCAGCCTTCCTCCATTCCATTCCCCCTCCCCCCCCTCATCGGCCTTGCTGCGTGTACCTCTTCTTCCTTCTTTTTTTTTTTCTAATCCCCAGCAACGAACCGATCGCCTCGACGAGAACTTCGTATCGAAATTACACATCCGCTGTGCCGATGACGAGATCCCACCTATCGAGGAAACAGTTGAGTGAGCATTTCAATCCTCGTGCAACATTTAACGGATATCGATGCAACTCGATTGTGTGTTCAAGTTTTTCGTCTCTTGGAATATCGGTTTAGTTATTCTTGTATTATTGTCGGTAACTAATGAAATCGTGAGCGCCGGAAGTACACATGGGATTTCTCGATTATTAGAAAAGATTCACTGGATGTTTCGAATTCTTTTTTCAACATTGCAAGAATATCGCACGAGTTTCCTGTTTGTTGAATTGTCTTTTCCTTCGGTTTGGTTTTCGTTGCACTTGGAGGGAAATCTCTCCCGTGTGTTTGTAGTAACGAGCCGGCCGATATTTCACGGGGTTTCCATCGCGCTATGCCGGGCATTTCGTTTTGCCAGAGCGATCGGCCGTGCGCGCCAGACAAATCGAGTCCGAAATGAAACGGCCGTCTCGCCGATTTGATTTACGCCTATGCCGTACGGACGTTCATTATTTATGCGATGGCGGATCGGGAATTATTGAACCGCAGCGTAAAAAATGTACGGCCGTTCTTCGCGCAGTGCGCTCTAACGACCGTTCTCGATGTACCGTGACTACCGTCCGTTCCTATCGTCCGTATTATTTCCTTGAACTTGACGACCCTGCGGTTTTGCACCTGCCGTCTTCCAACCGGCCAACGTAATCAACGTAACATCCGCTGGCAGCGGTCGATCTCTCGTGGAATCTTTTTCCACAACAAAAACCGGTCGAATCTTACGCACGTGCTTCCTCTGCCCACGAAAACACGGTTTTTAAGAAAGAATCAGCAAGGTGTTCTATGCCTAACAGCAAATGTACCGTTGAGAGAATTCTTCGAGTAACGAAGAATTCCCTCGACATTCCTTATCAACGCCAGGGAATAAGCAACGACTACGTGGAGACAAAGCGATTTAAGAATGCCACACGAATTGAAATCATGGACAAACTTTTACACTGGCTTTCTTTTTCCAACGCTCAACCCGACGCTTGCCTCTCGACAATTTCAATGACGACCTTTCTCTCTTGGCCAGTCCATCTCGTTTCGTCGATCGTATTTCCCCGCGCAAGGAATTTTCCCTCCTCTTTTCGTCCTGCGAGCTCGTCCTTGCGTTTCCGTACATGCAGTTCTTTCCGTCGACCTGCTTTCCTTCTCCGGCTTTCGCTCGGTCCGCTTTCTACGAGTTACGCAACCGGCCGTCCGTTGATTATTTTTCAAAGAGCGGCCGTTCGGGAATTTTTAAACGGCGGTTCAATGAAACCGGTTTCCCGTCCCCCCGCGCCTTGCCCGGCTCGATCCTTTGGCCGATCCCCCTCCCCCCCTCGTAGGAGGAGAAGCTCTACACCTTCGTAGCCCACGACTACTCCCGCGGCCGTATATTACGAGATTCGTCTTTCTCCTTTTTTCCCGACTTCTCGGCCCGCCTTTTACGCGCTGCCCAGGGTCCTTCCTGCTCTCGTAATGCAGTACCTGCTCGTCCTTGATTCCTTCGCCGAACCCGTTCCGTCCGACGAATACAGATGCCTACCTCGTACGTCCGTCCGTAAATCTCCCCTTTCCCCCCTCTCCCTTGTTTTTATTCATTCCCCAGGAGTCCGTTATATAACGATCTTCGCCACTCGTGCTTTCGCTTTTTCTTTTTTTTCTAACGTTCCTATTAATTTATATTTATAAGCGATACCTTCCTTCGTAGGTCATTACGCTTCTTGGTGATTATTTTTTACGTAAGACGATCAGGGTGCTTGATAGTCACCGATTACCGTTATCCTCGTATCGAGTTTACACTCGCTCGTTTTCTGTAACCATAGGAACAGGGCACAGTAAATGTGAAAATATGATAAGTGTCGTGAGATCTCGTTGCGCTGACTCACCTTTTCACTTTCCTGCTGTCTTCGTGGACGTTACCGAAACTGCCGTTGGTTATTCAACGAACGTCCCCGTATTTTCCCGTATCGACGGCGCTGTGCCTTATTTACAATTTACATGCAAAGGACAGCGGGGAGCACGCGCGAAGAACACGCAGGAACATTCTTTAATAAAGCAAGAGCTACCCGATACGCCGAGTCAAATGTCGCGCGGAGCAACTAACCGTATCTTTCTCCTGTTCCTCGAGCTTTCTCTCCTGAATATTCTCCCTTTGCCTCCCTTTTCTTGTATTTCCGGCAGCATTTCCTCTCCAAGTGGACTCTTTTTTTCCCCATACGTCTCATACACGTTCTGCAGCACCTATGTGCCTACATGGCACGGCATAAAGAAAGTCCGTATACTCACATACATATGTATAAAGATGTATATACATGTGTGTATATATATAGATACGTGTATATGCGCGGGCAGGGCTACTTTATATTCAGAATACAGAACGCGCGCGGTGTGCGAGCTGTTTCACTGCGCGGTAGTCGACGAAAAAGCGCTGTCTCTATTCACGTAGTCCAACGGTAGGCGGACGTCTCTATACGGGGTGTACCGAAGAAATAACTACCTGCTACGTTCCCGTTCCCTATGATAATTCGTCCCCCCGAACGGCCCTTATTTTACGCGACGCTGACGAAAAAGCCAGTCGTAAATAAAATGCCTGGCAAGTATCGGAAATTTCTACGAGTTTATTCATTCGTCGCTCCAAAAGACATTTCCATCGTTTCTCCAAAGCTTTATGAAAACCCGAATCCGCGAGAATCAGAGGACGTTCAGCGTTAAAGTAATTCGGGAGCGGTCGATGTTTCGAACGTGCAGGAAAAGTGTGAATATTGCTGAGTGAGAATGCGAGGAGAGGTCGATCGTTTATTCGGCGTGGGTTGTAAGGGAAAATTGTTGTACGCAGCGATGATTGCTTTGCGAGAACGGAAGAACAGTATGAAATCGCGGAACGGGGAAGTTCGTCGGCAGACGACGACGACGACGGCGGGTGGATGGAGGAAAATTCCGTGACGTGTGTGCGAACGTTTCTATTGTATTGTCATGTGTCGAGAGCCGTGTTTCACCTACCTGTTGACAGTGTAATAAGCCCGGAGATTTTGTAAACTCTCCGGCAAAGCCACCGCTCTGTATCGCCAGCATTTTTATTCCATTCCCATGCTTCGCCTGCGGGAAGCAAAATGATATCGAGTCAATCGTGCGACTTGAATTCGCGCGGTGGGCTTTAATAACGGAAATATCCAACTTGCTCTCACGTGCCTACTTATACTTATAACTCGCTAAAAGCCCGTAAATGGGAATTCGTCGTCGGCGAATCGTCTTCCCCGGGAATTATTTAAGCTTGGAAAACATCGAGAAGGTCGCTAATCAGAGCGACGATTACCAAAGTTTAATTGGAAACAAGCTTCTACGGTCGAGTCTTCGTCGCTCAATTTATATCTATGACTGCGCGGGGTTCGTCCTTTCCTATGGACGACATTTCGATTATCCCCGGGACATGGAGAATCGATGGAAAAAGTGATTGTTGCAAATATCAACAATTAACGGTCATACACCCGTACCCCATTACACGACTGCTGTAAAACGTTTCGTGTATATCTAATGAAAGAAAAAAACGTTATTGCAGGGACTCGGTTAATTGTAAATTTCCAACAGTACTGCGAAAGGAACGAATTGCATCGTTCTCTTTCATTAGCCGGAACGATTTCCCGTGTTCATATCAATGAAATTGATATTGATAAATTTTTCGTTGCCATTAATGGCCCTTTCCCGACGATGAAAAGGAATTTCCCAGGGACGTAATTATCGTCAGATTAAAAATTGCATTATAAGAGACGTTAATTACAATACCGCGCGCGAGATGGATAGAGTATGTATGCGTCAGTATTCGTGACAATTTCTCCTCGGCGTATACGTCGACGGGCTGATAATTTAAGGGCCGAGGCAGCGTAATCGACGTTTCATTCGCCGCTGATCGCGCTTCGTCAATATAACGGAGCAGAGAGAGCCGGAGGGTCGGTAAATTGCTGCTGGGGGTAAACGTCCTTCTTCCGCGTAAGCGCACGCATGCGAGCGAGCGGGAATTAAGCTCGATACCCCCCTGAGCGCTTGTCGAAAATTCCGCGCAGTCAGGATCAACGTTCCGGCTCTTGGGTGAAAGCTCCGCGACGAAATAAAGTTATTAAATATCGCTGCAACAGGGGTGGAAGACAACGACGACCCCTGCGGGGCAACTGAGCGATTCCCTTGGCCCGATTCCGCTCTATTAAGCCGACGACTTAAGTGGCCAGACGCGAAAAGGGTTCGTCATTAGACACTGCGTAAACTCGTAAGCATTGGTACAATCCCGAAAAATCACCCCCCTCCCCTATGCATCCTGAGGAAATCGACAGATATGTAATGAAGATGTTGAGAAAGAACAGAAATGTAAAAGTCGTGAGAAATTTGTTGCAACGAAAAACCAGTGGTCATTATAAAGTTGAACGAAGTTGAGAATTTAAGGGTAACAGTATCGAGTTCCTCGGGGGTGCTATAAGGAAGTAAATTGTCGCTGGGGAAAAAGCGATGGTCGGGAAGGTTTCGCCTGGGTAAAGCGTGGAAGCATAAATCAACTTTCGTTCATGACACTGGACTATAGACCGTCAGCGGCGACAACGGGGGAGCGAGATCGAGAGGGTTGTTCGCGGGTCAGGAAGGAATTAATTCACGGAATTACCGCGGCCGTAATTGCTTTAGCGCCGGGGCCGTTGCAAAAAGGCCGATGGTACGAGAGCCTGAAAATTACCCGCGCTTTAATCGGCCGCGCTTTTTAACGCCTTGCGCACTAGCGTTTAATCCTATTGACCGCGGGGTCGTTTCTTCTCTCCCCGTGGGCGTTCTCTTTAAGTGCCACACGCTGAATCCCCCTATATTGTAGGTAGTCCAATCGGAATAGTTTTTTCTTTAATTAACACGCTCGTTGAGGGTCGTCGAAAAAGGATTATCTCAATTGCCGTCGTAATTTTATCGGCAGACTTAGGGTATTACGGATTCTTTAAAACGACCCTTCCAACCGTTATCATCTACGGTTCCACTCTATTGAAAATCCCAATGTGTGGTACGTATATTAACGGCGAGTACCCTGACAGGGGACATAATTTTCATTTATGTCCGAAAGTATTTGCGAAATGGCCCTTGTAAACCAGTCGAGTGCTCGCTGAAACTTTGTAGCATTATGTATATTGTTATTCTGGAAAAATAAGGAATTGAGTACTTTGTAACGTGAGACGTACAAGTGGGTCGCACGTGCATCTATTCTTCGAAGAAAGTAGGAACACTGCAAAGACACACATACACACACAATCCGGAAGTTTCGAAGACGAACATTGTGAAAGGCGTTAGCGAACTTTGGCAAAAATACATTTTCGAAAAGTCGAAGGGAATGCCGGACGTGGAGGATGGGAGACGCGGAAAGCAAGTCTCTCGATTTCGTGACTTTGAATTTCCACGTTTGTCGCGTACGTGACACTATTTCCTCGGTAACTGGTCAACGCGAAGATCTTTCCAATCGGCAGACCTTGTGGCACGTAAAAACCGAAACGAACGAATGAATAAGTAAATACACATGCACTGGAATATAGGAATCACGAAGTATCTAACCAGATTTGCGTTAGTTGGAAAATTTAAAAATGTAAAAAGGAAACTCTTCCTAGAAAATTCTTCTTAAAATTCAGTCTTATATCGAACTTAGTATTCGACCTGACTCTGCATTTTTTCACAAATCTTTTCTTTAACAAATTCTTTGGGAGTTTGGCCGTAAACCAGGGCCTTATCTACGACCAGTGTGTCTCTCAAGTAAAATATTCTATTTGCCACGTAAGAAGCACGCAACTGCGGAAAAATGTCGTGAGCTTTGTCGAAGGAGGATAGATTGGCGGTTTGCGGCCGGAGGATCGTGAGTCGGTACGGCGCGAGGATTTGCTCGGTTCCCGAAAGGAATAGGATTCGAAGCGGCACTCCGCGAAACGTCCTTTGCCTCTCGAGACTGGGAACAGTGGAGAACCGGTAATCGATATACGGCGTCTAGCGTGTTTCCTGCGCACCACCTTTCCCGGCGTCTTCTGCTCCTCCGATTCTCCGATGTCCCCGTCACAATTCCCCTTTTTGTTTTTCCACCGAGAGCGTCTCCCTCACGGCGGAATCCTCTTTCGCGGAAATACCGCCGGTCCTCGGAATCTGTTTTCTAGCCGTCTCCAGACATTTTCCTTGTACGCCTCGCGCCCTGTTTGTTGCTACTCGCCCTGACTTTCTCCACGTTGGAAACGTACGTACGTACGCGCGCTTGCGGGGTGAGGAGGAGGAGGAAAGGGGAGCCTTTATGCTCTGCGGCTTTCTATCCTCTTCCTCGTCGAACCGATCTGTCAACCCATCTGTTTCCGCCCGGACCGACGACCCAAAGCCAGCCCTTTCCCCGCACTTTTCCCTTCCTTTTCCCTTTGC
This sequence comes from Hedychridium roseum, assembly GCA_963989215.1. Classification (NCBI taxonomy): domain Eukaryota; kingdom Metazoa; phylum Arthropoda; class Insecta; order Hymenoptera; family Chrysididae; genus Hedychridium; species Hedychridium roseum. Next base: position 6,519,833 of record OZ022310.1, on the reverse strand, counting down.
AGAGCACTCCACCCGTCTCTCTTCTAATCTCTGCCCAGTCTGACGTATCCCCTGTCCCCCTCCCTCCTTCTACGGCCTGCGTGTTCCAACGCGATTGCGATCTCGCCGTCTGCGACTGAAAGGCCGATTTTTCTGTGTCCAGCAGCCATCGTATACGGTTTACCTCCCCGTTCCTCTCCGACGATTCTCCGTTTTTAGCCGGACAACAACCACCCCCCCCCTCTCGCGCCGTTGGCCCCCTCGCAGATTTCACAGATTGCTTTGTGGCCGAGTCGACTGCACGAGTCGACCAACAAGTCGATTTTCAAGAATACCTCTCCGAATCCCTTTCTTCCGTCTCGCGCGGAATCTCCCCCCTGGCCGCCCCTGAAAACCGGACGTTAATCGAATCACCTGAGCATCGACTTCGGTCAGTCGCGAACGTCACGGTAATTCGATTGTTTGCTGCGTTTGCTTGGTCCACGAATGGAGATGCGCCAATAATGCACAATCCCTCGCCTCTCCTCACCCCCAAAGCCGTGAAATCCACGGTGCTCTTGGCGCGCTCGATATTTCAGCCGCTGATACGGCCGAAGTTTAATATCTCGTGTCCGAGGGGTTTCGATTTTGTATTCATACGCCTCATTTCCGGGCCATTCAAAGTTTTAGATCAATGCAAGTGGATTTGAATTTTAAATCCGCGGAGCATGCTAATATTTAGTACCTATGTAGCCGTATGAAAGCTCCCTTTTTATTCATACTTTGCCATCCGGCGCTTCTCTTCGCGCGACCGGCCGATAGTAGCGGCCCGATCGAATATTTCTCAACCGGTGTAAACATTTCTCAACCGTGCGTGCTTAATAAAGGGCCGTTCTAGAAGCGTGCAAACGTCACAGTTTTTTCCTTCCCGCTTAACGGCCACTGCCTTCCCCCTTGCGTCGGGGAGCTGCCATTTCGGATAAGAAAACGAGCAAAACTTGAACCACCCTCGCGAGTCCCCTCGAACCTCTCCCCGCGGTCATTTGGGAGCTTAAACTTACCCCTCCCCCCTGCCCACCGCCCCACGACGAGCTACTTAATAAACGGCACGTGCACTTTGTCTTCCGTCTCTCGGTTTCTTCCTCCACCCTACCCCCCCCCTTCCTCCCACCGTCTTCACTTCCGCCGGCACTTGCTCCCTACCCCGAGCCACTCTGGCGGCCCCTCATTCTTCTTCTCGAGCCTACCTCGTTACATTGTCACGGTTATATACCCCGCGGACGTCGTGAGCGCACTTTTTACGAGATCTTCCCACTCGAAGATGTTCATTGTACCTGTCGTCCTTTCCCTTGGCGAGCCCTCCTTTTTACGCCGGGATATTTAACGTAATTCTTCGATAAAATATTACGCGCGACATGATATGCCCGTCTGTCGGTACGGATCGGTATTTTCCGGGGACAGAAATCCCTGTCGAATTGTATGCGGCTTTGACGTGCTTTTTTGGTTGTAGGTTTTCATTGACCGTGTTAATTAATGCCGCGTTACAATGACAATGGTAATTGGATTAATGGGGTACAATGAATACAGATCAACGTGTCCACTTTAAACGCATGATTAAGCAAGGATTTTCTCTGCACCGGTTTCGTTTCATGTATGGACCCGGTGATTTACTGGTGCAGTCATCGGAGAACATAAAATACCGCGTGAATAGCTATAAAGTCTTTGACTTGGTTTACCGCCTAATTGTACGTTGTAATGTGTATCACGTCTAATGCGGATATTACGTTTCTTTGTTGCAGGTTCGTAACCTTCGGGCGTTATTTAACGACCGTAGCGGAGATTGATCGAGTTTTCGAGCGGTAAGCGTTTACGGTCCTAAGACCCCAAACAAGCCCTGGGCATGTGTGCCGTTGGCCGACCCGTACACACGCGTGTTGCAATGAAATTCAATCGAGTCTGAAGCACAGTGCCCGCTAATTTACCATCCAGGAGCCGATTGTTCGCGGAAATGAGGCGCGCCGGGATCTTGCCACGTCCGTTGACCTATTGACGGTCCAATCTGGGCCAATGAAGTGCTCGTTTACCGTCATGAATGAAGAGTAAGAACGACGGGGAAAGGGGACAAGCTTCAGCCAAGGTTCGCGCACTTTCGTGGCCTCGGCGACGACGATGACGACACTTTTACTCGAAATAGAAGCTCGCGTAAGGCCCATAACGGTGCCCGCTGAGCGACCATTCCCGACGAACCCGGAACACTCTCGGCTGTGACTCAATTTCGACCTTACGCTAAAATGTTCGCACCCACACGAGGACAATTCTGATGACCTCATTAAGGTCAGCCAATTCGTCGACACGGCGCGACAAAAATAGCCATTCATCGGAGGTTTCAGCTTTGACCTGAATCTACGATAAAATTCAATCAGAGCTGATGATCCGTCGTAGATGAAAATAAATATGATTTCCTGCTGTTGGTTGTTGGAAAAATGAGAAAAATGTCACACAGAAATCCTCTTGATGGTCATTTAACGATTTCCTAGTTGCCTTCACGCCCCGGTTTTGTCCGTTGTTAGGAAAATTCCGGACTTGGCGGCACCCTTTCTGCGTTGATATCGTCCGGGGGAAACCCTCTCGATGAAAGTGGGGAGGGGGTGAAGTCTTGGCGCGTCGGTAAAGGCTAACGGCGAGGCATTCGTCGGCCGTCGGGTTTTACGGCCCTCGAAGGCCCTTGGCTAACGTTGTTACGCGTCCACCGAGGCGCCGAGTATACTTTAAGAGCTCTCCATTTAATTATTCCACGGGATTTCGCTCTGATTTAATTACGCTTCTTACGGTTTCGGTTGCCTTCCTCTTCGCCTTCTTCTTCTTCTTCCGCGGCGTCGCCCCCTTCCCTCGGGGAACACCTTGGCATTCCTTCGACGGCGCGGGACTCGCCAGCGACGGATTTCATAATTAGCCGGGACAACGGCCTACCCCCCCCCCCCCTCCCCCCTCTGGTAGGGTTTTCATTTTACCGCGAAGCGCCGTTTCGTCTCATTCAAGCGTCGTCCGTCGTCGAAACTGTAAATCCCGTTGACCAACGGCAGTGCCATTTCGCACTTTCGCGAACGTGCGTCGTAAAATAATGCTCGAGGACCGTACCGCCGTATTTTATTCCCGAAAAGAGCGAGAACGCGCCGGAAGTCGCGCGGGAAAGGAGAGGGGCGCTAAAATGCCGGGAGTAGCACGGAGGAAAAAATTCGCAGGAAACTGAAAGTCAGGCGGAACAATCTCGCGGCGGGCAAGTGGGAAACCAGGACCGTATTAAACGCGTCGCTGCCGCGGTATTCTCGTACGAGGGCTCTCCGACTCTTCGCCTCTGACATGTCGTAAAAATCCAACCGTCTTCCTCCTCCCCGGGGTAATCTCCGCGGATAGTGTTTTCTTTTGTAGCCCTTCCACGTGCTGCGCTGAGAAGGGATTTATGGTTATAAATAGCTTTAAAATAACTCACCACCCTAAGGAACCACAAGTTATAGCAGTTTAAAGCCCCAAAATGGACCGTGTACGAAGGAACGGAAAAATTACGTTGCAATATCTTCGTTGTTATTTGCTTGTCCCGATCGTGTAGTTGCGTTTCAAAGTAAGCTCGTTTCGCGTGCTTTTCGCGAGGACATTTTTTGAGAGGTCGATAGAACCATGAGATTATTTTCCGTGGGGCAGGAGAGGGGTGGTGGTTGGTAGGGAAATACTGGTGGCTGTTCGGCCGTGGCACGGACTGAAAGACAGTCCGTTCGTTCGATAATCGTCGCAAAAAAGGACGACGAAGGCTAATGGCGCGCACGATGCTGGTGATTCGGAAAATTGTGGATCGGAGGGCGTATAATCGGGCTAATATCGCCGAATCGATTCCCCCCGTCCTTTTACCCCGGCAAAACCCTCTTTCCTTTCTCCTCGCTTTCACCTCGCGTCGCACCGCGGCTGTTCTTCTTACGACTTCGTCCCTTTGCGCGGAATCTTCGGTTCTGTTCCTCGTCCGTTACTCTCCCGCTCAGACCTCGGGATACGAATGAAATTTCACTGAAAAGCTTCATTTTCCACGGCGGTGCCTCCGCTTAAAGCCCGCATCCTACCCTTCGTGCTTCCCTCGCCCCCACTCCACTCCGCAAAGAACCTCGCGACCGTGTTGCCGTTTCACTGCGCGATCTACCGATTTTACCGTCGGCAATCAACCGTGCGAACCTTCCCAGAGCGAATACATCGCGGGCAAACACGAGCGTCAAGGGTCTTCAACGAACGAACAAATATAATTAAAATTATTACGCCGTAATTCATTAATTAATACGCTCAATTTAACAAACTTTCCATAAGCCTGTTAGAAATTTGGCAAACGAAAAAACTGTGTAATTCAACATTTATATTAATATTTCAAAGTAAGAGAAAAAATGGATGTTTTATTCTTGAATGATCATTGGAATAATGATTTCTTAAGAAATATGATTTATTCTCTAAGAATGTTAATTCCTCTTCACGTTTTCCTCCGGAACCATGAAATATCTAGAATTCAAAAGATGATTCGTTATTTATCGTTCCTGGGGAGACTAACGAAACGTTAGGACTCAGCCGTTTGTCCGTCGGTTCGTGCGTCTCTGTTTCTTTCGAGTTCGTTCCTTGGGGAAGTTGGCCAGCCCAACGAGAGGGGAACGAAGAGTAGAGAGAAAAGGGACGCGAGGGGGGAGGGCAACGAGAACGATCTTCTCGCAATTCGGAATCCGGCGAACGACGCTCGCGTCAGCGTTTCTTGCACCCCGATGATTCCTCGTCACGATCCTCCTACCCGTCCTTCCTCCCCCCTCTACCCGTAGCTCCACCTCTTCCCTTTACGTCGGTGGTCACGTCCTCATCCGGAACATTTCCGTGGCGCGGAGGGTTCGTCCGTTCGTTTGGTTTCGCCCCAGTGTTTTCGAGAGTAGGACAAACTAACACACACCGGTCGAACGGCCAGTCGTTCGCCAGGACGCTGATCATGTCCGAACGAGGAATCTTTTCTATCACCCTTGTCCCGTCCAAGTCCCCCCCCCTCCCCCCGTGCGTCCTCAATTTTCCTCCCGGTCCTCGTTATCCGTCGTTTCTTCCAGGCACGGGCAATCGATATTCACCGTCCTCGCGGCCATTCCCTTCCGAGTCCGAATAACTCGATGAAAGGAGGCCAGCCCGAGGAAAAATAGAGAACTCGCCTATCGAGGATTCCTGCCCCGATGGCCGTTTTTATCCTCGAGATTCGACGCTCGCTAAGGGTAGACGTGCGCTAACGTTTGGTTAAGGAGTGATAACCCTTGGCCCAATCTTCCGACAATACTCTCCAACGTTAACCTCGATGGCCCGTTCTATGGCTGTCGATATATGTACACACACACACACACACACACAGACACAACGCCGAGTGCACAAGGCACCGTACGAACCTGTGCTAAGTATAGCTCGCCAGGATTCGTGTACCGGTGAACCATCTATCAACAGGCCGACAACGTAGCTTGTCACAATGATACGACATCAGCCTATAAACCCTCTTGTCACAAAATATAACATCCTAAGATTCCGTATAATGCGTCTCTAAGTGCACAAGTTGCTGTAGGAACGCAAGCACGTGAAACGCTAATTGTCTAATTTCAGTCCAAAGAAGGTAAACGTCTGAGGCACGTATTCCTTGTTTAGAAGGAACGTGAGGAGAGGCATTATTTAAATAGCGGGAATATACAGCGAGCAGTGAATTCGGAACGACGCGGGCTTTAATAAAACATGGTAAATGGTAATGCGACATAGTAGGAAAGATCTGTTAGGTTATTATGCATAATGCAAGGTACGGCGAAAAGTGATGATCGGGCGGAAAGCCGGCGGAAAGAGAGCACTTAAATATACATGCCCCGCGCCATTGAGTATGTCGTAGGATCGTTCGCAGGAAGGCAGACGCACGTGGCTTTGCATCGAGACGGTATCGCATTTGGTAGGCCGGTCTTAACACTCTCCTGGGTTCCATCTATCCTAGGGTAACCCCGCTATTACCTCTCCCGCAGGAATAACGTGTCTCCTTATTCCCCTCCCCCCTCTCGTCTCTCTGTCTCCGCACTACCTACAGGGTTGTCGAAATTTTCATCCCCCCACCCCCGCTCTATCTTTGCGCGAAGCTAAACTCATGGAAATAAGGCCAAACAAATAAACGGCGAATCGACAGCCCTGTAATAAGGAACTCTCCCCTCAAGGGCCGATTCCCCCCAGTCGCGGAAAAATAATTTCCCCGAAAGGTGCCGGCCGTGCTGTTTTACCACGATGGAAATTTCCAGGGACGGGCTCGTCCGTGCTCGGCCCATCTCGTGGATTCGTTTCGTCCGGATTTGTACAACGGACTTAGCTACGACTGCCATTAATTATTCCCCGCACGCCGGCGAAATGGCGAGTGTGATTCTCCACGGGATATCGCCGTCGATGGACGTTTTCTCTGTGTCGCCGAGTTTCCAGGCCATTGTCCAGGGGCGTGGAGGGGGGGGGGGGAGTGTTCCGTGCTCGGTTTAATTGCGGAAACGCGCGATTGCCTCGTTGAAAAAGAAAGCGAAGGAACAGAGAGGGAGAGGGAAAGGGGGGGAGGGGGATAGTCCCTTCCCTTGGGGTCATCCGCATCGTTCGCTCGGATTCGCGGCAATTCACCCCCATCGTCCTTGCGCTCTTTCGCCTCGTTTCGTCGTCCGCCGGAGCTTCATGGCCGCGCGTGTTTGTCCTTGCGTAAACAACGAGCGCAAAAACGAAGCACAGCCGGGCCGGGAGGGAGGGGAGCGTGAGAACGAGCCCGGCCGGGGCAAAGACGGAGAACCCGGGGTGCTGAAGATGGATGGATGACGGTGTATATGGATATCGGGAGGGGAACGAAAGTGCACAGAACCAGTGAGCGGAAAGATTTCATTATCCTCCCAGCGAATTCGGACGGAGTGTGCAGGTCGGGGTTTCGTTCTGCTTTATGATCCCATCGCCGGACGTGCTCCTACTAAACTCCTGTCCTTCATAATTCAGCCCACGCATTAATAGCCATCGTTGCGCATCTTCCTCCCCGATGAAATTAATATTAATGTCTTCCAAGTATCCGTACAAAACGGTTATTACACAAACCTATTACTTAGCTTTTACCGTGGGTAACGCAAAGGACACTAAAAGGGATTGCTCAATGGTCAAAGGAATATTAATATCACAAATACACATTACACAAATATACAATATATTTCTATTCACTAGGCTGTTTATAATTAATGTGACTTTTGGTTATCTTTTTCGATAGTAATTGTAGTAGACGTGCTATATTAGTTTGGCAAAATACTAATTCTTGCGGTCGATGAGACTTGGGTGTACACTTAAAGGTTAATATAAGAAGAAAATGATGAGAACACGTTTAAAGGTAATCGAATAGATTGGTGCGAATGATACACTCATTGCTTCATAAAATTGCCTGCGCGGCGAGGAAGGATTTTTGTCCATTTTTCGTCGCCGAAGCAGTATTTGATTGACATTTATATTCGAGCGAGTGGAAAAGTTCATTAAACTGATCGAAGCGAGGGAGGATGTGCGAAAGGGAACGGAGAGAGAATTACGCGAGGACATTACGGGTAGCGAAGCAGAGAGCGCCGGGAGCCGAAGGCAAAGAGAACCGGCAGAAAGTTGGAGGGAAGAGGAGAGGAGAATTCGTAATTACGCTCGGCAATTATTTTCCCGGTACCGGTAAAGAGGAGCTGGAAATGGACGAAGCGCCGGGGAAAGAGGAGGAAAGAGCGAAATCGGAGTTACTAGAAGTTAATTAAATACGGACAGCGACTTCGTAAGCGTGCGAAATGATCGTCCGGTCAGCACTCGCGCGAGAATTTCAACCCCCCCCCCCTCCACCGTATATTTTTCTGTCTTTGGTTTAAACGTCGGCACTGTCTTATTTCCCCGCTCGTCGCTGCCAGCGTTTCAATCGTTTACTTTCCCTATCACCGGCCCGTTCATTATTTTCGAGGAACGTGCAATTAAGATCCTACCTTATTAGAAACGCCGTTTATACATCGGTATTTCCTGGGCCGGCGGCGTTAATACGCGGGCTCCTCTCGTTAGGAGTTTCAAATATCTCGTCGTAGAATTCAGCGGGGAATCTCGGGAAACGGGCGAATCGTCTGCCGATTTCTCCTTAGATCGTCAACAACGTCGCGAGCACGAGACACCGGTTACAACTCGACAATAAGTTCTCTCGTCGCTTACATGCGAGTTCCTAAGTGGCTGAGAAGTTGGCCAGAGTCCGATGAAGTTCCAGGACATGCCGTACAAGCCAGCAGACTACGCCGTGTGTTCAGAATTCGTCCTGAGCACGTTGCTTCCGACCTTATAACCAACTGCCGGAATATGAAATACGCTCTCGACTTGCAGCAACAGAATCATCCACTAAATGCGAACGCACTGAAGGAAAGAATCCGCTAAACTCCATAAGCTTCGCGATCAAAACGATAATATATTTCAAGATCGCACGTACCAGATTTCAGATTTATCACTTGCGCAAACGTCACTTTGGGAAACTGAGATTTGAATAAATCGATGATTCCTTAAATACCCTTGGATAGATAGTTTCGTGGGGAAAAAGTATGATAAAATAAATATCCTGTAAATCTTTACGGTTTGAATTTCGTAATTAGCAGAAACAGCTGTACTGTCGTTTAGTAATTTTGTGTCTCGAAAGGGAATAACCCGTGTACAGAGTCATGGTCCCGGATGAAACCAAAAGGCGGGTCTTTTGCATTAAGTTACGTCGAAGCGGTGTGGAGTATGAATTGGAACTCGCGGTGGCGTCTTATTTTAAACTCACGTATGGTTAAAGTTGGCGCGTCGCGTCTCGCGCTGGAGTTTCCATGGTCCGACGTCGTCACCACGATGCCGGATGTGGTTACGAGCCGACAATAAGTTCTCGTCAGCCGCAGCGACCTAAGTTTCGCCTCCCCGGGAGCGAACACTCTGTCTGCAACTTCCTTCAAGTTTCGAGCTGGTTGCAAGCGCCGGGCAGAGGCGCCTTCGTTGTCGTTCCCCGCGAACATAGTCGAAACGCGGCTACGGCGAATAATGAAAAGCCTCTGTTGAAGAAGAAAGCCTCTTTCCTCTTACATTCTCCCCGGAGAATGTTTCCACTGGTGGCCCAGCTCGCGGGGAGGGAAATTGTTTTCTTTGTAATCCACCAAGCGGCCAGGGAAACTTGAACTTCTAATAAATCCGATGTTTCCGCGGAAATTATGAAATTTCACGCGTATTCGGCGAGTCCGGTACGAGGGAAATAAAGATCAAACCTTTGCTGTTCCTAAATACCAGCACATTAGAAACGTCCTCTTCGGTAGGGAGTCTTTTGTTATCTCAGTAACTGAATTTTTTCCTTCTTTTGCCGGGACTTTCCGTTGCTTCATTCGTTCGGGATGCTTGTTGTCGCCGTCTTTAATTGTCATCCTTATTATTCTGTAAAGGCCTGACGCAGTTAGCTCGCGCGGGCCCATGCCGGGCCAAGAAAGAACTGTGTTTGCGCCGGTGAAATTGGAACGCAGCCGTGCGGGGCAAAGTTTTGTCGTCGGAGATCTTATTCCCCTCCTTTTTCTCTCTGGGCGACGGTTAAGCAAGGAGAGTCGTACTTCTTCGAGGCAGCCATGCCCTCTGCCGCCACGACGGCTAACGGAAGCAATCGATTTCTCAGGCCGAGCGAATAATTTATTCCCTGGAAAATAAAAGACGAGGCGCGCGTCGGTTAGGAGGTTCTGCCTTAATTAAAATCCCATTAAGATGCTCGAAATCCCGCTGCTTTCAGCCCCTACCGCCGCGCACGCAGCCAACTAATCGAGAAGCTCCACGTACACGCTGACAAATTGCCATATACGTTCCAACGACACCGTTCGAACATGACAAACGCCCCAACGATCCTTCCCTCCCCTCCCCCCTCACTCGGTGATTCGCCTTTTTCCCCGGCTGTCATGCTTCGCCGAACAACGCTACCCACATAATTATTCACTTGACACGAATCTCGCCAATCGAGACGAACGTCGGACCGATCGACCGTGCCCGCGCTTCTTTCCAAAGGACCTCGTCCCCGTCGGGGATTCCTGCGAACGGGCAGGTACGTGCACGTCTTGTTTCACGGCGCTCCGCGGCACTTTGCGTTTCCGCGCTGATAACGCAGTTCCCGAGAACGAGGCAGTCAGCCGTGAAGCGGGGTAATCGCGCTGTAGGAGTGGAACTTGTCGAGAGTCGCGGGAGACTCGGAAAAGGACTTCCCGTTGCGGCCGAAGGGCGAATTTCGCGTACTTTGACGCAAGCACCCGTGTCGATGAGTAAAGGGCCGTACTGAGGGGGAGGGGGTGAGAATGGTAGGCGGGGGGAAAGGACGACACTTGAAAGTCTGTGACGTTGCCTTTGAGAATGGCAACTCGAATGGCAACTCGAATGGCAACTCGAATGGCAAGACGGAGAGGTCGTTCTCGGAGGATCTTTATATTCGAAATTAAAGGGAGATTCGGAATACCGTGGACTCCTTCAAAGACTCCGGTCTTGCCGAGTCCTGTCGAAGGGGGGGACTGTTCCACCGTCTCCTCGTGCATTCTGCCAACTCCCGCTGGCCGATCTCCCCAGTGTATGGTTCCGCCCCCGGGGCTATTCTCATTCCGCAGTATTTAAACTTTTCAAATTGAAATTGTTTTCGATATCCAGGTGAGTGGTCCTCAGTCAAAGGAATAAGCGGCCAAGACCCCCCACCCCCACCCCTTCCCCCCGCCTCGGGGACCGACGACCGAGAGCACTTACGGACCTTCGTTCAACCGATTTTCCCGGAACTTTCCGAGTCGCCCTTCTTCCTCCCCGCCGTTATAATCCCCCGGAGCACTTGGTCCTTCGCCTACGACTCCGCCGTTAACTTCGGGACAATGACATCCGAAGAAAGTCCGTGCAGGATCGCGATTACGGTAACTCCGTTCCGACTGTTTCGCGACGACGAATTCTCCCAATCTCTTCTCGGCTCTGTCGGACCATCGCGAATTTTTTAGCCGTAACACCATCCACGCGGGGTGACAGTGTTCACCGGTTGCCGATGAATAGGACATTTGACGAATCAATAGCTGTGGTCCGCTGTTTCCCGGACGACGTTCTCTTTCTTGGCGCGGAGTCCTCGAGTCGTCGCTCAAAACGGAATTACGCATTAAACCCACCACCCCCCCTCCCGCTCTTTGCCCGGGGGAAAGAATGAAAACTAAATGAAATTCCGACTGTCGCGGGGGACAAAAGAGCGCGGCTGAGCCGTGTTGCAAGCGCGTTTCTTTCGAGTCTCGCGACTCGCGCGCACCGCCAGCTTCGGCTCGAGCCTTCGTAAACGTGTTTTGTTGGCCATTGTTTGCCCGCTACATGACGGCCACGCGTGTTTTCCAATTGCACGTACGTGCGCCGACCAAACGGCCGTCATTGTGCCCGATGTAGGTTGCCAGGTTGCCGGCGTTGCAACCTGTCCCCACCTCACCCCCTCCCCCGAGCCTACTGCGATCCGGCGAAAACGGGAACTGCATAACAAAGTACCGTGAAACAATGTCCTGCGCTCCTATTCAGACACTCTCCCGTGCTTTTTTTCGCCGATTCTTATTATCCCCGTAGCCCACCTTATTCCTATTCCAGACGTTTCCAATTCTCCTCGTTAACCGGCGGATATTGTTATTAGCGCGATACGGTAAACGGTTTCGACTCTGTCGCTTTAAAGACTCATAAAAGGTTATTATTTATTAACTTGGGAGTTTCCTTTCGAATGTACCCGCTTGAGAGAATGGCATTTTTAGTTGCCAGCCGCGGGAGAGTATCACGTGATCCACGTTGTAGAAATAACTAATTTTAAATAGTGCGTTGCAAGTTCCGCTAACTCGGGGCGTGGAAACTTTATGCTTCGTGCCTTTGCCAAGTTTTGCCAGTTTTCCCGCTGCAGATACAAGGAATTGGCATACGTCTCAAGGGTAAACCATCTTTGTGTTTCTTCCCGCGTTCCTCCCCATCGTAGTACAGCATAATTTAATAATACCGAGCTACTTCAGGCGAATAACAACACTGCCCGTTAAATAAAGCACGGAAATTGTGGATTATTAATGGAAATACTTGTTTCGCAAAGCTTTCCGTGGATTACTGGGACGGAATTTAAATGACTTTTGTCTCGCGACAAAAGGATTGGCCTCCTGTATGCTGTTGAATTTTTGTACACATTTCCCACGGAGTTCGTGATAGAAGGTTTATTACTCGCTGGCGAATGTGCATGCCTACTACGTGTCTTGCGTCAGTGCACGCCCTACTGCGACGAAGAAGTTACTCAACTCGCGAGAGGAGCGACGTTTGGAGGACTTCCTTAATTTCCGGGAATATGGGATCTCCCGGCTGACGTTTTACTCGACAGTAGACAAGAGCTCGTTAAGGTTTTAAGAGGAGCCGGTACGTCCCTCGGCCGAAAAAGAGGACAAGAGGCAGGGAAGGGGGAAACTCCCACGCGAGGCACGGTTGTTCCTTCTTGTTATTCGACGCTAAATAATCTCGTTACCGTATTTCTGCCTGATTGTCGTCCTCGAGTCAAATCATCACACGGCCGCGACAGCGAAACAAGAAACCGGCGAGGTGCGCGGCCCATTAACGTCAAACTCAACGCAGACAAAACAGTTTCACTCACTGAAACAACTTTCGTAAACGCCCGGGAGTAATCGGCATCGTAATATCGGACAGTTTTATTGGTACCGTTTTGTAAGGGGAAAGAAACGGGGTTGTGGGGGAGGGGGGTAGAGAAATATACGACGTCTTAGCGTCGTCTTTGCCGGCGGTCTTATCCCCCGATTTTTCTCCCTCGCGAAGTTTGAATACGAACTCGGGCAGTATTCCGCGTCGATGGTGTCCCCTCGCGGCCGGATCTTAGGGCGAATGATTTACGCGATTACCTCGCGAACGAGGCCGAAGATAAGGGGAGCCGGCGATGACGTCGCGCAGCTCGAAAAACCGCAGCCTGTGAAATTGGACACCGAGGCAATCGGAGACTCGTGAGAGGACGAACGAGGAGGATCGCCTGGCGCAGGGGGGACCGGGGGGAAGAGGGTGGGGGAGGGAGGAAGGGAAGGGAAGGACGAAGGGGCAAGGTAAGGAGGGGTGGACCCTGCGTCCGTGGTCGACGGAGTCGATGGACGGGGGTGGAATTTCGAGCGAGCGCTCCCGTGGCCTGACGCTCGGGTTTCGAAGTTTATTAAGTCCAACCGCGACTCGTCGTCTTATCTAACCTGGCCTTTTGCTCCCCCCCGCCCCCTCCGTCCATCGTTCTTCGCACCCTTTCTCTTTCCAACCGTTGTTCCATCGCGGTCCCGTCTCTCCTTCGTTTCTCGAACCCCCGCCGACCGTAAATTCATATCTCGAATAATTTTCACCTGGCGCGGAGAGCAAAGCGAGTTGGCCAACCGCCAGAGTTCCCCGTAAACTCCTACTCCGCCATTCTAGTTTCTCCACGACCGACCCGCCGTCCCTTTCTTCTTCTCCTCCCCCACCCCCCTGCCTGCCGTTCCTGCTTCTTTCAACCCGCGCCGCCCGACACTTACTCTTTCGTTCACCGAACGGCTGGTATTTTCTCGAAATTTCCTGCCGTTCGACCTACGCAACAATCGTTTCAACGGGCCTCAAGTTATCTCGACTACAGGACAATAAAACAACACACGGAAATTTACCTAACGTTACGTTATTTTTATCGAATGACAGCTAACAGTTTCGTAGTAACGTCGTATAAATTGTGACGATTTCCTGTTAGAAATGGTTTTAAGTGATACGTGCAGAGTTGTAAGTTTGACATAATGATGTACCAAGCGAAGTGTGGTAGGCGTTTCCTTCGTACAACCACTTGCTGTTTGTAACAGGATTGTAGACCGAGGTAAAACTCCCCCTTCTCCCCTCTTGTTTCTCTCTCTCTTCGCGGAATTCCGCTTGGCGCGAACGACGTCGATTTCCGGTGAACGACGAGCTCTGATTCCGCCTTCTCCGGCCGGCCCTCCATCTCTGTTCGCACGTGAAACACGTGCAGGACACGCGGTCGATTCGCGACGTGCCACGGAAATGGGTAACACGAGTTAGCAACGAAAATAAATACCTCGGCGAAATGTTACCGTACCGAACGTTCCGTTTCGTTTCCTTCGTCGAGACGCACAAAGGGGCTCGTTATCTTTCCGACGTAATTGACAGACCGGATGAGTCCTGTCTCGGCCAGCATGACCAACTGCATTAGTAGAAGATTTAATAAAACTAGACCTAAAGTAATGGAATTTTTTTCTTCTTCAGTAGAACTTTCGCTTCTGCGGTGATCAGCGGATTTATTTGATCGCCGAAATATTTCTCGCCGTGCGATTACGGGTGTATTGCATCGGGGGAATGGCAGATTCCGTTTCTCGGGGGAAAAAACAAGTGGTGGAAGGACAAAAAGTTCGGAAAGTAGTCGATTAAAGTAAAACGGTACAGGGGCTGCCGAAACGAAGGAGAAAAAGGAAGAAGCAATTCAAGGGGCTAAAGCACGGGAAGGGGGCGGAGATAAAGAATTAACTCGACAGATTTCCCTAATGAGCCCTCTTTGCCTCAACGGAAGCGACGTCTGCCTTTCCTCGTTTGCATTATTCTTTAACAGACCGTGCCTCTTTGCCATAGAAAGGGGATAACTTATTGGCTATATACACGGAGTCCTAGAGCGAACAGCATTGCCGAACTTGCCGCGTTTCGAAGTACATAAATAAACCTTGGCTAATCAGTAATTACTGCAAGCAAGAATTAAAGCAAGAATTCTCCTCCCAGCCCTGAAATTCAATCAATGCACTAAATCCATATAAAGCTCATTGCCCTATGGAAGTAACCGTTAACGCTATCCCAATGGTTAGTAAATTGCACGCTACCTCGTTACGTATCATTACATTTTCATCGTTATCGTTCCGCGGGGAAAAACGATCCATCACGAGTGCTAAATCGAATCTTACGAGCAGAAGAGCGGTGAGTTTAAGCGCGAGAGCACGAAGTCACGAGGATCACACGCGGTTTCTCGATCTTGTTGAGTCCGTTGGGTTGTAATCTCGGCAGTACACCGGTAAGCCCGTTATTGCTCGTATTCCCGCGAACGTGCATATTTCAGGGTAATCTCTTAATGTGTTTCGATCGAGTACGGATTAGACGGCGCCGCAGCAGAAACGCGCGAAGCCCACAAACCGGCGCGTGTTTGATGATCGCCGCTGAGCTGCAACGTGTACACCGGTGCATCTGCATGCTATCCAGCAGCGACTAACAACGCCCACTAAAGAGTCCTCATTAGCGCAACGGACCAGCAACCCTGGACCAAGCTGCTAACCACTTCCGCTCTTGCGCTAAGTCCGCTCCGTTTATGGACTTTACGTCGGGCAATTCTCCGTCTCGTGCCTACTTCCTCGAAAGTAAAACGACCAAAGGCTTCAACTAAGCCGACTTTTCGGTCAATTCAACATCGACCAGGCAATGCGCCATTCACGCGTTTGTACATTTTTCCACGTTCCTCAAAAACGAGTGTTAATTTACGAAAGATGTTCATATGTATCCTCTGCTGTATCTCTTTTTTTATTTAATAGAGTCGACTCGAGACCTTTCTGTTTCTTTTTCTTTCCCTGTGCGCGCGTCGGTCGTTACGGGGATTTTTCAGATTTCCACGATGACGAAGGTGTCGTCGTTTGGCGGAATTCTCGGCGATCCTGGGCTTGCAAGGGTGATCTACGGACGTTAGAATTACTAGTGGCTCTTAAATCAGCCGGGGGCCCGCCCCTCTGGCATTTTTCAGTCCACCCCCCCTCACGTATACGTGAAATACGTATCCCCCGTCGCGGAAAGCACGAACGCGTTATTCCCCCTGTGACTCCGCCTCCTTGGCCGGAAGCGGCCGCGTCTCAGTCCGGCCACGGGGTTTTCCGGTTGCGATCGGCAAACCGCGAGAGATACGACGAGATACCGCGGAGGAGTTCGTCGCGTGAATCGTAATGCCCGGGCCCCCGGGTTATCATTCGACAATTCCCGTAACCTCTGTGGAAAGCAGCACGGTGTCAGCGCGAATCGGTAACGCGGGAACAGCACCCTCGGGATTCTCCAAGGAGGGGGGAGAGGGGGGAGGGCATTAGTATTCCAAGAACGCGTTGCCCCCCTCTACTCGTGTTTTCCATCTCCCTTCGCACGATGCAGGCAATGATCATCTCTTGGGCCGCATTCGCGCGCATCATTGTCCTGAGCGAAAATTCTATGGCTCCGCTCAATGCTCATTCGCGACGGGGAAACTCGGCGCGATTGGCAAACATCTGGGACTTAATCCGCGGAAAGTATTTTCCCGGGAAACTGAGGCACAGTTTGATTTCCCACGAACAATGTACTCGCCGGCTATCGAATATCCGTGCGAATTATTCGTCATTATTTTACCGATCGATTTACCTTCGATGCAGCGGGGGGTCGGTGTTTCCCGTTATGCGGGGAGAAAAAGTAATGGCGCAATTTGCCGGCAAAAATGAAGGAATCCCCGGATACGGGTATAGCCGTGATATATCCCCTAATCCTATTCGGCGTATTGAGCGATTCTCAGCGGTACCCCTGCGAGTTTGATATCGAGTATTCGCTCGAGATAGACAGCTCAGGCATGTCACTGATGAACTCCACACCGCGATGTATGCCGATGATTGGCCGACGACCGTCAAACTCACCCCACTGGGTTTCGGGCTGCGATAGAAACCCTTCCTCGTTCCTCCGTGCAAAAGTGCTGGCACACACACACACACACACACGCACAGACAGAGACACAGAGACAGACACATAGAGACGTGTACACAGACGGGGAAGGTTGCATCAGTGGTTGAACGGGGACGGAAGGTCTCGTCAAACATTTTGATTCGGAGCAGGTCGTTGCTGGATTTGCGGTGCACGATGATTTCCCACTCCGCTGACCCTTCCCGCCGATCGGAATTCACCGAATAACCCTTTCCGCCTCGCCCCCTCTCCCCCCCCCAACCGTCCCCCCGCCACTCGTGAATCACACGCCAGACGGCAAAGCAATCGCAACACCGCGATCGTTCTGCAATTTTTCACTGAACAACGGTTTACCCGAAATTCATACGCTCCGGCGATACTCCCGCCGGTGAATCGGACTTTTCAGCGACGTAACGACCGTTTAACGCGCGAATTATTCCGTAATTACGTAACGCGCGCTCGGCTGATCCCGAATGGCCGACGGGAGAAGTACTATCCGCCTTTTTTTCTTCTATCTTTTTTCCCCTTTTCCTGCGCGCCCGGCTGCTCGTCGAATCTTCGGCAGGGCGATAATCTTATCCGCGAGGAACGTGCCTGATTGCGCAACCTTTTCGCCTTCCGCCGAGTAACCCCGGCAGGTGCACTCTCCCGTACAATCGCATTTTGCCGCGCGTCCGCTTTTTTCCATCGGTCGATCGGCCGCCATGGCTTTACGTCACTGCCGTACGGGCTCCTCGGACGTGCCTGCATAAACATCCGTTTCGTCATCGACAAACCCTCCCCCCCAAAGCACACCTCCCTGTCGGCCCGTCGACCGGTGTCTCCTTTTTCCATGGATATCTTTTTTTTTCGATCCCTTTGCCCCTTTTTTTCCCCTCCTCCTTTCGTGACGCGTACTTGGGGTGAATCGAAGCGGGACACGCTCTTCGTATTCGCAATTCGATGGCCCACGGTCGGCCACGCGGTCGTGACACGTCGAACCTAATGAACCTCGCGTGATAGAGTACGACCGGTCGACGGCTAGCTGAGCGGACCGACAAAAAAAGTGGGAAAACCGTCGGCCGCGGGGCAGGCAAGAGGGTAGGGGGGGGGGCGATCGAGAAATAAAGGGGTACGCCAGGAAACGAGGATCGAGACATATCGGGGAGCGGGGTCCGTGGGGTGGGACGAGGAGGAAGATAGCGAGAGACGAAGATGGGAAAAAATGAAAACCCGTCGACAGTGATTAATTGCATCGCACGGCGCGACGTAACGAGCAATTAATTATTATCGGGTAATCAAATTGGCTGCTCGTTCTGCGTCCCCCCCCCCCCCCCGTCCACCTCCACACCGCCTGTCCCGGTGTTCCTCGTAACTGCGATTTTTAATTAGTCGCGTGCGAGGACTGCGGCTCTCGTTTCCCGTCAGCGCGACGACGCGATAGAACGTTTTATTTCCACAGCACGCACACAGCTCGCCGGTATTATTCGTACGTTCTCGGCCGGTTCCTTCGCCGAGGCGATTCAACTCCGTCCGGCCGCGATTTGTCCCGGTGCAGTTGTTCATGAATTTCAAAACATAAAAATCCTGACGGAAGATAATCCCGCGATTTCGCCTGGCGATAAGATAAATAGCGCGCGAGCGCTCATCCTTTTGTTTCGTTTTATCACATCGAAACATTTCTGCGTTTCGTCGGGCTGATTCTCATTTCCATAATCAGCCGGGTATTTGCTCGCGCGCTAGGGGCAAATTTGCCTCGGTTCTTTTCCGCGAAAAAGTGCTTCCCCATCCAGGGCCCCCCTTCCCCCCTCCCCGACCCCTCGAACGCCCACTCGATCGTTACTCCTTATCGCCCATCTCGATTCGCGCCGGGCGAACCACCCCCGTCGTTCCCCCCCTCCCGTCTTCCGGGATCCCCTTGGCGCTGTACAAGGAGCACCGACCTTATCGCGCCGCGATCGTCGATAAATATTATGCAAACGAGTGATCGGACGAGTTTCGACGATAACCCGTCTGCCGTACGACCGGGCCGATAATCGAAAGCAAATATACAGGCGCGTATGGACGGGAGCATTATTGATAAGCAGTCCACCGTACCATGCACGTGTCTCTAAAAGGATTAAATACAAATTCGTAATGCCCCCTCCCACCACCAGGGCTTTCGAAAAATCATTTGCAATTCCTGTCGTGTTGCAGCAATTATGCGCCGGTAAATTACGGTTCGCCGATGACGTCATCGACGAGTGGCAAACATTCTCAAGATTTTATCGTTGAATTTGCGGCACGTCGTACAGCGAGCGAAGCCGCTGAATTTCGGCCACCTCGTTTGCCTGCTTCGCCTTCTCATGGGCTGTTCTGCATGACGCGTGTGTCCCTTAGGGTGGAAACCTACGTATCGCGCGACATGCAACGAATGACTCACCGCTGACCGACCGAGAGGGTGTAACCGGGCCAGCGCACTTACATAAATTATACGCGTGTGCGCCTACGAGAAAGTTGGAGGGTGCGAGGGCGCAGAAAAATGTGCTGGTCTTCCGCGAAAATTCGAGCAAGGCACGAGTTCCGCAAGAAATTTTCATTGCGCACCGAGAATCCGATCGTGTACGGGGCTCATGCCGATGCGCATTTTACGGTTTAATTCGGCAATCTCTCGCAAGGTTTCTCCCGCCTCCCCACTATCTGCGGAAACACTTTTAGTTTTTACAGCGGGGAATGCCGGTCCTTCGCACGCGAGTCCCCGCCACGGTTTGAGGGAAATCCAATTATTCGGAACGAGGCTACGAGCCTTCACGGTTTTGTTCAGTAGTATCTATTTGTACGGCGTCGGTGAGAAGGACGTAACACGCGCCCTAAACTCCTTTTATTAATGGAGAGAATGGAAGAGTTTTTTTATGATGGTAATAAATGACAGCTGTAAAAGGCGGTGACACATAACTGCATTAAGTACGTACCGGCAAGTTCCCTCGTGAATTCCTTTTACGCGGGGAATACGTGCAAAAGGGTGGCCCTAAGAAGTAAACATCATCCTTATCAGCAAAGGGCACTCCAGTCTGCTTGGTTGCTGTATTCAGTGCGTTTAACTATTCCCTTTCTCTTTGTCCGTGTGCAGGTATTACGAGTATTTCAAGGGACGGTAGGGAAGTACACAGTTGAAACCGACATAGAGCCAATCCTTCCCTTTGCCCTCGCCGCTGTCATTACCAACTTTCAGCCGAGTTTCGCAACCCTTCCTTCTTACCCTTTAATTACGCCTCAGCTAGAGTAAAAGTGAGGAAGGCACACGGCAGTAGAAAAATGATATAATTTCCTTGCGCAGGAACAAGAAAGAACAGGTAATCCCGCAAGGACGAACTCCATGAAACTTATGGGCGATATAAAATCACGGTCTTTTTTTTACGAATTTACGAACAACGGTCAGAGGAAACGAGGTCGACGATTCGAGTTTATATTTACGAACTGTGCTTCGTATCGATCTGTTTTGCCGATGAATTAGACTTCCTCCTGGTGGACAGAGACATTCATGCTGATCGTTCATTGAGACACACGTAGGACGTAAAGCGTCGGCCACGATGATGCCGGTTACTGCGAGGGCCTGGCCGCTGGCGAAAGGTTGGGGGAGGAGAGGGAGGATATATATAGCAGTGAAGCAAATGCACTTAGGCGTAATCGCGGCTTTAAAGCCGGCGGCGGCGAGCTGCTGAGCCCGACGACGGCCTCAATAGCTCGCTTCCGTGCCCGGCCGGCCGACGTTATTGCCGCCTCTAACGACAGGTATATGCATCGAAAAGCACCGTTGCTTAATCGATCATCAACGCGATCAACGCCACGGAATGCCCGGAATCCAACGGTAGCGGATTAACGTCGTTTACCACCCGATACCCTCTCTACACGCGCGCAACCGACAGATATACCACGGATATTGGGCATTATCCTTCCTGCCGTTACGTCTCAATTCACTGGGAAAAAGTGGGTCCAGGTTAAGGCAAAATCACGTGCCTGCAAGGAGCGGTATACCGGCGGCACTTAAAACAATAATAAAATCTCCCCAAGTTTGCCGAAGTAATTGCGTGGAATTCATGTAAACGAATTTCTACATTTCTGTCGCGTGTCGCGGAAATTCCGTTCGCCGAATTCACGTGAATGGAAGGACGTAAAGATTTTTACGAAGCACCGCAATGTCCAAGCGAACGAACGGAACGGTTCGAAGGGAAGTTTATGCTTAATTCGCCGTAGTTTATCTCAGTTGGACCTCGGTTTGGTTTCTCCCCGAGATGCGGAAGACGTATACCGTCGTACGAGAAAACGGAAGCGGACCAGGGGAGGAGCAGAGAAATATAAAAGGACTCGCGGGGCATAACTTTTGGAGTTTTCATTTCGGCTCGCGCGACGAGGGAAAGGGCGAAGGGGGGGAAGGTTCGGGTAAAAGAGAGAGAAGGACGGCAGCGCGTCGTGCATTCGCAGAATTCAATCTCGCCGCTCGAAAGAAAGACGAGAATCGACATCGTCCACGGACGGCACGTCGTTTTTCGCCCATTTCCCTTCCCCCCTCTCGTGCGCTCTCGTAGATCGCATACGTGCCCGGTCACCCGCCGAGGGTGAGAGGGGGATCTCGATTTCGTCGTTCTTCTTCACGGCGGGCGTCGCTGTTTCAATTTGCACGACCCAATTCCGGGCGCATCGCGATACACCGCGCGGCAGGATCGATGACAGCCTCGAATCCTGCCACGTTCATCGGCGACCTACCCCCCCCCCCCCCCTCCACCTCCTGCCCTTTACCCATGCCTCCCCCCCCTCCTCTCGCCGCCGCTCTCACGACTCGTTGCCCGGCCAATATCGTTCATATTTTAGCCCGATGTTTGCAATCGCCAAACAATTCCGGGGGGTTTGGCCGGAACGCCGGGGCTGCACCCGTTATACGCGCTGGCCGGCTCAGGGCGGCTGTTTGTCGTACGCCCGCGCCTCGTTTAATGAGCCGGGAATCCGAAAGATTTTATCGTCGGCGCGCGTATGTACGCTGCTGCCGCGCTCAACAGCCTCGCCCGTATAAACCCACGGACCCGCTCGTCCTGACGCGATGTTTGCACTTCCACGGGGACGGGTCAGAGGATAGGAGGGTCAAACGTGCAGTTTTACGAAACCGCTCATCGATCATTCCCATCCGGTCACCGGAAATGCCCCGGCTGTGCGTTCAACGGCGAATTTCTCCTTTAGCAATGACCCGAACATGTGCACGTGCAGGGCCCACCCTCTGGAGAATTTCGTTGGTACTTAGTTCCTTTGCCTTTTTTGGAGATCAATTTTCTAAGGTTTTTGGATTTTTCGCCTATTTACGAATTGATTCGTTTTCCGGTTTTTGTCGCCTCGTGACAGCAGCGTAAACCTCGCGTTCAACACGCACAGGTGGAACCCCCTGACGTGGAAGCCCCCCCCTCCCCTCCCTATGGGGAATCCCGATGAGAACACACCGTGCGTTCACTCTCCCTAAACGCAGCGGGGTAGAACCCACGCGCCTGGGGATTGCGATTATCGTAAAATCTATTTTTGCAGACGCATACGTCATCTAACGACGCCGATAGTTTCGCATTTGCCACCGGCATTTCATTCGGCATCGGCAACGAAATATATAAGACGATTCGAATTAAAAAACTGAGTATAAATAATATACGTTGTAACACAAATTTTTCAATTTATTTAAAAGCTCTGTAAAATACTGAATTTTCTGCTGCTCTGTACTTTATTTAACTTTCCTCGCCAGGCGAGAGACAAGCAAAGACACACGATAATTCTCGGGAGAGTCGTAATAAATTTCGATACTTGGCCGGGACAAAGCGCGATTCCACGACACTGGGGCAATCGCTTCTTGGGAAGAACTGAGTAACTACGTCAGCATTCGGTTTTAGAAACGTTTACCCACCGGAATATCAGGAGTTTGTGTGACTTTCAAAAACGCGCCGGGGAAGCGTTAAGCGGGCTCGACGTTTTTCCAATAAAATGCGGAAGCGTTTCCTGTGCGTTCGACAACGTCAGGCCGTCCGAATGCAGGGGGAAACACACAGCGCGCGAAATAAAGGACAATACCGTGGCAAAGGAACTGGGATTTCCAAAGATGACAATCGCACGGATTATGCAGGCATCCACGAGTTCTTTGTCGAGACACATCGAATCGATCCTCCGTTTTTGCCCGTCAATTTATACAAAAAGATGACAACGCAAGAAACTCTCCACCCCCGGGGGAAAAAAGTGTAAAATGTTTTTAAGGCTACCGCGAAGCTACAGGAACAACCTTTTGTTGTTAAACCGAGCGACGTTAAGGCATTAGATCGCAATTACCAATTGTTTGATGCTTATTAAACGTACAGCACGTATAATGAGTATTTTCAGGCGTTAATTTAGCGCTTTGTACACCGACCGGGCTTTAACCGACGAAGGCGGAACACGAGTACGCTCGAGCTCGTGCGAGGACTGCATAAACGTTTGCATTTCCGGATTACCATCTTGCAAGAACCGAGTGGGTAATGCAGCCGCCGCGGCGTTGAAGGAAATGCCGTTGCAATTGGAACGACACGGCTAATAGGCGCTTTTGGTACGACATTGCGGCAGCTGCGTTAATTAAAACTACGTAATGTCACGCAACGCTAAAGCGCTTCCGAGCGAACTATTACCTAGCCTGTCTGCTGGCGTTTAGGTAAAACGCCTATATACGCCGAGCTATTTCGGTACAGCAATCGTCCGTATATAGGACAACCATGTGAGCCTACCGTCGACTATTCACACGACTCTCGTCGCGCTGACTTTTTAAATAGACCAGCCTGATTTCCTTAATTCCACGTGCACGTGATATTTCCCTCTCGACCGATGAGGAAAGCCACGAATTCGCGGGCTGATCTTTTTCAAGGAAAAATTTACATATAATCCCCTCAGTCGCACGGTTCTGGAATTATTGCGGTTAGGGCTAGGTTGTTCTTCCTTTTTTTTTTATTGCTAGGCGAGAACGCTAGCCCGGTCCGAGGGGTAATACTTGGAGCGCGGGCACCGTTCGCTCCGTTTTTCATCGTCCACGTTCTTCCGGCGGGCATTCGCCCCGGGGGAGTGGGAATACGTGTGCGCATAGAGCACCATGGCGAGAGAGACACGAGGTCTTAGTTCCCCGCGGGCGTGCGGGGAATGGCCGGCAGAAGGGAAAGGAGGGCCGGCACAAAGGGAAACTTTCATCTACCACCCGCGCGGAAACAGGCCCGGGATACGGCTGTCCGCGCTGCGTGTCGCGGAACGAAAAAGAAAGCAGGCGGAAGGTTTATTTTTCAGAGGATCGTCGGGATTTCTGCCGTCCCTCGCCTACCTGCCCTCCCTCTTCCCTCCACTTCAGACTGTTTTTCCTACGCAACCTTTTGGAATCGCCACTAATTTACGTCCTACGGCCGTGTTAACGCGCGCGCCAGGTTAATAATCTAGAGCGATTAAGGACGAAAAATGTGACGGGAAATGTAGAGAGGAAAAAATAGGTTCAAGGAAGCGGACAAAAATAGTTGTTATTGATCAGATCACTGTATATTCTCTTATTTTCCTGATCATCAAGAAGATTTCTTGTTACCGCCGTAAATACACTGAGGACTTGTGAATTTTGCCAGAATTTTGTTCGATCAATTTGTCCCGCCGTTAATTAGATCGCTGTACATTTTGTTGCATCGATCGTCATTTCCTGTTTTAGTAAGTCGCCTGGAATCGATTTTCCTATAAATACGTAGATAGACATTGAAGGCAATGGGGGACCTAGATTTTTGCGAAATCCTTATTTCCGCGAGTTTCTTAAAGTGCGTGATCGATGAATGGCGGTACTCGAAATCGCGGGTTTACGTTGACGGCGACGAGCGCGATCGACGTCTCGATCGTTGGTGGCTCGTGCGATTCCGACACGTGTTGGCCATGCCGGCAAGTCGTCGAGAAGTTTCCGTAGTTGCCGAAGTTTCCGCGGGGCTCTGCCGAGTGAGGAATTCGCGATCACCGTGCTTTCAATTCGAATCGACACGTTTCTGCACTATGCTGCGACACTCGCGGCCCGATATCAATAAATCCCGGCACTACTCGGCCTTCTTTCATACTCTTAGCATGAACGGACCGTGAAAACGACTGACCAGCGAGAATTTTCTCCGTACCTGCAACTGCAATGCCGGTTAACGTTCAACTCGTACACCTCCCGTTCCTTCTCGAGTGCAATTGCCATTCAACGGGAATCGGCCGGCGAACGATTACTCCGGGAACCTTGTTCACTTTTACACGCGAGCCAATTTGCTCGGATAAACGGAAGACAAACGGCAATGTATGAATCATTCACGAATCAGAATAAAACCTTAACGTCTCACGGTTTTCCTTTACTACCTGAAAAGGGTTGTATTCTTGATTTTCGCCATTTTGTCGATCATTCTGCGGCCGTTGTGCGTGTTATTCATTACGCGGACAACCGCTTCACTTTATAACGCGTTAATGGAAATCCATAGGCATGCATATAAAGTGGCTCGATGGTTGTTAACCGCGCAACGATCTTGCATCGGGAAGGACAGCTGGTAGGTCGAAGCTTCTAATTAAAGGTAAATAATCACGTGCCCCAGCCGTAGCATGAATACGAGACCGTGGGGAGCTCGTTCGGACCTTCTCTCGAGGTTCGCCTTGCCCTTATGGTT
This sequence comes from Hedychridium roseum, assembly GCA_963989215.1. Lineage (NCBI taxonomy): Eukaryota > Metazoa > Arthropoda > Insecta > Hymenoptera > Chrysididae > Hedychridium > Hedychridium roseum. Next base: position 6,494,424 of record OZ022310.1, on the reverse strand, counting down.
CAACGCAGTCAATGGACCGTGACGGCACTGCGCTTTGCCACGAGCAGCTATGCCGGAAGTTCAATTTATTTATACATAATCCACGCGCGCTTCGTGCTGCGTGCATCCAGCAAAAATATTATTAATCTCAATTTTTCCGAGAAGTACATCCCCGTGCATTGCCGGGAATTTCGTAAAGGGATTTACTCTTTCGAAAATGCACTCCAATGTACAATATCACAAATCAATATACAATGCTTTATAGTCCTCTGAAAATACAACAACCGCTAGGTAGTTGATAATTCGATTAAATCCACGGTACCTTCCTGTCCTGAAAATTACTACGAAAATTCCACGCATTCAGCCTTGAGTTTAATAGAAATGCACAACCACGTGTGCGCGGACTATGATGCGCTAATAGTCGAGGAAAAAATGTTGGGTTTGGAGTTGCCGCAAACACTTCTCGCGGCGGTGTAAACCGATTCGTTAGCGGCTCGTTTCCGAGGTGCGATTTTTCCGCGGGTTAGAGTGGGGGGGAAGCGCGGATGGGGGTGGATAAAAATACGACGGTGGCGGCGCGTCGATTGAGGAGCGAACAAAACAGCTCGTGACGGTGTTTTCCGTCGGAAAACCGACGGTCGTCAGCTGCACGCGCCGGCACGACCGGTTATCGGTGGCCGTGTCGCCGGCAACACCGGCCGACCGGTTTCAATTTGCAGCTCCGGTTATTCCCCGCCTTCGAAATGGCCGATGCTCTTTCTCTCTATCGCGCTGGCCCGGCAATTTGCAATTTCCTGTCGATTCTGCTATTCGGCCGGCGCGCACGTACACGCCGCGCCCGACCGTACGGTTAACATCCCATTTTGTTCATCCTTAATTTAGGCCGCGGGAATTCGCGTTTATCCCCGTGCTGAAACGCCCGCGCAAGGATATAATCGAATCCTCAGCGATGAGCGCGCTCCGCGGCGAGAGCACCAGCTCGTCGGTGGAATAAATAAACGCGACAGAATCGGACGCGACGAATCAATTACCCCCCGGTGGCTGTTTTAGAAAAGCCGACGAACGAGTTAGGTGTCATACAGCGGCACGTCGGGCCCGATTATACTTCGCTGCGCGTAACACGGTCCGGGACAAAGGACCTTGGAAAATTGTTTGGAATTTTGGCAAAACACCGGTCCCTGCGAAAAGCGTCGAGCGAACGGGGTTCGTAATATGTAATTTCTCGGAAAATATGTAACTTCAAAACTCGATACGTACACGTGTACGGGACAAAAGCCGGACTAACGAGGCGACCGGGATAATGTAGTAACGTTTCACTCTTCATAAAAAAAAGAAATATTAATATCCCGCCGTCGTCGAAATGATTTTCATTATTTCTACGGCGAAATGTCGATTATTGGCATGGCACGTCGTCGCGCGTGATACGCGGCATTAGCCGTGCTACGTGCGTTAATAAAATTTTATAACAGTCATGAGGCCTGGCTGTGGAAACGCCAAGTTAAAAGCAGCTACGTCAAACGCAGAAAGGCAAACGAGGTAGCCACCCTATTCGAAAACCGCCGGTTATCCGTCGAATATGAGATTGAATTCGCGCCGTTAACCTCCGGCCCATCTTCACGGCTCGTCGATCAAAATAATAATTACTCGACGGCCCGTTGTTTTCGCTTTTCCTGCTTCGACGGATAACATCGGATTCGGTGTCGACTGCACACCGTGAAATTCGCTGCTCCTACTACGAAGCTTATTAAGCTCCCGCCCTCGACGTCCAACTAAATGCAATATTACACTCGCCATATTCGCATATATTTTCGCCCGAATAATACGCATTTATTACGACTACCCTTTTGCTTCGTGCGTATTCAAGAGAAACGGTAAAAAACAATGAATTTTGCTATCTCAGGCAGCGTGTTTATTGCCACTTCGTTACGCCTCTTCTTAATTCGTCTACCATTTTCTTCACGGTAAAAGGAAATTCTGTTTCCTCTACGCGCTATGTCGTTCCCTCGCGAAAGTTTTATTTCATATCTGCAAAATGTTTGATATTTGGCTACACCATGACCTTTGTTGTAATCTTCTTTTTCCTCATTTTCCAGGTAAGAACGAGATCGACGTCTGTTGACCATTTTTCTGCAAAATTACGCCGACGACAGTAAACGGGCAAGGGTTAGGAGGTTTGAGAAAAAGGACGACAGATGCACAGCCAATGCCGAGAAGGTGACAGGTATTCCTGCGAGGTCCTTTATTTGTAATTACGTCGAGAGTTAATGGAGTACGCTTAATCGGCCGCCGAGGCCGCAGAATTCGAGCGTGATTCGTCGTTGGGATTAAGCGCCTAAGCCTCAACCCTCCCCCTCCCACCTCCACCCCCGGGACCCCACGTCCCGTCGACAGTCGTCATATGAAAGGTCCGCACACGTCGCTGAAAGGTGACTCTTGCACTTACTCGCGGCAAAGCCCGTGCGTCTGTCAGCAGGGTTTGCCGACGGTGGAAACCCTTTCATAAAAAGGATATCAAAAGGATACGACGCAGTTCGCCGACGCGTCACGTGCATTGCGCTGCGTTCGCCAACTGACGTTTTATGAAGTTTCCTCTTTCACGGTAAAACCGTAGCAGCGGCGCGGTTTTATTGCGGAATTGCATATCGAAGTAATCTTCCTGTTTGTCATAAAGGAACCCTTTGTTTTAGAGCACTCGCTGGAAGGACGAGTTCCTCGTTATCCCTTCGGCTTAATAGTCATTTAATTGCCACGATAAAATCCCCGCTAAGAAAGCGACCTTTGCAGCTTTTCGAAAAATCGGTCCACCCTTTTTGGAAACCCGGACTGTTCTAAAATTACATAAAAATATTGAATTAACGTAAACCGTTTTGTTACTAAACTCCGGTAAGTTAAATAGATCGTAAGTAAGACATCGACATTTCTTTCGCCGTAAGAATTCCAGGGATGATTTAAAGACTGTTTACAACGTGACGTTCCGAGCGTACCGCGCCATTTCCCGTGGTAAAGGGTTAAGTTGGCTTACTCGCGAGGGCGGAACGGTAAGTGCCGTGGAAAAAGACATACGAGCGTCGCGGTGCATGTGCAATGAGATAATAAGAGGCGCGCAGAGCGACTTGAATAAGAAACAGCCTGTGGGTAATAGAGGCCGTACGTCTCACGTACGTTTCGCGCGTTATCCGGCTCTTTCCATTATCCCCCTGGCCATTTTTGCGCGAGAGAGAAAGAAAGAAGCACGGGCGGAGGAGAAGGTGCGACGCGATAACCGAGAGCCTCACGAGCAGGGAAGGGGAAGTGGGGAGGGGTAAGAGGGGTGGAGGAGGTTAAAGCCCCGGGAACTTGCGGGTTGTCGTGCCCTTTCCTCTCGTGCGCTCCTCAAGGACCCCCTCGTGTTATCCCGAAAAAGGCCGAGGGTGCCGACGGTCGCTCCAGGTGACGTGGGCTTTAACGTTCTTTATTAACCACTTTCAAAGCCGGAAGCTCGAGCCGCCTTAATTGAACGGCACTCGGATAATTGCCATACGCACCGCCTTCCACGGCGAATCACGCTCGGGGAACAAAGAGACTCGCGCGCTGCTCCTGGCAATTAACGGACCTGTGCGTAGTTAACGATCGACCGCTCCTTTCATCCTCGTCCGCTGATCCACGTCCTATGCGCGATCCCCCGGAATCTAGCGACTACGACAAATAATTAGTTTCGTCGCGAGAAACGAGTCATTTCATAAGGTAAGAGATATTTGTTGCCGTTGGAGTTTTTCCACCGACACCGAGTTTTCCGAGACTTTGGGCTGCGGGTAGTCGGTAATGGACCAGGAAGAAGCAATCTCTTTATCCGTCTCGCTTCTCTCTTGAATGCTGAAACGCGCGCGTAATGAATCCCACGGGAAGTAGATTAACGGCACGGCGCCGGACGGAAATACATCGCGTGGCCGATTGATTATCGCTTATCGTAAATCGCAGCGGGCACCTTTTCCTGCGTGGAAAAAGGCTCGCCGGTCAAAGGATTCATAAATCATCGCGCAGCCTGAAATTCACCGTCCCCGTACACGTACCCGCCGGTTCCACTGGTGTTCGCCGGAAGAGAGAAGGCTCTCCAGTCGAGAGAACCGTGAAAGAAAACGAATAATAGTAGAAAAATGGCGGCGAAACGGGAATACCGTAAAAAATCTACGAAAAAATGGAATTTTACGGAAAAATCGTGGAAAATTTTTGAAGAATGATACACACGAAAGAATGACTGCCTATATACTTTTGCGAGCGCCGTGAAATACATTGAAAAGATTGGGAGCAGTACACAGGGTGGTAAACAATGATAAACCCGGAATAAATTTCCCATTTAAACGGGGGAGGAGAGGACGGGGGTTCGAGTGAAACGGAGAAATAGGCGCGTCAGCGTGGAAGTCATACAATTCGGAATTCCCGGGACGACAGAATTTCTGGGACGTCGCAGGACTTCCCCGGCCACGATTTCGTTTTAACCGCCTTACGCCTTGGGGCAGGGAAGAAGGAGAAAGGGACCGGAGCAAAAAACATTTGTCTCGACGTAACGGCGGGAAAGTTCGTTCGTCCTCGGTATATCCGTGGCAGGACCGATCCTGCGAGTGTGTTCGTGCCAGTACATGTGCGTGCGTGTGCGACACGTGCGGGCTTGGCACGTGTGGTGGTGATTTACCGAAGATTCCGAAAGAGACTTTCTGACCAACGAACCTCGAGATCGGAAAATAAACTACCGACGTGTAGACTCTCACCCCCCACTCCCCACCTTCCACCCATTTCGCTGGCTACTGGTACGGGGGTTCGTTGATTTTCTTGATTTATATTATTTTAAAAACAGACGAGAGCACGTCACCGCTGCCAGTCTGCCTTTCGCGGGCTTGCCAAGCAACGTATTTATAAATGCCAAGCGAAATCTGGCAAATATTACAGGGTGAGGAGTTCCTTTTACGTCCCTTTGCCAGCCAACTGGGAGATGTCGCAAATGAATAACTGGCGAGTTCAAAATGTTGGAGTCTCGAAAAAGATCGCAGTTTTTAGGTTGAATAATTCAGTCTTGATATTCGTTGGGAGAGTAAAAACAATCCTCATGTTCAGGCAACACGATAGCTTTGGCATTCCGACGAAATTTTGGAACTAGAACTCGCAGTAAAATCGTCTACAGAATTTGCAAATGGAGATGACGCTAAAGAGCTTGTTAAGCCAGGTCGTCGGGATTTGGATTTCACCGAAAGCCGGGCTACGAAAATGCCGGATTTTCGACAAGTGCCCGTGGAGAGCGGTTTATAACGAGAGGGTCTCGTCGATTTCCTAACGTTCTCGCATCTTTGAAGTCCGTCGCCATTATATATCCGACTACTGTAGCGATTTCACAGAAAGGCGATTGTTAGGCGCAAAGTAACCGGCGGAAGAGAGATGGCCGCTACGGCTACTTTGGATTCGCCAAATGCCGCCACTTAACTTAACAGACCAGGACGACTGAAATTCCCTTAAGAGCTTCCCATGAAATGCGAAATGAAGGGCGGAAATGCGCAGCGGCAAGAACGAAGAAGAACGAGGCGTAGGGTAGAGGACGACGGGTAATCGAGATTGCGTTGCAAGCCCTGTTTTCTTTTCATCGTTCACGGTGCTTGCCCTGAAATAGGTTTTCACAGCTACTACACGTATCGACATGAATTTCCATAATAATACACAGCCCCGAGTACTCGTGTACCGTGTCAGAGCCGGAATTCCTGTAAAAGTCGCTACAAATGCGTACACCTATGTCAACATGATCGTCGAAAATAGCAGTTATATTCGCGCTAAGGAAAGAGTTACACCTTTTCGGTAGAACCTACAGGAACCAAGGGAGGTGCAAAAATGTGCCGTTGTATGAATTTCATTTTGATCGATCATATACGTCGTTAAACCATGTTCGTTTAATCAAACAACCGTCGTACGGTGAATTTTTATTTTCCTTTGTGTGCAGTTGATTGCAACACTTTTCACGTATGTACGTGTATTTCGTCGGCCGATTTATCGATTGCCTTTTAATCTAATTGCCTTATTTACTTCGCGCGAGCGCGCGTCTGTGTAGTGGCGCGTTAACACATCCGCTGCCGGTTTGATACGCCGAGTTTTCCAGGACACTGCGTCCTCGGGAAATACTCGGGCCGGGCTTATACAGCGAAAAACACGGCGACGCGAGCTTTACGAAACTAATCAATGCTAACGACGCTTTAATCGCGCCGCTGTCGATTCTCCAGCCTTCTGCCTCTTGTCCCTTTCTTGCCCGCTGCTCGGGAATTTCAGCACGAACGTCGTGATCCATCTCGAATTATGAAATACGTCGATGGATCGTCTTAACTCGCGTCTCTCGCCGGCAAGGACGACGTTTTGCGTACGGCCAAAAAGCGAGACGTAAATTTCGTTAGAATTTACGGGCCGTCGTTAGCCTCTGTCAATGGAATAATTAAAGCGAGGTACGATAATTGTTTAGTCGTGTCCTTAATTACGCGTTAGACCGTTTCTCCGTTAATGCAGACGTTTGACTTTCGAACGAATTAAAGCGGGACTTGTTTGGCCGGGGCCTCGTTCTCGTAGGTGCGTCTTTAGCATACATTTGCATGGGGTGTGCGTATTAATTTGTCCGCGCAAGGCGTCGCATAAACGCTCGGTAAATTATAACTCGGCGCAGTTTTGCGGGGGGGGGGGGGGAGAAAAAAAATCCTCGTCGAGGGCCGGGAAACGAGAAACAGTGGTGCGAGCGGAACGCGCGAGAATCGCCGGCGTAGGAACGAAGCGAAACGAGCCGAAACGATTATACGAAGCCGGCCTGCGGACCGTCGGTTTCGCGGGGAAAGATTTGTCCCCGGTCAAATAAATCTGCCTTTCAATGGGCGCTACGAGAGCAAGGCGCGTTTCCGCCGCGGGATTCTCGCTCGTTCGGCGTTTCTCCGGCGGCCGCAAAAAACTCTATTATCGAGGCAAGAGTCGGGAAAGCGCGCTTCCCCGGGGGAGGACGCTACTCGAACGGGGAATTACGTAATCCTCGGGGAATTCTCTCTGGCCCGGGGAAGCCTTTGTTCCTCGGCCGAGGGAACCGGACTCCCAGTCTCGGATGTAGTCTCCGCTTCCACGCGAGAGAAGAACTGTCAGAGCGTGAACTGAGTTATGCTCAGAATGTAACCTTCTCGCTGGTTTGTACGAGCAACGTTTCGTCGCGGTAAAAACTCGTAAACACTGTCAACCCCCGCGTCACGGCCAAGGAACACCAGGTTGTGTGTGTGTGTGTGTGTGTGTGTGTGTGAGAGAGAGAGAGACAGAATGTCGCGAGAAGGGGATACACAGCCGGAATAAACCACCGTTGCGCCCCGAGCTGAGAACGGCCGAGCTAACGTTATTTTTCTCACTTTGCAACTTGCCCCGTAAATAATGCTGAGTACACAGGGCCAGGCTTTTCTCCTACGTATACTCCTCTTCCCTTTGTCCAAAACTTCTCTCTCCCTCTCTCTCTCGGCCCACTAAGCTACTGTCAACTTCCCCTGACCTTTTTCACCCTGCACGAGGAAGGGGTAGCCATTACGATCCCTAAAGGAATACGAATTTGTCGAATAAACAATTAATAACGGCTGCGCGCTGATCTCAAGTAATGTTTGTTCGCGTCTCTGCAGCTTCTCGACGCCGGCTTCCCTTTATCCCACATTTTCTTACTTTCCGCGGGACGTTGGGTAAATCCGCGGGATCGCATTTAACTCTTGTGACGCGCTGCAAGGACGAATAACGAGCGAGAACTTTCGTTCTACGTTACAATTTGCCCGCGTCATATTACCAGAGATGCTTGCGCGCTGTACACGACCGTCCGCTGATATTTATGGTAATATGATGACAGAACGGTATATCAGTTGCGATATTCGAGTTCTCTGCGCGTCCCGCCGGCAAATTTCACCAGCGAACACGAGAAATTTTCGTGGTTACCTCGTGAAACACGCTGAAGGTCGTTTGTGAAATTTTAAACCAACCGAAAAACCCGCACTCATCCCCGACAAACGTTCAACACTAAGAACGCCATTAAACGAACAGAAATTTATTTTTAAATATTCCCAATGTTTCGACGAACGTATTATTACGACGCAATTTGACGTTTTCAGCGGGAAAAACGAGATGATACGGTAAAACGTGCCGTACATGCGGATGAAATTTTTGTTTTCGTCGTCACGGAGAAAAGAGGAACGACGCATTGGAAACAGCGAAATTGCTTGACCGGGGAAAAATGTGTTTTGCAAAAGCGAGGGCAGATGGGGGGGCATTGTTTAAATCGCTTTATCGATGTCGGCCCAGGAGAGCCATTTTTATTCGTGGCTGGCGCACTGCGGTAGGAAATTACAGTGCGCGCGTAATTTCCCGGGATGGTGCAGCTGGTACGCACGCGAAACTGCACTTGCCCCCCCGAGAGAGAGTGCACTTCCGGCGGGATCCACTCGGCGGAAGACCTCCGCCAGTCTTTTCACGAAGCTTTGCGTAAAACGACCGATCTCACCTACACGTCCCTTTCCACCCTTCGCCTTTATTGGCAAAGAGGGGGCCAACTTCCGCGGGGAAAACCACACCTTTCCACGCTCTCCGCCGAGATTTTCCACCGGTTTTCATTCCCCTCTGCCTTTCGCCTTTCCCCCGCTATTCTCAATTCTTCGAAAAAAATACCTCTGCAACCACACGAATAACGAACCGCGCACCTCTTACGCGTAATTACCATTATCGTTTGTTCAGTTTGAAATTTCATTCACCGACGAGCGGAGCTGTATCCGCGAGATTCTGTTTTTTTCCTTCTTTCTCTCCGTAACTGCGAATTTCCGCACGAACGGTTTGACGCGGAAGAGGATCGATGAGTCGGCGGGTTTATTCGGCAGTACTTCCACCAAGTCACGGGCGAAACTTCGACAACCCCCCCTGCCCCTCCCCATCCCGTCTCTGCCCTTCTCTCCCCCCGGGGCTACATCCTGCATTACCGGGCGAATGCGCGCACGTAATATCAATCAGCTGTTTGCTTACACGCGAAAACGCAGGCTTCGATCCCCCTCGGCCTTCGCACGCACGTCGCAAATGCACGTTCGCCGTGTGCGCTCGTTGCATTTTTCATGCGCTTATACGAAGGGGGGGAGGGGCGAGCTCAAAACTGAGCGGTAAGGGCCCGCTATACGGGGGATAAGGGAACGTCGCGGGGAAGGTGGGGGGTTTTGTAGGCCGAATTATCTCGCCGTTGACGGGCATGGGAGGGGAGATTGCGCGGGGGGGAGGCTTGATTGGCCGTTGGCTTCCGCTTACGAAACATATTTGATAAACAAACGGGTAATTGACACGGGAACCGGCCACCTCCGCGGCGGCGGTTTTGCACTTTTGCACGTGGATTTTACGCCGGATTATCGACCCCCTTCCCCCCCCCCCCTCTCCCTCGACCAGGGGCAAACTTTTTATTTTCACCGTTCCCTTCTCGTTGCTCCGGTCCTTCGACGAGTTGCGGACATTTTCGACGGTCAACATTACCTTTTACGAGCTTTTCAATAATAATATTCAACTGGCCGGTGGTTAAGCCTGTCTTTGCGGAATTCCACTCGGTTTGTGAATTACGGCGAGATTACGCGGGATTATCCGCAACCGCCCTGTAGTTGCGTTAAAAGTAAAACGGTTGCACGGCTGTCGCCGTTGTGTTTCCGCTTCTGCGCGTGTATTAATGGTAATGGTACTTCCGTAGCGGCTAGGATCAGAATTATCAAAGCAATTCTACATGATTCATGCCAGCGAGGATACAAGGATACTTACCAACTGCGTGTGGTCATGAATAATATCATGTCCTCTGGTCCAGGGTTTACTTAATAGTCAGAAATTTAGCATTCCACGGATACACAATATTAACAGTAATTAATTCACTTGTCCGCACATGTGATGTAACATTAACTACGCGCTGTACCGCAACGTCCAATTTATTGTTCCACCTTGAAAGCAGCATTAAAGACAGCCGGTATTGTGCAAAGGGAAATGAAAAAAGAACGGTGCAATGGTCGTCAGGCTGTGGTATGAATGGCAAGATTGGCCATTCGCCGCATTATTCCATTTCCCGGTGCACGTATACGAAAAGGTTGCTCGAAAGAAATTCTCAGGAAAGTCCATTGCTCCTGCTCGTTTCACCGGGATTGCCGAGGCGCGTGAGAATAGCCGTAGAAACGGATCTTCCTCTCCCGTGAGCCGTGCTTTTGTTCCTAGGCCATTCCGCTTTCCATCGAGCCGGCGAAATGGCCGAACGAGACGGAAGACGAAATGCCGAGGACCACGCGAGTCATGTTTCTCGCCCTCGCCGTCGATCCTCGTGCGTTACTTTGCCCTCTTAATGGAAGATCCAAGGAGGATCCGAAAGCGGAAACGAGCAAGTTCCCCGGGCGGCGAATTCGCGATTATCTATCGTCTTAGGACCGGGAAACCAGGGGGAAAGCAGAGATGTGACCCGGAAGAGAGTTAATTTCCCAGTTTGCGCTTTTACCCGGAACTTCCTAAGCTTCAGAAATTCAACGATCTTTCACCCTCGCGCAAAGATGTAACATGTTCATTAAGCGCCCGGAGAATGCCGAAAGAATTGTCCGGCGAAAGAGGGATAATAATGGAAATTACTCTGGGAAGTAATTCCCGCCGGGTTAGCGAGGATCGGATTTTAAGTGACGTTAGTAACGCGACGATATACATCTGAGTTTGGCCAGAATTTATCGTCTTTCCAGGTCAGAGCTTTTGGATGTATCCTAGGGACTGTAGGCTCTAGGGGATTTCGTACTACAGCTCGCCGGATCTAAGTGGACTTCTAACTTCGTCTTTAGATTTGCTAAATATATCCGAAGATTAAGCGCGCCCAACACCAGCTAATTATTAACCCCGCCAACGTGGAGATCCTTGAGGGGGGCAATGATTCGCCCCGATCGTAGCTGATATCAAGTTTTACCGTTTAATATCAAATTATCCGTTGCATTTATGCGAAATTCCGGGACTTTTATTCGGCGATACAATGATTCAACGGAAACTAAATACTGCGTGAGGATCGTTTGCACGGGAACTTTTTGCTGGGATTTTGACGTTCGCCGATGGAATTCGACGCGAAACTCGATAGCCCTGGCCGAATAACCGTGGAGAGTCGTTTGATTAAATGGATAGTTGTATCCGAAAGGGCCGAACTATTTGGCCGCAGGCCTCGCTACTCAGCGGGATAGTTGCGAAGTTGAACGGTTTCTTGGCGCTAGCGGTGAGCAATTAAGCGAGTTTTCCAGCTTAAGTTTCTCAGCCGGCGCTTCTCACGCTGTCCGGCGAATTTGTGGCGTTGCCGATGTAAACTAGGATTAATCGTGTCGCGCTGGGACTTGTTCCTGTAGTTACCGCCGCCCCCTACCCTCCAACAGCCCTTCGTCCTCGCTGGCAACGTATTACTCGTTCCCCGTAACAACGGTCAAGGGGACCGTCCCCGAAAGCCCGGCGTTTTATCATAGGAAAACCGAGACCCACCGTGAAGAGTCACTCGCGTGTATTATCTCGGAGTTTCGCGAAAAGCTGGATTAACAACCCCGGGGCTCGCCCCGCAAGGAATCCTCTCGCTGCTCGTATTCAGCCGGACGCCTTTGCGGATTTCCCTTCAGTGCGATTTTTCAATGTCACCGAACGCCGACGTATATATTGGATTCTCCGTGGCGAGGAATAGAACGCCCTAAGTCCGGAGTCAGGGCTGAAATTCTCCTAAGATTTAGTCGTTCTGTACGCTGAGGAAGCTAAAACTTGTAATTACGTGGGCAAACTGCGTTTGCAGTTTACTTGCCTGTGATACGGAACTCGTTTCGTTTATCTTAAGTACTTTTAAAAACGAAATATTCGATCTTAGGCGGGTCTAATTACCTATGAATTTTTTTAATTGTGTATTTAAGTAGCTCTCTGGGAAAAAGCGACACGGCGGAACGAAATTGCCCGCCGCGGAACGGACTTAAAACTTTGGAAGCTTTTCGCAAGACTAACAGGGCAATTATTTGCATTTTCCTTTCGACTCTCTTCATCTTTCCTTCCTCGCCGCTGAGATTCGTTCTGTTTATATCGTATAATGTGCCCGTCCAATTCCCCAATTGTAAATGTACAATTCTTAGAAATACAATATTTGCAAGTGGTATCTCGCCATGTTAACGCACCACTTAAAAACTTTTCGAGCTTTTTCCGAGACTTTGCATCTTCCCGTTCTTCGGTTTGGCCGTAGGAAAAAATCCAATCGGTTCGTTGCTGCGCGTTCCGCCGACGTTGTGCATAATAAATGAGAGCACGGTATTTGGAAATCTCCGATCGGAGGGAAGAAAGTTGATCTCGTGATGTCGGTCTCGCCGGCAATACCCTTTTCCTGCGGCCGTGCGATCTAGCGGAAACGAAACCTGTACACCCATCGTGTCCCCCTGAGGTCCGAAAAAAGTTTACCTTCGCCCGCAAAGTTGCCGAACAACTCGGCGACGGAGTAACTCGGGGTCAGGGGAGTGGTGGGGGAAGGGGGGAAACGGGAGACCGAATCGTGGGTTTCCGTAGACGCGGGGGTTGCCCCGAAAGTTGGAAGTTCGGTTATATTACGTGGCGTGTACTGCGAGGGGATACCGCTTAGGCCGCGCTAGAAATTGGATTAGAAGTTTAACTCGAACCGCGGTTCCCGTGGTTGCCGCGCAGACACCGATCAGATTCGCGCGGAAATACGGCTCGCCGGGAAAATATTACCCCCGAGATTGGTCCGCGACACGTTCGAATAATGAGACAAGGATAGACGAGGTGCTTTCGCAAATTTCAACTTCTTCTATTCATTTCTATTAAGTTGTCCTCGCGTAAATTGAGGAATACTTTTCTGAGGACAAACACTGACAGGTAATTCAGGTAAAACGAGGTAATGTTCCAAAATTAATTCTCCATGTTTGATTTAAAAGGAATATTTTTCTTCATGATTCCTGCGTCGTGTTTCATTTGTACTGGCGGCTCGATAGAACTTTCCTCCATCGTAGGTATTTTTATTTCCGGGAAATTGTTTCCCGTTCTCCGGCTGAGCGGAATAATCCTTCATACGGGCGACGCCGGTGATAAATGAGGCTACATTGTCAGATACAAATACTACTTACCGCTGGAGTGCTCGAAAATGACACGTTTTCTCCGCGCAATTTCATTTTTATTACGTTAAGAGAACAGCGTAAAAGCAACGGGAAACAACATTGTCCTGACATTTTTTTGATGCATCACGCGCTAAGATGACTACAAAGACTATATTTGTACATTTAGCATCGCGATCAATCACTCTACACAAGTGTCAAACTACTGGCCCAACGGTCGAACGGTTTTTAAAGTGACTGTCCTTTAAAGGGCAACATTCAATAGATTTTAATGAGTCAGCGATGCATCATGATTTGCGTTTCAAAAGACCAGTAAATTATGCGGAAACGTGGAAAGGGCGAAAGTGTTTCTAATCCTTTGATTTTGATTACACAGCCTGCGCAGAGCGAGCCATTCGTTACATAATCCTGCAATTTGCAATTGCCGCGTGTGCCTATTCGTGTGTGTGTGTGTGTGTGTGTGTGTGTGTTGGTGTCTGTGTGGTCGATGCTGCCTGAATTATCATGGCCGGTGAGCGCGTAGAGCATTTTAATGGACATGCGCGGGGAAGGGACTATGAGGAACTTTTACTTTCCAGCCCTTGCCGGGCTCTTCGTTCTCATCAGCGAACGTGAATGGCCGGAGCCCTCCTCTTTCACCGGCGCCGCAGACATCAGCGCCATTGTCCGAGCGTGCAATCGATAGAATTGCGTGTGCAGTGGGCATTATCTATCCGCCGGTTGCAGATCCGGCGCCGATCGGACCACTCGCCCTTTCCTTACCGGGACGCAAACTCGCAATTCGGCTAATCGATCGACGTCCCTGGCTCCGGTTCAAACCCTTTCATCGTTCTCCCGTTTGCCAAGTGTTAATCGCAGTTGAACAAATAGCAAGGCGCTCGATCCCCGGAAAACGGGATTTAGAGTGAAACTCACCGGAGAAACTACCTGTCGAGATGCATTAAGTTACGTTCAAATCGGCTCACACGATTCCTCTCTTCCGACGATCGTTCCTAAATAATCCGGAAAATCATTGTCTCATCATTCCTGTGGCCCTTTCAATCGTTAGGATTTAACGAAATAATTCTGCGGTTTTTACGTAATCCAATTGATGGTAAATTCGTTCCTGGAAAGGAAAACTCAACAGGGATGAATAAATTTGTTGAAACACGCGTTTGCGAATTTGCAGCGAACGTTTCATATGCAAACGATAAAATCAATGTCTGCAACTGTTTTTACAAGTATACTCAATTACAACTGCGTTTTCGCGTAATGCAACGTTTTATTTTTGTAACGTAGCGGATAAATCGACGTACATTCGTTTGCATTACAAATTAATATGCGCGATCAAAAATTCCAACGAATTTAATGGGAACATTCAGAGCAATATTTTCATCCAATTCCGCTAATTTGTTCATTTTCCGTCGACTGTACTCGACGATATTACAACGTGTTTACTTTACGTTTACGTAATTCTTCTATAACTTAACTGCTCGTAAAATCGTATAACCAAAAATATTTAACCGACATCAACTTAGTTTTTTATTCTTAAAACATTTTAGTTAACACGATAAAATATGAAATGATTGGAACCTTTATATGTTTAACACCAAACATTTTACTACTTACTGATCGAAAAACCTGATTAGCCGGATTACTTTGAGGAATCGTGTTTTTAGCAATTTTTTCCGGATGAATGTACGTGGCACATTAACCGCGCGCGTGCATGGGTTCGATAAACATGGCTTTAGTAAATTCGTTGATTCCGCGAGTCATAAGGTCGTCCCTGGTCGAGGGGTTGGACTGTTTCGTGCATTGGTTTGCCGGTCGCTGGGGGTCGAACGTCCGTTTCTCTCGAATCTCTTCTGTCGGAGTATCCATTAGTTAGAGCAGCTCTGTTGACGAAGCATGTTATTTCCCTTGTGTACGTCGTCTGGCCTCCCCCTCTTCTCATCCACTTTCGACTTCTAGTTCAGCCCCTCCCCTCACCGTGCCCGCGAAACCCGCACACATTCTCCCCGCAGCCCCCGTCGTGCCCGGTCGTTTTGCCACTCTCTCACTTGACAATCCGGCCCTTGTCGAGACCTGGTAGCGGGGGACACGGAGCACTTCCGTCTACCGTTCTCCGTTTGTTCGTGGCCGGAATGACGGTAACGTCCTGTCGAATCCGTCCCCGATTAAATTCCGTAACGAACCGTCGAGGACCGGTAAATTTTGTTTCCTTCCCAGTCCCGCTGAAACGGACAATCCACGATCGTCGGACAATCTGTGGGAAAATATGTCGGGTAAAAAACACACGAATGATATAATGCTAATTCGTCAGGATCAGCTAGTTGTATGCTCCATTAGCGAAAATAATGTGGGCCATGAGGAATTTGTGAACAGTTTCCGGGTTTCTTCGGGCACAAGTGCCGTGAAAACAGGGCGAATCGGTCGAGTGATTGCCGAGAATAGGCTCGGGGAAAATCGAAGAAATATAGTGACAAAACATTTGTCCACTTACGTGGACATTGGCGAAATTATCGATCGGTTGACATTTTCCCCAGCGGTTTCCCCCTCCCCCGTGCAGCCCCACTACACGTGGGGGATTGCTGTTATCCAGGCTCGTTTTCCACGATATGTCGCGGCTCCAGTCGGCGCTCGTCAGTTCCTTCCGGCGGGTTAAATAAATAATGAGCGCACGGGGAGAGAGATAGAAGGCTGAGGACGCTCGGAGGTAAACAATGACGCGGAGAGCCTTCGTAGCAGCTGGAAATTTCTCCACGAAATAAGCTGCGTTCGTTGTATACATATACCCTCGGCGCCTACACGTAGGCGGGCGATATAGCTTCTTGGCTTACATAAACGCCCACGCAGGGCTCGATTCGTAACGCGTGTACCTCGTACTCTCCTGCAGAACCCCCCCCCCCCCTCGCCCTATCCCTGTACCTTTCGTAACACTCTAGCCGTGTGGCATTATGTTTATTCAACGAGATCCCCGCTCACGTGATTTCCGGGGGCCCTCGATTTTCATCGCGCGGATTTTCTATCCGCCGTCGTGTCTTATTTTCCATTTTGCCGGATCGACCTTCGCCCGCGGGGCAAACAAGGAACGCGTTCGAACGTACGTAGCTTCAACGTTTATGACGTTCGCCGATTGTATCCCGGCAATTATATCCCCGACAAACGTGAACGTACGGTGGTCTTGTCAGTATCGCGGATTGTAAACTAAGCGTCCACGTGACGGGGGGGGGGGGGGGATCATGGGTCCTGCAATCATCGAGGAACACTCGAGCGTCATGTACCCGATGGTGGATTTTCACGAATCGTCGGACGTTCCGTTTCTGTTTTCAAAGGCACCGACCTGTCGGTGCACGGCTGGCCGAGCGGGGGTCGATGTTGACGCGCGTGCACGGAGAAATCACTGACGGAAGAAATAAATCCGACTCCAATGGGGACCTGGCGCGAGGAAGAGTGACGAAGGGGAGGCAGGGGTTGGGCAGAGTTGTATGAATGGACACGAAGCCGACGTATCGGACGAAAATCCCGACAGTGTTAATTTTCCAGTGGACGGTTTCCCCGGCGGAAGCTCCCCCGGTGCAGCGCCGTGGAGAACGCTGCGCCAGACGGAGATACAGGATGAAATAGAATGCGATAACCCCTCGATCGTGCCCCCCTCCCCTCTTTTGACCCCTCGGACGAACTCTACCCCACCGAAACCCTCGGCGAATTTACCGTCTACTCTACCCTCCCGCCTCCGACCTTAGTTTCAAATTCCAGACATGCAGCTTTATACCCCCGGCACATTCTCGAATCTTTTTAGAAAACTCCAACGCATAAATCTTTCATAGCGGCCTATTCTTTATGAATTATTTCCCTTGAGGAAAACGGTTGGATGATTCGTCAAGATATACAAGATTTGCTTTAGGATCGATCAGAATCGTGTGCGGATTTGAGCTAAATAATCCGCAGGGAGTCGTCTGCTTCTTGGAATTTTCGAGTCTCAATTAATCTGAAATAATCTTTGTCTTCATGTTAAACGACGATTGAAGCATTGTGACTCTTGCTGTGCCTTAATTAACCAAAACTCTCGTGCTTACTGAGTAATTCTGCAGTGGTTTCCGCAGTTTCTGACGTTTAATTTGCCGAATGGCTCTTTTCCAGTAATTTTTGCCCGCTAGGATCGTCTGTTCTCTCGTTTCCTTCCACCCTATGACCTCCGTCGCCGGGCAAATATTTTATTTCCTGCCCTCGTTCCCGTAAATCGCGTTAATGGTGCGATTCTTCGACGGTGATTCCCGGCGAGAGTGCAAGCCTGGAAGGATATGACGCCTGCGGAGCCGTCGGACCTCAGTTAAGTAGGAAGCACGGCTAGGAGTCTTCTTACCGAGCCACAACCCCCGTTATAACCCCGCTGCTGAGCGCCATAATCGCGGCTCGGAAAGGTGAACAATCCTAACCGAGTATACACACGTGTATGTGTACAATACAATCACGTGTATCAATGTAAACGTGTGTCCTAACAATAGAGCTTGAAAACGATGTCAGTAAAACCAATGCCTTTGCTCACGCAGTAAACGTAAACCCAAAATTTACCGCCGTATTCCTGTGGAAATGGCGAGAAGTTAAAGAAAACCCTGTATCGCTGAATTCCTGCACAAATTCTGTGCAATCGCGGAGTTCCTTACCGTTCTCTGGCCTGTTGATACTAATATCGCGCAGTTTACACTAGCAGCGCGCGTATTCACGTTGAACTTGCCGGCGTGGATTTCACGGGGCGACTGTTGTTATTTTATCATCTACTATTCGAATTCGTGCAGCGTCCTTATCGTGAGTCTTTTAGCTGTAACGTCAGCCGCGGAGGAGCGCTGAGAGTACTCTATTTAAAGATAGCATCTGGAGTGCATTACCTCGAACATCCCCCAGAGACGAGGAGATGGGGTGGGGGAGGGAGGGGAGGGGTTGCTGATAGTCGGGTGAAAGGCAGGGAGGTTCATTAGCCAGGCGCCGGGGAACAAGGAGGAAACCGCAGGTACACAGCCGGCCGATGAAATTAGTAAGATGGCCCGCGATATCGTTCGCCTAACTGCGCATCGTGGTTTCCTCCACGACTCTCCGAGGAATTTTTCCCTCTAATTCGGCCACGGCCATACGAGGGGCGCGCCAGCGGTTCCTCTGAATTATGCCAACACCGACGTGCGGCGAATGGATATACTCCGACGCGCGCAAGGAGAAGGAGGTGGGGGGTTGAATACGGCCCAAGAAAATGATTATCGGCGCGGGAGAAACCAGGAGGAGAGGGGGGAATGGTCCGCACGAAGTCGATCATCTCGTAATGTTTCCGTAATGCAGGACGATGCGTATCTGCACTGTACACGGTTTCATCAGGAGCGAACGTGCTCCCCGGACTTGGAAATAAAGCTCCGGCTCAGCGTGGATCACCGGAGAAAGGGAGGATGATTGAAAGAGAAGGAGCGGGTACGAGGATCGAGGGAAGAAAAAGAGAATCGTCGCGCGAGCAAGGAGAGGCAAAGATGTCGGGGAAGAGGGAGAATCGGAGCTCGGGGGAAAGGTGAGAGGGGGAAGTGAGGATGAGGAGGCTGGGAGGGGAAGAAGCTGGCACTCTTAATCTCGAAGGTTTATCGAGGCCGACGTAAATCTGTCGGAGAGCTTGGCATCCTCCTCCTACTTTGCCTTATCGACCGTGCCTCGATAATCGACTTATCCTCTCCCTTACTCTTCTCTCCTCTCGCTGTCGCGCCTCCTTTCGTCTCGCGCATCTCCTCGAGGAATCAATTACAATAATACAGCAGAAGCTTCTTCCGCTCGGGTAAACGCCATTGCTGGTATAAGCCGCTTCATGACCCTTGCGTCAACTTCGGGAACCCCCCTCCCCCTCACCCCACCCATATGAAAACACCTACCACGCGTCGTTTTCGTTAGACCCAGGATCTTCTAACGTAGCGTAGCGAAATCGAAGTTCCCTAAACTCGACGTCGCTAGTAACAGGATATGAACAGGGCTAACGATTTCCCATTGAAACGAATTACCCCATTTTGTACATTTATTAGCAACGTGGTCCCGGAATATGATGAGACTATATTTCGTACAAGGGTGGAAAATTCAAGGCCTTACCAGGTAATATTTGTTGAAACTTAAAATCGAGGTGCCTTTGTAATCACCTTAACGACTAACGAGAGAAAAAAATTCGCTTCCTCGCAGTCGCTCGAGGATAAAAGTTTCACGTTTCCTCGAGTTTCTTGAACATTATCTCGCATACACCTTTAATTTCCAGTCGTGTAAATTCTTTAAAATCCTCCGAGCCCACGAACAAATACACGTTCGAATAGAAATTTAATATTTAGCTATAAAACGATCGTAGCCGAGGGTTCGTAGAATGGTCCCCGAAAGGGCGAAAGGGAAGTTGTGTCTTGCCGGAATACAATTACCGTGGATTGCCTTGGGAACGACCAGGAGCGACCGGGGCGACAGGGAGGAGGAGGGTATGGGGGGGGGGGGGGATCGAGGATGGCTGATTTTCGGCCGGTGGGCCGCGCGATCGTGCGATCCAGGTCAACAAGGGTCTCCCGGGTCGTGACACCGTCCTCCGTCGGCGAGAAGGAGACGCTCTACCCGTAAATAATTCAGGAGGAAAGGCGCCGAGCGACTTTGCCCCGTCACCATGGCGACAGATTACGGGACTGTGGATGTATACGGCCCCCGCGTTACGTATACTCGTCTCGCCCCTTATCTCCCCGGCCCTCGTTCGCCGGGGATATCTCGGTTACTTCCTCTTTCTATTTCTCTATCTCCCCGGCATCGATGCTCGTCGATGCTCGCGCTCTCGAAAGACCGCCGGCCGATATGAGGGTGGCGGAGAGCTCGAGGCCAGATCGAAGATGTGTCACGCGCACGAGATCGCCCCCCCCCCCCAGCCTTCTTTTTTCTTCCCTCCTCCGTCCACTCACTCTCCCTCTCTCTTTCCCTCGACGTTTCCACGAATAGGATGAATACAGTGCGGTCTATCGTGGAAATCCAATCGGCCACGATGGATATCGCGTTATCGACGGTCCCTCGGACCGATTAAAACGCGCTATTCTCACGAAATTGACCCCCCCCTCCCCACCCGTCCCTTCGACCATCGTTGCTCCGGTGAAAAGTTTGCGCGAGGAGATCGCAAGAGGAACGGGCCAGCGGGTCAAGGGTGTTTCGCGTGGGGATTCAACAAGCGGCCCCTTTCTTAGGCAGTGTTCTAATCAAAGTAGACCGGCATTCACGGCCTAATTCGAGAAAACACGCGGCTCTTTTCAAGCCTACGGCCGGCAGTGTCGTCGTGCGAATACAAACGTGCATCTACGTGTATACAGATACGTTGCCGGGCTTCACGCGGGGACGTGTGTGCGGCAGACGCGAGATCTCTTTGAACCGCTGGCAACGCGAGCGTTTCTCGGTGTGCCTTTTCACAGGGCACTCGTTATTTCCCGTGAAAAGAGGCGTCGAGAGGCGAGGCGCGGCTGCCGTAATACAGCCGCCGGCCCGTTATCTTCGTCGTTCTTTAAAACGCAAAAAGATGACGGCAGCCAAGGAAGCCTGACCTACAGACCGATTGAATGAGCGTTAATAGCGGATTTAATAGAGCTCAGCTCAGTACCGGTGCAACGAGAGAACATCCAACCTTCCACAAAACTGCTGCTGTTTTCAGAGATAACAGTCACATGTACCCTGCGCTATCTCGTATCTTCGCGCAATTGGAAATTGTGAAATCTCGTACGTACGTGCCTGGAAATCAGTAATAATTGTACTGTCTGTTTAATAAAAAAATTGTCTAGCGGTTGTTCTTTAGAGTTTCACAAGTACTTTGTCGCCGTCGCGAAAGAACCGCGAGTAAATTTGTAGGGGGGTCTGAGGATCATTAGTTTTGCCGGGAAACGAATTCTTGTAGGAGTCCGCAGGGCTGGAAAATAACGTTAGCGTACCTTAAGTCGTGGGAAGATGAAATAACGAGAGGTCGGCGGTTGGATTTCTCCTCTGAAAAGAACGGCTCGTCTTTGAGACGCGCTGGAATCTTCAGCGAGAGAGAAAATCTTAAAGGATAGCGTCGGCAGCGGCAACAACCCGAAGACACTACAAGCAGGGACGGCAATTTGCACGGGTCATAAAATTTCCCGCGCGGAAAACCTGAATCTCCCTTTCTCTCTCTCTTTCTCTTTGCCTCTCTGGTTTTTCCCTTCTCGCGCGTGTGCACGTGTCCGCGCTGCAGGAAAAATGCGAAAACATCGTTGCAACTCATCTTCGAGGGAATCCTTTCCGCTCCGTATACGCGCGCCGATGTAATGCGTAAAAATGTCCTATCCCCTATTTCACCGTCACGCGCCGTTTAGGATCTTCCTCCCCGCATGCGCTAAGAATGATTTTTTAACCGGCAGAAAAATAACATGCTTTAATTCTATTCGTACGGCAGAATACTTGGCGTACGCTGAATTCCCCCGGGGAGTTTTCTTTATTGATCCTGTAACAAGTCCTCAGGGTAAATTACCTGGAAATACGAAGAGTGAGCGAAATTTTTGGGCGATGCAATTTGCGCGGCAAAAAATTTTATTGACCGTGAGGAGAAAATTGGCGAAAATGACATAAAGGCAACACTCGACTCTCGTATTCGCATTAGCCGTAACAGTTTTACAGTAATGGTGGCTAAGGAGAAAGAATCGTGAAAGGAAGGTTATTCAGTTAAAACCATGGAGGAATTTAAAAGAGAAAAAAGGAAGGTAGTGTACTATGTACCGAGAGAAGTTTATTTTAACTCGTGTATCGTGGCTCCTGAATAGCTCAGCGCGAGATTTCGTTGAAAACGCTTGTATAAAGTTAACGCGTGAAAAATATTTCGCCAACTCTTTACGCTTTCCTTTAACACCTGTAACTTGTAAAAAAAAATAGTCGAACAAAAATCATTCCCTTTTTATAACTTTAACTTGACCTTTTTTAGCGCAGGTAAAAGCAAGGATATTGAAGAAAGTTTTATTCGTATTACTTGCATCGGAAAGAAAAATTCCTATCTTTAGATTTTCTTTAAAAGTTCTCTTGAAATTCTGCCGCGGACGTATAGTTAGATATTTGAAGCCAACTGTCCTATAAAACGTAGACAGAGGAATAGATGGAGAAACGACGAAGGGAATTGAAAGAGTAGACGATGAATTTCGTTGATCCTTAATATAAAATGCACAACTGGCACTTCCATTGGCGAGTAACGCATCGCAGTCATAGCCGTCCATGCGGAATCCTTTTTAAAACATCGCGCAGCCCTCTTATTATTCCGCCTGCCGGGCATTTCTAAGACCGTAATAAAGCGAAGGAATACGATCCCGCGTTGCAACGACGTAAGGCAGCTCGGTATAAAGGCCCGTAGTAGCACGCTCCAGCAACGTATGGAAAGATGGCTCCTACGTGAATGGCCTACGGTGTTATTTAACGCGCGAGCAGATGACTCTTCCATGTACACAAATGCAATTTTGACGTCAGTTCGACGGAAGCCGAGACAACTTAAACTCAGGCTAATCTACACGGGGAATGGTGATTTGTCGAAGTGTGAGCAAAGAAATTCTTAAAGAATTCTTGTCTGTAGTTTCCTTGGAATTACGTGCAATTTGTATGTTATACTCTGAAAAGAAAATCATTAGCAGCTGTGGTAAATCATTTTTGTTAATAGAAAATTGTAGTTTCTTGGCGATTGTTATTTTCAAATGAATTTCTCGTGTACTGAATCTGCATGTTGTAAGTAAATAGGAAGTCACTGGCAATTGCCATTTGTTATTCATTGACAACTGTTACTTCGAGATGAATTTCTCAAGTCGTACCTCGGTACTGATGTTCGGAATGAAGTAATCGTCGGGACGTGGCAATGCCGATAGATTCGAACGTTTTAACCGCGCCAGGAGGAACTCTTACGACGTAAGTAAGGTCGTCACGGATTTATTAGACCGCCGGTAATCGCGGGCATGGATCTCGCGGCCGTTGCCACCCCTTTCACTGTGCGTCCCGCAAAACGCCGCTCGGCGATGGTTATCGCGGTGGAATACGCGATTTCAAAAGCCGAGGATCGAGGTACTCCGCGGGTCGATCTAGATCGTTCTCCGCCGGCGGAACGTTCCTTTCGCACACGTGCGATCGCTGCTTTAAAGGCAACCGAGGCGCAGAGAAGACGTACGAGGACCTTACCATACCGGCCATAATTGAGAACGAGTTCCGAAGGAGGGCACGACCACCGTCACAGAACGAATGGGACGTAACCCCCCCCCCCCCGTTCCTGGCCCGACGGAAAAGACCGGCGGGCATCTAACGAGAGGATTCGAATAAACACGCGTAATACCACCGTATATGTATTCAGTCGGTACACAAGGCCGTGTACGCTCCTGTTCCCCTGAGCGAGTTTTTCCACGGCGCGAGAGAGAAAGAGAAATCTCGGAGAAAAGGAACCGAGAAGTTCGCTGACCGTGCATACCCGCTTTGCAACAGAGAGTATGGCCTTTTTTTCACCTCCTTCGCCGGATCTTTTCTTCCACGGGGACCATTGTCATGCGTAGTCGCGGGGCAATAAGGCAAGATACATTCCGCTTGGCTCATTCAATTTCCTCCCCCTCGTGATTCCTTCTTTCCGATGGTCGTTGGGAAACCGAGGATCACGGCGCGCGGCGAGCGCGCGTGATCGATGGAATCGAAGATTGCCGTAAATACCTGTCCGCTTTTTTTCCCCCCCTCCCCACCAAGGAGATCGGATCGGTTCGCCACGGTTTCGCAATGACGAAAAGCCGCCGCGAGAGATCGTCTTTGATCACCGCCGACCGCGCTCGCCGCGTCTGAATTCCCGAGATTCCGGTAGCAAGGCAAAACGGGAAACCAGACGTGCGCTAGGATTACGACGAATTAGAGACGTCCGCTAATACGATCCTCCTCCGTTTGATCTTCCATTTGTAGCGCGCCGTTGCGGCGAACCCTAGCCCGGAAATGCTGTCATTGGACCGACAGAAATCCACGGTGCGCGCCTGTTTTCCCCGGCGAAAGCCGACTAACCACGTAAAACGGAAATCGCGTGAATCCGAAGCCGTTCCATCATTTTTCGCGGGGCTTGTCCGTGGCTAAATAAATACACGGATTTCATCGTATTCACGGGGCTTTCTGGGCTATTACGTACTTTCCGCCGTTGGAAACGTCATGAAAATGCAAACATGCCCTTTCACCTCGCCCACCGCTTGTCCTCGTTTATCCTCATTGTCCGCGCTGACAGTGCGCGCTGCCGGGCTCACATCTACCTTCCGGTTTGCACAGTCGCTGAATTAGATGTGTCACCTGCGAATATCGTTAACGGCCCTTAGAGCGAGCCGGCATTTCTGCTGGCGCAATGCGAGCATCCTGTTTCAATTCGGAGTAAGTGAACATCCGCAATTACGCTCTTCATTCCCGGACACGTATTGAGCGTCGCGATATTTCGTCTTTTGCGGGCTAGAAAATTAAAGGTACAACCAGCTAATACTTCGCAAACTTTAAATTAAACTGTACCCTGAAATAACTTTAACGACGTCACTCGACGTTTCGTATTTTCATAGAATTCGTATTGTCTCGAAATCGTAGCTCATTTAACCGTCGATGTAGCAATGTACGGAATGGAGGGCAAGCAAACGGGGTGCTTGGGAAAAGTGTAAAAGTGGGATATCCTATGACGTGTTTACGATGAAATTGAAATCAGCGTGGAAGCCGTTGAATCTAGATGGATGGCCGGGCCGTATTGACGTTCGTCGGCGTTACGAGTGCGCGGCGCGGAGAAAAATCGGTAGCGGTGAGGGAGGGGGTGAAGAGCCATGTCACTCGGGAGTCGTTAAGGCGCTATCGTGTGATTAATCTTGCCGGTATGTACGGTTCTCACGACAGGCATCGATGGTTACTGGGTAACGTCGTCGACGTGAGGTCGGAACAAAGCGACCCGTCGGCCGACTACATCGACACCGTGCCACCAGCTCGTGATGGACCGTAACACTTTCGATAACCGATAAGCACCTCGCACTGCATTCCCTCTATTACTCCAGCCGAAATGGCGATACTCCTTCCACAGGTTTCCGCTTCAGGGCCAGCGATTTTCCCCAATCCGGGCTTAACGATGTTCCTACGCGTCTCGTGCCGCAATTACGTGCAAATAAAACTCGTGACACGTGACCGAAAAATCGGGGAACATCGGGTTTTATATTTCAACCAGGTACACTTGTGCGGTTACAAAAATTCATGAGCCATTCGCCGGTCAACTTTGTGCTAATAAATGCCAGTGAAAATGCGGTTGGTGTTAATAGCATTGGCCTCGGGCATTGGTAAAGATTGAAACGAGGTTGTATGTTACATGAGACTCTGAATTCGAGTTACCTCATTAGTTGGCGAATTCATTGTATCATTATTTTCAAGGAATTCTTGAAGGAAACAAATTAAGCCTTCCTTGAGTCCCGGAAAGTATTGTGTCCTGTAGAATATACACTCCTGTGCTATTGTCGACGGGGGATTGTTAATCTCGTGCACCGTCGATAATAACTTTACGTGCCCTTATCGACGAAAATGACGGCAGTCTTAATGGTTGAGCGAGCGTCGATCCTTGCGGCTTCGCTTGCAATTACGTTTGTTCGCGCTGAGAAGAGAGGTGGTTTTGCTCCGCCTATGGCCGACTCGGTAATCCTGGGTCTCTATTAAGATTCCCCGGGACTACGATTGATCTCTCCGCGAGATACGCGCAGATATAAAGTCCGACCCTCTTCAATGTCGAGTTTCTGCTGCCTCGTATCGGAGATACCGGCAGCCTCCCTTCTGTTCCTTCTCGCAGTGCTTGGCTGACCATGAAAATCAATCGATACCGGAAGCGACGTGCTCCGAACCCGTTATTTCGCCAAGGCCGCTGAATTTTGCAAACGTCTCATCGATAAAACTTCGCCGGAATACCTCGGCGAGTGTCGACCATGAATAGTCCAACACTTTCCGCAAGAAACCCCGCGTTGCCGCTTTTAGAAGTATTTCATTTCCGTACAAATACGTACACTCTCAGTGTCCCCTTTTGAAGGTAGATGAACAGTAAATAAGCGTTTACACTACGACCAGTATAATTATTGCGAAAATTTTAACTGTTCTTAAAAAAGCCGAGAGTTTTAGCCGCACTCGCTGTCGCGTTTATTAATCATCCAGACACGAGTTGTCTGAAAACCCTGTAGAACCCGTGGACTTATCGAATCCAGTCTAGTTAAGACTGAGTGGGAAAATGACAAATGGCAGTTACGAAGACCATCGAGGAAGTCCACGGTCGTCGACGCAACTAAGAAACAACTGACTGACGCTGTTACTGTGCAAATTATACGCTCCACCATAAGTCACGACAATTTCCTCCTGCAATTGAGCTAGGTTGGAATTTATTCGATATTATCGTTTACCGTTATTGCACTATACATACTAATGATGTCATTTATTTTATCGTATTATTATTGAATTAATATCGTCCCTTGCTCCACGGAAGTTTTCGATATTTTTTTTCTCAGTTATGGTGTCCATTGCTGGTCGCATTTTCTGCCAGTCATTCTTGCGGTTTTCTTCTGGCTACCCCTAGAGAAACCGCTGGGGACTGATCGGATTATCGAAGGACACGCAGCAAATAGGGTACAAGAGTAAAGAAACCAGAATTCGATTAGGGTCTAATATATTGATAATCTGATATTCACCGCAGGCATCTTGAACCGTTCCATCTTCGTCTTCATCAGCACTTCGGTGACCTTCCAGACACAGCCGATAACTACTTTCATAACGGTACACAAAGATACAACAGCCTACACGTTCCGATCGTGATGGAAAAAATGGAACGTAAATGAACGTATTTAATTCATCCGTATCATTAACATATCCTGTAATATAAATTCTTTGATATTTGCGTTAATTATATTTTTTGTCCCCTATAAATTTGAGGTTCAGAAAGTAATTTTGCTGCACTGTTAGGATTCTATTTTTCGGACGATGCATTATGGTGCGGGGTAAAGGGTATTTAAGATACGGGAAATGAAGGAACTCGGGACATCGGGGAGGGGATAAATCGAAGGACCCTGCCAATTTTTCCGTGGCACGAGCAGCTGCAGCCGGGGCTTTGCAAATATCTGTCGACTACGGCGGCGAGAACATCGACGACGACGTCGACGAGGACGACGACAGCGAACTACTCAGGGCTTCGAGGCATTCCGATGTCGCGGAAAGTTTTGACGGGTTCTGTCCCAACCGGCGAATTAATGAGATTCCTTTCTTCCTGTCGGAAAAATATTCCGGACGGTGCCTTCTCGACCGTCACGACACTCCCCTCCCCCCTTCGCGCGCGCGCGCCCCCGCACATACACATTTTTCACGTCCATCTTCGTTGGTTCGGTGGAAAAGTTTAGCGCCCTCGACTTCGGCGAAGGGTGTGAGTTCCCTCTCGATGGATTACGCGGCGATTTTAAACTCATTTCGATGCCGGATTTATGTTTGCCGAGAAAACAACGGACTTTCTCCGTCGCCCGGCCTGTCCCCCCGACTTTCCTCGGTTTTCCCGACCAGACGGGGATCTCTTCCTTTCCCGTCTTCCCCCGTCGTTCCTCGTATTCTCCGCCTGCTCGATACATCCTCCGTTCCCCTCCCTCGTTCGTTCCTCCTCTTTTTTCTGTTTCTTTCGTGAACTTGCCGTCGCCGTGGAAGAAGTGGCCCCCCCCCCCGAACACGTGGCGGTCCTGGACGGTCCTTTCCAGTTCGTTCCTTCCTATTGTTTTCTTATTTCCACGTCGCCTCGGCCCTCACTCGGACGGGGAAACTTGTGACATAATTTATTATTCCACGTCGATGCCAGGCCGCGCTGTTGCCACCGTCGCGACGGTCCTACGATCGCCTAAGTATTAATACCGCCCCGGCCGCGAGAGATTGGCTATTTCCTGATTTATGGCCGTCACTTTTCAGCGGCAATAATCGAAATAGATTTCGCGCAACCTTCTCCGTCTCTCCCCGTCCTCCCCTTCCCGCGCGTCCGTCACTCTTCACAAGTAGAAATTCGATAATAATTCACCGAACCCCCTATCCCTCCCCCATAATTTTAAGTACAATCGTCGTCGACCACCGTCTCTCCCCGTTCGCCATCGAATAAGTGTCTGCGACGTGTAAACCTGGCCCAACTATTTTCGGCATCTCTAATTTCCACGCTCCCCGGCCGATCGGCTGACGGGAACTTTTAAATTGGAGTTTTGACTGGTCGCATTGAAACGGACTTACGACGATATCGAATTGACCCGGGACAACGTGGAAAGGCGAATGGCAGGTGGGTGTAGAAGGGATGGAGGGAGGAGGGGATTGAGAGGGAAGGGGGGGGGGTGGAACTCGCTGCTGACGACGTTGCGTCTGCGAGGGGATCGGCTTTCGAACCCTCGGGCGAATAGGGGGATCCCGTTGAATGAAGCCGATTGACTTCGTCGCGCCGACAAAAGCTCCACGAACTGCTCCCGAAAAAACTCACTAACCCGCGCTTTTTTTCCCCCCCCCTATTTTCCGTCCCACCGGAAGTGCCGCGGAGAACAGATAGTTTTCCTTACGATAAGAACAGACGACTGGAAAATTTCATGGCCAGTTAAAGCGTAACGTTCTACCCGTTATTAATGAACAAACCAATATTCGCGAGATCCGCTGCACATTTACCAGTGAAATGATTTGCCGAAAACTACGTTGCGAAATGATAAATGATATTTTTTAGTTGCTTCGAAGAGCCGACACTTCACAGTATTTTCCTCGGATTTATTCTCATAAAGAGCCGCGCTTAGTTCCCCGTTGGCGGTGGGGAAAACCGAACGGAGGAGAGTTGGTTGATTGTGGCCGATTCATTATGTCCTGCCGAAAAAAAGAGGAACTATTGGAGCGGGAGCGTGGAATTCACCGACGTGTATTTCAGCCTCGTCGGGTCGCGGTAAACGAACGAGGGGGTTTCGACACTCGTCCAACGAGAGTCCTTCATTTGGGGATGAAATTGCCGAAAGGTTCTCAAGTGTTGCCGTCCCGACCGTACTTTCCTTTGCCGGGCCGTTGCAGCTATTCCCCGTGCAGCGGTGCATTAAATCAACACCGCGTGTCATCGCGGAACACTCGAGTCGCGGGCGCAACGTCGCGAAAGCCCTTCCGTAATAATTCGCGCGCGTAATCGTCCGTCGCTTAAATGGATTTTCATCGCAGGGGGAGGCCACGGGCCGGCACTTCAGATCGCGCGATAAGAGCTAACGACAGTTCGTTAAAAGCCTGCAGTTTTATCGAGCTTGCCGATCTCCTCCCCTCCACCCCCTCCCTTTCTTTCCCTTCCTCCCCATCCGCGCATAATGCATCTACCCAACCTCATAGCGAGATGGTAATTCCATCTTTTCCATTGAATATCATGATTCTCTGTATCCCATTTCTCTGTTGACTTCCAAGTTCCATCGTTGCATTTCTTCTGCAACGAATGTCGAAAAATTGGCATAGATTGAAGTAACCTTACGACAAGGGTTGTGGTTAGAAATTGCAATTCGTTTGATGCGATCGTTAATTTTTATACATTGTCCATCGAGCGCGGAATAAATAACTGGACCTTCGTAAGGGACCTTGGAAAAAGTGGTAGCGCTGTAAAATGGGGATTTAAGTAACGAAATGACAAGATTTGTACGCGTGTAACGAGTACACACGAGCGATAAGTGATAGCGGCAAATTGCAGGTGGATGCGATCGCTGGTTTGCCGATTAATTTCACGCACGCGGAGCACGTGGGTCCGCGGGGTCGTTTCGTCCTTCGGTCTTCAGCCTCTATCTCCCTCGGCCTCGTGAAACAAAGGACCGGGTTATCCGGCTGACCTCATCTCCCTCTCGCATTTCCGCCAGGTGTGCGTGAACACTTTACTTACGCATTGCGGTATCGCGTGTACTCGCGGGATAAGCGTAATTACGACTGTCGTAAAATTGAAATGCCACGGATAACAGTCCGCCGTGTTGCGTCTCGGAAATCTACGACTTCGCTCGCAAATCCGCATCTCGCCAACGCAAGATGATGTTGTGATATTAACTGTGTGTTTTTTGGCATTTCCAATGAGTGTGAAACTGTTTAAAAAATGCATGAATTCAAGTAGTTATTTCTTAACAATAACTGTGTATTCAACGCATTATATCGAGACACTTTGTACCGTGTAAATAATATCCATCTTCCAGAACGTATTTGAAAGAACTTGAAAATACACAACTACTGAACTGCCTTGTAATTGCAGTTGTTGGACTGTTTGAATTGCTCCAGTTGGACGATTGTTGGCATTTTTTTCTTGCCGCTAATTAACCGGGGCGCCGTATGTCGTTCGTAGAAACGAACGTGGCCAAAGCGTTGCGTTAAATTAACGCCTCGTTCGACTCGTCCGCTGATCCGGATAGCACCGGTCGACTGGAAATTTCAACACGAAGGAGTCGATTAAATGGCCGCTCATCGATGACGAGGATTACGATCTCCACGAGGGCGATAATTATTCGTCGAAGATACAGGGGCGACACCGAACGAAGGATTTCTCTTGCAGAAGTTTTTACTGACGGCATCGATCGACCAATGGTATTTTTTTTATCAGGGCCAAAGTTTCGCGGAGACTAAGCCGCTGGAGGGACCTGCCGAAGAAACGTAACAAAGAAACGGAGAAGGGGAACGCGTGCGGTCAGATAAGAAATCTCGGCTGAAGCTTGCCCGGATTTCCTCCTGTCCGCCAAGGCTATGCGTCGAGAAGGGGGGATGAAGGGGCATGCCGAAGGCTCCGGTGAAATATGCCGAGGGCGTTTGCAGAAAGAACGGCAGGGTAGGGAACCCTCGAAAGGGCGGCGCTGTATAATAGCTGATTCGATAACGAGCTGCTTCTTCAAATGCGGTGTGGTTGGCCCACGGCAGCAGGATTTCTTTGGGACCGACCGCGGCTGAAGAGAATTCAAAAACGAAAGGAGGTGAAGAAAGAGAGAGCCAAGAGATAGAGCTTTATGACGAAAGAGATGGATTTTCCTAAGCGTCCAAACGTACAAGATAAATGGAACGGTGTCGTCCCACCTTCGTACTCCCCCAACGTAGAATCCTATCTATATAGATATCGTCTGCCAGATATGATATATAGATACAAAATATCCTTGGCCCTTTTGAGGGGAACGATTGTGCCAACCCGCGATGCGACGGTTTTAATTATTCGAGATAGCTTGTCCGGGGACTTTTGCATTCTAGAAGCGTACGTTTTTTCTTGGCCGCGGTTTACTGGAACGCGGAGCTGAGCTCGAGAAGATCGCGTAGGCGATTTTTCCGCCGCTCGTGAATTTCAATCGGCCTGGATCACGCGGTAGATTCATTGAACGACGTTCATTAAAATGCATCTAACGCGGCCCTGAGCTACTCGTGAGAACTCGGGGAACTCGGCCGTACATGTTTTCTCATGTCGCATGCCAAAACAATGATTCGCATCATTAACAATACTTAGCATATTCCGTTCACAATAATCGCGTTGTCTGGTATTACGAAGTTAATTAAAGTCCATTACGCTTGTAAATCCTTTCCGGGTTTAACGACACAAATCTGCCCTTAAACCTCGGCAAAACTTCGCCGCGGAAGGTTTACTCAACTTTTACCTGAGCTCAGTAAAATTTACGTCATCTTTCCCCTTCTGTAACTGCTTAATAATCACCCTTGGCTTGAGTTTGCGTTCGAAAACCTCGTATTAGAAAATTCTACGTGCATCTTTGAATCGTTAGATTGCCAAACGCTGCTATGTGATTTTCTCAGCGTACAGCGAATACTGGAACTTTGAATGGTCGTCCTTGTACGCGAGGACACTGTGGATGATCGTCTTAAGCCAATCACAGCGGCAGGATTACCGTGACCCGAGATAGCGCGTGTATCCGTCTTCTCGGGACGATGCAATCGATTACGCAGTCTTCCCAACCACCGCAACTCTCTGCACGTAAAGTGCAACGCTAGCATTGCATTACGTATTTTTCCACGGCGTACCCCGTCGCGAAGGCTATGCTCGCACGCGGCTTGTACTCATATTTTATTACCACCGTGTAGTAACGTTTCATACGTAGACTCTATGAATGGCTCAATGTGTATCGCATTAAACCGTAATACGTTGACTTGGTATAACACGGAAGAACATCGAATCAACAGAACGCTTTATAAATACGTCAGAAGGTACACTGAGAAGGTAATACCATACTATTTATGGGAATTATCAAATTATGAAAGAAATGAAACGTGTTTTGTGGATTTTTTTATTCTACTTCTGATGGAAAGGGACCACTTTTATTTTCTTTCAAGTGATGCTAATTTTGATGTTCAATGATACTGTGTTGTTGATTTGATGATACTGTGTTTAATTAAGTTTAATGATACTGTGTTTGTGTTCAATGATACTGATTTTAATGAAATGCCCTTATCACCGCGTAGAATTCTGGTATCGTGTACTGTACGACGATTACATCCATTTCATAGATTCAAATCGACCATTGCATTGGCGACTTCGCAGTCGCGACGACAATCACATTCAACAATCCTTTATTCGAGTTCTGCCCGGTGTGTGCCATTACGAGCATGCACGTCCGATAATAGCAATCTGTATCTTTCGCGCATACCTCGGCCACTTACGGTACGTACGAGCCAATCAATTCAATCGTCCGCCTGTGCCCGTGCATCTGTGTGTGCGAGTGATGCATTCGCTCTTTCGTGCATATCCACCATCGTGTCAGCGCGAATGGTCAGCTATTCATCAGTTTCGATACACCTCGTAGGCGCGCGCGTTAAAACCGTCCCACACGGGGGGAAAACAGTTACCAACGTAGCTAAACAACGGTGTTGCGTTAGAACCCTGTTTTTTTTTTTGAAGAGCTATAAAAACGTTTGAAGGAAAGATCAATCACGATTTATCGTATTTCGAATGAACGTATTAACGTTAAACACTTTTAGTACAGGAATATTGTTCGAGAGGAATAAAGAAGAAGACAAAGAAAAATCGATATAATAACGTAAACTGGGAAGTGAAATAATGGTGAATTAGAAAGGAGAAGTATGGAGTTTATAGAGAATTTTAATTGCACAGTTCGAGAAGAATGGGGTTCTTTACTTTAGTAAGGCGATACAATTAGCGCGCTTTTTGGTCATTTTTACGGCAGTTTAAAGTCACCAAGAAGTTCATTCTTGTACGTGTTTTGGCGACTGTAATAAAGACGTTTCGACGCGAACGTACGAGACAATACATGGCCATGATAAAATAGAAAAACAATGCCGAGGCAGCAATGGAGTCGAAATGGTACGACCGACTTACCGTCGTGGAGTACGATAATCTGCCGATTTTACTGCAGCCCACGATGAACGTGCATTACCGATGCCACAGTAGTTACATCGCTTATGCGTCCTCGAGCGGCCCGAGCTTCACGGCTAATTACAAGTACATTTGACCGATTACAGGCTTCGGCCTAGATTCCGCATAGCTCTTCGCGCAAATTCCTTTGTGCCCATTGGCGCCCGCGGCCAGGGGCAAGTGAGAAATTACGGCCGCCTCTAACCACACACAGTTAATTTCACCATATACGCGTAACACTGTTGAAACGCGCAACTGGATCGTTATTTGCGGAACGTAATTAAAACATGAAATGATACAGCGCGAAAATGACCTAATTTAGGAACAGGGGAGACCGTTTTTGACTGTTTTCGTTTGAATTTAGAGGTTGGTTATTTTATAGTAAAGTCTGGAAAACTTTCTACAGGCGCCCTTGTAATCCGCAGATACATAACACTCGCCACAGCGGTTTGCGTGTAAGAAAATACGTATTATTACGTAAGCTGCGCTGCATGTTCGATAGGAAAAATCGGACGTTATAGCACGACCGGAGCTAATTTACAACGAAACTAACGAGCGTATTTTATGAACGGCAGTGCGGTAATAGCGGAGTAGTTGACTTACGGAAACACCCAGGACCGTGACCGAATTGGTGCACGGTGCAAAAACGGAATTTTATGTCACTTAGCGTCGCGAGCAACGCGATATGACATTGGCCCGAAAAGAAAACCATAGTAAATTACCCGTGAGAAATGAAAACCTCAGAATTACGAGACAGTAAAAAAGTAATGAAGTCGATCAAAGTGGGGACTTCGTAGAAGCGTGGAAAATTCTTTGCGCGATACCTTTGACAAGTTTTTTCCGGCGAACGGTTATGGGCATTGGTCTACACGAATCGTTCGAGACTGTTGGATAATATTTATGCGATCGAGTAGGACTTTGCCCGAGGGGGCTACGGCGGATTCTCGGCGCTATCTGCAAAGCTCAGGCGGCCGAAACGCCAACGGCAGCTGTGAATAAGTGGCGAATGATGTTCCATTCTTGCGCACGTCGTACCGAAGGCTCGCCAATGTACCGGGCTCTACAGTCGTGTATTAGAGAGCCGAGGTGTGACTAACAGTAACGACATTAGGAGGAGAGATAGGTCACGTCCGTAGCCGCGAATGGTCCTCTACCCTGCGGAGTCTCGGCAGTGCGCATAAACCACGCCGCCGGGAGAACATCTCAGCGGAGTTTGCCCCCCCCCCCCCCCCCCGGGCAAAACAAAACCATTCGCGAGTTACGGCATTGCTCCACTGTCGTCCTTTACCGATCTTATTCCACCCTTACGAAGCGCTGTTATGTCTTTAATGCACGTTTTCAGATACTCCGGTACGGTATCGTCCTCATTCGCGAGCACGTTATGTACCACAGAGAATAACAAGACTGTTAAATATGGATGTTACTTAAAATGTTCTGAGAGAACGATTAACACGAGCCTTAGAATTTTCAAAGCTTTTTCCCTGTTAAATAAATGATGAATTAATGATAATCGCGGAGATTCCCGGCTCTTACTTTTTGTGAAGCACAGAACGATAACTCAGCAGGCTGCGGTGTACTGAACCTTAAACGCTGCCGCATAAGTTTGTATCTACGTGGGGGGTTGCCGTAACGATGCAAAATGAAGGCAAAGTAACAACTGGGTTGAGCGATAAATTAGCGGCGGTGGCCAGTTGTGTTCACGTCGACCATTCGTCGCTCGTTTCCGGGCTAAACGCATGACTCCCGTTCTCTCATCCATCCGCGCTGTTCTAATTTTTATTAAACTCGTAAAACGCCGGGCCAGTGACACTTTAATGACGTTGCGAGAACACGCGACCGACGGACATTTGCGTATCGCTCGATTGCGGCCCCGCCGCTGTATAAATTATTCGCCGCAAGCCGCGTCGACGGTTATCGAATTTTTTATTTACCAAAAGTGATTGTGATGGCGATAAAAAAAGGACGATACTGGAGTGTGCACGGTGCGGGGAGCGGGGGGAATAAACGGTCGAGCGTTTTGTCGATTACACCGGCAGTAAAAAGTTGCATTAAGATCTCGAAGAATCGGAATGAAAAGGAAAATGAGAAGCAGAGGAATCCTTTTTCGTTTGGCATTTTGGCCGGTGCTTAAAATCTTTATAGGCGCTACGGCAATCTTAACGATGACTTCCTTTATAACAAAACGTGCTTGGTAATTCAGACCACCCGGCAAGAGCCTCGGAAGAAACGGCTCATTCATCGCGACGCTCACTGCGATGTTTATTGCTTTCTATTCTCATGAGCGTTCTCTCATCTTTTACTTTTCCCTTCTGCCCGGCATCGCTCGCTAAGTGGCCATCGAGTGGTTCCCCCGCCGAACGACATCTCTCCCGTTCCATTTCAAAGGGCCACTTCTGTGGGACGGAGTTTGCAAAAGGTAGGAACTTGCCACGGGGCCGGGTCTCACGGTGGAAATCAATTAAAAATACGTTCGTTAGGACGCTGCAAGCGGGGCTTATCGGGGCTTTCGTCCGGGGCGACGTAAAAGACGCTTCGTCACGTTTACAAGGGCCATTCGATAAAATTCGATTCCGGCTCAATCGAAGAATCGAGCGAGCTCTGCCCGAGCCAGAGTCGCCGGCCGTGAGGGAAAAAGAAGTTAGCCCGGACCGAAGCGCAATAAGAACGAGGGCCTAACGTCATTTACGGAGTCGCCGTTTGATCGTCGTCGAGCGGCAAGAATAAAGCGCGGCCGGGGCGAGACGGGAGGGGGAGGGGGGGAGGAAGAGGGGACGAAGGACCGATGGAAAGTCCGGGGCTTGGTCCTCTTCCGCGAAGGTCTCTTTGCTCTGGGCTCCTTCCTGCGTCCGTGGCGGCCCTCTCGGCGAAGCGAGGAACCGACGGGACTCGAGAACCCCGAAGAAAACAAAGAAGAACGACTGCTGCTCCGCCGTTTTAGTCGTGATTGCGAGGGGCGTCGATCTGCCGGCGGTTCTCGCCCCTCGCCCCTCCCCTCATCGGCCCCTAACCCATTCTCCAAGGTCCTTCTCTTCCTTATCCGCCCTCTCCTTCGTTAGTTCCCCCTCATTCTCGGGCCATTCTCCTTTACCCCCCTCCCGCCCGCGCCCGAAGAATAAACGAATAAATCGCCGCTTCTTTATGCAAACTTGCATTTAATTCGGGACGAAATAGAAAGGCATTAATTTCGCATGCAAATACTAGCGGGAACAGGGGCGGCTTTTACCACTTCTACACCCCCCCCTCGCACCGTCCCTGCGGCCGGGAGAGAGACTCGGGAAAGGAACGGCCGGCGGGAAGGGGGAGATGAAGCGAAAAAGAGGAGCGGAGGTGTAGGAAACGAGGTTGTAGCCAGGGAGAACGGGAAAGAGTGAGACTTGAAAGGAGGAGAGCAGCGTGGAGGGAGGACGAGGACTAGAGAGAGAGGGGCGGCGGGGAAGAGGGTGGCAGAGATCTTTCAAGGGCGGGAGACGGAAGGGTGAGCCGAGCTTCCAGTCGGAACTCACAGTCGAGCTGGCTTTCACGGTATAATCAAGATGTTTGTTGATGTCGACGTTGGGAATGGAGGGAGGGAGGGAGCGAAATAAACGCGCCAGACCCGGAGAAACTCGAAAGAGACGGAACGAATTCGGGGTAGGCAGGCTCCCTGAAACGAAGGATCTCTGAATAAAATAAATGCTCGCAGAAAGGAGGAGCGCCGGCAACGATGAGCCGAGCTGTACGGCGTGGATGCAAAAAAGGGAATGAAAAACGACGAGGGAGTATATGTGAAGGGGCGGTTATCAAGACTCGAGATTTTCCCGACGCTGATGGGAATTGAGATTAGGGTCGCATGAATCTCAAATATGAATTATATGGAGATTGTCCTTGGGCAAAAGAAAGGACTTGTCCCCCGGGCTATTCTAATCGTCATGTAAATGATACTTACGAAATATACAATTCGGCATAATATTTTGCAAAATTTTATACACCTCATTGTACGCAAAACGCTTATGTGGCCTTGGTTTTTGTGTTTCAGGTGAGGATCCATTTGTATTCCATAGAATGGTGTTTACCTTTCCCCGAGGTGGTAAGTGCTAATGCACATCGCATAAAATTTGACTGACATCTCCCATGCAATTGATTCTATGTATATCGTTATATTCCTTCGGTTTGAATCGTCGAAAGAACACTCTTTCGATCCTGCGAAATCAGTTTTCGCCGAGCAGGGAACATCGCTGACATCATCATTAAAGTTTCACGATATTGCTTTGGATTGTGCACCGTGCATGCGGTGCAAGGTTCTGAAGACGGCCCGCGGGAGTCGACGATGGTTTATGACATTTCGGTAAGCTTCGCAGGATGGGAAGTCTCCCGGTGGTTTGCGTTTCAGAAGAAGGTTTACGACCTCGCCAGCTGGGTTGCTCTTACGTGCCAGGTGTTAGATCCTCCAAGATTGGAAGGGTGGTACCGCACGGATCCGCGAGATTTACGATCGACTTCTGCGGTTTCGATTAATTTTACCTGGCAACCTCCCCTTGGGGGGGGGAAGACGAGGACTTTCAAGGTCGCCTTGTTAGGAGATTCTCGCATGTAGCAAAACTGCCCCCAGTCTCGAGTTTTACAGTCTTTCTCCAGCGTGCTTTTTACCATCCGCTCGTAAACGGTTTCATCGCGCTCTCCTTGCTGTTTTATGAAATCGACGTAGATCGACTGTTTCGACTAACAAGATGGATTCATCGTGTCCTCGCGGATCGGGATATCGTCATGGCTTTAACGGCCTCGTAACAATCGGTTCCTTCCGTGTCCAGGAATTGGCCTTTTCCCTTTACACGGGATTGCTGACATTCGCGCGAAACGGGATAGGACTTGGCGGGCGATCCACGGGAAAAACCGGGCTAAAGATAACCGTCGCCGACCGTAAGACCCCGGGGAGAGGAAGCTATATTTCTCGATGCGAGAGATGCCGGGAAACGACACGGATAAATACTCCTATCGAGCGCGGCGAAATCGGAATGCTGTTCTGAATGTCGTTATCGCGATAAGAAGATGCAGTAACGCGTCTCCACGGTACCGCATATGCACGTCCAACGAGACATTCGAATACATTGCCCTGCCTCGCTCAGTATGTTCTATAATGCATACTTTTAATCTGCGTACATTTCTCAGCCTGGAGAACATGACGGATTCTTCGTTCTCCTTACATTGCGTGACGAAGATGAATCTTATTTATTAGCCTCATTTTTCCTGGTAAAGATATTCCCATGTGACACACGTTAGTCGGTATTAAAGAAACGTAGAACTCGTAAAACGCGAAGACCAAACTGTCGACTCTTTGGATCGTTCGTAAATTCGACTAGCAGATTCCGAATGAAAATAATTCTGCGATCTGGCAGATCTCGAAATTTCACAGTTCATTATGCCCCGAAGGAACGCAGTAATATTCCCAATTCTTCCTTGTCCACCCGTTTTTCTCTTCCCCCATTTCTCTCTCTTTCTGTCTCTTCCTGCCGTGTTCTCTATCGCTCTTCGCCGGTGTTCCCGGCATTACCCCTTCCCCTCGGACGTCTGTCGTGAGACGTTCTTAAAAGAATTTGATATCGAATTCTTCGGCATCGAACGGCGGATACGACTGAAAGCCCGGAGAAACGGTGAACGACGAGAGCGGAGGAGGGAACGATCGAAAGCGAGCGAGAGAAAGAGAGAGAGAGTGCATTATCTCCAAGTTCCAGCGGAATCCAGGGACGTCTGGACGTCTTCCCTCGGGGTAGCCTTCTTCTTTCGCGTCGTTGTCGCGCGGCTCTGCATACTTTCTCGGCGGGAAGGGGGAACCACTATCGGAACCCACAGAATTACATCGCCGGATAATAACGTTTTATGCCGATTTTAATACGGCCTCCGAGTTCCGCCAGACCATCCCTTCCTCTCCCCCCTGCCCTTTCTATCCTCTCTGTGTCGACCGCCACGAGCCGCCGATTCCTCGATATCCCGGTGCAATTCCCCCGATTAATTTTTATTTTCCCCTGCCAGCGGACTAATCACCGACCACACCGAACGACTTGGACGCTCGTTCGCGCCCTTTATCGCACGTGGAAACGGGGTTAGCTGCCGCTTAATAGGAAAGGTTGGATTCGATGAGACCCGAGACCGTAATAAAATTTTGCTATCCACCGAGCACCGATATTGAACGCGTGGAATTACGGTAACGATTTCTGATGAGCACTCGAATATCCGGGGGAAAAAGGGAACGAAGGTTGGGCAGACGAAGACGAAGGTACACCGTTTCTCCCTTCTCTTTTTTCCCTATAAATTGATGAAGGTACTTTAACCGCGTATCCTCTTATCTGTTATGATGATGAAGATGTTTCCTTTTTTTCTTATTGTAAACAGCCTTCCTCCCCCTTTCTATTCACCGTAATTGTTCTTTAATGACTCGAAAACACGAAGGGAGATGGAAACTCTCAAGGCTAAAACCGTAAATACATTGTCATTAAGATTCACGATTCATTCTGTCCCGTTAGAGATACTACTTTCGCTCTCGAATGTCCTCTCACAAATGCTAATTAAAGGCTATGAAAAAGAAATTTACACAAATTCGTAACTGGACGTAAAAGAATTATGATTCGATACGAACGTTGAGGCATTTATTCATCTTTAATGCATGTGTCACTTGAGTTGGCCATTATTGCAAAAGTCCTGACAGCATTCAGAGGAACTATATCTACTCTCAATACGTGGAAATCACGGCAGGGCGTATGCATGAGATGCGACATTTTCGATTGGAGAGGTCGGAAGAAAGAAAACGTCAGCCGGCGTTTAATTTACGTTCTGCAATTGAAATGACTTCCTCGTACTCGTACAAGGCGCAACAAGTGAAGGGTGGTTTCAACGGTTATGGACTGTCACGGTGCTTCCTGTCTCTCTTTTCCCGGCTGCTTCTCTCGGTCGCTCACCGCCCGTTAGGATCTGCTTTTTCGCCGGGCGAGAAGAAATGGTACACATGGCACGAATGCCGCGCCATTAACGTGCCCTGTTCTTTATTCAGAACGTCCTTTCGAGCGTGGCTCGTCCACGTGAGTCACGTACTCGCGATTCCACGCGTGCCATTCCGAGGGACACGGTGTATCGATTGCCGGTCCGAGCAAATTCAATCGCGCCTCACGGCAGGAAAAGGTAGCAAACGATCTAACGCGCGACACGGGACGATAAATAACCCCCCTCTCCCACCAGCAGCAGCGACGATTGGCCCGTTTCGTAACTCACGTGCTTCCGTCTTACCGCTTCCGCTGAGAATTATCGATGCCCGGAGCTTCGCTCTTCCGTAAAGTGTAAACATTCTGAGAGCTGTAAACGAACCGTAATCCCTAACGCGCCGCTCGCCGAGCCTCGTAATACTCGCTCTAAATATCTCGTAAAGAGCCTACACACCTCGCCTTATGTATCCCCACGGTAAAGGACGACGATGGGGCTACGGGCAACCCAATCACCCCCGATGCTTAAGGGTATCGGCCGCAGCGGGAAACTCGTAGCTGCACAACGTTCACCAGAGGCAATTGTGCTGAGCTGCGAATAAGGTCAAGATATCGGTGCAGGAAGCAAAGTAACGGAAAGGAAAATTTCGATACACCTCGAAAGTTTCATATATTAGCAACTTTACGTCCTACGTTCCTTTGTAACTCGATTTTACATGCGGACGATTCGCTAAATGGTTCAACGACAATTTAAGTATTATCGTCTGGCTCTTGTGAGCAGCTCGTTACAAGTTTGTGCGGGTGAATAACGAAGTGCCGTTGGCCCAGATTCCAGTTGGTATAACAAATCGCCTTGGTTGTTTGGCTCTTAGAGACGAGGCAACCCCTTGTACAGAGGCTCGAGGGATCACACATGACTACGCGCCCGCAGGCTGGAAACTGAAGACTGGAGCAAACACGTACACAGGACTAATACCTGTTCCCACACCTAATACCCCCAACACACGGTCGAGATTTACGCTCCGTTCGTACGTGTGTGCCTTTTAGCTGTATTAGTTTGCGCGTTATGCGTGTGACACGTACACACACACACACACATACACATAGATGCGAGTAGAAAGCAGGGCCCCTCTTCGCCCCCGTAAGGGGTTGTCATTGCCCTACGAGGGGTCGATGGCAGTCGAGCTAGGAATACATCAAAGCGAGATTGGCCGTGTAAACCTGCGACCAACAAAGTTAACACCCACATCTTGGCTCGCTCTATTCTTGTCCTCCGATTTCGTCCGTCACTTTTGCCACCGCCTGCTTTCTCTCTCTCCCCCCCCCCTCCTTTCGCACCGCAAGGTTCTCATTGCTGTTGATGAACGGTGAGCCGATGTTATCGTTCCCTTCGTTCTCCTCGATTTCCATAAGAAGGAAGATCTTTGGGGGATTCGAAATTTTCGTAGAAACTCTCGGCTGGTAATACTTTAACTTCGTATCTACATTCTTTACATCGTTACGGAAGAAATTTCAGAACTAAATGGACAGCAAATTTTACGAAGAACAGAAAAATGCGAGAAAATCCTAGTCTTCAAACGTAGAGCATTGCTATTCTGCTTTCATTCTACATTGTGGAAGATCTTGTTATGTCTTTGTCAATTTTTAAATGAACAGGAACATGCGGGCACAGAATCTTACCATCTCTTTCTCCGAGTCGTTAGCCAGCCAACGATGCAGTCTGGAAGGGGTCGAACCGCCGTGCGGCCAGTTGAATTTATCGCTCAACTTTTTAACGAAATAAATTAGGTGGGAAAAATACACGAGTATGCGCTCAGCCTCGGAGTCCGTCGTCGTGGCCCACTTTATCCCGCGGGCACGCAGGGTTACACACGTGTTCCGTGATCGTTACGTTCGTAATTAACAACGTGGCGATCGTGCAGGGCCCTTGTATACGCAATGAGTCATTTGGGGAGGGGAAAAAAAACCATGAACCAAGCCTCGCCGTGTTATCACCTACCGGCGGAATTGTTTTCTGCATTGCGCCGCATTGTTCTCGTCGTTCTCCGCAGCGACGTTTTATTATCCGTCATTAATCAGATCGTTAACGCACACTCCCCGCGTCCTATCCCCCGTGAACAAGGTGCGTGTATGTGGATCCTGTCCACTGCAGTCGTCCATTATTGCAGCCCGGAAAAACGAGCCCGATTCCTTTGTGCTCGTACGTCGACATTTTTGAGCGCTTTACACGCGCCAATTTCAATCCCTCAATTCGTATGCGCACGTGACAGTACAATTTGATTTATACGTATATCGGTGGTTCCCTGAGCCT
Organism: Hedychridium roseum; assembly: GCA_963989215.1. NCBI lineage: Eukaryota > Metazoa > Arthropoda > Insecta > Hymenoptera > Chrysididae > Hedychridium > Hedychridium roseum. The sequence continues at coordinate 6,451,710 of OZ022310.1, read as the reverse complement.
TTTCTTTCCCTAGGCGGGCATGCACCAACCGGCGACCATATTTTAATTAAAATGACTCGACCGAATTTATCGTGGCAGCCACGCTCGCGCATGTATGTATTCCTACGTTCTGATTCGTTAAAACTCCGTCGACTCCCCGCTCGGCCTGCTTTCGCTAATTGCGCAGTTTTCGAGCGGGTCGCCTTGACCCTCCTCTCGCCTCGCTTTCATCTCCCGGCGATCCTTCCCTCGAAAACGACTGTTTTACCTGCGAAGGAAGATCGATTCCTCGGTAACACGAAGGGCCCAAGGCTGCAAAGATCTCACGCTTTCCATCGAAAGTCCATTACGTAAGGCGAGGGATCGAAATGAGGGTGCAGTCGAAAGGTTTAAGTCGACCAGCAAGAATCTGCTACCACGGCAACCGCAATGCAAATTTTAAAAACTAACTCCTACTATTAAAGACGTATTTTTCAAAATTTTAATAATTAAGGAAATCGGAGAAACAACGAAATATAATAGTGAAATTAAAGATAAGACTCTGCTACGAAACATACGCTTTAATCAGTATAATCAAGTAAAAATTTCACTAGGGAAAGATGGGGAAATGCCTGCATCAGGTGTTCCTGCTAGAAGGTTTCCTGTTTTTTTTTTGGCAAACTTCTGTTGAAGGAAGCACAGTGTGTCAAGTACAGTGGTGAATTCTTAAATTCCCCGAGTAGCATGCCCGTCCGGTTTTCGCGGCGAACGAGCAACCTGCTGCTGCACGAAGGGGAAGGGAGGGGAGGGGCGGCATCTCGCTACGTGATATATCGGGTTATATGGCCTGTTCGTGTGTGTATACGCGTGTGTGTGTGTGTGTTGGGTTCAATGGGTAGAGACACTATTATATCACCGGCGAGAACGGTCACGATGACGAGCGTTGCCGCTATGCGCAATTCAGCCGGTTCTATAAAAGGCTCACGCGCGACGTCCCACGATAATAAAAGACCGCGAGACGAGGATGAAAGTCCCTCGGTTACGTCGCGACTGTCGCTCAAATAATCGGCCGCCATCGTCCGTCTTTTTCCACTCGCGCCACCGGCAGAGCTTGCCTTTCACGCGAGCGCAACCGGCGAAAGTAAACCTGCCTGCCAATCGAAAAAGGATCGATCTCGCGGCGACGCCGAGCATCGTCGAGGTTTTGTCCTTGAACGAAGAACGCAACAAGAATTTCCCCGAATTTTGGACGAGGATTAACGCAAAAATCGATCCTCCTTTATCAATTGACGGGGCAAGAAAAATGAATCAAAGAACAGGCTTAATTTCGTTACAAATGTTTTTGAGGATAGAGTTTATGAACAGAGTTTCGTTTCGAGAATAGAGTGGGTTAGAGTGGGTTAGAGAGGGTTAGAGAGGGTTAGAGAGGGTTAGAGTGGGTTAGAGAAGACTGGTCCCAGGGGAACGTTGCTTCCTACATTTCGTAGATTCGTCCGCAGGTTTCCGTTAAAATGGGACTGCGGAATGGCGGAAAGTCGGCCGCGAACTCGCGTCTCGATGCACAGTTCCATCCTCCTCGTCCTCGTCTTCGTCGTCGGGCAAGTCGAGCAGCTGAAAATTATGGCCTCCGGCTTCGTAACCTCAGCAGGAATAGTGCGAGAGCGGACCATCGAGTTTTCCCTCGGCCCGAGTCGCTGATTTACGTCTTCGTACATCCGCGCGGGCTTTTCCCTCGCGTCAAGTCCTTACCTTTCTTAGTTTCCGGGGAATCGCCACGAGAAAGCTCCGTCGGACCAGTTGTGACCTTCGTTTCCTCGGCCGCTGACGAACCGTTATTCCACGAACCTGCTCAACAGAACTTCCTCCGTGACTCGAACACAAAGCGAAACGTTCCTGCGAACCTACTAATAAAACCATTACCCCCACAAGCCCCTCCCCCCTTCCCGGACGGAGATGGAAGCGGACTCACGCTGGAAACGGGAAAACAAGGAAGGGGGGATTTTTGTAACGAACTGTATAGTCTCACGAGTGGACTCGCATCAGCGAGAAACGGTCGTTACATGCATGCAGGCCATGTTCTTGAATAGGATGTCACGTCAGCAGGGAACGTGCGATGCAAGCTCACTCCCTGCTTTTGTCATCACGCACTCGTTCTCTGTAATCGTACGCGGCCGCTAGTCGTGAAACATACGTATGTACGTACGAGTTCTCATACATTCACCCTCCCCCTGGCCCACCCCCTGTCCCCCTCCCTCAGCTCGCGGTACTCTTGCTTCCGTATGACATCCATAATGTCTATCCATTCACTTCACCGAGCGCTGCCTCTGACAGCGTATGAATTCCAACTTGAATATGTATTGTCGGCAGCAAATTAATATATACAGCTGCGCGCGCGCGAGGGGGGGAGGGGGTGCCCACACCCCAATCCGCCCTCCACTCGTCCTCATCTACGTCCCTCCGAGTCACTGCTGGCTTCTAAACGTAATTTAATAATGTCTGCCTGCCGCCGTCGACGACGCAGTCCCGTCGGTATCTCACGAGCCGCGCCACTCGTCGATGCGGAAGGAACATTTTTCCCGCTATCACTGGCCAATCGTTCCGACGAGTTCAACGACTTTCAATATCCCTGGCGTTCCCGAAGTGACGTTCAATTGCGCGTGCCTTCGTCCGAGAATTCGATCGCAAAATTTTATCCAAGTGCAAACGACATCGAGGTAAACCGTATTCTTAATTCGCTCATTCGGAAACGTTTGCGAGAAGGAAGAGAGGAACTAAAAATCCTCGAAGCAAAAGAACTTCCTCGACGTTCAATATTTCCGTGTTTAGTGGCATTTAAGGACCATCGAGACGATTCGTATTCACAGTTTTGCCCTAGCGCTGCAAGAAACCTTTCGCTCTACCGTACGGTCCGGACGCTTTCGTAGCGAGACATTATCAACGCGGGGGAGGCTAGTAGAAATCTGAAGGTAGACGAAGGAAAATCCCTGAGGTAAAAACCAGGCGGGAAATGTGCTACGGGGGGGCCGGAGAGAAGGGAAGAGGGGGGGGGGGGGCTACCACGAAAGATACCGGAGGAATGCGAGCGATCTCCAGGAACGACATCGACAACGACGAGGACGAGTTTTTGCTCGATTTACTCAAGAACGGAGAAGATTGCGACCTACGGCGGTAACGACGTCCCCGTGAACGAACCGTCGTCGAAGTGGGGTTCCTTGGCAAGGGAGAAGAGAGCCGTAGGGGGAGGGGGAGGACAAAGAACGAAGAACGGAGGGTAGGAGGGTCCGTACGGTTATGGAGGACGGCGCCTGAATCCCTGAGACACCTACGGCGGCTTCTACGCTCGATCTTATCTGCCTCGGCGGCAACTCATTTTGACGGGGACTGTACGGCGGAAGCCAGTTAGTTTGCGGTTCTTCCGCGAATTTGAACCCTATGATCCCTGGCAGTGATCCCTCCTCTGCCGTTCGGAATCTTCGAGTGGAGGGCTCGGCACGCTCGACTGGCTGACGGGCTTTGAAGGCACCCACGTACGTGCACGGGGGAACGGGGGACAAGCCCAACAGGAGACGATGAAACTTAACTGCTCGCCAGAGAAATCCCGGCCAAGTCCCCCCGTTCGATGAGTTAATACTTCCCTCACCGACGGACCGCCACAGGAGAGGGAGATATCGAATGTTTGCCCGAACAACGGTTCTTACGCCTCACGCTACAGCGGGGCAACTGACGAAAAGAAGCCGAATCTCCTCTGTTTTTCTCGGTTGATCTCGCGAGTCATTTGTTACCGCCAAGTCGGACTCACGACGAGTGGACGTTCATCGCTGTCGCGCCACGGCAACGGTAAGTTTCTTGCGCGGACAGACGCGCTGAAATAGGGGAACTGAATTACCTCGGATGGCTTCGATCTATCCACGCGTTATTTATGTACTGCCGTTTTCGCCGTAACTGCGTTATTCATGGGATCCTCGCCGGTCGAGGACACCGTGGAAACGCAGCTGCAGAGTCCCTCGGATAGTCGCGTTGGATCACTCACGGAGGCGTCCTTGCAAGAACCTGAAATTCCGTTAAAGGAGGCCACTCTTACGGCGGAGTAGCTCTCGAACCGGCGCTAACCGCGCGTCTTCACGCGGCGTTGGCCTTTTCAGAATTTTTCTATTGCCCGGCGCGCCCAGCGCGGTTACAAATTGCCGGCTAACGAGCCCAGAGATGCACGAAGGTCCTTAACGAGGTGACGTCACAACAATAACAAACAACTGTACGAGCGCCCCGTACGACCGCACCCTAATGAGGCCAACCCGGCCCGCATTGCATTATATTGGGACGAATGGGGAGCCAAGGGGGAGAGAAAGAGAGAAACGCCACAGGACGACGCATCTGCCCAACACGACGGCCAAGAGGGACGCAGGGGGGGGGGGGGAGGACGGCGTCGGAATTAGCCTCGAGTCACTCGGCCACGCTTTGTTAACGTCCTGTTAACCCTGACACTGCGACGTTTTCGCCGCTCCTCGCCTTTTCTAGATTAAATTCGAGAAAAATGTAGGCCGGGTAATACGGTTTGACCAACCACTCGCGAAACACCGTTCTCACCCGCGTCGACTCGAATTTCACTCCAATTAATAATACCTCGTAGGACACGTTTAATAACGCTAACGATCGGAGATAGACATCAGGAGAGAGTGGTATATTTTAATTCAGCGGGCAGGGAGGCTAATGTTCGCGATTCACGAAATCCAGCTGGCTCGCCGTGTAGTTTCCATTGACGAGAGAGCTGCGAGGGGAAGTTAAGGGGTTTCGAGTGGAGAAGGAGAAGGGAAAAGCTCAGACGGAGGTTCTCTTCTTGCAACGATGCCACGAGGAAGGCAGGAGACGAGGAAGGACGAGATAAATTCGCGGGTTTACGGCGTCCTTAAAGTCGCGGAAATCTCTTTAACGACCTGGCAGGCTGCCACCGTGGCGGGGCCCCCGCCGCAGGAGGCCCGAGGAGAGCATTGACGGTCCTGCCGGGCAAACCCGGACCGGGTTATCATTCATTTCCTCTCGAGCGAGCCACGGCCTCTGTTAATGACAGTCCCGCGGAATTACTGCGAAACTTCAGGTTCCCTCGCTACTAGCCGAAAGTAGTGGAAGAGGCCGAGTGGAGTGCACCGACGAGCCGAAGGAAAGAACGAGGAAAAGAGGAAGGGGGCAGAGGGGATGGCATGTGCGTGGTATCTAGCACGTGGAATTTCTCAACGAGGGAACCTGGAAGATTATCTCCCTCGGCTCCCGAGTGGTTTCCACTTCTTTTCCCTACCCCTCACCGCCGTCCAAGTCCTCCATTTTTCTCCACCACTGCCCCTCCCCCCCTCCCTCAGGTTGTCCTTGTTTCTGGCTAACGGGTTATGCGTTCGTACCTTCGCCGACCTACTGCGCCTCGACGATCCGAGGCTCCTCCTGCTTCGAGAACTCGCGTCCTCGAGGATGGTTTATTTTACTGTTACCGCCAGGTCCCCTAGGTGCTGGGATCGTTACTGTCGAAGTCCCACTCCCTCGCGGCGGCTGAGTAATGCGCGGGATTCCGCCAGGAGGCAGGGAACGGGGGGGAGCCGGGGGACGTTCTATCTGAAATAGGGGGACCGGAAGGGCGCGGGAGATAGGGAGGGAACGGGGAAGTACCTGCGACTGTCTGCCACTTGCACGACGAATCTACGAGCCTGCAGATAACAGGCACTACGAGAATCAGGTTACTTTTAAACGCCTTCGCCCCCCGGGGACAATGTACCCTCCGTAACGCAGAATTCAAGAAAAACTTTTCTTAGATGAGGACCAAGTTTTATGCATTATTCACCGCTCGTATTAAAAGGGCTGACAAGAGTCTTCGCGTACTGAAAATTCTCTAACCCGTAATTCGTAGCATTATCATCGAGAAATCAGGTTACCTGTAAATACCGTTCTTAGTCCCCGGAATATTTCTCACTTCAGCGCGAAGTTCAAAAAACTTCTCTTAGGTGATTATCATGTTTTATGCATTATTTACCGCTTGCGTGAAAGGGGCTGACAAGAGTCTTTGCAGGAAATTTTGTAACCTTCTTTGCTCGTGTAATATCGTAGCATTATTGAGAAACGAAAGGCAGGCAATCGAGGGAAAAGCAAAGACAGGCACGTTGACTACACATGGCCCGGAGCACGATACCGGTATTACCGGGAAACGAATTGGCTCGGAGAGATGACGCTGAAAGGCGAAGTATCGTTGCATCGGCACGTAGGAAATTTTACAAAACGTTAGCTATATATGCCACGAAACTTCCACGCGTTACGTACGTCCGTGGTTTTGTACAATTCGCCAATTTTAAGTGGCCAAAACATCGACCAATACCCGAAATTCTACGTAACACTATCCCGAATAACGCGCCCAATATTGCGAGAGTTAAATGTTTCACGTAATTTCATTTGTAGAACGAAATTACAACACAGCTCCAGCCCGGAAAATTACTTGTGTACCCGGTGATATCGGTATAATGAACTACGAAACGTTACACATTTTGCAGCACGAACGTGCTGATTACGGCATATTGGATTGTTCGCGTTAATTGCCGGCTTAACAATAGCCCCATCAGTTTTGTTAAATGATTAGGAAAACCGGATATGGCGTCTGCCGTACCGAAGAGGAGGTTAACGGAAATCTGCCGTTCGGAAGGGGGTTATGAGGCAAAACGATGGAGCTGCCAGAAAAATGCCGGGTATTAAAAGAGCGAGCGGAAGTCCGGGAAAAGTGCAGTAAGGCGAAGTTTCGGCGAATCTCGTAAATTCGGGAGTCTCTCGGCGGAGAATGGCTCGTCGTTAGGAGCATATGCGCTGGAATTGCGACGTAGACGCTTACGATTTTCCCTGTGGATGATAAAAACCGATGGATATCGGCAGATTGCCGATGGTGGCCGCGTCCGAGCGGACCTCCAGCGTGTACTTGGAAATTATTAGGCACTTACGGGTTTCATGGAGTCAATCGCGAAACCACGAGGACGCTGCGCTTTCGCGAAAACTCGTAAACCTCTGTAATCTCTTTACCGGAAAGCACCGTTGCACTCCCGGCCTTCCCCGCGTCTGCTGAAATACTTATGAAAATCGCAGAGACCGTTTCGCCGAACACCGCGGGGTCAATTGTGCGAGGACAAGCGAGTATCAGTGATTTTCCGTTGGAACGGAGCAAAGATATTTCATTACTAACGACTTTACAAGAGGTCAGAAGAGGGTTTGAGAGTACACGAATATCCGTTCCCTTTTTTCCTCCTGGCTGACGTGGCAATTAATTTTTCCTCTTGTTGATCATGCTCGAGAATAACAAAGCAAAATTCACGTTCTATACAGTTATTTTCCTATGTACCGATGGCTAAAAGTATTGAGATTAGCGAGCTTGTGCGATGCAGAAACAGATGCAAGAAGGAGCGTTCCTGGGCGAGCGATAAAATTCCTTTCTAAGTTGTAATAACGCCGTTAGCCGGATCCGCGATGCCCTCGAATGAACTTTTAATCGTGAATAATGGAGCCACTGGAGACCTGCGCTGTGATTATTTTTGTTGTTAGCAGAGATAGGGAAAGAGAGAGAAGGAACGTGAAAATATGAAAAACCTTGGTCACAAATTACACAACTTGGTACGCGTGTGCATTTAACAATTCAACGAATCTCTTACAAATTGCGTTGTCATTTTTTTCACGAAAAACCAAACACTTGTATGACAAGCCCTTAAATACGACTAATTTCTCTATCCTTATGTGTTTTCTAAAAATAGCGAATACCATGATAATCCTATACGTGGCATTCTAGAGACCAGAAACTAGTTTTACAGGATTGGGTATTATTATGGCCGAGTCCCCGCTGAGTCAGGCCAACACGATTGTCGTGTTATAACATTCAACGATATTGTACGAGCTGTAAAGGCCTAACCGATCGCAGTTGAGAACACGTTCTAACGTCAGCTCCGCCTTTATATATTAATCGTGGTAAGGTGCGCGAACGATCTGTGGAAAATAGTAGCTATTACTCGTGGAATGAGACGGAGATGCGCAACTTTATCCCTAGGAGTGCCGAGACGAGCCCATTGTTCGCGGTGGTAGCCGTTAGAGAGGGTAATAAATGGTTGGCGAAGGAGGATTCCAAAGAACACTAAGAATGCTTGCCTCAGCTATCGTCCGTAGCTCGCGGCCTCGGCGAAGAATAATACGACAGTTCGACGCTGGCATAATTCACTTCCGCCGGAGAAAACCCTACCGTTACTGATATAATTAGTTCGGAGAGCCATAATGGACCGTACAGAGGAACAAAAAGCCAAACTAACGGCCACTCTCCCGACGAAATAGCAGATGCGAAGAAATAACTCCAACATAGCTAGCGGGATTTTCATGCGGGGATACCAAGGCCCATTGAGATTTTACCGCTGATAATGCTACTCGAAATTACATTGCCAGTTTGCTTCTTCGAAAAACCATTCTCGCTGACGTTAAGCCAAACGTCAGTCTCGGATTTACGATCAAATAACAACCGTACCAGTGCAAAGTGTTCGCATCATCGACGACTTTTCAACATTACGGATTATCTGATTTGAAATTTTAATGTTACGACTTCTCGAGTGTTCCTCACGCTTGACACAGTGTCTTCGGCTCGACTGGCTTACGGCTCTTTAAAGCGGCAGCTTCACGTGAAATCTCCTTCTACGAAGACACATTTACGAGAGGAGTTAAGATCGTTCGCTATCGGAGAATGGCTTGTCGCGAACGCCAAGACGCAGGTAGTTGTCTGTAGACGCGGCAGGTTGGCCCGGCGTAATCTCATTTCGGCAATGATGGAGGGGATTTGCGGGAGGGGAACGGTTGGTAAACAATTCCTCACAGTAGGTAGCATAACTTTGTACTCTCTCGCTCTCCGTGTCTCCCTCCCTCCCTTTGAGGAACTCTACTCAAACTGGCACAGCCTACGGGGGGGAGCAGGAAACTTGCCTAACTTTCGGGTAGAGTCGTGCTGACGGCGTCGTCCCTCACGTATTTCCCTATACGGGACAACCGACTAGGAGAGATAATTTCTGCTTTGTTTCCAAGTCGACGTTGCCCCAGGTGTCTGCCCTCGATCGACCTATCGGCGAAAAACACTTAGAACTTCGACTCCTCATCCTCGCTGCCTTGTTCCACTAATTCTCTTGCACCCATGCGCAACAGTCGATACGCGCAGCACGTCGTTCTACCAAGTTCTCTTGGACTTTTATCAATTCCCTTATGTTCCTGTTGCAGACATGCTATGAAATGGAAAGGTACCTGAAGGATGAGCCGAAGCTGCAATCGTACAAAAAGCTACCAACGGAACTGGACACGGCGCCGTGGAATCTCTTCAGGGCGCCGCCAATTTCGTGGACGGCATCTACGGGGACCGCCAACGCACAGTTCGATTCACCAATCAAAATGGAGGTGAGTAGTTACTCACAATATTTACCTAATCGTCGTCAACTTCCTATCAGCGAGCAACGCAAGCATTTAAATTCACTTGAACCGATCTACAAAAATTCCCATTATGAACGGATTTTACGAGATTGTTCCGCTTGTTTCCGGCAGGTTACGACGTCGTCGGACGAGAGGGAAACGTTATGCTTAGAGGACATAAAGTTCGGTCCGGGCGATCACAATCACAACGGTCGTGACAGGGATCTGTTGGACCGACACCTTGACTCCCTGTCAATGTCGTCCGCGAGCTCAGCGTGTTCAGCCTTGTCCTGGGACAGCTCGCCGTCTCTCTCGTGTACAGCCCTCATCCTCAAGAAGGAACCGAGCGAGGACCTCGAGGAAGACGAGGAACACGAAGTGAGTCCCCCAAAAGAAAAAAAATTTCCTACACGGACCATTTGTCCAGTTTTCATTCGACAAATCACCTTAGCGATTCTGACGAGCTTGAGTCAAATTTCCTTCGATGACTCGTTGATGCATTCTCTCGTTGCACAAGGAGTAACGTTACCGTGTTTCCAGGAAATCGAGGAAGAGGAGGACAGCGGGTGCGAGGGTGAAGGTCAGATCCTGACGCCACCGTCGAGTCCGGAGTCGGGTCAAGGTCATTCCAACTCCAGTCACTCGTCGAGCGGGAGTTCGATGCTCGACGTTCACAACCTCAACCTTCACGGGGCGGGCGGCAGGAGCGCCATAGTCAGGGTTACTACCACTAGCAACGCGCAAGGTGTCGCAAGGTAAGTCCCGTAAAACTGGAGTATCTATTCCCAGGGCGACCGCCCGGGAACTCGCTCTCTTTTCACCCCCCTCCACCGGGTTCTCGTGGTTCTCGTGTTCTTGGATTGCCTAATGAAGCTTACATACCGTCGGGACGAAGTGCTCTCAAATATTGATCTACGGTATCTCATCTCTATTACTTCCACTTAAGTGCCCTTCCGCTCCGCACGTGCTAGATAAATATCTTATCGTGCATGTATTTAAAGCGGGACTTATACGAGCGAGAGCCCGTTACCCCGGGTTACGAGGATCCCCGCGAAGAATTGCCGGCGGCCACTTGACTTGTAAATACCGTACATTAATCGGCGAAAAATGAAGAGCCTATAGTTGCCCTATCGATCTTAAAAGCCCTCATACGCTGGCCGTGCAACAAGTTGGATCGCTGCATAATGGATGAATTTTGTCGAAACGAAACGTTTCACTCTTACGAGACATTTTTGTATTACGTAGACCACATTTGACAAAGACGGGTAACCTGATTTCGTCCTTTAAATGCGAAGTAATTGCACGACCCGAAGTAAATTATAATCGACAGAACGAGAAGGAATGATTACGCAAGATTTCCATCGTACATACGTACGGAACGTTCTCAGATATCGGGCTAATTGCTACCTTGTTCGTCGCGGTAATGAATTAACCGCTCCGTGGGAGTGATTGTTTCTGATTAATGCGAATGCCTGCGTGTGGGTGAGCTGTTATTAGAGGCATAAAATATGCATTAGGGTGGTAAATAAAAGTAAGCTGTCCGCGGTGCATACCGGTGGCCGATGGTCTCAGCGAATTCATGTGTGCGCCTTCTTTCTTCGCAGACTGATATCCGTCACGGCGAACGGTTTCCCGACAGTGACGGGCACGCAACACGCAAACACCGGTGCGACCGCCGCGGCGAGCACGGTCGCCAACAGGCACCATGCAAGAAGTCACGAGCACAGTCCCCCAGATACGAAACGTAGGATACACAAATGCCAGTTCACCGGATGCAAGAAGGTTTATACCAAGAGCTCGCATCTCAAGGCTCATCAAAGGACACACACGGGTGAGTACCGGTCTCGTAAATAAATGCTACGTAACCACCGCGTCGTCGTCCAAACGTCTACGAAGTCACGAACATGTGAACTTCTGTTGACCGAATTAACGAACGCATAAGTGTCGTTTAAAGAAATTTCCCTCGACGCTCGTGGAATATGGAGTTCAGTTTCATTTATTAATTTTTAATTTTAAGGGAATTTACGGTGGTCGGCAAATGGTTGTTGTTAAGGAGACGAGGAACTGATAGACGTCGTGATTAATCGTAGAACGGTGATTGGTTTGCGACGCACGTGACGTTTCGTCTCTTTATCGCACTGTTTAGGCACTTATTAGGCGCGCAATTATCCCCGCTGTCTCTCGGTTCGCCGGAGAGGGTGGCAAACAAACGGGAACATGCGGCATCGAGGAGAATCACCGACACGGTTCTCCCCGCACCCTCAAACCGTCGCGAAATAACGGCGTGTTATTAATCACCAAGTTCAATTTAGGGGAAAGTATCTTCCTTGTATCTCCGCGAAAACAATACGAGAAAGCCAAATTGCGAGCGGTCAATGCACGATAAGTGCAATTATGAAGATAAAATGACACTACAATCAATGTAACGTTCAGGAGTGAAAGTACAAATATTAGGAAACTCGTATTTTAGTTTACTGTGTCTTTCAATCATTCTCAATTAACGCAATTGTTGGGCTCCTAAATTTCCGTATTTTCATGGATACAAAAACGTTTTGACAAACTTGCTCTGAATCTTTGCGCTCGTACTTTACGCATTAATAAAATACACGGTATTATAGCAGTCATTTTTTCGTAAGTATCATTCAGTCTCACACCGGAGGTTCGTACATAAATCCGCTTTTGTCGTTCGTCATTGTTACTCATTTGAACAAAGTAACCGGAGCCTCGCTGTGGCTTCAAAGAAACTAACATCCCGAGCAAGGATATTACTATCCAGGAGTAACATTGACATTAAGCGCACACACGAAGACGCCAGCGTATATACAGGCGGTATACCTGGGGGGACGGGAAGGGGCCGAGGAGAGGGGGAGTTTGCTCAGTGAATTCTCGTGCGCGCGGTTCTCCCCGTGTCATCCGGGGTCCTCGGGCTTCGTGGTCGTTTCTGGTAGGCGTTAGAGGACGGCGCAGGGCTGTAATTAACGAACTCCCCGCGCCGTCAGGCACCCTCCCTTTGTCCGTGGGTTTTTGTCGTGTCACATTCAGAGCCGTTTCGCCAGCCGTGCAGGACCGTCGTCATCGGGGGCTCCGTAGCTGTGCACATGTGTGCATGTATACGTGTGTATGTGTGTGCGAGAGACGTAGGTTTACGTTAGGACTCCGCAGTGCGACGGCTCGGCCGCGCGGGGATAGGCAATAAGGGACCCGGCTCTATCCTGCTGGGTTAGCCAGGATGCCTCTATCCTCCAGCACGATGCTCCAGGTACGCCGGGATTGCTTCTCGCGGGTCGTTAAGCAGAACTGCTAACTACGGGATTATGCATACTGCGGGGTCCATCCCGCAATTATGACTCTGTTATGAATCCCCACCTCCCCCCCGTCTTCCCGCCTTCGAGAATTCCTCGCGCGACGGGCCAGGATACCGTGGTGCAACGGAGCTACGAACGAGATCCTCGGAAGCGCCGACTGCGTAATTGTCCTGCAGCTTCTACGGCGCTGGCTGAAATCAAAGAAATCTGACTTTCAACAGGGCCCACGGCACGACTTCCGCTCGCAAATACTGCGCGAAGAATTGCTTAATTTTTGTAAAATTTCCACGGTACAACGAGACGACAGTTCGGATTATTCCGTATTAATTCTCCCGTTGTCCAGGATCGTCGATACGTAGAAACGTCATCGTAAATGATCGTACGACCAGTTGAACCGTCGTTAAAACTCATCGTTCGCGCACGTCGACTTGTACAGAGTCATTGGCGCATGGGACACAGGGCAAGTAAAGTCCACCGCGGTATTACGGTGCACTTTCGCACGTACGGGAGATGGAATCGAATCCGCGTGGTAGTAGAATTTCCGCGACGGGAATGTACAAGGCAATGGAGGGGAGGATGTAAAAGATTCGTAGGAGCGAGGCCACGTCTGACATGGCGTCGTAAGGACGATCGAGAACGGGGTAGGAGAGGAGCGGGGGGGGGGGGAGAGACGGGGCAAAAAAGAGACGACGGTAAAGCGGCAACTCGGCGAAGGTTCTAGCGAGAATGCAAATGGCGGGGCACTTTGATCTCAGCCGGTGAATCGAATTACCTGCGATACTTCGGAAAGGTCCGCAAGGACCCAGACGCGAAACGAGGCAAATCCTCGGATCCCCCGTGATCACGGGACCGAGTCAACGCGAAAGTTCGTTACGAATTCCGTATCAAAGTTTTCTTCCGAGAAGAGACAGACAGAGAGAGAGAGAGAGAGAGAGAAGGAGGGGGGAGGGTGGAGACCCTTTTCCGGCGCTCGGCATGTGCCGGTCGAGGAAGACACGGCCAGAAGGAAATTGTCGGTCCCTGCGCCCCTCTCCTCTACCCCCCCTCGACCCGCCAGCCTCCACCTTGTGGATCACGACGTGGTATTAACCGTGGCTCGATGGGATCCGATTAAACGATTTAACAGTCAAAGCCTCCGTCTACCACGCTAATCCCTTTCTAACGAGCCGATAAGAAGCCTAGTCATAAATAAGGTACTCCCGTGTCCTTCTCGTGTATAACACTAATACGAGCTAGAAAATTATTTCGCGACGTCATTCTCACAGAAAGATTTCCCAAGAACAGCACAATGAAAGTGCCAGCGCGGGGGACGCGAAGGGGGGAAGGATGTGTCCGATGATGTATAGGACGAGTATGACATCAAATTATTTTCCCGCTTCGTCCGAACGTTTTGTAGCATTTCTTTGCACAACTTGAATACGCACAAAGACCAACAGTCGGCTGATAAATTAGTCTCAATCATGGTAAATAATTGCTTCGCGGTTTCTCCGTTATTAAAACTTCTACCGGTTCACGAGTTCTCGGGATGTTCTTGTTCATCTACGTGGGGATTATTACGTTTAACGATCTAGGAAATATCGATCGTCGCACGGCCATCTCACGATAAACAACGAACGAACGCGGAAGAAGCGATGAAAAGCGGAAGAGAGATTTTCAATTACGGGGACCTTCCGGTACGGACTTCCATTCCGCGTGCCATTGTTCCCGCGTCTCACAGACACAGTTTGATCCCCGATGCAAGCGGGAAACCGTTTTGCCGAGGACTCTTTGTCGGTCATTCACTTCATTCTTCAAGCCCCGCCGTCAGCTGGTCCCGACTTTACGAAATTAATAACCGACCGGAGCGTTAATCCATTTATCCCACTAACGAAAGTACAGAAGTACATAACTTCTCGGTCGTTGCATAACTTAATAAATATCAATTAAGGTACGTCACGATATTACGAAAAATAAACAAACTTTTCCAACATTATTTGTATTCTCATCTTCGCGACATTTCCAAAGCATATTTATTCACCTGAGCTATGAAATCTCGTAATAAATCGATGATACTCTATTTGTTCATACAATTCTTATACTTTGTATGGAACTGTTCTGACGTTGCACGAACGCGAATGTACCTCGTTCCTGCAGGAACGTTTTGTTTGATCGCGCGCGAAACGATTCGTCGGGCGATAATGATCGGGGAATCTCCGTTGAAGTTTGAGAATTGCATTCAAGCACGTATCTTTTGGAGCATCACGCGAGTTCCCCGGAAGAAAGTAGCTCTCGGTTGGAATTTTACGGTCGAACTTACCCCGGGCGTACATTTTTCTTGCCGCCGTGAGATTCCATTTCGACCGATCCCAGCGACAGAAACCAGTTGCCCGTTTCTCTCTCTTCCCCTCCCCCCGTCCCCGGTTCCCCCCTCTTCGTCCCTGATCGTCATTGCCGGTCCTTTGGCGCTCGCAGGATACGCCGGCAGACCGGGGGCCGAAGTAGGTCAGCCAAAGCATAATTTCGTGTGGATAGCATTCCCCAAATGGATAGCTTTTCGGCGTCTTAAATCAAACGAGCAGCGGAGCGAACGGGGGGCGGAGCGTCGAAAATTATTTATTAGTCGACGCGCTCAACGACGGCGCAGTCCGACTGTCGAAAACACAAGCCACGATATCGTCCTCGTGAAATACGAGAGGACGAGAACTTAAGCAAATCAACCGAAAGTGCTGCATTGTTTCGAACAACTCGCGAGAGCAAATTCGCTCTTTGAATTTCTTGCACTCGAATGATTCTTCGTGACCTTCGGTAAAAATTCTAACAAATAATTCAAATAATTTTCACTTACGGACATTAGACGGAAAAATTGGATTGTCCATTTATACTGGATCCGTTGTTGGTCGCCGCAAAGACGATTAGAGAATAATACCTAGAGAAACAGGATTGAACTTGGTCGGTTCTCGTAGAACTATCGGCCGTTGTTGTGCAGATCCAGCGCATCTACGCGATTGAACGCGACCGCGCTTACGGTTAAACCGCAAACTCAAAGTCCTTCCCATCGTTGACAGACCGCAGGCGCCTGTGGTATTGACTGGAAAACATTTTTTCCCCTTTGCATTTAAGACCGTACTGAAACTTAGAGTCCAGCAGCAAAACAGAACGAAAGAACGTCATAGCAAAAAGTAATAATTCTAAAAGATCATTGGCGCTCTCGTAGAACGCAATAAAAATGTAAATATATCGCGTACTACGTTTCAGTAATATTGCGACGAAAGGAAACAAATGTTCGGCTTTAACCGCACTCGATAATTGATATTCTCTGAAATATGCAGGGAACGCTGCATTATTGAGGTCGGCATTAAAACCTGAAAACACACGGACGGTCTTGCTGGGAATGCAATTCAACATCAAAGGGAATCGTTCATTATTCAGCGGCATAATCTCCGAGTAGTTCGGCAGTATTTACACGAAAGTTTCTCGCTGCTTGCGTACTTGAAGCGTAGAATATACATATATACATATATACTGTATGGGTGTATCGATTTACACCTCGGGGGCACTACGCGAAACACGCGATCTCGTCCAACTTGGATCCATCTCTCCGGCGGTTAGATTCCTGGGCCGCAAACAATTGGAAACGTCGTCAAAGTTCCCCGCAACGGTTGAGGGGAAACGGTATTTCGTCGATGTAGTCTGTCACACGGTTCTTCCCGCCAATGGAATATAACGCGGCTTCTGGGCTTTTCACTTTTTTCCCCGCTCGTCCGCGAAAATCCCTTTGTCCCGGGACGCACGAATGGTTTCGGTTTTCCACGAGCCACGGCCTTTCTTTTTTTGTTTTTACGAGCACGAAACGTGGCCCGCCCGGTTACGACAGAAACGTATTATTTCCTCTCGAGCCGCGGCAGTTTTCCGTTCCGTATACAAATTCTCCGCTACTCGGCATCGTGCTACGAGCCTTTCCGCGCTCGGGAAAAGCCCGCGGTTTAGCGTGCTCCAATACCCGGCGCTTTCTTTCGCGGGGGAATTTTCTTAGTTCACTCAGTTCGTTGAGACGGGCTGGATTGCATCCAGGAAAACGTAATATCCGACGGAGTATAATACGGCGCTTATAATGTTTCTCGCAACCTTTCGTAAGATTCGTCGACACAACGAAAGACACGGTGCGTATCAAACGCAATTTCAAATACGATGTTAGGACGAAAACGTTTCATCGAACATTCCTGCGTGTTCGCGAATGAAAATTCTCGTAGCCGCGGACTTTGTCAATGCTTCCTGGACAAATGCACGAGAAGTTTTCTCGCGTTGAGTATTAGATGCGTCGGGAAAAATGTTTCAGCGGGAAACGCCTCTGGACGGGAAGAAGGGTCGCCAAGGACCGCGCGAGGAAGAGGAGCAAAGGGGGTGGAGGGTTGGAATCCTCGCCATAAATTCTCCTTGTCCTACCCCTCGGCGACATGACGGAAGGTATCCTATATAGGTACATCCTCCGGGCGACGGTGAACTTAATAAAATGCAAAGACGACGAGCACACGTTGCCAGGACGGACTGACATATCGACGCAATACCGGCACCCCTCGAGTCTCCGTCTAGCTATCCGAAAGGGCGGACGCGGGACCGCTGGGATGGAGAAAAATTGCCCTTCCGGTCGGCAGACACGCCCGCATACCGTACAACATCCCGCCGAAGTTCGTTATTCACGAGCGCGTGCCCGTATTCCTGGCGAACGTCGATTCCCCCCGGATCATCCGCCTTCCCGTTCGACACTTTTCTCGCCGTGAAATTTCGGCCCATTGTCGTTCGTCTGTCGCGCAAATAGGGCCAAAGCCGGGAGCGTTCAACTCGTTGCCCACGAGTTTATCGGGAGCTCCGTGGGACTTAATCGTCGGGGACTCTTGGACAAACACGTTAACCGGCCGAAAGTGGCCAATTTTGCCGAGCCCTCGGCACGTCCCTATTTACACGCGGAGAATGTAGAAGCGTTCTTCTCTCGTGGCAACGAGAAATTTGTCAAGAGCGAAGTCTAATTACGTTCATTAAGATGACCGTAAAAACCTCTCTGCTCCGTCCACTTTCTTCGTTCCATTTATTTTCTTAGAGTCTCACTTCTGTCTGACCAGTTAAAAGCAGTATCGCGCCTACTACTTAGCACTGCCTCGCAGAGAAATAAAGTTTCTCTTTGTGGAACTACGCTCTATTCTACAAAGCAACAAACTTAGCGCATTACAAAAATTCTTGGCAAAGGAGCAACCTTTTTCCCGAGGATTCATTTAATTTTTCACACCGGAATTCATGGCTGATAAAAGTTATTCGAGGGGTAATTTAGCAGGTTGAGCAGTGAACGTGTGGAATGGCGAACGGGTGTTTGTAGAGGATGGAAAGGAAAAGCAGGAGCGACATAAAGGAAAGGATGGGAAGCTGGGAAAGAGGAAGAAGGGGTGGATGGTGCTAATATGCTAAGCCGTTTAATACGGCTTTATTACGTAGCTGGTGGCGGGCCACCACCGGGGTAGCCATTATACGCCTATAAAATGCGTGATACACGTTGCACCTACACGCAGTTTAGCGCGTTCCTACCAGCCAGAATTCGAGCATCATAGGCACACGCGGAGAAATGCATCCAGGGAGGAATTGCCCCCTCGCATACCGTACAGCTGTGCGCGTAAATGTTTATGACCGTGATATAGACGCCCATCTTGTCGACCGTGAAATCATTCCAATGACCCCTACTCGACTGAATCGACGCTTTGTAGTATATTAATAACGCATTTCATGCGAATTATTTCTCTTTGTTCGTACCTCCATCGAATTAATACGTTTTCACGATAATGATGTTCGCAGAAATTTAGGGAAATGTTTGATCGCTAATACAGTACTTACGACACACACACACACGGATTGCATTAACAAATATTACGTACGGGAATTGTATTTCGGTTTATCGTAGCCTTGTTCCACTCGAAAAGTTCCCATTCTTACGGATATACTGGGACACGATGTAAATGTGTATGTGTGTGTGTACTTCTCTCGCGGCGATAATATGTTTCCCCCTTGTCGCCTCGGGAATTTCGTTCCGTCGCGGAATATAATTTGTCCGCGCTCTATTTCGCCCTGGAATTTCCTTGCCGGAGTTGTGCCGCGGGGATGGTTGTCCGTGAGACGATTTCTGCGAGTCAAACACGTAGCGTATCTGTCAACGGGATAGGCGTGTGTCGCGTTTTCCGGAAAGTCGTGAAGATGGTTTGAGAGGAGAGAGAGGGGAGGGGGGAAACGTCGGGTGTCGTTGACGGAACTGCCGCGAAGTGCTGGACTGGCAGCGAATGAGGGAGAGGGTAGGAATGGGCGGAAGGGTGAGGGGAAGGGGGGTGGATTTGGTTATGCGTCGCCACGTACGTGCAGGATTTGTCGCCGTCACCTCTCGTCGGGCTGTGCGCTCTCGACACTCGCGGAAAAAGGCAAGGATGTGTCGTCGCCGGTATCCGACGGAACGACTTTGCCGATGGCCAAGAGCAACATAAATTCCCTGTCATCCCCCTCGCTGGAAAACGACGATACCCACCCCCCGACGCGAGAGAGAGAGAGAGAGAGAGAGAGAGCGCAGCGCCCGGCTCGTCTGATGGCGAAATCTCCCGACATCGGCTGGAAATTCAGCGGCATCTCGCGACTTATTAGAAGGGAAACCGGCGAAATAGCTTTACCTCCGGCTCCGCGGAGAACGTGCAAACGAGCCGGGGACAGGACTCAAGCGGTTACCTCGTGATTTATTCATCGCGACATTATAATACGCGCACCTGTATACGAGCCACCGTTCCCCGCATTTTACACTTTTTCCATGCTATACTGCATATTACACGAGCGGGCGCGCTGAATTATGTCCGTACTTTGTTCCCAGCACCCTCCTCCCCTCTCCGACCCCCTTAGAGCTGCGCGCGAGTTTCTCCTCGAACGTCGGTTTATTACGAGAATCCGAGACTCATTTTCCCCGGGTGTCTCCGTTTCCACGTTTTCGCGGTTTCGACTTCGCGCCACCGTACACGTCTACTTTCGCCGGGAATCAAGGAAAACGGCGCAACGGCGCTATGCCCGAAAAATCCACTTTCCCGGCACGTACTGTTTGCGCTAATCAATTTCGCGGGTCCGCAAAGTTCCGTCGGGAGGACCGCCCCTCCCGCGAACAATTCGTAAACGGCCGTTCTCGTCCGACCGCGACGAACGTTTGCCCGCGGCTCTACGCCGGGGAACTCGTGCAATCAGAATCCGTGAGTATTCACTTAGCGAGTTTCTCTTTCGAATTTTCGCGCGCTCGCTGCCCCCGCCTTCTCGTCTTTCGTGTCTTTGAAAACGAGCCTGTGAAATTGGGTTGGCCTTTATGGTGCGACCGTTCTTCGCCCGGCCTCCCTCGTTCTCCCTTTTTCTCGAGAGAGGTCATCGTTTCCGGGAAGAGTCGTTCGGGAGCAGCGCCGGGCTAAAGTACACAAGGGCATTCGGGGAACAGACGGGGGACGTGAAATGGATAAAAAGAGACGGCGACAGCGACTTGAGCACGAGAGGAAGGGGAGGGGGGTGGGTAACAGAGCGGTATAGAGGGAGGGTGACCGCGTTTGTTATTGCGAGGTCGATGAGCGATACGGCCACTGTGGGACACTGTACCGTTTCTCGTCCTTCCCTTCTTTCTCTTCTCCGCCCCCCTCCCTTCCCATCCCTGCGCCCCGGCATTTTCCCTCCCGACGATTCGTCCCCCCGACACGGGTGTTTGCAATCGTTCGACGTAGACCCTCCCTCCCCCCTGGTTTCCCGTTATTCTCTTCCCGCTTCCTCCTGGCCTTCCCTTGCACGTCTTCCCCCTCATCCCGTCCTCTTCCCTCTTTCCCTGCTACGTACTCTCCCTCGGCTTGTTAAGCTCGGTAACATCGCGCCACAGGTGGTGACCCGGTATTGTCTCTCTCCTCCGCTGTGGTCTCATCAACGTCAACCGTCTTCCATATTGCTCGAATGGATTATTTACGGGTTAATAATGCACTCTCCTTGATTCTCTGGAACCCACGCGTATTCTGCCCAGCGCTCTACCGATCTTTCAATTACCACGGATCACCACGCCATAGAATTCCGCTTAATTATGATAAACCCTCGAACGGCCGTAGATTGGAACCTAAGGAAAGCAATAGTACTTAGCAAGCAAACGCCGACGAGAATCGAATAGAGGAATTTTGATCGCAGTTTGGCCAGCGTTGCGTAGGACGATAACGAGTTTAACGTCTTGGAGGATGAAATCATTGACCCGTGACTTTGTTTTCTCTGTGTTCCAGGGGAGAAGCCATACAAATGCAGCTGGGAGGGCTGCGAGTGGCGGTTCGCGCGCTCCGACGAGCTCACGCGCCACTACCGCAAACACACCGGGGCGAAACCGTTCAAGTGTCGGCACTGCGACCGTTGCTTCTCCCGTAGCGATCATTTAGCGCTGCACATGAAGAGACACGTGTAATCCAGCGGCGACGCAATCGCGCCGGCCGAGCAAACGAGACGACAGGAATAGAGGGGTGGGGGACACGAGATTCCCCCGGAAGCCTCGGTAAGGATATGCCGACTCTACACGTCCACCATGATTCTCGTACATCGACGAAGAAGTGGCCGTTGAACGTTGATCCAGCTTGAACCGAAGATCCAACAACCCGGAACCGGGGGGGGGGGAATCGCCGACGACGATCAACGTCGGATAATCTCGTTAGACGTTGCCTCGCCGAGTCCGGGATTATTACAACCTCGGGTAAACGGGGTCGATGACGCCGGGCGAGGATACACCGCGATTCGTTCTATCAGCCGTGCACTCGAGGACGATGGAAACGACGACCATCTGCAGAAGGGGGAAGGGGAATTCATCAGCATTACCATTGTACCGTTGGTCGTTTTGCAAAGCGGAGGAAGGTACTAACGAGGACGTACGACGAGCAGCGACACTAGTGGCCGTAGAAAACCTACACCGACGAGCATCACGAAGAAAATAGTTTAGGAAAACTTGCACAACGTATACACACACAGAGGACGCGCAGTCAGGAATACACACAAGCACGTACACACAGATACACACATAGAAAGAGACACATGTTTACGAAGCCCAGGACACGTGTCGCAGGGGACACGTCAATCACTGCCAATTAATTATGCGTTAAGATCTATGCTGTCGTCGTGCAAGGTCCGTCGTGATGAACCTCCGTCGAGGAAGAGGACCAGCGGAAGGCGAAGATGGCGTCTCGTCGTCGGCGAAAAGTGCTCGTGGAAGAGAACACGATCCGTAGAAGGGAAAATCTCCCCGAAATTCACTGACCGTCTGCCTTCCATCGAGCGGTCGGGTCGGACCTTTATCGATAAAAAGTTTCGCAACTTGGACGTTCAATTGGAACATGGAAGATCCTACTGCGGCAATGCCACGAAATTTCGTACATTGCCTGTTAAAAACGCTGACAATTCGTCCTTAACGTAGGCCGTTTATTCCGTTAGAACGATTCTAGTGTAACCCTTTACGCCTGGACCTTACACCGGCGTAATGTAAACGCGAGCATTGCATTGAGATCACGAAGGTGATCGTTGCGCGAGAGGGGGAGGGGGGCAGGTAAGGTTGACGTCGAATGCGCCGTAAATTGAATACGTGATTTCCAGCAGTTTCCGCGGGAGCAAAATTCACCGTACCGCGTGATAATCCAGAATTTACCGTGTAAATTATAACGGCGCTATATCGGGGACTCGTCTGTCCTACCCCCCTCTCTGTCAATTTCCGCCCTCTGCATTTGTCACTTCCTGCCCGTTACATCGGCTCATACAACGTCCGAAATAAAGCTCACGATTCGACCGCTTGGGGTTCCGTTGAAGACCGAGTTCCAAGGATGAAAGGGACCGACCTCTCGTTGTTGCTTGTTTTACTTTTTAACCGAGTTTGTCGCAAGCTGGTAGTTTGTTTCACGCGCTTACGCTCACGCTATTCGCTTGGTCGTGTACATGGCAATCTTTCATCCTTGGAAAACGTCAGTGGAAAGGCCGATCACCGGCCACCCCCTCCTCCTCCTCCTCCTCCTCGGTACCGTCTAAACGTGTCGTTCAGGACTCCGTACTTTTGTACGGAGGCTTCTTTCTTTCGACGAAACAAACAGGTATTCTCCATTCGACAAGTACCACCGTAGCGCGTACCAAACATTCGACGATGACGCTCAGTCCTTTAGCAGAAGTAAGCAATATATATTTTGTAATACTCTCGTTTACTCACCGAAACAGTGCAAGAACACCAGTATTATAAATGTACGCTACGTACAGACGACACAAGACCATTCCGCACAGAGTCGTAGGGATATCAGCGCCCCGGCGATTTCTCTGTCCGAAGGCAGACGGTCTGTTTCGATTGGGCCATCCCTCGCCCCTCATTTTCACCCCCTCCCGATCCACACTCCTCTCACACCCCCTTCGTCTCAGTCCAGGAAGAATTAGTTTGCAATCGAGGCGCGAGTGCCATCGGCGGGGTAAGGATCTACCGAAATGATCGATCGTGCACGAGGGGGAACGATCGTCCGAAGACTAAGACTTACCTGAATGAAGCGGCAACGAAACGAGCCGGTGGAGCATAGACAGAACGACGATAAATTTACATTTTAAATGTTCAGTGGCCAAATAAATTAATTAGTACGCACGTAGAACGTAATGATACCGTACCTACTATACTAAGTAAGCCTGACTGATATCGAGCGTCAAAGCGGTTCGCGTTGCATCGGTGTGCATGAGTGTCCGTGCGTATGCGTATGTATGTGTGTGGCTGGGCCGTGCAGAGGCACGAAAGAAAAGCCTTCAGGCGTTTTTCAACCAACGACGCGCTTGAGCTTTCCCCGTGTAAATTCGCGCGGTTTTACCGGCCGGGGGAGAGGATCCAACGAGGAAACAACCAAGCAGAACACTAAGTTTGTATATCGTGCAATTTTTTCAGTGTTTCATTATTTGTTACCATGTTCACGATTAATTATAAATAAATGAATCTATATATATACATAAATAAATAAATATATGGATATATATATATATATATATATATATGTAGCATTTACAATTGATAGGATGTAAAGGAGAAACGCGGCGATGATGAAAAAAAAGGAAACGAAAATTGCAGGATGTCTTTTTGATAGCCATTTTGAGAAACCGTGGTCGCGTGGCCACCCACCGGGGGTTTATGGCGAACCGAAAGTATATGACGAACTCTCGGTCGGTCGCCGTTCAATGGCGGACGTCGAGTTTCCATGGCGCGTGGGAAAATCGCGGAAAATCGATGCTCCTGTCGCGAATCGGACCGATGCTTCATCGCGTACGAGCCGTAATTCCCATCCGCCGCGGCGAACGGGCACTGTAGATACGTCACGTGTATATCGAGAGAGCACGCCGTTTTTCCGGAACAGTAGGGAGTGACTGGCGTGATTGCCGGGGTAGTGCACTGGCAAAGAGAAGGGACATCTCGGACGATTACAGTAGCTAGTGGATTAGCTAGATAGATGGATAGCTGAAACGTTAGATAGACACTTAGATAGGCAGAAGAATAGATCGCCGGTGAGAGGTCGTGAAAGAGAAAAAAGAGATTTATATATATACATACACAGGCGCGCGCAAATAGGTGGTTATAAGTAGATAGGAATATAAGTACCTAAGGAAGCTTAGGAAGAGTCGTATCACTGTACGAGGTATGATAAGCGAACATAAGTGTTTTATGATACTCACGTACCATAAGGTCGAGATATGTTGAGAATTATAATAAAAAGCATACATAAAACTAAGTGGCAACAAAAAAAAATTTAAACACATACGAATGTAATTGTATTATCGTGATCTAAGGTATTTTCAGTCATGTTGTATAGTAATTGTAAATTACTACTTAAAAAATAGAAAACGAGAGAAAAGACGAAGCTACGACGGTTTTGAGCGTACGAAGGAAACAAAGGATGATGAGAATGTCCTGCAAAACACGCGGGAAACTTACGAGGGGCAGACTCGCGAGATTTTTTTAGTACTCGCGTATTAAGGATTTCGAAGGAGTCCGCGATGTAATGACGCGGGGGAAAGGAAACGAAGATCCCGTATTATACGAAAGATTGCTAACACGATCGCAAGCGGGGCTACTTACATTAAATGAAATTTATTTCCGATTCGATGGGAATCGAGCGTAATGGGAAAGTCTATCGTTGTTGTTATTTGCGCTTTGTGGGAAGTGTTAATTTGCTATTTTCCGTTAGGCAATGCATTTCTCACTGTTTTCGCGTCGAGTGGTTAGACCAAAGAAAAAAAAAATTCTTTACGTTCATTCGTGCAACGTGTTACCTCAGTTTCTATGTTCAAATGAAATTCTCTTATCCGCGAAAGCAAGAATACACACTGACAGACACGCACACATGTACCCTCTCTCCCTCTCTTTCTCTCTGTGTTGCAATCCGATAATGATGAACTTCCGTTTCGTTCAGACAATCGTGACGCTATTTCGCCTTGCGTAAAAGAGTCCAAGCGTAAAAACCGAACTAATCGACTTAATACCATTAGGACTAGAATACCCGCCGGTTGAGAGAAAAAAGGCAGAAAAAGAAATACGAGAACCGCGATATACGCAGAATTGTGTGTCTAGTCGATGCCAGAGAGGACTTAATCGTTCGAAACGGAGCGGAAGGCCATTGAGGGGCAAAACGGGGAAGTCGTATACAGAACAGGGAGAAACGGAAGAGACAAAACTGAGATACTTATATTTTTAAAAAGTGACCTTTGGATTTAAAGACTTGTAAAAATCGTGCAACGACTGTAGTAAAGAGAAAAAAATTAAACGGGCAGCGCTCGATTTAAGAGGACGCTCATTCTTCCCGCGTCTCTGCTCTACATTTGCAGCTAGACGCA